>CM069551.1:23305000-24711666 GCA_035773235.1 Eospalax fontanierii | reverse complement strand
ATTTGCAACACACACTTAAGCTTCATTCATGGAATTGTTTGTCCTGGTAGCTCACTTCTTTATTGTTGAAACTTCTATTATATGGCTATGTCACAGATCTTTAAAAATTAATTTTTATTTTATGCCTGCATGTATGTAAGTGCACCCATGTCTTGAAAGTGAAATTCCAGCAGAGGTCAAAAGAGGGTGTCAGATTCCCCTGGAACTGGAGTTACAGATGGCTGTTAGCCGCCATGTGGGTGCTGGGAATCAATGAACCTGCATCTTCTACAAGATCAGCCAGTGCCCTTAACCACTGAGCCATCTCTCCAGCCCCAGTATATGGATATGTCATAGATCTTTTAACCAGCGACTACTTGAAGAATATCATACCTGCTCCCAGTTCAGAGCAAATATGCTTCGGTAATGGGAATTCACATACTGGCATTGTCTAGCCATAAGTTATCAGAATGTTCAGGGAAATATTTAAGAGTACAATTGCTGGATTATGGTAAAACTACATATTTGGCTTTATAAGAAATTGCCAGGGGACAGAGAGAAGACTCAGCAATTAAGAGCCCTGGCTGCTTTTGCAGAGGACCAGGCTTTGGTTCCTAGCACCCACATGGTCACTAACAATCATCTATAACTCCAGTTCCAGGGGATTCGACACCCTCTAATGACCTCTGAGGGCACTGCACAACACAGGTACACTTATGTACATTCAAGCAATACACTCACACACATAATAATAACAAATAAAATATTTTTTAAAAAAAGAAATTGCCAACGTGTTGTCTAATGTGGCTGTACCATTTTGCTTATCTACCACTAACAGAATATATCATTGTCCAAGTTAGGCAATGTCTAAAATCTGTAATCCCAGCATTTGCAAGCCTGAGACAGGAGAATTGCTGCTAGTTCAAGACCAGTCTGAGCTACGCTATTATCTCACACCAGAGTGGTGCTTTTGTTAAAAGTGACACACAGCAATACCTCATTACTACTCAAAGTCCTTATTTCACGCTTCACTCTGGCAGTTGTAAATTCTATGCATTTCTTTCTTTTTTTTCTCTGCCCCTCTCTTCCTACACTCCAGAATTGAGTGTAACATTCTGATTTTCTTTCTTAGCATCAATTATACTTTAAAAACTAGTGCTGCTCCTGGAATTTTTAACATATAGTTACAATTAATCTAAGTTAATTCTTTAATAACTAGTTCCTCAGTAGTATAGGTCAACTTACTTTTTATCTATTTTTAAAGATTTTGGATTTACTTTGACCTTATAAGTATGAGTGTTTTTCCTGAATGTATTAAGTGCACTGTGTGCACGCAATGTCCATAGAGACTAGAGGAGTGTTGGGAACTGAAGTGACAAATGGTTGTGAGCTGCCATGTAGGTGTTGGGAATCAAACCCAGGTCCTCTGCAAGAGCAGCCGGTGCTCTTAATCACTGAGCCATCTCTCCAGTCCAGTGTGGGTCACTTCACAACAGACAAGTATCTAGTCACCTCTCTTTTCTCCTATGTCATTACTGTCATTCATTTTACTTATCCAGTCTATAATTACCCATGATATTAATGCTATTATTGTTTGAACAATCATATCTACTAGATCATTTAAAGAATAAAAATCACTAAAGACGTCATACATCTCTTCTGTACTTCCCCCCCTGAGTTTCAAACTCTATCATTTTTCTTCTCCACAAAGAAGTGTTTTCTCCCTTTCTTTTTTCAATGTATATTTTTACTGAGTTTTTGTGCATTTTGAATAATAGATCTTAATCAAATTTAGACTCCCTCCCCCATCTGTCCCACCTCCACTGAATATCATGCAGAATGGCATATGTGCTAAGTCCTGTGTGGTCAAGCATTTGCACCCAAATCCCTCAGTGCAAGTTCATCCACTGGAGTCTAGTCAGCCTATCTAGAGTCACTTCCTTAAAGAAGATATACTGTCCCTCACCCTGCAGTAATCAATTGACAATAGTTCCTGACTGAGGTTCTGCTGTCCATTTCCCCAGTTCTATGCTGGGTTTTTGTATGATTGAATAGCAAGGGTCTGGTGCATCCTGTCACCATCGTTGCAAAGTCATACACGCAAGTTCCCAGAGGCCTAAAAGCTTCTGTTTCCTTATGTTCATTTACCAATCCTGACTCTTGGTAGAGACAGGATTTTCTCTATGATTGGTGACCTCCCTAGCCATGTGCATTTGGCTATATTTTCAGTGCTACTCATGAGTTCCCTCACATTGACAGGGCTTTAAGTCCAGTTAGATAGCAGTTGGTTACCCCCTAGATAAAAGTGTTACTACCGCACCAAAGAAGTCAAAAAACAAAGAAACAAGAAAATAAATGAACCAATAAAAAGACAGGCTACAGACATGAACAGAGAGTTCTCAAATGAAGAAATAAAAATGGATAAGAAACACCTTAAACATTTCTCAGCAACCTTAGTGATGAGAGAAAAAAATACAAATCAAAACCAGGTGGTTGAAATTGCATGTACTCATGTTTGGGTCTTCTGTTATGTCCCTTTGATCTATGTGCCAACCTTCATGTCAGTACCGTGGTGTTTTTATGACTGTAGCTCTGTGATAGTGTTTGAGATCTGTATAGTGATCCCCCCAGCACTGGTCTTGTTTGCTCAAGATTTCTTTGGCTATCCAGGGTCCTTAGCAATTTCCTATGAATTTTCTGTGTCTGTGAAGGATGTTATGGGGATTTTGACTGGTATTCCATTAAGTCTATTGATTTATTTTGGTAGGACGGTCATTTTCACAATATTGATTTTCTAATCCATGAGCACAGGAGGTCCTTCCATCTTGTGTCTCTTTTTTAAAAGATTTAAAATTCTAATTGTAGAGGTCTTTAGTATTTTTGGTCAGGTTTATTACTAGATTAAAAAATTTTTTTTGAGGTTATTGTGAATGGGAGGGCTTCTATGAATGCTTTCTCCAATTGCTTGTTATTGGTATATAGTAAGGCTACTGATTTTTGTAAACTGATTTTATAATCTGCCACTTTGTTTCTGAAAGTATCAATCATTTCTAGCAGTTTTCTGGTGTAATTTTTGGGACCTTTTACATATAATATTGTACCACCTACAAATAGTGATAATTTGACGTCTTGTCATTATTTTACAATATTTTCATTATTGCTTCAGATACTTCTTTTGAAAATCTCCAGGAATATATGTAGTACAGCTTTTGATATTATTGTACAGTTCTTGAGTGTTCTAAGAAAATGTGTGATATATTTCTTCACTCTTTTCAAGAAATAGCCACATTTCGCTTTGGTAAGCTTCCAGTGATAAAGCATGTTGGCTTTTCACTTAGCTGTACAGAGTTACTGATGATAGAGAAGACTCTTTTTTTATTACAGTGCTGTTTTTTGCTTACCTGGAGCATATCCCTGTAAAGGTTTCATAAAGTTCATTCTCTCTGCTTACATTGCTTGCCTGTTCAATTAAGAATTCCATCAGCTTCTTTCCATGTAAGCTGATCTGAGCTCCAATTAAAAGATATTTTATTTATTATCTTTTATGTGTATGAGTGTATTTCCTGCAAGTATGTAAGGGAACCCATGTTGTACAATTCCTTTGGAGGTCAGAAGAGGACTGTTGTAGCCCCTGCAGCTGAAATTATGGATGGTTGCTAGCTGCCATGTGGGTGCTGAGAATTGAACCCAGGTCCTCTGAAGAGCAACCAGTGCTCTTAACCACCGAGCCATCTCTCCAGTTCCTTAGCTCTGAATTTTTATGTTTGCCTCCTTCCAAATTTCTCAGTCTGGCCAACTGTCCAGGAACTTTCAATGTTCTCATTGGTCCAAGAGAAGTTATTGATTTTCGGGTTTCAATTTTTGTTTTTGTTTTGTTTTGAACACAGGTCTCCCTGCAGCCCCATCATGCCTGGAACTTCTTATGTAGACCAGGCTGGCCTCCATCACACAGAGATCTGCCTACCTCTGCCTTCTAAGTGCTGGGATTAAAGGCATTCACTCCCAAGCCTGGCAATTTTCCGTTATTTTGATTTGTCATTATTTTATGGATAGGAGTGATGACTTGTAAGATCTTTACTTCAGTACTGAAGTCAGGAAATTGCTTCATACTTTTTTTTGGAAGAAGTAGCTCCATACCTTCCTTGGCCTGTTGATATTTCTGCCTCTTCAATATTTACCCATTTTCCCTTGAATTCAGGTTTTTCCTATCTATCATTGAAATTGTAGGTCTATAAACAGTTCGTTGATGATATTTAATATTTCACCATTATTTTTGTTATTTTGTTTGACTGATAATCTGTTTTTACATTACCCTTACTAACTTATCTTTATAGACTGTGCCAGAACATATGGTTGGTTAATACAGGTGTTTAGCTCATAACACATGATTAATTTCCATTGGTGAGTATGTACTTATTTCAGTTATATATTTATGTGTGCTTTCTTTTAGCCTTTATAATAATACAGGAGCCATCATTTTATTCAAAATAACTTTTGCTTCAGATTCCCCTTGATAATCTTATTTGCTTTTTAACACAAATAACAGAAGAAGATCCTCTTCCAGGGAAGCTCAGAGAGAAAATTTATTTACAAATAAATGATCAGAATGTGATAGGCAGAAATTCATTGACAAAAGCATTGTTTCCATGACGCTCTCTGGAGTATTTTATAAGATTTCACTTTACACCTCCTCAGTTTTGATGTCTTTGTGTGGACATAAATTAATTTCAGAAGTTATCAAGTCACTGTCTTGTTCATTTATAGGATCATAATATGGCATGTTGTTAAGACTCATGTGGTGTGATATGAATATGAATTACAAGTTATTTGCTAATGATTTATCAATTAATCTCTATGTTATTTTGCATCTGTTTTTCCCAGCATTTCTCTGGATAATACAACTAGTTGGGATTTCAAAGAGACACTACTCAAAGAGAATGTTACTGGTTAATGCAGACCATATTTCAAAATGTCCCCTAATCTTTCTTAAATAAAATGTCTGGTGGAATTGAAGGCCCATTCCAACTGTTCTGTCCCTTGCAGAACATCTTGTATTCCAGTTTAGTACATGAAAACAAAAGAGCACCTAAGGAGTGTATTTGCATGCAGAATGAATAGCCCAGGGTCCTTTATTCTATAGCAAGGGATTCCAATCAATGCTCTGCTGGGGGTTTCTAGGTATATGAATGCTAGGCAGCACGGGTAGCTATTATAAATACATTTGCCTTGGGGACTGGAGAGATGGTTCAGTGGTTAAGAGCATTTGCATCTTGCAAAAGATCTGGATTTGAATCCCAGCACCCACATGATGGCTGACAACCATCTATAATTCTGATTCTAGGGGATCTGACACCCTCTTATGTCCTCCATGGGCACTGCACAACATAGTTACACTTATACACATTACACAGTGTAGGCATAACAATCATACACATAAAATAAAAATAATTAGAAATAAAAATACATTTGCTTCATATGTATATTAGGATTTTGTTTAAGCATATGAAAGACAAAATAATAAAGAATAGGTCCTTTCTATTGAACAAAATGAGCACAAAGACAAAAAACTACAGATAAGATGAATCAAGGACTCTCTCCCTTGTCTCTCTCTCTCTGGAATGTGTTTGAGTTTCTGTGAGTTTTAGAGTACAAGATCCCTATTGACAAATTTAATCCATAGTATTTATACATTCAACACACAACAAATCGTAACTAATAACTCTTATGTGCCTGGCACCGGGCTGCAGCTGAGGAGCGCTCTACTGGTTCTGAGTCTGTTTTGATCATTCATTCATTCATAATTATTGAACAGCTTATAATATGCTAGGCTACTTAGGGCCTAGACATGTAAACAGACCACAGTCTTATCCCACAAGCTTCAAGATCCTTGATGTCAGGAAAACACATGTTAAATCAAAACACATGTCATATGACCTTGTTATGTGATGATAAGTGCTACAGAAGAATGGAAAAAACGAAAAGTGTGAAGAGTTGGAACAGTTTATATTTAAGGAATGCGGCTGAGAAAGTCTTTGTTGATAAGAAGTGATCATGGTGGAGATTAAAAGCAGGTGATGAAGCGTACCACCATCTATATACATCTGGGGGAAGAATGCACTACGCAGGAGGAAGGGCATGCACGCAGACCTTGAGCCCAGAGTACTTGGAGGGTCTGAGACGGAGAGGCAGCAAGGGATGCTGGGATGGAGACAGTAGAGCGGAGGAGGCAAGGAGATGCAGGCGGCCAGGAGGCTGGGGAAGAGATCCTGGAGAGCAGCGGGTGAACCCGGGGATTTTGACTTGCAGCCCAGGAACATCTGACCATGACGTGGCGGGAAGGGGCGTGATCTGATGGCTCTGTGGGCCACAGTGTGTGAGAGGGCAGACAAGGAAGCAGGAGGAACAGCAGGTTGGTGACTGTGACAACAGGCACACAGCTGGACCAGGGAAGACGATGAGTGGGTGGAAGTGGCCGGATTTGATTTGGGATCAGTGGTGGATTGTGAACAAAAGGCCAAGTGAAAATATGAGTACAGGTTTATGGCCCCAGACTGGAAGGACCAAGTGTTACGTCCTGAAGTGGGAAAACACAATGGATGGAGGAGAACTTAGAGAAGAATCTGAAGTCAGTTCAGGGAAAATATATAAATAAACAGAAGAGTGACATTTTTCCGACAAGCAGTGAAGATGCAGAACCAAAAGGATTCAAAGTCCGGGGTTAAATGATTAGCCATTAGAGAAATGCAAATTAAAACTACTCTGAAGGCCTGGAGAGATGGCTCAGTGGTCAAGAGCATTGGCTGATCTTGCAGAGGATCCAAGGTCAATTCTTAGCACCCATATGGCAGCTAACACCATCTGTAACTCCAGTTCTAGGGGATCTGACTCCCTCTTCTGACCTCCATGAGCATTGTACCACACGGGTACATTTACACACATGCAGGCAATGCACTCATATACATAAAACAAAAATAATAAACAAAATACTAAAAAACAAAACAAAACTATACCTCACCCTGGTCAGAATGGCAATGGTTAAGAAAACCAATAACAACAAATACTGGAGAAGATGCTGGGAAAAGGGAATATTTATACCCTGTTGGTGGGAATATAAACTAGTCCAGTCACTGTGGAAATCAGTAGGACGGTTCCCCAAAAACTAAAAACAGGTCTAGCTTAGGCACACAGCTATGCCATTCACTGGTATTTACCTAAAGGGCTTCAAGTCAATGTGTCACAGAGATATTTGCAGACTATTCACAATTACATAAGTTATAGAAACGATGTAGGTATTCATCAAGAGAGGAAACGATAAAAGCAACATGATATTTACACAATAGAGCTTTAGTCAGCCATAAAGGAAATGAAATTATGTCATTTTCATATAAGTGGATGGAACAAGAGATTATCAGGTTAAGTGAATTAAGTTAGTTGTAGAAACACAAACACCATGTTTTCTCTCATTGTGAATCCTAGATTTTATTTTTATTTTTAAAAATATTTTATTATTTTTATTTTATGCATATGAGTGTATTGCCTGCATGTGTGGAAGTGTACCACAAGTGTGCAATGCCCACAGAGGTCAGAAGAGGACACTGGATCCCCTGAAACTGCAGTTACCATGTGGGTGCTGGGATTTGAACCCAGGATCCTCTACAAGAGCAGCCAGTGCTCTTAACTGCCAAGTCATCTCTTCCAGTCCTGATCCTAGATTTTATATAGAAGCATAAAGTCATATGTGTATACATGCCATGAAAGTAGAAATAGAATTGTCCAGAAAGGGACAATGGGAATTGGTGGGAGAAAAGAGGGGCGAAAAAGAAGTGGACAGAGTTGTGGGGTGTCACAGTGACCTTCAGTTGTCAACTACTCACACTTGGGAAAAAGGAACCTATTTGAAGAACTGCCTCCATGAGACTGGCCTGTGGGCGTGTCTCTGTTGGCGGTTTCTTGATTGCTAATTGATATGAGAGGGCCCGCCCCATTGTGGGCGGTGCCAGTCCTGGGCAAGCGGGCCTGAGCTGAGCCAAGTAGCTGAGTGTGAGCCTGGAAACAAGTTAACAAGCAGCCATCCTCCATGGCTCCTGCCTCAGCTACTGCTTGAGTTCCTGATCTGATTTCCCTCAGTGATGGATGGTCATTAGGACCTATAAGCCAAATAAACTCCTTCCTTTCCAAAGGTGCTTCTGGACACTGTTTTATCACAGCAACAGGAACCAAACTGGGACAGGTAAGATGCATTTAAAGTACATTAAACACTTATATGAAAATGCCCTTCTGAAGCTGAATACTATAATGAACATAGGCAAAAAAGAGTCTGCATTTGAGGGTAGGTACCCAGGCTAGAGATGTATATTTGAAATATGTCAGTATAGTGATGGTATTTAAAACCTCGTTGCTGGATGAGGTCACCGGGAGACAGTCTGGATGGAGAAGCATCCTGACAATCAGTCGATGATAACTTTGAGCAGCTGGATCGATAAAGGGGAAAGTACTAGAGGTGACTGGGAAGTGATTTAGGAAGGAAACCAGGATAGTCTAGAATCCTGAAGGCTTTGCAATGAGTCTTCTCTGTGGAGAAGAGAATTTCCTGTTCCTCACGCTGCAGATTACGGGAGGGCTGAGAATTGGATTCAGCATGTGAATGAATACCAGGTTAATTGGACTGAGCTTAAGAGGATACGGAGGAGGGGAACTGTAAAGCGACCTGTTTTAAGAACTTCCAAATCTTTCTCTGTCACAGTGGATACAGGATAACCTGCCCATTTTAAACATTTATCAACTGTCATTTTATCTGGCCATAAAACTGTGAATCACATAGACCTAAAGATGCATCTAGCCATTATTCTTAGGCACATCAAATGTGGTTTAAGTGCCCAATGCTGTGGAAACAAGATCTAAACAAAATGAGTAGAAATTATAGAATGGAGGTGTGAGCTTTTTAGCTCAAAATTTCTATTTTTCTTTTTTTTTTTGTCTCCAATTTTACTTTCTTCTTTACATTAGTCACTGACTTCCAGAGCCAGAGCTCAAATACAAAAGGAAACCAAACGTATTTATTCCTAAAATGAAACTACACAAGATCTTGGCACTAACAAGTAGAGTCTAGCCACAGCTCTGTCTTCGCTACCTTGGGGCATAACCATACTCTGGGGCCTGAGACAAACACTGTCCCTGGACCAAGAAGTCAGGATAGTCAGAGGGAAATGTCGATGTGGTCCTGTGCTCCTCCCTCTTAGGTTGAGCCAGCTGTGTGGAGTTGGAGAAGAAATAGTAAGGTAATTCTTAGTGGCTTCAAATAACAAAAAAACCTCTCAAGCATAGCCTGTCTGGGTCCTAAGAGCCCTCAGTTTAGCCCTTTTGGCTAGGGAAGAACCACGGAGGCAGGTCATGGAAGGGCTGGGCAGAAGGAGCCTAAAGAGGGTAAAAGAATCACTCTCCAAGCATAGCCAGGGCACTATTCCTGAGGAGACATAAACAAGTATCTACTCACCACAGCACAGGAACCAACGGCAAACCTAAGTAAGGATACCAACTTGTAGATCAATGGGTTTGCTGGCGTTACTTATAGGATTTGAGGGGTTACCTACAGGGGTTGTATCACTAAATGCCCACCCCAGCATCAGTGACAGCGCACAGAAGCAGAAAACACTGCACACCCCACAGGAGGCTCAACAGGTTGCAGAGTGTCTCTTCTGGGTGGCCCAGGTGGTCCCAACCTCTTCCAGGAAGCTTGGCCAAGTCTGCTTTTTCTAGGAAACTGACCTGCCTCTGCTTCTTACAGGTAGTTTGGAGATTTTGAGCTTCTCCTAGGCAGCTTGGCTTGTCTGAGAATGTGTCTCAGCAGTCTTTAGGGGCTTATATATACTTGGGGAAGAAGGAGCCTAGGGAACCTTGTTATTTCAGGAACTTCCTGAAGCTATAGAGTTGCTTATTTCCTTTTATAACATCCTGTTGTTTCCTTCCTGTTAGAACAGCCTGTCTTGACTTTCCCTTCCAAGATGGAAGGATTTATCTTTCTTTTTATCTAAAAGGAAATTGCCACACAACACACAGCCAAATACTGGCTCCATGGCTAATCACTCTATAGGTGCACACAGGTGTGCAGAGAGCCGGCCCTGGTCCTATAGCCTGACTGAGTATGCCTTTGTTACTTTTCTTGTTGCTGAAACAAAGCAATTTAAGAAACGGTTTACTTGGTCTCACAGTTTAAGGGGATCCAGTCCATTATGGAGGGAAAGGCACAGTTGCAGATGGCTCCTTGGAGGCATAGTGCACACCAGGAACTCCTTACCTTCTCAGATCTTGACAAGACAGGAAACAGAATGAACAGAACAGAACAAAACAGAGCTGGGTCATTAAAACTTCAAGGCCTGCCCCTCAAGGATCCACTTCCTCCATCAAGGCTCTATCTCTTCAGGGATTCACAATCTCCCAAAACAGTGTCATCAGCTAGGGACTATGTATTCAAACATACAAGCCTGCTGGGGACATTTAGCATTCAAACCACAAGTATTTCAACAGAAGATCCACTCAGGTCCTTGGTGGATGATGGTAGACAAGGGTGGTGCCTGAGGGAATGTTGAAACCATTTCACTGCGTAACACCAGCCTGTTCTTGAGATTTCATGCACAAGGAATGAAAAAGCCAGTGGCTGATGTAGCTCCAAAACAATCTGACGTTTCAGGCTAAATTCACTAAATTCACATAAAATTGACTCAAGTTTCATGTCAGAAGACAGAATGTAAATTTGAGGTCAAAATTAGGTCGTTTTAGCGACAGATAAAGATATCCATATGGTTGACTGCGACATTTACACCAATCGCAGGTACCCGTAGGTGCTTGGGAAATAAGTTCTTTGGGAGAAGTCTGTGGGAGAGGGAAGAACAAGATATTTGCAGTGACTAAAACCAGGCTTGAGTCCCACTGTCTGTTACTCAATCTAGATTCCCAAGCAAGGGATGCTGAGTTCTAGCGTCCTGATTTACAGAGTGAAAACATGTAAACAAATATACTTTTTCCCAACACTAGGATATTTAGAACATTGTTTTATTGACTGTACAATCTTATAAAATGAAAGAAGAAGGAATCCACAAAAACTTATACTGAGAGACTGAAAATAGGTAATAATATATCTGTGAAATGTGCTAGACTGAAGGAAGGGCAGGGGCTACAATGTGCTATGTCCTTTTTATTGTGAAATATAAGATACCTACCCAGCCCAGATGGCCTTGGAGGAGTACAAAACAGAGACTAGCACACACTACTACTAACTGGACTCTGCCTTTACAGAAGTGCCCAAGCCCAGGCATCCAGAGAAAGAGGGAAGAGTACAAAGGCAGATAATGAGAGAGGCAGAGACTCTGCAGTTCTCACATGTGGCTGAACACCTGAGCAGCAGGCTGAGCCAGAGCTCCACAGTGAGGCCGCTGCTCCTCACGGTCAACGATCCTTAGAAAGTCTGTTGGCGGGAAGTAAGATGGAAGATAGATGACTTTTAAAATATTTTATTTATTACTTTTATTTTACACGTATGAGTGTATGGCCTGCATGTACGTAAGTGAACTTACGTCGTGAAATGCCTGTGGGGATCAGAAGAGGGTGTCAGATCCCCTGGAACTGGAGTTACAGACAGTTGTCAGCCACCGTGTGGGTGCTGCGAATCGAACCTTGGTCCTCCGCAAGAGCGTCCAGTGCTCTTAACTGCTGAGCCAGCTCTCTGGCCCCCAGAGATGTTGACCTGCTATCTTCTCAGATTGACAGTACTCTGAATAAAACATAGCTAAAAAAATTCCCTTCTGTCTCTATGCATTGGCCTTTGTGGTGACGGGCAACATGAGCCTTCCAGTTATATATATTCTTAGATCATATTATTATTTAAAAAATTTTTTTAAATCTACTTTTATTTTTTATGTATACAAGTGTTTTACTTGCACGTATGTAAGTGCACCACATGTGTGCAGTGCCTATACAGGTCAGAAGAGGGAGTGAGATCCTCTGAAACTGGAGTCATAGTAATTTGTCAGTAGCCACATAGGTGCTGGGAACCAAAGCCTAGTCCTCTACACGAGCAGTCAAGTACCTTAACCGCTGGGCCATCTTTCCATATAGATGCCCCATGTTATTTTATTCTTCGGATGCCTGGGATAGAGATATTTGACTCTTATTTTCTTGGCATAGCTGTAAATAATATCCGTTTTAGTTTTAAACATTTGGGTGATAAACTGTATGATATTCTCTCCACATCGGCTGTCCTTCCATGGTGATGCAGGTCTATGTCTCGGCTTCTTAGAGTGAGCTCACTAATGTTCATATGGTGTGAATGATCAGCCTGTGCGCTCATAGCTGGTTACATTACCTGGGCACTAGTGTGGAAGGTCAGGCTTTCCTATCCATAGAGCCATCCTACAAGATCCGATATGACTCTTCTCACTGGCATTAGAACCATATGTATGTAAAATGAGCCATTTTCTCTGAGGTGCAGAGCAAAGGCCCCCATCTAACTTGACCCCAGGGCTTAAAAGCAGGGTGAAGGTGGGACTTGATCTCCTGGCCTGCCTTGTTTACCTTCAGGATCTGGCCTCAGCTTGACAGATGAGATTGAAGGAAGATAACAGAAATACTACACTAATAACTAATAACCGTTCTCTTTAGTTTTATTTGCGTTTTCTTCGAATATTTTTAAATATTTTAAATATTTTCTTAACCTTCTAAAGCTCCTGTGTCCAGTTTCTAAAACCAATTTAGTGAAGCCTGAAAAGGCTCTCTTCTGTCCCTTCACGTCCCCCGCTCCCCTTCCTGTCTCTCCCTTCTCCTTATTTCCTTTATTTTTCTTTTCTTTCCTTAAGTTTCTACTTGTTTCTGCTAAGCCTAGAGTTTAATGCTGGATCTTATTTGAACAAAACAACTTCATCGCCCCCTGTAAACACTGCATGAATCTGACCCTGGTGACCTTAGAAAGACTCCTTGGCTCTGGGTTAGTGATTAAAATCTAGGTCTATCAGTCTGGTCTAGATAGCGAGTGCCAGCCTAGCTTGGGCTACTGGGAGACCCTGTCTGAAATAAAACCAAAATAAAAAATCTAGGCTTTTAAAAAGTATCCATGCATTGCTCCTGTTAATGGCTTTTCTAGGATTGCTTCTGTTACAGATGGGAATTTTCCCAACCTTGAAAGCAAAGTGAATATTATGTGCTGAGATCATTCAGCACTATCTCAGCTTGTTTATAACATAAACAATTTGTCTAGGCCTTGGGTTCCTCTTGTAATATAAACATGCAGCTTAATCCCTCATGACCTTCCTCACCCTTGACCCAGAATAATGTGTGTGAATGTGTGTGTGTGTGCACACACACGCGTGCTATAGTGCTCTTGTGGCAGCCATAGGACAACTGAGCTCTCTCCTATGGGGTGGGTCCCTGGGATCAAACTCAGGTCTTTGGGCTTGGTGGCGAGATCCTTTGTGTGCTGAGGCACATATCACTGATCCTAGGGGTTTATAAAGTCAGGAAGAGTTTTTCCTGTTTGTTTTCAGGGTGCTTGTTTTGCGTTGCTTCTGCCTTTCTGGTGCTGAGATTTCATTCACGCTCTTATACATGCTTAACATGCTAAATGATACCACTGAGCGACATCTCTATCCCACTTTCAAGAGGAGAGGAATTCGTTTATCCATTTACTTATTTATTTTTAGACAGAGTCTTGCTATGTAGCCCAGGCTGGCCTCAAACTCTTCTTGTGTCTGTTTCCAGCGTGCTGGAACTATAGACACATTCCACCATGCTCTGTCCGCTCCGTTTTTTTTTTTTAATAACTCTATTATAGGCTCCTCCAATGTAAGATAAATTCTAATATTTAATTCATCATTTTTTGAAAAAATATTAAAATATATCATTTTATTTAAAGGGAAAAATATTTACTTTCACTTAACTATTTAACTATAGATGTAGAAAACACCAAATTAGGGTGTACTGGAGAGAAGATGAACTTCAAATAGAAGCACAAGGCAGAGTTGCCACCCAAGGGCTTTGCAGTTCTGACTCCAGACCAGTGTTTACTAAGAACAATTACACATGGGCTGGTGAGATGGTTCAGTGGCTAAAGGCAGTTGTTACCAAGCCTGACAACTTGAGTCTGATGCCTGGGACCCATGTGATAAAAGAGAGAACCAGCTCCCAAACGTTGTCCTTTAACCTCCACACTTATGAACACACACACACACACACACAAAGACAGAAACACACAAATAAATGCACTAAACAACAATAGTTCAGAAAGAACATTGCCTATATTACAAATGAGAGGGGAAGAAGGCTACTCTGCAAGAGAGAACTAGATCTAATCCAGCAGGAGTTAAAGCTGCTCATACACAAATGGCTCTGTGGTCATTTGTGGGGCACAGGCAAACCCCACTGGGTGTTTCTCATTTGTGAAAATTCCACATCTTTTAACTTACAATTTGTGTGTTTTTCTCTATGTATCAAATCCTGCAGTACAAATTAAACAAACCAAATAGTAGTTACCCCACCACATGGGAAAGAAGATAGCACACTCAGACTGTAGAGGCTTTCAGATATGAGCTTGTACTTGGCCTCAACATAGCAACTTGCCATGCACAATGGGCAAGTCCCCGGAATTCTCTTTTTTTATTGTCCTATGTAATTTATAGATAAGGAATATTCAATTTATCGAATTGTTAGGTAGGCAGATGGTATATTGACTTCATATAATGCCCACTCTCTCAACAAAGCACCTTAATGATGGCACACATTTCAAGAGTTCTTTTACACCAACCCAGTTTTGACGTCAGGATGTTAACGTTTTCCAAAATCACTTGGGAGGCAAGACCATTATTTTGCAAAAAGAAGGAACCTGAAACCTGGTCGGTATATCATTCAACCAAGATGTCACAGTTACTAAGTGGAAAGGTCAGATTGGACTTTCAATCAAGCCACCTATTGAACCACTGCATGGTGTTATGTAAAAGAATCTAATAAGACATACTTATTACCGTTACAAAAACAAACCCTGGTGCAGTAGAGATTGAATAACTTGAACTTATTATTATTACAAAACAAGGGCGGGATGTGGGGGAAGAACTGGCTGTGGACGGGATTGCTGTTCTCCATGTCAGAAGTGGCCATCTCAGGTTAAGCTTTGAAATTCTGTGTTAAATAAATAGCTTCCGTTATTAGTATGCTACCACCATACCTGATTTCAGGCAGAAAATGAATGCACACGGATGCAGTATTATCACTGGAATTTTTAAACAGAAAAGGTAGCTATGTGGTTAGGGAAATGTCATGCTCTGCCCCTTGAAGTCCACTTCTACAGGGTATACTCCAGGGAAGCAGTGTGCCTCGGTAGGCTACATCCAAAACCAGTCTTTACTTCAGTGTACCTATAGTTGATCCCTCCCCCCCTTTACATTGTCAACGTTTCCTATAAAAACAGCTTCATTTCACAGTGGAAAACTAACTTTAAAAATAAAATGAAGAGAAAACAAAACCTAATCTCAGTGAGGCAATAAGAACCACATGTCTTTTAAATGAAAAACATGCTTATTTCTCCTTTGTTCCTCGTAAGCAGCTTGCCAGATGCATAGCCCACAGCTTTGAACCATTTACAAAAACATAACAGAGTTCCGTGTTTGCATGCAACAGTTAAATTGTACCCACACTGACCATTTAGTGACTTTGAAGCAATAGTAAAAGCTGATATGCACTTTGGTTGACTTCACTGCAGATGCTCCTTACTAACCACAAACCAATGACATTTGTCATAGATCATATCTCCATAGAAAACGTTACCCTTTTGAGATGGGGCAGGATGTGTGCTAGGTGATAGCAAAGGTTATAAATACTCTAGGTGAAACACATGCCCAAGAATTGGTGGGTGCCAACTGGCCATCACCACCCACCAGGGGACACCTTTAGAATGAATGAAGCTTTCTGAGGAAAAGTTGAAAACCTCTCCCTGCCATCCTTATTCTTGCAGAGAAAGCAAGTACTAGTATGATGTCACCAGAATTCCCCTTTTAATAAGCTTGGCTTTCCTGTATGAATCAGTTAAGATTTTCTTCCCCTTATGGGATATGATGAACTGTGCACTACTCTTACTGTTAAGATCCTTTTAAATTGCTCAAACCATGTGACTGTAAAAAAAAAAAAGATGTTCTTTTTATAATAAATGTTGTGTGTGTCCTCTGTATAAAGTTCTGACTTGTCTCAGGATGGCTTAAATGAAGTATAATAGCATCTTCTTGCCTGCAGGTTGGAGATTAATAAAGGTCTTCTGAGATAACTATAAACACGAGATGACTCAGGAGTTATAAATTGCAGAAGGCAGGGGCTGCTTTGTCTTGTCACTGTTGTTCATTGATGAGAATATTAAGTCCAGTCATTTTGGAAATGTATACCAAAGAAACCCCTTACTCCAATCTTTAGACATTCATTTAAAAAGGGAGAGTGCATATATATGTAGATACATACATACATATATATATATATCACATGGAAACAATAAGATTCAGGAAAATTACAATCAAGTTCTACAGAGAAATAGCAGAGAACTGCAGGCTCTCTGACAGATGATACAGAAGTTGGACAGCTAGAGCAGGTCCAAGGGAAAGGAGAAAACAGTATTAACAAGGATGCAATGAAGTTGAAATTTCATTCTTAAGGAAAACCACACCTTTCCATTAGTATAGCTAGCTACCTACCCTAAGCTGACTTAGCCGTTGCTAAATGTATTGATTCACTTAACTTAGGCTTTGAGGGACATCTCTGCTCTGACGTGATACATGGGCTGTCCTATTCTGAAGCCATTATCTATAGTACCTCCTCCCCTAAAACTTCAAAACTGAGACAAAGACAAAGTAGAGAGCTCTTGTTTTGGACAGTATGAGCTCTGGAGGAGGCTGCCTCATGGAGACAGACTGTCACTCGTGTTCCCTGAACCAGCGGGGACATAGGAGGTGCTGTTGGAAGGAGACAGGACAGGTGTACCATCTCTTTCAGGACGTATTGTACTCAAGTTTCCAAGCAGCACAGTGTTAGAAATAGTTTAGGTCTGCTGACTGGAATTGAATGTGGGGTCCTGCCTTGTGATTGGTTCCTTGTTATTAGGAATAGAAATCTGTCAGAATCAAACATTTTAAAAAATTAACTTTCATGGTGCCGGAAAGGTAGCTCAGGGATCAAGGGCACTGTCTGCTCTTCCAGAGGACCCAGGTTTGATTCCCAGCATGCACATGGGCTGTTTCCTGGTCTTCCACCCATTGTGGCAGTACACCCACACCAGCAAACATATTGGCAGTGAAAACGCTTGTACAAATAAAAATAAGTAAATCCTCAAAAAATCAATTTTCACACAGCATTTTAAGTTTAACAGAGCTGTTTTTAATTAGGTCAAGATTTTGTATAGTTTAGCTACTACAGCCTAATGCAGTTATATTATTATCTGGGGAAAAGATTATTTTGTCATTATAACTATTCTTGAAAATCAACATTGTGTTTTAAAACTACATTGAATTTTCTACTGTTTCTGATGTGATTGAATAAAGTGCTTTTTTTTTTAAAAAAAAAATACTTGTGAATGAATAAGTGTGGACAAGTATTTGCTCACCACACATGAACATGACCTTTTTGTAAGTCATCACTCCTTAGATTTATGATCTAAGAATGAGGTAGTTCTGTGACTCATGGATTTACACTTCACAGAGAGATTAAGAACAAAAATTAACACCACAGTTTCCGTTAAGTAATGGGAAAAATGTGACTTGCTATACACTTATTTTCTGGGTCAGTGTTTTTCCAGCCATCCTAGAGTTTTAGGGTCAACCAAGGTTTCCATAGTTTTTCTGGAAAGAATGAGGGGCTTGGGGTCTAATGGGCACTTGACTTGAATTTGAAAATGATCTGCTACTTTTAGAAAAGACAACTAAGTACTGTGAAGACTCAGAACATTCAGTGGAATGTAGGCTTTGTAAGTTTGAGATGAATGATCTTTGATCAAATATCCCATATAACAGAGCCAGAGATGGGCACTTTGTTTACAAAAGAGATCCTTTAGTTCATTCTTTAGACACTTGCTGAAAGAGAGAGCCTAATGTCGATAAACAAAACAGAAGCAACAGTATTCAAAAAAAAATGCTAAGTTCTCACAGACCCTGGGAAATGGGGGATTAAGAACATTTATAATTTATAGAAAAAGACATTTATTGTGCAATATTTGTAGCATGCTCTCACCTAGATACCTACAATAAATATATTCACTAAAGACAAATTATGTGATTTGCTCAAGTTTTACTAACAGTTACAAATTATCTTCTTTGGGGATTTTTCAAGATAGATAATATTGCAGGTTGAATTCCACAAAGATACTGAAATCCTGTACCCTTCATGTGACCTTATCTGGAAACAGAGACTTTGAAAGCTTTTGTTGATGGAGTTAAGATTATGTGGGGGACATTATAAGTGTTATTCTAAAAGGGGACAGAACAAGATAATGTTAAAACCTGAAGAGATTGCTCAGTGGATAAGAGACCTTGCTGTGTAATGATGAGAACCAGAGTTCAGATTCAAACACCTGTGTAACAAATTGAGTGTCCTGTGAAGGTCTGTGACCCCCGTTTTGGGGGAGGAGCAGAGATAGGAGAATAGGTTAGACATACTGGTTTCTATCCTAGCTGAGAAAGAGGAAACACACACCTCAGATTTAGAGACATTGCCTCAAAAGATCGATGAAGAGTGATAGGAGCGGAGACCCTACACTGTTTTCTGGCCTCCACATGCATGCACAGGTGTACACATACATGCATACACACTCATGTACACACACATACACATACACACAAATAAATAATAAAGATATGGCTAGAGCAGCATCTAAAATTCAGGGTGTACCTGAGGTTACTAGAAGCTATTGGAAAGAGATGGAATAGATTGTTTCTTAGGGTCTTCAGAATAAAACAACTGGTGGCACTTTGATTTTGAACATCTAGTTGCAAGAACTATAAGGTAATAGGTTTCTGTTATTGAAGCTACCTAGCTCTGTTACTTTGCTGAGGCTGCTCTGTGGATCAGATATAGAGCTGTGTTTTTACTGTCTTTGGGCTTGCATGTTACCTACTGAGTCTGCTTGGAATGCTACAGAGCACAGAAGTTTTGCCCGGATTGCCTTTGAATTCAACCACTTGGCCCACATTACCTTGCCATCTACATGAGGCAAGTCCCTTTCAGCATCTGCCATCCCAAAACAATTATGGGAGAAAATCTGTTGTAAATACTTACACAGAGCATTGTGAAGCCAAATACAAATTCTACTCTGACTATAACTCAAAGTAGAAAGAAGAGGAACAGTAGTCCCAATACCCACTAAAGGACTGGGGATTGTTTGTAGTCTAATTTTAATGGAAATTTGGCCAAACAGTCCTGTATCTGATTAATATTGGCATCTTATTACTGTTGAGTGAAGATGATCTAATCTTCCTAAAATGAGGGACTCTGGACAGGCTGGCTAGACCTAAGTGGACGAACCTTCACTGAGAAACATCTGGGGACACTAACTTGACATAATAGACCTTAACATAGATGAAAGAATGTATGGATTCCAGTTGGGGGACTATGAGAGGTGCCAGTGGGGAAGGGGTATAAACATGATTAAGATTTATTCAGATGTTCTGTATGAAATACACAATGATTCAATAAAAGAAAAAGGAATTTGGTAGACAGACGGGGAAAACTACTGGAATTATAAACAGCAGTCATGGACATAAACTGATGATGGCTCAAGAACACAGCATGACTTCTGCTACGTGAACACAGGGGAAACTCATTGTTTCCCCAGACAGTGTAAGCACTGTAGTTAAAACTTGCTCCAATGGTCTTTGGAAACAATGTTCATAAACATCGTCTATGACACGCTCCATCCTTCATTTTCCAATAAGTGTCTGATGCACTGCAACCATCAGAAAAACATGCACACATGCACATCTGTGTAGGTATGACCAGACTCAGATTGCTGGAAAATAAATGGTTAAAATGACCAATTTAGAGAAAATGAAACATAAAATGACAACACGAATCTCCAGGGAAGCAAATGTCTAACTTGGTGGATCAGCCCTTTAGCAGAGCCCTACTGAGCTGGGCTTCTACCGGAACACGAAGGTGGGGGCCATTACAAACGTCTTGGCTCCAATCCACGCTCATGGTCTCCTAACACAAGTCCAGCTTTCCAAAGCACTGTGTCACATTGGAGTTGAGGCTAGAAGAGTGGCCTTCATTAAAACTAAGTAGGAAGGAGGACAGGTGTTGGGGGTTAGCAGGGATTGGGACCTGGAAGCAGGTGGATGTGGTGACTGTAGCTTGCTTCTGTGGACTGGGCGTGCTGAACAGGACATGACATGTTTGGATGCCTAGTAATATCTAACCATCATCTTCATCTGGGATTTAGAGACTTATGCACTATAGTACCTCTAGGGGACTCTGAAGGCAGCTTGTGTTAAGCCAGGGTCTAACCTAATGGGAGTACTCTGGAGCAGAGTTTTTAACTACTTTAGTACTGAGAATCATTTTTATAGAGCTTGTGAACCACATTTCATCATAATATTTTACAATATATGATAATGTATAATTATAAACAAAACTAGCTATGTTGAAATACCACTATTAGAATGTTTAAAACACAGAAAAATTATTCAAACTATCCTTGAAACAAAATTGCAACATAGTAAGCGCTTCTTATCATTTTAAACATTTTTTTAAAATTTTATTTTATGTGTAAGAGTATATTGCCTGCATGTATGTAAGTGCACCTGTGTCGTCTTAGCCACCATGTGGGTGCTAGGAATCAAATCCAGATCCTCTGCAAGAGTAGTCAGTGCTCTTAACCACTGAGCCATCTCTCCAGCCCTGCTTAGCATTTTTAAAATGATCTAGTTTGGAGTTTAATGGCTATTATAATTTTACATTAATGTTGAGTATACATGACATTTTAAATATCAACAATTGATCTGATTGAAAATATCAGTGATTTCTTTTGGAGACAAAGTCACAGATTTGCTAACATTATTGGCATGTGTTTCAATATTCATAATGGAGAGCCTTCTATATGTCATAAAAGTGAGCAGAAACAGAACATTTTTTCCATGGAAATGATCCATGAACTCCTCAGTAGATCTGGACCACAGATTCAAAATCCTACTAGCAAGGCTTGTCTCTCCTGATCTAACTAGATCCAACCAACCCCATATCAGTTTTCATGACATGGCATCACTGAGCATCAACTTTTCAGTCAGTGCTCCCTAGAGCTGCAGCTTAGATGATTCAGAGTTTTAGCATCATGAGTATCAATCACTATTGCCCTGCAGATTTGATGAAAGTCTGGTAATGAAACTGGTGGGTTCAGAAAAACTAAGTTGCTGCTCTTATTTCTAAATAAAGTGTGCGGCAAATTTTGCATGAGTGGAGTGTGACTATTATTGCACCAAGAGTCCACAGGAAAAAGAAGCAAAGACAGTGAATCAACCTCATTAATAAAATTAAATTAAAAAAAAAAGCCAGGCCGGGGGCAGGAGAGATGGTTTAGCGGTTAGGAACACTGGCTATTCTTGCAGAAGACCTGGTTTCGAATCCCAGCATCCACATGGCAGCTAACAGCTGTCCATAACTCCAGTTCCAGGGCATCTGATGCCTTTTTCTGTCCTCCATGGGCACTGCATGACATGGGCGCACTTACATAAATAGCATTCAAACACATAAAATAAAAGTAAATTTTAAAAAATTTACAAGGCAGTCCAAATATAGTAATCCTGCCATGCCTGCGTAGCAAATGACTTCTCTAAGCTTCAGGTATCTGGGCTACAAAATGGGCATAAAAATAGTGTTTATCTCATAGAGCTTTTAAGGGGATTAAGTGAGATAATGCATGACAAAGTGTTATACTTTACGAAGTGCTATAAAATGTCAATTGCCCTTTGACAATTGACAGAGAGAGAACAGGGATTTGCTACAGTTCTGTCAAGCATCTCTGAGCCTGTCTTCTCTTTCAGGGAGCTTCCTTGGACCCTCTCTAAATGATCTGCTTCAGTGGGTAGGCTCTCACTCTACATGTCTTCAGTTTAAGAAGGCAAAAGGAAATAGAAATCTGTTGGGTTACATACAAGGCAGAGATGCCTGGGCATACCAGAATAGCTTAAAACTATCTGTCATCACCAGATAAGAGGCAAGGTCTGGTATCAATCAGCTTTCAAATATTTTATGATTTGGAGAAATCATATTTTACAATCAACCCACCCCAAGTTTTTTTTTTTTCTATTTATGCTAGGATGTCAAGTGGAACATGCAAAAAGGTTGGGAACTCAAGAGTCATATTTCATACAAATTCCTACTTATTTGGGACTAACTTGATGGGTGTAGTTGATAGCCACTCGTGGGAAACAACCATAGGCTGTTTCATGAAAATGTGGTGCTAAAACTTGTCAGCATCTTCCTGCTCCTGAAGTGGAAAGACTCACCCCACCAGGAGGGCTCTGATGTGCCTTTTGTTTGTTTCCATTTACACCTAGAGATGACAGAAAGGAAAGAGAGAGGCAGAAGTGTAGCTCTGGAAAGAAGAACTCCAGCTGCTCACTTCAGTTGAGTTTTTCTTTCTCACTGCAGGGAAGTATAATTGATGGTCTCTATCGATGGGGGAATCTTGATTTCTAGTATTTTCTGTCTCTTTGGGAGATGTGCTTTCCAAAAAAAAAAAGCTCTCAGAAGCAAACATATAATTCTCATTTTCTGCTTGTCTAAATCTGTCCATCATGTTTTCCCGTTTGTTTTACAATCTACTTTCCCTTCATATATATTATATACACATACATATATATATACATGTACACATACCTATATACATATATAACTATATATACACCATATAGATCTTAACTATGTATATATATATGTACACGAATAGACAAATACATCCAAGTGATATGAAATGTCATGCATTCATTTTTCTGTACCATTTGAAGGTAGGTGGAAGATATTAGACCCCCTTAACTCTAAATGTTTCAATATGTATACTTATTGATGACATTTTTGTAATATAATACCTATAATTATCAACACCAGAAAATTTCACATGGATGCAATATCAGATCCTTAACCCTTAGTCACGTCTCTATCCAATTGTCTCAATAATGTGATTTACTGCTAGTACGTACCCATTCTATAAGAATCTAACCAAAACATAAACATTGCATTAAGATGTTATGCCTCTTTTTTCTTTTAAATTAAATAATTCCTCAGTCTTACACACACACACACACACACACACACACACACACACACTTTCATGTCTTTGATATATTTAAGAGTACTGGGAGTCTTGAACACCACAAAGATTTGGAAGAATAATGGGCTAGAACATTTCTCAGTTCTCTAATACCTCTTAATTAGATGGAGGTTATATATTTGGGAGTAGAAACACCAGAGAAGTGAAGCTCTGTGTACCTTACTGGAAGACACAGGTGTTAATGTGTCCACCCTTAGTGATGTCGACTTTAGTCATTCCAGTAAGGTGGCGATTTCTAGATTCCTTCCAAAGCTACCATTTTCCCATAGGTTAAGTAACAAGGAGTGTGTAAGAGATGCTCAGAGAGTTAGTAAATATCCTCATCAAACTTTCTTCAGCTTCTGGTGACTTTAGTCTGACCAGTTGTTCTGCTGTAGTCCTATTGGTGGTCTTCTGTCTTTCCTTCTGGTGACTGGTTGGTATTCTACTGCACAGAAAAACTTATCTTTCTCCATATTGACTTTTACTTACACCAGTGAGGGTGTGGCAGTCTCTGTTCCTCTGGGAGGCCGCAATCGGTCACCACCACTTTACACTTTCATTTGTATTCTGTTCAACGGGCACAACTTATTGTTGCTATTTACTTTAGGCCAGATCAGACTGTCCTCTTGTGTCCCTTTGGCAAGTCCTCACTTGCTTAGCATAGTCATTTAGCATTTCAGTCTTTTACATAATTTTTCTGCCTTGATAATATAGAAATAAATGTTTAGTTCCTAAATAAAGATAATTCATTTTAATTTTACAGAAAGCTGAATTGTGGCACAATGAACAGACCTAAATTTAATATACTCTGGCCCTTTCAGCTTTTCCCATATACAATATGATTATTCAGGGACCAGCCAAATCCTCTTTGTTTCGTGTGAATGGCTGCTTTATTCAATTGATTTTCATCGAAGTTCATGCACCTTCAGAAGAAAGTTTAGAACTGTCACAGTTTAAATGTGCACTGTCCCCCACAAGCTCATGTATTTAGACACATGGTCCCCGACTGGTGAGCCTGGTTTAGGGAGTTTTTAGGAGGTAGGACCTAGCTGGAGGAAGTGGGGACTGGTAAGGGACACCTCGAGGTTTTTATAACCTGGTCCTTCTGTCTGCTTCTGGATCTGCAAGCACCCTGGAGCTCCTGCTTATGGCACCACCTGCTGCTAGCCATCTAGTGCAAGCCCTAACCCTCTCTCTTTTTACTTGCTTTTGTCACATATTTAGTTACAGCAACAAGAAAATGAGAAAACGAACTAATCCATTTTAAGAGTACCTAGTCTGCATGAGTCCTTGTCTTAGGAGTTTGGACTTAGCCATGTACAAAACATAGGCAGTTTTTGAGCTTATCTAGCTTACTGTTTGGTGGTGGATCTAAGCTCTGTATCTAAAGAATCAGCAATGTCTACAGCAATGCCTATAATAAAAATTAGTATTGAGCACTTAACCACACGCCAATTACTCTTCCATTTTACTTCAAAAATCATCCCCCAAAATATGTGAAGCACATACTGTTATTATTGCCATTTGACATTAAACATTTTTAGGTGTTTTGCCTGCATGTCTCTGCAAAGCCCTCAGAGACTAGAAGAGGATGTTGTATTCCCTGGAACAGATGGTTATTAGCCTTCATGTAGGTGCTGGGATTGGAACAAAATCCAGGTCCTATGTAAGAGCAGCCAGTGCTCTTAACTGCTGAGCCATCTCTTCTGCTCCCTATTTGACAATTTTAAGAACAAAGTCTTAGGATGTTTAGGTAAGTTTCACATGGTTACTGTATGGCACAGATAGAAGTGAAATCCAGTATCTGTACTGTCATACTGTCGGGTAAGAGAAGCAGAGACCACTGCAGAAACTCTCTAACAAAACACAAGGGGTAGACATGAAAAGCTTTCTTGGGGAAATACTGAGTACAAAGTTAAAAATGAGACTAATTTCTTAATTAAAATGGATCTGTTATGAAGGCATCACTGCACTTAAAAGGATAAAGGTAGAAGACTAGGGATAAAAGTGTGTATGGAGGAAGAAGCACATCTCATTGCTAAGGAGAAGGCCAGGGCCCAGCCCCAGACTTAGCTGGGGAATGACACCAGATAAGAAAATCCACATTAGTCCTATCTTATTCTTGAGTCAACCGCAACTCTTATGGTGAAGCTGACAGCATACAGTGTAACCTAACATGCGTGGAGATGTTGGGAAAATGGTAATTAGAAAACATGTTTTCCTCTGTGCATGAAGGTCTTTTATATTCTCCAGGAGGGAAAATAAAGCACAAAGAAATGCTTGCTAAAAAACCACCACAATATTTACCGTACAGTAACCATTTTATGTTCATGGTCTCTTAGAGATTATCTAATCCAGCTCTTGTTTTGAAACGGTCTCAGAAAGACGAGCCTTGCCTATCATCACACAACTAATTATTATTACACTGAGGAACAGAAGTGAAGCCTCCTGACAATCTGACATCAACAGTTTTAATTTCCCCCATTAGCAGTAACTTTACAATCACGGTAAATCTGGATTTCTGCTAAGAATTGGGAAACTTTGTTGAAGCAATATGAATATTGCTTACTCTCGGGCCTCTGGTGGTGCTAATGAGGACCCCGATCTCTGCCTTTTGTTGAAACAGCACAGAATGGAGGTGGAGATTGTGAGGGCTTTCGTTTGCTGTGAGCCAATAATTCCAGAAGCATGTATAAAACCCCAGTGGGTCACCCCTGCCAGGTGGCCCAATATTCAAAGGAAAGAAAGAACTTCCACACTGGGAAAGTGGGCAAGAAAGAAGAAATCCAAATTAAGACTTTCAATTTCACTTTGTGACTCTTAGGATCAGTTTTCCCAGAATATATATCAATCAAATGGTGCCTCTGTTGATTTTCAGATGAATACACAGATTTGAGAAGAAAGGCACAATGGCTCAAAAGAACTAAAGTTCAACATGAAGTGAAAAAACAGGTTAGAAATGGAGACTATTTCCAGTAGAGCATAAGACAGAAATGTTCAATAGAAGGAAAGGAAGCAATCCAATAAGTTATATCTCCTGCAAGTTGAAATATTCTGGATTAAATAAAATGTGCTCTGGGTCTTTCAAATGGAGGACATTTAATGCAGGGACATTGTTATCTAAAATAACAGAAGACCTGAAGATCCTGGTAAAGAATGAAAAATGTATTAGTTAGATATTTTCTCATTGCTATGACAAAATGTCTGTCAGAAAAAAAAAACTTAAAGAAAGCAACACTGGCTTGGTTTATGGTGTCTTACAGTTCAGTCTATGGTAATTTGGTCCTGTGCACTTGGGCAGACCATCACGGTCATGGAAATGTACAGCACAGGAAGCAGAAAAAACAGGGCCTGAGATGCTGGCCCTCAGCTGGCTGGCTTTTTCCTTTGTTCCTTTTTATTTTGTCCAGATCCCCAGCCTGAGGGACAGCACTGCCCTACCCTCAGCATGAGTCTTGTCCCTCAGTTAATCCTCTCTGGAAATGTCTTCACAAAAACATCTCCAAGTGTGCCTCACCAATCTCCTCAGTGATTTTAAATCCAATAAAGGCTACAGTGATGATAAACCATTGCAGAAAGGAGAAAGCAGAAGGGGGTGAAAAGTGCATTATAAATGAGAGGATGCTGTGAAGAAGTGTATAACCAGAGCACAACGTCTGGAGCATTCCAGAGGAAGCTGGAGCCGGGTGGAGTTCACATAAGAGAAGACACCATTGAAGAAGGAAATTATTTTTTAAGGAAGTTAACGTTTTAGACAAAAATATGCAGTTACTTCCGGAAACACCAAAGGGAGCAGAGATGGGGGAACGGAGCACTATGGTTCCCCGTCTTTCCGTTTCTCAGTCCTCTTTGGCTGCCTCTTATTGGTAAGCACACTAGAAATCCAAAGCAGAGGGCTTTGGGAAATGCTGCCCCGTTTAAACAGAGCTCAGCGGGCATGCTGGTTACTGTTTATTGACAATTTGATACACACCTGGGAAGAGAAAACTTCAATTGAGGAATCTCCCTGATCAGACTAGCCTGTGGCTATGTCTGTGGGCAACTGTCTTGATTATTGACTAATGTACAAGGGCCCAGTTCACTGTAGGTGGAACAATCCCTAGGCAGGTAGGCCTGGACTGTATAAGAAAGTCAGCTGAGCGGCCAGAGAGATGACTCAGTGTTTAAGAGCACTGGCTGCTCTTGAAGAGGACTAAGTTTGATTCCCAGCACCCACACAGCAGCTAACAACCATCTGTTACTCCAGGTCTAGGGGATCTGACACCCTCTTCTGACTTATAAGGGCACTGCAGAACATGAGTGCACTTATATACATGTCGGCAAAACACTCATACACATAAAAGCTATAATAATATATATATATTTTTTTTTACAAGAAAGCAAGCCAGCTGAGCATGGGCCCGAGGGAGCCAGTAAGCAGCTTTCCTTCATGGTCTCTGCTTCAGTTGCTGCTTGAACTCCTGCCCTGACTCCCTTCAGTGATGAACTGTGACCCGGAAGTGTTAGTCAAATAAACCCCACCTTTGCCATGTTACTTTTGGTCATGATGTTTACCATGGCAAAAGAAAGCAGGCTAGAACAGCAGCGAAAGGATACAAACGATTCAGAGATTGCTCAGGCATCTGGCTAGCCCATGGCACAATTAATCAGGTCTGACCCCAGTGGATCTCTGGACCTCTTAGCCAATCCTGACTAGAGCAAGTTTTAGAAGAACAATTCCACTGGCTTCCTGGAACCTGGATTTGTCTATCTTCCTCTCTTGGGCTTCTAAAAGAAAGCTTTAAACTTACTATCTAGTCACCAAACTCAAAAGTCTCAATAGCCAAAGTGCTCAGACTTTCCATAAAATCAACCGTCAGTTCAGTGGGGAGCCTAAGCTGAATCTGTTGTATTCTGTGCACTAATTCCTCTTCCAAGGAACAGAAACAAGGTCTGAATTTTCTCTTCTGGGACGAAATAGGGATCCTCAGTGTAGCCACCTAAAAGAAGCCTGGTGTCCACATTGGTGAGTATCCCTGGGCTCTTTGTTCCTACTCACCAGATAGAACCTCAGTCAGTAACAGAATTCTCCAGGAGGCATCTTGCCTTGGATTATAGACTCAGACTTGGGCCTAGAAGACTACTGTTACTTCTCTGGGCTTGGACCTCTGGTCTCCAACGGTTCACATAGTTTCCGTTTTTCCACAGTTATTCCCACAAGGGGAGGTTCATTAGCATAAAAGAGCCAAAGGTATGAGAGAGAAATATGAGAATACAATTAGATTTGCCTTGGAAGTTGACATGTAACGCTTGGAGAAATCCAAAGAGGTGTTGAAGTTTTACGAGAGAGTGCTGGCTTCATTAATCTAGAGTGACTCTCTGAGAGTTGCACATAAGAGCAAAATTGTGAATAATTCTCTCGGCACCGAGAACTGTGCTCTCTGAGGCTCCATATTGCTGCTCTTCACAGCCGAAGGAAGAAAAGGAACAAACTGTACTGAACCCAAATTGATTTTGAGGACAGGAACAGATTCCCAGTCTCTGTTCAAAGTGAAGGTCAGGGCAAGGAACACCAGGATGCATTAGTCACAGCAGGGTGGGGGCCACTCGAAGTCTGCAAACTGGTAGACTTCTGCCTTGGCCTGTAGGCAGCCATGGTACTGCTCAGAAAACCAGACTGGAAGCCTGTATATATACCAACCACTTCTAGCCAGAGAGCTTTTAACTCCTGCCAAGACGTGTTTTTTTTTTTTTTTTCTAAAATAAAGTTGCACAGGCTCCAAAAATAACATCTGTTGCTCACAGTAACATTTTCAAACAACATAATAAACTGTACTTCCAAAAAATATACACTGTGTTCATCCCTCAAGAAACTTACAGAATGGATGAGGGGAGATCCCAGGCTCTCTCATATCATGGGCTGCCTGCCTTAGGGAGATTATTTGGTTGATATGGAAGGTGATTAGACATACCATGTACAAGTAACATTCATGTGCAGCAGGCAGTTGACCCCAGCATGTCTGTCTGGGTTTTACTAGCCAAATGTATTTTTAAACTAGGGTTGTGGTGCCCTGGAGTAGGTACGGCAAGATCCAGAGTTTTAAAGCTAATAACAACTGTAACATTCCCAATGTAGCACATGTTCAATTCCTCTGGAACTTAACTGTGATTCCAGGAATCATCCATTCCTCCAGTTTCCAGTATTATCACGTATCTTGTCAGTCTTTATCCTTCCCATCGCTCCCTGCCAACCTTTGGAGGTGGGAGACAGATAAAGCATGGGTGTGTCTTGATCTTAATCACTCTGCCTGTGACTAAAAGTTCATCCAGTAGGTGGAGGTCACTTATTACAGGAGACTTAGAGGAAGATGTGCAGGTGATATGTGAGCTTTATCACTACAGGAAACAGTCAAGACATTTCTGGGCTGTGAAATCATGTGACTTGTTTTGGCCAGTGAGATGGGCGCAGAACGGGGACACCCTTCCAAACCAAGCACTTAATCACTACCCCGTGCCCCCCTGGGGCCCTCTCTGCTCCCTTTGGCACAGAGACCGATAACAAGGTGATAGTTCTACCTGGATTCCTAGGAGAGAAGATAAGAAGAATGGTCTTACCGCAATCATGCCAACAAGAGGCCAAACTGTTCCTGCAGTGTAACTCACCCATCCTGACTAAAATGGACAGGTCATCAATCACCATGCTGAACTAGGGATTAGAGTTATCAGGATTAGATTTTATATGCAAAATGCCCAACAAGAGAACTTAATGAGGATGGGGGTAGAGTTCGGTTGGTACAGGGCTCACTTAGCATGCACAAGGCTCTGGGTCCCACACCCAGATGCACATAAACACACCTGTTGTATAAGCTCTAGAGAGGTGAAGGCAGGAGAGTCAAGAGTTCAAGGTCATCTTCCACTACTAAGCAAGTTCAAGTGCAGCCTGGGCTTCATGAGAATGAAGGATGGAATGCCAGGATGGAGAATGCCAGGAGGGAGAGAGCGAGAGAGAGCAAGAGCGAGAGCGAGCGAGAGAGAGAGAGAGAGAGAGAGAGAGAGAGAGAGAGAAATGAATGGATGGAAGTGAGTTACAGTGACGCATATTTGTGAGCATGCCACACAGACCAAAGTTATCTGGGAACCCACAGCTTCTCATTTGTGAAGGGAATTTTCTTGTTACCAGTTTCTGCAAAGCATGAGATGACCCTGTTGGCTGCTTGGACAACAAGGTATTGTGGAGGTGATGTGGAAGAGTAACTGCGAAGAACAGAGAAGTGAGGAGATGTCCACAGAGAGTCCAGAATCTCTGAGAGCCTGAAATATATCAAAAGTGGATGCACACTCTCATGGGCTTGCAAGGAGACATTGTAGAAACTGCAAATATCCAACTCATTTAATCTAATCCCATGATCCTATGAAGTCATGTTGGAAAAGATGAAAAATAGGACTGTGGCCTTAATTCTTCTATGTCACTCAGGCTCTGACTCTGTTTCCTAATGACAATGATGGTGGTAGTGATGATGATGATGATGATGATGATGATGGTGGTGGTGGTAGTGATGACAATGATGATGATGATGGTGGTGATGGTATTGGCAGTTACGGTGACAATGATGACGATGTCATTACCATCCACTTTCCATAATATACTTGCTATTTGAAAATCACATTGACATATATAAATGACTATAAAAGATATAGTGCTTGAAGAGTATTTATTACTTTTGTTATTCAAAAGAATGTTGTGTTCAACCACTGCCCTTCCTGACAAAGAGCTGGACTGTGTGGCTTTTCAGGGTATGCTCTTTCATCATCTGACATCAAAGTACCAATGTCAAAATGATGTGCACACAGGTGAATCTTATTAAGAAGACACTGCAAAGCAAGCCTTGTCGCAGAATGTATGTAAAGATGGCTGAGGGTTCCCTTCACATGAATTTCCCAGGTGAGCCCAATAGGATAAACTTGGACCAGAGACCAGACTCAGCTTAGGTTGAATTTGACTCCTTGGGACGAATTCTACCTCCACGCTGGCTGTCTTTAGTCATTCTACAGAAAAACCGCAGTGAACTGAGACCTTTCTTCTCAAACAATGAGTCGATGCCTACCTCTCTGGGAACAGTGTTCTCAACGTACAGCATCCTCAGAGTTTCTGACTCAGCAGAAACTTCTGAAATTCTACTAATGATGTAGTTTAAAGGACCACAAACTCAGAGACATAGCACTGTAGGAGCTGTCCCGTGTCCTGGTATCTAAAATGACCCTATAGGGACTAGAGAGATGGCTAAGCAGTTAAGAGCACTGGCTATTCTTACAGAGGACTTGAGTTTGATTTTCAGCATCTGCAGCTAACAACCATCCTTAACTCCAGTTCCAGGGCATCTGACTCCCTCTTCTGGCCTCCCATGGGCATTGCACACATGTGGTATACTTATTAGCAGCAACATACTCATACACATAAAATAAAAATACATTTTAAGAGTTCTAAAATGACCCTGTAAGTATGCTCCAGAAATAGATATTCTAATGAGCAGGTTTTGATGGAACTTGGAATAATAGGAGGTGTCGTTTTAAAAGGTAGTAGAAATAGACTTTAGCTTAAAAAAGAAGCTTGTTACATAAACCACACTGAACAAGGCATTTTACAGACTTCTCTGTCTGAGAAAGACACACAATCATGCTGATTTAGGCTACACCCTCATCTCCACTTTCCCTTTGGTTAATAACATTTCCATTAATCCTTTCTTTTTTTGTTCAAGTAAAGGCAGGAAGTGCCTTGACTCCTCAGTCAGTATATTTACTGTACAATGGAACCGATAAATGGTGCCTGAATTACTTTGGAATGCTGTTTTACTGACCAGAAGAGGATAAGATAACATGAATGCGTCTAGTTCAGAAACAGTTAAGCCTTCAAAGAGTCAAGGTCTCCTGCTCACTGTCCTGTTATCGGTACATTGTGTTCCCTGTGATGGATGGTGAGTTTGCCCTGGTCCATGTGTGCAAGCTGTTCTGTTCCCACAGAGTATTTTCTCAAACATGGGATTCTTAATTCAGACTAGAAGATTGATGAGGAATGGTGACAGCCCCATAACTTAGCAGCATAATAACGCTCATCCTTTACCGCTTCTGTGTGGCTAATAAAGACATTTCCAGATGCACACTGTTGGTTAACCGACAGCCCTGTACAGTGACTATTTTCCTTTAGTTTTCAAATGAGGAAACAAAGATGCAGATTCTCAGTGTCTTCAAAAGTGCAAAGGAGTGAACCTGGATTAAAACCAGGTCTTCTAAGGAGGTCCATTTCCCTTCTAACTTATGGGGGAAATATATAATATAGTCATTTCATCTATCTATCTATTTATCTATCAATCAAATTAACTCTTGATCTACCTATCTTTACTTCCTGAGTGCTGGGACTGCAGGTATGTACTATCAGCACGGTCAATTGGGAAATCAGATTTAAATAAGCACACAGGTAGGAAAGGGAGCAACTAACTAAAGGATAAAGGGTATATTATCTTTTTTTCAGTACCTGGGAGTGAACCTAGAGCTTTGCACATGCCAGGCAAGTACTCTACAAGATGAATTATATCCCCAAACCCAGAAATATTCTTTTAATGCACTAATTTTTTTTCTTTTTAAAAAATAGTGTTTGTTTAATGAATTCTGAGGAAGGATTGTAAATCTCAAGGCAGGAAAACAAGAGAATGTTGCATTCTTCAAGTGGTGTCACCTACTGCCAGGTTTGAGAAAGCCAACTGAAAAGGGCAGATCTGAGGGTGTGCCTCTGGCTATACAAGGGGGTGGTGGCTAATTTCATTCATTAACCCAACAGGATTAAAGAGTATTCAGATATTTGTTTAGATATTGTGTTTTCAGGTGCATCTGTGAAATTGTTTCCAGAAAGCTACAAAATTTGGAATAAGAGACTGAGTAAAAGTAACCCTCAACAGGCCAGGAGATGGCTCAGGTGCTTAGATGGTAAAGTTCTTGCTGTGCAAGCATGAAGACCTGAGTTCGATCCCTAGAACCCCTATAAAAAGCTGGGCATGGTGGCATGCATTTCTAATCCCAGCACTGAGAGGCAGAGACAGGCAGGTTCTTGGAGCTCACTGGCCAGTCAGTCTAGCTGAATCATACAGTCACAGACCAGAGAGAGAGCCTGTCTCAAAAAACAAGTGGTCAGCATCTTGAAGAAGGATATATGAGGTTGGTTCCTGGCCTCTACACAAGCACAGAAGATCCCCTTCTCCTTTTTGTTGAAAGAATTATTTTTATTATTTTTGATAATGCGTATGTGCGTGCACATGCTTTGAAGCATTGGATCCCCTGGAGCTGGAGTTACAGACAGTTGTGAGTGACCCACGTGGGTGCTGGGAATTGAACTTGGGTCTTCTACAATAATAGCAAGTTCTCCTAGTCACTAAGCCACCTCTAGCTACTCCCATGCCCAAGCCTTTTGACCAGAACAAAAGTTGGAGGAAAGGTGAATTGCCTGTCTCTCTGGGCTTGACAGTGAACTTCTGCTCTGGCCACTTCTGGCTGTCAGCCTTCAGACTTTCTCTGGAATCTTTCACATCTCCAAAGATGCATGGGCCTCCAATTGCAGGTGGCAGACCATGGAATTATGTAAATCAATTCCTTGTAATTAATCTTACTTAAAAATGTTTATCTTAGTGTCTATACCTCTAGAAAATGCTAACACGGCAGATCCCTACATGTACAGAATGTTATTTTTATGTGCTCCTCACCAGGCATCTGTGTGACATCAATTCCGGGCTAATGCTGCTTCCTTTATAAATGATTAGCTCAGAGTCCTTACAGAGACCAAGAGCTAAGGATATTGAAAGGAGCAACACACAATTATTGAAACAAGGAAGATACACAGCACCAAAAGTGTGTTTTTAGACTGTGTGCGTGAGTATGTGTGGGTGTGTGGGTGTGCAAAATCAGGGATCTACAAGACACACGTTCCAAGTGATAAGCTATGGCCAAGTTCACAAAGTGTTTTGTATTGTGTGTGTGTGTGTGTGTGTGTGTGTTTGAAAATATCACAGAGAAATCCATTACTTTGTACGCTAACTGAAATTAACCAAAAACTTAAGTGCTCTTTACTTTTCTTCATTATAAATCTTATCAAATTCAAAGTGGGAATGTATATGGAAATCTATTCCTAACTACATTCAATTGTAAGGAGAATAAAATAAGACCATTTTAATACAAGCATATAATTTTCTTTAAGTGAACTTAATGTTTTGGGACTGAGGAGATAGTTAGATAGCAAAGTGTTTGCCATGCAAGCATCAGGACCTGTGTTTGATCTCCAGAATCATATAAAATAGCCAGGCATGGTGGTGTGACTCTGTAATCCTAGTGCTGGGAGGCAGAGACAGGTGGATCCCGAAACTCACTGATCAGCCAGTGTGGCCCAAATGATGAGTTACACATCCCTGTCTCAAAAAACAAGGTGGATAGCACTGAGAAATGTCATCTGATGCTGATTTTTGGCCACCACATGCACACAGACACACAGACGCACATGCACACACACACACACACACACACACACACACACAGAGAAATGAATGCTTTAAATTACTATTACTATTACTATTACTTCCTTGACTTAATATGCACAGTCAATATGTTAATATGCACAATAATGTAAACATGTACAACTGATATGTTAATGTGTTCAATTCATATAATTATAATAAAAACACTAATACTTGTTACTTATTCCCTTTGAAGATACATATAGCTTTTTCTAAATATCTTTATAAAATAGATATAATCAACAGACCACAAAATCCAGCCATTCAAGTGTACCAATGGGGGGGGGTGTTTTATGTGTATGAGTGTTCTGCCTGTATGTTTATAAGTGCACAACATGTGTGCAGTGCCTGCAGAGGCCAGAAGAAGGTGTTGGATCCCTTGGAACTGGAGTTACAAATGGTTGTTAGATGCCATGTGGGTGCTGGGAACCGAACTCAGGTTCTCTGAGGGAGCAGCCAGTGCTCTTAACCACCGAGCAATCTCTCCAGCCCCTGTACCAATGTTTACAATGTATTCACAGGGTTGTGCACCATCTATGCCATCTAATTTTACAGTATTTTATCAACCAAAAAGAAACTTCCGCTCAATTACCAATGACTCCTCATTTCATTCACCCTTCACCCAAGGAAACTGCTAATCTTTCTGTTACCTGATTGACCTACTCTGAACGTTCCAAATACGTGTTATCACACAGCATGCCATTGGTTTTTTTCACTTTAGATACTGTTTTCAGAAGGGTGCGTACATGCTGCAGATGGAAGACTGCTGAATAACATCTCTTCCATAGATACATGTTTTCATTCAACTACTTATATATGGATATTTTGGCTATTTTCATTTTTGAATGTTATAAACATTTGTATAGGGGATTGTGTGCACACCTTATTTCATGCAGTTTGTGTTTGTATGGGGTGGGAGGGAGACAAGAGAACAGAACAGAGTTACTTTGATGTATGGTAACATTTTTAGGGACAGCAGAGCTGTATTCTGAAGTAGCTACAGGATTATATTCCTGTCAGCAAAGAAAGACCAAATTTTCTTTATCAATGCCCACATTATAGATAATATGATTGTTTTTTAATTGAATCTTATTTTAAATTATTTTGATTTATTCATTTTTAATGTATGTGTATGAGTGTTTCACCTGCATACATGTAAGTGCACCATGCACATGAAATGCCCGTAGAGGCCAGAGAGTGTTGGATAGCCTGGAACTGGAGTTGTGAACAGTGGTTAGTCATCATGTGGGTGCTGGGAACTGAACCTAGGTCTTCTGCAAGAACAGCCAATGCTCTTAACCACTGAGTTATCGCTAGCACTTCAGTGTACCTTCTTAAGCGAGTATGTGTGATACAGGATTTGACATTGCTTTGTTTCTTTTTCTGCAATGGTTAATGATGAGAATAAGTGTTGATTTAAGTCTTTTAATAATTTTAACTGTATTATTCATCTTTATACTACTGAATGTAAGTTTCTTTTTTAAAATTCTAAATATGTATTCCAGATATTTTATTTGAATGTATTTTCTCCTATTCTGTGAGTTATCCTTTACTTTTTTTCTTTCTTTCTCACTGTTTTTCTTTCTGGATAAGGTCTCAAGTAGCCCAGGCTGGCCTGAAACTCCCTATGCAGCCAGGATAAAGTTGAACTCCTAATCCTCCTGCTTCCACCTCTGAAGTGCTGAGAATTCAGATGTGCACTACTATGCCTGTCTCTTAACATTATCATTTCAGGCATTGGACTTTTAAATTTGGCAAAGTGAACTTTTTTCTGTGCTATTATATAATCAACTCAAAAGTCTCAAGTCCTTATTCCTAGATTATCTGCTTGGACTTTATACTTAGGCCCCTTTGAGTAAGATTTTGTATATGCTATGAGACACAGAGCCAACTTCATTTGTTGACATGTGGATGGTCAGTTTTTCCAGAACCATTAACTAGAAAGACTATTCTTTCTCTACTGATTTATTTAATAACTCAAGAGGTAATTGCTAAATATACAGGCTTGTTTCTGGACTGTTCTAGTCCACTGGTCTATATGTCAGTTCTCATGCCAGTAGTGAATTACCCTGATTACTGTCTTTGTGGTTAGTTTAGAAATCGGGAGTATGACTCTCTAGTTTTATTCCTCTATTTCAATATTGTTTAGATATCCTGGGACCACTGGGTTTCTGTATAAATTTCAGGATTACTGACTTTTGAAAAATGCCAGGTAAGTGGGCTGGAGAGTTGGTTCAGTGGTTAAGAGTGTAAGCTGATCTTGCAGAAGACGCAATTTCAGTTCCCAGCACTCATGTCTGGCAACTCTCATGGCTGCTTCTAACTCCAGCTCCAATGAATCACACGCCCTCTTTGGGCCTGCATATACATGTGCATTCACGTGCACATACCTACCACACATAATTAAAACTTAAAATTAAAAAAGAAAAATGCCAGGTGAAAATTTTGCATATATTATATTCTATCTTAATAGTCATTATTCCAATTTAGGAATAGGGTTTATCTTCCTATTTGAGTTTTCATTCAGTAATGTATTGCAATTTCCTGCATGTAAACAGAGACAGCCTTTTGATAAATTTATATATAAGCATTTTATTCTTTTATTCTACTGCAAATGGAATTTACTTTCTAATTGTTCATAGCTGATGTCTAGAAGCATAATGCATTTTTGTAACGTGAGACCCTGATGAACTTGTCTATGATTTAAATTAGCTTCTGATAAATTTCTTACAATTTTCTACATACGTGATTGTGTGATCTGCAAGTGCAGATTGCTTTATTTCTTCTTCTCTTAGATGGAGATGCTTAAAAATGTGTTCACCATGATATTTCCCTCTGAAAGCACCTTCTTTGTGTTGTTTCTTTCTCTGTGTCATTTCCAACTGTCCTTTGCAGATGCTTCCCGAATGACTTCCTTTAGTCCGACCTATGACACAGTTATGTTAGAGGAATATCATCCCAGTTTCTGTTTATCTGAGAACATCTTAATTTCTCCGTCCTTCTGAAGTCTCATTTTACTGTGTGTCCAATTCTTGGATGACAGTCTTTATCTTCTAGCATGTTAAATACACCACCCGATTCCTTCTGCCCACCAGTCTCTGTGTCAAAGTCAGTTTGAATCTTACTGAGTATTTGTTATACGCAACTGTACAGTTTTTCTCTTTCTGCCTTCAAGATTCACTCTTCATCTTTGTCTTTTTGGAGTCTCACTATGATCTCCTTGAGTCTGTCCTGTAGTTTCTTCAGTGTACAGAAATATACTTTTAAATCAAATTTGTGAGGCTTCACCATCATTTTTTAACAACCCATCCGCATCTTCTTTCTTCTCCTCTTAAACTCCCTTACATAAGGGGTATGCTTAATAATCCGTGGGTCTCTGAGGTCGTTTGCTTTTCTTCTTTCATTTTCTTTTCTGTTTTTGACACTGTGTCATCTTGATTGACTTACATTACAATCCACCACGTCTTTCTTTTGACAGATAAAATCTGCTGTTGTGTCCCTCTAGTGTCTTTTCATTTTAGTTACTGCACTTTTCAACACCAAAATTTCCATCTGATTTTTATTTATAATTTCCATTTCTTTATAATTTCTTTTTATGTGGCCAGATACTATTCTTTTCCTTAGTTAGCTCTTTCAACATATTTATAAAACATGATTTAAGGTCTGTCTAATAAGTTCAGGGTCTGAGGTCCCTCGGAGACAGTTTCCAGGGACTACTCTTTGGGATCGAATGATACTTGCATCTTGGTATGTCTCATATTTTAGTTGAAGTTCTCGAAAACTGCATGTTTTGAGCATTTTAACATGACAACTCTGGGATTCAGATCATCCCAGCCCAATCTACTTTTTTTAAAGTGTAATTGCTCTCAGCTTTTCTTTAAGTCCCTTGTTTTGTAAGTTTCTTAGGCTAATTTTGTGAAACCCATGTTCTGTGTAGTGTGTAACGCCAGAAATATTTGCTGAGTCGTCTTATTATTACTTAGTTAATGGTGGACAGAGACTGCGTTAAATACCTTGAAAAACCTTGGGTATTGGATCTCATCCCCAGTGCTCAGGTAGCCAATTAGACTTCCTCTCTCACTTGCAAGGGCTTTAAGTTCAGCCAGGTATTCAAAACTGGCGTCTTTTCATGTTATTGTTGAGCACATATACAACTTTGCACAGGAGTACAGCCTTCTAGACGCCCTGGAATGCATTAGAGCTTTCCCAAACTTCTGTGGGCCTTTTAGTTTCCAGCTAACTTCTTGTTTGACTATGGTGTTAAACGCTTATCTTGACTGTTTCTGACAAGTACATTGTGGACAGGGCTTCCCCTGCAGGTGCTATAAATCATATCCTATGTATCACTTTACAATATTTTACCCTTTAAGAAAAGAGCTCATTTCTCCTTATTAACTATACACACACACACCAACAACTTAAATAACAGTACATGAGTAAATAAATTTATTTTGGAACCAAAGAGATGGCTCAGAAGGTAAAATGTATTTGCCACCAAGCTTGAAGAAGTAAATTTAATCCCTAGGACCCATATGATGTAAGGAGAGAATTGACTTCCAAAAGTTGTCCTCTGACCTCCACACATACCAACTATATGGTACATGACTGCTCCCACCACTACAAACTAAACAAATAAATCTAATTAAAATTAATTTGGTCATTAAACCTTCCTATATGCAAATAAAATGTTACCATAATAGAAAGAAATCCATTGGTCTTAATGAAAAATTTCTCAGTCAATTCTTCCTCAAATTGATACATATCCCTTATGTATAATCTTTTGCTTGCTTCCAAATAAATTTAAGAACACATGTTTTCATGTTAATTTAATTAAAAAAATAAGTTAAAAACTTTCAATTCATATAGAACAATTCTCCTACCACAATGTAACCAATTTATTCAACTATTCTAAAATTCATACTGTTGCTTAATAGAATACCTCAGAGTTTCTTTTTTTGAGAAGTTCAATGGCTTCATGTTTTAACATGAAGAGCAGCAAAAGAAATCAAAGAATAGTTTAAAACTAAAGACATCTAAACCTCCAGGTTAAATGAATATTGGCGATCAATCTTCTATCACATAAATATCCAGACCCATAAAAATCTAGACGAAAGACCAAAAAGTACATTGATAGATGGTGCTTGTGAAGACCATGAGTAATAGAGAAGAAATAAAAGAAGACAGTAAGGTCATCATCTCTCTAGTTCCATCTCTTTCTTTTCAACTATGACCTTTTAGATGGTGTGTGCTGCTTTTAACCATGACATATATTTCTTTGTGTGTGTGTGTGAGAGAGAGATAGAGATAAAGAGAAATGTGGGGAGAGAGTGTGATGGTCGAGCCCATGTATGCAAATGTGTGGGCTTGTACACACGCAGAGAAGGATGCTAGGCGTTCTGCTCCAGCTCCCCATCTTTTCCCTCAGTACAGGGTCACTCACTGAACATGGCAGTGGCCAGCATTCCCCATCACTCCTCCTGTCTCCATCCCTCACAGTATCAGGGTTTCAGGTTCCTCATGGGCAAGCTGGACTTTTTATGTGGCACAGATCACTTAGGAAGAGAGTCGGACTCTCATATTTAAACATTTAAGTGCTATAATCACCCATCTTTCTCCGAATAACTTCTTTTCCAGATAGGCTGAAACCCTTCCCTCTAAGCTGAAATAATAGATTCCACAGTTTTACTGCTGAGTTGGAGCAGTGAAGGAGAAGGTTGAGCACTGTAAAGGGACTCTCTACAGTTCTGCTGTTTCGACTATGAACTTGATTCTGCAATCAACTAACCTCAAGAGGAGCTCTGAGCTCTACAAATGACCTGCCTTTCCTCGTCCTCCTTCAGATTTGGTATTTTTATTTTATGTGGGTGAATTTTTGCCTGCCTTTGTGTAAGTGCACTCCTGTGCACGCAATGCCTGTAGAGAATCAGAAGAGGTCATCTGATGCTGTGAGCCACCATGTGGGTGCCGGGAACAGATCGCAGGTCCTCCGCAAGAGCAGCCAGTGCTCTTAATTGCTGAGCCATCTCTCCAGCCCTGGCCATGTTTTCCTTCCTCTCTTCAACCGTTCTCCTGAGACATATTACCTTCCATTCTAGTGAGAATGGTACCACTGTGCCTTTTCTTGCAAATGTTTACTGTCATCTGCTTCTTTGAGTGTTTGCTACAAATGTGAATATCAAGACTGGAGCATTGATGAATGAAATTGGCTTGCACTGTGCAAAATCTGAATTAATGAATGCACAGTCTAGGAAAGAGCCCAAGACGATACCCATTTGAGACTTTTTTCCCCTTAATTTTATAGATGCAATTTTGATTTTAGTTTCATCTCTGGCTGTGTTGTATGCAAACTACTCATTGTATCTGGGCCTAAATTTCCTCCTTTGCAAAATAAGGAAAATAGAACACTCTATGAAGTGTTCTGCATCATCATAAACATAAATTGAATTCCTGCATGGAAAGGAAAGTTTAACTTCTATAAACCCCCAAGACAATTCATGCAGAATGCACATCTTCTAAACTACTCAGTTCTATGTAGATTCAATGAGCGGGTCCTAGAGCCATGAAACACTACGCTTTTCTAAAGAGGTTCTTTCAGACAGTATAATAATTATTTTCATTTCTAGAGTTACAACTGTAGTTTTGAAAACCAGGTCAATGCCAGGCAAGGTTAGTTGGTGCTTATTATCCCAGAACTTGTCAGTTAGAAGCATGAAGATCAGGAGCTCAAAGTCAGCCTCAGCTTCAAAGTGAGAGGTCCTATTTGATCAGACAGACCCGTTGCTCTTAGGCCTCTGGGGTGGGTGCCACACAGCAATGGTGGGGATTGTGGGCAGGGTAAGATTCTTCATCTTGTGATCCGGAAGTGAAACAGAGAGGAAGAGATGGGTGTCCATGATGGCTTACACACCCCACGGCCCTCTATCAGTTTCTGCCATTCCCCAACAGTGCCTCACTGGGGACCAAGCGTTTGCCACGTGGACCTTCAGGAGACACTTAAAATGGGAACTCTGGAAGAGTTTGTGTTGAGATTGTAACTAATTGCTTCATTTAGCTTCTGTGCTGCCCAATGTCCAAATTAAACAAAGATTTGGGGACTAGAAACACAGGAAAGGAAGAAATGAAAAAGACAAATCAAGGATATATGTTTATGGTCTGGGGACAAAGCAGTGTGGATATGTTATTGTGTTGAGGTTTGGTGATGTGTGCAGTTACTTCGTAGCTCTCTGAGGAGTAAACGAAACTCTATTACTGCCCTTTTAATCAACAAATACAATACATTCTTAACTCACTATGTTCTCTTCCTTCAGCAACCAGCCATGACTTTTGCTATCTCAAAAATGGTTCAGAACAAAGCAAGGCAAAGATCAACAAAGTCTGAATCTCCAAAGTCTCGGTGCCTCTTAAACTTGTCTAAATTGAGGCCCAGAAATGCATTAAGGTCCCTGCCATCAGTCACCACTAACAACCAGGATGAGAGTTTGGTCTCTGGTTAAAGCCTGTCTTTAGCTCCCGGTGCTGCAATGAAACATAAATTTTCTGAATTTGCACCTAAACGTTTTAGAGGTACTGGTTTACTCCCCCAAATACATCATCATTCATATGTACATTGTTTTTTTTTTTTCCTCTCCAAAATATTGTTAGGAAACATTTGCCAGCTGCCATGTAACATCCCAAAATACAGAGATATTTAGAGATGTGAGAGAAAATGTCTGTGCCATTTTCTTATTCTAATTGCCATCCCTGAAAGTCACAACAGCGTGACTCACCACTTTTCATGGGAAAAATTACCAATCAACAGAAAGCAAACCCAGACGGTGGAAAGGCATACAGTGTGGGCAGTTTCTGTTATAGTCAGACCTTATCGTGGCACAACAGGAGCTTAAAAAGATCAGCCAAACTTTTCATGGAACACATGGAACAGGACTTTATAGTCTTGGCCCCAGACCATCAGGGCTAGGGAGCAGTCCAAGGTTGAGATGAAAGGATTGAATTTAAAAGTTTTCAGGAGGACAAAGACAAATCAGATCCACTCATCTGAGTCTATTTTAGGGACACTTAACGGAAGAAAATGAAAGGGAAAAGATATAAATAAATACTCCTTCCCTAAAACCTAACGTTTTCTAAGCATGAAAAGTCATAGGATAATACAGCAGTGTCCTTCCAAACACAGAAAAGTATTACTCCGCTAGCAATTGAAGCCTTGGAATCTGATTAAAATCGACTGATGTACAAAGTGAACAAAACTTGGAATTAGACATCAAAAAGATGAAATGATCCCAGCAGGCACGTCCACTGAAGACACTGGGAGCCAGGGTCTTGGGTCACTCAGTGTCCCAGGAGCCTTCCCCAAATCAAGCCTTCCGTCCCAGAGTAAGCTGGGGCCAACAAGGGCCCTTAGTGGAAAAGGCTTGAACTTCCAGTAGTAACAGAAGAGTCTGGTCTCTCTTCACAGGCAAGCTTCACAGCAGCAGCCAAGCCTCCTACAAGCAGTAGCACTGAGCACCTCAGCCAAGACTTCAAATGCAACACCCTCACCCATGAGACAAACCCAATAAATCATCCATGGGACCCTCTAACCGGATGTGCCTGCTCTGAGACAGAAGCTGGACTGGCTGGAGTCCGAGTGGAAAATGTGTAGCCCTTCTCTCTGCTAGAGACTAACAGGGCCTTCAAACATCCTCTGAACTGCTTACTGATTAAAACATAAAAAATCCTCAAGGCGCATCTGTTGGTCTCATTCTTGGCTGTACTCGGATGCAGTTTCTCCTAGTTGTGGTCTATCTGGTAAAGGACAGATGGAGTCACTCCCAGCTTCATGAGTGAAAAGCAGAATTTTCTAATATTCCTCCTCCAAACTAGGAAGTGAAGACCACACAGCCAGGTCGCTCCTACTTTTTCAGATATTTCATATGCTCTATATTTCTATTCTTGCAACATGCACAAATGATTAATGGCAGTGAGCAGCTACTGCACCCAAATACTCATTTTTTCCAATCCCCTCCCCGTTACCTCCCTCCCCCTAGGCTCTTGGGCAACATCCTTTAGCTAGCAAGAAACCAAACACAGACATCAATACTTCTGAAAAATATGCTTTTGGTTTACCTTCTGCGATGGAGACTCCAGGTTCATTTAAAACTAGCCAACATGACAATCCAAGGAAAGCCTTCAATCCACCCAGGACAGTAGAGGGCCCCTAGGGAGTCTGATAATGACTAAGTCATGTGGATTGAACCCAAGAAGCCAACAGCCAACAAGTTTGTTTACTTCATCCCGAAAATCTTAATAATTCAAACAATATGTGCCACATTAAAACTAGTGTACTTTTATGAAATTTCATATTCAATAAAAAAAAACTAGCATGGGATTTATTTCCTTGTTTGTGTTCACAGATGCCCCATTCATGAAGGTTGCCAATGGCTGTCCTTTTCAGACTTAAGGAAGAGTGAGTTATTGTCACGGACAGTGGAGGGGGCCGATGTCACAGCTGCCGGTTTGTAGTTCTGGCCTGGCACTTATGAGTTGCGTAACTTTGTATAGGATGCTTGACCTCTCTCTCCTCATTTTCTCCACCTGTAAGGGAAGATCCTGCTGTTTCACAGGATTGCTATGGTGGCTAATAAATATATGGACATTGTTTAGGATTGTTCCTGGAAATCTGATAATTCAATAGATATGAGGTTTGATTGTGAAGTGTGTGTGAACCAACTCTCCGTGGATGCAGGACAAAAGGAAATGCTGAACAGCAGGGGAACTCTGTAAATTGCCATGGAAGAAGTGAAGTCACATTGCAACCAGGTGACAAAGTCTTCAGAGGTCACTGCAAACACAGGATTGCATACCTTTGCTATTTATAGAACAGACTCAGAGAATGTCATGATGGGCCCCAGCAGGAACCATAAGGAAATTCATGCTCTGTCTCTTATATTTTGAAGAATCAAATTGTTCGTAAGACACTTTTATCTCAACGAGAAAAAATATGACAGATTGAATTTTTCATGGCTTAAATGTTCCCTCTAAAGCTCAGACTGAGATTTAATTCAATTTTGAGAGAATCAAGACAGGAGCTCTTTAAGAGGAGACTGGATATGAAGACTCTGCTGGCATGAATAGATCAATGTAGTAGTTAAGGGAATGGATTAGTAACCACAGGAGTTCAGCCACATTTTTTTCTATCTTCCTCATACTTTCCTGTTCTCCTACCAAGACATGGCCTAAAAAGAAAGTCTGTGAAATGCCAGCACCATGCTGTTGGACCCAGAACCATAAGCGAAAAATCTTCTCCTGTTTATAATTTACCTAGTCTGTGATAGTCTGTTATAGCAACAGGAAACAGATTAAGATAAATTTGAAAAGGATCTAGAGCTTGCTCTTGCAGAGAAGGGAGTTCAGTTCCCAATACCAACATCCTGTGGCTCAGGAACTGGTCATAAATTCCAGCTCCAGGGAATCCGACATCCTCTTCTGGCCTCTAAGGGCACCTGCATTCATGCACACACTTCTACACAGGCACACATAGTTTAAAAATAAAGTCAAGTTCCTGGTTTCTTGATGAAAGAATTCACGAGCCTTGCCAAATAACTCCTTATAAGTCTTAACCATAAAGGAACCCAGGGATAACTGTAGACAAGGAAGGGTTTCAAGGGTTAAAAAATGATCATATATAGGACTCAGACATGGCATCATGAGGCTTATGTCTTAGGGCCTTTGCCCTTCATTTAAAATCACTGAAGAGAACCAGAATACCAGGAAAGGTAGGGTAAGATGCTATTTCCATTGCAAAGTGCTAAACTGCAAAGCATATGCTTTCTGCACATTTATATTGATTTAGAACAACATCAACCATCATGGCTGTGCATCTTTACCAATCTGACTTATTAAGAATGATCTTTCATTTCCTGAAGATCTCAAAATACTTAATAGACATCACCTCATAAAAGACAGGGCTGGAGAGATGGCTCAGCAGCTCAGAGCACTGGCTGCTCTTGCAGAGGATCCAGGTTCAGTTCCCAGAAGCCATATGGCAGCTAACAACTGTCTGCAACTCTAGTTCTAGGGGATCCAATGCCCTCTTCTGACCTCCACGGGCATTGTGTAGCATGGGTACACTTACATACATACAGGCAAAGCATTCATATACATAAAATAAAAATAATATGATATTTTTTAAAAGAGAAAAAGAAGGTATCAATGGGGGATGGAGAGATGGCTCAGGGATTAGGAACACTTATAGCTCTTGGAGAGGACCCAGGTTGGGTTCCAGGCAGCCACACGGGGCTCACAACCACCTGCAACTCCAGGTTCAGGGAATCCAGCGCCCTCTTCTGACTCCTGTGGGTACTGCATATGTGTGTTGGACATACATAAACTCATTAACATATACATAAATAAATCAATGAATCTCAACATCTATATCTATCTGTCCATATCAATATCTCAATATATAGCTATAAAGAGGGCATAAGTGAGAGATTCTAGTCCAAACATAAAAATATGGGATGGAAGACCTGAACTGTGATGAACCTTTGAGATGTAATAATAGATCAGCATCATGTCAAGTTTCATGGTCCAGCGAGTGTCTTCTCACGCTTGGCGTTAGAATTCCAACTCAAGGGGCTGGAGAGATGGCTCAGCAGTTAAGAGCACTGGCCACTCTTGCAGAGGACCTGGGTTCAGTTCCCAGCACCCACACGGAGGCTAACAACCATCTGTAACTCCAGTTCCAGGGGATCCATTCCCTCTTCTGACCTTTGCAGGCACTGCACCACCCGGATGAACTTACATACATGCAGGCAATACACTCGTGCACATAAAATAAAGATAATAAGTAAGATATATTTTTTTAAATTCCAACTCAAAACAGTGTTAAGGGAGGATAGCTCAAGTAATCTGTACTCCACAAAGCACCAAAGTACTAAGTTTTACTCAACAACTTAGTTTGTAACTTTAAAATTTGTACAGGTGAAATAAAAACTTGAAATTTTCATTATCTTTATGTATATTCAAAAATTCTTTGTTTTTGGCAGCCCCCAAAATATACATTTATCTCAATTTTCATCAAAAGAACATCAATGAGGATATGAAATAGGTACTCAGCTCTAACTTCTGGGTCAGGTGTACAGATTCTAACCCAAGGAGAATATTTTCCCTGATGTTATGTAAAGTTTTATGCCTACGGCATGTTTATTTTACAATTTGTCATTCTGAGATGTCAGAAAACTACAGTCTATCAGCATACTTTTTTCTTTAAATAACTGGCCTTCTCATGTTGTTTGAGCAAAACAATTTTCGTATGTCTCAGATCAGAGAAGACACACAGTGCTTAAAAGCAGAGAGACGTTCTGACTCATCCTGAACTCATTTATTTCGGGGTTAACCAGCTGTGAACTCAGCTGGGATTGATGCCCAATCTTATCAGAACCACATATCTCCTCATCTTCCAGAGGAGGAACCTGTAAGCAAACACTTGATATTTCTGTTTGCCTGTCGCATTTTTGTAGGAAGCCAGGTAACATTTCGAGAAGTAAAATGTGGGATGTGAATTTATGAAAAAACCCCTTCCGCCACACTCTCATTTTCAAGTTCTTCTCACCACCAACACACATGTCAAAATTATTGGTACTGATGAATCATAAGACAATTGGAAACGCACAACTCAAAAGGAAGAGACGGATTTCCTAACGTTCTTGGTCTAGCTCCTCACCTGCCTCACCCACGGCACTAGTCCACAAAGGGTTACATGAAGGAAATATTCAAATCTGTGTTTGTATTGGTTTTAATCTCACTCTCTTGAAAGGTCTACATTTTTTATGGAGTAGGGGTTGAGACAGGGTCTCATATATCCCAGGCTGGTCATGAACTCAATATATAGCCTAATATGACACTGAACTTCTGACCCTCCTGTTTCTTCTTCTCACCATGTGCTACCATTATAGGTATGTACCATCATGTTTGATTTTATGCAGTGCTGGGTATTGAACTCACGGCTTTGTGCATGCTAGGCAAGCATTCTACCAACTGAGCTACATCACAGACTCCTCCATATACTTATACATACACATATATGTGTGTGGGTGTGAGTGTGCGTATTTTGACTTTTTGAGACAGGGTCTTCCTGTAGCCCCAGCTAGCCTGGAACTCACTATGTAGACTTGGTTGGCCTCGGTCTCACAGAGATCCACCTGCCTCAGCTTCCCGAGTGCTAGGATTAAAGGCATGTGCCATCATGCACCACTTTCTTTGTCTTTTTCATAATGTGAACAATATGTTAGTAAAGCAGTCATAGGTAGTTCGGAATGCACCTGCTTCTAACAAGAATGAAAGATACTTCTTTGTGATGAGATTAATGGCACATGGAAGAAGGACCTGCCGCTCAGAAAAAAAATGTTACTTGTTTATTCTAAACTGGCTGCTTCTTAAAAGAGAAAAAGAAATATATCCAATGACAAAATTTTTGAGATCATGCAATAAATCTGAATACCTGAGCTTTTCTTTAACCCAGTAAACCATCCCAGTGTGTACTGCATGGTCATAATGAGCCTTGTTTGCTAGGAATGTAGAGGCCTTGATTGTTAGACAAGCTATAAGCCTAGGAACACAGGGTACTTGAAATGATGAGTTTAATGGCATCCAATGGCAGCAAATCATAGTGACAGAGGGTGTATCCTATAGGCAGCCAGAGATGAATAATGAAAAATGCATATTGCAAAGTCGGTTTGTGGGCGACAGTATGATTTCCCCACGCTTCTTTTTAAGAAGTCTTCCCCTGGGGGTTCTTTGAGAATCTATCTGAGGTACTTAGGGGGTCTCTTAGCTGAAATAACATAGCATATGACCAGAATGAGAGCAGCATGGAGAAGGACATTGTGTTTTGCATTAATTCATGTTCCTTTAACCTAATACAACACTGATGGAAATGAACAGAAAAACAGCTCCAGTAATTTGTCAATCACAAAGTATGGCATAAATCGCCTCAATGTCATTCCCCCAGTGTGAATTTCCTCCCTGTAGGCAAAGTCTCAGAAAAAGGGTGCATGCCCACAATGTTTTCTTCTAACGTCTTTGTTCATACAGTGTTTATCGCTCCAAGCTCTTACATGAATCACCACAATTGCCAGAATACACATGAAACAGGCCCAATTTCTTCTATGGTTCAACAACTAGAATCTGGAATACAAAATATTTAGTTTCAGTATAAATGAGAGGTGGTCTACATTCCTGAAATGTTGCTTTGAAACAACCCAAACTTAAAATACATTCTCTAGAAAAGGACAATGTGGGCTGGGATAAAATTCTGTAACCTGCTCTTTGACAGACCTTCTTCATTTCTCCATGCTCACATGGGCTCTTCTTTAATCTTTTCCCAGAGGGACAGATTTATAAGGTAACTCTATTTGTCTGATTATTTTTTCCCTGTACATAATCTGGCCCTGGAGGGTTCCTCAGGAGGCTGACTCTGCCTACAGGAGTTTATACTCTCTAGCGAAAACAAATTATAAAGTGCTGTTTCCAGATAAACTACTACAGTCCCAGCACCGAGCTACATGGGCGAGGACTTAATCTCGGTGACTTGATTTTTTATTTAATGGTGTACAGACATAGAGACTGATTTCTGCTGCTCAAGAGATGATGGCTCAGGGGCTGAGAGCATTTGTTGTTCTTGTAGAAGACCCAGCTTTGGTTCCCAGCACACATGTGGCAGCTAATAACCATTTGTAACTCCAGTTCCAGAAAGGCATGTGGTGCAGATATACAAACATGCAGGCAAAACAGACATATACATACAATGTGACAATCTTAAAAAATATTTTCTACTGATCTTTTCTTTTTAATAGGAAGTAAGTTTTATGAAGAAACTTCCAAGAACCTTCAAATGCATATATAATTTTTTATGTATGACTTTTGCAATCGGAATTACTTGTTCCCATTTTACAGAAGATAAAATTGAATCATAATGTTAAAGTATCTAGGTCATGATGGACTGTGCTGGCTTCTACTCCACATAGGATAGCCTTTACTGTCAGTCACAGCAGTGTGTCTGTGCTGGTTAGTTTTAGTTGTCAGCTTGATACACTTGGGAATCACCCCCACTGAAATGACCTGTGGCCATGTCTGTGGGGTGTTTTCTGGATTGCTGAGTGATGCAGGAGGGCCCAGTCCACTGTGGGCGATGCCACCCCTGGGCAGGTTGTTGTCTATGGTATAAGAAAGCAGGCTGAGCCTGGACCAGCAGAGCAAGACAGTAAGCAGCGTTCCTCCACGGCCTGTGATTCAGCTCCTGCCTCATGTTCCTGCCCTGAGTTCCTACCTTGGGCTTCCTCAGTGATGAACTGCAACCCAGGAGATGTAAGTGAAATAATCCCTTTCTTTCCTGGGTTGGTATTGGTCAGAGTGTTTTGTCACAGCAGTGGAGAGACAAACTAGAAGAGTGTCCTAATGCGTAACCTTTTCCGTATACTCCTTCTACAGCCTGGGACCTGGAACTGGCTTCTGACCAATAGCATCACACAGGGGATGGGTGTCAGTCTCATGATTAGGCTGCTGTAGGAGTCTGGAATGAGGGTACTCCCCTTGCTTGCTTTGAAGGAGTCAAATGACAGTTTTTTGGTATGATCTATTAGCAGCATGTTATAGCACCTTTGAGAGTCGAGAGAGGACCCCAACTGGCAGAAATGTGGTGCTGTACATAGCTAAAAAAATTAACTGTTTAAATCCATAGCCAAAGGGCTGGAGAGATGTCTCAACAGTTAAGAGCACTCGCTGCTCTTGCAGAGGACCTGAGTCCAGTGCCCAGCACACACATCAATCAGGTCACTCCTCACCACTTGTAACTCCATCTCCAAGGGATTCAGTGCTCTCTTCTGGCCTTCAAAGGTACCTGCATATATGTGGCATGCATTCATACACACACTCACACACACACACACACACATACAAACACATACACACATGATAAATAAAATCCCTAAAGCCCTAGAAAAACCTCAGAAGCAAATCTTTTCCTATTCAAACCTCCAATGAACACACCCCACTCCAGCTGATCCTTGACAGGGAGCCCTTAGCTCTAAGATGAGGTCAGACTCCTGGTTCATGAATATAAAATAGGCATTGTGTTAAATCACTGAATTTGGGGTAACTTTTCATTCATCAATAAAAGTAATATAAATAACATCTATATCAAGGTACTATGTTAAACACCCATGAGAGAAGAGCTAAACTGCCTCCTCTGTGGAAAGCACTCCAGAACCATGAGCAATCATCTGCTTAATGACATTCATCAGCGTCAGTCTATATATAAGGAACATCCTTTCCACCCCCTCAAGGAACAGTGCTGACGGATGAGCTGCTGAGAATTTCCCTAGGTGGCAAGCTTTCCAGAAGCTATCAGCAGCTTATCGGTCTTGTGTGTTGCATGTCTCAACCTGAATCCAGAGGCTCTGAAGTGCCTTGGTTAGTGTTATGGTTTGATATACAAATGTTCCCCACAGGCTCATCTTTTAGGAGTTGGGGCTAGAGGAAGTGAAACTTTTGGGGGTCAGGGATGTAGGTCTTCAGGTTTATAGTTCAGTTCGACCCTATTTCCTGTCTTGGTTCTGCTCTCTGGTCTACTGAGATGGATAGAGGCAGTCACCACATGCTTCCGCCACCACACTGAGCCATCCAGAGCCATGTCTTCCCTGGCATGACTGACTCTATTTCCTTGGTTCATGAGCCAAAACAAACCTCTCTTCCCTTAAGTTACTTAAGGAATACACTCAGTATTTCTTAATTGCCAAGATAGGAAGAAGGGATGGAGAGAAGAACAGTCCTCTTGCTGGTCTTCCTCTTCCTTCACTTCCCCATTCTCAGTGCATCATGAACACTTTCACATCTAAGAGAGAAGGTTATCTGGTCCACGTGGTTTCTTCTCTGTGTCATATGAGTGTTGTACAGTTCCACACTGAGAGCAACAACTGAGTTTAAATAGTCTGGGAAATATGAAACAGTCACTGTCTGCATGCGAGGATCATAGAACACCTCTTTGCTTTGGTCAGGGTGACAGGACACTCAAATAGTCAGTTGGCAGGAACAACAGCCCGATCCATCCAGTTCCCTCCCTGCAACACCATTTTCTGCCCCTATTAGTTTTGGAATTTTCTAACTACTCTGAGAACTTAATATGTCAGTTTGACAGAAAAGATAAGCTTACAAGAAAAACAGTAATTGCAAAGACTCGTTTCCCGAAGCTACAAGTTAGTTGTTCCTGTTTGTTTTAAAGGCTTGTGGGACTGATTAGTCCAGAATTTGGAAAATACTGGGATTTGTTCTTATTCTCAGAAGTGGTGAGGGAGTTGGGCAAAGAATGAAGGGTTCAGTTATGCAACTAGAATCAGATGTTTAGCTCCTACTGTAGGCAAGGACCTAAGATAGCTTCTATGCCGGCAATGGGTTCCCACTTTGGCTTCACACTAAAATCACTGAAGGCTCCAACACCTGGCTAGAGGGCATGACCTGAGATACTGAGGTCTTTAAAAATCTCTCAGTTCCATCAAACACTAAAGAGTTGACAGTCAGTGGTTAAGGAGTCTTCTCAGGAGCCGGAAATTTAGTTCATGTTTATGAACTAAACTTTGTAGCCTCAAGCAAAAGACTTCTCCTTGAGAGAGTAATGACATTTGACAGATACTCTTTCTTTCTGCTTGTCTTCTTTTCTTTCTCTTCCTTCCTTCCTTTCTTTTTTCTTTCCTTCCTTTCATCCCTTCCCTTCTCCCTTTCCCAGAGCTTCTTTTTTCTGACTACTACCTAATCTCTCCCTTGTCAGAACTAGTTATCGATGTCTTCCTTTTCTTTCTCATCTGTAATAGTAACAAATGGGTATATTGTGTGTCAGAGCAAGATGCTCTTATTAGTTGATTCATTAGGAAAAATACATATTGACTATTTACTGCATAGCATTTATTTTTCTGTGCACTGGAATACAAAAGTAGTTTGTTCCTACCCTTGATAAACAGAATCTAGTGATAACGGCTGGATCGTATACCACTGGTGTGTATTTTTATCTTTTCTAAAATAGATTCAAGTATGGGAAGTGTGGTGGTTTGAATGAGGATGGCCTCCATAGGCTCCAAATATTTGAACGCTTGGTCAGATGGTGATGCTGTTTGGAGAAGGCCATGGACCCTTGGGGAGGCGTGGTCATGCTGAAAGAAGCATGTCACTGGGGGTGGGCTATGAGAGTTCATAGCCTTGCCTCCTTCCGGTTCTTATCTTTGGTTCCTGTAAGTGGTTGAAGATGTGTGCTCAGCTTTCTGCTCAGGCCACCATGCCTCTCCATCATGACTGATCCTTATCCCTCTGGAACATAAACCAGATAAACTCTTACTTTGTCATTGTGGTGTGTTATCACAGCAACAGAAAAGTAACTAATACAGGAAGGAAGTTGCTAAGAGAAGGCTGAAAACTGATTAGATGAGCTCAAGATATATTCATGGCTAGAAGCAAAGCTAAGGCACGAAGGACAAACATCACTTTGACCAACTAATAAGTAACGGGAAGAGCTTCTTATGATCAGAAAGAAAAATGTCTTCAGAACTGTGGGGGTCTGGAAGAGAATGTGAGAACTGGCCCGTCTCAGTGAGTGTAGTCAGGGACAGAGGAGAAGGGTCTGACAGTCATCACTCCGTACTGATAACCACTATTTGTTGGGTTCTTTGGAAATGCCTCAGGTTGTCTGCACACTTCAGGGGGGTTTCGTAAATCTGATGATAAATATATGAAATGTGTGGCATTTGTGATTTTAAAATGAGAGAACTGAGGTCCTGGGAGTTCTCAAGCCTTGTTTTATGTTTGTAATTCAGTAGTGCCAAATCCTCCTGAGGTCTGACCTCACTACCGGAGCATAACTGCCCCAGTCACCACCCTTCCTGTGAGGAAATGAAATTGCTCGGCTGGTACCAAGTCCAGGTCATAACCGTGTGGTAACTGGACGGCCAACAGGAGAGCTCAGTCTTTTCCCATCACCAGTATCACCTTTAATGTTACTGACTAACACTATCTCCCCATGACAATGCCTCCTGGCTTTCAGATCAGTCTTGGGTGTGATTTTTGGCCCAATTGTAATGTACCCTCCAAATTTTACAATCAAGGGGAAAATATTTAAATGTAGGTGGGAAAGCTTTGGGAGAGCTAATAGTTCATTCAGGATAGAGTGGCCATCTACTTGTAGACTCCCCTTCTCTCCATTCAACGGAACACCTTCACTGGCCACCACTTGAAAAAACTCAATTCGATAGGAGAAAGCTCTCCACCTGAAGGGAAGCCGTTACAAAATCATCTTTGAGTAACAGTTGAATATCACAAGGGAAAATTTTGCTCTGGGTAAAAGTCATGGTTTTGTCAGGTGTGGCAGCATGCACCTTTAATCCTAGCACTTGAGAGGAGCGCAGATAGACGTCTATGCATTTGAACCCAGACTGGTCTACATAGTGAGTTCCGTGATAACTAGTACTCTATAGTGAGACCCTGTCTCAAGCAAACAAACAAAATGATTTTAAGTTACGTTTCCATATTATTAGAATACAGCCTTTGTAACTATAATTAAGAAACATCAAGAAGGAAAACCATTTGGTTTTCTTAGTCATAATTTATAGCAATTTGTAGTATCTGGATGTTCAAGCTAAAGCTTAACCTTAAAGTGGGGGTATAGGACAGAGAAAAAGAAATGTACATTTAACTCTAATTTATTATTATTATTTTTATTTTATATGTATGGTGTTATATCTGCATGTATGTAAGTACACCTGTGCCATGCAGAAGAAGGTATCGGATTCCCCCTGGAACTGGAGTTATGGACAGTTGGTAGTCATCATGTGGGTGCTGAGAATCGAACCTAGGTCCTCTGCAAGAGCAGCCAGTGCTCTTAACCACTGAGCCAGCTCACCAATCTTTAATTTTAATGTTTTAATTTCTTTTTCTTCAGAGGACAAAAGAAGGGAAAAAATAGGGAAAAAAAAAAAAAGAGGTGGACGCCAACTTACTATAATATTAGAGAATCTAGCTTTGAGTAAGACAGACCAGGAAGAAGACACAAAGAAGGCAAGGATATGCTCATAGAACAGTATGTACCTGAATGAACCCACTTCTGTGCACTGTGAACACACATCATCAGTTAAAAAAAAAAAAAAAAAAGAAAGGAGAGAGAGGAGGTAAAAGAAGAGGAGAAAACGGCTCGATGGGGCCGAAGCAGGAACAAAGAGCGAGTGTTCAGAGGCGACGTCTTCACAGCCATACGGGAAAAATGACAAACAACAGGCCCTGCTATTAATGAAAACGTGCCTCCAAAACACAGCACCGTGCAGAAAATAACAAGGCGTTTAATTATACAGTGACAGCTGCGGCCCTAGGGACTTCCCAGAGATTAATGGAGCAGCTTGGACGAGCCGATGGCCCTGGGGATGCCAAAATGCTCCCAGTCAATGAACAATACCCAGGAAGAGCTTCTTGTTAACCTCACTGTGAAGCAGAAAATGGAGGAGGACGTAGGTGCTTGTTTAGCTCCCTCTTTTTTTTTTTTTTTCCTTCCTATTAGAAAAACATTAACACAAGGAATAGTTTGGTTTCAATTAAGATTCCCACCAAGATAATAAGATTTGTCTGGGTCGGCTCTCAGGACTGTAACCTCGAACCTGAAGAACTTTTTCACTACCAAGGCCAACTTGGGAGTTAGGGCCAAGGTCAATTTTTTGAGGAGAATAGGCGGGGAAACAGACTGTTAAAAATTGACCTTCAAGAAGTGATGGAACCAGTCTTAAAGTCAACAGATAGGATTAAAGCACATAATGAACATTAAGTAAGAGGACCTATTCTTGCTGGAGAGCAAAGCCTACCACATGCCCCAGAATCATATGTGGCCCTAAACACAACCAAATGCTGACTATATTGATACAACTTTAAATGGGATAGCACTGGAAGCCCTTCAGGCTCAAGGTCTAAACTAAGCATTACCGTTAATTTGTTCTTACTTCAGTGACCAGCCATGTCACACCATCACCTCTTAAGTTTGAATCAGGCACAAAGGTAAATGCAGCTAATGCATATTCTCTGTTTTCTCAATCCTCGGTTATGTTCAATAGCTAAGTGCTCAGAAGCATTGTATTGCGTTGTATGAGATGAATTCCAGTGAAGCAAATCTTGATTATAATTTTATAAGACTGCATATTCTTCGCCTCTGCATGACTAAGAAATAAGTAACATATTAAAGACCTAGATAGAGAATTTCTTCGCACTATGAAGAATAAAAGTAGAGAACACCGTGGGGCTGGAGAGATGGCTCAGTGGTTAAGAGCACTGGCTACTCTGGCAGAGGACTCAGGTTCAGTTTCCAGCACCTACATGGTAGCTAACAACCATCCATAACTCCAGTTCCAGGGGATCTGATGCCTTTTTCTGGCCTCTGCATGTACTTACATACATGCAGGCAGAAACTCATACACACAATATAAAAACAAATAAAGCATTAAAAAAATATATATATACAGAACACCATGCTGGGTCATGAAGTTCCAGAACCAGAACTATGATGGATGAGTTCCAGAACTCAAATGAGTTCTGATTTGAAGAACGAGCAGCGGATATCTGAAGAGAGACTCGTTACTTTACTAAGGTCAGGTTTCGTCAGTGGTTAAATCAAGATCATAATTTCTTCACCCACTTACCCCACGCAAGGCTCACACATTTCTACCAGCATTCTCCTTTTCTTACACAGCCATCTTTATCCCTTCTTGATAAAGAGCTGTCTATTTTCTATGCTCTATTGAATTTGACTTTTGAGAAAACGTACTCTGGCCAGAGATCCAAGTTTTGGTAATCACTGCTAGTGGGAGAAGGTCACAGTGTCTCTAAAGCTGTATCCATGGAGTTACACAAACACAAAGCTTTCTCATTCAGTGGGATTCTCCTTTAATCAACAGGCATGAAGAAACGTCTAGAGAGGAGGCAATACAGAGTATATTCAGGAAAAGAGGCGATCTTTGGGAATCAGTCCCTGCCAGTTACTGACCCCTTGGGCCTGGGCTTCAACTTGGAACACCAGTTATACCTACAAATGGTGGTATATTTTATGCCATTAGTGTGAAGATGAAAATGCACACAAATGAAATGTTTTTGGCATTGAATGGGTTGACATGGTGTGTGCCAAAAAAACATGTTAAAATTGCATTTACCATCTAGCAATGGACAGTAGCACGAGTCTGTTTCTACTTCCTTTAAAGAGATTTTCTAGCTCAAATCATACAACATTCTTCCTGCACAAAGGAGGAGCTACTGTGTCTTCTTTTTTTCGTTGCCAGTAGCAAAGGGAATGTTCCAGATTTCTGTGTCCTCACAGAGCAAGGACAGAGACACCATCACCAAAAAGAGCAACAATACCTATACGGCCCCTCCTCCTTAGAAGTCAAATAGGACTTTCTGTGGTGATGGAAAAAATCCTGCCTGGATTATTGCTGCAGCCTCCTAAATGGTCTCTGTTCTACCTTTGTCTTCAGTCTCTCCCCAGCGCACACCAAAGCATACTTTTATCACAGAGGTTACAGCAGTGTTGTCAAATAGAAGCCACATCACCCACTCCCCTGTGTATGATACTTCGATGGCTTTGCATCTTGTTCCAGTGAGAGCCAAACTGTATGGTCCTCTATATATCTGCGTGATCCCCCCACTCCACAGTCTCTCTGACCTCTTCCCTTTCCTCTGCTCTATGGCCTTCTTCTTGCAGATCTATGACCTCTGCCCTTACCACTCCCCTTACCTGAAGCAGTCATTATCCATCTACTCCTTCACCTCCTTCCATCCTTCCTAAAGTGTAGTCTTGTCAATGAAATATTTTCTGACTACTCTGCTCAGAATTGTAAACGTCTATACTGTTTCTATTCCCACCTATATATCTATTCCAGCCATTACCATTTGAAACACTATGCACTATATTAACTTTATTGTTATATTTTTCTCCTTTTCACAGGGTAATTCCACTTATTACAACCAGTTGGTTCATTGCTATATCCCAGAGCCTTAGACAGTGAATAAACCCTTATTGAATAAACTATTCCACAGCCAGAGGATTAGAAAAGAGGTCCTCTGGGAAAGAAATTCCCATGGCCTTCACGTAACGTGAGGGTCAAAACTAAGTCTGAGGAAAGGTGGGGAACGAAGAGGTCTCTTGGTAAATCTGTCCTCAGAAATCCATGGAATCAGGAGGCGACTGCCTTCTGGTTATCACCAATATCAGCCAAAAGCTCATATTAACATGAGGGAGATTCACAGGTGGACATGTGCACGATTTCTTAGACCATATCACAGTCCTAAATACTCTGATTTCAAAATGCCATACTCATGTCCTAGTACTGATCAAGGCATCACTTTTCTTAGTAGCAGTGAAATAGGGACAAAGTTCAACTTAAGTCCAACTTAAGGATGAGATTAAAGAGGGGTTCGGGGGCTGGAGAGATGGCTCAGCAGTTAAGATCGCTGGCTGTTCTTGCAGATGACCTGGGTTCGATTCCTGGCACTCATATGGCAGCTAACAACTGTCTGTAACTCCAGTTCCAGGGGATCTGATGCCCTCTTCTGACCTCCATGGACATGGCATAACACAGGTGTACTTACACACATGCAGACAATACACTCCTATACATAAAATAAAAATAATAAATAAAATATATTTTTTAAAAGAGGGATTCAAAGAACAAAAACTACAAAAGATGATAGTAGGTTAAGTAAAGCCATAAAGCACCACAGGTTCACAGGGCTGTGGCAAAACCATAGCAGAATGTGGGAAGCCAGATGGGGTCTGTGATGGGATCCCAAGGTTTAAAGAGTGGGTAGACTATGAGATGCTGCAACACTGGAAGCAAATGTCACTGGCGATATACTATTTTCACACCATAATTTTAGCTTTGTTCCAAGGTGGTAAAGATGTTTCTCAGTGTGAAAGTCAATCCAGTTCTGATAAAGAACCAATGAAAGATTCCAATATTCAAAATATCCAGGTTAAGCAGATGAAAACAAAGAGTAAGTAAAAGGAAGGAGGGAGGGCCCCTGGGTTGATGGTGCAGAAAGATAGGAATGAGGCATGCAGAAGAGAGAGAAGCAAGAGGAGAGAGAAACAGCCATCTGGAACACCCGTGTTCTCTCTGTTCCTGACACCAATTCAGTGGCTCCAAACACACAAGTATCTCAGTGTTTCTGATTTTTTTAGAGGGTCTCCTGTAGTGTAGGTTAGCCTTGAATTCACTATGTAGCCAAGGCTGTCTTTGAACTGAGTCTCCTGCTTCTACCTCCCAAGTTGGGATTCCAGGTGCAAACCACTGTATCCAATTTTTCACCCTTTCTGTAGGTCAGGACTCCTGGGCTCAGAGCAGTCAAAACATCTATTGATAACTGCAGTCTCACTGGAGACTTGACTTGGGGAAGATCCACTTCCAGACTCCTTCAGGATGTTGGAAGGATTCACTGCCTCAAAGTGAACTTGTAAATCTAAGGTTTTGTGATGGCTGTCAGCCGCAGGCACGTGTCCAGCTAGGATTTTACCCACAATTCCTTTCCACACAGCCTTCTTATAACAAAGCAGAAACTCCAAAGAGAGCAAAGAAGTTCTTTCCTATCCTAGTCAGCTAAGACAGTGTCTTATATAATGTAATTTAATTATAGAACTGCCATCCCATCATCCTTGTCATCTTCTTCTGGTTAGAAGCAAATTACAGATTTGACTTGAACTCAAGGACCAGGGACAAGAGTGATGAGGAGCTGTGTTAGGATATGTCTGACATACTTGCATATGCTTATCCTGAATTGTCAGACAGGCACATACCAGTCACAGGCCACTGCCACCTTGCAGAGCATGGATTTGGATGGAGACTAACATGATTTACAGATCCAAATGTAGAGGCGAATGTCCTAAATGGTAAATCCTCCCCTTCCACATCATTCTCATGTTATGACCTGTTGGCCTTTATGGATATGCCTTCCTGAAACTCCTCAAACCTGTCCTCCTCCCCACAAATCCCTTATCAGGGCTGTGAGACTGTGCCACTGTTTAGCAGGGTTACTATAACAACTCTCTTATCGGTCTTCCTGTGCTGCTTCGTCCTCCCCATGCAATTGTGTCTCACAGAGAAGCCTGAATATAAATTTGACAACCAACTTCCCAATTCAAGCTTTTCGTGAGTATACATGTTCATGTGTGTACAAATGTGAGCGTGGGTGTGTGTGCATGTGTAGGGATATGCATGTACAGGACAGAGGTCAACATCAGGTCTCTTCCACAAAATTACCTCTCTATCATATTTTTATTATTAGTGTATATTTTATTTTACTTTATTTTATGTATATGAGTGTTTTGCCTGTACGCATGTAAGTGTACTACATGTGTGTAATGCCCACAGAGGCCAGAAGAAGGTGTCAGATCCCCTGGAACTGTAGTTATGGGTGGTTGTTAGCTACCATGTGAATGTGAACCCAGGTCCTCTGAAAGAGCAGCTAGTGCTCTTAACCACTGACCCATCTGTCCAGGCTCTCCCCCTTAGTTTTTGAAACAGGATCTCTTTCTGAATCTGGAGCTCACCAAAAGGTCATATGTCTGACCAGCAAGCCCCAGGCTCTTCCTGTCTCTTAGTCCTCAGCAAGGAGATTACAGATGTTCACTGCAATGCTCAGCTTTGCATACAGTCCTGGAAATCAGAACTCAGGGCCTCATGTACATTAACATCTCCTGTAATTATAGAGTGCTTACCAAAACTTTGAAATTAACATTGGTAGGGTTTGAAGAAACAGCTCAGTAGTTAAGAGCACTGACTGCCCTCAAAGAAGACCTGGGTTCAATTCCAGCACACACATGGCAGCTAACAAGCGACATTAACTCCAGTCCCAGGGGACCTGACACCCTCTTCTGACCTCTGAAGGCACTGTATGACATGGGGACACTTACATACGTGCAGGTAATACACTTATACACATAAAAATAATAAAATATGTTTAAAAATAAATTAACATTAATAGAATACTAGTAACTAAATTAAACTATTTGCATCCTACCAATGTTTGTATAATGTTCTCTGTCTCTCTCTGTTTCTCTCTCTCTCTTCCCCTTCCTCTCTCGCTCACTCTCCACCCCGGGCACTTCCTTTTTGACATTTTTGACATCACAAGATGTCCCGTGTCAGTCTTTCATTTACCAGCCCTGCAGGCAACTTCTTCTTGGTGGAATCCTGCTCCTTTACAGGAGAATTTTTCCTGCCTCTCAGTACACTGTAATTGTCTTAACTCTGCTCTCAATTCCCAGACTCCCCACAAACCAGGTCCTTCTTCTGTTTTTCTCAAAGAAAACCAAACGGGAAATATGACAATTTTAGGAGCTTATATGGGTCTGTGACCTAAGAGCAGACACATGACCATATGGTGAAACATAAAGTAGTGTCAACTTTAAGTTAGGAGATAGTCCTGATCATTTGACATTTGAACGTTGGGTCTAGTTTGGATGGAAAAAAAAAAAAAAGTTTAAATAAGTAAAAGCGTAACTATGATTGCAAATGAGAGAAAGCTTAACATGTTGGCTATCATTTCCTCTGTCCCTTCTGTTCCTAAATTTCAGCATTAAAAAATGATTCCGGTTCTTGTTACCCCGTGAAAAGGGTTGTAAAGAGAGGGTTTGTTTCTTTTCAGTCTCTATTTTCCCACCCCTCCCCCTAAAAGGATTTGAATATGAGACTTGCCTGCAGAAGGAAAAATAAAGAAATAAATAAAAGAAGTACCTTTAGGAGAAGAATCAAAACAATGAGTCACAACTCTGCAAGGGTTTAAGATCATTTCGCCATTGTGAGAAACTTTAGGGGATTATGTTAAACCATATGCAGAGGCCTGGAGAGGAGACATCTTGCAGCTGGAGGCTGTGCTTGCATGGCACACTTTCACAGGATGCAGGCTGAACTCTAAATAACAAACACAGACTTCCTTCTGCAGCTCTATTCCAGGCCTTGCTGAAGTGGGGGGGGCAGTGGGCAAAGGCATTCAGTGGGGCCATAATGATCATTCCAAGTCACTGGAAACTGGCCTCCTGGAAACATACTCCTTTCCTACTCACATTTTCTGCTGTGTCCCAGTTCCCCAAAATGAGTATATCCCATCCTTTGAATACATAACTGTCAGCTTTGTTAAGTAAAAAGTACAGACTCCCTAAAGGAATGGAGTCTCTATTATGAACACATACATACTAGTTATTCCGTTATCTCAAATTCATGTGCTGTATATACAGACTTGGTGTTGTTTAAAAGCCTGGATCCCATCTCTTCCAAGAATGCTTAACATGATGTCTAGTTCACAGTTGCCAAGAAAGGCGTTCTATTTGCTTTACTGATTAAGAGCAATTCTGTTGACGATGGCAGGGTCTGCATTTTACCCTCTGGTGGTTGCACGATGTCTGGCCCCTGAGAACTTTCTGAAATTCTCAGAAAACTTTACTGAGAGGTGTTAGGTGTTTCCTAGGCGACATTTTAATAACCACCTCAATGTCCACTGTGTCTTCAGAGCCAACTTACAGCCTGTTGAATGTCACATAGTAGCTTATACTAAGGATTTACTTGTTTACATTCATCAGAAGTTTAGAGTTTTGTCTGTTAATATCTATTATCTTCTAGGATGTAATCTGTAGAAAGATTTAACTATGGGATTGGAGGATCACTCATCAGTTAAGAGTATATACTGCTTTGTCAGAGGGCTTGAATTCAGCTCCCAGCATCCACATCAGCAGCTCATAGCCTCCTATAATTGAAGCTCCAGGGGATCCAATGTGTTCTCTGGTCCCTGTGGGAACCTTCACTCATGTACGTATACACACAAACACATACACACACACACACACACACACACACACACACACACACACCTACTACCCCCAAAGTTGGAAAGGTTGTCAAATTAATGTTTGTAATGTCTTGAGAGGAGCCCTTTTGTGAGCACCATTCAAATCACAGCTTATGAATAAATAACTGCGGACAGTGGAAGATTCTCATAGGCACACAAAGACGGTGGGAGAGTTGAGGTTTCCACAGTGTTTTCAGGAGTGCTGCTTTGGATAAAGTCCAACACCACTAAGATGATGACACAGACAAGGTAGACCTCTCTCACTCAAGTTCAACTGCTCAAAATGCACAGGGTCCCTGACTGGCAAACCGAGTAACTGAATGGGAGCAAACAGAAAGGTCAGTGTTAATCTCTGTCTTTCCTGCCGGCCCATTTTTCTTCCTGCTGAGTAGGTGGCCTTCACCCAGCTCAGTGAATGATTATATATCCTGGTTCTGTAACCTTCGATGGAAAATTTCCACTTGTCTTCCTAAAGCAAGCAAGCTTAACTGGTTTTGTTTCTTCTTGTTTGTTTCATCAATGACCCAAAGTCATTAGCATTTATTTGTCTCAAATTAACCTAGGGGCAAAAGAAAATCAGTTCCAGAAGGTGGGTGGAAATCAGTATGGTGCAAAATTGAGGCAAGGAGAGAGGTTACCTCACTCACAGTAACCGCACTGCTGACGTGTTGCTCTCCTCCACAGAAAGCCCAGCAGCTTCAGTCTCACCCTGCTCTCTTGTTCCCACGTCTTAAATCAGATACATGAACAGAGTGAAAAGCTGCTCCAGCAATGGTTCGCGTTTTGTGAACCTAGGGATATTTGACCACCTGAACAGATGGGCAGAAAGCTGTCAACCCATAACCCTTAATGGGTATCTCACCAATGTGGGCCTTATCCAACAATCATCACAAAGCCAGATGTGTGATTTTTGATAACTTGAAGAGTGTGGTCGAGTGACCTTCCTCCCTACCCATTTAGACTATGAGAACGAGGTTGTTTTGACGCACAAATTTGCACGAGTGTGCCATCTCTGAGCAATTCATAGATAGATACCTGGAGAACTAAACAATGTGGTCTTGTTGAAACAGTAGAGACACAGCATTTTTATTTATGGAAAAAAGAAAAGGAAGAAGGAACATTTTATTCTGTTCAGGCAAGGCTTCGCTGACTGAAGAGATGACCCTGGCTTCCTGAACACACATAATTAACATTGTCAGCTTATTACAAATCTGGCATAAACATGTTTAAAAAAATGACACCTAGTCTTAATCATTCTTTGCCCCTGAGCAAGTCTTTCACAAACCCACACAGCCTCAAGATTGAGGTGCATCTGAGCACCTGTGCTCAAGCATAAAGTCCTCACGGGAAGGTCAATTAGGTCCTGAGCTGTAAAAACTGTGAGAGTCAATTCAATCACAGGAATTGCTGAGTGATTTATTTACTTTTCTTGTTGCTATGATAAAATAGTTGATCAAACAATTTCGGGAGGAAAGGTTTCTGTTGGCTCATGATTTTAGGGAATAGTCCATCATGGCAAGTTTCAGTTCCTTCTAACTCATGACCTCTGACTCTCTGCTCTCTAAGGCAGCAGGGGCATGAGTTGGCTGGTCACATTGCATGCACAGATAGCAAAGACACATGAATGTGGGTGCTCAGGGTGCTTTCTCTTTTTTATTCAATCTAATACTCAACCCATGGGATGGTGCTACCCACACCATCCAGAGGTGCAAGTGCCCTCTGGAAACCGCTCTGGAAAGCCTCTCACTCACACTCCAGGCATTGGGTTGCCATGGCGATTCTAAATCTAGTCAAATTGACAATGAAGATTAATCACCACCATGAGCACCAAGTTAACACTAAAAGTAAAACCCATGCCAACTCTCCGGGCTGAGGATCATTTTTAAAGACCTTAGGAAGTAATGATTCCCAAATTACTGCCAGCAGTCCATTGAGGGCTGGGTATTCTTTTTACATAAGTACACTGGAGGAAGGAAAGTTATTCTTATGTGTTCATAGCCCAGGTTATATTTTATAAACGGTACATAATCCTTCCTACTGAAGGGTGTCACTGAAATAAAAAAGTCCTAAGTGGGAATGAAAAGGAAGGTGAGAGAGACCAGGAACAAGAAAAGGTTCCAGTCATAAACTAACTTTCCCAGTGGTGAGCATGTCAAGGACTATGGGCCAGTCAATCACAGGTACAAGGGACTCAATAGCATGCATGAGAATGGCTTACACTGCACTTTTTTCAGGTATTTTCATGGATTATTCTATTGAAAACTTACAGTCTTTCATTCTCCAAATATTTATTGTACACCTTCCACATGTCAATCAGTAATACCAATCAGTTCATGCACAAATGCTTGCCTTCTGTAACGTACATTTTAGTTCAAAAGTGAGGCCAGGATTTGATTTCAAGAAGTCTGGCTATCAGGCTATAAAGTTATTATAATGACTGAGTATCTTAAATTCAGCCTCGTTTTGGAATCCAGTGAGAATCTCATAAATCACAAACAAGTAAATGGGAGACCATCAGGAAACCTTTGTATTTTGTGACTGATGTACTAATGTCTGGAATTGAGGTTTTTCTCCACTGTAATGATCTGAGATGGACCTAAAACTGTAAAGAGCTACGGTTTCAAGTCAATACACCTAGGCTCCAGCTCTGGCTTTGCCATTGTCTAGACTCATGCTTTGTGCAAGTTGCTAAAATCTCTGAGCTTCAAATTTCTCATACCCCTGCCCCCCAGCTGCCAAAAACAAAGGATTACAACAGGATCTTATTCATTGTGCTGAGGTAAGCTATTAAACAGGGTATCATAAACAAAATCATTTGTAAAATACCTGGTATCATATAAACTAGTTTCCTTATTTGTTGTTCACGGACTTTCAAACCTAGAGAATAGAATCAGAGAAGCTAATTTGACTGAACTTAGGAACATGAGTCATACACCTTTCAACTTCCGGATTTTATTGATGAAGACAGAAGAGAAGGGTACAGCGCACCTGTCTGCAGTACCTGTGAACACACTGGAGGGACATGAAGAAAGAGATGGGACCAGTTGAAACTGTATCACCCTGGTGCTCCTCTTGGCTCAGACTACTTGGATCCTGAGTCTCAGGCCCAGGGACACTGGAGCTTTCATTATATATCACCAGCCTTGTTCCTTGTAGACTTCTGCCCACAGAATGGCCTTCTCATTCAGGGCTCAGAAAAGCTGACTACAATGACTTTGTCTATGGGGCCATTCTGCACCCATGTTTTGATTTTATTTGTGTGTGATTTGATATCTTTTGGCTGTGTGTGTGTGTGTGTGTGTGTGTGTGTGTGTGTGTGGTGTGTCTTAGGTACTTTTCTGTTGCTGCGACAAAACACCACTATCAAAGAACTTACAGAAGGATGAGTTTATTTGAGCTTAGGCTTCCGGGGGAATTAGAGTCCATCACGGTGGGGAGACATGGTGGCAGGAGGTGCCAGAGCAGGAGCAGAAAGCAGAAGTTCATATCTTCAAGCAGACACAGGAAGCAGAGAGCGACTGGAGATCCAGCAAGGCTTAAGAACTCTCCCTCCAGCAAGGCCACACCTTCTAAGCCATCGCAAAACAGTGCCACCAACCGGGGACAAAATGTCCAAACACTTGGAGCCTATGCGGGACATTCACACCACCACAGTGTGTGTCTACGTTTGTAGGTGTGATGGCTGTGGGTCCACCATGGTAAGAGTTAAGAGTGGAGGTCAAAGGACAGTCGTGAGTCCTAGTCCTTCTCACCTTGTTTGAGGCAGGGTCACTTTGTTGCTCACTGCTGCAGAGGACAGGCTAGCTGGCCTGTGAACGTCCAGGAAGTCTCCTGTCTCTACGTTCCATCTCGCTGTAGGAGTGCTGGGATTAGAGATGTGCATTACCATGTCTGGCTTTACAAAGGTTTGAGGATTTGAACTCAGGGCTTCATGCTTGCCTAGTGAGTGCTTTACCACCGAGGCATCTCTCCAGTCTTTAAGTTTCTGTTCTTTTAAATCATGGCCTCTGATTTTATGTTCTCTATTTTCATGATGACGAGACCTCTACTGATCATTTTACATGGTCCGGACTTCCCTTCCCATGGGCACAGCTCCCAGAGACCATTTTCTTTTGTTATTGAGGGATGAAAACACAGGTCTCAGCTTCAGGTAGTCACATAAGTGATCATCCAGTCTAAGACCTTGACTTTGAAATTCACTAGCCAGAGGTTGGAGAGATGGCTCAGCAGTTAGGAGCATTAGCTGCTCTTTCAGAGGGCTCAGACTGGGTTCACAGCACCCACCTGGTGGCTAACAACCATCTATAACTCCAGTTCCAGGGCACCCGATACTGCACAACAGGGGTGTACTTAAATACATGCAGGTATAACACTCACACACATAAAATAAAAATAAGAAAATAAATAGAAAGGACCTAGCCAGGACCCCCGATGTGAGTTGCTCCTGTCACTTGGTGCCTGCCCACGTGTTTGACTGGCACTCCATTCCTGAGTTTCTAAAGGCCATTTTGAGTCTTGGGGATAATCTTGATTGTCAAATTTGACTGGATCTGAAATCAACTAAGAGATACACCTCTTGGAGAGCCAGAGAGGTCATTTCCTGGAAGGAAATAGGCAAGACCTTCCACAGCTATTGAGGTAGGGGGGAGTGCTCCCTGCCTGCCTATCCTCTCTGCTTCTGGAAGAGTGCATTCTCCCACCTACAGCAGTCCACTGTTGCTAGGAGAATCCAGCTTTTTGGGCCTTCCAATGTGGACTCCAGATGAGCGACTCTCCAGGAATCCTCCAGGCTTTCAATGTCACGTGGAATTGGTGAGGTTTGCAACTCTGAGGACTGAACAGCTGCTGGGTTTGTAGATAGCCATTGTTGGACTACAGAACCCGAAAGCCAAGCTAGTAAGTTCTCTTTTATTGTGTGTATACATCCTGTCGATTTCCTCTAGAGAACCTGAGTACTACAAGGGCAAGCATATGCATAGGTGTCACACTTTTCTTTGGAATAGTACTTATTGATTCCCAGCTGTCTCTTCCTGTTCAGATTTATGTATAAATATGAAATCAAAACTTTGGGGAACTACACTCAAAACTTTCACATTTAACAATCCAGGTTATCATCAACTCAGTGGTCTAAAACAACACAATTTACAAGCTTATCACTTTGCAGGTCACAAATGTGACACAGGGTCCAGAAAGAGATGGCTCAGTGGTTAAGAGCACTGACTGCTCTTGCAGAGGATCCAGGTTCAGTTCCCAGCACCCACATGGTGGCTCACAACCATCCATAACTCCAGTACCAGGGGAGCTGACGCCATCTTCTGACTTCTGTGGGTACTGCATGCACATAGTACATTCACATATATGGAGGCAAAACCCTCAATCACATAAAATTTAAAAAATAACAGGTCATGAGGTTTCTCAGGGGCCCCTAAGAACCCATTTCCCTGCCTCCTTCAGTTTCAGGAAACCATCTCCTTATCTTGGTAAGCAGTCCCCTTCTCTAGTCAGCATCACATTACACATTAAAAACTAGTACCATTCCCGGGCTTGAGAGATGGCTCAGCAGTTAAGAGCACTGACTGCTCTTGCAGAGGACCCATTCGATTCCCAGTACCCACATGACAGCTAACAACTGTCCATAACTCCAGTTCCATGGGATCCTATGTTTTCTTCTGACCTCTGAAGGCTTGAGCACAACACAGGTGCTATTACATACATGTAGGCATACACTCATACACATAAAAAATAAAAATAAAAAATTTCAAAGCTGGTACTAGTCCATCGCCATTCCCACACTCCTTCGTTCTATCTTCCCCTGACCTCAACCTCTGACCTCAGCCTGAAAGGCTCTTCACCTTTGGAGAATGGTGATTAGTTCATGCTCATCTGAATGGATCTAGAATAACATTCTCGTCTCAGAGTCTATAACCTCAAACTCATCTGCACATTTCCCTTTTTCATGTAAGGTAACAAGTACTTTTACCTGTTGAGCCATCTCTCTGACCCCCAAATGATGGGGCTTTAAAAAGTATCTGAGTAATTTAACTCTGGAGCCAGTCCAGTAACTCTAGAGCCCATGGAGCTCGGCTTTATTTGTACCCATATCAAAGCACCTTCATAGAAAAAGCATTTCAAAATGAAAGTTAACTTGACATCTATTTCTTTTATCTGCTCCTCAGTAATATGAAAACATCACATCCACAAGAAATGTATATGAATTGGGGCCTATTCATATTAATACACATTAGGAATAAGGCATATTGAAACTCCAAGCAACGTTCATTAGTCTATCAACATGCATCTAAACAGAGAGACAGAGGTATCCAGGAGGTTATGATGACTATCTTGCAGATGACCAAATAAGACAGAAAATGGTTACTTATTGAAAACTATGGTAATAGTAGATTACACAGAGATAATTTTGAATAATACTAGATGGTTCAGCAGTTAAGAGTGCTTGTTGCTTTTGCAAAGAACCAGAGTTCAGTTCCCAACACCCATATTAGATGGCTCACAACTGCCCATAACTCTACTTCCAGGAGATGTCACTTGGCCTTATTCTGACCTCTGCAGGCACTGAATGACATGGATGCCCTATAATAAAGGCAAAACACTCATACACATAAAACAAATGAATAAATATTTTATGTCTACCAATGAACATTTTTAATATTCAATTATGGAATCAAAGTATCAGTAACAGTAAATAACAGTGGTCCCTGGTATTTATAAGACGCATCATAGGACTGGAGAGATGGCTCAGCAGTTAAAGAGGACTAACTGCTCTTAAAGTGGATCCAGGTTTGATTCCCAGAACCCACATGGCTAACAACTGTCCATAACTCCAGTTCCAGGGGATCTGATGCCTTCTTTTGATTTCCGAGGGCACTGTACAAGATGGGCGCACTTACACACAACATGCAGGCAACACGTTCATACAAATAAAATAAAAATAAATATTTTTAAAAGGACACATCATAGTTAAAGAAAAAAAAATATATATATTGACCTAGAAAGCCCCAGCAATAATTAATCATGAATTATTCATGGTAAGTAAAAGATTTCTAGTTATCTGATGGGATCCAGTCCTAAACAATCTACCATCAGGGGATGTTTGAAGCCTTCTGGCATTTTGCTCCGTGTGAGAGCTTGACTTGAGCAGCTATCTGGTTCACAAGAACATCTTGCATTTTAATGAAGGACTCGAATAAACTCTTCCACTGTGATGAATGATGAACGCTACCTTTGCAAGCCTGTAGTTTGGATTTTAAACACTGACTACATCTTTTCCTTAATATTGAAAGGTAGGAGACACACATTTTTGAGAAGCTACTGAGTTTTTGCTTCTGGGGCTCTTCCAGATAAAATTTTAGCACATGCCTCCCTTTCTATTGAACGCGCTGCACACAGTTTGCATTCTGAAAGTTACGCTCTTCCATCTTTCTTTAAATCGCCATCATCCTTGCTTAGCCAGTTCACATACTGTTCAGCCTCGAAAACCAAATAAGAGGTGGAATTGGGAATAGAAAACTATTTTTAAAACAGTTGAATGTATTATTTTTTTTAAGGACTATAAAATCTGTGAGTCGTTCAATTACAGTTTCCTCTGTTCTGGAGCCTGGTTTTATTCTAGCTATTCTCCAACCAAGTCAACGCCCTTTTCAAAGACAAGGCTGAGCCTACATCAGACTTCCTGAGTTGTAATTGAAGGTGAAGTGCACCCCCTCCCACCACTGGCTCACATGGTGTCACTGTGGACCCTGTAGGAAGAGAAGCTTTGCTAAAGAAAGTGGGTCACTAGGGGGTGGGTGGCCTTGATGCCTTTCCTCCAGACTCTTTCCTGTCTGAGGTCTGTTTCCTAGACCATGCATAGGTGAGGAACCTCAGCCACATGCACTGACCTCCATCAACTCCACCATGTCTTTCCCACCATGACGAACTGTGTCCTTTCAAACAATGGGGCAAAATAAATCCTCCCTCCTTGAAGTTGCCTCTGTCAGGTATTTTGTCACAGCTAAGAGAAAAGTAACTAACATATCAAGATACTAGGAGAGAGCCCAATAGGAATCAAGGAGGAGCACGTTTGCTGAACATCTCCAATTGTGCCTGAGCGTGGCACAGGAAACTGCAGGCATTGGAGTCACAGGGCCGGAGGTAGAATCCTAAGTCAGCAGGAGGCTGACTAGCTTCTGATCTCACTAGCTTCTGATCTGAGGCACTTCGAAGCTTACCCACTTATCAGAACCCCAGTCTGCTCATCTTTGAAGAAGGGAGACGAGGACTTGAGCTCAGTGTTTCCCTAAAATCCTCTGCTAGCATTCCCTGTGACACTTTTCTCACATATATTCTTTGAATTCATGATCTGAACCAAGTGGCTAATACCTTGTCTCATGATCATCTAAGCAGTGATTGTGGACATACCTCAAGGTAAAATTTCCTTTACAAAAAAAAACCACACACACACACACATATATATATATATATATATATATATATATATATATATATACATATATACATATATATATAATTGTGTGTGTATATGTGTGTGTGTATGTGTGTCATAGCACACATGTGGAGGTTAGAGGACAACTTGCAAGAGTCACTTCTCTCCTTCCACAACATGGGTTCCAGGGATGGAACTCAGGGCATCAGTACTGTAGAGAGCACCCTGACCACTGAGCCATATTGCTAGCCTGAGATAAATTTTTTTTTGTTTATAGTCTATTGGAATTCATGCTTTAAAAACTCATGATAAACTCCATTCTTTATTGAAGTTATTATCTGTTCATCCCCAATGATCTCTTTGAATAGGATTTGAGAATGAATTGAATCAAGAATAAATCATTTCAAGACGAGCTTAATTGTAAGTATGCCATGCAGCCAACACTGGGTCCACGTCAATTGCCTAGTTTTCATATTGTGTTGTGGTTAAAAAGGAAAGTGGAAGAAAGAAAAGATACGATTATTGGGGAAAATGAGGTGAAGGGTATGCAAGAATGTCTATATATTATTGAGAGTCTGCACAATTATCTATAAATACTTCAAGATAAAAAGTTCTAAAATGACTCATTCTTCTGAACACAAATCATCACAAGCTGGTCTCTAATTAGAAGCTATTCAGGCCCATCAAAGTGCTGTGGGGCCTGAGGACAAGGACAGTATTATGCAGCTTTGGACTTCAGGGTTTTATCAGTCTTACAGTAGTGGTTGTGAGAACAGGGCAGGAGAGGTAGGAATATAATGTGATTTTAACAAATATTTGAAAATTGATAAATGGGAGACATAAAAAAAAATCACGAGCTAAGTTAAACTTGGGGACATGAGAACTTAAATTAAGCACTATGCTCCTGAATTTATCTTTCAGAATATTTATTTTTTTAAAAATAGTCATTGGGCTGGGAATATAGCTCAGATGAGAGAATGCTTATCTAGAAAGCCCTGGGTTCATACTCTAGCACTGCATCAAACTGGACACAGTAGCACATGCCTGTAGGGATCTCAGCATTCTGTGGGTGAATGGACACAGAAGGTTCAAGAGTTCAAGGTCATCCTCAGCTACATAGTGAGTTCAAATCCAGCCTGGGCTAAACGAGACCATATTTCAAAAAATATACCTCAATTCAAGATATAAAATATTTTAACAGAGGCTGAAAATCTGAGGATAGCTTAGTCTACCTAGCAAGTTCCAAGTGAGTCAGTTCTCTGCAATGAAACTGTCTCAAGAAAGATTAAAATAAGAAGACATAAAATATTTTAATAGAAATGTTCTAGGCATTCGTACAGATAGGACCTATTTATATTACCATTAAGGTTGAGTCCCCTTCTAAACATCTCAGAATGTGTCACGAGGAGAGTACAAAGCTGGCCCCGTGGTTCAGTCATAATTTATGAAGTTCTTAGTGCAAAAGGAAGTTGATTACTTTTCAGACAAATATTCACGATTTTTTATTCTTACTTTTCTATTTTTATTTTTGGCTTTACTTCTTAAATGACTGCCCAATGCCATAAAACCAAGGGAACCATTTTAAAATATTTTTCAAAGAGACAGGAAATGGATCACTGAAGAAAAGAGGTTACAGTGGGTGGAGAACTGTCTATCTTACTTTAATCCGATTCTCATAACACTTAGCCCTATAGAATGCAATGTTAAGAAGTTCAAAGTTCTGGATCCAATTCCTGTGAAGTTTACTTAGTAGGAAAACTGAGATAAGATAAACATCCTTTATCTGAAATATTTGGAATTAGAAGTTTTCCAGATTTTAGAGGACAGTTAGACTGTGGAACATTTGCATAGACTTTATTCCTTAACTGGAATTCTGAAACTTTTTCTGAATTTTTTTTTGTCTTTTTTGAGACAGGGTCTTCCTGTAGCTCCAGCTGGCCTGGAACTAGCTGTGTAGACCAGGCTGCCCTTGGTCTCATAGAGATCTACCTCCCTCTACCTTCTGAGTACTAGGATTAAAGGAGTGTGTCACGATGTCTGGCTTGAAATTTTTGAATGCTGACGTAGGACTCAAAAAATTTGAGAATTCAGCTGGGTGTGTTAGTGCATGTCTTTGATCACAGCACCCAGGAGGCAAAGACAGGTAGATATTTATGATATTGAGGCTAGCCTAGTCTACATAGCAAGTTCCAGGCCAGCTGGGGCTACAGAAAGACCATGTCTCAAAAAGACCAAAAAATAAGACAGTTTCAAATTTCAGAGCATCTTAAACTTTTGATTACGGGTGCTTAACATGTATCATAATCAGACTATGTGGTTAACTTTGAGAGACACTGCAGGTTAGCTCAATCTGTCCCAACTACTGCAAACAGCTCGAGGAAACATCTCAAAATCAAAATTCCACGTGTTAGATATTGAGGCATATACTCCAGAAAACTATTCATGCCCTCCTATGATGTGAGGAGAAGTCTTCCTTTTAAAGAACTGCAGAAAAGTCTTACAGATGCTGTGCTGTCCGGGGTTCTTTTTGACTCATCTGGTGCACTCCCACAGTAACAACATGATAGAGCCTGTCTGCTAACTTACTGCTCTGTGGACAGCACCCTAAGCACTCAAATACACAGCATGCAGCTGGGGGTGGAAGGGATAGATCAGAGGTTAAAAGAACATACTGCTCTTGCAGAGTTCTTGAGTTTGATTCCCAGCATCCATACGGGGCAGCTCACGACCACCGTACCTCCAGCCCCAGGAGATCTGACACCTTCTTCTAGTCTTGGGAGGCATCTGCACAGGCTTGGCAGACAGTCACAAATATACGGCAATAAAAATAAAATAAATGTTCAAAATTAAAGAATGTTCAGCTGGCTAATAGCTATAGCTCTGTGTGTGTGTGTGTGTGTGTGTGTGTGTGTGTGTGTGTGTGTGTGTTGCGTGTGTTGCGTGTGTGTGATAAGGTCTGAGGACAACTTTTGGAAGTCCATTCTCTCATTCTACCATATTAGTTTCCAGGGATTGAACTCAGATCATCAGGCTAGGCAGCAAGTACCTTTTTTATCCACTGAGCCACCTTGCTAGATCAATACCCATAATTTTTCTTAGCCAATGATAAGTTATCTAAAACTGGAACAATGTTACTAGGATTTCTCATCATTTCAATAAGCCAAGTAATATCAAAATAGAAAATTCTATGGTTGAGTTGGAGAAGGGGCTCAGTTAGTAAGTGCTTGCCTTGAAAGCATAGGATCAGAGTTTGGCGCAGAACCTGTTAGATAGCAAATAGACCCAGAAGATTAACTGGGATAGACTATAAACTATCAGTTGAAAGACCCACATTTCCAGTTTCACTGGTCAATCACCTGATCATAGGACCACCCCTAGGAAGGTGAGTTCACCTTAAGTTATGCTAAATAGATGGGCGGAATACAGAGTGTGTTAATGAGGGAGTGAACTTTTCCTGCCTGGAATCCCACCTCCCAAGGCAGTGCTTCTGGACCCAACCACAGACATGTAGCTCTCTGTAAGTCTGCCCACTTTTCTGAATTCTTTAAAAAGTGTAATCTCTCTTTTTCTTCTTCACATCCCTTTTCTAACACGCTTTCTCTAACGTTTTGGGCTGCCCCAGCATCTTGTATTTCTTTACTTTTTCTCTGAAGCTTCCTTCTCCCAGCCATGCGACTACCAGTCCACCACGAATCTGACCTCCATGTAGGCTCTAAACTTGTAAGGCTTCCTGGCTTTCTTTCCTTCTCGCTCCATTCTCCTCCCTCAGGCAGCTGCTGAAAGTCCCAGCTCACCTGCCCTGAGGATTTTTCTTTAAATTCCAATAAGATTGTCCTAAAGCTTCCATTTGGGTCTATTCTTAAATTCTTTTATGAATAAGACTTTCTTCCCATTTCAAACCCATGTAAAAAAAAAATTAAAAAGCCAGTTATGGTGACATGATCTTCCACTGCCAGCGTTGGGAGGCAGAGACTTGCCAATCCCTGGAGCAAGCTGATGAGTTAGACTAGTCTCCTTGGCAAGTTCCAAACCAGTGAGAGACCCAGTCTCAATAAACAAAGGAACAACACCTGAGGTTGCCCTCTGACCACCATATACATATACATGTGCACACATACATAAACACACATACATTTCTTTTGAAAAAAGAAAACTCTAAGACTCAAAGGGATTTACTAAGGGCCTGTGATGTTCTGAAATGAATATGCTTCCAGATGGTTGTTAACTGGGAGGCACCATGCATATACAGATCCTAGAGGCTCCCGACAGACCAGAAGAACCGATTAAACCTAACAAAACAATACTTAACAGGATGAAAATAAACTTCTATACCTGGGTTAAACATACACAACCCTTCTTAGGTATATCTTTGAAAATCTTTAGTTCACCAAGAGCATACATTTAAAAAACCAAAACCACACAGCAAAACCAAAAGCCTTCATTTCACTCAAGTCCCCATGAGCCAACATCAGAGCTCCTGCCACCCTGAAAAGCAGCAGAGACCTTAGGATTCCTTAGTAAAAAAATTATCTAGAAGGGAAATCCTACTTGCACTCTGGTCTACTAGGCAAACCATATCTATAAAGACTCCACACTTTACTGTGTACAGGTGACCATGTATTGGCAAGACGGATGCTGTGACCAGAAACCCTACTCTACACAGACTCAATGAAGTGACTGCCACTAGACTAGGAAAAAGACTGTGCTAAGGACGAGGGCTTTAACATACTCTGTCTTGCTTGATGAGGAGGTAAACGTCTCTGAAGAGCTGCAGGGAGTTTATGGTGATCTAGTTCAACTATACAATATGCATGCTTACAGTCAACACTAATTCGGGTGTCAGCACAAAGGCATTCTGTAGATGTAACATTCCCAGTAGGTATACCTTAAAGAGAGGACCCTTGGCAATGTGGGTGGGTGGGCTTTGTCTAGTTAGTGGAAGGACTGCCCTCCAGTAACTCAAGACTGATAGCGCCTGGTATCTCCAGACATTGCTGCCGCCGGTTATTCACCGGAAATTTCTTGTGAAACAAAACATCGACTTTGACAATGTTCATAGCCTGGAACTCTGATAACCATCTCATTTCCTAAAAGAAAATACTTGAGAAGATGTGGAAAAGAACTGGATGATGTAAAATGAAAGTATCACAAGAGCTGATCTAAGTCCTAAGCTGCAGTTGTGGTCTTGGCTGTTGCACGGGCAAGTCGGATGATCGTGAGGCTCTCTCTCTCTCTCTCTATCTGCATCTCATGTATATGTATATCAGCTTTGCATATCTGTTTATGATGCTGAAATTACCTACTTCAGATTGCCATCCTCTTGCAATACAGCATTCCTATTTTTAATGGGATGGAAGAAATTATGGCTGTTTTTCAGAAACCGCATCAATTTTCAAAGGCAGCTGGGGGAACAGAGATGCATTTGTGCTGGAATTTTTGGCTTCAAGGCCAGTACCACCTTGAAAATTTGGCTGATTTCCCCAAACCCATAAGTTGGCGACATACCAAGAATAAAAGGGAGAATTACAGAGATGTTTTAAAATTTTCTTCACTCTTAAAACTTAGTCCTGGTCACCTGCAAAGAGTTAAGATCAAAATGAAACCAATAGCAGCCTGATATTTAACAAAAAAACACAATGTTTAAATCAATTAATTAGCCATCACTTAAAAATAAGAATGACTGAATTTCAGTTACATAGAAAAACTGAGATAGTGTTCTGATTTTAAAAAAGAGTTCAAGATTTCAGTTGATTTTGCTTGGTTTTTGTTTTAATTTCACATGAGACCGCAATTCTTGGGAGGGGAAACTTTTATTTACCTTTGACAGCTTGCAGAGTGTTTAGCAGCTCACCAGAAGACAGTGCGATTGCTTTTCTTTATTTTTTTTTTTCACCTTCTTCTGAGGCACAATGCCTTAGTTTTGCTTTCTATTGTGGTTTTAATGTAAAATGTCTCCCATAAGCTCAAATGTTTAGTCCCTGCATGGTGGCATTGTTGGGGGATATTGTGCAACCTTTCGGAGTTGGGAGCTTAACAGGAAGATGACACGGTCCATTGGGGGTGGGCCTTAAGCCCACTTCCGGTCTGCTGTCTGCTTTCCTGACTGCAGATGCACTGACTAGTCACCTCGCTGTCCTGATGCTATACCTTCCCTGATGTGATAGGTTGTTTCTCCTCAACCTGTAAGCCAAAATAAGCCTTTCTTCCTTTAAGTGGCTTATCATCACAGCAAAAAGAGAAGAAACTAATACACTTCCCTCGATGGGCATTGGAGAATGGTCATCACTGATGTGACTTATACAGATCTCTGTCTTTACCAGTATCTATAGGTATAGTTCTCCACCTTGAAAATATCTTTGTAGTGCCATTGATATGGAAAAGAAATAGCTAATTAACCTCTTCTTCCTTTTCTATTTTCTCTGTGTAAGAGCGAGAGCGAGAGCGAGAGCGAGAGAGAGAGAGAGAGAGAGAGAGAGAGAGAGATGCTTCTCTGACAACAGAGAAGTTACTTTTTTCTAGTCCCATCCAAATTTCTTCAGGGAACTTCCCTCCTTTTGACAAGTTCTTTAAAAACTGTTGTTATAGCCATTAATTACACATGTAATCAATGGAATTACTTTCCCCTAGCACTTCAAGTTTAAAAAACAAGGAAAAGCTTGTTCACACATACACACACACACACACACACACACACACACGATCCAAGAACCTTATAAGTTCTGCCCCTACCTGAGAAGAAGAAAACAAAATCTTGACTAATATTTGAGAAAATTATCATTATGATCAATTGTGCTGGACAGCTTTAGTGTCAACTTGACACAGCTGGGTTGAGGGAGCCTCCATGGGACTATCCTGTGGACATGTCTGTGGGGTATTTTCTTGACTGTTGAATGATGTGGGAGAGTCCAGTCCACTGTGGGCGGTGACGCCCTGGGCAGGTGGTCCTGTGTTGTACAAGAAAGCAGGCTGTACAAAGGGGGGGCGGGGGAGTGAGCCAGCAGGGTTCCTGCATGGCCTTTGCTTCAGCTCCTGCCTCCAGGTTCCTGCCCTGAGTTCCTACCTTGGGCACCCTCGGTGATGAACTGTGTGACCTGGGAGATGTAAGCAGAATGACCCTTTCTTCCCCATATATTGATTGGTCAGAGTGGTTTGTCACAGCAATGGGAGGGAAACTGGAACAATCGTATAGTCTATATCTGCTCTCTCAACTTCCACATTCACGACAATCCAAGTGATCATCAACGGGCAAATGAAACACGGTTTACTGACACCACAGAATGACCATCAGGGAATTCTATCATTTGCAACAACTGGACGACCCAGAGGACTTTATTCTAAGGAAGAATAGCCAAGCACAGGAGGACAAATGTCACACCATCTAACAGATATGGAGAACCTAAAAGAGGCAAACTCAGGGTGAGCGGAGTGGTGTTTACCAGAGGCTGAGGAAAGGCTGTAGGTGAGGAAATGGGAGATAATGATCAAAAGGAATGTTTCATTTAGACAGGAGGAGCAAGCACTGGTGATGTACTGTCCAGCACAGTGACAATATATTTCTTACTTATTTATTACTAACTTGTTAATCAGTTGATTATGTATAACTCAGAATATCTGGAAGATGATTTGAGGTGATAAGACTGGGGAGATGGCTCAGCAGGTAAAGTGCTTGCTGGGTAAGCATGAGGACTAAGATCTGATTCCCAGCACTCACAAAAAAGGCAGGCATTGGGCATGGAACTGAAATCAGAAGGCAGACATAGGAGAGTCACTATGTCACTGACCGGCCGGTCTCTCCAACTGCTGAGTTCCAGATTCGCTGAGAGATTCTGTCTAAAGAATAAAGTGTAAAGTGACATAGGAAGGCATTCATGGTCTCCACACACACACGCGCAGGAGCATGGGGATCTTCACATACAACACATGTGCACACACATGCATACAGTATACACACACAAATAAAAATTAAAAATAATATTTGAGATGAATATGTTAATAATTTGATTCATCATTCCACAATCTATTTGAAACATCACACTTCATCCCATATACATGTAGGAAAACTTTTCCAAATTTATTATTTTTATGTGTATGAGTGTATTGCCTACATGTATGCAAGTGCACCTTCATCATGCAATGCCCAAAGAGATCATAAGAGGGCATCAGATCCCCAGGAACTAGAGTTATGAATGGTTGTCAGCTGCTGTGTGGGTGTTGAACTTCAAACCTCAGTCTTCTGGAAAACTAGTCAGTGCTTTCTACTGCTGAGTCATCTCTCTGTACATTAGTAAAATTAAAAAAAAAAAGATTGATGGTTAAAACAAAAAGGACTATTTGATTTTAGAATTATATTTTAGTATTTTGTTATTTTTATTTTATGTATATGAGTGTATTGCCTACATGTATGTAGGTGCACCTATGTCATGCAATGCCCAAGGAAGTCAGAAGAGTACATCAGATCCCCTGGAACAAGAGTTTATGGAGAGTTGTTAGCTGCCATGTGAGTGCTGGGACCCGAACCCAGGTCTTTTGCAAGAGCAGCCAGTGCTCTTAACCACTAAGCCTTCTCTCCAACCCCCTGATTTTCGAATTATTAGCTTGATGAGCTGCTTGGGACCTTGGGCAGTAAACACAGGCCCAGGGTGTTCATCAGTTTTCAGGTTCCTGTTACAAGACCCTCGGGCTTCTCATATTTGTGGCCTTCAAATTGGACCTTGCTGTTACTGCAGCCAAAACTGAATTTGTTCTATCTTCCTGAGTAGTCCATTGAAATCAAAACATAGTTATATCACAGATCAGGATTATTCTGTATGCAATTCATATAATGGAACACATGGAACACACAAAGAATTAAATGCCAAGATGATTATGAACTATCCAACCCCTATTTTCTCTTTTCCTGTTATAAGGACTTTGAAATCAGTGTTCAGAAAGCATCCTACTGAACTACAAAGTCTAAAAAAAGACAAAGAACTAGTATATTATAACCACTGAAGCAGTCAAAGATGTCTAAAACCCAACAGGGTACTTACGTGGCATAAAGAAACCAACTTGCCCGATACATATGAGATCTCTTAAATATAGTCTAGCCATAAAGTTTACATTTGTTGTAAATCAGTTTTGTGTGTTTACTTTTCAAGAAAGGTTACTTCTAAAGATCAGAATTGTTGGGTAGGAGCCCTTGTGTAGCATGCACAAAACCCAGTGCTTTGTTCCTAACACTGCATAAAAAACATGAAACATCTTACATATATCCCAGCCATAAAGTTTATTTTAAAGCAGTTTTGTATGTTAACTATATAGGAAAAAAAATTACATCTAAAAATCATAATTGTTGGGTAGGAGATGTGGCTTAGTTGGTAGATTCCTTGCCTAGAAAATTTCAGGTTCAATTCCCAGCATTGCATAAAAAATCAGATGTGGCCTGGTATGGTGGCCCGGCAATTGGCAATCTCAGTCTACAAATTCAAGCCTTCATGGGTGGGTGCATCCGTTGGTTTCTGAATTAAAGGGCAGCATTATCCAATCAACTCTGAGACTCGCCCTTTTCAGAAATATATTGTGTGATGGCACGAAATATTTCAGTTCTGAAAGGAGGTCTCAACTGTGAAACCAAGTTTAAATTTTCAGTTTTTTTTTTTTTTTTTTCCTATCAGTCACTTCCCACACTTGCTACAAATTTGAATACTGTGAATCCAGGAAGCATTTAAATTAAAATGTGTGTCTTCTAGGTTTATTGGCTGCTCTTTTTGCTCTAATTACCTACAGCCTGTCAAAATATAGGTTGAGGTACAGGAAGGAAGTCTGCATGCCACATTATTGGAGCTCTACCCTTGGCTACTGACTGGAAATGTTTACCTTGCTGGGGCAGAAAACTGGAAGGGCTGGGAAACCCTGAACTATGCTTTGCATGCTGCTCCTCGGCCAGCAAGCTCACTTGAAGGCAGGACTCCAAGGTGAAATTAGCCAGGAGGGAGAAGAATCTGGGCGATACAGCTGACCGTGTAAATATTGGCACACGTGTATTATACACACACATCCCTCACTTGCTTTATCACTGCACCTTAGTAATCAGCACATTATTAAATTTTCCCTCTGTTGACACTTCTATGGTCAACCTGTCAACCCAAAAGTTCTGTGTAGTGTTCAGTTCTGTTTTAAACACGGAAGACCCATCTATCACTTGGGCTTAGAAAGTCATCAACTACATACCAGAAGCACTTTCAAATTGGAGAGTGTTAATTTATTGATGACGCTAGTTATTTTTTTTCCAAGATTGAATATAAAGCCACAAAGTATGATTCTAACCATCAGTGGCCCAGCTGTAGTTGACATGAACCAGACTTTGGTTCTGGCAAGAGAAAGTCCGTGTGTGTGAGTTTGCTGGCATGCTGAATAAGGTTATAGTTTTACTGTATATAAGCATTTTTTATTCTTAGTGAAAAGCAAAATACCTACTAGAATACAATTTTTAATGATTTTTATTTGTATTTTATGTGTATAAGTGTTATGCCTGCATGTATGCAAGTGCACTTGTATTGTACAGTGCCTTCAGAGGTCAGAAGACAGGGTCGAATCCCCTGGAACTGGAGTTACAGACAGTTGCTAGCTGTGACCTGGCTGTGCAATGCCCACAGGAGCCAGAAGATGGCATCAGATCCACTGGAACTAGAGTTATTGAGGGCTATTAGCCACCCTGAGAGTGCTGGGAACTAAACCTGGGCCCTCAGGAAGAGTAGCCAGTGCTTTTAACCACTGAGTCATCTCTCCAGCCCCTCAACTGATTTTTGATTATGTATTTTCACTAGGGAACTTAGAAATCACAAGCATGCTCTGAAACATTCTAATAGTAAGAACATCTGCCCTGTGCCATATTCTACACTAAAACAGTTGCATGTAGTCACTGACTCCATCTTAATAACCAAGGTGAGCCCTACCACGTGCTTTTTACAATTCAAAGAGGTGAGAAGTTACTTGCCTCACACTGCCAAGTTCACACAGTACATAAAAGGTAGACTTGGAAGTCAAGTAGCACCGCTTAACTCTAGAGTTCAAGACTCCGAGCTATACTGATCCTTCACAGGCAAAGGAGCAATATGGTCTTACATATCCAAACGCCAGTGTCAGTAAGGAGACGCAAAGGGGTCAAGTTCAGCCCGAAGCCTCTCAAACAATGCGGATCAAGTCAAATCAGAGATGTTGAACTTTTACCATTCAACGATCTTGAGCTGGCTCCTTTGGGAGTATTTCTGGTGTGATCTCGAGAAAGATTAGATTGTGTGGGCCTGAAGAAGGATGGTGGCCAGCCTCTAGAGGCACCTGAGACAGCCATGAGTTGCAGGACTTTCTAGTATGTGTAATTTCTTACAGACTTAAGAAAAATCCAAACATCAGCTAGAGAGATGGCTCAGTTGGTGGAGTCTTTGCTGTGAAAACAAGAGGACCTGAGTTTGACGCCCAGAACCTCTGTTTAAATAGGCAAGCATGGTGGTACATTTGTAATCCTGGCACTGGTGAGGGAGAGACAGGCAGGTCTCTGGGCCAGCCTAGCCAAATGGATAAGCTCTAGGCCAGAGCGAGAAACTGTCTCCAAAAGCAAAAGGAATAACTAAGGAAAAGGTGTGAGGTTGACCTCTGACCTCCACATGCACACATACATGCATGAGTATACACACAAACATGTATACATACACACACTTACAAACACACACACACGGCAAAAGTTAGTCGTACTGCACACACAGAGCAAGACAGATATAGTCTTCTAGCAGAAGGATGATGTGGTATCATGACCAGGCAGAAACGTGGTCGAACGAGCGTTTAAGAAGCCAGAATAAACATGAGTCCCATATTACTGCGGCCTCTGATTGTTCTCACTGAGCCATGGGAAAATCCTCAGCATTGTCTCTCTAGACTGCTAGCTTCTCAGCTGAGGTGTGTTTACAGGTTTTAGGGAGGCATTCGGATGTTGAAATGGGAAAACAGGACTTGCTACAGAGACCAGACAAAAGGGCAGTTGTTAAAGACATTTTCACCCAAACAAAAATAAGCAAAGCAGAGGGATCTGGGCCAGTGAGATGGCTGGGTGGATAAAGGCACTTGCCTTCAAGCCTAAGGACCTGAGTTCTATCCAGGAACCACATGGTAGAAGGAGAGAACTGGTTTCTGCAAGTAGTCCTCTGTCCTCCATCCTCTACACTCACAATAAATGAATATTAAGAATGTTTCTTTAAAAAACAGTGGAGGCTACTATAAACAGCCAAATACATATGGCTGGAAAGAAAACCTACTTTTGTCCCACTCCTAAACCAATGTAATGTCATACTGTATTCTAAATTACATATCCTTATATTTATAGACAAAAAAAATGAAAACAAAATTTACACAGGGATGATAGCAAAACAGGCCCAAAGAAAACTAATTTACAGTTATGGAGATTGTGGAGTTGATAAGCAACATTCGTGAACTATTTCAACTTTGCTGTTTGCATAAAGTAAAACTAAGCTCAAGCAAAAGTTGTTCCCAGAGAACAGGTGTCATCTTGGCTCTGGGTGTGAGAAATCAGCCTAGCAGAAATGAGGATATTCGGAAGACATCAATCCAACTATCAGATTGTTGAAACATGGCCCCAAGAAAGGGGAACTTGGGGCCAGGAATCTCATGTTAGGAACTGAGAAAGGCTATACCAGAGGGGGAACTTGTAAGAAAAGAGATTTACAAATTATTAAACCTCCTTACACAGTGAGACTGGAGCCCAGTGATGGGTCAGTGGTGGGCAGGACCACACCTTGACAGGGACTGCTGAGACGTGCACATCCCCAGCCCTGAAATTAGATCCTAATCTCACTTCAGGATCCAGAAGATGGACTGGAGGGGGTCACTGGATTCTTGTCTCTCTTCCCAATGTGGCCACATTTAATAAATCTCTTTTTACTGCTTTTGGCTACCAATTTGTATTAATTGGCTTCTCAAGGACCAGTGGCCAAGCTTGACTTCTTGAGGTACAGACTATGATCCCAATTTCATAGCACCACCTAAGCTAACGATCAAGACAATTCCTCACGGGCATGCTCATGGGCCAACCTGATCTAGATAGTCCTCATTGGAACTCCCTTCCTGGTGACTCTAAGCTGTGGCAAGTTGACAATCTAACTAACCATCCTATCACGGCCTGTTTATTTCATTCAACATGATACAGTTTGCAGGGACTCTTGCCCTTAATGTTTGCATTGACTGTGGAATGAATGACACATAAACTCAGCTGCTCTTAGTATCACAGGCTTCCCTCCACCTCCTCCCTCCACGTTCTCCCTCCAGTCCTGCACACCCTCCTCTCCAGCACAGACACTCTCTGGACAGTTTCCTTATTCTACACCAGCTACAGACCTGAGGTTCTCACGGCATTGGAAAACACCAGCCGAGATTAAGGGGGAGGAGTTTAACTATCTTCTGTCTTGCCAGGGCTGGCAGTTTCTTAGCCAAGCCTGCTGTTTTCCTTGCTTGGATTCTGCCCCGAGGCAAGAACAGATAAGAAGTGGCAGAAAAAAGCACTGAGAAAATTAAAACAGAGAGAAGAGAAAAGTACTGCTGAAATTCAGCCAGAGAAAAGGTTAGGGCCCAGGCTGGTCACGTAAATGAAAAGGTAGATAAAGCTGTGTTTATTTAAGAGCAAACGGATTACCTGGTGTGGGGCACTAGCCAGTTTATTTCCAGGCATGCTTCCGTCTACCCACACATCCACCCACCAGAGGCTTGTCTGTGCCCTTTGCTGACAGCTGAAGTCTCTGTGTGCAGTTGCTGCTCCTTCCATGAGACATCCATGAAACAACATTACCAGTAAAGCCATCTGACTGTGGTACTTGGGAGATATCGCTTTTAATGTAGTTTAATCTTAAAATCTAAAATATTGTTATAAATGGGCTAGCCAGTACATTTTTCAATCCCACCTCAGCCTTTTCAAAGCTGCCATGGTGGTACACATGTGTTACCAGCACTCAGAAAGCAGAAGCAGGAACATCTCGAATTCCAGACCAGCTGGACTATGTAACAAGGAAAAGGTGAGCCAAACTTCATAGAAGCCTAGGGATGGAGAGTGACGGAGCGATTCCCTAGTTTGTGCAAGGTCTTGGTTTCTAACCCCTCTTATCATGCCAAAGAAAAGAGGCTCGAAAGTATTGATGTTAATCAGAGTTTACGGATTTAAATTCACTCCAGAGGCCATGGCAATAGCTCTCTTGTTTGAGAGTACATGTTTCTAATTTTCCAGAGTCTTCCTTCCATTTTAGAAGTGTTGGGAAAGAACGCAATCACCTTGTGGCTGAAGATCTACTCACTCACCAAGCGCTGATTAGGCCCCCAACATCTGCTTGCCATTGGACTGTTTGCTGAGAATCTCAAAACGCATGAGACATAAAATCAACCCCTCAGGATTTCACAGACAGAGAGAAAAGAGCAAATATTTTATGGATTTTTCCACGATTTGATTTCTTTGGAGATTGTTTAATTTCCAAGGCTTTTAACCTATCCAGTTCCTTGTGTTTTATCAGCAAAATTACTTTACCATAAATAAGGAGATGAGAACTCAAGTTGGTTATGAAAAACAAAAGTTCCAGATAAAAAGATGGAGATTTCATCTAAATGGATAACAGATATGAAAAAAAAAAAAGTCAACTACTTATCTACCCAAGCCCAAAAGTCAAGACAAAGACACAAACTCTACAAAAATGACAAAGAAGGTGTCTTACCTGACTTTCCCACACCTGCTCGCCCAAATATGGCCAGTTTGACCTCGGCACTTTTAGCCATGGTACAGATTAGTAGGATTTGCGGTCCTTCAGACTCAAGATGTGAGTAGGTGGCTCTGATCCCAATCTTTGTATTCACGGTATCATTGTCAATCTTGGAAGGGTCCACAATCTTTAAAACAAGAGATTTTGAAATTCTAGGTGTTGGGAAAACGCAGTAATAGGTATAAAGCCCCAGCTGCGTACCAGTCACTGCTCTTAGTTTCTTTTCTGATGCAGTGATAAAATATTCTGGACAAAGGCAGTTTAAGGGAGAAAGGGTGTATTCTGGCTCACACTTCCAGGTACATCCATCATGGTGGGGAAGTCAGGGTGCTGGGAGATGGAGGCAGCTGGTCGCATCACATTCACCATCAGGAAGCAGAGTGGGTTGAATGTAAACGAATGCTCTGGGTCCCTTTTCTCCACCTCTACAGAGCCCAGGGTCCCCACCCACGAAAAGGATGCCACCCATAGTGGGTGAGTTAACACACCTCAATTAATACAATCAAGATAATCCCTACAGGCTTGCCCAGAGGCCCATCTCCCAGATGATTCTAGATTACCACTGACCATTCATGTTACGCATTTTCTAATTTGGCCTTCACCACTGTCCTGTGAGGGGACCACAGAAATTTATTGCAACCCCCTCAACTAATAAGTGGTAGACCCAGGAAATAAGAATTTAGATCTGGGGGCTGGAGAGATGGCTTAGCTGTTAAGCATGCCTACTGCTCTTGGGTTCTGTTCCCAGCACCCACATTGGGTAGCTCACAACCACCTGTAACTCCAGCTCCAGGGCATCTGATATTCTCTTATGAACTCTGCAGGTACTCATATGTGCACATACAATACTGCACCCCTACATACACGTAGGCATATAATTAAAAAGAAAATCAATTCTTTTTTAAAAGTTTGGCTTTAAAGTATGTGCACATGCAATATCATCTTCTGAAGTTTTTTCTCAAGTTCATTTTCAATTAATGCATTGTTTCTTGGCTTATTTGATAATAAATACTATGTGAATCTATGCATTTACCACCTGTTGGCAAGCACTCAACACATAGTACACATGACAGGGAGAGGCACTTTGGAGCCTCTTTCTTCAACAACATACATCCACATCTGTCCACTCCATTGCCAGTCAATTCAGTTTCCTATTTCAGGGTGAAATTTTATCTCAGTTCACCTGGAGGGCCTGAGAACTTAAGAAACATGTTCCAGAAGTCAATATATGATACCTACATTATGGTCTTTTACTCTGCTGGGTACAGTGCCTTAGCACACAAACGGTACTTATGACACTCCATGCTCTGGTTCCCTTTCCAGGAGAACCTCATGTCAATTAGCTTGTAACACTGTCCTAACACTAAGGATGTGACGCTGTCCACAGTGTATGCACATTTTACGCAGCCTGGTGCTTTAGCAATGACATCTGGGTTTTGGCCTTTGTTTGTTTTTTTGTGGTCCTGGGAATTGAACCTCAGGATGCTAAACAAGACTCTCCAAAACAGGGTTGTATTCCCAGCTCACCATCTGGGTTCTTAATACCAAGGAAATGTAAGCTTGGAAAAAGCCTAGGGAGGATCAGGCAAAGGAATCCTCTCCTCCTGTTAGCCAACTGTCCTGTGTCTGACTGGTTGCTTCCAGGTTCATTTCCTTTGAAAGTAGTGCCATTTGAAGGCAGCTTTTTCTAATTAGAAAATCTCTTTCCTGTATTGAGCCGTGAATTTTTTCCCTGTGATTTCTGCCTGTGAGGTCTCAATTTTTCTCTGCGAAAACAAGTCCACTGTTTTTTTCTTTCCCTTAAAACTCTTCAAGCAGCCTGGCAGCTCTGAGGATGCTACTCCATCCTAGGCATCCAGTTTTATGTTATTCAGTTTTAAGGTTTATTTTTATCTTATGTATAGGAGTGTTTACCTGCATATGTGTGTGCACGCAGCACATGTGTGCAATGCCCATAGAGTCCAGAAGAGGGCGTCAGATCCCCTGGAACTGGAGTTACAGATGGTTGTGAGGCACCACATAGGTGCTAGGCAACAAATCAGCTCTTCCTCAAGACCAGCCAGTGCTCTTAGCCCCAGCATCCACTTTCTAGGGGAATGAGTGTGTTCACTCAGTCTTTGCCAGACATAAGTACATCACACGATAACTTATGTTTTCCCAAACTTCACCTTCTCCTTTCTCCATTAGCACAGTTTCCCCCAGGAGGCACTGAGTATTTTAACGAACCCAGTTCTCTGCATTCACAACTTGACATGTGACCTGACAGACTGATACAACAGAAGTTTCCCGAGATGTTCATTCATTACGGCTGCCTTGTAACACAGACTTTACCTTTAAATATGTGAAACTCAATCACACTGGTGTTCATAATCCGCTCAGTTTTCTAGTTTGTAGGTTATATTTGTGCCAGGTGTGGTGGCATGTGCCTGTAATACCAGCGATTAAGAGGAGGTGCAGAAGTTCAAGACTACTTTCAGCTGTGTAGCCAGCTTGCAGGCAGCCTGGGCTACATGAGAGAGAGAAGAGGGCTGGAGAGAGTTCTCTTGCAGAGAACTTAGGTTTGTTCCTAACACCCACATAGGAGTTTGTAACCATCCCTAATTCCAGTTCGGGAGCTGCCGTGCTTTCTTCTGGCCCCAGGGAGCACCAGATTCATGGATACATATATGCAGCCAAAATGTTCCTATACATAAAAGAAAAACTTAGATCTTTTGGAATCACAGTCTCTTACCTAAACATATTAAGTGCACCCACCAGTGTTTTATATGTATACCTTTTTAAAGAAAGACAGAGACCGAGACCCAAGCAGAGAAAGAAAACCCCTCCTAATACATATTTCCACAAGGACAATGAGGTGGGCTTCTACTTACTTATAGTGTACCTAAGTCATTAACTCTACCTAACATGCTTTGATGTGCTGATTTCTAAGTGTCAACACTTGGGTGGGGAAACCCAGGCCACCATTCAACATGACTTTTATTTCATCTCCAGATAAAAACGCTTTGTAGAAACCACCAAAACTATAAAAGCCAAGATTGTAAATATTGGATAAGTGTTATCCAATAGCATACTTTTGGCTAAAGATAAGAGTCTTCCCTTAGGTACTGGGTGTGGTGGAACTGAACTGTAATCCCAGCATTTGGGAGGCTGGAGGGTGAGGATTTTGATTTCAAGAGCACCCAGGGCTATATCAAGAGTTCCAAGTTATTCCCAGGCACCTAAGGAGACCTTGTCCCCAAACAAAACAAAATTCCTTATCTGTTATTTTACAGTACCCAGTAAGAAAAGGCTTCAAAATGTCATGGCTTCACTGGCAAAGTATAATATATTGATGGTTGGTAGCTATATTTTAACCATACAAACAGTTGCTGTCTAATGTTTCTTTGAAACATAGACTGTGCATATTTCAGAAGTAATAATTTGTTATTTCATGCAAAAGTGTCATTCCTATGTATCTAAGCTCTGATCATCTTGATTAAAGTGTAATAAACGTATCCATCGAAAAGCAAGTCAAATATTCCAGTAATTCCCAAATGGCCTCTGAGGCTCAGGAATTTCACATATGAAAGAGAAATTATGTGGGTTAATTTTTTTTCCATTTGTAACCTAATAAAGATGCAGCTGGTTATTGTCAGGCTCATGTTTAGAAAAATCAAAGGGAAGGCACAAAGCCGACATGGATTCTTCAATGTTTTATTCCTCACGTGAAAATGGGAAAAGTTACATTTGACAAGATTAAAAACAACAACAAAAAGGGGCAATAATTCATAACAAAGACCTTTCAAATATTAGAGCTGAGAAAACACATTGTTTCTAATGCACAGAAATATCCTGTGGCTTGAAGTTGCCTTTCAGTCAGGGGACACACACACACACACACACACACACACACACACACACAGAGAGAGAGACACATACACAACTTTTGAGTTCTTACTCTTTGGCATAAAGTCACACCTAAATATACAGGAACTTAAAAGTGTTTTTCTAGTCATCAAGTTATTAGGGGAAATAGAAAAACAAGAAAAAAGATGTGTTAGTCTGTTATGAATACACATCGATTCATCCCATATTTATGCTGAGTGCATACAAACCTTTGAAGGACGGTTAGACCTGTGACGTTTAGATAAGTGACGCTTCCTTATCCGTTTCTTTACTTATAAAAGGTTTTTCTCTTAATGAATTATTCTGAGACTTCACTGATCAAGGTTCATGCTTTCCACTTCCGGGGGGGGGCAGTGCCCAAGCATCTTTATAATTATATCTTAATTGGATTTTTATGGTCTCGTAAGTGCAGCTGTCTAGGGCAGCAGAGAATCTAGCCTGTCTGTCTGATTGTGGGAGTGAGATTTTTTTTTCTCTTTGGGCCAGACCTCTTCTGAAATCAAGCTTTCCCGGTTTGATAGCTAGGAATTTTCCTGCGTCTTAGCGCAACGCAGTACCCACAACGCGGAGGTTGTAACTGTCCTAGCCGCCCTCACCCCCACCCCCCGCCCCTTAGCTAGCTCGCTCCTCTGAAAATCAACAGGTCGTCTGCAACCAGGAGCAAACCCACGGTGGACTGCAGGTCACCCGCTTGCACACCAGGGAGCAGATGTCCTCTGCCCAGAAAGCTCGGTCCAGCCTGGGCGCCGGCGTTCACATCTCCCTCGGAGAACCCCAAAGTCGCCCTTGGGGTGGGGTGGGGGACCCAGGGACCAGGAGGACCGACCCAGAGGCTGATTGCTCGGGGACTTGCACTGCGTCCGCAGGGAGCCGTCCCGAAACAGCCACCTGGACACGTGCACGCCACTCACCTGTTCACGGTCCAGGCCGGGAGAGCCGCGGTCCCCTCCAAGTTCGTAATCGGGGCCCCGGAGCACCGTCGCCCTCCCACGCTGACCGACCCAGGCTGCAGGCGGCGTTTCGGCGCGGCCGGGCTGCGGTCGCAGCGGGAGCCCGCGGGACTGCAAGCGCGGTGCCCTAGCGGGCAGGGGTCTGCTCCGCTGCGCTCGCTTAGACTAGCGGCGGAGAGACTGCCGCAGGACGCCCGCTCGGCCGCCGGGATGCTGCAGTGAGGCCCTCGGGCGCCCCCTGCCGGACCCGCCTGCGAACTGGAGAGCCGCAAGTGCAGGCTTCCTCCGCCTAGCTGGATGCCGGGCGGGCAGCCCCCCTCCCCGCCCCCTAGGAGCCTCTCCTTGATGAAAATCCTTGCGTAGGGAGCATCATTTACGCAGTGTTTTCCTCCAAATCATCTTCCCAATACGCCTTGGGAATGCGCTTAATTGTTCTCATACTCAAGATGAAACAGGAAATTAAAAAATAGATTGGTCCAACGCTAGTGGATGGCTGGAAAGAAATCCTGGCAGGATTAGAAACAGAGGCTTGGAAGGATGTAAATACCGAATTCCACTGAAATTCATATTTGCATATATGAGAAAGTCTCCAAAGCGCTAAGTCCTCTCTGCAAGACTAGCATTTAAAAGATCTGCCTTGGAGTCAAACCCCAACAAAGTTAACTAACATGCATGCTGGGCTGTGGAGACCTGCGTTTAAACTCTTTATTTCATTTGTTATTTACCTCCCTTGAGATAAGCTTGTCTGTGGTAATTGCTAGTTCTTCATTGAGGAGGAGAGGAGCCTCAGAGAGGCTGAAGGAGCTCCCAAAGGCAATGAGATGTATGAACAAAGCCCCAGGAATCATTCACGCCTTTTTCTTTCTTGGTTCCAAATCTGGGCATTCTTACCATGAGCTCTGAAAACCAGCGCAACGAGACTGGGCCCAAGGCCAAGTGAACACCAGAATGCCACGAATGGAGGAGAGGTCACCACTGAGGGAGCCTGGGCCACACTGACCAGGTCAAGCACAGTCAGGACTATGAGGTGGAATAGTGTGGTTGGACCTGTGGGGGCCACGGGAAGTGTCTCCCTCAGTAGAATGTTCAAAACATCTTGTCCCTTCATGAGTTTCCAGATGATTCCACTGCACCTGGAACTCTTGCCCTGACCTGCGGCAGATGCTCCCTTTCATGGCTAATAACAGACCGTCATCGCTGGGTTTGCTTTGGGTCCACTATTTCTCAATCCTCTGCTAAACCTTCAGCTCCGGAAAAGTAAGGAATATATTGTGTGAGTCTCTGTGTTCTGGTCTCTAGTGCGGTGCCTGCCACATAGCTGATGTTCAAATGAAGGTTGTTGAAGGAATTCAACAAAAAGACAAGTCAAGACAGGAAATGTGCATGTGTTGAACTTGGATGAAACATCCAGAAGGAAACTGAACAAATGGGTCTGATATTTGAGAAATAGGGATTTCAGCATCTCAGAACACAAAATCAAATATCTTGAAACCTCGAGTTGGAAAATAACTGCTTGCGTAGATAATATAGAATTTTACTGAATTCGAATCACAAGGAGTTTTGTAGCACTAAAGTGTTCAAGCCTCAGTTTACCTTCTTTCTCTAACAAACAATATAGGTTAGGATCCACATGTGGGCGAAAATATGAAGTTTTCGTCTTCCTGAGACAGGGTCACCTCACTTAATTCTTTACACTTCCATCCAGTTACATCCATTTTCCCTCAACTTTTATAATTTCATTTTTTTCTTAACAGCTGAGTAAAATTCCATTGTGGATACATGCCTCATTTAATGAACCAGTCATCTGTTGATGGATGTGCAGATACCTCTGTCATACCTAGAGTTCAGAAAGATGAGCTGGCTCTGCTGGAGACTCACACCCACTGTATTGTGTTGACCGTGTGTGTGTCCTATATTCTTTGGAACTAATCCTTTAGCAGAAGTAACAAAAATAGCTCCTCTTCCTCGTACCAGCGCCTCATGAATCAGTCATAAGGGCAGAAAGGGTTCCATCATACCTGCCTAGTGGGCATTCACTCCCCTGGGGAGAAGATTTACCACACTCTCTGGCTTCAAGGCTAAAGTTAAAACTTCGAACACAAAGAGAATGGCAGAAGACATACTATAACCCCAAAGCACATGCCAAGTTGAAACTGTGTGTGTGTGTGTGATGCTTCCAAACATACCCATTGCACCGTTAACACGCCACATTACAGAAATAGTCTTACCTTTAACTTTAGTTTTATTATTGTTGTTACTGGTTTGGGACAGGATCTCCCCTTAGCCAGCTGGTCCGGAACTCATTATGCAGACTAGGCTGGTTTCTCTCTCACAGAAATTCACCTGCCTCTGCCTCCCAGTGCAGGGATTAAAGGCATACACCAACACACCTGGCTTAACTCTAGTTTTTAACTCAGAGGCCAGATGTCTCTTGACTGTGCCTGGAACTGAGTGAGGCCTCACCCATGCTTTTATTCAAACCCATTTCTCCAGGATTAGTTTGGGGAACTACAAACTTAGATCCACCCTTTTCTTTTCAGACAATCTTGCCCTTTCATCTCTAAGCCTAAAACATCTCTACACACAGTGTCAAGAAACTCTTCTCGATGTTTCAATGAAGATACACGCTGTCTTTCAGTGCTTTGACATGTTAGTTCTCAAGCAGACTCATATTCAATCACAATCTTTGGGTAAAGCAGCAGATGGAGGTTTGGGAGGAATCAAGGTCAGACGCCCAGAGCACAAGAGCACATGGTTCAGTGAGCTTGCATTTGCTGCTTGCTTATGAGCTTAATTAAAAATAAATAGTCTATTTTATAAGAGTCTTTCCTACAGTGAAAAATGATAGCATCAGGAAAAATATAAAGAAATATAAAATCACTCGTAAGACCCACTATCAAGAAGTGGCCATGCTTACGTAGCATAAGCAGTAGCAATGATGGCCACCTTCATGTGACGTCACACCATACTGCAGTAGCAATGATGGCCACCTTCATGTGGCGTCACACCATACTGCAAATGCCATTTTCTGGTTTGAAAACATACTTAACCAAGCAGAAGCTGAAGCAATAACAGTGAATGCAAAGAAAGGCTGAACTGGATGGTGCCTTGTCTCACAAGCTACCACATCCTTAGGCTCCCCATTATCACCACACTTCACGTCTCAGCCTGTATTTGCTTTATTCAGCATTAAATGGCTTCTTGCTATCTAACCAAAGAAGAAATCAGCTCATATTCCTCCTGCCTTTTCTCCTAATCCTCCTTGTTTTCACTGGGGTACTTTTGGCTCAGTGTCAAGATCCATATAATTTGCATTTCACTTGTAACCCACATCCCCAAATTCCTTTAAATTAAGCTCTATCTCATCATGCAAGGCATTTATCTACTTAATTCTTTTATTGTGTTATTTTTTTCTATTGTTGCCTCTATCTTATGATTTGTCCTTTGATTTTTTTTCATTAAGCAATCAATGCTTCCAGAAAGACTAGGCAGCTGCCCTCTTGATTAATGGAGAATGTCCCACTCTTCTTTTCTTACTTAATTTTTAAAAATATTTTCTCCAGCTATTATTTTTATTTTATAGGTACTAAGTGTATTGCCTGTATGTGTGTAAGTGCGCCCATGTCATGCAATGCCTCCAGAGGTCAGAAGAGAGAGTCAAATCCTCTGGAACTGGAGTTTCAGAAAGTTGTTAGTCACTATGTGGGTACTGGGAACCATACCCAGGTCCTCTACAAGAGCAGCTATTACTCTTAACTGCTGATCCATCTCTCCCGTTCCTCTCTTACTATTTCATTAGCCTATTTTGGCTTACAATAATCACTTCTTCCTTTTTTCTTAGATATTTTTGTATTATATGGTTTCTTTTTAAAATCAGAAATCATATTTGTACTGGGAACATAGCCCAGCTGGTACTGGTAGAGTGCTTTCCCAGCTCCCTGAAGCCCTAGGTTGGATCCCTAATACCACATAATCTGGATATGGTGATTTATGCCCTTAATCCTGGCACTCTGGAGGTGGAGTTCAAGGTCACAGTTGACTGCACAGTGATAGAAGGCCAGCCAAGGATACACAAGACCCTCTCTCAAAACAAGACAATCAGAAAAGAAATCACACTCGCTGTGATATATATTGAATGAATTCTACTTGGCTTTCTCCCCTTATCTGAGACCTGGTTTTTCTCTGTGGAGCAAAGATTTGAGGATAAGCAGGACCTTCTGTCTTCTGCTCTGACTTGAAGAGAAAGAAAAAGAAGAGCAGGCTCATCTCTGTTAGAGGTTATATCTTCTGCTCTGTAGTTGTGCTAAAGGTCCTGTTGCGGAACTAGGGCAGGCAGACAGGATCAGGTACTGTAAGAATTTCCACAAGGATATGGGCTGGGGAATATAGGTTGGTGAGAGAGCCCTGGGTTCCATCCTCAGCACTGCAGAACAAAAGTTCTACAAAGAACAAAGTAACATTATCTCAGGCTTAGAGGAATCATAAGGATACAGTAGCTAGTGAGATGAGGCAGCATCGCCTCCTCTATTTGTTTTAGAGCTCTCTACTTGCTCCCCTTAGCCATTTCCCAACTTCCTCTCAGGAAAGAGAAATAATAGCTACCCGGCTCATGTTTCTCCAAATTTGGAGACATTCTTTTCTACTTGGTTGGGTATTGATTTTTTGAAACAGGTCTCACAACACAGACGGGACTGGTCACAAACTCGTGTTCTTTTCCACTTCTCAAGTGTTGAGAATATAGGCATGTACCTCAGGCCTGACTGGAAACGTTCTCAGTCAGTGAGAAGGAAGATTTGATGGCTGGGTACTGCTTTGGAAACAGCCAGGCATGTTCATTCCCTCAGATGATTCATTCAGAGGCTGAATGTTGAGACACAATGCCCCCAGCTTTATTCTTGTGGTTACTAATGCTTGTTACTTTTGGTGTGTTTTATTTGTTGTTGTTGTTTACTTAGTTATATATTAGGCAAAGCTAAGTCTTATTTTCCTCATGATGTGACTCTAAAATAAACAAAACAGCTGTTTGGAAGCACTGGAAAAGAATCAAGGAAAGACTGTGCACCCTGACAAGAGGGCAGTGCTCATGAGTTAACTTAATGTTCACCCACATTTTCTTTTGGGACATCTTAAAAAATAAGCCCCCAAATAAAAAGCTTCATTCTGGGGCGCTGGAGAGATAGCTCAGTGGTTATGAGCACCCGGCTGCTCTTGCAGAGGACTTGGGTTCAGTTCCCAGCACCTACATGGCAGGTAACAATCATCCATAAAATTAGTTCCATGGGATCCAATGCCCTCTTCTGGTCTTTTCTGGCACTGCATTCATGGGCACACTGATACATACAGGCAAAACACTCATACACAAAAACTAATTTAAAAATTGTTTGTTTGTTTGAGACAGGGTCTCCCTGTAGCCCCAGCTGGCCTGGAACTCACTATGTAAACCAGACTGGTCTTGATCTCACAGAGAGCCACCAGCTTCACTTTCCCTAGTAATGGGATTAATGGCATGTACCACCACACCCAGCTAATTTTTTTTTTAAGTTATAGTCTGAGACTCCCAAAGGCAGCTGGGTTCATGATTAAAAAACAATTAGAGATGACAGCCAGGCAGAGAACACCCCGGAAATGTTTCTGGGACCTGACTAACTCCTGGTCTGTACACTAGTTGGGGATACTCTGGGACATCTAGTAAAAGAAGAGCCTTCTAGGGTCTGGAGGTCAGCTAGTTCTGAGCATTTCAGAGTGTTAAGGATTAGGAGTCTGTGCCAAGCACAACTGAGTTCAGGAAACTTTGTGCACATTCTGGGCATTCAGTTCTACGCTGCCACGTTCTAGGATTGTGAAGACTATGCTTTAGGAAGAAACATCATTTCTCTAGGTATCAGGTGAATCTGAGATATACCTCCAACCCACAGAAAAGGTTGGAAAGAGATGTTGACAGGTAAGCTCCAATCCACCAGCAAATTAGCTACATGTCAAAAACAAATTCAACTCTCTTGAAAAAGATCACATGCTTCAGAGCTTCTGTAACTATTTTCTATGCTATCAAACAAGACTGTTCGAGCCTTTTTAGGCTGCCATAACAAAATACCACAGACTGGTTGGACAAAAGGACAGAGATTACCTGTGCTTCTGGAAGCTAAGAAGTCAAACATAAGGTGCTGATATACCAGGCCATGACCATCTGCCTCTCTCTCTCTCTCTCTCTCTCTCTGTCCTCATACTAGGGATTGAACCTGGGGCCTCACACTTGCTAAGCAAGTACTCTATCACTGAGTCATTGAGTCATATCTGCAGCCCCTGAGGCATCCTCTCTAGGTCTGTAGATAGCTGCCATTTCACTCTGTAGTCCTGGACTTCCCTGTTGGGAGAACTCAGACAGAATGCAGTCTTCCTGTTGCCTCTCCTTCTTTGAACACCTGTTGAGTCCAAGTAACATCTCTATGACTTCATAGAACCTTAATTGTTTCTGTAAGATCTCTGTCTCCAAATACAGTCACATAGGAAATTTTGGAGTCAATATGTGACTCATACAGTAAAAATTGCTAAATAGTGCCTGGGTGTGGGGGCATATGCCTTTGATCCCAGCACTTAGAAGGCAGAGGCAGATGGATCTCTGTGAGATGGAGGCAAGTCTAGTCTACATAAAGAATTCCAGGCCAGTTGATACCCTGTCTGAAAAACAAACAAACAAAAACAACCCAAAAAAAACTTATAAAGAAGGAGATAAGATAAAATGCCCATAAGAAGAAGCTAAATAAGAAGCTGGTTAACAGATGATCAAGATTGGGATATACATAAACAGTGCTTCAAAACTGCTAGGATTGTTTTGCCATACAAAAGACAAAGGGAGAAACAGGGGACAAAAATCAGCAAAACCACAAAGTATCATATGGTTATCCATTTGGGTATTTCAACAGAGAAATGGAAAAAAATGAAAATGATGATATGAAAACCTTAGAATTATAAATAGAATACCTGAAATTAAGGGTTTGAATCAATGTCACCCATAGACTCAAGTAATTGAACCCCTGGTCGGTGGGTGGCGCTGTTTGTGGAGGTTTAGGAGGTGTGGCCTTGCTGGAGGAAGCGCATCACGTCACAGACTTTAGTGATCATAGCCTTGCCCTTCCTCCAGCTTTTCTGTCTGCTTTGTCCATGAGCTTGAGGATGCGAGTGCTCAGTTTTCTGCTCCTGCTGCTGCTTCCTGCCTGGCCACCCCTGTTCCTCCTATAAATTGCCTCAATCGTGGTGCACTTTATCATAGCAATGGAAAAGTAACTGATACAATGAGTCTAACAGTGGGCTGTGACTTTACAAAAAAAAAAAAAAGTTAGTACAGTCCAAGATACGGCGTTAGAAAATATCCAGAAGAAACCCTAGAGAAAAGTAATGAACAGGAACGGCAAAACAGCATGGGAAACGTGGACCATGGTCCTAAAATCTAACGTGCATGTAACTGTAACTATAGAAAAAGGAAGGAGAAGAAGAAAGATGTAAGAAAGAGCAAAGAAATAACGGCTGGAATCATTTTTGCAAATGTTTTTACAAATCTGATGAAAGATGGTAATTCTCCAATCCAAGGAGTTTCATGAAAGTCAAACAAGATAAAAAGAAAACTAAACTTTTAGATACATCCTGACCAGTTTATAGACACTAATCAAGGTACAGAGAGAAATATTAAAAACAATCAAGGAAACAAAAAGGCACGTCATTTTAAAAACCAATCGGAATCAGCATAAAGTATGGCAGAATTCTATAAGACAGTAAATGATCTCCTGTACTTCCATTACCAGAATTCTATATTCACTGAACTAAATCATCCTCAGACCAAATTTGAGAGAGTTAATTGATTATTTGCAGAACAATTTTTAAAAGACTATGACTCCAAAAAAAAAAAAAAAGGAATAATCAGCAACTTTGGAGAGTATCAATACATAGTTCAGAACAAATGAACACTGGCCAACGAAAGCCACAAACACTAGAATGCTTTGTGGGTATAAGATTCTTGCAAATAATATGACATTAGCAAAGTAAGAGGAATACACAAAGGTATTCTGTTTTAACTTTCTTAGGTGGGGCAAGATTATTAATTTAAGATAGACTAATAATTTCAGAATATACTTTGTAATTTCTAGGAAGATACTAGGAGAATCCAAAAGTATAAGGCTAGCCAGATAGGTCAGTGATAGCACACCTGCCAAGCAGGCCCAAGGCCATGGATTTGATTTCCAGCACTGAGGAAAATAAACAAGGAAGAAAAAATGAAATATCTGTCAATATAAAACAAAGCAAGAAAGGAGGAGTGAAGGAACAGCTAGAAAAATGTGACAAAAATTGATGTTTATGTCCAATTATCTCAATAATTACATTAAATGTAAATGTACTAGACATTCCAACTGACAAACAGAATTTTTCATATGGAATTAAAATAACATAATCATATTTTTATATAAAACACATGTTAAATATAAAGACACGGGTAAGCTGAAAGAAGAAAATGGAAAAGTTGTGTCATACACACACTAATCAAAGGGAAGGAGTGATTCCATGATGGGGAACTGTGTCTGTACCATTGCATACATCAACATCGGCTCCCCAACCTCATGTTCTTGATGTTTATAGCCATGAATTTCATATTTCAGCTGAGCTCTTCTTTGTTGGTAACTTCATTTTTTCCCCTTCCCCATGGGGAATGGTTCCGAGCATGCAGCAAGAATACTAAGAGGAAACAACTCTAGAAAAATAATACAACCTGTTGGGGTCCCTCTGCTTGGTGCCAGCCCTAGTGGGATGTGGGGTCTCTGCCATGAGGGGGTGAGAGGCACAGAGTCAACACACAGACCCCGGGAGCTGGGTAAGAAGCATGCAGAGGGTGATCAACAGCAAAACTCGTTTATTCAAGGAAGTTCAGGGGAGTTTATGAGTTTGGTTACCCAACCCCCTATGAGGTGGTTCCCAACTGCAGCCAGTAGTATTCTCTGTCTCTGGATGGATCACCTTGGTGCAGGTTCTCTCCAGAAGCAGGGCGGAAGCTGCTGTCATGCCTGATTGGATGGGAGCACCACACCCACAGGAGCCACTCCCCTAATCCTCATAGCAGGTGACCTGGCTAAGGTCCTACAACAACCTGTGGCCAGTATCTGTGTCTCTCTTGCAGATTCTCACTCTGAATCCTTCATCACCCTCAGCACATGGTAGGCAGAATTTTCATCCTAACAGAGGCCTTAACTGTTTCCCATGAGGAAAGGAACATATGCTGCAAGTGGTTCTCTCTCTCTCTCTCTCTCTCTCTCTCTCTCTCTCTCTCTCTCTGTCTCACACACACACACACAAACACACACACAATAACATTAATAAGTAAAAATTTAAAGTTGAAAAAAATAATAAAAGGGTGAAGAATGTGAAAGCCCATAATGTGGTTCCACAAACAAGTTGCTGATTGAGTAGATCTTTGGGCCAGAATCTCTGAAGCTAGTTTCACTCTCAAGAACTCATTGCTTTTTAAACTGTTTTTCCAGACCACTGGAGATTAGATTTTCCTAATAGAATTGGATTTCTTATTGAATTCTTATTGCCATTTTCTTGTTGATTTTTAAATGTTCAGTAGAACAGTTTTAAGTGTTAATAATACACAATGTAAGGAAGAGAGAGAGAGAGAAAGAGAGAGAGACCGCAATGAAATTTAACTCAGTAACCATTATATTTACACAAATAATATAGCTATATGATCTAGAATCCTAAAGAAATTATTTCAAATGAGATTGTATGTTTGATCGGAGGGTAATAACCTAAGATGACATTGGTGATCTTTACATAATAAGCTGGAAGGAAATTTGAAATACAGTCTCAATGTTTTGACAAATTGTGAGACCTGAAATAATATATTAAAAAATAAAATTTAATGCACTCAAAGATCAATTAGAAAAGCTAAATTCATTTTATAGGAATGTCCAGGTGTTTCCCCACTTCCTAAATTTGTCCTAATCATGCACGAAGTGAGTTCCAAATGGGAGCATTTTCAGACTTTATAAAAACAAACATCATCTATGGTTAAAGAATGCTAAGACATCATATGGGCCGGGCTGGTTTTCCATCAGTTCTATTACCTATTGGGAGCGGAAAGAAGAAACCATCTGTTTGCCAATAAAATGATGATGGGATGATTCTAATTGATACAGTGGTAGTCTAGAAGGATTGCAGGCAGAAGAATATTTCATCAGCTAGCTGAAATTCTCAGTTTTAGCACCAGCCGCCAGCTGATGCAGAGGAGCAGCGAGCTGAGAGGAAAACTGGGGAAAGCATTTCTAATTGATTCCATTCTTACTCTAGTGCCTGGCAGAGAGGCAGAGCTCAGTTCATTATTAGCAGTGCCAAGCAAATAAACAGAAGAAAAATATTTGTAATCTGTGGACAACCAAGCAGAAATAAACACATAGTAATTTCTGCTTGAATAGTTCCAGTAGTTAGCTGTCTATGGATAAGTCTCTCCAAAGTATACATAAAATATGCAAAATAAGGTATTAGTAAAGATGAAAACAGTCCATCACCAAAAATCAAAGCCCACATTAATAAAAAGAACACTCAAATTTCAGGATTTAGTCTTCTGTCTTTGTCTATCAATCCATACACACACACATATATCCATAAACATATTTTTATTAATTAAATTAGTTAAACAAGTAAAATTGTTTTCATGAGTCCAGGATGGCCTCTGACTTGATTTGTAGCTAAGGATAATCTTTTGTTTTGTTGTCTGAGATAGCCCCAGCTGGCCTAAAACTCTCTATGTAGACCAGCCTGGTCTTGAACTCATAGAAATTCATCTGCTTGCCTCTGCCTCCAGAGTTCTGGGATTAAAGGAGTGTGTCTCCATACCTGGCTCACTAAGAATCTTAAACACTGATTCTTCCATTCCCATCTCTCTAATGCAGAAATTACAGTCATATGCCACCACGCCTGGTTCTAAATATTTTTATATATGAAATAACAATCTAAAAATTATTGTTTTTTCCATCCATTATGCTTTAGAGATATTTTCTTGTCACTAGATATAGAGGCATCTCAATGATTTCAACTCTATTGTGGTATTAAGGAACTCTGTACCAAGCAAAACTTATTTAATTTTTGAACCATCCAATGGCTCTATGTTTGAATTAGAAATATTATTCCATCATTTTAAAAAATGCCGTAAATCTACACATACAGATGGAAAATATCTCCAACACAAAACCAAGGTGTACTACATAAGGTTTGATGTCATCTCTGTTAAAAGAATTAATGTCATTTCTATGTAGAAGCATGCAGAAATTCATAGATGTATGAGGACGCAAAGGAAACAGATGGAGTCAGTTGAGGGAGGAGGCTGGGGATGGTGTTTACTGATGCATGGAGTGTCAGGTTTGCCTGGAATGCTTTAATCTGTTTCAGTTAATCAACCTTACAATAGGAGTATAGGTATTATGTTGGTTGGAAAACATTTTTAAAACATATTATCCATTAAGAAATACAAGCTGTAAAGTTATGTGTCTTTTGGAGATAGTTGGAAAAGCTTGTCAAGGAAAACTGGTCCATCTGTAGCAAAAATCATCATCATAGAAATGTAAAATGGTTGCCTTCTGCAATTTTACCCTTGAATGATCCCTGCCAAGAAGCCTCATCTACTGTGCTCTGGTGGCTTTGAGGAGGATTTTACCCAGCTCGCTCTTGAAGGGTGATGATGGGCAGGCATGAAATAAATTAAAAGATGCCAGCATTCTTGTCTCACATTGGGAGAATGGCGGGCATGCTGCTGTCAGTCATGCAGGTTCGTGGCTCATTTGTGCCACGCCAGAGCAGATTCACCCCAGTCACCATTAGGTACCTTTTTCTATACTTCACATACACTTTATCTCTACTTCTCTTGTTACTTTAGTAAGTAATACTCCTGGAGAGTATTTAAAAACAAATACAAATATTTACAGTTAATTTTTTTCGTTCATCCAGACATGGGGCAAAATAAAGATAGAAAATGATTTCCTTACTGTTACTCCAAACATTGGAAGTAACTCGTTTCCCTTATCTTTTAGTACCATTGAGATCTATAATTAAAGTGAACTTTTAACAAATACCAGAGCTGAAAACTCTTCCATTCTAATACATGGGAGTGACTGTCAGGGAAGGGAACACGATTATAACTTTAGACTAGCAGAAGACATTCATGAAATGTGGATTGTGTAAGAAAATAAGTCTGGAAGGAATGAGAGAGAGCTTCCCCGCTTGCCGAACTGCCGGTAAGCCTCCAACTGGTTCTTTAACAAGCTTAAATTGTCAAGAGGAGTCAAAAGACTACCGTGTGATATATGCAAATATATGCAAATATATGTAGTTATTCCTGCATTCACAATGTCAGATGGTCCTTCCCAGCGTATATAGTTTTTTCAACACAAAGCCTCAGTTTAAAAGAATGTCCTGAAAAGATGTAGATTAGGTTAATCCCACCTAAATATTACATTAAGACACTATAAGGAGGCAGGCTTCTTAAATGAAACTATTTTAAGCTTTAATTTTTTTTTTTAACATTTATTTTATTTATGTGTGTCTGTGTATATGTATGTGCAGGTGCCCACAGAGACCAGGAGGGGTTAATGATGTCTTGGAACTGGAAAACTTCATCTGATTTGAGTGATGGAGTCTGACCACTGGTATGCTCACAGAGCACTACGTGATCTTCACCATTGAACCATCTCTCCCAACCCCAATTTGTTAGTGTTGTATTGTGCATTATATAATCCAATAAATGCCCAACAAGACAGAAAAATGAGAGGCTTTCTAGCCCATGCTGGCTGGTGGAAGGAAAAAGAAAAAAGAAAACAAAAGCCTGCTCTATTTTTACAGCATGTTAGGAAAGCTGATAACAATATTTGCCTGCTATTAACTGACTTTACATCCCAATAAGAGAGCTTTGGGAAAGCTTGGAGAAGCTAAGTTAAGAATATGAAAATATTCGATTCCAGAGGATTGTCCAAACGTAAAGGTACAGAAAGGGAGTTCTGGTCAAAGTCAAGTACGGGAGTAATAGCCTAGGAGAAGGAAATCAAAGCTAAGTGAATAATCAGTTACTGGAGACATCGTTTTTCCAGGAAATCCATCCTCCTTTCTACCTCTTCCACATTCCCAAATCCACTCTGCTCCCAGCTGTAATGTCTGCAGTCTACACCTGCTCTGGGTAGCAAGTCCAAGCCACAGGTCTGCATTTTGCCTCTTCCCCTCCTTTATAACTCCTTCAAACTCACTGCGTAGTCTCCTTCTCTTAGGTCATGGCTGAGTGCTAGAATCAGTTCGAAGTTAATTCCTGCCATGTACTAGTTAGGATGATAGCATAGCAACTAAGATTAGGAACAGCCCAGGTTGAAATCCAGCCACTGACTAGCTCTGTCTCTGATTATGGCATTTATACTTGAAAGATGAGAATAATAATGATTATTTTATAACAATATGCCACTATTATATTAGATAAGGTTTTAAATAGAGTTCCAGGTGGTGATCAGAATTTAGCTAGTCTTTTGGGAGAGGCAGATGCTGGAGGTAACATTTAGAAGTTCCTAACAGTTTTCTACTCCTGGAGGTGGGCACTTCAGTGGATAGATCTTTTCTGTTCTAGGAAAAACAACTTCATGGGTCTTTTGGATTTGATAGACTGAGACCAATAAGACTGAGATAGTCTTAAGGAAAGAATATAAGGAAAAGAACTTGTTTCTTTGCTGCATTTTTGTTTCCTTTTGATTGTCAAGGGCATGCTTGATATTTGCTAAATTTGGTTATACATGTCTGTAATCTCAAAACGTGGGAAACTGAGGCAGAACAATCATGAGTTAGAAGCCAGCCAGGGCAACAGAGGGAGGCCTTGTCAAAAAAATAAAAGACCCAGCCACACAAAATCAAAAACAAAAACAAAACAAGAGCCTGAAAATCTCTCTCCCTTGTGAATCTCTCTGGAATTTGTGAGTGTGAAATAGTAATATGAAAGATTTGGGGAAAGGAAGGGTCTTATGAAGAGGACTTTGGTACTTTTGAAGGTCAAAGTTATTGAGCCTAACTGATAGATTGGGGTGACCTCACAGAAAACTTCAGATGCAAAGGTAAGCAGAAATTGTCAGGGTGTTGGGAAAAAGAAAACAGAAAGCCATAAGCACAGGGAAAATTGAGCTTAATTTTCTGAAAACTTGAGGTGGAGGAAGAGGAGTGGGAGGAGGGAGGGGAGGAGGAGGAAGAGGAAGAGGAGGAGGAGGAGGAAGAGGAGGAGGAGGAGAAAGGAGGAGGAGGAGGAGAAAGGAGGAGGAGGAGGAAAAGAGGAGGAAGAGGAGGAGGAGGAGGAGGAGGAGGAGGAGGAGGAGGAGGAGGAGGAGGAGGAGGAGGAGGAGGAGGAGGAGGCTAACAACCTCCTCCCAGAACAGACAGAAACTAACACATTAAGCTTCTGCTTCCCGTCACTGCAGAGACACAGACCTGTGTGAACTTCTGGCAACATTTGGGAGGATCATGGCTCATCCCTTCCCCCACCAGGTTGACAGCTCTTCCCTAACTGGTCTCACCTTATTTTCATAACCGTATTCAACTGATCAGGGCCCAGGTGACACTTATAAATTCAGATACTCAGGAGCTTTGGAACACAGAACTGCCACAGGACTCCACGGAGCAGGAAGACAGGAAGACTTCCTGTTCTTGGCTCTGCTCAGGGACCTGGCCGCAGGTGTTCCTGCTCTCTTCAGTGGACAAAGCCTGAAGAATTCCGGGTCTGGCTTTATGATACAGGCTTCCTGCCAGCTCACTCAGCAGAGAAGGAAAACCACTTTTGAGACTGGCTAGGGACAGACTCCTCAGAGGCTCTCTGCACCTGAGATTTCTGCCCTGGCCAGGCAGCTTGTGCTTGAGGTCGGACTCTATAACCAAACAGCAGGTGCAGGCAGAGGCACTTGGTCCTGCCTCAGTTCCAGTACTCTGCATTTCTCCTGCAAAAGGGAATTGGTCTCTGTAGTTACTACCTGATTCCAAGACTCGCCTCTCCTAAGACCTGCAGCCTCTGAGTCCTGTAATGTCAGGTTTGAGAACTGCTGCTCCAGACACCTGTGAGAGCTGTAACACATCTCTGCTCCGTAAGGGGTGTGCTGCAGTTGAGAGTTAAGTTGTTTTATCCCATTCAAGGCTGTTACTCTTGAACTGACACTCTGGTTTGGACACTCCTCATTGTCTGTTTACTCCATTCCTGCAGGAGATAAGTTTAAGAATCTGGATGGAAACTAGACATGGGCTTCAATGACATTATCATTAGTTATATTTTTTAAGTTTTATTCCATTTTATGTAGTGTGTGTGTGTGTGTGTGTGCACATGCAAGTGTGCATCACATAAGAGTGGTTGGAAAAGGACAACACACAGGAATTGTCGCTCTTTTTCCATCATGTGGGACCTGAGGATTAGATTCAGGTTGTCATGCTTGGCAGTGAAAGCCTTTAGCCACTGAGCCCTCGTGCTGTCTCTAGGTATTAGACATATTTTCTTAAACATAGAAAAAATATTTATGGGCTGGAGAGAGGACTCAGAGGTTTTTTAGAGGCCCAGGGTTTGATTCCCAGGACCCACATGGCAGCTAACAACTAGTTGGTCCAATACCCTCTTCTGGCTTCTATGGTCCCTGCATGTACATAGTACACTTACATACATATAGGCAAGACACTCATACATGAAATAAAAATAATATTTTTAAAAGAAAATATTTAGTAATTTAATGTTTTATTTCTATGTTATTAACACAACTTATTTACTTAATGAACGTGTACTCTATTAGATTCTGAGCACACTTCAGGGAAAAAAATCAGGCAAAGTTTATAACCCTCTGTAGAGTGGATTGATTCTCCGAGGTAAAAGGTGGACAAACACCTCTCCCAAAGTGGTATCACCCTTGAGCAGAAAGAGGAGGAGCTGGGACAGTCTTATGCCCTACCCACCCTGTCTATTGGCCTTGGATGTGAGAAGAGGAGGGGCTAAAATATTTAAACTGGGGGCGCCAGGAGGCGGGTCCTTTTTTCTCCCCTCCCCTATGGGCCTGTTTTTGGATCTGTTCACCGGGAAGTTGCAAGATCCCAGCCACGTGGATTTACTAATGTAACTTGCGGAGGGGAGGGTGGGCGCCCGCATTCTGTAAGTAACCCCTTACCATTGCTCTGTTAGTAAGCCCAAGTAAACTAGCTAGAATTTGCCTAACTGTAAGTGGAGAAATTTGTGTGTTTGTTGCAAGGCCTGGGGAGACTTTTTTGGGTTGCAAGGCAGGAAGAGAGAGGCAGGTTAAGTTGGTCTGCCTCTTGCAAAGAGAAATTTTAATAACACCCTCACATAATAGATGGTACATTGGTAAAAACAGTTACTAGCGATGTCACCAAAGAGTTTCAGGTTTTTCCCAGCTTGTCCATGGTCAGTCACAGATACTGTATATGTTTCTCCTCCCTTTGTGCTCTCCAAGATAGTGGTAGACACATTAGTGGGATGATAGCTTCTTTGCAAGACTCTGGATTCATCAAGGACACAAAAAGATGACTGACAGTGTACAGGGAACAAGATAGATGTCAAGTGTTGCCATGGTCAGGGAAATGGGTGAGTTCTGAGATTCATTGTCAGTGAAGAGACTTAGAGAGGTGAACATGTCCAAGTCTACAGAGGCAGAAGGTTCCCAAGGCAGGAAGAGGAGGAGTGTGTTGTTGGAACAACATTCAGCATACTAAAGGCAGAGTCCTATATTCCACTAATGAGGGGAAAGGAACAGAAGAAAATGCCGGAATGAACCTGTAAGGCCAACTGTGACACAGACGGTGCTGAGCTGGCAGAAGGTGGAAACTGGAAGTTTTTCAACAGTTTCTGGAGCAGTGTATTCTAGTTGGAAAGAGAATCTGTTCTAACAGAGTCCATTTTTTCTTAATGCAACTGGGATTCAGATGAGAAAGCCTCCACAATTCCAGTGAAATTCGTGGGGAGGGAAGGAATAGAGGGTTTATTTTTCTTAGCAAAAATTCCCCTCTAGGTACAGACTAATATTTTTGGTTGAACATTATGATGATATCACTGAATAAGAACCGAAATTCCCAAAAGGCAAGTTGAATGACAATGAATTGGTGACAAATTGGTCTTTAAGGAGGTTGGACACAGCTAACCCGAGTAGTTGAGTGAGAATGTTTTGGTTTTGGATTTACCTGAATGTCTTGGGACAATAGAGTAATTCAGAGATTTAAAAACAAAATTTTTATGTGTATGAGTGTATTGCCCGCAGGTATGTAAGTGAACCCATGTGGTGCAGTACCTGCAGAGGTCAGAAGAGGGCAGTAGATCCCCTGGAACTGGAGTTAAGGATGGTGGTTAGCCACCATGTGGGTGCTAGGAACCAAACCTAGGTCCTCTGAAGAACAGTCAGTGCTTTTAACTGCTGAGCCATCTCTCTAGCCCCAGTTACTATATTTCTGGGGAAAGCATCAAGACAGAAAAACGTCTGTTGGCTGACAACTGAAGAATCATTCTTGGGTTGGGAATTTAGCTTAGTCAGTAAATTGCATGCCTAGCAAGCTTGAGGATCTGAGTTTGATCTTTAGAACCCAACTAAGAAGCCAAGTGTGGTGCACATTTGTGAGCCCAGCACTGGAGAGGTAGAAACAGGAAGATTCCTGGGGCTTGCTGACCAGACAGCCTAGACAAATTGGTGGGATTCAGGCCATTGAGAGACTCTATCTCAAAAAACAAGGTGGACATTGCTTGAGGAAGGATCATGGAGATTGACCTCTGGCTTCCACACACAACCACACAAATATGCACATGTACCTATCTATGCACATACACTTACACAGACACATACATACACACACACACACACACACATGAAGAATCACTGTTGGGACAAAATAGCATAATGGAGATTGTTGCTCAGTCATTTGCCATGAAATGTGCAATATCCATTTAATCTTATTTCCTCAACTAAAATCAATAGTGTTCTTTGAGGTATATGAGTCACATATGACTTGGCATGTGGCCAGTGTTAAGTCATTACTAAAACTGATGTGAGGAAATGTATAGGTTGTTTACATGGAGAGTCATACATTGGTTGCAGAATTGATAATCGTGGATATCACTTACTCAGCACTATGATTCCTGTACATTGACAACTTAATGTGATATTTACCCCAATTACATAATGCTGTATACAGCTAACATTTTAATTACATTGGCCTTGAATGTTCTATATTAGGACTTCCCATCTTTCTTGTAATCAAGTGGTAACACTAGAAAGGAAGAAAACAGTGAAATATAGTCCCCAAATACACAGTTGCTTCCTAGGAATCACTCCATTCTTTGAAAGAAAGAGCACTCAGTCAATAGCTGGTCAGTCATGTTAGCTTTATCAGTCAAATAGGGAGTATCCCCATTAAAAAGATGAGAAAATTAAGGCTTAGAGAAATTAACTCTCTCAATATCATATATTTCATACCAAATATTTACTAGGCAATTCATGCATAGGATCTAATTTAAAAGTTAAGACATAGTGAATCATGTTTGATTACAGTAGAGTTGATGGTCTTAACCACTAAATGGAAAGATAACGGAAGCCAGTTAAAAGATTAAATGTGGTCCTTCTATCCTGGTAAGGAATAAACTCAAAGACGCATGGTTCAGTGGAAAGTAAGAAAATCACTGTGATATAATGTGTGTTTACAAATCCTACTGACACACACAGATGCACACCTAGATCATCTGAAATAAGACAGTCTGTGATTCTGAGAGGAGAGCTGAGGGCTCATCATATACTCCTGTATAGCTTTTAAATACTTTTATCATATGCACATAATTACTTATGCAGGCTTAAAACTTAAATAATACCAAAGTGGCTAAAAGACATCCTGGCCCCTAAGAACTGCTGTGTTCTCCAGGCTGGAGAGAATTCTTTATTGGGGCATTTCTTCCCACACTTTTCTGACGTCTGTGGGCCCTTCAAAGATACCATTCCTCAGTCCTTTAGGCTTAAACCTGTATTGACTCCTAGGAATTTTAGGGGACCTTGACCCTGGTTCCATTGTCAATAAACAGCCATTTGACTGGTTCTGCCTCCCTGTTTCCTGGCAGTTGAATCATCCAGGTTGACTGAACAACCTCCCCCCTTCAATTTTACAACTTGTGCTTGGACCTAATCCCAAGACTGAAAGTCTAGCCAGGTTTTCTGGGTGACTGGTCCCAGAGCAGCACACATGTACAAAATTGGCAGAAGCATCCATTGTGTATGAAGGGCCAATCTGTGCCTGGAGAACAAAGGATCAAGATGTTTCCAGTGTGAATCCTTACGATTAAGGATTTGAAAGAAAACAAGAATCATGTTCTGCATATTCATTTTATTGAAGCAAATCATTAGTGTTTTTCAGACCAGTGCTCTAGTTAGGTCAAGCTTTACCATAGCCAGAACCAATTTTTGCAGACATAAAATAACTTGAAAATAGCCTTGAATAGAAATAATTACCACTTTATCTGATCAACAAAGTCTATATTTGTGCCAGAAAGACCCTTCCCTTCTTGGCGAAGTCCTAATTACCACTACTCTCTAATATAGAATCAATGTATCAGTTGGAATTTTTTAGATTTCAATGTTTAAAGTTGTTTAGTAAAGTTAGAAACATGCTAGAAATTATCTTTCAGTCTACAACAGCTCCACAGATGTACTGAATGGTTGTGTCAGTGATGCGTAAAATATTGTTTAAGGGTTTCTTTTTGGTTTTTCTTTTAAGACTCTTACTTTAAGGGTCAAAATGGAACTAAAACACACAGAAATTAATCTTTCCTTGTAACAGCTGCATCTTCTTTTCAGAGTATGTATGCAATAGCGGTTCCCACTAGAAGCTAAAATAATTTGAACAGCTACAGAATGCAAACTAAATTTCTAGTTAAAAGCATTTAGGGTCTGGAGAGATGACTCATAAAAGTGTTACCACATGATAAGAACACATATTGTCCTTCCAGATGGCCTGAGTTCAGTTCCAGCACACATACTGGGTAGCTCACAACTACCTGTTACTCAACTCCAGAGAATCTGATGCCCTCCTCTGACTCTCTCAGGCATCTGCACATACTGGTAGCATACGTTCACACAAATGCACACATATACATAAGGGAAAATAGATGACATGGTGGCAGATGCCTTTAATCCCAACACCCAGGAGACAGAGAATGTGGATCTCTGTGAGTTCAAGGCCAGTCTGTTCTACATAGTGAGTTTCAAGCCAGCCAGGGCTGTGTAGTGAGTCCCTGTCTCAAAAATTAAGTAACTCTTTTAAACTAATCATAATTTTAGAACCTAAGTATGTTAAACTAAGTTAGATCACATTCCTTACCTAGAACACAGTGCCCCACTTTGAATGCAGATGTAAATATATAAATTTGATTTTCTATATGTTCTTCAATACATCTCAGTATAGACTTTTGTGCATTTCATACATTATATGTTAGTCATGCTGACAGTCCTCAGCAGTGCTGTGACATTTGGACAGGACAGGGGAATGCATGTTAGTGGTTCTCTTAGCTATTTCTCATTTTGCTTTTGTTTTCAGTCTTAGTGTTCTTCTTCACCCTGAAAACTTTAAAAACTGGAGTGTGGTGATATCTTTTGTTCGACTTCGCTCCCAGTTCTCTAAAATTCCTTGTATTTAAGAAGCCAGTTCCTATTTTGGTAGGCCAGTGCTTCCAACCTTACTGTAAAATTATGGCATATTTGAGTGAATAGATTTGGGGTTGTTCTGGAGTGATGGCAGCAGGAACAGATCTCCAGTCTGGTAGAGAAAACTCCATCACTGGATTGCATTGCATTTTTACTCTTCAAAGTGTGGTCGTGCCAATCTGCATTTCTCTCCTTCTCCTTCTCTCTGCGCCTGTCTTTTCTGAAACTCCCCTACAGAGTTTCTCCTGTGCTTTCCCTGCATTATTGGAGCTCCTTCGATCCCTAAGATAATCTCTCTCTCTTTCTCTCTCTCTCTCCTACACACTCTCAGACAGACACAATATAAATGCTATCTCTGTGCAACTATCTTCTACATTTATACAGCACCACAATATCTGTGAACACTCCTGTGTCTGGGGCAGATACCCCACAGGCTGAGGGTAACACTGTACCACGCTAGTATTAATGGATTAGATCTTTTTATTTAATGCTATGTTCTGTTCTTTGAAAATTCATACTTATACAGTGTGTTTTGATCGTATCCGTCCACCACTGCCTCCCTCCAAATTCTCTACCCTGTCACCCACACACTTTCATGTCCTCCTTTTTTGTCATTAATAATCCCAAGTCTGAGTACTACTGCAGCATGGTATCTATCAGTAGCTATCAACTGTCAATAGCTTCTTTGCCAAAGGTGGGGACTTGGGACTCCTTCCCCATCCATGATGAAATTTTACCTGGCTCGATGTTCTGTAGATATTATGAAGGTAGCCAGACCTGCTGTGAGTCGATGCGTACAATAACCATGTCACGGCCACAAGCCAGCGTTCCACAGCTCTGTATCCTCCAACTTCAACATTATGTCCCCATTTCCTGATGTTCCCTGGGACTTGTATGGAGAGAGGTTGGTATAGGTGATTCATTCACCACTAATGGTTTGGATCTTAAATGTACCCACATGTACATTTAAGGCTCGTGTGTCAAAGCTTTAGTCACCAATCCAGGACACTGCTAGGAGGTGGCGGAATCTTTAGGAGGCGGGGCTTTGTGGAGGAAGTTAGGTCTAATACCAAATTTGCTCTGCAGACACAAAAAAAGGTGAGATCACTAGAAGACTACAGAAAGCGCAGGGAAGGCTGAACTGGAGTCAGTTGCAGGTTAGACTCTCAGAGTAACAGTGGGTTTTCTGCAGATTCTAAATATAGACCGGAAGAGTTACTTACCCCCGCCCCCAGTTAGGGACTTATGTATCCCAGGCTAGCCTCAAACCGTCTCTGTATATGAGGATGACCTTGAACTCCTGCCTCTCTCCTGAGTGTTGGAATTACAGACAGGCATGTGACATATGACCAGCTTATTCAGTGCTGGGGATGGAACCCAAGGCTTCATGCATGGTATGCAGGCACTCTATCAGCTGTGTTATTGTAGCAGTTATCCTGCAGAACAAAGAGAAATGAATGCATTGTGGTCTATGCCTCAGTGCACACGCACACTTCTGCCTGTCACAACCTTGTAGCCTGGAGCACCCAATCAGGATATGTGTGTTACAGTATATGGGAGATAAAGAAACTGAAAAAGGAAACCCAACAGAGGGTATACGAGGCTGGGATTCTCTTTAAGGTTCCATGTTTGAGACTATTTCATGGAGCCAGGGGCCAGCAACAAATAAATTGCTTCCTGGAGGAAAGAAGTGCCTGAGTGCATGGTCTCTTTGCACACATTACCTGCAACACTACATCCTGAGCCCCTCAAGTGCAGTCTTGGAAGAGGTTCTTCTCAGGAAGCTTTTCAGACGGGGCTGAGATGACCTTGGCAGGAATGGGCTCTAACTGAACGGCACCAGTCCCACATTTTATCATTTTCAGTTATTTTTCCTCTGTTCTTTGAATCTCTTGTGATCTTGAAGGCTCAGAATGAGTCACATGTTCCGGGGGATCTGATGACCTCTTCTGATCTCCACAGGCATTGCATGCATGCATGCACTTATACACATGCTGACAAAACACTCATACACATAAAATATAACTAAATAAATTGAAAAGTTAAAACAAACAGAACCCCACACGTTTGAGAAGGCATCAAACCACCTTCTTCTTGAAGTCCACTAGATGTAGCTATTTCCTATATCTCAATATTTCCTATAACTTTATACTACATGTGGACTTCACCTCTGAGCTCTAAGATGAATAGGTCCTTGAATACTTCTCTCCATTTTATTATATTGTGGGCATCTGCAACTTAACACCCAACACTCAAGCACAATATTTCTGGTTACCCGTTTCTAATATTTTGACTTATCAGCCATAGTATTAATTCTATAACCATTTTATTAAGGTATTCCAGCTGATGTGGTATAAACAGACTAAGCATCTCTGTATTCAACAGTTGCTAGGCTACTACTCTGAGCAATACTCCAGTGTGATTCCAGAGACCTCAGTCACTTCTGATCAACTGGTCTCATTTAGCTTCTAAGACTCAGTCCTAATTATCTGAACACTTTAACTCCATATCCAATACTGTTCTTTTCTCCCCACTTCAATAAGCCTAGGCAATGTGTAGCTCACACAGCTCTGAGTTCTTGGGTCCTTGACACTCTTGACACTTAACTTTCTGGTGTGAGGAGAGGCTAGTGTAGGAGACTGGTGTTTTTTTTACACTCTCTTTGCAAGGCCACAGACAGCTTCTTGCTTCCCTGGCAATTGCTATCTGGGTCATTATGCATGGCCTTCAGTGGACAGGTGGCAGTGCCCTCCTGGATGGACACTGGCCATTCTTGGTAACATTCAGACACATATTTAAGCTGTGGCCCTGAAACAGCAGTCCCACTGTGTCCTTATGGAATAAATGGCCCATCTTCCATACTGCAGCCATAAGGAGCCGTATCAGTTGCTTTTGTATTGCTGTGATAACACATCATGAGCAAGGCAGCTTGTAGAAGAAGAGTTTTTGGGCTCATGTATCCAGACTGAGAGAGTCCATCGTGGCAAAGGAGGCATGGTGCCATGGGCAGCCAGAGCAGAAAGCTGAAAACTCACATCTTCAAGCAGGGAGAGGAAACCTGAAGGAGGCGAGGCTAAGACCTCTCAAAGGCCACTCCTAGTCATGTGCTTCTTCCTAAAGTTCCCATGAGCTCCCCAAACAGCACCCAACTGACAAAGTGTTCAAATAATACTTGAGCCTATGGGGGACAGTCTCATTCAGACTACCACAGGAGCCTACAAGGCATCCTCCAAAAGGTCTGCCATTACTGCAAGACATGTATGATCCAAGTTCTGACATGTCAGGGACTGGGATTGGAGCAGTAAGAGATGCCTCAAAATGCATTTCCTTTCAAATGCATTACCTTCCCTAGCAACACAGGAGCAGGTTAAATGCTGACCAGTTTCTCATGTAACCAAGTCCGATTGTCAAGGTCTCCTTCTGCCATGCTCTTCCCTAGGACAAATGAACTCAAAGGCTTTTGTGGGAAGGATGAGAAGAAAATGGGGTTATTTAATAATCACACTGCAGCTTCCAAGAACCTCTGAAGTCTCTTCTGTTCTTCCTAAGATTTGGATAAACATCCATTTCCAACATGTCAGCTTAGTTAAATGTCTGACACCTATACACCAAGAAATAGTGAGTTCTGCCATATGTAAAACAAACAGGAATTTATAGAAGTACAGAAGACCTGAATTCAGTTCCCAGCACCCACATGGCAGCTAATAAGCATCTGTAACTTGAGTTCCATGGAATCTGACACCCTCTTCTGGCTTCGGAAGGTATTACATTACATGGATGCACTTACATACATGCATGTGGGCAAAACACTTACACACATAAAATAGAAATAAATTTAAATTTTTGAAAATAATTACAGTATAGTCTATGTGATACACTATCTGTACCCTGCTGGGAATTGCTTGTATAAGGTGAAATACATGAGAGTACACAAAGTCAAACTTCATACTTTGATGCTCCTGATAATTTATCCTCCTACGGATGTTCTCTTCATTCCATCCAGCTCTACACACCTACTCCTTTATCCTACCTACCTGACCAGCTTCTTCATTAGCACACTGTCAGTTGCCCCAGTTTTCTTTCTTTGATGATGTTATTTGAAATTCTGCTTGAACTAAAATGGAAATATTATAACACTACATAATAATACTTGTATCCCAACCCCCATGGATCACGATTTTCAGTGACTTCTTCCTAATTTTCTTTACAACATAATGAAATTGCCTTCACATATTTTATATACCATGCATCTTGTAGTTTATATGAGAAGTCTTCTTTTCTGAAAAATGATTGTTCAAGAAGATGAATGAGTCTGTTGGCATGGGTTCAAAACAAGAGGAACAAAAATGTTTTTGTAATGATGTTATACATCTTTCTGAATGCAATCTGTTGGAAACTCTCTTGCTAATTAAAAGCTAAACATAAACAAATTAAATCAGCTGCAGGAAGATTAGCAAGATGGCTCAGTGGATAAACGCACTTCTGCCAAGCCTGATGACCTGAGTTCAATTTCCAGAATTAACTTGGTAGAGGGAGAGAACAGATGGCTGCAAGCTGTCCTCTGACCTCCACAAGTGCCCTGTGGCCTGTATGCCTACCCTGTTCAAACACATGCAATTTTAAAATCAGTTGGATTTATCTCAGTTTGGTTCTTGTGATTCAATACTTATAAATACTTATAAGAAAGTGCATTACTAACAATCAACCAAAGGACTGCTTTTTCCTCAGCCTCATTTGACTTTTTGTCAATGTTAAAGTCATTCTTTTTCTCTTCCATATAGACTACATAAGCTAATATATCTGTTAATGAGCTAACAAAACAAACTTAAGACATGCAGGGTTGGTATATCCATTCTACCTGGTTAAATCTTTTAACAACAAAAGCATAGAACATAGAGATTCTAGTAACAGAATTCCACAAATGTTTAGACATTTAATTTCATAGTTGACTTAAGTGTTTAAGAGGCAGATAAGCAATGCAATAGGGAAGCTTAGGGACAAAAGAGCTGTGTGGAAGAGAAGAGAAGGAGGAGGAGAAGAAGGAGGAGAAGAGAAAGGGGAGGAAGAAGAGGAGGAGGAAGAGAAGAGTCATAAGAGGAGAAAGAGAAGAGGAGGAAGGAGGAGGAGGGGAAGGAGAAGGAGAAAGAGAAGCAGGTCTCCTTGCAACTCTTCCCTTTGCTGTCTCTCTGTGCCCCTTGCCCTCAAAAGCAAAGAGGACACCTAAGGGAGGATTTTTATTTTATGGGACACTCATAGCAATCCATGGGGTCTGAGTGAAATATTGCTGTCAGAGAGAACAGACAAGGCTACGGCATCTCTTTTCCATTTCACATATTCTCATCAAGTACTTCTAGAACATCTACTCTCTCTGCATCGAGTGTTTATTGCCATGTACCTGCCAACACCCCAAGCTGGCTGGTAGTTTGTAACTGAGCTAGTGGAAGATATAACCTGCATGAGTTTTCATAATTTTATAACAGTCTAAACTTATTTTTTAATTGAATTTAACTGGTCAATAGACCTTGTTCATATTTAGACCTTCTCCCTTATCTGCACCCTCCCGTAGCTCTCCACCACATCTCATGCATTCTTTCATATATGCCAAAGCCTAATGAGCTAAGTTTATGTCCCCAAATGTCCCTCCACTCACTAAAGCCTGGTCAACCTACATAGCGTCACTCTCTTAAAGAAAATCAACTCTCCCTCTCCCAGTAGTCATCAGTTGCCAATAGTTCCTCAGCTAAGTTTGGGGCTTCTTAACCATTTCTCCACTTCTATGCTGGGTTTTTGTCTGGTCTGAGCCTGACACTCACTGACAGATTGTTGTGCCCTGGTAGGATGGAAGTGGAGAGGTGATTCTGTGAGTATATGAAGAACTATGTAATATATAAAACCTTGAGAGTTGAGAGGCAGTGCAAGATGAAGCAATGAAGTTGGCATCTCCCCAGGTAGAAACAGAAGCTCCAAAGGAAGACAAAGGAAATTCACTCTGCTTTCTGCCAGTTCCCTGGGGAGGAAGGACAAGGGACTCAGACACGTGAGTTTCACCATCAACAAAGACTGGTCTACAGAGTGGCATCAGAGCTCCACAGTCCTGAACTCTAAAGATCGTGAGGCTTTATAAGCTCCAGATAGCTGAGTGGAGAGCTGTATGGAGCCCATTCTTGAAGGGCTCTGTGTAAAACCCCAGCATGTGTGCACAATCCTACAGAAATGTTAAGAATTTGATGGCAAAGGACCTTAGCATTGACTTTAAATTAACTTCAGGAAAGAGAGAACTATGGCCTTTTTTTGCACAGGAAACAAAACTGCTTTACAAATATTATTAAGTACAGAAGAAATCAAGAAAACATAATATGGCATGCAGGACCACAACTCATCACATACGTTACATCTGCACAGTCCATGTGGAGATAACTTTTAAGAAAATGGGTCCCTAAATAAGTGTCGTGAATATACTGATGGGCATGAAGTTTCCAGTTTTGTTCTTCATCCTCAGAGACTTCACCCATGTGCTTTCAGAATCCAAGTACTCTCGAGCCTCCAACTCACTAGACTTGAAGTGATGGCTTTGCTTTTAGCTTTCATGGCACAGTTCTATCTAAGATGGCTGCTACCTTCATTCTCTGAATTCCATGACAGGCCTGTACAAATCTCTCATTTCAAGATTCAGATCCTTGTGTTAGCAACTGGAAACTCACAGCATACTGGCATTTACGTTTCTAATTCTTTATTCTCTTTGGAAAAGCTTTATATGTGTATGTGTGTCTGTCTTTCTGTCTATCTGTCAGGATACTTCCAATATGTTTCTCTTTTTCATACTTTATTGTTTGAAGATTTCATACATGCAAAACCTGTGCTTTGTTCAAATCCACTTCCCATTCTCTCTTCCAGTTCTGTCCATATTCTCACCACCACTTTTCCCTCCAAACTTGTTTGTCTTTTGTAACTCACTGAGTTCACTTAAGACTATCTGCATCTCATGAGTGTGGCAGCATAGACTGGAGGATAGGTAGTTTCTTGGGGCCTGAATTCCTGAAGAAAACCAACACCCACTTTGACGGCAGCCGTCAATTGCCAATACCTCCTCAGCTAAGGGTGGGACTCCATGCAGGCATTTTGACTGGCTTAAACTTGTGCAGGTCTTGTGCATGTAGTCTAAGCTCATGTGTGCAATGGGCCTCTCATGACCATCAAACACTGTTTCACTGCAGAAGTCCAATAACTCTCTGACTTATAATCTTTCCTCCTCACCTTCATTGATGAGTCATGAGCGTCGAGGGGAAAGGACATTCCGTTTAGAGCTGAGAACTTAAAAGTCCTTTCTTTTCTGTACATTGACTAGCTGTAGGTTTCAGTGTTAATCACCTTCTGCTACAAAGAAAAGCTTCTTTGATGAGAGTTGAGAGATGCATTAATCTATGGTTATAAAGATAAGAACTTAGAAGGCAGTTAAATACTGTGATGATTTAGCAGAATAATGGTATTAATGGTATTAGAATCTTCTTTAGGGTCTATGACAGCCAACCACAGATTTTTTGCCTAGTTAACAGTACCATGCTGAGTTTTGTCTTGTGCAGCAGGCCTTAAATCTAATTAGGAAGTGGTTGGCTCCTCCCATAACATTTGTGCCATTAATGTACCACTAGGCTTGTCTTGACAGGTCAGTCACTACTGTAGCTCATAGGGTTCACAGCTGAATAGGACTGTTGATCACATTCCTCTCCCTGTACTATGCACATAACCTTCTAGCACTATGAAAGCTAGTCAGTGCCTACTGAAGTGGCCATGTTGGTACCAGTTTGATTTCTCATCCTACAACTAAAGTGTGTGGTGTCTTCAGCAATTCCTTCAAGTTCTGGAGGGTGACCAAGAGCAATAGCGACAGCTTGCAATATTTGAGAGGCGGGTGGAGTCACATGGGGTTCTGTTGACCAACAACTCCAAAAAAGATGACCCATACAAGGAGTTTTTATGAATCCCTCATAAAGTCTGACAGTCTCACCATCTCTGTTCAGAAACTGTGGGACTCTGATGCCCTTCTGTAGACAAGTCTTTGCTGATCGTAAGGATACAGACCAGGAACCCGTGGTCCTTCTTCCCCAGGGTGTTGCCAGAAAGCAGTTCGTTTCGCTTGTCTTCCTCTTGTACTCATCTCTATCTACCTGGGGGAGATACTGCCTGGTTCATCAGGTAGTCTATGGTGTCTGGAAGAGGCATTTTCCTCACAGTGTAGGGTAATTCCTTTTATATATGTACATGTATATATTCCAGGAAACTTCCACGGTAGTGGGTTTCTGTATGACTTTTTCAAAAGTCTTTAGTGCTAGTTAAACCTCCCCATACATCTCTCTTCTCTGCTTTCCCATCCCTACCTTATTTAACCCTTCCTGTTCCAGTGGTCCTTTCCCTTCTTTTATACCAGCTGAGTTATTGCCCTTTTCTCTTGAAATCTTCCCTAGTCCCTTCACTAATTTCCTGTTTTGCATGAGTGCTCCAATTTAACCACCCATATCTTAAGATTAAAGCTAGCGTCCAAATATGGGCAAGAACACGCATCATTTCTCTTTCTGGGTCTGGGTTAGAATAATCATTTTTAGGCCCTCCACTTACCCTTGAATTTCATTTTTCTTACAGCTGAATAATGTTCCATTGTGTATATGTATATATTGCATTTTCATTATCTATCAGTTAACTGATATTTTATTGGTTCTTTTAGAATTTCATTTAATGTCCTTTGACCATATTTAGCCCCCTTCTCTATTTTCAGAGCTACCCACAGCTCCCATAATCCCTCCAATTTGTAAACTCTGATTTTACAAAACCCATCAAGTCCCATTTGTGTCCACAGGTACTCTTGGGTGTAAGTTCATACCCTGGAACATGATTAACCTACCCAGGATAACAGCCTGTAAGAAAACTGACTTTCACTCACTCAGAAGTGATTGCCAGTACTTCCTGTTAGGGCTGTGGCTTCATGCTCCTTCCCCTGTCCATGCCGGGGTTTTGTCTGAATTGGGCTTGCTCGGGTCTTATGGATGCTGTCACAACTGCTGTGGGTTCATATGTGCAAGTGCCCTGAGGTGTCTGGAAAGCCTCTCATTGTAGTCATGCACCCCTCTGCCACTCTGGTCCTTACAGTCCTTCTCCCACTCATGCAGAGATGTTTCCAGAGCCATAGAGTAAGGGGTGTAATACAGATTTCCCATTTAAGGCTGGGCATTCAGTCATCTCTTATTCTGTGCACGCTGACCAGCTGTGGCTCTCTGTGATGATCGCAACCTGTTGCAGAAAGGGAAACTTCCTAGATGAAAGTTGAGAGACATACTGATCTGTGGGTATAACGACACATCATTTGAAGTCAGTTTAATACTACGTCTATTTAGCAGTTTTTCAAATATTTTGATGAAGGCAATTAGCAAAATAAACTTTCTTCTTAGGTCTGCCTTCATTGTGTCCCATAGATGTTGGTATATTGTGTTTTCATTTCCATTCAGCTCTAGGAATTCTTAAATTTCTTTCTTGATCTTTTCCTTGACCCAAATATCATGCACTGGTATGTTGTTTGGTCTCCATGAGTCTGTGAGCTTTCTGTAGTGTCTTTTGTTAAGTGTTTTCTTTTTTAATTTTATGTGTATGAATGTATTGCCTGTGTGCATGTAAGTGTACCCATCTTGTTCAATGTCCACAGACGTCAGAAGAGGGCATTGGATCCCCTGGAATTGGAGTTACAGACAGTTGTTAGCCACCATCTGGTGCTGGGAACTGAACCTGGTTCTCCTGCAAGAGCAGCCAGTGCTCTTAACTGCTGAGCCATGTCTCCAACTCCATTTTCTGTAGTTTCTATTGTTATTGTATATCTAGGTGTATTCCATCGGATCAGAGAGAATCCAGGATGTTATTTCAAGTTTCTGATATTTACTGAGGTTTACTTTGTGTCCACAAATGTGGTTGATTTTGGAGAATGTTCCACGGACTGCTTAGAATATCATTTGGGTGGAATGTGCTGCAGGTGGCTGTTACGTCCATTTATTTACAATGTTATTGACTCCAATGTTTCTCTGTTAAATTTTGTCTGGATGACCAATTGGTGAGAGCGGGGTATGAAAGTCACCCACTCTCAGTTGATCCATTGTCTTAGATCAAATAGTATGTCTTTTATGAATTGCATACACTTGTATTTGGTGCATATATGTTTAGAATGGCAATCCCTGCTTTGTGGATTGTTCCTTTAAGGAGTATGAGGTGTCCGTCCTTTTCTCTTCTGCCTAGTTTTGGTTTGAAGTCTATTTTATCAGATATTCTAATATCTATGCCTTCTTCCTTAGTTCCATTTGTTTAGAATAATTTTTCCCATCCTTTTACCCTAAAGCTGTATCAGTTACTGATAATGAGGTGTGTTTCTTAGAGGCAGAATAAAGATGAATCTCATTTTCTAATCTAATTTGCTAGCTTGTATCTCTTTATTGAGAAACCGAGACTGTGACTATCAAGAGTTATTAATGAAAGATTTGCATTAATTCCTGTTATGTTGTTATTGTTTGTTTCCCTAGACCTCTTTTGATGAAGTGTTTTGGAAGTATTACCTGTGACTTCAAGGAATTTTTAATCTTCTCTTTAGACTAAAATATTTATTCAGTATCCTCTGTAGATCTGGCTTGGTGGTCATAAATCTTTTAATCTGCTTTTATCATGAAAAGTTTTTATTTTCCCTTCAGTTTCAATAGACAGTTTTGTTGGGTAAAATAGTTGGGGTTGGCAATAGTGGTCTTCCATAACTTAGAAAGCATTCTTTCAGGTCCTTAAAGTTTTAAACACTTTGATTATATAACTGAGTGTTGTTCTTATGGGCCTGCCTTTATAAATGGCTTGGTCTTTCTGACTTGCATTTTTCAATATCTTTTCTTTATACTGTCTTTTTAATGTTTTAACCATAATGTGTCTTGGGGAGTTTCTTTTCTGGTCCTATTTATTCTGTGATCTGTAGGCCTTTGATATCTGGATATGTATCTCTTTCTCTAGGTTTGGGAAATTTTCTGCAGTGATTTTACTGAAAGCATTCTCCATGCTTTTGCACTGGTATTGTTCTCTTTCCATGTCCTTCTTCTCACTTTCTGGGTCTTCCCATGATGTCCCAGAACTCTCCCATATTGTTCTTTTAAAAAAAATTTTTCATTGATTATTACTGAGCAATTCAATTGCTTTACCTTGTCTTTCAGTCTGTATTCTCTGTTTTCTACTTGAGGCTTTCCACTGAGGTTTAATTTGGCTTATTGGCATCATTTCCATTTGGCTTTCCTTCAGCAATTCTGTCTCTTTGTTGAATTTTATTTTCATATCTTGAATTGACTTCCTTATTCCATTAAATCTTGTCTTTTTATTTGGGGGAGTGTATTCATGTCTCTGACTTGTTTGAACATATTTGTAGTCATTCTTTTGAATTCTTTGTCTGGAAGTTCTATATTATCCTCATTGGGTGCCATTATTATGGGATTAGTAATTTGCCCAGGAGAAATGTTATCTTCTTTTTTTTCTGTTGGTTTTGTTTCTGCACTGGGTCTTATGCATCTGGAATAATTTGTTGAGTTTTTCCTTCCTTCTTTCTTTTCTCTCTCTTTCAAGCTGCCTTTCTTCTTTCAATGGAGACATTTGCAAAGTTCAAGAAAGGATTCTTACCAAGACTGAGATGTTCATATTCCACTGTGGGGGAGGTACAGTAAGTTCTGGAGCTATGTAGGTAGGCTTAAGCAGGGGAAACTGAGGTCTCCTACTTGCTTCAGGAGGCTATGTGGACTAGGCTTCTGGAGCAAGATTCCTGGGAGCTGTAGGCTAGTTTGGTAGGGGAGTATGGTACTCAGGCAGTATAGCTGGCCTAAGCAAGGAACGGGGTACAGGAGGCTGTGTGGGATGGGATCCTGGTACAGGAGGTTCTATGGCACTGTAGACAGGCCTAAGCAGGGAAAGCTAAAGTCCTCTGTTTCCTGTAAGATACAATGCATGTTTGATCCCTGGAACAAAATTTCTAGGAATTACAGATAGGCCTCATGTAGGAGGTGGCGGCCAGCACCTGGAGTGTGGCTCTTGGGCAGTATAGCCATGTTTCTTTAATTAAAATTACATCTATGTGTTTATTTATTTTGGTGGGGAGGCACACATGCCACATCAAAATGCTGAAGTCATGTAAGGAATAAAAACAGATTCTTTAATTGCAAAGGTTCCTTAAGCCAGTTAAGGTGCTGATACAGATGAAACACTAGAGTGCTGCTGACAGCCTGTTAAACTACCTGACCATCCAAATTTTGTTATTCCCACTCTGAAAACTAAAAGTTTAGAGTGGAAAATCCCTAACAGTCAAGCTTGCTTTAAGGTGCCTGATGAGCTTTAAAATAAACAGGATATAAAATGTAAAGATTAATGCATGGTTTTTGTTGAGGGACAGAGGGAAAGATAAGACCTAGATGGCATCAGATTATAGCTTCCCGATTGGAAAGGGAGGAAGGGACATGCATGCATTGGGTTTATAAAACGTGTTCTGTGCTCCGTCAGCGCATCTGTCATTTTGACTGATGTCTGGCTTTGCAAGATTGTGAAATGAACCGCCTTGCTTTTGTTATTTTGAGTCTCTAATGCTCTTATTATGAAGTGAGAATCTTTGTTTCTCTCAGTCAGAAGACAACTTGTGGGTGTCAGTTCTCTCCTTCCACTATGTGGATGTCCGGGACCAAACGCAGGTTGTCAGGCTTGGTGGCACGTGCCTTTACCCTCTGAGCCATCTCACTGGAAGCCATTCTGTTTCTCTAGTATTACGACGTCTTTGCTGAACATTCTGTCCTGCTACTGATCCCTCTGCTTGTTCTATAATATATTGTTTCCTCTCTCCATACCAAAGGGTAGCAACAAGAAAGCCTAACCAGCAATTTCACTTGATGATAACCAATCATAAATGGCTTGTTTATAGTGTAATATCATAAATGCATAAAGCTCTGGCAAAATATCCTTTCCCTATCTTGGGACCATGAATTTGGGCTTAACTAGTTTTCTTTAGAAATAAATTGCAGGGAAGGGAGGAAGAGCATCATGCATTTGAAAAATCTCCTCTGCCTAGTGTAAACATTAAATTAAATTTATATGCTAATTGAGACAATAATGGTCCTTTGAGTGATTCTCCATTACAAGCATCAACTCAAATGAGGTCCCCAGTTGTCACTAAGAACATCAAAAGGATCTTAGTTTGAGAAGTAAATATGTGATTATAGTGATTATGTGTGAATTGTGATTACATTCTTCAATAAAGAAAACATGCTGGGCTTTACAACTTTTCCTCTGACAATCAATCAATGAATTAACACACATTGAACACCCACGGGGTTCTGGAGAGCTGAATAAACAAATTACTTCATCAACTTGTAACACATCAACGGGTAAACCCAGCTGTATAGCGAACAACCACCAGGATCAACCACAGCAAAAATATAAGCAGATGGGACTTATTTTTACCGGAGAGTATATCTCCATTACACATGTGGGTCTACTGAACAGTTGGGACTGATAACTTCGACCACATTGAATTCTTCCCAGCTCTGTCTCCTGAGTGATAGTATCCAGCACTTTGCCCTCCTGAGTCCTCATTCTCTAATTATTATTATTCATATTTATTTTTATTTTATGTCTATGAGTGTATTACCTGCATGTACATAAGTGCATCTGTGCAATGCCTGTGGAGGATAGAAGAGGGCTTTGGATCCTCTGGAACTGGACTTATGGATGGCTGTTAGCAGCCATGTGGGAATCGAACCTGGGTCTTCTGCAAGGGCAGTCACTGAGCTACCTCTCCAGCCTTCATTCTTAATTATAAAATGGAAAACTCTTGCCCTGGCTAATAGAGACTTTCAAAGGAAGCAAGAAAAAGAATGAGAATTGATTTTTCCAGTTATGAAATGTTACTGAGCATCTGGATAATGCTAACCACTTTAGGAGCTGAGGCAGGAGGCTTGCCGGCTCAGGGCCTGCCTGGGCCACATAGTAATAACTTAATAGCTATAAAATATTATTTCTCGTTTTAATTTTCTTTGAACTCTGAACAGTGTTTCCTCCTTTTGGTTCTTTATTTTCCCTCCACAACTCTCCATGTCACAAAAGCAAAACAAAGGTTGGTTCTCAGTGTCATCTTACCCAAACAGCAGCGTTTTGCACAATGCTTCCCTGAAACGGGTTCTTCCTTGACTTCCTGCAAACGAACTTGCCTTTTCTCCCTTGAATTACTGACCATATACTTTCTGGGTGAGTCTCTCTTTGTTTAAATGTATATCCTTAGTATTCAAGTGCTTAGATTCTCAGACCTTTTCTCTTTCCGCTAACGAGTGTCCATTTTCTTCTCTCCACAGTCATTCAGTATCATTAATAAAAGTGTCTTTTTAGTTTGACCATTCTCCTACCAGCCCGGAACTCCCTTGAAAACTCTAGACTTCCATTCTCTTCACCCATGACTCCCTTCCTTCTCCTCCCTCCCTCCCTCCCTCCCTCCCTCTGTTCCTCCCTCCCCTCTCTCTTTCTTTTTCTCTTTTTCTTTCTTGGCTAAGAGCAACTTCATCTTTCCATTTGCACTACCCACAAAGTTAGTGATCCTTGACATCTCCCTTTCTCTTATTGGGAAGATCCAGTTCCCACTTCTCTGATCATAATTTGAGTACAGTCTACCATCTCCCCCTCTTGAACATTACACTAGCTCCTATCCCTTCTCCAGGCCTTATTCTCAATAAAGCAGCCAGTGTGGTCCTCTGGAAACACCCACACTTGTCAGTCCCCTGTGTTCCACATTTAACTAAGGTAAATCTAAGACCTTCCTAAAGAACTACAAGTTGTACAAGATCTCGCCTCGCACTCGCGCGCTCTCGTTCTCTCACTGTCACTCACCACGATCTCTGACCTCATCTCTTATTTCCTTCTTGCTGTGCCTTTATGCTCCTCCTTAGGCACTCCTGTTCCCTTCTACCTTGAGGGCCTTTGCTTTCTGCACTTTGCCAGTAGAAGCTATTTTTCCAAGGTCATTACTTGCTCTTCCTGTTATTCTAAATTTTATGTTCTCAGTAAGACATTTCCTGGTGACCCTTTGTAAACTGAAATCAACCCAGTTCTGATTTCCTATTGTAGTTCTAACATATATAGCTAAGTATACACCAACAGGTTAAGTGATACATTGGGTAATTACTTTTATTGCTTATCTGTACAGTAGAATGTTTGCTCCTTGAAGAATTATATGTATTTGTGTTAATACAGTTGTATCCCAAGGAATGCCTGCATTTCAATATATGTATCCCAAGAAATGCCTTTATCCTAAGCAATGACTATGTCCCAATACTGTATCCCAAGAAATACCTGTGTCTTAATACTGGTATCCTAAGCAATGTCCATATTCCAGTATCTGTACCCAATATCTGTATCCCAATCAATGCCTGTAGTCAAATATCTATTCTAAGCAATGCCTAGATCCTAATACCTGTATCCCAAGCAATGTGTGGAACAAAATACAAAGACCATGACTACTTTTTAAATGAATAAGTAAACAGTATTGTTATCACTGACCTTGTATCTAAAATAAGCCCTAATAATTTCCCATTCTAGGAAGAAGCACATTTTAAGAAAGAAATTAACTCTACAGTAGACACTTTTATACTGATCGGAAAGTAGGTTTTGATTATGTATGCATAGACTTTGAAGCTGCAAATCAGTTATTTATCAACTGTCAGAGCCAGTGGAACACATGAGTAATCCAGGCAGGTGGGAATTCGTACACACTCACGAGTGCTTTTCCAAGGCCCTCTATCAAGTGCTCCTGAGGAAGATTAAGTGAAAGTAAAGAAAGCCTTCAGCCTAGAGGTGCCGATATAAGGAGATGACTGAATGCTTTTGGAATCAAACAAGTCATCACCCACTTTCCTGGAATCTTCTGTTCCACAGAGCATAAGATTTAGAACACTAGCGCATAAGTGGAAATTCTTCTACCTCAGGGAGCACGAGGCTGCTCTTGTGTACCTAAGAATTGCTTGAAGCACTACTATGCTTGAGTAAGGCAAAAGGCAGAAGCTATATTTCAAAAAATTCCCCAAGCCAGTGTCCTTCCGAGAGAGCGACGTTTCTCTCAGGAGTCCCATGCACGAGTGGCTTTGTTTGGACTTTACTTCTCTCCGCCTGCTTTGATCTAAATTTCCTTTCAAAGGAGCAGGATGCCAAGCAGCTTCATTCAGAATTTCACCAGCTCCAAGTAATAGGTTCCAGACGCACAGCTCCTAACATTCAGCCGAAGATGGAAACCACAGAAAGGAGTCAAACAAATGGCTAAAATGTAAAAACAAAACCCATGATATCGGAGGTGAATAAGTCACTCCAATAGGTCAATCGAAATGATCAAAATTAGAACAAAAAGGTAGACTCGCATGGTGGTGCACACCTGTTATTCCAGAACTTGGGAGGTGGAGACAGGAGGATCAAGAGTTCAAGGTCATTCCAAGCTATTTAGTGGAATTTGAGGCCACCTAGGGCTACATGACACCCAGTCTCAAAATGATAACAAGAATAATAAGCAAATAAATAAAACTCACAGTAAAAGTAGAGTCAAATGAGAAAAAAAAAAACTGAAAAGAGCTGCTGGGAACTGTGAGGCTTTGGGCAGATCATCACCTGTAAAATTGATGCTCTAAAATCACAAGACACCGAACAGAATGGGAAGGAACAGGAAGAGGTCCTCGCTAAGTGTTCACCCCAAATAGTGGAAGATGGCAAACTACAGGTCCAGAACATCAGAAAATGTCAAGAATAGCAATCTTAAAAGGATGTTAAATATGTGTATGTTTATGTCTGTGTGCGTGTGTGTGTACTCATATGTGCAAATGGGTGCAGATGCCCAAGGAGACCAGAAGACAGTGTCAGATACCCTAGAGCTGAAGTTACAGACAATTGTGAGCCACTGTGTGGGTGTTGGGAACTGAATTTGGACCTTCTGCAATACCAGCAAGCACTCTTAATGCTGAGTCATCCCTCCAGCCCCAAGGATAGCAATCTTAATATGTACACATACATGTGGACACATCATAACCAAACCACACTGGAATCCATAATTAAAAAGTAAATCCTAAATACAGATAGAGAAAGAAAGAAATACTGAATCTATTAATAAGGATAAGAATTATAGCAGATTTCACACAGAAGAGACTATTGGACACTATATTATACTGTACTACACAATATTAAACAATACAATACAATACTATTCTAGTCAATGCTATACTATATATTGTGTACCATCCCCACTATGCTATATGCCAGAATATATAGGAATATGTGCCGGTTAGCTTTAGTTGTCAACTTGACAGTCTTGGAAAGAGAGAACCTCAACCGAGAAAAGTACCTCTGTTGGATTGGCCTGTGGGCATGTCCATGGGAACATTTTATTGATTCTTAATTGGTATAGGAAGGTCCAGCCCACTGTGAGTAGTGCCACTCCTAGGCAGGTGGGTCTGGGCTATTTAAGAAAAGTAGTTGAGAAAGCCAGTATACAGAATTCCTCCCTGGTTTCTGCTTCAGTTCCTGCCTTGACTTCTATGTATGATGGACTGTGAGCTGTAAGTCAAATCAACCCTTTGTTCTCCAAGTTGGTTTTCGTCAGTGTTTTATCACTGCAACAGAAAGCAAAGTAGGATGGATAGCCTTTAAAAAATGCTGCCAAACCAACATTCTATACAGAGGGAAAATACAGAAAATATGTGGAAAAACTCAGATGTCAAGAATTTTGAAAGGAATAGATTTTCATAAAATACGAACTTATGAAATTTTTATTTGCAACAGAACAGTCTGCTCAAAAATATGGTGGTAGGTCTTTAAGCCTGACAAGTCTGAGAGCAGTTCAAAGCTTAAATCTATACAAAGAAATGAAGAATCCAGAGAAAGATAAAGTGAAAGTGAATACAGAAAAAAAAAAGATGGCTTTATCACATTTGAACAGTCTGAAAAGACAAGTCTAAAATAAAAGGTACAAAACAATATATTGTATTGAAAACTTGTAAAACTAAATTCTTTACCCAAACATTCTGTACAGATCATTGAACTGACCACAGAAAAAGGGTGAATGTTGAGAGGAAAACTCGGAGGTGCAGTGTCGTAAGATTCTGACGTATTATAAATGAGGTGCAATCACATGTAAAGGCCTAATCGTGATAAGATAATGGTTCTTACTGCAAACTGTAGAGGATGTTCTTAAGATACATATATATATAAATAGGGCTGATGAGATGGCTCAGTAGGTGAAGGCTGATGACATGAGTTTAATCCATAGGGCCCACATGCTGGAAAAAGAGAACAGACTCCTTCATGTTATCCTCTGATCTCCACACACATCCTGTGACATACACACATGCACACACACACATACACAGAGACACATACACACACAGAGCCTTCCCTAAATGAATAACACAAAATGTAAAAAAAAAATTGTTAAGATGAATTAATATAAAGATATTAAGTCAATTTGAAAGAAAGAATTTTAAAGTGAATACGTGGTTTAAATAGAACACATTCATGAAATAGCAAATATTAAAACAATAATATTGAGGATTGTGCCAAATATAAATAATTTAAACACTGATTAAATGGAATAGAGTGACAGATCGATTTTAAAATTTTCAAACAGTGTCTATAAGAAATCCAGCGTAATTATAGAGATTTCAGATTTTATGTTATAGAATAAAGCAAGATATAGAGGCATTAATTAAATGTATCTAGACTATTACTGATATCATATAAGTTAATCTTCAAAATAAGAAACAGTTCTGGATGGAAAAGAACTATGTAGCAGTAAAATAGTGCATCAACCAGACCTAACATGTCTTATGTGTCTACATGCCAAATCACACGGAAGTCAGAAGCAAAACTGAGACCAGCAAAGATCACAGCTGCTGGACATGGGTGTTGGGAACCAAACTCTGATCTTCTGCAAGAGCAGCACACTCTTTTAACTACTGAGCAATCTTTGCAGTACGCTAATTACTACTTACAAAATATTACACATAGAAATGTTTTTGCATGCACACATGCCTCTGTGACCAAGACGGGCAAAGTTCTGAGCCTTGAAGAAATATCTGCCTTTTTGTTTACCATAGATGAAGTTCTGGGTTTGATACCAGCACCACCCAAAATTAGGAAAGAAATATGAAATTTAAAGAATTAATAATCAGGCAACCTTTGTTATTTGACCAAATAGAATTAAAATAAAATCTATCAGCAGAAAGAAGTCTGGAAATTCCCAGTTATTTGACACCAAATAAAGTATACAAACAGTGTCTGATTCAAAGAGAAAACATACTGAGAATTTTAAAATATTCTACACTGAAGAAAAATGGGAACATATGACATGAAACACACAAAGCAAGGTTTACACAGAAATGTAAATAGCCAATGTTTAGACAATAAGGGCTGGAAACCGTCATGTAATATTTTAGGGAATAAAGACAAGGACAGCAAGTTCAGTCCAAACGAATCAGATGAAAGAAAATAATGATGAGATCAAAGATTAATGGGATTTTAAATAGAAAAACAATAGAAATAAAAACAGTTATAAGAGGTAATAGATGGATGGCAAAAGTTCCCAGGGAACTTGCAGCTTCAGAATTCTACCAAAATATGTTTATCAAACTTTTCTAAGAAAAAGAGGGAGTACTTCTAAAATGAAGGCCAGCATTCCCTGAGGCCATAGCAGAAAAGGACATAAAGGTACTGTCTTTGATGGAAAGAGGTGCAAGAAATACTGGAGAAAAATACTAGCTAATCAAATTACACACCACATTAGAAAGGACATTTGCTATGATTCAGAGGAGTTAGGTGTTCCTCTGATGTCTCAACATAGAAAAACCCATAAAGGGATTTACTACATTAACAAATTGAAGGATTCTAATCCGCACACTCATAACTCAACAGATATAAAAATATTTGACAATAATCAACACACTTTCATGATCTAAACTCTCTGCAAATAACAAAAGCCATCTACACATATGTCAAACATAAAGTTAACAAGGTGTTCAATGGTAAACAACCAAAAGCTTTTCTTCTATGACCAAAATGAAGAGAAAAATACCAAATTTCACTACATCTCTACAGAATAGTATTTAAAGGTCTACCAATAGCAATTAGGCAAGAAAAAGGAATATATGACATCCAAATTAAAGGGGAAGAAATTAAACAGTGTCTGTCTGCAGATGAGATGATCTGATAGAAACCCATGACGATTACTCCAAAAATTATTCAAACTGATAATTTCAATAATGTTGCAGGTTGAAAGTCAAGTTGCATGTCTATACAAAACAAAAACAAGAAAAAAGGAAAAACGAAGAAAACAATCTCAAGGGCTGGACAGATGGCTCAGTGGTTAAGTGCACTGTCTGCTCTTGGAGAGGACCTGGGTTCCATTGCCAGCACCCACATGATAGCAACGATCTGTACCTCCAGTTTCAGGATACCTGACACCCACTTCTGGCCTATGTGAGTTTGTGCTCCTGAAGGTACCCACATACATGTAAGAAAAATACTCATATACATAAAACAAAAATAAGTAGATAAATAAATAAATGACAAAATAAAACAAACTCATTATTAAAATAGTATCAAAACAAACAAACACTTAGGAATAAATTTAACTAAAGCTGTGAAAGATCTGGATACTGAGAATTGTATGAAAGAAGCTGAAGAAGACACAGATAGCCTGAAGACATCTGTGTTCATGGAGTAGATGGTTAATTTTGCTAAAAGATCTGCTGTACCTCAACAGAATCAATTCCATTGCTATCAATATTGCAGTTGTATATTTCACTGAAACAGAAACAAATTAATTAAATTTACTGAAGCACAAAGGACTCCAAATAGGCAAAACAACTTTGACTATGAATAATAATAAAGCTGGATACTTCATATTTCCTGGTATCAAATTATCTTACAGCATACTCTGGTAGTATGAATACATGGTATTAGCATAAAGATCGAAAAACAGACCAAGGAAGTAGATTAGAAACCCCAGATGAATGCATGCAAATTGAGTGTCTATGGTTTGAATGTGTTCCCTCCAAAATTCAAGTGCTGCCACTGTTATTGTATGAAAGACGGAACTTCAAGAGGCAACTAGATCGACAGAAGTCTTCCTTGAATGGGAGAAGTCCCTCTTTACTACGATCTTTAAGAAGCAACTAGTAGCCTGATCCGTTGTCTTTTGCTACGTGAGGACACAGCCGCTATGCTTCCTCCACTCTGAAAGATGTAAGCTATCTACGCGCAACAGAGCTTACGAGTACCTTCATCTTGACCTCTAAGTCTCCAGAGTTGCGAGAAATAAATTTCTGTTTCTAAGTTATCCAGTCTGTGGTATTCTGACACAGCATCACAAATGCACTAAAATGATAACTAATTAATCTTGATAGGGACTGAAGAACACAGAATGAGAAAAAAGATGAGCTCTTTGGTAAATACGTTTGAGAAAACAATATCAATCATTTGAAAGAAAAATAAATATGCTTTTATATTCACAGATGATGTGACTGAATCAAAGACAACTGTTTCATCTGGTGGTCAAGGATACAAGAGAAATCCGCTACAAAACCCCAAGCTAGAATGCAATACCTTGAACTTTTGTTGAGTCAGCATGCCAGGGGTCAGCTTGATTCACTGGGAAGGGACTTTCAGGATAGAGTACACCTCGAGAACTAATCGCCATGGAGATAGACGTAAAGTACTTTCCCTCCCCTGTGAATCTGCTTCTTCCAGGACTGGTGAGGAGCTCAAGAGGGAGGGTCCTGGCCTACTTCCGGACTGTGGGAGGGCTGAAGATAGAAACAGGGAAAGCTTTCATGAAAGCATTGTTGGAACTTCGCCAAGCCTTACCCATAATGCTCTTCTCTTCTCTTCTCTTTAGTCATCTATCTGAAAGGCCTGTAGGGGCTTGAGATGACCAGGTGGAGTTTCTTAAAAAGCTTTTTTGTTTTTCTTTTCTTTCCTTTTAGCACACAATTTTTATTTGATTTTACTTACTGGTTTATTGGTGTTGTTTTATTTTGTTGTGGTTTATGTTTATTTTTGTGAGACAGGCTCTCACTATGTAGCCCCACCTGGCCTGGAAGTCCCTACGTAGACCATCTAGGCTGGTCTCAATCTCACAGAGCTCCACCTGCTTCTGTCTCCCAAGTGTAGGAATTAAAGGCGTGCATCACCACCACGCCCAGCACCCAGGTGCATTCATTTATTCATTGTGTGTGCGTACACGTGTGTGCATCCACATATAGGCCCTGGTGTGCATGTGAACACTTGTTCTCTCCTTCCATGTGGGTTCTGGGGACTGAATTCAGCACGTCAGGTTTAGCTAGCAGCAAATGTCTCCACTGGGTGGGCCATCTCGCCAGCCCTTAGAAAGCTTTCTTGATCTGAAGCAGCTTCTCCTTATGTGGAGTGGCTTCACATTGCAGGTAATGTCTTTCCTCTGTGAGGTGGTAAGCCAGTGAACACACCATGGATCACGGAGTGGGAACTCAAGCAAACCTGTATTCCAGTCAGCACTGCTGATTTTCTACCAGAGCCAGGACCACCTGCTTAGATTCCTTTACCTCACAGGAGGCTGTGTAGAGAGAAGCACTTTCTGAAATACTACAACTTAATTATTTCTTCCCCTTCCTGTGTGGAGAGAAACAAAAACCTCTGACCCCAGTCTCATCTGGAGGCTATGTCATAGAAGAATCACTGAATGACTGTTATTTATAATTTGATGTAATAACATTAAATGGCCTGAATAAGAAATGGTTAATTTCTGATGAGATCTGGCATGTTCAAAGTGGTGGCTACAGACAAAGAAAAAAATAATTGAAACTAGATCTCCCTATGTAGCACTGGCTGGCCTGGAGCTTACTATGTAGATAAGGCTAACCCCAAACTCAGAGATCCACCTGTTTTTGTCTCCCCAGTACTGGGATTAAGAGCATCCATCATCAGTTCCAGCTTGATACTTTCAAAAGCAATAAAGTATAGTCAACTATAAAGTACCATGAAGCCCCATATTTTTTTTAAAAAAGCCAATGAAATCTAAAATTTAACAAAAATTTTACTGCTAAAATATAAGACTGATTTGGGAGTGGATGGCTCCACAATTCTCTCCTGCTTTTCGCTTTTACCTCGAAGAAGACACTAAACTTCTTATTCCTGGTTATTTCCTCTGTTAAATTATGTCTTCCGTATCAGATCTCTGTTAGACCTGGAAAAACAGCAGCTGTTTATGTTCAATAAATAGTAATTGTTGTTAAACCTTACAAAATCTGGGCTGGCGAGATGGCTCAGTGGGTTAAGGTGCTTGCCACACAAGCCTGATGAACCGTGTTCTATCCCCAGAACCCGGGTAAAGGGGGAAGGAGAAAACCAACAGCACAAACTGTCCTCTGACCTCCACACACTCTTGCTGTGGCCTGTGCAGTCCCCTCCACACACACACATCATACATGCTCACACTAATGTAATAAATGAACATTTACAACCCCAAATGATAGATTGTTATTTTAGATTCACTGACTCTTCTTTTATGCCAATGAGTTAGACAAAATAACTCTCTAGCACTAGGTAGTGGTTTGAATGAGAAACGTCCCCTATAGGCTTAAGGTATTTAAACACTTGGACCCTAGTTGGTGGTGATATTTGGGGAGGTTTATCGGATGCAGTCTTGCTGGAGGAAGTATGTCACTGGGTCAAGCTTAGAACGTTTATAGCCTTGCCCACTTCCAGTTCATTCTCTCTGGCTTCAGGTTTGCAATTGAAGATGTGATCACCCAGCCTCCTGTTCCAGCTGCTTGCTGCCCTGCCTCCCCACCTGACGGACGCTCCCTCTGGATCCATTAAGCCCGAATAAACTCGTCAGTAAGTTGTTCTGGTCATGGTGTTTAATCACAGTGATAAACATAACAAATACGCACTCTATAAGTACATAGAATAAAGGTTGCCTTGTGATAAGCCTGTACCTTATGCAAATACAGTTACAGTGAAACACTGACCCTGGGTTCCAGTCCTGGCTTGAGAGAGTAGACTCTGACGCTGTCTGGTACCTGAGTGCCAAATGCAATTCTCTGATGCTTTTGATCAGGGCTGAAAAACAGGCAGCACGAAAGTGAAATCCGAAGTGAGTTCACAGTCTGGGATCAGCTGTTGTGGCTTGGATGTCTGGTGCAATTTTGATCAAAGACTAAAGCTCGGAAGTGTTGACTCTGGTGTCCTGGGTTAGGAAGTCTAGTTGAGAGAAAGGTGGCTACCTTTTTCTAGGGTATAAAGGAAGTTTCAGCTGGTGTTAATGAGCTGCCTATAAAGTGGGTTAGGGAGACACATAAATACTGAAAGTGAACTGAGATGCAACCCACACAAAGGAATTCTATCTGGGTGTGCTTGCCTCAGTGAGGGAACATAATAATTACAGAAAACACATTACTGGGTGAGTACGGTGTGGAGGCATATGCCTGTAATCTCAGTACTTGGGATGCAAAGGCAGCTGGATCAAGGACAGCCTTGCTACCCAGCAAGTCTGAGATAGTGGGGACTACATGAAACCCTGCCCAAGAAAACAATAGTAGCTGGACATGATGACACTCATCTTTAATCCCAGCACTTATGAGGCAGAGGCTCTCTCAAACTCTGTGAGTTTGAGGCTAGTCTGCTCTACATAGAGAGTTCCAGACCATTAAGGCTATATAGCAAGGTCCTCAAAACAACAACAACAACAACAAAACTACAACCCAATGATAATAGAAGTAGTAGTAATAACAATAATAATAATGAAAGGAAAAAAAAAAACGTGTCACAGTCTAAGAAATGGCTCCATCAGAGCACGATGACTCAATGAAAAGGTAACATAATAATTTCAGAAAAATGACTGTAAACATGAGGAGAGAGCCTGGGGAGATAGCTCAGAGGTAAGAGCACATACTTTCAGATGACCCCAGGTGGGTTCTCAGAATCCAAGTCAGGCAGCTCACAACCATGTGCAACTGTAGCTCTAGAGGATCTGAACCCTCTTCTGGCCTCCTTCCCTACACATGTGTACATATATGCACATAGAGACACAAACATATATATTTTTTTAATTTATTTATTTTTTCCACAGAGGATATCATTGCATATCTACTCAGGAGGAGTACTAGGATTAAAGGTATGTGTACCTTGTCTAGCAAAAAAATAAATCTTAAAACAACAACAACAACAAAACCAGAACATGAGAACAGCTAGAGATGGTGACACACAGCTGTCATCCAGCACTTAGGAGGTGGTGGCAAGAGGATCAGGAGGTTAAGGTCACCCTTAGCTATACAGATGTTTAAGATCAGCCTAGGGCTACATGATACCCTATTTTTAAATAAATGAATTAATTAATTAACATGGGATCCAGAAACTCTCTTTGAACTTAGGAGACTAAGTTAAAAGCACTGGAATGTTGTAGGAGTGACTTTTACCTAACCTTGTAACCAAAGATATTTTGAGCTCATTTAACACAATTACAGCTTGCTTAGAATGTAAAATACGCTTACTAAGTCTTGGATTCCATTTGTGACCTGGGCATATAACCTTAATCCCTCATTGACCTCTCTTACCCTTGACCCTGAATATGAATAGGTGAGTGTATGTTTTACATATCAAGCACTATAAGCAACAGATGTTGGAAGCAACAGATTATTCCATTTGTGCTGGGAACACTAGATGGGATTAAACTGATATCAACTGTGATTGTGTGTGTGTGTGTTGTCAATAGGAGTCAGAAGGGGCATAATCCTTGGATAAGACAGTTCTTTCCTTCCCCATTTGATGTTTTCATGTCGGAGATACTGTTTCAATAAAAGAAAGTACAGGCCCTTGTTCAAGAGCATGGTACTGAGGGAGTTCTGAAGGAACAGGTTCTTGGCAGTTTGGGTTCCCTCTTGGCTAAAACGGATCCTAAGAGGCTGCATTTTTCTTTTCAATATTTTCATGTTATACATCTGAATCATATTGAGACCCCCTCCCTATCTGCAACTCCCCATGGTCTCTCCCCACCCCCAAATTTCATGCAGTCTATCATATTTGTTAAGGCCTATCTAGTCAAGTTTCTGTCCCCAGATGTCTCTCGGTGTGGGTCCATCCACTGGAGCCTGGTCAGCCTGCCTAGCGTCTTTCCCTTAAAGAGCAGTCATTACCGTAATATAGCTTCTCAGTATTGCTGCAGATTACACATAAACTTCAATAAGTAGTTAACTTCCAAGGAAGAGGCTTGGAAGTTACCATGGCAGTCAACAGGATCAAGAAAAGAGTATTCAGTGCCTCTGGCAGGTCAGTTTTTACTGCACAATCATTGTGCTGTGTGTGTGGTCTGGGTCTCAAGACATCTGAAATGCCTGGGAGAAACTGATCCACTGTGTTTATAAGTCTGGCTCTCCCGGCCGGACAAAATCAGTACTTAGGAAGATACTGTGAAATCTGTATTTGAATGCTGAAAGTAAAAATCCAAGTTTTGGGCAATTGAACACATGAGATAAGACAGGTGTTTAACATCATCATTATACTTTCACATTTCCAAGAATTTGGTCTGAAACATCAAATTTAGACAGCACTTTTTCAGTTATTAAATGGGAAAACGGTAAGAACTGTCAGTAAAACTTAAACTCTTGAGAATTTTCATTTTATTTTTAGAAGAGCAAGCAAAATTTATTGAGAAGTAAAGACATATTTCACCGTACGTAGCTGGGAAGGAACTTTAAACTGAATCGTTCAAATTTTACCTCTAAAATTCTTAAGCTCATAAAAAATGTTTTGATTAGAACTCAAGTATTAGCTAGAATACTGAATTCTTCACAAAAATCCCTGCCTGTGTTACTTGGCATTTATCTCTTTGCTCTGACTAACCTAGAAAGAGTACCAAGGAAAGAGGTTTTAAAACAAATTGTCTTTCGGGGTGGAGAGATGGCTTAGCAGTTAGGAGCACTGGCTGCTCTTGTAGAGGACCGAGTCTGGTTCCCAGTACCCACTTGGCTGCTAACAACAACCCTAGGGAATCCGACATCCTCTTATGATCTCCTCGGACATTGCACACGGGTGCGCTTTCATACATGCAGGCAATGCACTCATATACATAAAATAATAAATAAAAAATATTTTAAAAAATCTCCTTTAACTAGGAAGACCCAGATAGGTGAAATAAGTTACTGCCTAGGTCTGCATTTTGGTGCCATCTAGTGTTAGCCAGGGGTAATAACATTTCAGAAGTGGAGCCCTGGTTTGCCTGTGAAATTCATTTGGATGACGCGATTCCCAAGCTTGTCTTAGATTAATAAAGTGTGAACCACAGTAGCTATGATCTGTAAAGCTTCCTCCACCGTGCGATTTTCTGGAATTTTGTGCTTATTTTTCTATATTCACATAGCATACTTTATTCATATTTCTTACCTTTGGAGTTAGAGAAACCTCTTCCTTCATAGTTTGTTTCTGGTGGGATATTTTTACTTCTGTTGTGGCATTTGCCACAGTCCATCCCCATCAGAGTCATTTGCATACCTCCTGTCTCTTGCTGCCTGCGGGACAATCCCTCCAGAGTGCTTAATGCTCACAGAAAGCATGGCTCAGCCAGTGTTCAGTAACTACCAAAATGATGCTGAGCATAAATTACAGATTAATCAGTTGTACGAGGGTTTTTTTCTTTTCTTTTTTTTTTTTTTTTTTTTTTTGAGACAAGGTTTCCCGTAGCCCCAGCCTGGAACTAGTTATTGTAGACCAGGCTGGCCTCCACCTCACAGATATCTGCCTGTCTCTGCCTGCGGAGTGCTGGGATTAAAGGCATGAACCACTATCACTGGCTCTAATTGTATGATTTCTAAGTTCCTTTTTCTCCTAGGAAGTTTGGTAAACAAGTATTTTATTATCTGTTCTGTCCTATGAGTCACACAATGTGTACTTGCTGGAATAAAAATTATAATAATAAAATTTTTCTTCCCTTAGATGAGAATGATTAAATGCTTATAAAGGGAACTTAAAACATGCTTTATTTTATTTTTAGTTATATGTATGGGTGGCCTTCAAACATGAGCACAGTGTCCACAGTGCCAGACGGAACATTGGTTCCTCTGGTGTTGGAGGTTTGTAAGGCATCTAATGTGGGTTCTCTGAGCTGACTTGGATATTTCACAAGAGCAGTAGACTCTCCTAACCATGAGCCATCTCTCCAGGCAGCCCAGTAGGTCTCCAGACAGTATCACATGTTGTAGTTATATGAAAAAAAGACATTCAATACAGTGTTTATCATTATGTCATATTTTGAAATAAGTACATCAATTTAAGATGTGCACCTGACTGACAGCATTCAGGAGGCTGGGCTAGGAAGATCACTTGAACCCAGTAGTTTAAGACTAGTTAGGCAACAAGGTAACATCTGATCGCAAAAATCGAGAAACAAACAAAATACCATTCCTATTCAGTCCTGTGTTTAGGTATGAAATTTGCCTTAAAAGCTATAAAATTAGTTGACTTGACATTGTAAACTCAGCATTATTCTTGCAAGTCTGTTTAGTGAGATTGGAGAATCTCATTGCTTTTTAAAAATGTAAGTTAACTCATCTAGATGACAATGAGGATTCTGGTTTGTATAATCTTCACGTATTTGAAGCTTATGGAAGTATAAACTGTAAAAACATGGTATTTTTGTCTCCCAAAATAATACCCCTTCTTAACATCTAGAATCTGTGATGAGGTTTCAGTGCTTGCCAAGGAAGATTAAAGAAGCAAGTGGGATTAAGATTGCTAACAATCTCTCTTTAAAGTAAGGAGTTCATCCTGGATTATCCAAATAGGCCCAGTATAGTCATGAGAGTCCTTTACAAGCGGTAGAGACTGACTGGAGAGATACTTAGTGATTACAGCAGGGATACTCTTGCAGAGGACTTAGGTTCAGTTCACAGCACTCACATGGCAGCTAGCAACCCTCTGCAACTCTACTTCCAGGGGCTCTGGCGCCCTTTTCTGGCCTCCACAGTCATTACATGCACATGGTGCACTTACATGCATGTAGGCAAACCCTCATACACATAAAATTTTAAAAATGCAGAAATTTCTCAGATATATCTCAAAACTTCCCCATATATGTATATGTCATAAATGAGTAAAAATATTGCAAGGAATAACTCAGTTACCAGCCAATTATGTGTGTGTGTGTGCGTGCGCGCGCGTGCGCACATATAGTTAGTGATTCTGACTCCTCTCCGGGTTTTCTATGTCTTTCTCATTTAGTCTGTATTGTAAAATCATTTTCTTGTTAGGAATTCCATCTCCATTTGTAAAAGCACCCCCACTATGTAAAATTCCACCTGTTTCAAGATTTTATTATCAATATTTTTAGAAGGTTGGTTTTCTGGAAGATGTCAGCTGTGGTTTTGTATGCTATCCCAGGATGACCTGGCCTCAGCTCGGGATCTGCACTGCCTTCTGCTGTTCTGCTTGTGTCCTGGGAATGAAGTTAAATCCTTCAGCAGATCAGCAGATCGGAAGTATGAACTTCAGACCTACCTTCCCCTTGTTATGATGCGGAGGTGACCTGTGACTAAATGGTTAGCATTTCCAGCCTTGACATAGTGTGTAAAAGGGGGCATTCACTGCTGCTCCTCGCTCCCCTCGTTTTCTGTTCCCCCCTGTGCCTCCCTAATTGTCTGGATGAGCAGACACCCTTCCTCAGGCTCTAGTTAATCAGTTACAGGAGAGCCAAGTTCACTGTGAAGTTCCCATCAGTGAAGAGAAATGAAGACACGCCTTCCAGAAGACAGAAACCCAGTCCAGCACTGGGACTTCCTGCCCACTGCCTCTCTGCTTTCCTCTTTCCCACAAAAGCTCTTTGTACCCTGCAGCACTTTGCCCCTCCCCTCATCTAGAGATCTGAGGCTCAGTCTTTACTATCCTGTTCAGGGCTGACTTTGAATAAACCTCATCTCTCCTACCAATTCCTGTCTTCTAGAACTTTGGCAGAACACGAGGACTAGAAACATCATCTGCTCAGAGTGCCATCATTGAAAAACTGTACACCTGACTTCATCTGACAAGTCATGGTTAAAATGCAAGTGTACTGAAAATTGTTTAAATTTGCCTTCGGGTTGTCTGTGTGGTATGCATATGAAACGCTAATACGTCCTATGTTTAAACCTGGATCCCTTCCTTAGGATCTCTTGTTAGGTAGATGCAGATGTTCTCAAATCTGAAAAAAATCCAAATTTCTGATACACGTCTGGTCTCAAGCAGTTTGGGTAAGGGGTATTCAACTTGTAACTGCAGCTAACAATTTCATCCACACAGTCACACATGTTGAAGATATGCACCTATGTAGAGATGCCACAAGGAAATGGAATCACCTACATATTCACGGGCTCCTGAGTCAGGCTCATGATTCTTTTGCTTAGGTTTAATCTTCTTTCATCATGCAGGCTTCCTTCACCAGCACCTTCAGTATTATGTAGAGAAGTTGAGGTAGATATAAGATGACTCTTAGTCTAATAGAAACTTGGTTGAGGTCACGAGATACATGATATTTAGATCACAAAAATGGAAGACAAAATGCAGATTGCTAACATCATGGCAGAGTACACTCAGGTGGGCTTTAATATACTGAGCCATGCTGTTCACAATCAAGTAAACCTACCTAGAACTTCAGACATGCCACTCTAAAATAGAGATAACAGCTACTTATTTCCAAGGGGAATCAATTGAAATAATTCTTGTATGACTTAATAGAAGTAGGCAGTGTTTAATAAACACTAACTTCCCATCCCACTGTCATTGAAATAGCCCCAAATGAGCAATTGCCTACTCCAACCATCTGAAAACATCAAATAAATGTCTTTGCCATATCTATGAGTTATATTCGCTTGCTTTTTGTTGTTCCACTAAATAATAAAAGTACTACAGGCTCAAGACTGTGAGGACCAAATATGTTAAGAAAATATATTTGTCTGGCTTAGGAGTAATGGGTTCGCCCTTCTATCATATTATTAAGGATAGTTAAAAGGCTTGAAGTCATTGAGGATGGACCCCTCCCTCATAATCAGCAGCTTGTAAAACCAGGAAATGAAACCAGAATTCTGATTACTGGTCAGAAGAATGGGATCTGACTGAGTCTTATCTCTTGCTGAGAATGAAGACGTGCCATTCTACACTGTCCAAAAGATTGTAAGATTATTATTTAGCCAGAGGCAAAAAGCATAGGGCTGTCCATGCCTCTTAAGAGTTATGCAAATAGGCTTATTGGCAATCGGGATGGGAAAATGTCCCAGGAAAGCTGTCAGAGTAAAGACATAAAAATGTCACTAAAAACAGTGACCCTGCTGGCCACTGTCCCCTCTCCTTTGGTGGGAGTCTTTTCTTCTGCAGTTGTCCCCATGGCCTCTGGCCACTCTCACCTTTGAGACTGCTTTATTTTTCCATGTGTTAAACCTTATCTGTCACCTACACTATGCTCTGGGTGACTCATCTCAATTCTATTGATAAAGATCACCCGGACCAGGGAGGAGAGAGAGACCAGCTCAAGATCCTGGTGGTAACATCCTTACCAAGGCCCCTGAGTACTCTTAACTCAGTGAGTCTGTTTGCAAAACCTTCTGATAACGTAGCTAATGGAGAATAACCATCTAACCATCTGACAATGGTATTGCAGCTCCATGAGTTTTTGCTAATTTTTCCCATGTCCAAAGTGTACATTTAAATACATTTCCCTGTTGTGTACGAAGAGCTTATATCATATATCCATTATCAAGTGTCCATAGAGACATCATATAGAGTTAAATGGAAAGAAACCAACAGTAGGAAAGGTTGATCAGATTTATTTAGCTCACCTACTACAAGATGCAATTTTTTCCTGAAATTATAAGATTCATCCCAAAGTCAACTAGAAAAATTTTGTTTCTTTTTCCAATTTTTTTCCAATTAGTTATTATAGAGGATGAAACTGTTAAAAAATATTTACATTTACTGTGGTAGGTAGTGCATTGAATTTCTCACTCAAATACCTAACCAGAGGAAGAAATAAACAGCGAGTTAAAAATTGAATGATTACGACAGTTCTCCTTTTGGTTCAAAATTCATTAATTTAGGCATTTTAAAAATGTTGTTTTAAAATAACATTTAGCTAAGTTATAATTGCTTTTCATTTGGGGAAAAGTACAGAGACTACTGGACTCAGGAAACAGGAACTCAGCTCCAACTCAGACATCAACTGATTCAAGGGTCTTGAGCTTCTCACCTCCTCATCCCTGCAGTCCTCTGGGGGACTGCTGGGAATCAAAACCAGGTCTTCTGCAAGAGCAATCAGTGCTTTTTATTGCTGAGCCAACTCTCTGGCTCTTTATGTACTTTATCATATATGTGTGTGTGTGTGTGTGTGTGTGTGTGTGTGCGCGCGCGTGCACGCGTCTATGTGTGTATGTAATATTAAAACCTCTATAGAGTCAGGTTTGTCCCCAGCTGTACTTCTGCGTGCATTCATCCACTATAGCCTGGTCAACCTACCAAGAATTTCATCCTTAAATGAGACTGACTCTCCCCCTCCCAGAAGCCATCAATCGCCAATACTTCCTGTAGTGGTTTGAACCAAATGTCCCTCATAGGCTCCAAGTATTTGGACATTTTATCTGCAACTTCTGGCTTTGTTTGGGGAGGATCATAGAACTTTTACAAACTGTGGTCGTGCTGGAGGAATCTTACTGAATTTCCTGTCTCTCTCCACTTCCTGTGCCTGCTTGAAGGCATGATTGCTTGACCTTCTGCTCTGACACCTCTCTGGCCACCTTTGCCTCCAGGCCTCCCCCACCATTATGAGCAAGAGTTCGTAATGGAACCATAAGCCAAATTAATTCTTCCTTCTTCAAGTCCCCTTGGTCATGGTATCTTATCACATCAACAGAAAAGTAATTAATACAGAAGTTGGTACCAGATAGTGGGCTGTTGTCATGAAGAACCTGCCTAACCTTGTGAGTGTTTGGAGGAATGGGGAAAACTTGGGAAGTTTGGACTAGAAAAATGGCTAAATGCTACTTGCAGAGCTTAATGAGTTGTTCTAGTAGAAGCCTGAAAGAAAGTAGTTCCAGAGAGAAATAAGGACTTACACAGTAATTGGGTGGTTTTGGCCAAGCATGGTTGCCATGTGCCCTCAGCCTGAGAGCTTACCTGAGGCTAAGTGAAAAGTAATGGACTAATTTCTTTGGCAGATGAAATTTCAAGGCCGCCTAACCTAGAAATGCTGGCATGGCTATTACTGGTGAATATTATGCAGATCTACAGAGAAAAAGAGCTAGTCAGGGAGAAAGAAATGCAGAATGTGCAGTTTGGATTGAAAAGGAGCACTGAAGGCAACAGATCTTCATTGAGAGCAATGGAATACTCCATCTATGTTGCAAACTTCATGGGGGATTAGATTGATAACAGCTGTTTCTGGTTGTGTATGCTGTTCTAGGTCAGTAGGGATCAGAAGGGGAAAATCCTTTGATAAGTCATGGTGAGAAGCCATCCACTGGGGCATAGGAAATCTACTAGTGGTTGCACCCTAAACATAATTTTGCCTTCCCATAACTCTGCAAAGGGGTGGGGTCTGGAGAGCACACCCTCCCCTCATCTGCACTGGAATTTTGGCCAGATTGAGCACATGTGTATTGTGGATACATGTTTCTCTCTGAGGCTTTTTTTAAAACTACTGGTTCATTCAGCAGTAAGTCCCACCCTCTGATCAATAAGGGGGCAGGAAGGCGGGGGGCGAGAAGAGAGGAAACATGGCATCGAGTCCTGGCAGGGACATGGAGAATACTCAAAGCCATGTGGGGAGAAAAGTTCCCTGGTGTGAGGCCCATGTGGAAGGCCAAGACTCAGGAGGCAGCGTTCCAAGTCCCCGCAGTCCTAAGAATCATGAGTGGAAGTGAAATTCAGGCCGGGAATGGGATAGGAGCCTTGTGCCACTGTGGTACTGTACTGGACCTTGCCAAGGAAAGGGCAGCAGGTGGTGGATAAACAATAACTTTGTGAGAAGCCCTAAATAAATCAGTCTCTCTAAATGGAAGATCCGTTTCCCTTTTATCCCACTGGATTAACCAGACCCTGCCTACTAAGGTGTGGAAAATAAATTTCATGAGACAACATGTAAGTAAGTCCAGCTGCCATAAGTTAATGAGTATGAAAGTTATGTCAGGTCCAGAGTTTGCATTTCACAGAGCTTCTTCCCATAATCTTACATTCTTTCTGCTTCCTTGAGTCATGGTGGTGAAAGATGTCTCATTTAGGGCTGAACATTCAATCTCTTATTCTCAACACTGATCAATTACGCATCTCGGTATTGGCTGCTTTCCACTGCAGAAAGAAGCCTCTCTGACCAAGGTTGAGAGTAGCCCATGTCTGTGGGCATAAACACAAGTGTTTACATGTCTCTATTTGTGTGTGTGTGTGTGTGTGTGTGTGTGTGTGTGTGTACAGGTACCTGTGGAATCCAGACGAGAGTATCAGATTCCCTGGAACTGGAGTTACCAGCAGCTGTGAGTCACCCAATGTGGGTCTGGGAACTGAAGTCCAGTCTTTTGCAAGAGCTGTATTTGCTCTCCGTGGCCGAGCCATCTCTTCAGCATAATTATTTGGAAAGTAATGTGACAACATGAGCATTTGCAAAATAATAATAGTAGGTTCTATTCTAGAGCCTATGGCTTCCCTAGTCAAGGGCTTTTGACAAGATTACAGTACCAGGCTTGAAATTTACTACTCTGCAGTGACATCAAAAGAATATATTTATCAGTATTTGAATATATTTTGTTTCTCTTGAAAAACAAAAAGTAGGTGTAGGAAGGAAGCTACCATCTAGTTGGATGCACTACAAATGGAGCCCTTTATCATCTTCATCGACTTTAAAACTCTCAGGACTCTGACCCTTCCTCATCTTCTGTCTCTCTTCTGGGCCTTGAGGTGAATGGTTTCTCTGTGCTACGTGCTTCCCCCATGAGCTGCTGCCACGCGCTCAGAGCAATGGCACCAACCAATCATGACTGACATCTCTCCAACTGTGAGCCCGAAATCAGCCTTTCCTCCTTATGAGTTGATTGTCTTAGACGTTTGCTGTTGCAACACAAAGCTGACTACCACTTCTAATCCTCCATTCTGGGCACACTGGCTCCACCGGAGTCAACACAGATTTAGCACTTACAGTGGATTACCCTTATTGGGTCTGCCCTAGTTTACAGTGAACTCAAACTTCCGGTCTGGAATGGTGTCACACAGGGAAACTCTAACCTCGACAGTGGAAGGGTAGGAAATGCTCTTGCTCACTGAACCGTAAATCACTGCACTCCCTACAAGTTGCAGTGAATATCTTCATATTTGTGGAGAAAATTTTTACTAAATTAAGTAAATGCATTCAAAGTTCATCTTTGCTTCTGTGAACTGTATCCATTCATGTGTGTATAAATTCTCCTTCTCTCTGTGAGCCACTGATGCAGTTTTGATACTTAAAACAGCATGTTTTCAAACCCCTTCTTTATTTTGCCTGACAGTTATGTGATATTTTCTAGAAGACAGGAACTTTCAGAGAAAAATTTATCTTTTCTTCTAAGTATCTTGCCAAATTTTCTCCATACTCTTGCATAGGCCAGTTTGATACTATTTCTATTTAGCAGAAAGATAGTGATAAGAGTCACCTCTGGGGCCTGTGAGTTCCCCACACCTGGATTCTGGATTCTTCACCATACATGCATTTCATTCTGTGGAGTGGAGTTCGTTATTTGCATTCGGGTGCTTGTGTATTCTACCGGCCACCTATCTCCATCAATTGTTTCTGTATCACATGGACTTCTTACACCCTTGGAGCTTCTGTGTGACCATGCTCTCAGTGACAGAGTTCTCCTTGTTCTTTGGGTCTTACCAGGACAAATGAGAGTAAAGCAACAGGCGAGACTATCATTAAACCTGGTATCACTTGTACTGAGATCCAGAGGTAGTTTCACATAGGCCATCTGAAGCTATATGTATGCATGTGTGTGGTGTATGTACATGTCTGTGTGTGCCTGTATGTATATGTATGTGTGTGTGGTATATGCTCATGTCTCTGTGTACACCTGTGTGTGCATAGTACACATTGGGCCAGAGGTCAGTGTTGGGTGGCTTCCTCTATTGCTCTTCACCTTAGATTTTGAGGCAGGGTCTCTCACTAAACCTGGAATTTGCCAATTTGTCTACACTGGCTGGTCATCAAACTCCAAGGATCCACCTTTCTCTCTCTCCGCAGTGCTGGGATTATAGACATGCACTTTTTTCCTGGCCTTTTATGTGGGTGCTGGAGATCTGAACTCAGTCTTCACGCTTGCATAGGAAGCAGTTTACCAAATGAGCCACAGGGCTTTTGAAGCCTCATTGAAAAATCACATCTCATTACTTAACCTGAGGCCCTCTTAGGATCCTGTTTGACAGCTAAGGTTCACCCCAAGTTCATATTCGTTCATGAAGGAAAACACATGAGATATTGATTGTCTGTGTTTGTTTTCTAATCCAAAGAAATTCAATATACAATTACTTCTAAAAAGAATCTACAATATACCTGATGATAGCAGCTGTTCAGGTACATGGGTTACACACTCTGCCTTTCATGAGACACAAAAACATTTTTTTGAAAAGGGCGAAACAAACTTCTGAACAGGAGCTACTGAATGAGAAAGAGAGGAGCCAGAAGGAAGTGAGTCACTGTAGCCCCAGGCCAGTGAAGCCTGTTTAAGAAACTTGTTTGTCCCCTTCCTCTCAGAATTTAAAAAAGATTAATACATGTCATGTCTCAGATGACCACCAGATGGCAGAATTTCAACACATTCTTTTACATATATAATAGCATCCTCCCGCAATTAGGGTTAATGAATAGTCTTGATTTAAGGTCTCTTCTCCTCTCAAGAGGCCTCACACTCTCGTAAATGCGATACAAATATGCTCTAATGACTTGTGTTTTATATTTTAGAATACCAAGAGCTTCATTCCCATGATATAGTTGGCATTCACGAATGCCAATCATTGAGCAAGCTCTGCTTTCTCCTTATTAATGGACCACTCACCTGTTTCATTAGCTGGACTCTCGGGAGCCGCCTGATGCTATTAAGCCTTCTCAGAAGGGGAAAAATACTGCTATTATAGACACATAACTTTTGGAACTTTCCCTGGACTTGGTGGGGAGAAATGAGACAAATTTGAGAGTACAAATAAAGAAAAAAGTTGCAGGAGGTAGGAGAGGAGAAGGATGGATTCAGGCATTTCCAGTAGGTACAGTTTGCCAGGAGACTGTACACAGCGATCCAGCCGTGTTGTTCATTTATTCATTACCCCCCTCCTTTATTGAGCACAAATGATTTAGGAGGCAGCGTGGTCCGTAGGAATGGGAGGATGAACCAAGATTTCTACTGCTCTTGAAGAGCTGGTCATTAGAATATATTTAGAGATGATTGAAGAAAAGAAAATCTCCATCTGGCAGCAACACTAAAACCAAAGGAAACCACATGGTAATTGGGAGGAAATGGTGAACTTCTAAAGAATGTGAAGAAAAGGAAGGTGACTCAAAGGGATTATCAAGAAGAATAAAAGATTAACAAGTAGATGGAGGGTGTAGGATGATGGCAACCAGGGGAGTGAGGCATGTGATGCTGGCAAGTAGACTGGGACCAAGGAGGAAGAACACTAGGGCCAGAGCGTAAGGTGGTGCACACCTTTAATCCCAGCACTCAGGAAGCAGAGGCAGGCAGATCTCTGTGAATTCAAGACTAGCCTGATCTACATAAAAGTGCCAGTCCAGGGCTTCATAGTAATATCCTGTCTCAAAAGGTAGTAATGATAATGATGATGATAATAATAACAACAAACCCAAAACAGGGAACAACTGGGTTTCCACAGTGCTGCCAGCAGTGGTCAGCTCTATGTCTTGAGCTAATCATTTAATGCATCTCCAGTTTCAGGTTCTTCATCTGTGGAATGGAGTCTGTAATAAAGAGTCACTGAGGATGTCAAAGGTGAAAACTCAAGAGAGTGTTCTCTGTGACAATGTGTCTTATGTCATATATATAACAGGAAATGTAAGGACGGCAGGGAAGTTTTCTACTGAGCCCCCAAACCAGATGTACCTCCCTCCCAGGTCTTCTCAGTCTATGTGACTTCAGGTAGATGACTCTAGATTCTGCCAGGTTGACCATGGATGTTAACCGTCATGGAACTGAATGAAGAATTCTTCTCATGCTGTTTACTTTTTAAGTATTCCACCGTTGCTCATAAGAACAAAGGGTTCTCTTCTCTTTGAGCTCTCCTAACACCACACTAGCCCCGATCTTAGTTCCTCCCCCTCCTTTATTATAGAGAGCCTCTACATTCTCACCTGTGAACCTCACCCTCAAGGAGAGACATCCTTTTGACACACAAGAGTCTTTTCAAAGCTTTTTTTCAACAAAGATAAGCCCATGCCACAAAATAACTTTTGTACCACTTGCAAAAATAGAAATTTTTTCCCACGTTATAATGTCTTATGCATACAACCACTAAATGCAGATAGTCATGATTATACCTTTAAAAATTCTTAATGCTGGACTTGGTGGTGCATGCCTTTCATTCCAGCACTCGGGAGGCAGAGGCAGGTAGATCTCTATGAGGTTGAGGCCAGCCTGGTCTACATAGGAATGTCCAGGCCAACTGGGGCTATGGGAGAGCCTGTCAAAAGCACACAGACAAACAACCCCTGCCCACAAATGATTAACATAAACTGTAATTCTACCATCATATCGTGATTTCCAGTTGTTTTTCAATTATGACTTGTTTACCTTTCCAAATCATTAGAAATAAATCAAACTCACTCTTTTTCTAATTGCTACATTCAATTAGTGCTTTAATACCAGACAAGGTAGAGTCTTCTGCACTGTAATTTTGTTATTTGCAAGATAGAACATAATTCAGGGTTATGATGAGGATTCACCAGCTGATACCCTGGGATTTTCATTTGCTTAGCAGAGGAGTGCTATGTAAGTAATAATTAAATTATCTATATGGATAACGCCAATGAAAATTGCTGATGCTTCCTTAGCATCTTTCTTCTAAAATTACATTGATTTATTTGTGTGTGTGCAGAGGTCAGAGACAACTTTCAGGAATCTGTTCTTTCCCTTTACCATATGTATTCTAGTTCTATTGAACTCAGGTAGTCAGACCTAATGACAAGCATCTTTACCCACTGAATGATTTTACCAGCCCTCATTAACATCTTTCTTTTTAAATTATTTTATTATTTTTGTTTTATTTTATGTGTATGAGTGTATTGCCTGCATGTATGTAAGTTCCCCTATGTCATACAATGACCAGAAGAGGGTGTTGGATCCCCTGAAACTGGAGTTACAGACCAGACAGTTGTTAACCACCATGTGGGTGCTGGAAATTGAACCCAGGTCCTCTGCAAGAGCAGCCAGTTCTCTTAACCGCTGAGCTATCTCTCTAGCCCATCATTAACATCTGTCTAAGGACAGCCATTTCTACTCTTGTATAGGCAGGAACTCATTTAACACTCATATCAACCTTACGAAGAAGGCACTAGTATTGTGCCCATTTTACAGATCACTATTTTGAGGCATGGTGGACTCAAGTCAATTCTGCAAAGCAGCTCAACCAGCAAACGACACCATGCAATGTGCCTGGCTCTGAACACTGTGGTACTGTGGTAGTAATCACTCAACCACATGGCATAATCTCCAACAGGAAATACTTTGTACCTGTTTGGTTGCCAGGGACCCAAACTGGTTGTCACTGATCAAATTTAATAAATGTCCTCACTGGGAGGCACGCTTCCCCGAATCCTGGCACACAGCCTTGGTCTGCCTGCTCTAAGTCAGTCATCCAGGCTAGAAGATATTAAGAATCATTGAAAAACACAGTAAGACCAAGTCTGCAGAGCGGGGCATAACTCGGGCTGAGTGGGTGAGTGCGGACAGGAAAGAATCCAGGAGGAGAATGGACCAGCAGAGAGGATTGCTTCAGGCACGTGGTCCCGCTGGGGTGAGGTGGGCGTGCCAAACCCAGTAGCTCCAAGCCCAGGTCCCAGAATAGCTCGAAGGGGGCATGCTGCCAGCGAGTCAATTACTACAGCCAGCGCTGGGAGCACTTAATCAGATGCATCCGGTTTGCATTCACACGACATTAGGCGGAAATATGTGGTCGACTTCGATGAGTTGGCACTCTCTGAAGTGGGCCGGCCTTCCTTGCAAGCCAGGTCTCTTGCAAGTTGATATCTAATGTTTCTCTCCTTTGAGTAGCTACTCTGCATCTAAACGATTCAGTGTATTGTATCTCTCTAGAGTACTCCTGCCTAGTGAATTCTTTCTTTGTTTTTTTAAAAAAGTACTTTATTTATTATTATTTTTACTTTATGTGTATGAGTGTTTTGCCTGCATGTAAGGTCATCTGTACCATGCAGTGTCCACAGAGGCCAAAAGAGGGTGTCAGATGCCCTGAAACTATTGTGACAGATGGTTGTTAGTCACCATTTAGGTACAGTGAATCAAACTCTTTCCTCTAGAAGAAAATGTTCCTAACGGCTGAGCCACATCTATCCAGCCCTGACTTCTTTCTTGAGATGATTTAATGGAAACTGAGAGCTGGAGGCCAGTGGAATCACATCTTGGAATACTCAAGGCCCATCAGACCTGCCCTGTACCCAGTGTTCCTGCACCGTGCATGTCATCTGGTGTGTCAGTCTTAGGAGGGCTGACACCAGCAACAAGACACCAAAAGAGAAAGGTCACGATGACCCTGAGTGCCGATAAGCTTCCTGTTTTTGGAGGAGTTCCCACAAATAAAACATTGTGGTTGCCAACTGGCTTCAAGATCTTCCCGGATCACAGACTGCCAGTTACTTAGCTCAGTGGACTTGGGTGCTTACTATTGTTTGAATGTCTTTTTCTCTTAAGCTTCTGTGGCAGGTGCTCTTGGTGCCCCATCCAAATTCCCTTGATCTGACCAGTGATCCTACCTCCACCTGCTGTGCTGGCGGCTTTCTTCCCCAGCGGAAACAGTGCTATTCCAAGTGGCTCAGGACCAATGACAGACTGAAGCAAGGTCACAGACATTTGGTCTTTTTTCTTTTCTTTTTTCTTGCCTCTGACCATGGAAACTTCATTGTTGTATTTAGTGAACAAAATTTCCTGTAGGATGAATCTAAAACTAAAACCCTCAGGGGCTGGAGAGATGGTTGGGTAGCTAAAGTGTTTGCCGTGAGGACCAGAGTTTGGATCTCCAGCACCTGAGTTAATTCTGGCTGGATATGGCAGCCTGTTTTCAATTTCTGTGTGAGAGAGTCAGAGATGGATGATCCCTGGAACAAACTGGCCAGTTAAACTAGCTGAAGAATCAGGGAGCTCCAGGTTCAAATGAGAGATCCTGCCTCAGTATATAAGATGGACAGTGATCAATAAGATGCCTAATGTCAATCTCAGGCCTTCATATGCACATACATATATGCACACATGCAAACATACATACGTATACATGCACCACATACATGTAAAAATTCTCTTAAAATTATGACCTGCCTGGTTTCCCTTCCTCCTATCAAGGTTTCTTCCGGAAGGTACCACATTCAGTAAGTCACCTGAGCAAAAAAGTTCTTGGTTTAGGCTCTGCGTTTCTGGAACTCATCTAACATCAGTGAAAATCTTCAGGAAAATTTGAAGAGATGGTTCAATGGTTAAGAACACTAACTGTTCTTATAGAAGTCCTGGATTCAGTTCCCAGCACCCCCATGGTAGCTAACAACGGCCTTCTGGCTTCTGTGGGAATTTCATTCATGAGTACACCTAAGCACTCGTACACATGAAATAATAAATTAAAATTTAAAAATAAAGAAAAAAACAAAACAACAACAACCACAAGAGAAAAACCCAATTATGGGCTTGGCATGTAAGGGTGTTTTCCACCAAGCCTGACAATCTTAGTTCAATTTTAAGATTTATGTTGTAGGAGACGAGAACTAACTCCAACAAGTTGTCCTCTGTCCTCAATATGCATGCTGTGACATATGTGACCCCTAATAATAAATGTAAAGTAAAATCTAGATTTTCCCTAAAAATATTTCTGAAATTATGAGTGCGAAGATGTAGTTAAGTCTTTTGATGCACAGTACAGAACTGTATATTTTCTGTACATGTGTGTGCATTTGACAGTGCATGACCTTAAACCAGTCCACTTACACCAAATGTAGATGAATTATGTCATTAGAACATTGTCTCCTAAAAAGTATGATTTGCAGAACCTGTTTGTGCTACCTCAAAGTTTCATTCATGAGCTATACTCATGTTGCATGTAGACTCAATTTTTGTTGACAGTTTCAAATTCAGCAAAAATCTTTCATTTTCTCTTAGTCCCTGAACCTTGCTATAGTTCTAAGGAGATACTCATGAGAAAATAGTAAAAAAAAGAAAGCAGAGTGGAATTTTTAAATTATTTTTTGTGTATCAGTGTATTACTTGAGTATATGTAAGTGCGCCTGTGTCATGCAGTGTCCAGTGAGACCAGAAGACAGTGTTGGATCCTCTGGAACTGGCATTACTGGTGGTTGTTAGTTTCCATGTGGGTGCTGGGAATCAAACCTGGATCCTCTGTGAGAGCAGCCAGTGTTCTTAACTGCTGAGCCATCTCTCCAGTCCCCCATGAATTATTTTTTGAAAACGCTGTTATGCAGAAATGTTTTGCTGGGTACATGAGTTAAAGCTTGGTTGCAAGATGGGAGGAGCTTCTAGAAACTGAAAAGTCTTATTGCCAGGACTGCTCTCTAATGTACTAAAGGTCAGGTTCTCTCCTCAGAGGAAGAAGAGCCTGTGGTGACCTGCTCAGGTTCTTGGGAAGCACAGGGACTCTTTGATGTTGTTCATGTTCTTCTAGAAATTGGAATCATGCTGTGAATAATGCCTCTCAGATCTGGAGGCTGATGTGAAGATGACTGTTGGGGACCGTGGACAGTTTAGCTGGTGGAAATCTTGCCTAGCATATATGAGGCCCTGGGTTTGATTCCCAGCAATGCAGAAACTGGGCGTGGTGTTGCAGGAGTGTAATCCTAGCACGTGGGAGGCAGAGGACAGGAGGATCACTACACAGTGAATCTGGGGTTAGCATGGGCTATATGAGACCCTGTCTTATAAATAAAAAGTATAATCTTCCAAGAGAGACTTGTCACAGCGCTTGAGTGACTAAAGGCATACAACACAGAGACTAAGCCGTCATGGGTGATACCTTGACTCTATTGATTTCGTGGGTTTTTTCTTTTTACAATTTATGTATTTGAATGTTTTGAATGCATGTATGTAAGTGCACCCATGTCATGCAGTGCTCATGGAGGTCAGGAGAGGGCACTGGATCTCCTGGAACTGGATTTACAGATGGTTGTTAGCCACCATGTGGGTGTAGGGAACCAAATCCAGGTCCTTCATAAGAGCAGCCAGTGCTCTTAACCACTGAGCCATCTCTCCAGCCTCTGATTTCATGTTTTTTTTTTTTAATGGCTCCTATAGGGAACGGAGTATTCCCAATATAGGGAATGGCAATGTTCAGTAAAAGTATTTTAGCATCAGAATTTTGCATCTCATCTTCAGTAAATGGTCTTCCGGACTTAGTCCCTCGTGTTTTCTTTCTGGAACAATCTTCCACTGAGGATATAGAAACCTGAGGACAAATGCATCTTGAAAAACAAACTTTTTACCTTGGCAAAGATTTCCAAATACACTTTGAAATTCATAGGACACGTTTAAAATTAGAGACTCTGGAAATGTAGCACCTGTAAGTGAGTGAGGGGTGGGCACAGAGACTCTGTGTACTCAATCTCCACACTTGTTCCAGAATTAAAAGTCGCACTTTAAGATGCAATTCTTGATGTTTTTATCCATCTGTGCATGCTTCAGTGAGTGACAAGTTCTTATGACAGAATAAACTCCATTAATAGAGCGATTAATATCTTTATTCTGACAGCTAGTTCCACTTTTAGATTTTTAAAGAAATTCCATACAGTTTTCCATATGGTTGCATTAATTTTCATTCCTAGCAACCGTGTATAAAAGTTACTATTTTTTCCACATTCTCACTCTTATTTTTTCTTTCCTTTCTTGCATTCCCCAGTGTTTATTGACAAGAAGCACACATGCAGAATTGAGCTAAGTGGTCATCATTGGATAAAAGGAGTTTTAAAACTGTGAGTCGAGGACTGGTTGTGTGTAGATTATATACATTCAACAATGGAGTGTATGTAGCCATGAAAGGATGAAATTCTGTTCTCAGTGACAGCAAGGGGATATGTAAGAACATTATGTTAAGGGTGGCAGCTCAAGTGCAGAAGGACAGACACTGAAATCATACTCTTAAGTGGATTCCACACAAGTTGAGAATAGCCTGATGTCCAACAGAGTTTGGGCAGAGTCGGGTCTGGGAAGTGAAAGACATTGGTTAATGGGGAAAATGGTGCAGTTAGAGAGGAAGAACAAGTTCTGGTGTTCTATGGTAATTTAGGGCTTGTAGAGTGAGCAGTAATGCACACTTTATCCCAAATTAGCTGAAAGAAAGGATTTTGAATGTATTCACTGTAAAGGAATGATAACACTAAAGATGACGGATATACTAAGTAGCCTCCTTTGTTGTACAAATCATCATGTGCCTCACAAATGTATACAAGTAAAAAAAAATTAATTACATTTATATGTGTGTGTGTGTGCGTGTGTGTGCCCATGCCATGGCACACCTGTGGAAGTCAGAGGAGTCAGTTTAGGGGCATGTGAGCATGTGCACACACATTAAAAAATAATAAATGTAAAATTATTTTAAATAAGAGAAAATGTCTTTCTTTGTGCACAGGATCTCCCCTGTGCAGGAGAGTACATAACTTTGCTCCTACTGGTCTCCAGAGGTTTGATGTCAACTGAATGAAAAATAGTCCCTACTTGTTAGGAGCCACTGAGATGGTTGTACTCACCCAGGATTTGAGATTTATGATTGTCTGGGAAAGATGTTAATAATTTGCTTGACTGGAAACCTGATGCATGGGTGGACTGATGACTTGCATCTAATAGTTCAAAATACCTGAATTTCCTGACACTCTGTAAGGGAAAAAATTCCAAAATAATCTAATAAAATGATGCAAGAAGTAGGAAGAAGGCTGGAGAAATGGATGTGCCACACTACGGAGCCAACTCTCAACCAGGGACAGTTCTGTCACTCATTAGTGCCCCAGTACTAAGTTCCTCTAAGAGTACCACAGAAGGTGTCTGCTGTAAGTCAGAGGACATTGCTACAGCAAGAGAAACGAGTTCTATTATCTCAATGGGGAAAAATGGGATCTCAGCACAATAGAAATGGATGACTATTGCTATTCAGAGTGAATGCAATTACCATGAAAACCCACAGGGACCAAGGGATAAACAGAAGATTTTGACACTGAGAAAGTTACAGCACTGGCTAATTCATCACTGATTCCCTGGAAACTAAATGGTTCAGGCTGCAGAGAGAGAAGAAAAAACATTTCTCGATCAGCAGGTAGAAACTTCATATGAGTTCCTGCAGAAAGGGTTTGTAGAATCTATCAATTTTTCATTCCTCAGATATCTCCAAGTCCAGGCATTTAATTGAAATAGAGACAAATATTTAAAAGGAAACCTACTGCAATGAGTTTACAGGTATATTCTGTGAATCTAATCCCAAGACTCTCTGAAGAAACCTATGTCCACTAACTAGGACATCTGGGTAACAGGAACAGGAATGTCCATGGCTTGTCAACGGAAGTTAATCATTAGAGAATCATAATGCTAAATGTCTGCTAGAGTAGGATTTTTGTTAGGAAGGACAGAAATCAAATGAAATAAAAGAATTTTGGCCAAAGTTGTCACAGTTGGCCCGGTGGGACAGCAGACCTCTCCAGAAATCAGAAAGATCAGCTGGAAATGTAAAGGCAGAAGCTTCAGGTAGATTGCCTAATTTCCAGCAAGAATCAGATCCTGGATCAGGTCCTGATTTGTAGAACCAAATGGAAGAACTGCTGAGCAGTTCTTTGAGCCTCCTCACCTAAGCAGCAAGCAGCAAGCAAGGCCACATTTTTATCTCCGTACAGAGAGCCATGCTCCTGCCTGTGGACCTGAAATCACTGTGGGACACTTCTTACCATTCAAAGTGCCAGTGTGGCTAATGGAGAACAAGGCGGAGTCAGTGTATTGTCCTCCAACATTGATTTCCTTCTTTTGATGGGACTGTTCTCTGTCCTGTTCGTTATATTGTCTTCCCTTTACACATTTGTAAGTGCAAGTTCTGCTCTGCAGCATGAGACATTTCTGTCACATTGATGTGCACCAGGAAGAGGAAATGTTTTTGCCTTTTGAAGTCCTTTCGTGGGAAGTGTTGCTGACTCCAGAACAGTGCAAAAACTGACCCTCTGTGGTTGTGCGGTTCCATGCATTGACTGGCACATTCCCAGGCACAGCTCCCTAGAAGCAGTAGGTCTGAACTGCGTTCATGATAGGCTAGTTCTAAAAGTAACTTGAGGGGCTGGAGAGATGGCTTAGCAATTAAGACCACTGGCTGGTCTTCCAGAGGACTTGGGTTCAGTTCCCTGTACCACGTAGCAGCTAACACTCATCCCTAACTCCAGTTCCAAGGGGCCTGACTCCCTCTTCAGGCCTCCATGGGAATTGCACACACATGGTGCACTTACATACATGCAGGCAAAACACTCATATAGTTAAAAATAAAAAAGTAAATAAATTATATATTCTTTTCAGAAAAGTAACTTGAAAAGAATAGCAGAAAGAAACCTTCTGGGCCTTAATGATACAGTGGTGTAGCCATCACCTAATCTAAGAGCCGCAACACTGGAAGGAGGCTCAGTGTGCAGAACTCAGCTCTGGGAGCCTGCGTGCCTGTGAGATTTAAAAGTTCTTTCAAGCAGATTTTATCTTCAGTGCTTTATTAAAATGAATAGTGTCTCTATTAGAAGTTTTAGAATGTAGCATTTGTTATTACAAAGAGACTAGACTTTTTAAAATCCTTTTATGAGGGGGATTAAGAGAAATGAAATGAGAATTTCTGTATCTTTAGAGTTCAATCAAAACCACACACATAAAGTGAATATGTATGGGAAGGATTGTCTTATGTAAGCGGAATATTAGCAATAGAATATGAATGGTGCGTTCCTTTAATCCCAAGACTAGGGAGACAGAAGCAGTGGACCTCTTTGAATTCAAGGCCAATCCAGTCTAATGGCAAGGTACTACAGGGGCTGCAGGAAAACCTTGTCTCAAAAAAATGTTGGTGAACCAGTTGGAGGAAGAAGTGAATTACATTTCTATTCCTCAACTGAAAATGATACTGCAATGTTGTTTACAAACAGAGAGACCACCACAATATGCAACAATACCCAAAGGAAAAAAACCACAATGATAGATAGTGTGACAGGTAAGTTATTATTCTATATTTATTTTAATGAGGCTTGTGATATTTATTAACTTCTAAGAGTTATAATTGATTGTGATTTACTTTCTCCATCAAGTAAGTACCTGCTTTCTGCATGACTTTGTTCATGACTGTAACAAAGTACCTGAAATAAATAACTTAAGAGGGAAAGGCTTCTTTTGGCACATGCTTTCAGAAAGCTGTCGCAGTTGTGATGGGATACTCATGGCAGCAGGAGCTGTGACTACAGACATACTGGAGAGCATCTTTTCCATGGTGGCAGAGCAGGAAGCAGAGAACGCAGGTCAGAACCAAGGCAGGTGTAACTTCCCAAAGCCTATATTTAGAGACCTTCTACCAGCCTGGCCCTGCCTCCTAAAAACTGGGGGGCCAGGCTGAGAATTTAGCACCTGAGTCTATGCAGGATATTCCAGATCTAGTTCATACCACGTTCTTACTGAATTTCATTTTTTTAGTTTCTTTAAAAGCCTTCCCAAATTACATCAGCTTTAAGGACCTTGATCTCTAGTCTGCCTTTATTGTTGCTTGTTGACAGGTGGCTGGATCACTTCTCCAATATATGGTACAAGGCTGTCAATATCAAGGGCTGAAGACTGTCTATTTCATTCTTTTTATGGTATACCCTTATAAAATTATGTTATGATTTAGAGGATAGGAAATAGATTTGTTTGGCTCTAAGCTCTACAGAACTCACAATATTTCCAAGTAGGGGACTGTTCTGTATTAGAGAGAATGATCTATGATAACCATGGCTTTGGGTTTAAAAAAAAGTTATTTTTATTTTATGTGTATGAATGTGTTGCCTGCCTGTATATAAGTGCATTCATGCTGTGCAATGCCAGCAGAGGCCAGAAGAGGGCGCTGGATACCCTGGAACTTGAGTTATGGGCGGTTCTTAGCTGCCATATGGATGTTGGGAATCAAACCCAGGTCCTTTGGGAGAGCAGTCAGTGCTCTTAACTGCTGAGCCATCTCCCCAGCTCCTTGCTTTGGGTTTTGAATGAGTGAGTCTATTAAGTATACAGTGAGCAAAGGTAAGAGGAGAAATAGTAAGTAGCAGATAGAGATAAACAGCGGACAGATCACAAGCCTCATCTGGCGTTCACAAGATCCAGCAGAGGGGACGGGAGTGGGTCATCTGACAGAGCAAAGGCACCGTCCTCAAGCCATGGGCTTGGAAACAGCCAGCAGAAATGACGCAGGGAAGCTGAGACAGGCAACTGGAGTTCCTGATGGGACGAGTTCTGGGCAGAGGATCCTCTGTCCTGTCCAAGGATGAGCTTCTTATTCCCAATACTTTTATGTCACAGGACAAACAATAGCAACATCTGTTGGAAATGTTTTACCTTCCAGCTGCTCTCGTGGCTGCAATGCTTTTGAAAATTCCCGTAGCTGTTCGCTGTTCTTCCCTCTCCGCATCCCAGAGTCATGGGGCCAGCCTGACCCCGTAACAGGACTGTGGCGGACTCTCAACGTATCAGCAGCAAATAAGGCTGAGTCTGTTTAGCATTCCACAGAAGTGCATTTGTATCATTTTCTAGCTGTACTTATGCTTACAGTTTAACACGTGTGTACATTTTGTTCATTTCCAAAGTCTGTATCTGCTTTCAATCTTCACCATCAGTTCTTCAGAATCTTTAATTATTTAGAAACATTTCACTTAAAATGGTGCCGAAGTATTTTAGATGGTCTCTGATACTACTTGAGAATAAATGTAAATTAACAAGTCTTCCTCCTTACAGTGAAATAAATTATCATGTTCTCGGAAAGATCTAGTGACAAAAATGCCCTAGAGTAAAAACACGCGGTTGCTTCAACCAGATATGCAAAAGACATTTCATTCTTGCATATTTGGGGATCAAATCATGAAGAGCATTAGGTGTGTCTGTGAGACAGGAAGCACCAAAATACACTTTCTCTTCCTATTACCCACAACTCTGTTAACCTTATGCTAAACTAATGGAGATATCTTCCTGGCTTCATTACCTCAATATAAATGTCACTAACTTCTCTCAGACATATTGTAATTGGTGTTAGTTTCTAATGAGATTCACAATCCTGAGGGAAAGTTAACTCACTGAAAGATCTTCCCCACTCACTGCCGAATACTAAGCAGCAGAACCGTGTGATACTGACATAATTAATAAAACTCCATGAGAAGAAATTTATTTCAAAAGACTAAATGTACTAGGTGTTATGCAGAATATCATTTTTAACTTATTGCCAATGTAATGTAATATGTTACAAGAATAATTACTTTGGTGGGGGAGGAAACAGACTGAGAAGAACTTAGGTGAAACTTGAAAGCTCACAGTTCTCTTTATTGTTGTATTTTGTTATGCATGGTTGGCAAAATGAAATTTTGACAAGCTTTTGCTGTTGTTCGTAGAAGGTGGGATGTTTGTTATGGTGATGATGTATAAGTGTATCCTGTGATTCTGTTCCAAATATCATATTCCCAATTACACAGACAATATTTCCACGGTAACCATTACGCATTCATTTAAAAATTATTCTATGCTACAAGTATTTCTTTTGTACCTATGAACCTACAGCAGCAGTGACAGCATGAATGAAACCCAAACAAACCTAGGTCAGACATAAACCCAGTATGGAGGAGAAAGGCGATTGAAAAGCCCCTGCCCAAGCTGAGAGACTATTGACAACTGATGGCTGCTGGGAGCCTTTAAGGGTGTGATGCTTGGTAGACTAACCATGCTCCAGGGATGGACTAACACCCAAGAGTATTTGGGGAATACAAATTAGACTTGATGGGTCTTAAAAATAATAGAGAACCTCAAGTAAAAGGGGTAAGAAAGGGGGGGGGCTGAGAAAAGATGGGAAAGAGGTTGTGAATATGGTCAAATACACTATATGAACTATACGAATGAAGACTGAAATATTACTTTAAGAACTCACAGATAGTTAAAAAATATATAAAGAGTGCTGTGTGTATAGCTCTGTGGAATGGCACTTATACAGAATGTGCAGGATCCTAGTTTTAATCCCCAGTAGGGAAAATAAGAAATAAAAATAAAGAAAATAGAAAAGCATATGATTAAAGTAAGTTTTTCAGCATTATAAAACTGTTTGACACATCATGTAAAGTTCTTTTATGTCTTCAAACTTTATTTATTGCTTGTGGGTGCAGGTATGGCGGTTCAGAGGAGAACTGCCAGAAACCGGTTCTCTCCTGCTCTGTTGGCTATGGGATCAAGTTCAGGTGTTCAGACTTCATGGCAAGTGCCTTTATCCACTGAGTCATGTTACCAGCCACATAAAAATCTCTTTTACTCTGTGGACTACATTGCCCTCATCAGAGAAAATTACTCCAAGCAATTTTGTTAATTCACTCATACATATGCACATTTATGTAGATGAGTAGAATCTCAACAGATATAATTTCCTGCAAATTACTTCTTAAATAATATGTTGGGTATCTCTACATTTCAGCGCATGTGAGAACATCTTTTCAGGAATTATAATATGGAATATTGCAGGGAATAATCAATCATTCCCCTGGCATGAAACTTAGGTTGCTTTCCACAATTTGCTATCACAAGCAGCACTAATTAGAGCATTCTTGAACTCCCACACATCTTGTAAACATGTAGAGGGGGCGCAGGGTAGGGTCGTAGATGCAGATGAGCTGGGAATAAGTCTATAACTAGCTCATGTTTTTATTAATTCCTCTAAGCAGTCATCCAAGTCTATATTTAACTACTAATAGCTTAAATTTTTAAAATAAAACTTCTTATCCACTTATAGGGAGGGGCAGAAAGAGACTGTAGAACAATATAAGCAGCAATCCAATTGGTGTATAAAAATACAGGTATGTAAGAGTGGACAAGAAACACCTATACAAGTATCACTTTCCAGGGCTGGAGAGATGACTCAGAGGTTAAGAGCTCTTGCTGTTCTTGCAGAAGACTGAGTTCAGTCCCCAACACACACATGGCGGCCCATAGATGTCTCTAATTCCAGTTTCCAGGGATCCAGTGCCCTCTTCTGGCCTCAGGGGAAACTGCATGCCGATGGTGCACTCACACACATGCAGGCAAAACACCCATACTCATAAAACAAAGTTAAATAATATTTTTAAAGTGTCATTTTCCAGAAAGGGAAATAGAGCATCGGTTCCAAAAGTTGTCTACACTTTTAGAACACTGGAAAAATGTAAATTCATGAGATCTATGATATGTACCCAATTCACACATTATAGTTAGCATTTTCATGCTTACAAGAGGTTGAACATCTTATTTTTAAGTCTCTTTTGTGAGTTTCCTGTCTATATACACTTTAACTTTTCCTATTCTCTTATTTAATTTTAAAAACTTTATATATGTTCATAATTGAATTGAATTGCAAATATTCTCTTCGAGGCTACAATTTGCATTTGAGTTTCTGTTTGTTCTCTTCATGAGTTCTTGATTTCATTTATATTTGTAACCTTCAAAGTTGCCCTGGGTCCCTCATCTGCTTTCCATCTCTGTGCAACAAAGAACTCTGGGCAGCAAATTTCAGAGTGCCGGTCATCCCCTCACAGTTCAGTGGGCCATTGCAAATTTCACAGTCAGTTCATGGAAAGCTTCACATTTACTTGCTGATTTCGCAGCACTTCTAAATATGTCTTCCTTATTGACTGCAAGTCATGAGACTGAAAAGTTTTCCATTTGGAGTTGACTTGTATCTTCTGTAACAGAAACTTCCTGTTTTAATAATGTCTCACTTTACCGACTATAAACCTAAGGACCTCCCTCTCTCAGCAGTGACATTTTAGAGTTGTCTCAGGCTCATTCTGGACCTTTCTCTGATCATCTGTAAGTATTCTCTGTCACACTGGTGTGGAACAATCTCTCAACTATATGTGGCTGTTCCATTTCATGATGCAGAAACAATATGCAATTTCAGGCTTTCTTAAGAACTTTGAATAGTTGGGAATACTCTAACATATTTTTTTTTTTTTTGGTGTACGTACTTGTATTTTATGTGTATGAGAGTTTTGCCTGCATTCATGTAAGTGCACTTTGCACATATAGCACCTGCAGAGGCCAGAGAAGGCAGGAGATCTCCTGGAGCTGGATCTCCTGGAACTGAAGTTAATGGATGGTTTTTAGCCACCATGTGGGAGCTGGAATGAAACAGATTCTCTATCAGAGAAGCCAGTGTAACGGCAGAATTATCTCTCCAGCTCCAAGAGAATACTTTTTTTTAAAGAAATGGAAATGCAGATGATTGATCTGTTACTTATACTGATACTTTAAAACATGATAATTCAAATTCAACTACATTTTTCTACCATTTTAAAGTTCCAAAATCACAAGAGAAGATATTTGTTACCCAAGCAGATTGATTACAAGGCATGTATTTTTAGGGTCTTTGTTCATTTTTTAATTGAGTTGTTAAACTTGGATTTGACTCCTGAGTTAAATTCCTTCTATATTTTGAGTGTGAACTCATTAACAGATACAGGATTGGAAAACACTTTTTCTTGTTCCATGGGTTGTCTCATTATTTGAATCATAGTGAATGTGGTCTATTGTGGAATCCCGTAATCTATAACAAATATTCTGAAGCCTTAAAAAATGTTTACATGTTTACCACACCTTGCTGTTACCATGGTGAAGTGAACTGTAGGATTTTTAGTAGGCAAATGAAAATAAGAGTCCTTGTTGTCAAGGGCAGGTTTGTGTATTTAGCGCATCATGAAAAGCCCAGTGGTAGTTGATATGGATCAGTAGAGACCTACATAGTTAGCAGCTTCAGAGGGAAGCTGTGGGATTCCCAAAGCATCCTTTCAGAATCAAGGTGACTGTGAAGGACCCCTGACTCCAATAGTTAATTGACTTCTTAAACTCAAAGTACTTCAAACTCATTTTGCTTAATAAAATCCTTGGAATTCCCAGTAGTGAAGTGTTCTTAAAATTTATTTTATTATACAGAGTTTCTCAACATGAAATTTTGATTATGCTAGTGCGATTACAAAACAGTAAATGCATGCATATTTGATTTTTACCTATCTAATTTCAACTCTGAAAATGAGACAGTGTGCACATGCTTTCTAATTAAAACAAGTCTGAGGGTTTTTTCAAATCACAAAATAAGAAAATAATAAAACCTATAAAGTTATAGTCAAAAAATGCTTGACACATTAAACATTCAAATATCTGATAAATAAGAAGACATGAATGAGTGAGAAATTTTACCCAAGGATTAGACCATGATAAAAGAAATACTGTGGCAAAACTGAAACTCTGTTGATGAAATGTGCAATGAACCATTTATGTATATGGAAAGTTCCAAGTTGGTATTTACTTACAGTTATGAATTCAAATTGTTCTATTAAGTTTGATTATGATATTTAGATAAGACCTTCACGGACCCAAGTACAGAAGAACAATGAGTCTTCATTGGAATGGAGGAGGTATTTTCCCTCCACTGTTTCTTTTCTTTTTCTCCTTCTTTGCCCTTTAAAATTGTTTTTATTTGTATGTGTGTGTATGTTTGTGTGTATGATTAGCATGTGCATACAGTGCCAGTATGGTTCGGGAGAAGGCATTGGAATGTCAGGAATTGGAGTTATGGGTGGTTGAGATACAACATATGGGTGCTAGAAAAGTAACTCAGGTCCTCCAGAAGAGCAGCAATTGCTCTTAACTATTGAGCCCGTTCTCCAGCCCCACCTCCATTTGTTTCTAAAGAGCGGATTGCTGCATTAACAAAGCTAAAAGATGACTATCAGATCAATTTTCTTCCAGACTTTGGTTTTCTTCTCTGTCATGTCTACATATTTCTTATAATTCTCAGTTTCAGACTTTTAAATGCAATTTTCCACATTGAAAAGGCCTGGGTATAATTTTATACCATTAACCATTTTCAGAATAGTTTGTGCAATCCAGGCTGGTATCAAACTTGGGACAATCTTACTTCATCTCTCACTGCTGGGATTACAGGCACATGCCACCATGCCTGGTATGATGATTTGTTTGAAATGTCAACTTGTCACAATTTAGAATCACCTGAGCAGGGGGCCTCAGTGAGGAACTGTCTTGATTTAACAGAAGTGGGAAGACCCACCCCAAATGTGGGTGGCACCTTCTAGTAGGTGCCCAGATAAAATAGGAGTGTGGTAGATAATTCATTCTTTTGCTTCACTCTGGCTGCAGAGTTAACTTTCCGTGTTGCTGCCGATTTCTTCACTGATGTTCAAATCAGCTTTTCCAAACTTCCGGTGTGGACTGAATGGCTCTCCAGGAACCTTCCAGGTTTCAGCACCAGGTTAGCATTGCTGAGGCACTGCACCCTAGACATTGAACAACTGAGGTCTGGGTCTCTCTGTTGTGAGACTGCTATTGTTGGACTATTTTGACTGTATTGCATAAGCCAATATAAGTAATTGTTTTAATATGTATTCATTCTGATGTTCTACTCTTCTAGAGCATTCCAGTTAATACAGTTGGGTTATTGCCACAAGTTGTCACTGAAATGCTGATGAAGCCACCACTCAAGTAGCCTAGACTAGCCTCAAACTTGCTATGTAGCTGAGGATGACCTTGATCTTCCGATTTTCCCGCCTTCATCTTCTAAGTGCTAGGATTACTGGGGTGTACCACCATGCCCAGTTTATGCAGTGCTGGGGATTGAACTCAGGATTTTGTGCATGCTAAGCCAGCACGCGCCTCATAACCCCCAGCTCCTTGAAGTCACTCTTTACATTCATCACTAGATTCCTCCTGGCTGATCTCCTGAGCACATGCTGGGCTGGATTCTGGGATCTGGAAGTGGGATTGGATTTGGCTGCAGGACATGGTGCTCAGGGAGACATAAACTGTGTGTGTGGAAGTGAGACGCTAGTGTAGGACAGAACCAGGGAAGCAAAGCAAGGACAGTGTGAATAAATGAACAGAGAACAGAGACCAGGTGCAGCTCAAAAAGCCAACAGTGCGGGTAGATTCTAGACACACGGCACAGAGCTCAGAGAGGGCTGCCAGAGTGGGGTCCGTCACACAGCGTTGGATAAGGAACCACTTGGGGGTGCTGACTCAGGGAAGATTTGAAATTATAGCTTCATATACCTTCTTCGCTTGCAGCATTTCTCAGTCTGGATTTTTGTAGACTGCCTTTTTATTATACATTTCTCACAACTCCTAATACCGCGATCGTTTTCCCATCCCCGTCATGAAACACTGGTGCTCAGTCCAGTTTTCCTAAAGGATCTGATTTTGCCCCAGCCATGCCTGTGTTGAAAAAATTGCAGCCACTCCTGTTCCCTCAGTCTGGCATTTGGCAAACTGTAGTGTGAAGTCCATCTTTGTACCTTTCAGGTTAGGGCCACAGCAGAGGGGCTAGGCCTCTTATTCTATAGTAGAGGCTCTAGGACACAGGTTCCTTCTGTTCTGCTTCTTGACTATGGGACTGCCCATGGAGGTTTCACAGACAAAACTTACCAATACACAACACTTCTGCCCCATTCTAGGGGTTGGTTATTCCAACACTGACTGTAAGAAAAAGCTGTGAAAATATTTTACAGCTGCATGTTCATTGAAGAAGACACTGTGCACGCACTGTTGAACAAAGTTTGTTTGTTAAAGAGTCTTATATACCAGGCTGGCTCAAAGTCTTGGTCCTTCTGTTTCTGCCTTCTAAGTGCTGAAACACATACGGACATTACAGGCCTGCACCACAGTGATAGCGAAGACTTTTCTGTATTTCAGGCCTACTGCACTTAATTATACTTTTATACGAAGGAGAATCCTGGGATTTTCAGCTTCTAAGATTTGTACATCTGTGAATTCTCTCTCCTCTCTCTGAACACCACGAGCACTTGTCCGTGTCTTTGTAATTACTTACTATATTTTGTCATTCTTAGTGTGACGTCTTTTGTATTAGACTGTAAGCTCCCAGAGGTCAACCATTGTATGTTAATTATTTTAGCTATGAACAAATGATTGAACTTGAAAATGTTTGCTTACTGAGTGGCTTGATGATACATTGATCTCTCAGGTGTAAAGGGAAGAGAGTTGTCATTCTACATAGTCAATTCTGAGATTGCATCAAAACAGTCTGTGAGTCAATCACATAACCAGTAAACTGAACTTGTTCTGAAATAGTTTGCTAGTTATTTTGAAATGATATTTAAAATGCTGATATGTAAGCAAACATTGAGTATTTAAAATTTTTCTCTATTGAGACATAATCAACATAAAATGCATTTCATAGGATCCTGGGTTAGATAACTCAGTCAGTAAAATGCTTGCCACATAAGCACGAGGACCTGTGTTATATCTGCAACACCCACATTACGAGCCAAGTGTGGTGGAGCTCTGTAGCTTTAGAAGCAGAGAGACAGATCCCCAAGTCTCATTGGCCACTCAGCCTTCTGGTAAGTGAGCTCCAAGGTCCAGTGAGTGATTTAGTCTGGAAAAACAAGGTGGAAGGCTCTTGAGGAACACCCAAGCTTGACCTCTGGCCTCCATATATATGAATACACATATACAGTCACGCACACACACACACACACACACACACAATGTATGGCATATATATGTATACATAATGTATGCAACTTAGTGAGCTTGAAGATAAGTTTAGATTCATGAAAGTAAAGTCTGCTGGGTTTCAGTAAACACCGAAACTGTGACCACCAACGAAATCAAGATTTAGAACAATTCTATCACTCCGGCAGTCTGCTGTTGCTCCTTACTAGTTGATTCTTTCCAGCACTTCCAACCCTTGGCAACCACTGATATGTTGTTGGCTTTTCCTCTATAGTTCTACTGTTTCCAAAAGTTTTCCTTTTGGATATTTTTAAGATGGATGATAAGAGTAGCCTATCAGGAAGGAACGTGCTCCTCCCCTTCAAGACTATTGTCACCTTTAACACCCCTCTCACAATTAGATTTGGAAATATTACCAGTTTGTAATTTCAGCATGAAATTTGATTTGCTGTGATTAATTTGAAGTAAGAACGTCAATGGAATGTTATTATGCCTCTTGATAGAATCCTCACCGGTTAAGGCAGTGTGTTTTCCAAAACTGCGATTAATGGTTTCATAATTTTTATGCTGTTTCTGAAATCACCATCACCAGTTTTTCCATGATTACGTATTTGCAGACATTTAAAAAGTGCTACATATGCAAGTATTGTTGCATAAAAGACACACAGGGGACTAGGAACGCCTGCTGCAGTTTTTTAGTTTGAAGGGAGAAAAGTGGGATGGAAGGAGAAATAGCCAGTCTTTCCACTTAGCATGCAATGTGCCTTCCTTTAGCTATAAATCATTTTCAAGTTACAGTGAATCCTCCCACTTAGGATATTAATCCTTCATAGTGTAATTAGCCAAGAACTCTTGTGTTGAAGAAAAGCTAAGTAATTGATAACAGTATCTAGAATGCCCAGAAAAATATGTTACAAGTGTGTTGTTCAAATATTTTAGAGGAAGTCAAATGCAAACAAAACATAAGATATGATCATAGGACTTGAAGTTGTTGGATGCTTTTTATTAGAGTTTGAGGGTAATTGAAATATTGGCAACAAATGGCTATCCAAAAGAAAGTGCAATATCTGAAAACATGATGATCTGCTTTCCTATTTTAGGATTATTTTGCAGTTTGTGTCTGTTGATAAATATGTACTTACATGTTCTATGAATGTTTTCTTTATCTTTTGAATAATACTTTGGATTTATAAAGACTATATCTTGTAATACATTATGTCCATTTAGTTCTTTTCAGAACAGTATTAAAAGTAAATAAAGCAAAAGAAAAAAAGATAGCTGTTTTAGGAATTATTTAGGGAGTAAAAAAAAAGAAGTAATGGGAAAAAAGTCTCCATGTGAAAAAAAAAAAAGTCCTTCTGTGATGAATTCATTTCCACTGCTTTATCCAGGGTTGTGAGAATAAGAAGTCTTGGCAGTTGCTGCAAGCTATTCACCTGAGCGCTGTCCATCATGTGCATTTTGAAAGACATGGAATTTATGAATTGTCAACACATCCCATAGGTGAGAAATCAATGCTCATCAGAGAAAAGAGCTAGACAAACACCCCAATACACTGAAAATCAAAATGCTGCCTGGTATCCTTATCTTGAGAACATATTCCATGTAATTTTCAGTTCACACATGGGAAAAACTGTAATCCATGAGATGTGGGTGGCAAATTAAATGTCTATCACTGTGCCTTTCAAGTGGAATACAGTTTGGAAATCCATGACTTAAGCTTCCCCTGTCCTACGATCCATATGAAACAAATTGTCACTGAGAAGTTCCCTATAAATACAACTATCTAATACTGAAACTGCTGACAGCCTTATAGGCTACCTCAGTACTGGAAGTCAGCACTAAACACATGGAGCTACATTAGATTCGTCCCTGGAGGACGGACTTAGGCTTCATTGGCAAGGGCACCACATGAGTTCCATTTGATTCCTCATTAAAGCTCTCTCAGGAATTCCAGCCACTCTCTGTGGTTGCTTTTACATCTCTCTGTATGTGAGAGATAGATGTGAGCCACAGAGGCCTGCGTTTTAAGAGTTTTACATATTTAGAAAAAGACTGTTTCTCTTAATCAACTGAACAGATAAATAAGCATCCCACAGACTTAACGAAGGTCTTCCAGTTTATTGATCATCAACTACTCTTTATTATTATTGTTATTATTATTTTCGAGGTAAATCACTCAGTTTTATTCCATGAGCATTTATTTCATTGAAAATTCAAAGAGGGGCATCCACTTTGTTCCATGTTTATCTTTCTCCAGAAAAAGGAACACCATGAAGACAAGCCATGACCTGGGCCTTTTTATTTTTGTTACCAAGCACTCCGATTGTAGTAATGAAATCATAACAGCTACATTACAGCAATTGGTGAGATCCAAATAACTATACACACTACTGCTGCCTGTGGTCAGTTGCGTTGACTTGGAGTCTTGAAAATAACACGGTAAGATTGAACATATTTTGTAAATATCTCATTGAAAAACAAAGCAATGATCCAAGGAAACATAGTCTGATGGTGCCATGTACTCATTCTTTGTGGGAGTCTCTTTAAAAATTTGCATACCTGTCATTGGTTCAAATACAATGAAAACAAATGAAACTCTTGTCCTGAAATAACTCTGTATAATACATCTCTCTGGAAGGAACCCTTCAGTGATTACTGAAATTATACCTTCAGTCTCCAGACTATCTAAGCACAGTGCTACTAATGGAATATTAATAATGCTAATTACTAATGCATTCCTGGGTAATGCACTAACTGCTTTAGATTGCCGCTCCCTCAAATTGACCCATGTATGCATCTGCATACAAGGTTAAAAAAGCCAAGCAAATTGTGATATAATTAAGCACAGAGAAGATAAAAAGATAGTCCGATAAGATTATTTTAAAAAATGCATTATTGTGAAAGGTTTTTTTTTGCATTTACAAGACTAATTATTTGAGAAAATTGTTTTCTAATGCTCAAGATACATCAGGCAAACCTATTTTTATGCATATATTTATATACACATAAACATGCTTATACACTATTAACCTTATATATGTGCATAACTCACATTCAGACACTTTAAAACTCTATCCAAAAGACTAGTTATTCCAGTTTTCAGAGTGCCATTCATCCCTGGCCTAAACACCTCTGTCTAGAGATTAGATAATTTTGACACCTCTGGGGTTGGTTAGAAATAAAAATGCTACTTTTAAAAGCTTCAAAGTAAAAGGAAAATATATCAACCCAAAAGCCATGAGAGTGCTGTGCTAAAGATATATTTCCTTTAGCAAGCCCACGGATTTGGTCCAGAAAAAGCAGAAAGCATCCAACACTTTTCCCAAGAGAGGGGCCAAGAGAGTCAGGCACAAAGGGCTCGGGACTGACTGCAGCAAAGGAGGAAAAGAGACAGGGGAATACCCCCAAACCTTCTGTGCCATCAAAGACAACATTCTTACAGAAGATCCGAGCCTCATGCTGTTCTAACCACAGGAACACTGATACACATGTCTACTCAAGCAAATGTACTCAACATAAGCCTTCCTCAGAGACTAGCTTCCTGTAGAAAAAAAGCCAGTTTACACTGCTCTGGCGCCTTTTCAGTCCACCTGTCCTCAGCTGTGGATCTGAGACAAACTAGAGCCTGAAATCATGCATTGTCTACCCAGGTGGCCTTTCCTGTCACCTGTGCCACACTTTGAATGATAAATACCAAGTACTATCACCCAGGAACACAGTCAGGGCGTTCATATGATATTAGGAAATGGCATCACTGAACAGCATACTCCATAGTTTATTTCGACAGTTATCTCTCAAAAGATACATGTAACACAAGAGCCACATAAGTAGATTGACATTCACACGGAAGTCATTGTGATTCTAAAGTCTTGGTTAGTAGTTCATGGACAATTTAGGCTGTTGAGAATATATTCTAAATACATACTCTGGCAAAGGAGGCTTTGAAATTGATAAGAATTTCTGATTTCAAATGGAAAACGCATATAATTATGCTCTATCATCCTAGGTGAGTGGGATGGAGAAAATAAACGGGTTGGAGGGTACGTGAGCTATACGAGGAGTTACAGGAGGACATACTCGCGCGCGCGCACACACACACACACACACACACACACACACACACACATCCTACTCTAAGTTCAAAAACACCCAAGGGTCACTACTCAACAAGTGAAACTGGAGTCAGAGGAAGGAAGGAAGACTGGAAAGGAACTGGGGACACAGGAAGATTCAGGGGGAACCCCATGGAACGCGTGCATCCTCCCAGAGACAGTGGGAAGGTTGAGGCGGAGCCTGGCATGGGGTCTGCCCAGCCCTGGGAGGCGGGCGGGCCCTGGTGGGAGGGCCTGGAAATCGCTGCTCTTCAGGAGTTCACATCTCTGAGTGAGAATCTCCTTGTTGCTTGAGGACCAAGGCCGGCTTTCCCCAGCTTCCTGCTCCTCAACGAGCCCAGCCCGGAGTGGCAGAGGTGCTGGCGACAGCGGCAGAGCCTCGCCCACTGCCATCCCCACCCTTTCCATCCTTAGCCTTTACAGAGTCGCTGCTCCTGACGCGTTCTTGGAGACCCCAGGGCACAGAAGAGGAGAGCAATCAGCAGGCGCAGGGGCACCGCCAGGCGGCATGTGGCCGCTCGGAGCCGCCCCGGCGCCCGGGGTCTGAGGCTGAGGCTCTAGCCGGCCGTTGTGAGCCGCCGCGGCGGACCCGCTGGCGCCGCCGTCCCCTGGTCCAGGGCCGCGCCGCGATGGGGCACCTGCCCAAGAGGATGCGCGGGGGCCGCCGCCTGCTGCCTCTGCTCGGGCTCTTTGTACTGCTCAAGGTAGGGGACCTCCCCCAGCCCTCGGCGACGCGGATCGCGCCGGCCGTGGGTAGCGACGCGCGCGGGGCGCAGTGGCCGGGCTGGGAACCGCCAGCCCCGCAGCCCCGCGCACGCTTTGTCCTCGCAGGCGCGGGTGCCGGATGGTCTGCGGGGATGCGGGTGCTGGGATGAAGTTTGCTCGCTCCGCTTGCTGCCTTTTGTGGTCCTCCGACACATCAGAGGCAGACTTGTTGGGTAGTGCTTTCTTGGAGAAAAGGAGGTCGCGTTCGCTGCTGGTCCCACCGCACCCCAATTCCGCTTAACCCCTCCGCCCTCCCCTGGTGGAGCCTTGTGAGGCTGCTTTGTCTCAATTTACCTTCTGTGGGAATCACGTAGGGCAAAGAGCTCCCTAACCACAAACGCACTGCTTAACTGGGTTGAGGGCATGGGTTTCATTTAAGAGAATTTCTCTCGCTGTCTTACCTCTATCCACACCGGGGATTCCTTGTAAAACCTGAACTCTCTTTACTATATTTATAGAGGATGCTGCCGTTTTTAATGATGATAGGTAGGTAGATAGATAGATAGACAGATATTTCACTTTTTCCTGTCCTCGTTGGACTGTGTTGCTCAAGATTTTACTTTGAGGAAAATGAGCCCTTTGAGGAAAGGGCTATTCGGAAAAAAAATAATAAAACACCCTAAAACATGTGATTAAAAAAAAATCAACTAGCTGTTTTCTTGGAACGTGGGGTGAAATTAGGATATAATACCCCCCAGTCGTGTTCTCGGTGGTCTGCTTTAGCCCCACCATTAGCCGTCAGGTCCCTTCTGCACTTTGCAAAGCTGACTCAAGGATGTCCACAGGTGACCGGAGCTATCCCTTCAGCACCACCCAGGTACCTACTCAGGAAAGATTGAAACATTAATGACTACAAATGTTTCCTTATTAAGGAGTCACTTCTTGTCTATATGCCCATTAATTATGAATGCTTGTCAAGGGTATAGTGAACAGGACGCATGAATCATGGACAACATCAATTTTAAATACTCTGTATTTTCTTTTGTGTCTTACGAGAACATAGGAAAATGTAGTTTCAGGAAAAACAGCAACACAATACACAAGTAAGATGAAAAATTCTATTTACTATGTTTTTGAATATTTTCTTAAGTTGTGAGTCATCATTTTACCTTAAGATCTGGCAAATAATAAATTCAGTCATATATATATTTTTTCCAGTAGGAGGTTGTTTTTAGTCCACATGACAGATACATTATGCTTCCTGAATTTTTATGACTAACTTTTCTATTTATCAGACTCTGAAACGACTGTGATTTCTATGTGACCCTCATTATGAACTCAAGATGATAAAATGAGGTCATACATTGTACTGAACAGAGATTAATATATGTGTGAGGTCAAATTCACCCTTAACCATGGGAACAATTGCCAACTGCCAGTGTTTGCGTCATAGAGGATAATAGTTCCAGAAAAGAGAATAGCTTGAAAGGAGAGATAGGATGTTGAGGATAGAATGTAAAAGAGTGGCAGAAGTTTGAACTCAAAGCCCGTTAATGGAGTAGGACAATGCAGTTAGTAATCAATCACATGGCGTGGTGGTTATCTTAGTGTCTGTAATGGAGTTCCAGTCTCCTCACATAATATGTGTATTTCTCGATGTTTGTCTGCAAAGGTTAATTATGATAGGCTGCATGACATAATGCATATGCAGACCAATCTTACTGCTTAAAAAAGCATTGTGCTCATGAAAAAAATAGTTTTGTAAAGAAAGTTATTAATATCTGTTTTATTTAAGCTCAAGATTTGTTTCATCAGAAGACAAACATATAAACTGAAAACCCACTATACTCCAATCATCTACATATTCCACAATGCTCTTTTACTGAATCATATTTTCTTACAGTTAGCAAGAGATATTCAAGCTGTTAAACTGGGTGCATAATATCTTACATTTCAGGGTTATGGTAGTACATGGTGCATCAGGCATCTGGTGTAATCTCTTTATAAATTTGGGATAGTTTTGAATTCAAGGCACTGCAAAAGTGCCATAGTAAAATAAATCTAAGCATGCACGTGGTAGCAAGAATATCAAAACACTACTAAATGTCAAATAGTCCACCAGATCTCACTGATAAAACCCCCAAATAGTCCAAGTGTATGAAACAAATCATTTCCCATTGCCTCTAAAAAGTCTCGAGTCTGCATAGTTTTAACCTTGGCTCACATTTATTCTTATTTATTGCCTCCATTGTAAGAGTGAAAATTTCTAAGGAAGATAAGTCAAAAACTTCAACTCTAAGACTTGATTCATAATTTTCTAGTTTCTACAACTCAGATGGATATGAGCTGTGGGAGAGTGGAGGTCTGTGTGATGGGCATCACCAGCTTCACTGAGGGAACATGAGTGAGACTGAGGATGAAAGATTTGTGCATACATCAGTTATGGGTCTGTTTAACAAGGCACCTCAGTTGTCTGAGTCATCTCCTATATATCATGAGACTGGTATCTGCACAACTTATGTGGCATAAACCCAGTGTTTGTCATGAAACATTTCAAATCGTGCAATGTTGGTGGTATGTATGTGCAACTGGAAACAAAACTGCGGCACTGTTACCAAGCAGGAGCCTTTCAGTCTCAAAGTGTATTCATGCTCGTGGTGGAGTGTCTGTCTCGTGTACCTTTCCATAATTCTTATCGAAAACAATCTAACTTCCCGTCCCATCTTTACCGCCTTCCTCAGCAAATGGTTTCCTGTATCACCAGCGCAGTCAATATCAGTACTTTATCAACTAATATGCACACTGTGTATGACCTCACAGGAATTTGAAGTCCGCCTTCCCTGAAGTGTTGCTTAGCAATGGTCAATTGGAATTGTCCCCTGTACTAATAGACTTGGCATGAGTCCTTTACTCCTGTCTTACACTGTCTGTATTTCTTTCTTTTGACTCAAATGAAATGTCATGAAAGGTCATTAACTTTGAAGGAAATCAATGTAGTTTTTGAACATCTATGTTTAACTCTGTACAAATATGTCGTATTGTACTGACCAAACTATTCTTCCTCTTTTTTTTTTTTTTCTGGTTTTTGTTTTGTTTTGAGATGGGTCTCTTTGTTGCTCCAGCTGGCCTGGAACTTCCTATGTAGACTAGGCTGGCCAAGATCTCTGTGAGATCTTCCTGATTCTGTCTCCCAAGTCCTGGGATTAAAGGCAGGTGTCACAATGCCCAGTTATAGCCAAACTATTCTTAACCTGGGGGAATACCAACTGCCCATAGTCTCTCTGCTCTTCCCCTCTTCCTGATATCTCTGTCTCTCTGTCTATGTCTCTCTCTCTCTCTCTCTCTCACACACACACGCGCACACACACACACACACACACAAACACACACACACAGGTCACATCTAACTTGTCTCATTTTCCCTGGGGAGATTTTATCCTAAGCACACCGAGGACAGTTTACTGGTTCTGTTTTTACAGCTTTGGGATGCACGTGTGTGCCTTAGTTCTTTATGATGTAAGAGACTATTTTATGAAAGAGAAACTTCAAACCATTACTCTGCCTTATTTTGGCCTCAAGGAAAATGCATATCTACATGCATAGATGATTAGAGACAATTTGAGAGTTGTATTTTGAAGTGTAGTATTATTTCTAGTTTTTAAATGTCTAAATGAAAGGTATTTAGTTTTCTTTAGATTAACAACTGAGTTTGTGTGCATATCGGGGGGGGTATATGCATGTGTGTGCACACATGTTCCTGAGCACATACCTGTGCATGTATGTGTAGAGGCCAAAGGTCAACCTCTGTCATTCTCCACCTGATTACTTTTGAGACAGGGTCTCTCATTGAAACTAAAACTCACCTTTTTTACTAGACTAGCAGACCAGTGAGCTCTGGGGATCCTGCATCTGTCTTTCCCTGTTGCCATCACTGGGTTACAGACTTGCTACAATATGATTGTCTTTTAACATGGACACTGGTGATCTGAACTCAGGTCTTCAGGCTTGCCCATCAAACACTTTACCACTGAGCCATGTCTCCAGTGGTAACCTCTGAGTCTTATAAATAAGATTCCAACTTTAGTCTTGAAGCTTTGAGAAAGGGTATCGTTGTTGCATGTAGTTGGTTCACCTGGATAAACAGCAGTATGTTTAGTGGCAGTGTGTCCAATAGAAGGCTTAAAAGGAGTGACACAGAAATCTGTTTTCCCCTCCCCTCTGATTTAATCAGTCTGGACACATAGTTCCATTGTTTTCATGTTCTAAGATGGCTCAACGTTTTACTGCAAAGTACTTAATATTCTCATTGAATTATTTCAAAGACATTATAACTATTTTTGAAAGAAATAGATATCTACTCTAACATTTTGTCTTTCCCTGTGTGGTGGAATTTGGTATTCCAAGTGTGGTATAAACTTAATAAACAGGATACAAATTTTCTTCACTATATAAACAACCTCTGAGTATTGTGAAATATTGTAATACTGACTTGTGAATATGTATCTGTAAGGAAAAGAGGAAGAACTATCATTATGTGAGTTAAATAATCATAATTATAATGCAATTACGAGACTATTAATAGCAACCTTTTGTCAATAACATATTAATGTATTATTAAAATCACAAATTAAAATACAAATGTGTTATTTTTCTCAAGAATATGATACATCCACCTAGGCATTTATTCGTCATTGTTACCTCAACCATTACTTTGTTTTGTCAACTAAAAAGCAACAATGAGAAGCAGACATGCCTGTATCCCAGCACCTAGGGAATACAAGATCAGGTACCATCAGGAGTTTAATGTCATCACTGACTACATAGCAAGTTTGAAGCCAGCCTGGACTATGCAAGACCTTTTCTCAAAAAAACTAATGTAGCCATTCTTGGGAATGGTGTTACATGGTTAAAATCTAGCACATATCATGCAGAAACAGGAGAATCACAAGTTCAAGTCCAGCCTATGCTAGTCCATTCGATAAGACCCTATCTCAAAAAACAAAGTTGTCATTGACATACTACGGGAAATGGTTTCCTTATCTGAATATAAAATCTAGTGTCAGTCAATTCCCAGGCAATACTGGAAATGTTTTCAGTTCCCATCTCCCATCACTACTTTCCCATGATTACCACCATCCCTAACAAGTCAGCATTTCTGAATTCTTGATGGTAGAAGACTCTCCACGCCTCGCTACTTCGCAGCCTTCTACAGACTATGTTGGTGATACCTATGCTGGTATTTAATCCAAGGTCGTAACCCAATGACTTACAGAAGTCTTCTGTAGAGGATTTGTAGACCCAATGGTCTCACCTCTTTCTGCTTACTTAAACAAGTGTGAGTTTCTTTGCACACTAGTGTCACCTGATTTGAGGTGTCACCAAAACAAGGTGAATATGACATGCTGTAGTTTGAATGTAAAATGTTCCCTGTAGGATTGTATGTTTGGATACTTGGTCCCCAGCAGGTGACCCAGCAGGTGTTTTGAAAGGTTGAGAAACTTTGGGGAGATGGAGCCCTACTGGAGGAAACAGGTTCCTGAAGCTTATAGCCTTGTCCCATTTCTTATTGGTTCCCTGCTTCCTGACTGCAGAGGCAATGTGACCAGTTGATTCATGCTCCTGCCACCAAGCTTTCTCTGCCATGACCGACTGTGTATTCTTTCTGAAAATGTAAACCCAAGTAAATTTTTCCTTCCTTAAGCTACTTCTTGTCAAGTATGTGATAAGAATAAAGAGAAAATTAACTACTACATGGCACATACAAAGGAGGCAAGAATATTGTAGAGGAAATTGATTCTCAGTGGTATTACCTAGGACAAACTTATGCAGAAAGATGAGGATCTGGGAAAGTCGTATGCCCCTCCCCACCTGTCCATTGGCTTTGGATGTGAGAAGAAGAGGGGCTAAAAGTATTTAAACTGGGGGCACCAGGAAGCCGGTCCTTTTTCCTCCCTCATTGGCCATTTGGATCTGAACACCGGGAAGTCACAAGATCCAGGCCTGGTGGATTTACTAATGTAAGTTGTGGAGGGGAGGGTGGGCTCCCTTGTTCTGTAAGTAACCCCTACCCACTGCTTGGTTAGTAAGCCCAAGTAAACCAGCTAGGATTTGCTTAACTGTGAGTGGAGAAATTTGTGTGTTTGTTGCAGAGGCAGGCTATGCTCTTGTGCCTCTCCCAAGAGAAAATTTAATAACAAATACGAATAGGGTTCAAAGATGTAGGTGGAGGAATAAAACCTCTCTTTTTAGTGTTATTGATTCTAGAAGGTTTCACATGGTTTCTATGAGCCACTGAGAAGAATATGTAAAAATAATATAGAGCTACAACAACCAACTTTTAAAACTTTTCAAATAATCTCCAGTCTTTTTATTGTTGTTGTTTTATTTTTACCTTCCCAAGGGTGTCCCAAAGCTCCTTATCATCAGTCCTTAGATTTTTTTTTCAGCCTTGCAAATACTGTCTTCAAATTTATTTCTACAAGTATGCCTATATCTTATTCCTATGTCTCAGTGTTTCAGAGTCTAATTATCTAATGATACATTTTTTTCTTTCCTGAGACATTTGAGATTCTTAAAAGATTTCTCCTTTATCATCCGTAAGTTAAAACAAAACAGACAGAAGATGTTTGAAGCAGGGTTATAGAAGATTCTTGATAAAAGGTCTTTCCTTTCCTCTTTGTCAGGAAATTGAGACAAAAGAGAGAAAAAATGAAATACGTTTAGGAAAATATTCCAGAACTAGTGAACCAAAATTGGAAATGGGACTTTAAACTCAAGAGCTATATTGCAAATTGCAGACATGCATGTAATTGAAAATTAATGCAGGGGAAATTAAAGAATGAAATGAAGGAAGTTTGGTGAAAATGAATCGACTGCTATTCTTCAATTTGTATGTAAATAGACATGTTACTTTTAAAGCAAATACATTTATTCATTGTATGTGTGCACACACATGCAGCACACTTGGGTAGTCAGAGGAAGACTTGCACGACTTGGTTTGCTCCTTCCATCATATGGGTCCCAGGGAGTATCCTCAGCTCCTCTGGCTTGGCAGCGAGTGTTTTTACCAGCTGAACCGGTTCATCTCATCCCCAGATGTGTGTTACTTTAAAAAAGTGACTCTTAGTCTTTCACCCTCCCAAAAGAAGAATGAAGTACACATGACTTAACTAACAAAATTGTTCCTCTGTTAAAGTAAATGAAAACCGAATGAGCCTATTTTAAACTGGTAATTCATGTACTTTTAAACTTAAAAAGTGGGAAAGCTATCTTTAATGTAAGGTCCTAAGCCTGTTCATAGTATTCTGCATAAGAGTTATATGACACATAGATTTCTTTTGTGTGTAAGTTATCCTATTTAACACTTTTCAGATCACTGAGACTGTCTACTTGTTCTTCTGTACACTGACTTTTATAGTTGAATCCTCAGTGCCCTTCCAATTGGCCCTTCATTATCAAGCCCTCTGTCAAGTGCATTAGCTCCTGTCCCTGGAGCTGTTTCCTTGATATTTTGATCACTGTTGCACATCACCCTTTCTTTAAACCAGATGTTTTTTCCACTATGTGGTCTCAGGGGTCGAACTCAGTTCATCAGTACCCGCTGAGTCATCTTGTTAGTCCTACACCAGGAATTTCTAACATGAGTCAAGTTGATGGTTCTTAAAGCAGAAATTTCTATCCCTGGCCCTTTTGTACCCTTAGCTTATACCAAACACTAATGAGCCAGATTGTGATTTCCTGTTGGGTCCACCTGCCAGAGCTTCTGTTTGGCATGTGTAAGCCAGAGGCCAGAGAATCCCAGAGACGTCAGTATTTTACAAATCTTTGGTCCTATTTGAAGTCTTGTGCTTATTTCTGAATGAGTTATCAAATAACTCTGATATTTCTGCTTTTGAGTTCTGGCTTTCATGTCTATGTCATTTCTCTTTGCCCATTAGTTTACTTGAAAATGTTTTGGCTCACCATTTTTTTTCCCCAAAGACAAACTGTACACATTGAGAATTACTCCTCTGCTTTAATATGAAGTCTGTTATCTGGTTTACAGGACAAGGGTTTAATTACCCAGTTACATCCAGTCAATCAGACACTTGCAGATCATTTATTAGGTACTAGGAATTGGCCAGATACTGTAGGGAAGGAGTGAATAACAGACAAGTCCTTGAAATAGCATAGCAGAACACAGACATGGGGAATGGAAACGACCTGAAAATGTAGTTATGTTTTAAAACAGAGGAACACATAAGCTAGTAAAGGAGAGACAGTTAAGTCCTTTGATAATATGACCTATGTGTTGAGTCCTGAAGCACAGTTTTCTTTTACAATGCATACAGCAAGCTAACACGCTACCTTAATTAATGCTGTGATCATTAGATTTTTAGCATCTATCATGACACATTACTAAAACTTTCTTTTTTATTTTTTATATGTATGAGGATGATACCTGAATGTAGGTAAGTGCATTCATGTCATTCAGTGTCCAAGGAGATCAGAAGAGGGTGTTGAATCTCTGGAATTGGAGTTATAGACATTGTCAGCCACCATGTGGGTGCTGGGAATCAAACCTGGGTCTTCTGCAAAAGCAGCCAGCGCTCTTAACCTTTCTGAGCCATCTCTCCATCCCAGATTAATAAAAGGTTCAAACAATTAAAATACAAAAATATATATCTAAAACAAATGCTATCAAGTAATTGAGTATTTCAACATCCTTGTGACCTGAAAGTTTGTTTGTTTGTTTGGTTTGTTGACCAATCAGAGTCAAAATTAGGGTGGAAATTAAACAGATTATTTGCGTTTTTACATTCAGGGCTGAATATTTCCCATCACTCTATGATTTTTCTGGTAAGAAATTTTAGAAAGAACTGGCAATGTGGCACAGTGAATAAAGGTGCTTACTGCCAACCACGGTAATCTAAATCCCATGCCCAGAAGCCACAGAGTAGAAGGATCATTGTTTATAAGCATGCTGACTGTGAATGTAACTAGTTAAAAATGAACCACCTAACAAAACTTGAGTTAATCCTTTCCCACTTTCCATACCAAAATATTATGCATAGAAGTTGAAGTATATAGGGTTTAAAGTAAAAATTAAAGGTACTGGACTGAGGTCTGCCTGTGCTCTGGGGTAGTTTTTGTGCTGTTTGGCAGTATACTGACCTCTTTTGGAAGACAAGCTGCAGTGGTTATCTATGTCACTGTTCCTCCAGTTCACTCAGTGGTCCAGCCTGCTGCCTCTCTCTCCCTAACCTTTTATCCTATCAAGGAAATTCGTCCCACATTTAGCTCCATATGAATTGGGGAAATGTCCTTTCAAGCAACATCGATAACCTGCATAGAGTGATGAGCCAGTGTTGAACAGATGACCCAGACTAAGTAGGACTGTAGTTCAGCGAATACTGTCTTAGAGATGAGCCTATGACTGAGATAGAATAATCAGAATCTAGCTTTATAACTCTTTCCAAACTGCCCGTGGGTGTGGAGCTTTGGCATGGGCTCCAAACAAACTCTCAACCATAAAACTGACAGGGAGAAACATTTTATAGCAGAAAGGAAGCAAGCAAGATTGCAGAGACTTCAGGAAGACTGTTCTTCATTGCAAGAAGAAGGATGCCATTTCCTAGACTCCAGAGAGTTACTCCACAGATACAGAAAACAGTTACAAACCAGGAATCCACTGAAATTATATTCCATCATAGTGGAGCACATAGGACTACAGCAGAGATGCCTGGAGTCATTAAGGAATTGGAACCAGTGTGATTATATAATTTGTCATACCAATTGGGGCACCAATCTGAGCAAAGAGATCATTATGCCAGTCCAGCTGACACAAATTGACCTGTTCTGGGAAAATCAGGACAGACAGTTCCTCTTCTTGAACATGCTGACAAACATGTTTTATACAGTATATTGTTGCCATATTCTCTCCAGTGTTATGAAATTCTGAACCCTTGCCCTAAACATGAGTATCCCATATAAGAGGCATTGTAGTTATCTTCATGTAAACAAACTAGTCCTGTACATGAATGTTCATAGACACTTTGGTCCAGTCAGATGTTGAAAAATAAACAATCTATGTGTAAATAGTTAGAAACCTGCAGTATGCCCATACTATGCAACACTATTGGTTAATGAGGATGAATCAATGTCCATAATAACTAAAAGGGACCTCAATATCTTAGGAAAACATACATAAAATACAAAAGAACCTTAAAAATAGCACTATTATCTGCAGACTCAAAGTTATGAAGCAGGTTGCATATTCTACTTTATTCTTAGAAGTGTTCATTTTACAAGTCCTTAAAAGGACTGAGAGTTAAGATAGCCTCGGTTATAAGAGCTGTATCAACATTAAAGATCCATTTTAAAGATTTCAGAGACTCAAACGAAAATGACATCAGGGAAGCTACCATTATAGAAGGCAAGCATAGTGTAGATAGACTGATGAAGCAATATTCCTCTATTCTTTTAAGGATTACTTTATAGAATATTTGGAAGTAGTATAAAATAAAATAACTTTGAATTAAATAGAAAGTATAAGATAAGTTCATGAAATTTGAGTAAAGTGGTTAGGGGATGGATGAAAGATTTATGAGGAAGAATATTTGTTTAAATAGTCCAACCACTCGGTCCTTAAACATGTATTCAACCATATGTATGAAGAAGGAACTATGTTCATTTTTATGAGTATTGTATTGTGGTCTGATAGAATTCATGGAATTATTTCAGTATTCTGTGTTTGTTGAGGTTTGTTTCTGGTCCCAGCATGTGTTCCAGTTTCAGAGAAACTTGCATGGGCTGCTGAGTGGAAAGTGTATTCTTTGTTGTTTGGGTGGAATATTTGGTGGATGTCTGTTAGATCCATTTGATGTATGATGTTATTTAACTGAGAAGCCTCTCTGTTTATTATTTGTCTGGGTGTCCTGTCTATTGGAAATAATAGGGTGCTGAAGTTGACTTCTATAACGGAACTGGGGGTTAATCTTTGTTTTATAGTCCTGGAGTACCGTTTTGATGAAATTGGGTGCAACAGAGTTTGGTGCATATATGTTCATGATTATAATATCTTCTTGGTCAATTGCTCCTTTGATTAGAATGCAGTGACCCTCTTTATCTCTTCTGATTAGTTTTAGTTTGAAGTCTGTTTTATAAGACACTGGAATTGCAACACCTGCTTGGTTCTTAGTGCCATTTGTTGGAATATTTTTTTCATGGAATATTTTTTCCATACTTTCACTCTAAGATAGGGTGAAAAGTGCCTATCCTTGAAGGTGAAATGAGTTTCCTGAAGACCACCAAAAATGCATTTTGTTTCTTAATCAGTTATACTATCTTGTGTCTTTTTGAGTGGGAATTGAGACCATTGAAATTTAAGGTTATTATTGAAAGAAGTGTATTTGTTACTGTCATTTTAATTTGCTTGTGTTCTTGGTCCTATTTTGTGTTTCTGTAATTTTATCTCCTTTTTTTTCTTTCTGTGACCTCCTGGGTATAGTCATTTCTATATTCAGTCCTTTGTATTGCTCTGAGTGTACTCTATAGGGCTGTTTTCGTAGACATGAATTCTTTCAGCATATTCATGTCATGGAATTTTTTTGTTCCCCTTGGACTATAATAGATAACCTTGCTGGTTGAAGTATTCGGTGTTGGCAAGCATGATCATTTAGAACTGGGAATGTTTTGGTCCAGCCTCTTCTGGTTTGCACAGCTTACACTGAAAGGTTAGTTGTAATTATAATTCTGATGGGTTTTCCATTACACATAACTTTTTGTTTCTCTATGAGTTTTCAGTGCCCTCTGTTTTTTTTTTTTTTTTTTTTTTTTTTTTTTTTCTGTACATTTAGTGTTTTTACTGTGCTGTGCAATGGGGAGTTTCTGTTCTGGTCCTTTCTATACGGTGTTCTTTGTGCTTCTTGTATTTCTATAGTTATGTCTTTCCTTATGAGTGTGAAATAAAGTTGTATTACCAGAGAATCTGTGATATAATGAAGAGGCCACAGGCATGGAACAACTTAAAGAACAATGTATGATAATATTAGACATAGTAGTCTGTTAGTCTGAAGAATATATTCTAATACAGGAAAAAGCATGTGGCTTGAAGGAGTATTTGTTTCATGAAGAAAGAAATGTTCATCTGACTTTTGTTTAATAGATTTTTTTAGAAAGATAGTATAGGATAAAGAAAGCCTTTTTAAAAAGAGGACCAGAGAAAATCAATAATTATACTTTTAGGGAAAAGGATATTTAAGTAAATGTAAAATAATGTAGAGAACATAAAAATACCCTAGGATCTCAATAAAATACGATATGTGGCAAATTCATATTTGTTATGAAGCAGATTGCATATTGAACTGCATTGTTACTAGACTAACCAAATGACTGGGAATGTGAGATGAATTCAATTGTAAGAAGCTTGACTAAGTCAAGAGTGGACAGAATCAGGTCCTGAGGAAGGTGAGAAGTTTCAAGTAAGGATGCCAAAGTGACTTTTTTTTCTAGCCATGAGCTTGAATTCATAACTGCTTTCTGCTCAGCTGTGCTACACAGGCAAACATTAAAATGCACTTTAGCTCCAAGTAGTGTGCAGGAAAAATTATCACACCTCATTTTAGCTTTAATTGCTTTTATAATTCTGAATTTGCTGTTAAATGCAAATGCTTAATTCGAAATATGCGTGCTCTGTCTTAATTAGATAAAATAATCCTCTGTTGCTTGGGTAGTTCAGTAAATTAGTCCCTAGCCCTAAACTCCCCTGGATCGCATTGTTTATGCCTTAATCTGCAGCCACTCTTACAGATAAATGGGAAATAAATGGATTTTTTCAGACTCGTGTTGTAACTGTCAACACACTTTTAAATTTTACACCCTCTATATGTGACTAAAAATTATCATTCTGACCATAATAATTATAATTTGTGTTAATGTGCTGTCATAATTATGGAGTTTCCTTCACAGGTTTATTCTTTACTTACAGTTACAAGTTAAAAATGACACGCTAGTTACCAAAATTAAAGAGATAATATAAACACCATTATTGTACTGTCTGTCCTCTCTATGTCTGTGTTCCACATTGTGGGCTTCTCCAGCCACAGTCAGGAATATTCAGAAAAAAAATTGCCTCCACTGAACATGTAAAGACAGCTTATCCTTAGACCTTACACAATACAGTATGATAGATATTTATATGGAATTTACATTGCATTATTTTTTAAAATAAGCCAGAGATGATGTAAAGTATTTAGGGTGATGGGCCTAGGTTGTGTGCTGAAATTATTTAGGGATTCAACCATTCATGGATTTTGGCATCCCCAGGGGTCCCAGATTCAATCCGACTGGGATATGAAGAGCCATCTGTATACCCAGTTGTACTATCAACAGACCCAAGTGCTACTGATAGTATTCTATCAATATTATAATGGTTGGTCCCAAAGGAACTGAGCAATGTAACTCCAGCAGAAATCAGATGATAAATTCTTTCAAGCCTCACTGCTTTATTCATAATGATGGTGACAATGCTGATAATCACCCCTACTCAGAACACTTAAAGGGACTTCCCATAAATTACTTCCCCCCATCCTTACACAGCTTTGCACATCATTATTGCCATTTCAGTAACAGGGAAGCTGAGTTTCAGAGCTGTTTTGAAGAAGCTGTAGTGAGACCCCCCTATCTGTGCACAGCATAGATGCATACTATACCATACTGTCCTGTGTGGGAATTCTGGCATGGCCTTTATTTCCCCATTCACTAGCTTGCTACTTCTGTCTCCTCCCCTTACTACAGAAGGATCTTGCGACACAAATAACTGAATCAATTAAGTGAATGACTGAATCAATTAAGTGCTTTTGGGAGGACTGCCATTTGGACGGAAATGGGGCAGGAGTTCCTTCCTCCTAGCTGCAGTTCTAGATCCCTCAAAATCTTCCTTGCTGTTTCTCCACACTGCTGATCAACCTGTCAGTTGCATGTTCCCAGACCAAAGCCTACTGTCAGATTCCTGTAAGCTCACGAGAATACCAGGTTTATACGTCTGTGCTTGGCCTGCTGCAGTTTGGTGTGCATGGTGCTTCTGCGCTTCGTTAGATAATTGACAGAGCTGTGATGAAAGGAGGACAGGTGGAAGACTCATGCTCTCAATTCCTCTACTTCCACTGTTCGTGGTATGAGTGTGTAGGCTGACTTAAGCCCCAGGCTTGGAGGTCTTTGTGCAATTTTGTGGTTTGCTGGCGTTATGTGACTTTTACACATCCGGCAGGCCTTTTCCTTTAAGAAAGGACAACAACAATTTTAACACTAATGTCTTCCTTTTGATTGCATTAGATTTGCAAATTAAACAGATTAATGGTAGTTTTCTGTGTTCTTCTCAGCTCTTCTGTTTGATACTCTTATCTGACAGGGTGTAAATAGAAGACAATTAATTACTCACGACTTGCACATCGAGCTGAAGAAAAAATTATATCCTCAGGAGGCCCATTATGGTATATCCTACTATTCTTTGAAATTGGTTTTGCAAAGAGAATGCATACCTGGAGATAAGCATTTTGTTTGTTTTCTTTTCCTTTATATTTAAGTTACTAGGGTATCTGTGTAAAGATGTGGAAGAGAAACATTAATTGCTAACACAGTTTTAAGAATCTTATTGCATTTGCCCAGGGATAGTTATTTTTCCTTTTTAAAAAAATCTAATTTTCAGTTTGTAAGTGGGCTCTGAAACTTTGTAATTGAAAATTTTAAAGTGATGAAGTTTTTTCAGAAGGGGCCCCTAGAATGTGACTGCTCTCTTTAGAATAGGGCCTACCAGTGATACCATTAGCCAACCTTACATTCTACTGTTATCTTTGTAAATTGTCTCAGCATTACACTGTGGAGTGTACTACTGTGACTGAAAAAATTAAAAAAAAATGGATGATCTTCTTAGTCATTTTATTCCATCTTATCTGTCTAGAACTGAACTGAATGAAATGAGGACTCTGCTTTAATTGGAGCGCTCCGTGTTTCATATTTAGCTCTCAATCTGTTTCATGGTAATTTCTGAAGGAACAGACTGCTGACAAAATGCTCTGTGCTATTATTAAAGGTGCACTGCCTTTGTCAATTTTGATCACTTCAAAGGAAAATGATGGCTGGGAAGAATTTTTGAATGAGCTTGCCTTCTGAGTCCTTATATTTAATAAAATGTAGTATTGACTCCAGGTCAGGAAAAAAACAAACAGTTACCTGATGAACGAATCTGGTAGAGTTACCAAGACAGGCTACAGGAATTCACCCACCTTTCAACATTCAGCACCTCACCTCTCTGAAGAAAATCAGGCTCATCATCATTTCCATCCCATGGGCTTGCTGTGAAGTCTAAATGAGGCAATCTGTGAAAGCACTTTGTAAACTGTAAAGCACCATTTAAGTACACACTATCCTATTAGAAATGGTGACATCATCTGCTTAATTTATTAGGGATTTTCCTTCTTTCCTCAAGTTCCTGACTATCTTTGCATATAGGTAATATATGTCCTGGAAGGCTCTCCTTAAAAACAGTAATATGTTCAGTTTCTTTTGAAATAGTAGTTTGCCATACCCAAGTTAACTTTGAGTCATCTGTACTTAGAGCTTAGTTATATAACTGGAATTTTCTGATATATAAAAGTCCCAAGATGTTTCCATACAGTGCTAAGTATCTTATGTCAGCTCTCTCTATTAATCAGGCCCCTCCTAAAAATGAGTGTCCATCTTCGTACATATGACACTGTTAGTATTCCCTGTTTACATTTCCCAAGCTATCATTCATTCATTCTGTCTATGAACATTTATTGAGCACCAATTATATGCCAAACATTGTGCTTATCACTTGCTGTTTTCTGGAGTCTGTGTTTATAACGGTGACCCCAGCTACAGCGCAGCTTAGAGGTAAACACATCCTAGGCCTTTCCCACTCCCTGCACAGACCCCCACCCCCCAGTTTGTTCAGTGTCTTTGGGGGTATTTCTCCTATAATCCTACTTCTACGTACCACCTCTGGCCTCCAGGCCCTCCTGCTCTGGCAGATGTTAAGTTTACCAGTCTCAGCACCAATGCCCTTAAAAGTCACCCTCCTTTTGAAAAACTTAGGCTTTCTTTCTAGGGCAAGCTTGTGTTTTGTGTTTTGATTTTCTCCTTGGGGCTTGTCAGCTATAAGTCAGTCAGTGTCAATCCTGTCCCACTAATTATTCAGGCAAGTCTGAATTCCCTGTAGACACAGGTGAGGATCTCCCTCCCTAGTCCTGCTCTGTTACATTAACAGTTGCAAACTTGCTCTAACTGTATCTTCTTCTTCTCAGTCACCTTGACGACTTCCTAGCACAGTTGAATAAACAAATAAAGAATGGGTGAACCAAATTGTCTGCCAGTATACAGAAAGATGCAGAGGTGGAGACTAGAAGGAAGATAACCAAGCAACAGCACAACTGTAGCAATAACAACAAAGTGTTCATGTTGAATAAACTCTGTTTTATGGCTTTTTGTGAAGGTTTGACACCTTAATTCAACGTGAATGAAAGTAAACACAAGGTCAAAATTGTATTTATGCTTGGTACTGTGCCCCATCTATTTAATTCTACAGTGGTTCAGCTATTACATTATTTCTGAAAGCCCCATTTATCTTAAAAGTATCTGCAACAAACAAGCAGCCATTTGGCATGAACTAAAAATTAAAAATTTGAAAAAATAAGCTTCATGACTCATATGAACATGTCCTAAGTGGAAGGTGAATTTGGATCTAAGGCTATATAAATCCTTATCAAATTCTAACAAAAACAGAAAATAAATATAAAAACCGAACCCCCTGCCTTTAAAAGAAGTGGGTCCACCATTTCAAAATTCTTATTTTTGAACACTTTTAACATTGACATCCTAGAATTGCAGGAACATGGGAAACATGTCATATTGTGAGTATAAAGCTTCCCGGTCATATGAGGATGAGACTCAGCAGTGACCATCGTCTACATGGTTCTGAAATGCATTTATTTAGAAATTTAAATCCAAAGAGCAGATCATTTTCCAGCTGTCTGATGTATTTCACAAACATGGGGATGACCCCTCAGAATAGCCATTTTCCAGTTCCCTCCCCTCACAAGACTCTTGCAAAACTTGAACATACACAAATAAATCAATGAAAAAAATATCATTGCCTTCCCAACTTAACCAGTTCAGGTGAATGCGGCACCTATAAAAAAGACGTGAACGCAAAGATGGCGCCCACTGTTGGAGTTTCAGATTGAAAATTAAAACTTTTATATGTGATCTTTCAGATCACATACAATTCACATTGAATTTATTTTGTGAAGTTTTCAAACTACTGTAGGAAAGAAAGGGTTTTTTTTTTTTTTTTTTTTTTTACATTTGTGGTTTCATGGCTCTTTTCATATGCCAATCTCAATTCAACATCAAGTCTTTCTCTTTTCGCAAACCATCTGGGAGATTGACAAGTTGCCTCTCACCAGATGGCCTAACATACCAACCTCTCTCTTCCGAGGCATCCTGCCTCCATGATAAATCCTGGAATGCTTTAACACAGTGTTCAAGAATTCCATCACCCATGGCACTAAAAACCCATTTTATTTCCCAGGGTGGAAACAAAATTGTCCTAAGGATCAAAGGAGCTAGATGATTCCACTGAGTAAAGCCATCAATGCCCCATGTTCCCATAATTGCTCTTCTAGCTATAGCCTCCCGCATCCCTTGCATCTACTTTTATTATTCCCATTATTCTGTCTAAGGAATCCTTTCTTTCCTCTCTTTTGTTTCTCACATGCAAACCTTTCAATGGATAGTTAAAAGCATTCAGAACACAAACCACAGTTTGGAGCTCTGGTGAGAGGATTCCATATTCCTGAGTCTTCCATGCAGATGGCTTACAGCATTCCTCACAGATTCCAATTGTCTGTGTTGATTTGTTTGCAATGCGACTCTGCCTTTTGAAGTTGCCTGTGAAGAGTTCTTAAAGTCCTTCCTTCCCATCTGCTAGTGAGAAACCCCTGAAGGACAAGGACATAGAAAAGACTTTTTTATACCTCAACTCAGAAATCTGATACAACCTCAGTAACTTTTCCTATTCTTCCAGCTATTTAGGGTTCGAGAAGAAAGTGTGAATCACAAGGGTTGACAGGTATGATGGTCCTTAATTTCCTGGTGTCTGAAGCTGTTTTCCATCAATATCCTAAGAGTCAGCCTCTAAGGTTTTGCTTCCTTTTCTCTGTCCTGGCTTTTAAATCTAGAGCTTCTGTATTCTCTGACATACACATAGACTCCACATTTGCTCAGGTCTATTAGGTCTGAACTACAACCCTGAGCGCCCACTGGTTTTCTTCTTGTTGAACACCACAATGGTGCTACTGTAGCATCTGCTATGCATTGTCACATTACAGTTTTGCCTAAATAAACACAGCCTGATTCAGCATTCATTTTAAGGTCAATAGTGTACCCAGACTGCTTAGAACCTGTTCCTGAAGAATTCGCTTAGAACTATCCTCCCTAATATGGGACCAATTTTTGTTTTATTGAAACAGTATACCAAGCATAAAATGGGGAAGTAAAAGTTGGACACACAGAGAATTTTGACCTTTCTGATCACTAGACCTAGACAAACACACACACACACACACACAATCATAAGTAGATATTATTAGCTGAATCGCATCTATTATTTACAACACAAATAGGAGTAATCATCATATATTTGTTGTTTCCAAGAAATGTGTAGCACTTTTGATTTTCACTATATATAGGCTCAAACACACATTATTCCAGGTCCAGGGCAAGGAAGGGTCATGAAGGATTAAAGCTATGTTTAGATTGCAAGAGGAACTCAGGGCTAAAGAGACCTTGTCTGCATTATTAAAAAAACTAAGGCAAGATTAACTTTTGGTTGCTAGGTTAGGTAAAAGTCATTTGTCTAGAGTACATCTGTACAGTAAAAGTCATTTCCACATGCCACTACCATTAAGAATGAACATCGAATTTTGCCTCTAGATACTATTTCGAGTTTCCTCCTCATGAACGTCCCTCTCAGGTTTTCAGCACACCTTTTCATGTGTCATTTTACCCTCCCACTGCATTGCCACGTGGGTCTGACAGCAGGACACCTGGACACAGGAGGAATTCCATTTACCTTTTCTGTTCTCCTGGTGTAGAACCTGGGATATTGATCACAGTTCACCAGGAACACAGACCCGAGGAGCAGGCTGTGCTCAATGTAGTCTGACATTGACCCCAGACAAGCCTGATGTTCCTTTTGGGTGTGATTCTGCAGCGTAGAGGAGCATCAGTCTTCCCAAGGATCCTCTGGGCTCTGCTTTGTGTGGATAAAGAAGAAATGGGATAATCAATGAAGGAAGCATTTTGGGATATAAACAGAACGAATGGGTTCTGGTGTACGATAGAAGGACCGGTAGATAACTCAGTTAGAAAAACATAATGAAATTGAGGGAGATGAAAATCTGCTGCCTTATTTCTTTGATTAAAACACATAAATCGCTTTTTATAAGTCTTCGGAGAAAGTTCAGACTCCTCAAGGCCTTGAAGCCTTTTCATCATCCACTGCAATTCTGCTACTGTCTCTTCCCCACTCTTCTCTTGTTTACTCTGTGGTCATTGCCTGACAATCCTTCTCTCCTCTTCTTTTTCCCAACCCTGTTTATCCTACAGCTCTAACTAAAAGGACTGGATGCTCAATTGCATTCAAAGACTAGGATGAACCTAAGTTCCTCCTCTCCCTAAAACCTCTCCTCATTCCATCTGGACAAGTTCTGTTTACTGCTCTACAGACATCCCAAGCACATTCTCTTCTTTAAAACCATTCCAGCCTCACTCCAAGTGAAGTAGAAATTGGCCTCTTAATGCGTCACTACAACTTGAAGTTATACCTGTTGGTTTAGTCATACTGTGGTGTCAGTTTTTAGCCACGTATTAACATTCCTGATAATGGCACAATAGCATAATGTTCACTTCATGAAGACAGGGTATCTGAAAGCATAAAAAGTCTCTATTATCTTTGAATTCCTCCAAATTCTTTTTTCCTCTAACCTGTTTACCCTTCAGATGTAATTTCTTTTTCACTTTCTGGTTCCCTGTTACTCTAAGCATGAGACCATGTGTATTTGTTTTTTTGTCTGGTGCATTCCACAATTTTTAACATGTACAGATGCTCAAACACTTTTAGAGTGAACAAATGAGTTCAAATTAACATCATGCAAAAGTAAACTTTTCAGGAACAGGGCACAATACTCGGGGAGTTCTTATGTATCCTTTACTCAGGTTTAGACTTCACTGCTAATTAGAAGTCATAGAAAGCTACATTTTGTCTGTCATTTGATTATATTTCATTGAAATGGTCACAAGAAAGACAAAGGTCTAGAAAATTTAATATCTAAGAGTCTTGTAAATTTTATGCATACAAATAGTGTAAGTCAGAGTCCAGGACTTGAGAGACTAAGGCAACTGTATTTCAAGGTCAAATGTAGCCTGCGCTCTAGAACAGCACTCTGTTTCAAAAACCTGAACTCACACACACAGAATCAGATGAGAATGTGAGATTATCTATGTTCTCAAAAATTAATGAAGTTTATCCAAAGGAGCATCATACTTAATGTCATCTGCGTGATTTCTTTATTTTTCAACAAGAACAACTTGTTAGTCACCTCAAATTTGCAAGGCCATTCTGATGCCTTAATATGTCAGTGATGTCTTAACTCTAGCTCTGGAACCTACAGATGATTAAGTATAGGCGATTAAGAGTAAGGACTTCAGTGTCTTAAAATCATCCTGAAATTTTCAGTTAGTCCTTTTCAGTTCTCAGTCTGATCACACAAACCGTTAAACCTATAAGAGGAAGGAAAGATAATAAGTCAGGGAGTTTCACACAGAGACTGGACCTGCTGTCCCGACTTTGAAGAGTCAAGAAGGGGGTCATGTGATCCCACAGAGGTGGGCAGACTCTAGAATCTGAAGAGAGACCTCAACTGATAGCAGGTGAGAACATAGAGTCCTCAGTCTTATAACTGCCAGAAACTAAATTCTGCCAACAGTCTGGATGAGTAAAAGGACAGATGCTTCTCTAAAGCTGTAGAAAGGGGCACAGCCCTGCTGGCTTCCTGCGTCTATTCCCAGTGAGACCCATGTCCACTTCCTGGTCTCTACAATTGCAAGATAATAAATTTGTGTTATAACAGAAAACTAGTATAGCACTAGACTAAATGCTTACAGAAGAAGAATATTTAATAATAATGTAGGTAACTTTCACAGCCTTGATTATCTCATGCCTGACTTGAGGTCTCTTGTTCCAATGGATGACAAGAATCCACCCTTAACTAGGTTCTGACAGAAACTCTCATGTGCGGCTATATGAGAAGGTGATTTAGACTGATGCTAATGTGTTGGATGCTAGACCAGGGTTGCTAACAAAATTCTGCATGACCAAGGATGCCAAGCACATTCCCTGCCCTCTCAAAGGTCATGGAGGGCCTGCCAAGTCAGATAGCTTTGTGGGAGAGCAGTCAGTTGGACTATAAAGTCTTTGCTTAAAACACCTTTGTTAGCCCCTTAATTAGCGTACTGAATTTCTATCCCACTAACTAGCTGCATATCGCTCAAGTCAATCAACAGAAGGGCAGTCTGGCCACGGAAGTAAACGGCTAGAACTGCAATGCTGTTAAATCTGGCTTGAACTTATTATTCGAAAATGAAAGGAATTTGGACTAATACTGCTCCCTGTCTTCTTGATTGAAATCTTTTAGATGAACTAATTGCCGTGATATATTCTGATTCAGGATTTCTTGAAACTGCCAGCTACTTTACTAGAGGGAGATGCACTCTCTAACTGCAAAAGACTACCTCTGTTGTACCAGACACACAAGAAGAGATTTGCAGAGCTATTTATATACAGCCAACTTCTGTCCTCAGTTCACAAGCACACACGACTCCCATTGATAGGGATGGAAGCTGCAGACATGTGGCTAAGAAGCAGAATTGGCCTGCTGAGCCGCGAGGCTTGGCATTCCTTTGCTCTGAACTGCATCTCCCAGCACATGGGTTTGCAGAGGAAGAATCCTTCATTTCATATCTTCCCCCCCGCCCCACGTCTCATCATCTTGGCCTTAAAAGACAAAACAGAAACTTGAGAAACTACTGGCAGCATTGGGTCCCTTGCAAAAAAATTTACTGTGTGAGGGACTCAGAGAAACTGAGAACTTGCAAGTCTAATATTTGTATATTATATATCTCCCAGGCAATATTTTAAACCTGGGCCTTCTATTCTTTTCTGGAAGAATTATCCCTTTCCTAGCCCAAGTGATGCTGGTGGGCTGTAAGGCTTCTGCCTTTTTCCTAGGGGATCCTGTCTAGCTGAGCAATTAGCATATCAAATCCTCTTGGACACAGAAACTGGTCCAGGAACAAGAAAGTGAACCAGAGAATGACCTTTCAAGAACAGAAGCTAGAAGCATACAAAAAAATGTTTGCTGTTTTCACCAAATTTCCACCACTTAGAAAATGTAACAAATAATGAATTCAGTAGAAAGGAGATGAAATATATTTGACAAAAAGGCTTTTTGATGACATTGCTGCACCTGCATCCAGCTATGCTTTAGTGCTTTTTCCCACTGTGGAAGAAAATTAATCCCTCTTGTTCTTAAATTGGATTGAGTTGAATCTCTAATAATGTGTAACCTGTTACGGAGACTTAACAAAAACAAATTTCAGGCACCAGAGAAATACCCCTAAAGTATTTTTCTATCACATGCAAATATTCATGTTTCCACATATATATTGAATTTTTTCAAAATAAATAACCTTAAGGGAGATGCATCATTTGAAAATTACTATAGGTGCCCTGCACATGGAAAAGATAGGAAGGTTGTATTAATGAATATAAGGAAATACATCTGCTATGTAGGGAAAGAGAAAGTCAGTGGGGGGGTGGGCTCTTTGTGAATGTTCTTTGATGTACTTCGAGGGAGAAACCAATTATCTTGGCTTTTGGCTCCTGTCCAGCAAGGCATCCTGATGGGGTCTGACCCAGTGTGCAACCATGGTAATGGATCTGGTATAGTATTCATTTCCTCCGTTGGCTGCAGTTAACACATCGCTTCTCCCAAAAACCTCAGAGTACCATTTATAAGAGAAAGTTAGGAAATGTTCATGGTTGGAAGCTGCAGAAACTATCTTCACGGACCGGAATTCTAAGAATTGGTGACATAGGGGGCTTGATTTTCAGAGGTGTGAGGGCCCAGGAGAATTTATGACCTTGTATTGCTCAGGTCACCCTAAAGATGAGCAATGTGGCTCTGCCTTCGTAGACATGGAGAGCAAAGATGACTTAGATAAAGCACATCAGCTGCTTTTACTCACTAGACCGATGATGAGTCCACACAAAAACTTAGTGGACTCTCTGTATGGTACACTCCCATCAGTCACCCAGAAAACATGTGCATTGGGATTAAATATCTTTTATTTACAGCCTGGGAAGGTTTTTAGAGAAGAAATTGTTTGATTTCAGCTTGGTGTAATATCTGAAACCATAAACAACCCGTGTTTTCTCTTGCATGTAATAACCCATTTTCTAGGTATTACTTTAATACTGCTATTTCCATGCAATGATATACCATAAGGTAGAAGTTTCTCTCACCACACATGCAAACACGTACACACATGCACACACATACCATAAAGATCAAGATTAAGTAGTTTCATTCATCTCAGGGAATACTTAGCATTGATGTGAGTGTGGGGATAGTTAGAAGGATTTCTTCTCTTTTAAGGTGTGCATTTATGGCATACTATTATAAGAACAATTTAAGGAGTGCAGGCAAGATGCTGTAATAAGCACCATGTGTGCATGGTTTTATTAAACACTGAAGGCGTCGTTGTGAGAGAAGTTGATCCTTATTTTACAAAAGGGACAGACAAGACTCACTGAGATGAAATAATCTAGTGAGTGGGTTTGACAACCAAACCAGTTCTCATGGGCACGAAGTAAATTTCAGTGTTTTGTTGTTTGTTTTAACTGAATTTGATAAAGGAGTCTCTAAAGACCACAGTCCTCTGTGCATTTAGTTAAAAGCCAAGCAGTCTCTCGATTCTGTTTACCCTCATCCTCAGTCCATTTTCCTTGTCTACACTGGTGTTCATTCTATTAGTTTTGAAATTCTGAGTATTGATGCAGCATGAAAGAGAGAGGAGGAAGGGAAAAGGAGAGAGGACCGTGATTGGAATGGGTTTAGGAATGTCATCCTCTTTCTTTAAAAAAGATCTTATTTATTTTATGTGTATGACTGTTTTGTCTGATGTAAAGCACTCTCTTGCCAGATGGGTGAGTTGAATCCCCTAAAACTGAAGTTAAGGACGATTGTTAGCTCCCATTTGGGTGCTAGGAACCCTAGTCCTCTGCAAGAGCAACCAGTGTTCTTAACCATGGAACCATCTCTCCAGCCTTGAGAACTCTGATTCTTATGGGTGAGGTTTCCACCTCTTTTCTCTGGCACTCCTCTGAGATGGGTCTTTTCTAGGTTGGGTTGAATATCTGGTCCATAGTTACAGCTTCATTCTAAGTCTGTTCCACAAAGCCCAGAAAATAGGGGACAGAAATGATTTTCCTTATCATCAGTCACAAGTTGGTTCAGGCTTCATGTCAAAACTGTATTTTGGCCTCCCTGCTCCTCTCATTTCTAAGGTTATCACATGTTCTTATTCAAAATCCTCAGCTGCAGTCCACCTTGCTAGCATATATATCCAAAGCCTTGTGACATTCTTCCCAGAAGCAGAGTGACTCTTTCATATAAATGAGAGATGTAGGAATTCTTTTGTAATCTTTAATACTTTGCCAAGGTGACTCTGAATCTTATTTCCATTTTCCCTCTGAAGTGACATTAAAAGAAAACTCACTAAGGGAGAAAACCAATCAATTTCCAAGACAGAAAATTACCACTATTGGTGAAGTAGTAGCACTTTTTCAATAGCTGTATAATTGGGCTTAAGGCCTGCTCAATAGGAGGGAACTCATGTGTGGTACTGTAAACATAGCCAAATACACATGGTTGGAGAAAAACCTACATCTGACATATCCTTATATAGACATAATTACTTACTGTATGCTAAATATGTACCCTTAAATTTACAGACAAGCATACCTCTCACCAGTCACCTAAGAAGCTTCTCTTTGCAATGGATGGAGACTATTACAGAGTTCCACAATAGGTCAAATGCAGAGAAAAAGTGTTTGTGAGATGTGCACCCCTAAGTGACACATCTACAATGCAACCTCTACAGCTAAGGCTCAGGGAACAGAACAGAACAGAGGGCAGAGAGAATATCAGTGCTTCTCTGGACTCCCACCAGAGAAGTTTCCTCATGCAACAGAAGGTTATTAACACATAATGCTACAACTTGTCAAAATGTAAAGAATAAAGGACTTCAGAGTGCATGTCCTGGGTAGGACTCCCATATTAAACCCCTGCCACTCAGGGCTCAGGAAACACTTGGCTGAGATCTTGCTCATATGAACTTACAGCAATGGTGACAGCCTGTACCAGACCCCTGGACAACCAGAGGAGTTGGTCTTCTTTAAGATAGGTTGACCAGGCTCCAGTGGATGAACTCTCTCTGAGGAACATTTGGGGACACAAACTTGACACCATAGGTCTTAACATATTTGACAGAATGTATGAAATCTGGTGGGGCATGTGGGGGGAGATAAAGGAGGGGTCTAAATATGAATTATATGAAATGCACAGAAATTTGATATATTTTTTAAATGATCGAAATTTTGCTCTCTCAGATAAAGATTTTTTTTTTTCCCTCAGAACTTGAAGAGGTGACAAACATGTCTCATTGTTAATCCATCCTATTTGTTTTTATTGAACCTGGATTTGGGGATGAAACCACGTTGTAGGGATACAGTGAAGTTCTTTGTGGCTACTTACAAAATTATTTAGAAGTAAAAATCACAAAAAAGGGGCTCTTATTCATGGGGGGAGGTAGCTGGTATTTGCTAGCACAGGAGAACTGCCGTGTAATTAACTGTGTCAAAATGTTTTCTTTGTTCACAGTTAATCTAACTGCAGCTGCTAGGAGGCAGAATGCATAAATATGGCTGTGTACTTTTAATTACAGAGAATGACAGGCATAAGTTGTGACTGGAGCCTTGCCTGAGACTGTTACAGGCAAAAATGTGGCTCTGAGTTTCATTGAATTAATAAGCAGCTTTTAATTTTTTTTCCAGCTTCAAAATTTTGTAGATGTTAACAGGGACCAAAATAAAAATTCAGAGTTTTAATCAGCCAAAGGAACTTTAAATGCACCCATGGTACATATGGAGCCAAATCATGGCGTGTGATTATTGCTTTATACTGACCAGTGTATATGTTCATATTTTATCCATGTGCTTTTATCTTAGAGAAAGAAATGTTCCACTGCAAGTGACTTCTAGGAGTGCCTTTAATAATTAATTTATTTGAGTACTAGGGGGATGGCTCAGTGGGTAAGAGAACTTGTTCTGCAAGCACGAGGACCCGAGTTTGCATCCCAGGCACCCACTTAAAAGTCAGGCATAGCTAAGCCTGCCTATTACTGTAGTACAGTGAGAGACCTTTTCTCTAGGCAGCAAGGTAGAGAGTGATAGAGGAAGAAACTCAAAGTTCAGGGCTGGGGATGCTTGCATAATTATATTAATGCATAAGCATATGCATATGCTACACACACACATACATTCATACTCACAGGTACACGAAGGATTAAGTTCTTTCTTTAAATTTTCCTTTCCATTCTATTCAAAGCCATTTCTAATTTTTATTTTTGTCCTAAGTGCTCTACTAAGAATAAAGGGAAAGTACCGACTGCTTTCTGGTTTTGATAATATGTGGTGATTCCCACAATAGATGGATGGTAACTCCTGTTGTACTTCTCCCTCAAGGTGTGTATGTCTACATGGTAGTCAGAGTGCTCAAAAGAAACGAAGCTACACTATGCCATTTGGAGCACTGATTTCTTTTTCTCCATCTCTCATCCACCTTTAATAGGTGACTGGTTTCGCAGAATGTTCACCAGTCAAACAACATGTTTATGATTTTGTAATCCTGAGAAAGGCCTTTCCCTCTCTGAACATTGGTTCATTTCTTTCTGAGAATGAAAATAGGATAATTAGTGTTTGAACCTTAAATATGATGATTGTTTAGAAATGAGTTTTCCTGGGGCTGGAGAGATGACTCAGCAGTTAAGAGCACTGGCTGCTCTTGTGGAGGACCTGGGTTCACGTCTCATCACCCACATGGTGGCTAACAACTGTCCCTTACTCTAGTTCCAGGGTATCTGACACTCTCTTCTGACCTCCATGGGCATTACACGATGTGGGTGCACTTAAATCCATGCAGGCAATATATTCATACACATAAAATAAAAACAATATGTAGAAAACTAAAGAAAAGAAATAAATTTCCATTTTTAATACCTCAATGATTACATTTTAATTTCTGCTTTTATTCTAGTATGCCATTTTTTCTGTAGTATGTTACATGTGTATGGTGGGACTATAATGCTTACGGCTGTCTGGAGGTCACAACTGAGGCTGCAGATGAGTGCCATTTTCAGCTGCCTGGTTGCATTGATTCGGCTGTTTGTTTCCAAGCGCAGTCACTGTGGGGGGTGGCTGTCACCTTGGTGACAGTTTGTGCAGTGCATATGATGTGAACACTGGTTTATACGGAGCGTCTCCAGGTCCTGCTGCCTCTAGTAGTTCACGGTAAGCCTCCTTTGTTCTCTCAGCAGCTCTGCTAAGGAACTCCACTAATAATAGAATGTGGTAGTTGAATCTGTGTCTCTCCATCTCTAATTACCATGTGTCAAAGTGTTCTGACTGTCGCTGTCGCTCTCCAGCATCTGAAAGCTGTGGGTGATTGTCTTAGATTGTGCTCCAGGGATTTCTTCCCTTCATCCTGCCTTGTGCCCCAGCACAGTGTGTTCAGAAACTTGACTGACTCGTTTTGGTATGCTGGATGGTTTAAACTCAACAGAAACGAACATTAGCACAATATTTTCAAATCAGCAGGTGTTCACTGTGGGTTTGCTTTGTGCAAACGAAGTTGGAACCACCATAAGAACTGTGAAGACAGTAGTCTATCCGTCCTTGAGTCCACATTCCCGGATACCTAGGCAACTCCATCCTTGTCCCCACAAACTCCCTTCTGGTTTATTTGAAGCAGAACTTTACATACAACTCAGTGTCCTTCATGCTGCAGAATCAGATGTGACCAGCCAGTCTATGTATTCTAGGGGCTCTATTCCAGTTTCAGACTGACACACAAATTAAGAAACTCAGTGTTAATTGCCCAAGATCTCACTGTATTATTAAAGCACAGATAGAACAAAAATCTAGCTTGGCCGTCTGTTTCTCTGTACACTTTCAGACCTTCCCCATTGCCTGTGCCTGTTACCTGATATTCATTAACAGCTGCTGATGATAAAATGTGAACAGAAGTTGTCAGTGCCAGGTACAGTGTGGAAAGTTCGTGACTGCCAGAACTTCTGTTCAGTTACAGCTACCAGAACTCTTTCCCTCAGATCCCATGGCATTTTCATACTGATTTATTTTCTGCTGTCTGATATGTTTTATGGCTTGATATCCAAATGACCATAGCATATAAACTTTACATATGTGTTGAATTATTAGTGCATGCTAAATTTTATCAAATGTAGCAATATGAATCACCAGTTGGAACTGGGCTATTTTCCAATGAATATTTGATATAAGGGTGTGGGGGGCTACAGATCACCATATATTTTCTAGATGATCCAAAATCATCGATCACAAAAGGCCAACTGTATTTTAATTTGTAGATTTGGAGGAGGAAGTCTAATTCATATTCATATTAATATTGATCCTCATCTATGTATTAATATGGACATACATTTCTATTTATCCAGACATCTTTCAAGTCCTTCTTTATTACTGTTTTACCTTTTAATATCATTACTAGACTTATTTTAGGATAGGAAGTTTTGACTATGATTGTAAATAAATCTGCTTTTCTGTTGTATTTTTTTTCATTCTTGTTGACTTGTTGGAACAGAGTTGATTGTTTATTTTTAATGTTGATTATGTATCCAGTATTCCTGAAGCACATTCTTATTATTTCAGAGCATATAGATACTCTTTTCAGTCGCATCCCCTAAAGCCTCCTTAGCTTTGTATCAACCATCCTAAGCTTCAAACAGTTTCTAGAATTCTCCATATATTTTCCTTATTCAGAGCCTTCGGTGTTCCTTTTTTCTGGGTCTCAGATGTTCTTCAGCTCCTTAATAGTTTGGCTCTTTTTTTCTTTATCATTCAAGATTCCACTTAAAAGGCAACATACTTAAAGAAACTGCTCCTAACCGTGCCAAATGGGGCTTCTCTCTGTTTCACTGTTTCAAAATCACCAGTGTTCTTTGTACGCCTCAGAAAACCTGTCATGGGATCAAAGTATTTTATTTATTTACATGGTTATAAAAAAATGTAAGTTTCATTAAGAAAGAAGAGGTTCCTGTGGCTCCCTGTTGTTTTCTCACACCTACAAACAGTATGTACTATTTAGGCAAGAGAGAAAGGGAAGAAGGATTCTGAACATGAAGAGGAAAGGAGCTCCTCACCCAGGAGTCTGATTGAGGCCTCTCTCCAGAGGAGAAGCAAGAATTTCTGCACAATTAACAACTGCCAAAGGCCTTTCACATTTCTCAGCTATAAATCTGCACTTCTCCTGGAATCTCACCAGAAACTTCATTTAGAGGGAAAAGACAGGTAGTAAACCTTTTGTGCAATCCTAGCAGCTCCTGATTTCACCTTATAGGAGTATAATTCCAACCAAGGCTTCTCTAAACCCACCCCAAAGAGAAAAGAGAGAAAAAAAGTTCCTTAGAAACCTTTTGACATGGCTTGAGAGTCACCAAAATGATCCATGTGGCTAATGGTAAGACTCCCTTGAATAACCCATTCCCACACTGAGGTGTGTCTTTCCTTCTAAGTATCTCCCTTTATCCTAGCCCTTGGACTTAAAGTCCATATTAACCATTAATAAAATCTTAGCTGTGCTTCTTATGGTCAAGGCACAAATTTCTGGTTTGGGGTGAAGCCATGAATCCCCATTTGTCCCAAGTGAATGTCCCTAAAAGATAACGGAATTTCTCAGATTGCTGGTTGTTCGGGATGACTGCTGGGACCTGTGTCTCTGCCCTCACTACTGACATTCCAAAGATATAAGATTACAACAATAGTGACCAGATCTTAAAGATGTGAAGATCTCCGGTGCAGGATAGAAGATACACTTTTCAATGCATAATAACAACATACTCTGTCTCCATGGTAAATGAATACAAACAATGATAATCATAATGGGTATAATAACAAGGAGAAAATATCAACTTCTCTGCTCCAAGTACTGTCCTCCAGTGTTATGAAGAAATAATAATCAAAAGTAACCTTGTTACTGGACAGTGGTTAAGAGTACTTACTGCTCTTCCAGAGGAACAGAGTTCAGTTCCCTAGGCTCATGTTGAGTGATGCAAAATTGTCTATAACTCCAGCTCCATGGAAACCAATGCAGTCATCTGGACTCTGTAGGCATTCACACACATGAACACACACAGAGAATTTTAAAAAATCATAAAGAGTAACATGTATGAGGTACCCAAACTTAAATAGTAACTTATTAATTATTTATATATACAAGTATATATAAATGCACATAATTATCTATTAAAATACATATCAATGCAAGAAAATTGTAACAAACACTTAACAAATAGTTTAGGAATCATTTGTTTCAGAAATTCAGAATACATTCTCAGCATCTAGTATATGAGTAGAAAAATATAGTTTACTTGGCCAAGGATGATTAATACAATGATCTGTTCATGAATCTTGAAATTTCTACCGAAAAACTTACCCTGATATGCCAGATAAATATTGTCAAGTTCTTAGTTTCTCTAGCAGACGGACTTTGTTGAAAAGAGCACAAAAATGAAGGAATGTGTGAGTGAATGAGTTGATGGATTTTTAAAGAGATTCTTCAGAAAAATGCAACGTTATAATTACCATATAGCTTGGTATTCATTCTGTGAGACTTGGGAGATAGCCCAGTCATAAAAGTGTTGTTCTTATAAGCAGGAGGACTTGAATTTGATCCTCAAAACCCATATTAATAAAGAATCCAGGTGTGGAGCTCACTTGACCTACTTGGTAAATTTCAATGAGAGAGACACTGGAGAGAAAGATGAGAGAGATGGAGAGAGAGAGAGCGTGAGCGCACTGCGGAATGGCACAAGCATTCAAGGATGTCCTCTGGCATCCATATGTACATACATATATGTGTACCTGCACAACTACCTTTATGTGCATTTGTACATACACACAATCAAACTAATGTGAACAAGGACCTTAAATTTCATGTGGTGTGATTTTTAGATTGATTTTACAAACTACTCAGAATGAAAGAAAAGGAGTCATAGAGTGTGGGCTTAGACCAGTCCGCGCTTCAGACAGAGTTTGCACAGGATGGAGGAAGAACACTTTCCAAACCATGCATCAGAAAATAGAATCAGAAAAGCAGCAAGAAACTCATCTGTGGAAGAGAGCAGCTCCCCCTTTCCTGTTCTACTCCCAAACCAAGCTCCTGTGAAGCTCTTGTGAAGCCTGTTACCCAAACTACCCTCAGATGCCACATAGGGGGACATTTCCACAGTCTTGCTGTTGCTGAAGCCCACACTGTTATCCACCCGACCGCTGGAGCCTCTGAAGCATCCCTGGCAGTCACTGAGGACTCTGGATTAAGGGTGAACCAGGGCAGTCACTGGCAACTCTGGGAAAACAATGCACGTGGAATGATCTCTGGTTGGAGAATAGTTAGGGAGCAGGACACTGAGCCGAAGTGCATCTTTCTGTACCAAGTTTGACACATACTGCTTTTAGTTTTATGAGTGTGATATAATTTAGTCCCGCAAGCTCATCTCTCCCTGAAGATTTTCAAACACTTTTATATAAGTATTGTTTCATGTTAGATTAGCTCTGCATATGTTATACTCTTATAGAGAAGTCAGTAAATACTAACATCTGAAGTTTACACAGTATTTATTTAGGTTAATGTGTTTTTTATTATGTTCACTTTTTTCTATGATGTACTACATAAAGTTTAAGAGTTTGCTACAAAATGAATTGGGAACTGTAAACTAAGTACAAGAAACTGTGCTTCAATACACCAGAAATGATCTAGTCTAGAAGTAGTTTAAATATTAATAGGAATACTCATTTCTAAGAGATGGAAATCAGAGTTAAGCATTCTCACAATCGTAGGATAAATCATGCACAGTTTTGTAGTTTTAACATAGAAAAGCTAAACCTGTAGATTATAATAGCTGTAGCTGAAACATTGGAAAGCATTGTATTTTTCTCATTATAATTTGAGCTTCTTAAAGTTAATGGTTCACACCAATCTTGGCACACTTGAAAAGTGGGATTGGGATGAGATGATGAAGAAACAAGCTACAAATTCAAGATAGTAGGAATTTAATTTTCAGGCTGACCTTGACCATGTCTAGGGAGGACAAAACAAACTAGGGCTCAGTTTCTGCATGGAACAAAGTTTGAAATGAATGTGCAATGAAAGTAAATATTTGGAAGATTAATTCCTTGAGCTTCCTCAATATCTTAGTTTTGCAAGACTTTGAAACCATCTTCTCAAGGGACAAAAGAAAGTAATTACCTCTCCTCCACATGGTATTTAATCATGTTCTATTTTTCAAAGAACAGCTGTGCGACACTGGCTGGGCTACAAATTAAACACACCTCCTTCAACTTGCCTAGATTTAAAAGATAATGAATATGTTGGGGGACAGAATCTGAATTTAAAAGGATTTTAACAGGCCGGAGCTCTAGGCAGAGCCAGATGAAAGCAACCAAAGGCAAAGGTGAGGTCTTATACTTGGGTCCCTGCAAACCAAATAAGCAAATGCAGGGTGGAGAAATTAAGACTCTAACAACATGGAGAGTCAGATGCTATGAAATTAAAAACCTTTATTTGACAAAAGACTAAATACAAGTTGGTGGTTTGTTCTAATGAACAGGAAGTGAACATGGCTGGCTGATGTTGGATGAGTTAAAGCATTGGTGATTCAAGACCTGTCCTAGGCTAACATAATTCAGTGATCAAGCAGGATCTTAGTCTTGACAAACAAATGTCATCTTTCTTAGTTTAACAACTACTCGGGCACAAGTCAAAGGACCTCCATGAAAGATGTTCATTTTAGTAGTCCTTCTAAAACCCCAGGACTGCATGTTATGATCTAGTTTGTAAATGCTTAGCTACTGGAGGGCACCAATGTCATGTACATTAATACTATCTTTATGTGCATAAACCGGTACAGAAAATGGCCAACAATTGTCATCCCTGTAGTTAAATGAAGACTGCATTTATAATTCTGGCTGCTACTGACAGCCAACTGACCATTGTCCAAAACAGAAGAGAAAATGTGATCTCTACAAAGACCACAGAAGACTCAGGAATTTGTCAAATAAAATCATTTGAGGCAACAATCCAAAGCATAAAAGTGCAACATGACACATTTACCAGGAGATAAAATAGATCTGTGAACATATGTAAAAGAGAGAGAGAAGAGTCATTATTATCTTTGTGAATATTCATTATCACAGAACAGGTATCCTTCCCAAGTAGAAAGAAAAGTATTTTCTTGGTTTCTCTCTCTTAAAATAAATCATTGTAGTAAAAATTCTCAGAGGAATGTCAGGTGGGCTTTCTGGAAATATTTACCATAATTGATTTCTGTGGGTTTCTAAATGCTTTAGTCCAAAACATCATTTATCAACTTTCTGTCTATTTCACTGTAATTGCAGAATTTTCTGTTATATATCATGTCAGTTCAAAGCAGGGCAATTTCGTGCTGGGAAAGATGCATATTCCGAACACCAACTCAGCTTTCTAGATTCCCGACTGTAATTGAACTTTCTGGGGCATTCTCTTTGTCTAATAAGGAATGAGGCAGAGTAATGTACAGGACTATTAAGTCTTATCCATCACACTGGACACCTATCTTCAAGCTTTCTCTTAATTTTAAAATAATGATAGTTGAATCAAAGATTTCACACATGCCTGGCAGGACTCTACCACTGAGCCTCAGTATCCCCAATACACTTTAAATTATTTTCATTACATTGTTTTCTTTCTTCCTTCATTTTAATCTTATGTGTGTAAGTCAGAAACCCCAGATAAGGTGCCATTTTTAGTGGGTTGACTATTAAATATCTTGTTCTCCACATTCTGATTCATCTTTGGGTCATTCTTCATGATTTTCTCTCTGAACTTGACTCATTTTCTTTTTCTTAACTAAGTCTTCTTATTTTTCACATTTCACAATTTTCTTACATTATCATCAAGAATTCTGTGTCAGACTTTGACAACTCTGATTTTACGATACTGGACATATTCAGGGGAAGATAATTAGGACCGTTGCATTCTAGTGTCCTGGTCTCTCTCCCCTGCCACAATCCCAACACTGTCCCTTCCTTCCAAATCTGGCTGATCCACAGGATCATCTCAATTTTGCAAATCAGATTCAAACTAAAGTATAGAAAACATTCAAAGTTTTAAAAATTTAGTCTCTTGAACATGTTCGAGTTCTTCAGAATTAAATCTATTCATTATCATGTGGTTTGCCTTTTACCTAAGGTGAAGGAGGGTAGTTTTAAAATAACTGAACATCTATCTCAATATGTGTATTCTATAATTGACTTCCCCTTAGGCAAATGGGAGCAGATGGAAGTTGTATTTTATCTAAATAAGATGTTCACATTTTACATTATAAAGAAAGAGGAATTAAGGACAGTGCATTAAGATAGATAAATACAACCCAAAGTAACTTCACGTAGCTAAGCAAATCTCTAGGTGGTGAGATTCACTTCAAGTTTATGCTTTCTGCCTGTGCTCTGCTACACAAGGTAAACCACACAGGCTCCACCTCCATGTGAATGTGTGTGTGTGTGTGTGTGTGTGTATGTGGTGTATGTAATGTGTGTGAGTGTGTGTATGTATGTGTGTCCATGTGTCTTTGTGGATGTATGTGTCTGTGTTGTGTGTGTGTGTGGTATGTTGTATGTGTATATGTGATGCGTGTGTATGTGTTGTGTATGCTCTGTGTATCCGTGGTGTGTGTATCTGTATGTGGTGTGTGCCGTGTGTGTCTATGTGTGGTGTGTATGAGTATATTGTGTGGTGTATGTGTGGTATATCTGGTATGAGTCCATGTGTGCATTTGTGTATGTAGCGTGTGTTATGTGATATGTGTGCATATGTGTGATGTGGTATGAGTGGGGCGTATGGGGTGTGTATGAGTCACTGTGTGTCTGGGGGGGTGTGTGTTTGTGTATGTGTGAATGTAGTGGGTAAGAGTGTGTTGTGTGTGAATCTGTATTTATATGGGTTGTGCTCGTGTATTTGCGTATATATGGTATGTATGTGATGTGTTGTATGTGACTGTGTTGTGTGTGAGTCAATGTGTATGTAGGTGGTATGTGTTTATATATGTATGTTGTATCTGTGGTATGTACGAGTGTGGTGTGTGTGTGTGTATGTGTTGTCATGAGTCTGTGTGTGTGTGTGTGTGTATGTGTGTGTGTGTGTGTGTGTCCCTCAGACATCTGTGCACAGTTGTGGGCAGTGCCAGCTCTCTTTAGAACACTCTAAGGGCCGAACCTGCAATATGTGCTGCTCTGGCTATGGGACATCCCATACTGTGGGATGTTGCTTATGGAAAGGGACACGGATGATTTCAGGCCTGCAGCTGAGTCTCAGAGGAGGCAGAGTCAGGCAATGGGATGAGCAGACAATGTCTCCAGGATGGACACAACAGGTCGAAGGCTGCTGCTGTCTTTCTGTGCCTATGTTTGATCCCTGTTGTCAGTAATTCCATGTTTCCACATCCTCTCTGTGAGGTCTTGTGTTTTATTCAGTGTAACCCAAAGGTACATTTTTAATCCCAACTTTTCTCAGTGGTTATCTCCTGCCACTTGCAGATCTAGAAATTGAAGGACAAGAAAAAAAATCAGAGTTCTTAAGCGGTAGAGTGAACCTCTTAGTCACCGAGCACTAGCATCTGCAAAGACACCCAGGTGGCATTCTGAACTGCAGGCCGTAAAGACTGGAGATTAAAAAAGAGATGGTTACAGGGTTTTCTGTGACTCCTTTTATTGCAGACCAAGAATACCGAGTCATCTAAATCCAGAACACACATTCTTTTTTTCATAGTAAAGATTTAAAAATATTTTAAATATTTGTTTTGACACAGGGTCCCACTGTAACCCAGGCTAGCCTAAAATGTGTGATTCAACTCCTTCAGTATTCACAGTGCTCAGATTGCAGACGTGCGCCGCAACACCCTGTGTGAAAATCCCTTTTACATTTGTGTGTCTCTCAGATGTAAACAGCTAATAAAGTAAGAGACATGTGTTAGTACAATGCCAAAGTGTGAAACCTACGTCAGTCAACAAATTTACATCTGATCACGCAACTGAATATTTTTAATTTAAAGAACAGAAAATTAGGACAGAGTCTGTAGTTTAAATAAGCCATGTAAATAAATATTACTGAGACACTTTCTCATCCGTTAAATTGTTAAATAAATATTGTTAAAGCAAAACCTCAGTCTCACGTTTTGAAATACTGGATAGAGGAAACTGCCAATGTTTGGGCATTCACTAAACTAGTAGGTAGATGTGTGCGTTTTTCACACACACACACACACACACACACACACACACACGGTTTTGTGTATATATTATTGGACGGACACAGGGAACTTTATTGATGGTGTTCAAGAGAGCAATTTTTCCTAAGAGATGGCCTTCCCATTGTTGACAAGTTTCTCATTCCCAGTCTTGACTGTACCACGGAACTTGTCATGGGTGGAATCATACTGGAACATGTGGACCTCAACATGTAGTTGAGGTTAATGAAGGGGTCATCAATAGCAATAATGTCCACTTTGCAGAGCTGAAGGCAACCTTGGTAACCAGGTGCCTAATACAGCCAAATCCATTCACTCTCACTTTCACCATTGTGTCTCAGGGATGAGGCTGAAGGAGAGGACATTTTTGCATATTTTGCAAAGTGAAATTGCCTTTCAGCATACTTTTTTGTCTGGTTGTGTGTTTTGAGACAGGGTCTCAGGTAGCCTAGACTGACCTCACTGAAACATGATGCTCCTGCTAGCCTCTGAAATCCAGTCTGAGAAGTAGATTACCTTACTTGGGGCCCAGTGCTTTCACAGGCCACTCTTCACAGGATATTACTTTGTATCAGATTCAGACTAAAATTGGTGCTGGCAGGTGGACCATCTCTATTTGTCAGTTGATTAATTAGAAGTTGGTTCTGAGTCAGTTAATGGCATGACTGCCACAAGGGCAAATTGGAGTGTAAGTTGATAGGACAGGCAGTAATTAGAGCCTCCAGATGTTTTGCAGGGAATCTAGTTAAAACACATGGAAAAATTAAAGTAGAAGTAATTACGGTACCTACGAGATGCTGTTATCATAGTCAGAGCCATATCTCAAACGCTAATTTAAAGTGAGCATCAGAGTTACATGGAAACCCACATAATTATGGAGTCACGAAGTTGAATATAGGCTTTGCCGTCTTAGACTGTTAACTCTGGCATGCTGAGGGCAAATTGTCCTGTGAGAAGCATACAATAGGACAGGAAAAGGAAGCAATTTGGGTGCTGAGATGGGCATCTCGGTCAAGAGCCCTAACGGATCTTTACAAGCAGTCTTCTGCAGTGTGACACTAAAGGGTCTGCTGGAGGGTGATCAGAAAACTGGCAGCAACTGAAGACTTGCTTCCTAACGTCGGCTTTGAATCTTTTCTTGATTTCAAGAGTACTTTGTTTCTCAATGTATTTCTTATTGAATTTTTGTGTACTTTATATAAGATGTTTTAATCTTTATACCTTCCCCCATCCCTCTCTCCAGGCTCCCCCACCAGAGTTCCATGCATTCTCTCACATACGTATGTTAAGGCCTATTAAGTCAAATTTGTGTGCTCAGCTGTCCCTCAGTGCAAGTTGATCTTCTTGAGTCTAGTCAAGATAGTCTAGTCTATCCAGGGTCATTCCCTTAAAGAATATCTACTCTCTCTCACCCAGCAGTAATCAGCTTCCAATAGTTCTCTGGCTAAGGTTGGGGCCTGCTGCCCGTCTCCCCAGTTCTGTGCTGCGTTTTTGAACGATTGAGTGTGCAAGGGTCTTGTGCACGCGGACACCATTGCCATAAGTTCATATGAGCAAGTTCCCCGGGGCCTGGAAGACTCTGTTTCCTCATGGTCATGCAGTGACCCTGGCTCTTACGATCTTTCTGCCCCCTCTTCCGCAATGGTCCCTGAACCACGAGTAGGTCAGGAATATTTTTTTTTTAATGTTTTTCCCTCCACCCATTCTAATCAGACTTTCCTAGTTTTTAACAGAGAGAAATAGTTGACATTCAAAAGTTGAAGATACAGGGCATCATCATTTTCTGACCTGATTAAGTGCTCAAAGGCCTTTTCTTTAAGGCATGTGTATAATACAATTAGCAATGAATGTGTAACATGACAGATGAATAAACACTTCTTCAGTGTTGTGGGATCAATAAGAGTCTTAATCGAAACAAACAGAAGATGTCAGTCAATGTGAGTATTTGTTGAAAGACTGTTGGAGACTTAAAAGTCACACACATAAGCAGGATTGTGTGTATGCCTCGAAAAGACCAAGAAATGCCCCAATCTCTCATTTCTGGCTGATCTTGAGGCCCTGTGACAGCAGGAAATGAAGTAAAGGCAGAGCCATTAGCTCTCAAAGAACTGACAGAATTTGCTAGTGCAGACAAATTCCTTCACTAGGGTAGAAGAGTGGGTCAAGATGCTTGAGAAAACTTCTGAGCTAGAGATGTATCTTAGTAGAATACTTGTCTAGCATGCATGAAGCCCTGGATTCTATCTCTACCATCAGATACCACCATGATCAATGACGAAGGCCTGCAATCCCAGACTAAGGATATGAAGGCAAAGAGGATCAGAAATTCAAGATCATCCTCAACTATATAGTGAGATTAAGGCCTGTGATGTTTAGTTTGAATTGTCAGCTTCAAACAATCTAGAGTCACTTGGGAGGAGAGTCTCATTGAGGAATTGTCTAGACCAGGTTGGCCTGTGGGTATGTCTGCAGGGGATTGTCTTCATCCTGTTCATGGATGTGGGAAGACAGCCTTCTGTGGCTGGTACCATTCTGGAGATGAGTGGAGTACTTGGCATGCAGGCATGCTTACTGTAGCCATTCTCTCTGGACTGAGGATGTGACTGGCTACCAAAGTTTCCAGCCTGGACTTTCCTGCAATGATGGATCATAATCTGACATTGCAAGCTGAAGAAATTCCATTTTAAGTTGCTCTAATCAGGATATTTTATCACAGCAATAGAAAACTGAAATAAAACTTGGATACAATAGGCTACCTGAGACTCTCTGTCAAAATAAATAAATAGGTAAATAAATAATTTTAAAACAAAAAAGAAAAGTCTACATCAACTGACTACTGAGCTAATCAAACAGAAATGGCAATGGTTCTCCATAACTGGAATTATAAATTTTTAGATTTAATTCCAGGAAAATCACTAAAGAAGATCAGAACAGCAACAACAGTAACCTCTGGTGAAAGGGATCTAAGTTCTAAGCTTTCCACTATTTCAACAAAGAAACTATGGTTCGTACAGAAAAAAGATTGTAAATAGAAAATTCTGACCTCCAACAAGAACTCAGAGTTTAGATTTACTACACAAAAAACTTTCAGCTATTTCAAAAGTGCTCAAATAAGTAAAAGGTATCCTGTTGAAGAATTAAAGGAAGGCATAGCAATTATGTTCCATGAATCAACAACATCAGCAAAGATGCACAAAGACTCACAAAACAGATGTTGTGGAGTTATAAATAGATATGAAGTTTTAAATAAAAGCAGTATCATTGAAAATAATTTAAAACTGAAATTTTAAAAAGAATATTGATTACTATTGGATGAGGATGAGCTACTCTTCCTGAAGTGAGGGACTCTGGTTAGGCTGACTAGACCTTAGCGGATGAACTTGCACTGAGGAACATTTGGCAACACTAATAGACATTAGACATTAACAGAGATGACAGGATGTATGGGTTCCAGTTAAGGGACTGTAGAAATGCTGGCATGGAAAAGAGCAGAAAGATGATTAAGACTGATTGAGATGTTCTGTATAAAATACACAGTGGTTCAGTAAGATAAAATGAAAAGACCATCAAAAGTCACTAATCTGTGAAAAAACACAAAAGTAACTTCTACATCTGAGAAAATTTAAGGAAACAAATTTAAGTGAGGAATCACCTAATAGAATATATCCAAGTGACAAGACTGTAGAATACATCCAAACAGCGGACCAATGATGAAACATAACAAAGACAGATGGTGAAGAAGGATGGGGGAGAATGAGATAGTACAACTCTCTACCTAATCCACATGAGGGGTCATGAATTTGCTTCTTTGCTGTTGTTAGAAACAGAGTGTCACCATATAGCCCAGACTGGCTCAGGTGCTTGATCCTGCTACCTTAGACTCCTGAGTACTAGGTTAAGGTAGGTGTCACTACATCTGGCTCAGGAGTGAACTTTGAAACAGTACATTTTGTTGTGTGTACACAACAATTTCATTATTAAAATATAACAGCTGTTTATTAGAAGTTAGAAACATCTTATAACCATTGTACCTGAACTTACTATTATAAAATAGCTAATTCAATTTTTTAAAGTTAATTTTTATTTTCTGTGTATGAGTCTTTTGCCTACATGTAGGTGGACCATGTGTGTTCAATGCTGGCAGAGGCCAGAAGAGCGTGTCAGAGCTCCTGGAACTGGAGTTATAGATGGTTGCTAGTTACTTTATGGGTGCTGGGAACTGAGCCCAGGTCCTCTGCAACAGCAGTCAGCGTTCTTAACCACTGATCCATAAAAGAATTAATTAAGAAACTAAAAATTCACATTAAATATTTGAACCAGCTTTTTTTTTTCCCTTGAGACATGGTCTTCCTATAGGGCCAAGTGGCCTTGAACTCTCTTTGTAGACCAGCCTGACCTCTGGCCTCTGCCTACTGAAACCTGGGATTTAATGTGTGGACCACCACACCTGGCCTTCAAACCAACTTTTCAATGTGTACTATCTCTGTCTCTGTCTCCAGTATCTGATATTACCAAAAAATTCATTTAAAGCTTGATATTTACAGCTTATGATGCATGAGTATATCATACTAAGTTTTTAAGTTTCCATGTTATATGTCAAAACCAGTCATAGACAGGCAAGTTGAGGATTAAATCTATGTATATTATATTATATTATATATAATTTTGGATTACACATGAACTCCAGATTAAAGGTTTTCCATACACAAAGGTAAGAAATTTCCCTTGTCTTCTAAGGATTTTGAGTCTGTCTCACACCAGCAGCATATGTAGTAGCTTTTTGTTTGTTTGTTTGTTTGTTTGCATGTAGATTCCCACACACTCCTGTCTATGTGAGATAAGGCTCATGATAAGGAAGCTTACCAATTCCCTGGTTTTGTCAGGTACTTCCTTCCATCTCCCAACTCTCTTCCCTAACACACAAGTACCTAGACCAACAACTCTTATTTCTCCAAAAAACCTATTTGCAGAAATAACTATGCCTCCCTCGACCTTTAGCTATGATCATCATTTATTAGCAACACCTGGCACTGGGGTCAGCTAAGACCAAGATTAGAGACTGGCTTGAAGCTTATCTGTTTTCAAATCACATACTACTGAAAGACTCTTTCAAGTAGGTCTGCATCAGAATCAAAGTCACTTGTGCAACTGAAAGAAATTTACCCTAGGCACGACCACCTCTCAGCCCAACCCAGGCATTTTTATGTGACTGCTATTCCAACACTCTCAAAGACCTTCACCGCGTACACTGAGTAATCTAAATTCTCTTCCTTTGAGTTCAGAATCTTCCTAAATCTTTCTTTAGCAATTGTTTCCAATCTTAGAGCCTATTAATTTTACTATCAAAATAAATTTGATCTTTATTCTCTTCCAGTATAAACAAAAATATTTGTCCCCATGAAAAAGTCCAAGCTCAATATGTTGTTTCAAATAGCGGGGGTGGAAGAGATGAGAGAGGAGATGGGGACGGGGACAGAGCTGACTCCCCAGCCATGTTCAGTTGCCCAAGAGCCTGGTGTTATTAGTCTCTAGGGCTGTCCTATAGACTTGCTTCTCCTCTCCAAATTTTAATACCTCCGAGAAGCCTTTTGTGTTCATACACTTAGTGTTACTATATGAAAACACTCCAGATAATTATCCTCTAAGGAGGAAGGTTTTACCTGGGTTTGAAGTTTCAATAGTTTAGGTCTTAATGTATGGGCCACTTCACCTTGCTGCTGTGGGTCTGTGGTAGAGGAAGGGCCTCAGTTCAGTGTGGCCAGATGGCAAAGGGAGAGGCCTTTTGGCAGGTCACCCCAGCAACCTAAATTCCTTCCACTCTCCCCATTTTACCCTAGTTCCCTCCATCTCCCAGTGGGACCACAGCTGGTGACCAAATCATTAGCATATAGGCCATTATACGGCATTTAGGATTCAAACTACATCCTCATCTGATGCCCTCAGGGGAGTGTGATACTTTCTATTTTATACTTTCTTAAAATCTTATTCTTCTTCCTTTCTGTCCATCAATGACATCATAAATTCTCTTTTGTCAGGCTCACATCACCTGCAGACACAAGTGTCTAGGACAGAACTTGGTAGTGTTTGCTAAATGAATGAATGAACTCACAAATGAACAGAAGACCAGTACTGCAATATATGTAAGAGAACTATCACCCTCACATGAATATTTCATTGCACAACAGCCCCTAAAAACCTTAAGTAGAGGTTTTTAAACTCAAAAGCTTGTCTTCTGTTGATGCCAACCTTATAACAGTTCTTACTACCATGCAGGATTTAAAAGGATTTTCTTGGTCCCTCCTGGGTCTACATCTGATTATCACAAGATTAATTTTCCTTCTTATTTCACAGGGTGATTTATGTGAATACTGACATTCCATAAGGAAAGCAAAAAAGATCTAGTTAGCTGTAAACAATACTTATAGGACAGCCCACAGCCAGGTGAATGAAGTAGTCCTTTGGGAATGCTGAAAGAGATAGTGAATCTTTTGTCTTAGCAAGCAGAAATTATTTTACTGTTAAAAGCAATGTGAAGGTTTGTTTTCCCTGTGAGAGTATGATTAATTTCTATCATGTTAGAAAACAATATACAGCTTTATAAAAAATGCTTCACATGCTAAAACATACTCAAGGGAAAAAATATCTAAATTTAAGAATATTGTATATATGTTTTCTATACTCCTTTTAACTAATATACAAGAGATAGCTACCTGCTCCCAGATGTCCTGCAAAAAATTGTCTTTCTAGCTAAAAGAGTATGAAGCCTTTTTCTTCTGTTCATGTTTTAAATTGTTCAGAAGTTATAAAGATTTAAAAGGTCTTTGTTAATAGAGCCCTGCCATCCCCAAATATCAAAGGAATAATGAAATACCTAAAATGATAAGATGGACTTGTCTGCAATGAATAGACTTTTAATTGGAAAAAGTTCATGGATTAATATTCAGCATTAAGCAGTGGTTAGTAGACATGCCATGTGTTTTTGTAATAGGACAGATAACAGCATGTCCAATTCTGATGTAAATTTAGTGTGAGTTTTAGTGGGTTACTCTAAAATGTTCTATCTGATTAGTTTCAGAAGAGCAAAAGTTTTTTTTTTCCAGTAAGGATATCTATAAGTATTAGTTGAAAGTGCCTTCACATAGTTTTACTGTATGAAACTTTTTGTCATAGCTGGCTTGGAGATTTTCAAATTCAATAATCACGTGTTATATCTGTCTGGTTTGGTTTCCTTTTTTTAAAGAAAGCCTGAACTGAAATGCTTGTTACTATTGCTGAAAACAAGAAATGCTTGAGTCATAGGACATAGAGACATCCAACCAGTGGGAAGCTAGAAGCCTCAGTCCTACTGACTGGCTTTCATAGTGCGGGGAGGGGAGACACAACTTACTGGTGGAGGAAAGGATCCAGCAGTCTTATTCCACTGTGAACGTTGCTGGCCACAGTAATGAACTGTGGCAAGATGTGTGCTGGTGCAGTAGGAGCACAAATGTCTTGGTGTTGCCAACTCCTTTCTCATTGGATTTAAGGTCACAAGGCAGAACTCATGCTTTACTGTTAGCAGGGCCAAGAACCCAGGGCTGGAGAGGTCAGAGGTCCTAGGAGAAAACCGACTACTATTACCCTGCTAAGGACATAGTATTAACATATCCACTACATCGTTACCTTCATATCCATAGATTAGTGCAGCTCTCAGCCCTCAGCAGAGAAGCTTTGTGCATCAGATGGTGAATAATGCAGGGACCTTTTCTTCATTCTGTCTGGAAAAGCACCTGCTATTGCTGGCTTCTTTCTCTCTCGCAGCCTGATCAAAGCAAACCAGATTTTTTTTTAATCGTCTAAGAGATTTGAAGAGTATTTTTAATCCTTCAGGGAATTTGTAAATAGCATTTGAGAATGCTCAGGGTGAATGGTACATTAAACATGAACATGAAGGTAACACTCAGGACAATGTTCCTCTCTTTCTTAGCAGACACTTGGCTTCTTAATTAATAGATTTTATCTAACCATGCTCCCAAATATTGCTGCCACGGTCCAGTCCATTGTTGTTATCTATTTAATATGATAAGATCATCCTTTGTTTCAGTTTACCTATCATACGATTTCATCTTGTCACCTTAGATCTAGTCTTTCAATGTCAGTTTCTGGATGAGCTAAATATTTAACTTCAAAATCTGAGATGAAGTTTTAATTTTTCTAGCCTAGTTACATAGCTTTTAACATGACGTATTTTTACAAGCACAACCAATGGCTTACCCAGGACCAGGACACGGAGATGAAGCCTTCATTTATCTTCCCTTTCACTTCCTGTTTCTTGAGAGCCTTCAGTGAGAGTCTCCTTTAAAGATCAGGTGTGGTGATCACTGCTATAATACTACCACTCAAGAGACTGAGCAAAAGGATCATGAGTCTGGGTTATAGCATGAGTCAAGCAGCCATGACAGATGCCCTGCTTGAGGAGAGAGAGAATGGGGATGAATGGAGGAGAAAGTGTGCATGGGTCTCCATCTCCAGCATGGCTGTTGTGCTCCAGGCGTCCCAGAGAATGGAGACGATTGAACAGGACCTCAGGTGGCTCAGAGCATGACGGAAGGAGTTCCTGGGATATTACGTTGGTGGGTAGTTCAGTTATCAAAACCAAGGCAGAGGTTTATATAGGGAGGCCTTTCTAACCATTACAGAAGGCGGGAAAGTTAAAGGTGGGATACTTAGGTAAAGGTGGGAAGTTTGTAGGGCTGACATGGTAATTAGGAATGAGGAAATGAAACCCAAAAACCTGGTTCTGGTCTGGGGTGATCTTTGTGGGGGAAAGGAAGGTTCGTACCTACAGTGGCTTCCTGGGGCCAGGTTATCGCATCAGGCAGAGCAGGCCAGACTTCTACCGTCCCTTCAGGGTATCAGGAGTTGCTTGGTTTGCTCAATACCTTTTATGATAGAACCAGTCCCCACAAGGAAGAAAGGAAGATAAAAGGAGAAAAAAGAAGGAAAGGGATGAAAAAGGAGGAAGAACTAGAGAAGAAAGGAAGGAAATAGAGAACGGGAGAAAAGAGAACTCCCTTCAAGCTTTTCAAGCTCTCTTTTATTCTAGGTTATTCTGTAAAGCGTAGTCAGGGGCCAAGGCTGATACAAAATACGTTTACTTGGGAAATCTAATCGGAAGGAAGGACAAGTGATTCTCACAATGTAAGTGCTATGGATGGCTGTTGCACAGCATCTTTTTCAACCTCATGGGATCATCTGGAGAGTCTTATGACAGATGCCTGAGAATGCTGGCTTGGGGACCAACAGGGAAACGTTTTTATCCACAGATCTGTCCTCATTGCTTAACGTTGGAGCTTATGTAATGTCTTCTGGTTGCATAAGAAGTCCAGGTGTGGCCCCATGAGTTTCCTATAGCAAGGTGCCAGAGACAGCAGGAAGTAAGATTTGTACTGGATAAGCCTACATGCTATCTTGGAGCAAAGGAGCTTGAAGCATTTAAAGAAACTTGTAAGCATTGCCCTGAGTGGAGAGATGGATTGAGAACACAAGTAACTACACTCCTTCTCCTCGTCTGCCTGATCTGCTATCACAAAGCCACAGACTGGGGGTGATTTACATAACATAATTTTTTTCCTCACAACTGTGGAAGCTGTGAAGTCCAAGATTAAAGTTCTGGAAAATTCTGTTCCTGATAAGAGCCTTCTTTCTACCATCTTGCCATAGGAAGAGCAGAGGTAGAGGCAAGCTCTGTGGTCTCTTGGGAGAGCATCAATCTCATCACAAAGACTCCATTTTCATGATCTTACCTAAACTTAATTACTTAACTTTCCTATCTTACAAAACCATTGCATTTGGGGTAATGATTTTCATACAGGACTTTTGGAGGGACACATTCCATCCATAACACAGTCCAGTCCTTACATTTCTTGAATCCAATATGCTATTCATTTAAGTGCAACTTGTAACAGGGTCCCCTTTGAGGTAGTGATCAGTTAGCTCTGAAAAGACTTGATACTAGATGCTATCGGGGTACATCCTGATCCTCTCTATTGCAGTCTATCCCAAGCCATAGCTGACAGTTACAGTGTACCATCCCTTGCTTGGTTTTTCATTCCAATCATTTTCTTCTTCACTCTCGGCATCCATCACGTTGGTTGGCTTTGGCACCCTTCCATGTGGTACATCTGCTAGAGTTACTCAGTCACTTTACCCCTAGACCTCTCAACATATACTCACCTCTCAAAATGCAGTGCTTCCACACTCCCCACCCACTTATATCCTACCAACTACAACACCTCTTAGATATTAGGACTATTATTTCCATAAGCATAGCCACTGCTCATCTTGGCTGTTACAGCAGAATGGACAGAGCAAGGTGGCCAAATGGTGACTGCAGCTTCAAGTTAAAGTGGGGTATAGGAAGGCTTCTAGTGTGTCTTCTGGTGACAACAATGCCTTTCTGAAAACCAGCTCCAGCAATCCTACAAAGCCTGCCTGTGGGAAAGGAGGACACAAACTCCACAAGTAGTTATTGGGAATAAAATGAGATGATCAATCACATTTCTACCGCCTTGGTTATTGTGATCCATGTTTTTAGACTACTGGAGAAGCACCATATATCAACCATTGATTAGGCTCATGTCCCATGTCCTAGAGGAGACAGAAGGTCAACACAAAGGAAGCAATACCCAGGTTTGTAGTCACACTGAGGCTCTAAGTAATCATTGTATTATTCTTCTAAATGATGAGTTATATGATCGTACAAAGTGCTTGTGTTTGTACCCACTATTTCACCTCTATCCTCAAACTACTTCCTAGTACTGGGAAAACTGAACAAACTGTAAAAAAGATACCTAGTGAGTTATGTAACCCTAGGGTGATGATGGCGATGATGATGATGATAGTGCTGCTGCTGTTGTTATTGGTGAACTGAGAGGAAGAAATGGCGACTTCAAATGCAGAGATGGTATCATTTCATTAAAGAATGGATTTCTGCTCCAGTGGAGATGGGGATGGCCATCTTATTGAACAACGGCATCAAGATGAGGGCTCAGTGTCTCTCTCTGTTGCAAAGTAGTTGACAGTAGCTTATAAACTTTAAGGATAGGGATCCCTGCTGTTGACTTTGGAGTAGCTTTGTCTCTTCCAACATGGTCACTCCATTCAAGGTCCCACACTGCAGGCCCTGGGGTTGCTTGAGGAAGAAACTTACCTGGTGTCATTTTTTGAGGTATACACTGACTGATGAGTATCACAAGGAAGGCAAACAAGTACATACTTTGTGTCAACTTTTCAGGTCCGATTGCATGCATCTTTATACGATTTTGTTACTTTTATTTTTGTTTTGCAGGCTTTGTGGGTTTGTTTTTTTGAGGCCAGGCTCTACTGTACAGCCGTGGCTCGCCTCAGATTCATTGGTTCTTATCTTCTAAATCAAATATTTCATTCTTCTCTGGAACCTCAAACACAGGTCACTTTTTCTTCCATGTGAAACCAACTCCCTAATATTATCTTAGAAGATTCACAGCTTTCATGTCTGTCAGAGCCTTCCCCATGTGAACCTGTAGCATAGCCATTATTCTGCAAAGCTAACAGTTGAATCAGGCCTCCTTTGTCATTTAGGCATAAGAAACCCCATAATTCCACAGCTATGAAGAATGCTATCAGACTGGAGTCCCATTTATACTTTGGGAATTTGACCATCTACTTTTTGTGTTTTCAACAGCTTCATCTGTCAGCTTCATATAACTGGATATAGGGAACTTCAATTGAGAAATTTGTCCAACCTGTGACTGTGTCTGTGGGACATTTTCTTAATTGTCAAATGATGTGGGAGGCCCCAGCCCATTCTGGGTAGTGCCATACCTGGGCAGGTTGCCCTGTATTATGTAAGAAAGCAGGCTGAGCCCGGTCCAGGGTAGCAAGCCATGAAGCAGTGTATGTCCATGGTCTGTGCTCCAGGTTCCTACCCTGAGGTCCTGCCTTGGCTTCCTTTGATGATGAACTTTACTGTAGGGCAAATAAACCCTGTTCTTCCCAAGTTGGTTTAGGTCAGTATTTTTATCACAACAATAAAGAGTAAATAAAGTAGGACAGATTCCGTCCCGAATGGCATTATGTGAATTGGACCTATGGAGTACATGTTATGGGATCTGTGCATTGCTCTTCCTCTTCAACTGCATGATGTAGTAGACTTGATAATATATCATTCTCAGTTGTATGGTCAATTCATAAAACTGGGTCTTCAATCTCTATTAGGATCCAGGATCAGGTAAAAAGTAAGTTTTTTAATACAGCAATGTAATTCTCTGCTTGATAAGGAATAGCCTGAGTTGGGTACCATAGGGATTTTTGTTGTGAGTCTTCTATTGAGGTTTGCCCTTGTCTACAAAGGCATGTTACTCAAGGTTTATAGAATACTAGATACTTCTTAACAAGGATGTCATGATTCCTATATAATGACTCAGCACAATCTGTGGTAGAATATTAAAATGATCAAGGTACCTGCAAATTCATAGATAACAAAAACAGATTTAGCACAGCTCTGAAAGAAGACAATGGGGTATTGTTATTTTTCCCATGTAAAAGCAGGCTGTTTGTATTTCTCTTATTGTGGGAGACTGAGGAAAGATTATCCACCAGATACAAAGTATTGAGGGTGAGTTAATCTGTTCTTGGACAAATACCACCTCCAACTTGAACTAATTTGTGTTCCCGGTTTCTTGATTTCTGATGCTTCACTATCATATGTCCTGATCTACTCAGTTTATTCACAGGAGAGACGAGTTAATTAAAGAGCATTATGGAGGGACCTTTGAGTTATGCAGCTCCTATAGTTTTAATAGTTGTGATAATCTCTGACATTCCTTTGTGGCATACAGTCTGATTATTTTATTACTACCTTTGTTGGAAACAGATAGAGGCTGTAGTTCAAAGGTATTCTATTTGGCCTTTTTCTACCAGACTGTTAACTTCTAATCAGGAAGGCAGTGTGAAATCTCCTCCACGTACAGAATGCATCCATCCATGTTATACATCCAGAAACTTAGATAAATATTAACTACAGGTCTGTCTGTTTCCCATGAAGTCCATTTGATTGTTTTGATTTTGTTTCCAATTGTTCATTTGTTTTTTTTTTATTTTCTATACTTTAAACAATTATTTATTCTTTGAAAATCACATACAGTCTATTTTGTTCATATTCAGGCCCCTGCCCATCTTCTCTCAGACGCATCCCCACTTTCCCATTCCTCATACTTCATGCTCCCTATAATTTTTTAATGGCTAGGAAATCTAATTTGTGTTCCTGAAAATACTCTTGGGTGTGGGCCCATCCTGTGGAGTTAGTTCAACCCACCTGATGCCATACCCTTAAAGAAAACTGAGTCTCCCTTTTTCAGAAACTATAAGTTGTCAATAGTTCCTCAGTTAGTGTTGGGGCTTCTTGTCCATCTGCCCCTGCATGCTGGGATCTCAACTGGCTTGGGCTTGTGTAGGTCTTGTACATGTTGTCACAAGCTCTGTGAGTTCATATGTGTGGTTGCCCTGTCCTGTCTGTGAAAACTGGTTTTCTTATATTTATCCATCACCTTTGGCTTACAGTCTTTCTGCTTCCTCTTCCACAATGATATGTGAGCCTTGGGAAGAGATGATTGCATGATATAGTTGTCCTCTTTAAGGCCCAGAACTCTGCCGTCTCTGGCTTTCTGCATCTTGACCAATCATGGGTCTCTATGTTAACAGCCCTCTGCTGTATGAGGAAGTGTTTCTGGTTGGAGCTGAGAGACACACTAATCTATGCATATAACAATAAGTCATTAGGAGTTGGTTTAATACTGTGTGCATTTAGCCGAGTAATGGTAGTAAGTTCTCCCATATGGCTTATAACCATCTAGCCACAGTTTCTTGGCCCCGATAACAGTGCCAGGTGAGGGCTCCATCTTGTGAGATGGGTCTTAAATCAATCAAAATGGGGTTGGTTTTTCCCATATAATCCAGGCCACTACTGCACCAGACATGCCTTGTCAGGTCAGTCATTACTCTAGTTGGCAGTGTTCACAAACAGATAACACTGATGATCACTTTTCTCTTCCAGTAGCATAGCATCGCCTAAGACAATGGAAGCAAGGCAGAACAGATGAAGCTTTGAGGTCAGTACCAGCTTGAATTATCCAGGCTTGTTCTATAACTGACTAGAGTCTTCAGCAATAGGTTTTTGCTGTCAAGTTCTGGAGGGCAACCAAGAGCATTGGTAATAGTATTGTTTGAGAGTCCATGGGACTTGGTCTTTTTGTTGTTGTTGTTTGTTTTGAGATAGGGTTTCACTATGTAGCCCTGGATGTCCTAGAACTTACTGTGTAGCCCATTCTGGCCTCAGACTTACAGTAATTTTTCTCTCTTAGCCTTCCAAGTGCTGGTCTTATAGATGTACCCAGCCATGCCCTGCTTAGAGCCAGTTGAGGTGGACATAATTCAAACTATACTTATCAAAAGGAAAAGGAACCACAGAGTTGGAAGGAATCACACATAGCTGTACATACACAGACTCTAGCAACACTAGTGTTCCACAAAGAGGAGAAGGACAAAGATTTGAAAAAGAAGCAGAGGAAGAAGGTCAGAAAGCAGGAAGTAAGAGCAACTTTCAACATGGGGAAAGTGGTCATCAATGAAAAGCCATGTCTAGTATAAACATGGAGTAAAGAAGGACATAAAATAAAACAGATACAGAAAATAGGAAGATGCTGTTTTCCTTTGCTACAGTCATTGAATCATGAGAGCTGCAGCAGATGTCGGATTACAATATCAGGACAAGGGTCTGGTACTGAGGAGATCAAGGCAGTGAGTTACGGTTATTGCTGATGTTGCTGTTTACAGTGTAAGGACAGATAAAATAGAAGGTAGGTCAAAGAGATTCTTGCCCATCCCTGCATTCATCCAATTGCAATGACTATAATAAAAATCTTCCCATAGTCCCGTATGGGGACAGAATGCTTCTTATTGGGATTAATTTTATGATCAGTATATTAATTTTATTTTCTTATTGCTGGAAGCTTTGTCCAGCAAGATTTGTGAAACTATTAAATTCTAGACTACAACACAAGAGAAGGAATCTTTCCATAATTACCTTGCCCGAACAGAAGCTGTCCAGACTTGAATTACTATCACTTTGAAGAGCTAACAACCTAATTCATTGTATTAACTCTTAATACATGACAGCACACAGTATAAAAGATCACACACAGGCTGATATGGAAGTCCTTGCATTATAAAATGGTATGTTCTGGTGTTCCTGAAAAGATTGATTAAGCAATGAATGCCAGACTAGTCTATGATTATTTTAAAATAATCAGTCTCTTGAAATTACTCTAGTTTATGAGCAGGAGCAAGTGCCTGATTCTTCAAGAATTCATTTACCATAAGAATACACATCACCTGTGGGTCTGTACAGTATAGCATCTTTAGAAAGTCTTGTTCAGAAATTAATTTTCTCCAATTCTTTTTGTGCAAAAAGTATTTCTTTGGATGTTTTCTCTGAGAAATATATCAGATTGTATAAAGTACAATATGTGAATATATATGAATCTGTCTACAAATACAGAGGATTACAAACACAAATATATCTATTTGGATGCACATTCTGTTTCCTTGCATTTTTATTTTCTCTTATTAACAAAAAGGTTTAACAGTAGATTTTAGGCTCAACACAATCAGACTTGTATGTTCAAATACAATTAAGTTTCTGAATGTGGGAAAGATCCAGGTAAGCATGTATGATTAACTTTAAGAAAAATGTAGATATTATATATAGAGCTGCAATTGCTATGGAGTTACTTTAAAATTTTAATTGATGTTACTGGAAAATATTCCTTAGAGTTATCCCTCTTTTGGGGGTAAAGAATTAAGCACAAACAACTTAGATGCAAAATATGATTAACTTGATGTTATAAGAAAAAAAAATTATGTGTTCAACAGAAGAGTTCACAGACAATTAGAAACAAACGTTCACAGAGTGAAACCATTTATCTACAGACCGTTGGTAGTGTTTTCACCTGACACAGGACCAATCTCCAATACCCTGTGGACTTTGATGGTTGTGTAGAGGAAGGGGTTTTCTCCATCAGTTGCCTTCCCAGGAGAGCAATGTCAAAAGAAAATGCAATAATAGAAAGACCACACATAATATTGACAAAGTCTTTTCAGAAACTGTTCTCCCAGGAGGAAGCAGGCAAATCCTATAGCGAATGTGATTAAGGTGGTCACATGACACTTCCACATATTTGAACACCCAGGAACAGGAATTATTGGATATTATTTTTCTTTGTTTATAATGCATCACTAAATTGTAAAGCCAGTCAATATTTGTCCCTAGTAGAAAGGCACAAAACATCCTTAAATAATATGATGTTTTAGCTACTGACCTAAAGAAAACATTTTTTTTTCTATTTAGAATGACTTTCTTTAGCCACTAAAGTCTATGAAACCAATGGTATTTCTCTTTCTAGCAACTGTGTTAATGTTATACAAGGGAAAAGTAGAAATTAGCTTTCATTACACAAAACCTATGTGCCAGTAATTATTAAATATATCTTCATATTCCTTCTTGCAACAACCTTCAAAATTAATGCCATTAATGATATTTTAAAGATAATACAACTTATAAGTTAGAATCTGAGCCCTATTTTGAGATTAAACAAATCCTATTTTGGACAAAAAAAGAATGAATGAGAATTTACTTTAGTTAAGATTATTTTTGAATTGCCATAGTTAGCCAAGTTTCTTCAAAATAGCCATATATATTTTACATCTACTTATCTTTATTTTATGTGTATGAGCACCTTTCCTGTATGCGTCTAAGTGCCCCCATGGTACACAGTGCCCATCTATCCTTGAAGAAGGTATTAGATCCCTTGGAAATGGAGTTATAGACAGTTCTCAACTGCCATGTTTGGTGTTGGGAACTGAACCCAGGTCTTCTGTAGGAGCAGCCAGTGCTCTTAACCATTGAACCATCAATGCCCAAAATAGACATGTGTTTGTGAATTTAGATTTTACAAGCTCATTTCCCTTTTGTTGAGTGAGGACATAAGAATGAGTGTATAGCCCTCACTGCAGACCCATGGGAAATATCCCACAGGGAAGAGAATTTGAGGCTTTGTTCCTCTTCAGTTCATCCACCCATCAAGAAGCCTCCCTTTGCTGAATGCTCTTCTGCCATCTATTAAAACAGTGGATGCTCTAGCCCTTTGAGATCTTACATCTGTTAGTGTTCTATGGTTGTATGTGTGGGGGGGTATAGATAAATGTACAAATAAAGCCATGAATTTTAATTGATCAATACAACAGAATCAATGCATATGCATTTAAAACCTCATGTTTAACTGGCTCTGTGGTTAAAGGAGCTTGTTGTTCTTTCAGAGTACCCAAGTTCAGCTCCAAGAACCCACATCAGAGAGCTCACAGCTGCCTGTAACTCCAAATCTCCCAGGGGATCAGATACCAGGTTTTGACCTCTACAGGCAACTACACACTTGGAAGACACACACACAAACACACACACACACACACACAAATAAATAAAAACTATATAAATATTTTTAAAACCCCCAAACTTTTTTAAAGGTAGGCCTTAAAGATTATATGTTCATTGATTATTGCCTCCATTGATCCCAAATCTTGTTCTTAGTCCTAAAGTAAATGGTAAAAGAAGCACATCCCCAAGCTAGACAGTACCAGACCAGCAAGGGATAACCAACAGTCCCAACACTGGACTGCTCCCATCTTGAATGTGGATGCCATATTAATTACTTTTGTGTGGCTGTGAGACAATGTCTGAGAGAAATTACTAAAAGAGGAAAGATTGATAGTGGCTCATAGCTCCTGAGGATTCATTCTGTGATTGTTTGGTCCTTATGTGCTTGGGTAGAACATCATGGCAATGGGAGTGTGATGGAGCAGAAGGTTGAATTCAGAGCAGCCAGGAAGGAGAGCAGAGCAGCTCACATCACAGAAGACAGGAAGTGGAGTAGTTCACAGAATGGACATAATGGCGGACAGGAAGCACAACCGCTCACATCACTGCAGACAGGAAACAAAACTGTTCACATCACCACAGACAGGAAGTGGAACTGCTCATGTCAAGGCAGACAGAAAACAGAACAGACCTGTTCATTGGGACCAACAGGAAGTGGAACAGAATAACTCACATCACTGTAGAAGTAGAGGGCATAGCAGGAAGTGTCAGTCAAAGCAAGTCCTTCAAGGATACCCCTGTAACCTACTTCCCCAAGTTAGGCTGTGTTTCTTACTTTTTACTCCCTTCCAGCTGGGAACAAAGCATTCAAACACTTGAGTCTCTGGGGACATTTAATATGTGAGTGGAAAGGAGAAAGCTAACAAAGTCATGGTGACTGATTCAAGCGAATGATGAGCCACTTTAAATACAAATAACGGCATTAAAAACACATAAATAAGCTACTTTTTTTGTGCTGGTAGAATCAGTTGTTCATAGAAAGTCAAATGCCTCATAATACATTCTCTACCGCTTTGGTAGGGAGACTTACTGCTTTATAATAGTGAGTCTTTGCCACTGTAAATTTTCATGAGCATTTCCCTTTTCTAAATACTTTGACCCTTGAGTCTCTAGCATAGTGGAGAAAACTGACAAGACGGTGCTTCAATGCCAATCCTGCTATTTCTATACAAGCTTCCACTAGTTTTTAAAAATGACACATCTGGAACTGGGTTCTTTCATACTTCAATTTTATTATAGGAATGATAATTGTTAATACATTGCACTAAAGGTCGCCACACCAATGGAAGGGCAAGGTGTAAAGTTTATTTTATGGCTGGGCTCTCTCTGTTCTCAGGGAGAAACAACAGGTTCAGTTCAGTAAGGTTTTTTTAGCACTCTGGAGGGAGTTTCCAGTGACTTTGAAACCAACCAAATCACAGATCAACACAATTACATCTTCAAGCAGGCAGACAGACAGAAGCAAGACTTGGCATTTAGCTATGGCAGGCCATTAATTATAAAACAACATTTTATGGGTTTTGTGGTCATCTAGTTCCTGGGGGGTGGGAGTTCCTGCTGAGCGCAGGTACAAGGGAATAACAAGTACACATACAAGTTCATGCAATAGTCAGCAAAATGGGTGCAATTCTAACCATGGCAACCAGGTGCATGCTGACCAGGTTGCTGGGCTCCTTTAACAATTTGCATTGTACAAGAGCTAGCCAAGCAGAAAGAGCTGAAAGAAATCTGGCAGTCAGTAGGGACAAGTGTTCTTAGAGCTTTATATTCTTTTAGTGTCTCCATAGAGACTCAAATCTTTGGAATATCTGATTTGTTTCAACTCGAGATGTATCATTACTCCACAATGTATACATTGAGGAGGGAAACCTGAATTATTAGTTTTGTTCAGGTTTTTTTTTAATCTATAAAAATTATCTTAACTCTAAGCCAAGCATGGTGATTTATGTTTGCAATCCCAACATGTGGAAGATAGAGACAGGAGATCAGAAGTTCAAGACCAGTCTCTGCTACATGAGACCTTGACTTCAACAAATAAACAAAACCAAAACTTTTTTAAAAGAAAGGGAAGATGTGAGAAAGATAGGGCCAGGAACAAGGCTCAGTAAGGAAAAATTCTTACCAGTCAATGATGCAAGCCTAGTGGCTTGAGTTTGAGCCTAAAATCCACTTAATGGCGGAAGGAGAAAACTGACTCAATAGAATTGTCTTCTGGCATCTATGCCCATTCTGTGTGGCATATATATACATGCGTACATGTGTGCTCACACAAACAAAATGATGATAATAAAAAGGATAAAAAGGAAAGAAAGAAAGAAAAGAGATTTTCTTAACCTAAGAATACCTCTCTAACAATTCAGACTTCCCTATAGTGAAGTGAATTGAATGTTCAGGGACGAAGTCTAAATTTTTGCAATTTTAAACAAGTTGAATGGGCTTACATCAGAAAAGTGGTTGAAAGGATTTTCAAACCATTTGAAATTTGCCCAAGATGAATTCCAAGGTGTCTTCTCTCTCAAATATTTCAGAATTTAAACAATATATAGTTTTTCATATAGTATCGGATAAGATGATATCTCATATTCTTTGCATAGTTCAGCAAGGACACTTTGGATACCATCCCATGCCAAGTTCTCTTTATAGTTGATAATAGTTTCTAGTACTAAGATCACCCTACCAGGCACAATTAGGAGATTTTTATCCTAGATACAATTATTATCCTGTTTATTTACACACTCCTTGAAGACTGGAGCCACCTGGACTTTTCCTCACCTTGACTCTAGTACCTGATTACAAATAAGGAATCAAAGAGGAAGTCTGTAAATGTGTGAAGATTACCTGATTCTCACATTTAATGTCACATGGCTTTAGCATCAAGATTATTATTTACCTGATCAGAGGTAGGAAGTGGTTTGGAAATATTTGCTAGTTCTACACTTAGTAACAGCACACCCTTAAGGTAACATAACTTGAACAGTTAGTCATGGCAGGATGGCCTGAATTAGAAGAAATAAAAGTTAAAACAGCAAAAGAAACGTACCACAGAAATATTCCAATATAAATGTGCATGCTATCTTGCAGAGTTCATTGAAATAGGTCACTGATTCATCTGGAAGCTTTCAGTATCCATGGGGGAAAAGAAACTTGTTATTTTTACTTACTCAGAAAATCGAAAAAAGAATGTTTCTTGCTAAATCTATTTTTATCATCAAGCTAGCAAGAGAGACCCTGGTAAGGAAATGACCAATGACTTCCAGAACATTCTGTGTGCATGGTCCTCATACTATTTCTGCCTAAGAGACTAAGGTATCCCAGCCAGTCTCCCTTAGAAGGAGGGTGGTGCAGTTCAGGCAGAAGATTCTGCTCCTGTAGTAAGTCAATGTTCAGTTTTAGCAAGACAGTTGAGACAGATTATTATATTCCAAATCATTGTGTTTAATTCTACCTTAGAGGTGGGAATTAAAGTAATCATTTTCATAGACTTAGACTTTTATAAACTTCCCCATCTATTTTCCTCACAGCAATCTGAGAATGACCTCGAATCCCCTCAAACAATATATTCCCATTTTCATAGATTAAGGTCTGTAATGCCTTGCCTGATCTGACCCTTGACCACCTCACCTGCTACCTCCAGAAACACTGGCCTAATGTTCCCCATCTGTCATCTCCATGGCTGATACTTCCCCTTCATGACAGTCCCCTTCCTGTGTCTACAGCCCTTCACATACTAATCCATTTGCCTGAAAAATGCTCCCCTCCCCCAGCTATCCTATTGAGGAATTTCAGTTCCTCAAAAGCCACTCTAAGGGCTAGAGAGCTGGCTCAGCAATTAAGAGCACTGGCTGCTCTTGCAGAGGACCCAGGTTCAATTCCCAGCATCCACATGGCAACTAACAACCAGTTATCTGGAGTTATCTATAACTCCAGTTCCAGGGGATCTGACGCCCTCTTCAGACCTCTGTGGGTGTTGCACATGTGGGTACTTTTACATTCATGCAGGCAATAATACACCCATATACATAAAATAAAAAGAATAAAATATTTTTGAAAAGCCACTCTGTGACAGGAACATCTCCTCTGCTCCTCTTATATGAACAGGGTATCTCATGTCATTAAGGCCCTCGTCACATACTGCACATCTCCGTCATAGGATGTTTCAGTCTTTTCATTAGTTCCCTTGTTTTGTTATTCACTCAATCAATAGAATTCCATAGCAGAGATGAGCAAGTGTTTGGGGCCATGTACTTTTCTATGAGTGAAATACAAAAATCCTCACCTTCATATGGTTTTCGTTTCAAAGTATAACACTCAACATTTTCATTAAAATATAAGCTGTATATGGTCAGTGATCATTTCTGTTCTGTTCACTGACCCATTCAGCACCTAGCACAAAGCACCCTCTGTGGCATCAGTCAGAAGAGCTGGGGTGATGGTAATGGAAACAAACGAGCCTTGAATTTGGGCGGCTGGAAGGGACACAGGTTTACTTCCTTATCAGACTGAACACCCATCAGATGACTAGGATCTTGTCTATCTTCCCATCACAGTCATTCGGGGTCAGGACCTGGCAGGACAGCTGTCACCCCAAATACTGACAGTCATTATGACAGAGAGAGAAAGGAAACTCGCCTAAGTTTTAACGAAGATTCAAATGATTTCCTGTGGTTTTAGCCAAGAGTTAAAGATTCCATCCCGGGACTGCACAACACAGTTCCACTTAAGACTTGATGCTTGGAACAAGTCACCTGCAAGTATCCATTGCTTTGTAGCTGTGCTACTGACTCCTACAAAGGGAGCTTAAAAAAGGCTCAAGGAGATAATGGTAGAATCACGGTGAAGAACAGTTCTAACACTGAGTCACGTCTTTTTCTCTGTAAAATATAAGTCATATGATATGCACAGATGTTAGGTTAGACTCATCTAAGCTTAGAAAGTCTACCCAGGGATGCCAAATTTGCTATACACAGTAGTAAATACCTTACCAGAGACATTTGAAATTAGCTATAAGTAAAAAATAGCTCATGTAAGTTATTTCACAGGTTAGACTTTATTAGACTGGTTTATATTTATGTTCAAACACCAGCACGTTCTGCAAGGATGAGGGAAAAGTAATCTGTTCTCCTGGCTGACTATAATTTTGCCTGATCAATTTTCTGTATTTAATTAAAAATTAATTAAAATTTGTTAGAGTACAACTTGCATCTAATCGTTTGGTTGAGTTCTAAGTATGGGCTATGCCTCCTAAACACAGGCATGGCTTAGCATTTTATTTTAGTCTGAAGAGAAAGAAGCAGCAGGATGATTTTAGTAACCAAAGGTGTCTTGGCATTTTTTTGACTGAATTATGCCTTTAATTTTGAACATGAAAGGAGTTTTTGAAATTCAAATTAGAAGGTTTATCCAGAGAAATAAGAAAACCCATTAATAATTCCTCCATAAGATGGAAGCTTTTGTGAAATTTCTTGGCCTCCATTCATTGGAATTTCAACTACAAAACTGTGATGCTCCTCAGGTTTTCTGAAGAGAGTCTGAGACACTGTCCTCAGAAGGTAGAGGCATGGTCTTGGAGCTTGAGACTTCTTTGTGTGGATCATTCAGTGTTATGCTTCTGTTTTATAACCATAAACACACGGAGTCTACACACAGACATGTTGTACACACACAGAGTATGCACACATAAACACAGTCTACAAACACACACAGTATGCACACAGTATGCATATATGCATTGTACATACATACACAGTCTACACGTATACATGTACATTGTATACCCACAGAGTCTACACACAGTCTACATAAGCACAGTGTACATAAACACACAGTAAGCATAACACACAGTAAACATACACACAGTGCACATATACACACAATCAACATACCCACAAAGTATATTTATGCATAGTCTAGTCTAACTACATTATACGTACACACAGTCTACACACACACACACACACACACACACACACACATTCTACATAGTCTACAGACAGTGTCTACACAAAAAGTCAACATACCCACTCAACACAGTCTACATACCCATTTTACACACACAGTCTATATACCTATACAGTCTACATAGACACATGTATACACACACTGTCTAAACACATACAGTCTATACACTCAGTATATACACATGCAGTTTACATACATGCACAGTTCACGTGCATAGAGTATACACACAGTAGAAACACCCTGTCTATACCCACATAGTCTACACATAAACAGTCTATGCATACAGTCTATACACATGTACAATCTACATATGTATTGGATAGTTTTAGTTGTCAACTTGACATACCTGGGTGGAGGGAGCCTCAATTGGGGAATAGCTTCCATTGGACTGGCCTGTGGCCAAGTCTGAGGCCTTTTCTTGATTGTTGAGTGCTGTGGGAGGTGCTCCCCATGGGCAGGTTGTTCTGCATTATGTAAGATAGAAGGCTGAGCATGACCCAGGGGACCATGCCTATAAGCATCCTTCCTCCATGGCCTGTGCATCAGTTCCTGCATCCAGGTTCCTTCCTGGAGTTCCTACCTTGGGCTCCCTAAGTTATGAACTGTGACACAGGAGATGTGAGCCAAATAAACCCTCTTCTCCCTAGGTTGGTATTGGTCAGTGTTTTGTCACAGCAATTGAAGGCAGACTAGAACCACATGTAACTCTCCATATATTTACCCACAACACACACATAGTCTACACACACAGTCTCTTTATACCCAGTCTACACACATGTACAGTCTGCACACATTCACAAATTCATAGCATACACAATCTACGTAATCAGGACTGCAAATGCTGGCATTTATTTTATGTATGTTTTTCACTGACACTAAGTGGTACTACTTTAATGATGTGAACTTGGAATATGAGGAACCCAATAAGAAAACAGAGGATTCAAGCCAAGTGACACATCACAAATAAGTAATAAAAGCATCAAATAACCAAGATAAGAACCCTGATGCTGCATTAGGCATACGTAACTAAAGATAGACTGTGTTGTCACACCCAGTGTTAAATGTGCCCATCAAACACCCCAGAGTGTCAACAAAAATAATCTGACATGTTAAATCAATGCTGACAATTTATGTCTTAAATTTTGTAAATTTATTTGACCAGTAAAATTCAGTCTACAGCCTGCCTGCATGGCAAACATTTGATTTCTTATTCATTTGAGAGATACATCTGATTGGGCTTATTAAGAATTATATCAAAACTCACTCCCATGGTCTGTGATGCCCTGAATGACCTGGCCTCCTCCGACCTTCTTGTCACCTGAACTGTTAAGCTCTGAGTCCACTGGCAAGTCCAGCTGTTGTTTTTTCTGCTGGTGGCTTTCCGTTTCTCAACATGTGTTTAGAATCTTAACAAAGCTAGCTACATCTCACTTCTCCAAGTGTAGCTTAATTTTCCTCTGCTTGGGCTGATCTTTCCTGATCTCATTATTAAAGACCGCCTCATATTTATTTTCAAGCAGTGTCTGCTATTTCTTTCATGGTCCTTATCTCAGTCAAGAAATTATGCCTATTTTGATTATATATTTTATATATTTGTTGACTGCCCTAAACATGCATAGGTATACACACACACACACACACACACACACACACACACACACATACACTCATGACTGCAGTCATTCCATAATCTTATTATTCATTTAATTACCATTTCTTAAAAGTATGCTTGATATATAGAATAGATTTGATACATAGAATAATTCCTAAAAGACTTACACCGTCAAGACTTTGCCATTAATTAGTAACAAATAGAACATATTATAAAAACACCTTTAGTACTTGTAGAAAAATACTTGCCAGTGAGTAGAGGTTCTTGATAACATTGATGATTGCATGTTATTTTTACATACGCAACACCTTAAGAATCTGCTTACATATTTTAAATGACGCTGTTAAGATTTTGATGTTAAAATATTTTTTAATCTGAATGCTCTCTTAAATGTTTTTTTTAAAACTCAGTTGAGCAAAAAAAAAAAAAGTTTACCTTAGCTTCAAAAAAAATGAGCGCTTCTGACTTATGATTAAGTACTATAAATAAATATTTCCACTCATCAAATAAATACAGAACCCAAATTGCCAAGCACACCCACCTTCATGCTGATATTTATCTAGTTCAACATTTCCCAGGTTTATTTAATCATAAGTGTCTGGGTCCCCTGTCAGAATGGTGACTTAACATGTCATGACGTGTATGTAGAAAATACTGATCTGTTTGCATTAGAGGAGTGCTCTTCAAATGTAAATTACATATGAATAATGTTAAAGTGAGGATTTATATTCATTTAGCAAAGGCCCCGGGGTGATGCTAACACTACCTTTCAGTGGCAAACATTCCAGAAATAGGCAAGCTCCTACCATAGGATGCCTCCTAAGCAGATCTTCAATCAGAATGTAGGTGGCAGAAAGTATCTCTCTCCCCTCCTTCCCTCCCTCATCTGGACCAAGGCCTGTATGTAGAAACTACTTAGTGTACTGAGCACTTGTATCTGTTCTGTGGAGGTATGCCCGTTCTGTTGACTATCTTCCTGAAAGCCATTGTCATCTGATTCATTCTTCAATAACATTGGCTTCAAGTTTTCATTTATTGAAAGCCATTGTCATCTGATTCATCCTTCAATAACATTGGCTTCAAGTTTTCATTTATTTTGCTGCCTCGGTCACAGTTATGTTCCTTTTAATGATACTATCTCTTCTGCACATACTAATTATCTGAATACTTGTAAGAGGGCCAAGCAAACATTGCCTAACATTTTATTTTTTTAAACATAAAAAAAAGGAATAAATGGATGTGATTACTTTTTTCTTGGAAATGATAATTTGATTATCTAATTTCCCTTGGAAAAATACCATTCCCAAACCTTTGATTTTGAGTTTTAAGTGGGTCAAACCATCCAACTGCTATTTGAAATTATAAGGTTACCATGGAGAATGTGAGGCCGACTCTGTCTATTGATTTTCCCAAGATAATCTTAAAGGCAAACCCCACCCAGATGATCTGGAATATAGCAAGCATTTAGCACACAGGGTGGGAGGATCATGGAGGAATACAGTAAGTGTTTAGCACACAGGGTGGGTGTGAGTGGGTCTCCATCTCCACACAGCTGTTTTGCTCCAGCCGTCCCAGAGAATGGAGGACAATCGAACAGGGCCTCGGGTGGCTCAAAGTGCAATGGGAGGAGTTCCTGGGATACTTCATCTGTGAGTGGTTCTGTTATCAAAACCAAGGCAGGGGTTTATATAGGGAGGCCTTTCTGACCATTACAGAAGGCGGGAAAGTTAAAAGTAGGGTCTTTAGGTAAAGGGTGGGAAGATTGTAGGGCTGACATGGAAATTAGGAACAAGGAAACGAAACCCAAAAACCTGGTTCTGGTCTGGGTGATGTTTGTGGGGGAAAAGAAGATTTGTACCTACAGTGGCTTCCTGAGGCCAGGTTATCATATCAGGCAGAGCAGACCAGACTCCTACTGTCCCTTCAGGGTATCTGGTGTTTCTTGGCTTTGCTCAATACCTTTTTAGGATAAACCCAGTCCCCACAGGTGGGGGGGCATGGGGAAGAGCTGGTGCAGCTGCCAGGGAAAGCACACTGAGGAGGCTAGAGATGTCCATCAGTGATAGAATGCTTGCACACATGGCCCAGAGTTTGATCCCTAGTGCACGTGCACACACACACATACACACACACACACACACACACATGTGCATGAGAGAGAGAGAGAGAACTAAGTCACTAAGTCAGCCCACTCCAAACAGTACACATTGAAATACACAAAGGATTTTAGACAGTACACAAATAACAAAATTGTTTTCTTCCTGACTGGCTTAATACAAAATACTATAAATGGCTTCTTTGCTGTATTCTGATTAATTATCAGCTTGCCTAAGGAAAGGCCAATAAAATTCACAGTTCCAAATTTCCCTTAGCATCTGCCTATTCCCTCACTCCACCTCCTCTTATAGAAACCAGGGTTCTCAAATTGTAAAATGGACTTATCATCCATTGTATTGAGGATCACAGAAACAAAGCAGTGAAGAGCACTGGCTGCTCTTCCAGAGGACACAAGTTCAATTTCCCAGCACCCACCTCACAGCTAATAATCATCCATAACTGTAGTTCCAGGGGATCAGACCCCAACGCCCTCTTCTGACCTCCGAGGGCCTTTCATGATATGAGTAAAGTTAAATAGATGTAAGCAAAGCACTAATTCACATAAAAATAAATGAATCAAAACCATAATTTATAAGATATGTGGTGAGTTTCATACACCTGGAAATGAGTTTTTAATTTGAAGTTTTTACCATGATGCGGCGGCCAGTTTTAAATTCTGAAAAATCTGCCATGAAGAATCGAGGAAATCTTTCCTTTTTGTTACGGGGTCACAATTATATCATCAGAGAACAGTCACAAGGAGAGCCGTCTGCCTTCCTCGATAAAGAACTTACCCTTAGAATAGTCAGGGATGCTCTACCTCAGACATGGCAAACAGTGCTTCTCCTTCAGTTTGCTCCCTAACTTAATGATCATTAAGTTGTCCACTTAATGACGGCTTCTTGCTCATCTTTCTGCACTTTCAGCACCTAGTCAAGGGGCTCGCTCCAGTTCATCAGAACGCGTTTTACAGGTGGGTCTAGAAGGCGCAGATTTAGACTTTGGAACCTTTCCCAATGCCATGTCCTTGTCATGCTGAATGAATGGATGGATCCTGAGTTTCCAGCTTACTTAATGTTCCCCGCATGCCCTGATTACCGTGAAGCTAATCCTGGCTCCTCTCTGTTAATCCAATTTCCTGAGGTAGTTATTGTCAGCAGCACTTCATTGCTTCCTGTTTTGGGTCAGCTCTTCTCTGTCTATATGGACCTGTGCAGGGTTTTCTCTAAATTTTGAAGAATATTTGAGTTCCCTGGCATTGCATTCTCTCTCTCTCTCTCTCTCTCTCTCTCTCTCTCTCTCTCTCGTCTCTCTCTCTGAATGTGTATATACATGTGGAGACCAGAAGACAGCTTCTTACATTAATCCTTGCCTTCCACCTTGTTTGAGATGGGATTTGTCATTATTAACCACCACACATGCCAAGGTAGTTAACCAACAAGCTTCCAGAAATTCTCCTGTCTCTGCTTCCCATCTTGCCATAGGAGTGTGGTTACACACTACCATGCTCAGGTTTGTGTGGGTTCTGGGGATCTGAATTCAGGTCCTCACATTTATATGTCTATGGCTGGCATTTTACTCACTGAGCCACTTTTCCATGACTTTTATAAATTTGCTTATGAATTATGTCAGCAGGCTGGGCAGAGAAAGAAGAGCAATCGAAAATTAATATACAGTGTCAGAAGTGAAAATTGACCAGAATGCAAGTTTTACATTAAGATTTATCCATGCAAACTTACGCAGCTTGGAGTTCACTGAAAGTTTCTTATTACTTTGCTCATTAATCACAGGAGGGCAGCATGTGTGCATGTGGAAGTCAGAGGACAGTTTGTAGAAGTCCACTGGACTCAGTTCTTTTTTTCCATTCTGTGTGTCCTAAGGATGAAACTCGGGCTTGACCACAAGTGCCTTTCCTCTCTGAGCTGACTCACTGGCCGTGAACGATTTCTTAGGCTTATTCTCCCAGCCCTTACTTGCATATTCCTGAGTCACAGGATTCTTTGTGGAATAATCCAAATAACTCACTGGAAATTACCAAATCTTTATTACCACACTGAAACCATATGTGGTTAAGAAGCATTTAAAATGGTACGAATTTAAGATATCAAGGTAGAATAAAAGTGAATGCTGTACATATTCCTTAGAGTCTTTCGATGCCACCGAATGTGAGAATCTTCAATATAGCACTTGAATGAAAGACCTTTAATTCATTTCTTAGTAAACATCAAAATGACTGAAGAACATCAGATCTTCCGATATTTGCAACACCCTGCGAACGTGACTTTCCTTCTCAAAGTGATCTCTGGACCTGCAGCCCTGCAGCCACCTGGAAGGTTAGAAGCACAGGACTAGAGCTGGGAGTGAGGCTGTGACAGAGCACATGCCTGGCATGCAAGAGGCCCTAGTGCTCCCATCCTTAGTGCTGGAAAAATGAAACAGAAACTAGGGCTGGCCCCAGATTTACTAATCAGAATCTCCATTTTAAACAAGGCCCTGGGGAATCTGCGTATTTTTGGAAGGATCCATTCTAATGAGCATATGATAAATATCCGGTCACGTTCTACTTTTTTTCTCCCAAAAGAACACATGTTGTAACTTACCTACTGTGATTAAAGGAGTATTCTCAGTGTAGGTCTGTCCCCAATTCTCCCTTATGTCTGTGTGGTTCCTAACATCCTCTCCAAAGTGGGATTCTTTAGGGCCTTTAATAGTGTAAGAGTTAGTCTTTCCATGTAACTTATTCACAGCCTTTGTGAACTGAGTCTACTTTCAATGAGACTGGGTGTGATCTGAATTAGTGTACTCCACAGTGATTTAAGAGGGCTGGGAGGCCATTTGTATATTGTTTGCTATTAATCCACAGGAAGTGAAGAACCTTGTCAGATGTACACAAAGAAATATGGAGCTTGTACCAAAATGTTACCCATTTCACTAGGTATACCCTAAACCCAACTGCTATTTTTGCCAAACCTGTTTCAGTGAAGGAAACAGTACTCTGCTGGTCACTCAAGTACAATCTTGTCAACCCCTTGTAGGCAAAAACTTTGGGTAGCACAAACAATGAGCCTGCATGAATGCATGGAGCCTCTCCATTTAACGTAATATGAACATGCTTAGTCATAATCTAATGTGACAGATCTTCATATTAGAGCATGAGCTCCTTACTACTATGATTAGCATGCCCATTAACTTTAAGATGTCCTGTGTTCACGGCTCAGCACCTGGTCCCCTGAGATGGCTTTGGTATATGTTGAATGAAGGAACTGCTGTTGTTTTCTCTATTTTGGTTCAGATTATTGAATTTATTGAGATACGGTTGGTTTAACTGAAGGGTCTTCAGCCAAAGTTACCACAGGAAACACTCAGACAAGAACAAAAGGCGAGGAAGTGCTTACAAAAGAAATGAGATCAATCCAAAATACAAGGATAAAAGTAAGTAGAATACAAAACAAATAAAAATAGAGTTAATTAATTTATTTCAGCAAGTAGATGAGCACTCGCATGATCCTCCAAGAAATGAGTTAGGTATCAGTTCCCAAAGGCATATGCAGTGGCCTTGTGGGAGGAGAATTCAGGAGGATTAGGGATGCATCAAATTCTCACTTTTACATTGCTTTATCCTAAACCTAATGCACTTGCAAACTTTTCCCTTCCACTAAACAACATTGACACTGAAAGCGATGCTAAAGCTCTCCTGTGTCCATTTCCCATACACATACACAAAAATGAATATTTTAATAAAGAAGAAAATGTTGTATCCTAAAAGCCTTTCAAGAGTGAGACCTTGCATGGCAGTTAACAGATTTTCTACAATGTAAAATTTAGAGCATCGCTAATGCATTAAATATTAAGTTGGTCTTTGAAGTTCAGGCACCAAAAAGATCAAAACACTAGAGACACAATTTGGGAAGAACAAAGGTGAGTTTGAAGTGTCTGAGGGATACACAGATCTGTTGCTGCTTTTAGCAGGTAGCCGCGTGCTTGTTGAGAACAGACTCCTTTTCTTCTGCTTGCCAGCAAGCTCATTTATCCTCTTTAAGATGCTTCTGCAATGATAAGCAAGGAGACTAATTGATGTGATCTAATTTTTCAGACTCAGGAGCTTTAGAGAAAGGTCAATATAGCGTGAAAGTGGCCCATTAAAAACAGCGTCTATAAACTCTCAAGCAAGTGTATGTGCCGAAGGATGCAGCAACTCTGGCTGCTTTATTCCTTTTCAACACTCTCAGAAATATGAGAAGTGTAGCAAAAACAAAATCATCTGGGGCCTGGGGAGATGGTTCCGAGGGCAAAGGGCTTGCTAGGCACCTGCGAGGCCCTGAGTTCAGATCTCCGGCACCTACCCTAAAAGCTAGATGAGGCAGCTCATGACTGTAAGCCTAGTGCCAGGGGATGGAGTCAGGTGGATTCCAGGGGCTGGCTCACTGGTCAGTCTAGCTGAAGTGGTGATTCCCAGCTTCAGTGAGACCCTGTCTCAAAAAATAAGGTGGGGAGCAATCGAGGACATCTCAACATTAACCTCTGGTCTCCACATGTACCTGCGTGGGTAAGGATACCCCTGTATACGTGAGCATATGCACATACGCACACACATGCAACATGCACGCGCACACACACACAAACACAAACCATTTTTTGTAATAGGTCAGGTGAGCTTCAAGCCACTTAAATCACAGACTAAATTACCAGTGACCTCAAAGTTTGACCTGTGGAAATGTTTCTTCGGATTAATAAGCTGACAACAATAAAAATGAATTTTTATCAGATACATTTAGCACACATTAAAGTCACAGCATGTAAGTAGATCCTGTACTCCTGAAAAAAATTAGAAAAAATAATGTTGACTTCTTTTTTTTCACAGAGAGGTAATCCAGCATGGGGTGGGACTGATCAAGGTTAACAGGAGTGTGCAATAAGTACACAGTCATCAGGCCAAGAGAATCACTACCAGAGAGCACCTTCCCCCTGAATCATGTTCATGAAGGCTCCCCATGTGCTTTTATAAATTTTTTATCTATTTAATTTTGTTTTATACATATGAGTGTTTTGTCTACAAGTATGTAAGTGCGCCTGTGTCATGGAGGACAGAAGAGGGTGTTGAATCCCCTGGAACTGGAGTTATGGATGGTTTTTAGCTTCCATGTGGGTGCTGGGATTCCAACCCGATCTTCTGTCAGAGTAACCAGTGCTCTTAACCCCGCCTCCCTACCTTCCTCCTATTCCTGCGGTGTTTCAAATTCTGAGGAGGGGCGATAGCAACACTTTCCTCTTTCTTAAAATCAGTATGTCACCAAAAGTGGGGGAGTGTCCCACTCTGAATGACCTTAAACCTAGTAAGATCTGACCGGCTACCTAATACTAGATTTTAAAAAATATCTCATGGCCAGTTTGAAGTACACATACAATTAGAGACAATGATATAATTCATGCCCAGGTACGACACGTTCAGCTTTACCAGTCATCGGAATTGTGCCGTTCATAATCTGTTTATTTCTCCCCCTTCTATCTATTTGTGGTTACTAGGGTCAATTTCCAAGTGTCAGCCTGACCTAAGTTGGGAAAATGTTACTACTTCGTAGGATTCATGAAAGCTTGTGGGTATTTATTTCTGTTACTGGGCGGCGTAAGGGAGGAATGATTTGTTTTGACTCGTTCAGTCGGTGGTCAGCTGGCTCCGTTGTCTCTCATGAGGCAGAGCATCCTGGAGGAAGAAGACATGAAAGAGCGAGACAGCCACTTTGGTGCTGTCTGGAAACAAATAGCTAGTGGAGGCAGGAAAGGTAGGGGCAAGATACTGTCCCAAGTCACAGCTCTTATGACCTGCCACTTCCACCTAAGTTCCATTCCCTACTCTCTGCCTCCTCTCTATAAACGCAGGAGCTTCTGAATCTGCCCTCTCTTATATCCACCAATGGATTTATCCTCTGCTTAGGTTGCAGGCTTCATGATACAATCACCTCTCAATGGGACACTGATGACATCAAGCCTTCAACACAGGATCCTGTGGGGGATATTGCAAATTCAAACCCTAACATCATGATGCATGAGAAGATGATAAATGTTGTCTCTTACCTGGTTACAAGGGAAAAATGAACTAAACAAGTCTGAAACTTTCAGGGAAGTTGGGTTAGATATTTCCTCTGTCACAGAACTGCAAAATGAAGACGTACAGCAATTTCAAAAGAATTGTCCCATGGAATAGAGCTTGGAAGTTGTCAAGATGACAATTAAAGATGATTTTTTTAGTTGCATTTTAAATTTCATTTCTCATCTTTGGAATTGTAAAGGTAAAAAGACACCATCACAATATTAAAGATGCTAAAACACTTATACTTGTTTATAGGGATTTGACAAAATCTTAAAACTTGGATAGCACCCAGTACATAGATATAATATATGCAGTGATTTAGTATTAAGATGACTTTACAATTAATGAAATAACAAAATAATAAAAATTAATTTTTTCTAGTCCATAAGTAGAATAATCAATAAAGTGAGGATAAAGGTATAGATTGCCTTATAATGAATGAAATAGCAAAAATTTAATGATTATCTACTATTGGATTCTGACTGTATGCCAAATGTTTTAAGTTTTAATTCATTTAATTTTATTTTATGTTTAAGTGTTCTGCCTATATGTATGCAAGTGCGCCACATATGTGCAGTGCCTGTGGAGGTCATAAAGTCGTGTTGGATACCCTGGAACTGGAGTTACAGATATTGTTTGTCATCATGTGAATGTTGGGAATCAACCCCCAAATTCTCTGCAAGAGGAATCAGCTCAACCCCTGACCAATCTCTTCTCCCACTCCCCAAGTGTCACATAATCAAGTAACACTGAATTATTTGAGAGTTTTGATCCAAGAGGTGACTAGAGGTAAGGTTCAGACAGAACACATGTTTTCCACTACTCCAGATAATAGCCTTCTCACTTTTCAGGGAGGAAATTGGGGCTTAGAAAGATGAGTGACTTGGGTAAACTCCAGGGTTACAAAGGGACAGTTTAGCATAGAGGCCCATGTTCGAAGGCTCATCTCATTATTTGCAAATTCCAGTATCTTTCCAGGTCATATGACTAGCACAATAGAGAAGGCAAGTTTGCTTTAGTGAATAAGACACTGACGGAGGTGATATTAAATACTTAAAAGAGGGTAAACACTGAGTGATCAATCAGAGGGGCAGCAAGAATCATCTGTTAAAAATGATCTCGATTATGAACATAAGTCCCATGTATAGCAGACCCAGACAACCTCTCTTCTCGTCTGATAAGTGGGGTGAGCACCATGGTCAGTTTCTTTATATTCCACACTATCTTTGTCTCCTATTTCTAAAACACTGTGACCCATTTATCTTCAAAGAGGAAACATCTGCTTAATTTTTAAGGGGAAACAGAAGACACTATTCATTTGGGGAGAGAATCTTTTCATAGAAATTGAAACAAAAACTGAATAGAAAAGGAGCCTTGCCTGGTCGAGGAGCCCCAGACTGGCAGAGAGGATTGCACAACTCTCTGTCTGTTTCTCACTAATTGCTATGAACCTTGGGTGGAACCCTTGCCTCTCCAGAGCTCCACATTCCTCTTGGATAAAATAAGATGCTTAGGAAAAGAATCTCTCTGAGGCGTCTTAAGGTATTTTATAATTCACTGAACTTGTGAAATTATGCCATTAGTTATCTTTTGAATATGTGTTGTCAAGTGTTAAGATGAAAGAAACAAACTGGTGAAAACATGAAATAGCTTGTCAGGGGAAATCTTTTCCATATAATAATACTTTATTTCTCATAGAATATTAGTCTCAGGTAAGTTACAGCAAAACAAATATTGAGCAGATTTTTAAAAATAGCCAGAAACTGCTATCATAAAGATAGAAAATTTTTTTAATGACATCAGTTCTGAAGATAACCCCATTTTCCTTTAATATTTAAAAATTATATGATCACGTCTTAGTCGAAGCCATCATAAAAGTCAATAGAACAACATATTTTGGAATACTAAAGTATATAATTTAATATTCTGTATTTAATCCTGATTTTACCCATCATCTACATTTTGGTTCTTCAAGATGACCTGCAACACGATATGGAGGACGTAGAAAGGGTTTGGATGTTCTGGCTTTCGCTATTTGGGCAACGACAGTTCAGGATCTCTTGGTTTCAGAGCTGATGCTGTGCTTCCGACGTCTACTATCTTTCTGATAATCACGAGTCACAGAATAATCACACATTCCCCTTATTGCCTCTGCCTGCCAGTACCCTAATCGCTTCCCCAGAGCGTTTAGATGACTCAGAGTCGATGCCCTGGACACTGTCAATGAGAGATAATGTAAGCGGAAGAGTTTGCCGTGATTCCATCCTGTCTTTCTACTGCTGCCATCTCTTCAGCAAGAATCGAAAGGCACAGAAGAGCCTGGTCATCAGAATTCAGTAGCCTTTTAAAGCATGATGGGCTCTTAAGAGGGCAGCCCGCAGGGAGAGCACCTCGGTATGAAATGCTGCGTAGTATTTCCAATCATCAGCCCCGTTCCAGCACTTGATTTTATAACCTCATAGTCTCAAACAAATGCAGCAAACATATGACGCATAGCACATGAACAATCTTTCCAGTACAAGTCATCCTTGTTTATGGAGAGGATGCACATTCCCTTTTAAGACTTGTATTAGAGAACACCCAAACCTACACGTCTGACAACGGGGTTATTTTTTCTGATGATGCTTTTCCATTATGAAGTTTTCTTTTTTTTTTAAAAAAAATGATGATTTGTAGGAAATTTTCTTTTTCATTTGATATTTACAAGTTACATGATTAGAGGCAGGAAAGACAGCTCAGCAGATGAAGTGTTTGCCATGCAAGTGTGAAGACAGGAGTTCAGATCCTCAGAACCCCAGGTAAATGCTGGGTGAGTGTGGTGTCTCCTGTAATCGAAGGCTCATTTCATTATTTGCAAATTCCAGTATCTTTCCAGGTCATATGACTAGCACAGGAGAGAAGGCAAGTTTGCTTTAGTAAATAAGAAGCTGACGGAGGTGATATTAAATACTTAAAAGAGGGTAAACACTGAGTGATCAATCAGGGGGCATCAAGAATCAGTTGTTAAAGAGGATCTGGATTATAGACATAAGCCCCATGTATAGCGAACCCAGACAACCTCTCTTCTCGTCTAATAAGTGGGGTGAGTACTTAATACTCACTACTTGAGACAGACCGTGCCTGATCCAAGCCGGCTAGCAAAACTTGCCATAGTACTGAGCTCTGGGTTCACTTGAGAGGCTGCCTCAGTGACTACAATGGAGAATGATCCAGAACTCTTCTTGTAGCTCCAGGCCTCCATGTTCATGCTCATCCCAAAACCTGTATGCATCTCCACATATGCAAGCATGCATCCACATGCACACTCCACCCACAGACACGTGCAAAAAAGTTATATGATGGTGTTTTAACGAAATGCATCATTAAAGACAATCGAATCTTTTTGTATTTACTTATGAAATTCAAGAGGAAGCATCATGAAACAAATATTATTCATTTTTTGTGTGTGAGTTACCGTTCTGGTTGCTGTGAGAAGGCAATTAACAGAAGAAGCCATGGTGGATGAGGTAACTGGTCACATTACGTCCAGTTAGAACACATAAGAGAGGCGAAGACTTGGGCAGGGCTCCCTTTCTCCTTTTTATTCATTTCAGACCCTAACCCATGGAATAGGACCGGGAGAGGGATCTTCCCTGCTCAGTTAACCTAGTGTAGAAATTCACAGACATGCCCAGATTTTGTCTGCTCAGTGGTTCTAGAGCCTGTCCAGTTGACAGTATTAACCACCAGTTTTAAGACTTGTTAAGTCTCTTCTATACTCCTGTTATAAAGAAATAAAGGAGCGATGGTCGCGGGAGTTTCCAGTCTTGGGAGAGATATGCACATAGGATGATAAAATGAAACAGGAGATGGTGTGCTCCATGGCTGATACATCAACAAAAGTATGATGTGTCCCTGAAGGTAGGCCCTTATCTGGTCCGAGACGGTGGAAAGATATTTCAGAAGACAGCATCTGAGCTGAGACTGGAAAGAAACATTCTCCAGCAAGAGAAACAGGAGCAGGTAGAAGTGATATCAACAGACTTAAAGATGTGTAGAGAGATCAAGGACTGGTTGCCAGGCGAGGGAACCTCAAGTGTATCGCGAAGGCAGGTTGGCTCCAACTGTGCAGGCCATTTGGTGAGATGTGAGGATGGCCCCATCTCTGAGGCTTACATGGTAGTCTGTCTTTCCTCCCACCCCCACTGGGTGCCTCCTCTCTGATTTAAATGCACTGTCCCAAACACTAGAGACCAGAGACAGGCAGTTTGCACTTGTTGTCTTTAATTTCCCTGTTCTTGCTTTTCACCTTCTGACCTCACAATGAGCCATTACTCTGTGACTTGTGGAAGCCCCAAAGGTCTGATCATGCCACATTGTGCTGGCCACTGCTTCTCTCACTGATTTGAAATGTTCAAAGTATTCGAAAGTAGAGTTTCATACACACATGAGTTCTGTGTATCCTCTGGGTTCTATTCCATTGTACAATTGGTCACCCCAACACTAGTGCTACGTTCTTCTAGTGTCTCTAGCTTTACAGCATTGGTGTGGATAAAAAATTGTGGTGTTGTCACCTTATAGAATATATGTTATGATTCTGTCTATGTGTCTATTTTCCCAAAGAAAAATACAGTCATCTTCTTAGTTCTTTGTGTGTGTGTGTGAATTCTGACATAAAATGCAATCTACTTATTAACTAATTTAAATAAAGCTAATATCAGCATCTTTTCCATAGTGTTCATTGCATGCCTTTCTGTTTATTGAGGTATTTCTTACTCCTGGCTCTATTTTTACAGGTCTCTTTCTAAGTGTGTTGCAGATTTGCACCATATTTGTTAAGCACATTCCTGAGTATTTTATCCTTGTTTTTCTACTTGTAATGAGATCTCAATTCCATTAAAATTTCTAATTGGATCCTGCTGATATATGGTAAAACTATTAATGTTTGCATGTCCTTGTATATAACTGCTATATTCAATAGAATTTTTAATTACTTTGGATCTTTTCTTAGACACTAATATCCATGAAAATTGCTGGCTTTATCGCTTCCATTGTAATGTTTATGCTGTTTAATTAATTCTTTCATTTCACATATATGGACTTATAATGAGAATACTCTTAATTTTATAGTTTGGGGTTTTAATTGTAATTCTTCTTATATTTTATCATTGAGTCTATTCTTTTTTTTTAAAAAAAATTTATTTTATGTGCATGAGTGTATTGCCTGCATGTATGTAAGTGCATCCATGTCTTGAATTGCCCTTGGAGGTCAGACGAGGGTGTAGGATTTCCCTGGAACCGGGGTTACAGATGGTTGTTAGTTGTCATGTGAGTTCTGAGAACTGAACCTGGGTCCTCTGCAAGAGTTTCCAGTGCTCTTGAGCACTGAGTCATCTCTTCAGTCTCTTGAGTCTATATTTCCTTTGAAGTTTTTATTTTGGTCCTGAAGTAATTATTTTATTTTCACATTTAAATGACCCTTGGGTTAGAACAGATCTTTACATTCTCTATGCTTCTGTGTCAGAACTTTCTAGATTTGTTCTAAACACAAAACCGTGTGTTTCAGAGAACTCTGTTGCTAGTCTGAGTCATCTCCGTGCCTTGTAAGGGTTCTCTGTCAGCTTCCTGGTAAGTTTTTAAAGTTGTCTTCATCTTTGGAATTCAAAGATTCCATTTAATATCATCAAATGGTAGGTAAATTTGGAGTTAGGGTTGCCAGACAAAATATCATATACCTAGTTAATTTTAATTTCAAACAACAAATAAAAGCTTTGTGCCAAATGTCCACATTCTTATTTCCTTCACTTGTGGAGCCCGGTAGGGTATTTACTATTGTTTTCATGATTACTATTTGGTAATCAGTCAGCTCTTCTGAACTGAATTCCTTTTAAGCTCAGAGAAGTATTCTCTGTGTACTTCTTTGACACATTTTTCTGGTCAGGATACTGATTCTCAGAATCATTGTGCGTATTGAGTAGTGTGGTGCCTTTATCCGCCATACAAACTATTCTCAATTTGCTAGTACATCTTAGACTTAGATGTTCATGAGCTCAAACAAAAAAGGAAAATGATGGTACTTTGTCTCCTATCTTCTTTTTTAATTCTTGTTTTGTGGGATGGTGGGTATTGGATGTTTTGAATTTGTTCTTTTTATCTCATGATGTTTCTATTCATATATACATTATTATCTTTCCTGACATATTTTCAGGATTATCTTCTGCCGTGTTAATTCTATTATTTATAAAGTTCACTAAAGTGTTCAAATTTTAGTTATCACGGTTTCCATCTGTAAGTTTTTTAAACTGATTCCTGGTTATTCCTTTTCCAAGTGATTTATTCATGCTCTGTGACTTTTACATTCTTCCCTGTTTTTGAATCATCTTAGGTTCTTGTGTTAGTCAGCTTTCCATGATCACAAAAAAGAATAGCTTAAATAATCAACACTAAATATGCCAGGCCAGCTGTCCACAAGCCTCTGTGGACATCCTGTCTCTACTTCCCATCTCCCTATAGCAGCTGTGGGATCGTAGATACCTTGTCAGGCTTCATCTGGGTTCTGTGGGTCTGAATTCAAGTCTTCATACTCATATGGCAAGTATTTTACCCATTGAGCCATCTCTCCAGGCCCCCTGGTTGTCCATTGTCATTTATATATTACTCATGGATAAAAATAGAGGACTGTATTTACCACCATATGTAATGACAGTTTGTTGTTGTTTTTGAGACAGGCTGGCCTTAATCTCACAAAGATCCACCTGCCTCTGCCTCCTGAGTTCTGGGATTAAAGATCTGTGCCCCCACACCTAGATGACAGTGTTTTATTTTATGCATATGAGTGTTATACTGGCTGTATGTAAGTGCATTCATGTTGTACAGTACTCACAGAAGCCAGAAGATGGTGATAGATCCCCTGGAACTTGAGGTATAGATAGTTGTTAGTTACTATGTGGGTGCTGGGATTCCAGCCCCAGTATTCTATAAAAGCATCCAGTGTTCATAACTGCTGAGCAATCTCTTTAGACCCTGCCAGTGTTATTTTTATTGACAGTGGTATTTGTGCATAATTATGGGGTAAATTACAATGTTATGTTTTCACCTATGTATGTGTTATAGAAAGAGTCCATCTAGCTAATGACTATATCCATCATGTTACTAATTTATCGTTTTTATGGAGTTAAAATTTATTCTTCCAAAAACTTTTTAGTATGTAATATATTACTATATCCTGTGGTCACCGTGCACTGCAAAACAACTCTTAAACTTATTACTCTTTCTAACAGAAACTCCACCTTCTGATCAACATTTCTCCCACTTTTATACACTTCCCTCTGCTTCCTACCCTGCCATCCCAGCCTCCCATAACCACATTTCTACTATTTCTATGAGTTAACTCCTACAGATGCCATATGTAAGTGAAATCATACACCATTTGCCATTCTGTGTTTGGCTCATATCCCTTAGCTTCAGCTTGACAACAATTGTGAAAGACTGCTTTTGCAAGAACATGGATGACCTCCAAATAGGAGAGAGAAATGTGGGGGAATGCTGGCCTTCATTTGCTATACTACTAGGAAGAGGCAGAAAAGCTGGGACACTTTGATGTTGTTAAACCAAGTGTGCCATTAAGATCGAGTGCTTGAACAAAGGGCAATGCAAAGTTTGAAGACAACATCATCATTGTTTTTAGACCCTGACTCAGAACTAATATTACTAATGGTTCTGATTCAAGAGTGTCTGATTCTTAAAATAATTGAATCCTCCATATCACACTCATCCTTTGTTCAGTATTGTCTGTCTAAAGTTAGACTATGTGGGAAAAGGAAAGTCATGTGCTCCTTAAAACTCAGGGAACTAAGGAGACAGCTCAGCAAGTGTAAGCATCTGTTTCACAAGCATGAGGACCTGAGTTCCAATCCCTAATAACTGCATAAAAAATTTAGTATGACCACATCACATCACCCCAGCACTGTGGCGTATACAGTCAGGGGTCTTACTGGGCCACCTGGACCCCAATAAGCTCCAGATTCACTGAGAGATCCTGTTCTTGGTAATAGGACAGATCGTGATAAATCATGACACCTGTGTCCTCCTGTGACCTCCACGCACTCGTGGGGCATGCATTCACACACGCAGCTACACCATAAACACACAAAACTGTACTCAGTATTTTGATGTTGACCTAAAATTTTAAAAGTGTGACGAATTTATAAATCTCCACCCACTCCAGGGATGAAACAGGAAGGATTCACTAGTTATCTCACTTACTTGAAAAGAATTTACTTTTTAAAACTGCGTCTTTTGGAAAGCTATTCCACATAATAATTTCCTTTTCCTCAAAATACTAGGAATTATTTTTTTTCCAAATTCATGTTTTCAAAGGCATCACAATAAGGAGCCTTATTAATCATCTTCTTCTTTAATTAAAATATTTTAACGAATAAGTAACCAAGCTGACAAACTAAGATTTTTACCTTTAACTAAAATGGCAATTTTCACAATTCCAATCACTCAACAGAATGGAGAGTATGTGAGACCAATTTTAAAAGCAAATAAAATGAGAAACGTATGGCTTTTCTGGAGTGCTGCAAATTCAGATAATTTCAAAGTGATAATTTATCTCACTTTTCATCTTGTGCCTTGGAGAATACTTTTGGAAAAACTTTCTGAAAGGGTTGGGGGGATGGCTCATTCAGTATTCAATGTCTGTCATACAAGCAAGAGGCCCTGGGTTACATACCCAGACTCAACGTCGGAAGACAAGCATGGTGGTACATGTTTCTATCGCAGTGCTGTAGAGGGGAGACAGGGCCGTTTCTGTCACCTTATAATAGATGTGTGTGTCTACCAGACATCATATGCTATAAAACAAAAGGCTTGCTGCCAATAATGAGTTACCTATTTTATTTTGTTTTGAGACAGGGTCTCCCAGTAGCCCCAGCTCACCTGGAACTCACTATGTAGACCAGGGTGGTCTCTATCTCACAAAGATCCACCTGCTTCTGCCTCCCAAGTGCTGGGATTAAAGACATGAGCCACCATGCTTGGCCAGATGACCTAATTTTAATGATCATCGCTGAAGTCCCATAGACTCCCAAACATTACAGGCTGTTGCCATTGTTCTTGGTTCCACTCTAGAACTTGGCAGTAAGACCCTGTTCGTAGAGAACCCCAAATATTTGAGTTTAGGAACATGGATAGATCAAGTTGCTACTGACTTGAAAACTTCATCCCTACTGGCAATCTTTCATAATGCTAGAAGGTTCTATCATGCCACCAAGGGAGAAAAATAATCATCAGTCTTACCCAACTGTGACTCTTGTAAGCTACAATGATGAGCAGCCTGGAAAGATACGCCCACTGCTATAATGACAGCAAGAACGTCAAAGGAGAAACCATGACTCCAGAGTGGATTTAAGGCCCTCTCCACAAGGCAGAGTTCATGCCTAGCACTATGAATGAGTCCATAAATAGGAGATTAAGTAGGTCATGGACCCTAGAGGAAAACCTGCTGCTGTTATCCATTGAATGGACTCCTGAAGACTTGTCACTATACACAGAGATTAGTGCATCTCCCAAACTTCATCAGAGAAGTTTCTTTTGGTAGTAGATGGTGATCAACACAGATCAACATCTGGCCAATGTACAGAAAAAAGTTGCAAATTGCTCATTCCCCAAATGGGACAGCTATACAATACTGCCTACTCCCAAGGATGATGGATCATTTGTGGAGAAGGGAAGAAAGACTGTCAGAGTCAGAGGCAGTGAATGACTAGAGTGAAATAGTGGTTTCCAGACCACAACAGAGCACTTGTATGTCTGAAATGATAGCAGCTGTGACAGAGTGCACAAGATCTGTATAAGCTCAGTCCAGTCAAAATTCCAGCATGGAGTGGAGAGGTAGTCAGGAAATTCCACCCCTAGCTGAGGAGTTGACAATAGATGACTGGTAGGAAAGAATCAGTTTCATATTCGCAGCCTCCCTGGGAGACTGCCCAAGCTCCAACGGATGGCTGTACACACAAGCACATGCTGACAGCACTAGGTGGACTCTGTGGCTTTAAAGAGAGAGAGAGAATGCATCAGATTTGGAGGGAAAAATGATGTGCACAGGAGAAGAATTACAGGGGAAAGAATGGGGCTGGAGCTTTATCAAAACACACCATATGTATGGAATTTCCAATCAGTAAAAACAAAAACAAAAAAGAAAGAAGAGGTCTGGGGAGATCATGGGCCCTAAGGGGAAAGCTATTACTGTGAATTAGCTAAATCGTCATGGTGCCAAGCTGCCTTCTAAATATCTATATTTATACCCATAGACAAATGTTACTCTCAGTCTTAATCAGAGAAAATTCTCTTTCTAGTGAACAGCCTTGAATGCAAAACTTCATGGTTGTCTGGGTGTAAACAATAAGTGATAATCAAATGCTCAAATCTAGATAGAACATTTATACCACCCCTGTAGGCTCAAGAGAACATTTTGGAAGAGGGGCCAGAAAGAACATAAGAGCTGGAAGATAGAAAGCTTGAAAAATGCTGTGCTGTGTGCATAACACAGTCACTGCAGTCAGGACCTCACAGAAGCTTCGGTGGGCTGTGCTGGGCCTACTCAAAACTGGGCTTGTTAATAGTCAGTCATGGACAGGGGAGGGGTTCATGGGGTCCTACCTCTTCTTAGTGAACTATTGGCTATTGATGGGTTCTAGGGAAGAGGTAGTCATTGTTTTCAATCACATGCCCATGAAGGAGCCCTTAGGGCTCCGGTGGATAGCTCCAAATCCTCCGTCCCATAGGGTTAAACTCAGTGGTCACAAAATGAAACAAAAAAATACATGAATGTGGAGAAGGAGTTGTAGAAAAAAGCACGTTGACAAGAATGGGAAGGAGATAAGAGAAGGTAGAAGGGAGAAAAGTCACAATGAGTTATGTACATGTGAAAAGCTGTCAAAGAATCAGTTCCATTCATAAAGAAATCATGATTTTAGATCATTTAGGAGACTTTCGCAAAACTCAATTTTCGTTTTTTAAAAAATGAAAACAAAAGCACACTGTAAAATGTTTGTGCTGCTGGGCTGGCCTGACACAGCACTCATAAAATCTGCGTGGTTAGCGTTTTGTCAGCCTTCCAAGAAGAGCGTATTTATTAATGTCAACACGGATGCTGTTTGCACGGCATGGAACGTAAATCTCTTGCTCTCTTGGCATGTTGACTGAGCTTGGCTGTAGCCTCATGGTAAATGAATTAGCGATGCATATCTTTTCCTTCTTAGCAATCTCTCCTGATAACATCTCTTGCATGAAATTTTCTTCACTTCTCTCATTTCTCCCAGTTCTGTTTCATTACCAGTTCTCCCCCTGACTGGGTTCAGGATTTCTGAGAAAGACTGGTGTAGAGTAAGCTGTGTTCAAAAATGAGAAAAAAGATAATGAAGCTCTGAGAGAATCCTAATCCACACTGCCTCAAAATTTAGATGCTGTCTGTGTTCCTAAGAACATGAGACCAATCAATCATTGGCTCCGGCTCTGATTTCTGGGCCAGGAAGTTGTAGTGAAATTAATCAGATTGGTTACAGTTTGAACTACCTGTGGTAAAGTACCAGGCTCCTCTCCCCATCTATTGTGGACCAATTCTTTCATCAAAGAATGTCTGTTGAATTAAGGGAAACCTACAAACAGTCCAATTAAAAACTGGGACAAAGGACTAAACATAGAGTTCCCAAATGATGAAACACAAATGGACGAGAAATATTTTTAAAATTTTAAACGTGTTCAACATATTTCACCCTGAGATAATTGCAAATTAAAACTACGTTACGATTCCATCTTGCCCCAGTTAGAATGACTAAGAGTCAAAAAAAGCCACAAATGAGGACAAACGCTGGCAAGGATGTGGGGAAAGGGGACACTTATTCACCACTGGTAGGAGGCAGACTGGCACAGCCGATATGGAGATCAGCGTCGAGGTTCCTCAAAACGCTAAAATAGATCTCCCTCATGATTCAGCCATCGCACTCTTGGGCATATACCCAAAGGACTCTCTGTCCTACTACGGAGCTAGACGCCTGTTCATTCATTTTCATTGCTGTTCTATTCAAAACAGTCAGGAAATGGAGAAACCTAAATGTCCATCAACTGAGGAACGGATAATGAAAGCATGATACATTTTCACAGTGGAATATTATTCAGCTGTTAAGACCCCAAGGGATAGATCCCAACCAAAGAGCATTTTGGATGGCTCATCAGGCCAATTAAAAAGACAAATAGTAATGAAGGTCATAGGCCGGAAGGTAATAAAGTCAGGGTGTAGCAAGCAAATGGATGAAACTGAAAACCCAGAGAGACAAATGTCATATGTTCTTTCTCATAAGTGGATGCAAGCTTTGGATTTTTAGATAGGTGTGTTTCAATTGGAAACTCCTTACAGGTCAGGAAACTAATTAGGGGTCATGGGGAAGGTTCATGGGAGGGGAGATAGAATGCAGTAATATAACAGGAAAGAATTTAAAGGATTGGATGTGTTTAAGGGGGTGGGGATTGGAAAGGTAGAGCAGAAGCGAAAATAAGACATTTTGAAAAAGTCATATGGAGACTGACTGTTGAAGCTTCTTCCAACATATGCATCCAAGAGTTAAATGCAGTTACTCTATAATAGAAGTTTAATGGCCTTAATATACACCACACGCTCACAAAAAAACCCAATGGCAGGGATGGACTCCCTTTTTTGAGTTGTTGACCAGGGAGGTCCCATAGACCCTCAAATAATCCTGGCTTTTGCCATTGCACTTAGCTACCTGCCAGAACTTGATGGTAAGGCCCTACTGCCGAAGACACTACATACGTGAGTCATAGAACAAACAAGGAGAAATGAAGCTGGTGCTGACCTTGAAGCTGCATCCAGGCTGGATAGCTTTTCATAGCACTATAAGGTGCTATGCATGTTATTGGCAGAGAAAGGTGATCATCATCCTTATCCTGTTGTGAACCCTTCAAGCTACAATAACAAATATCTTAGAAAAATATGCCCCCTGCTGTACTTGTGGGACAAGTGTTATGGGAATAACCAACTACCTTTTGATTGGATTTCAGGCCTGCTTCCCAAGATGGAATGCATGCCTGACAATTTATCAGGGCCAAGAACATGTGTCTAGGAAGGTCATAGGCCATCATGGAGAGCCTACTACTATTATTCTGCTAAATGGACATAGTATTAAACCAATTTCTAATGATTTACTTCACTATCTATGGATTATTTCATCTCTTAACTCTCACCAGAGATATTTCGTCTTTCAGCAGATGACAAAACAGAAGCTCACAATTGGTCAATGTGCAGAGACTAAGGGACTATGGAGTGCTCAGCCCTAAATGGGAACCTATATCACACCCTCTCCTCCCAAGGCTCAGAGATCATTGTGGAAGAGGGGGCAGAATGATTGCTAAGAGCCAGAGGTGGTGGATGACCACTAGGAAACATTATCTGGACACCACAGGGTAGTTGCACATAAGAATCCACAGCACTTGTGACAGCGTTCTGCAAGGCTTGTGCAAACTGAAGTCAGACAAAAGCCCAGCATGGATTCTGGAGTTTGGCAAGAAGCCCCAGCCTTAGCTGAGGAATTTTTGGCAATTGATAGCTTGTTGTGTCAGGGAGAGTCAGTTTTCCTTATTAATGTGTCACTTGGTAAATTGACCATACTCCAAGAAATAGACCAACACCCACGAACATTTCATAACCACAGATTAGACTCGATAGGCCTTTTAAAAAGATAAATAATAATAATAAAGGACATGAAGTCAGAGTGGGTAGAAAGATGGGGTTCAAAAGAGGAAAGGGGGTCTGAGTATGACGAATACATTGTCTGAAATTCTTGAATCAATTAAAATGTTAACAAATATACATAAAAATAAAAGTAACTTAAGAAGGCCTATAAAACAAAAGCCTGACTGAGTATGGTGGCATGTGCTTTCTATTTTAACACTTAGAAATCTGAGCAGGAAGAGCGGGAGCTTGAAGCCAGCCTTGACTACATACCTGTCTCACAAAAAGAAAACCAAAAGACTGACTTTACTTTTATCACATGAAAACTGATAAAACTTAACTCTGAAAATCTACTGTAAAATGTTTACACATTATCCTTAAATTGGTGTTCTTGTTGCCTAGGAGACTATTGAGACTGTGTTTCCAACAAATTTCCACACTGAATCCTAGTGCATAGTGTATAGTATTTAGAAAGTGGGGAGTCTGAGAGTCAATTGGCTCACTAAATTAAAACTCTCACAGATGGAACTTGTGCCTTTGCTTGTTTCTCTGTCTCTGTCCATCTCTGTCTTTGTCTCTTTCTCTCTCTCTCTTTCTTTGTGTGCATGTCTTGCTCTCTCTATCTGTGGTATATCTGTGTATGCTCATGTGTATGATAGCTATATGAAGATATATTCTGTTGTGTGTGCTCATGTGAATGCCAGAGGTCAACCATGTGTGCCTTACTTAGTCACCCTCTGCCTTATTTTTTGAGACAGGTTTTCCTACCGAAACTAGAGCTTGCCATTTCAGCTAGACTGGCTGAATAGAGAGTCCACGATGCCTGCTTATCTCACCCTACTCCCCAGCACTGGGGACACAGGCACATACCACACCCAGATTTTATGTGTGTATGCTCAAGATCTGAATTTAGGGCCTCATGCTTCTGCGGCAAGCACTTTACCTACTGCCCCCTCCCCCTCAGCCATCTCCCTAGCCCCAGAGTCACGCTTTGTAAAAGAGGCCCCAGAGAGATTTGACTTCTTTCTCAAATGTGAGCACACAACAAAATAATGACTGCCTCTGAACCAGAAAGTGGACCTTCCTTTCACAGTGAACCTGATCGGTTCAATTAACGGTTTCTGGGCAGATATGGTCAAATGTCTATTCTCCGATGATAGGGTACCAACAACAGACCCCCCCCTGCCCAAATTAGTAATTTCAAACCCAACTTGGTAAATGAAAGACTGTATTAGACTTATTTACAGAGCACAGGTGAGAACTTACAGGAGCGCTCATGAGGACTTACTTAAAGGAGTATGGGTAATAGGTTATTTACAGGGGGACATGAAAGATTCCTTAAAGGGATAAGAGTGAGTGGTTACTCCCAGAGCTTGTGTGACTCCAAAGCAGCTCTATCATCAGAAAGTTCCACCCAGCATGGTTGACAGCTTCGCCATAGGTATACCAATGGAGCTGCTCCCCCCGTCCGTTGATCTTCTGCCCTGTGCATACACTAATTCTCCTGTGTCCATGCATAACTAGGATATAATTACACACAGCTTGGAGGACGCACATGACGAAACAGTTAGAATCTCAGGTGAGGGTCTAATGGCCCTGTATACTCCTCCTTCTGTGAGGAAATGTAGTAAGCCCAAACTTGTTGAGCATCTCCTGGGAATCAACACCGCTGTTCTGATTGTTATTCTCAGGGGAACCCCATCACTGACTCTTCAGCCTCCAGAATTGTAAAGAGTAATGGTCTATTCTTTATAAGTGTATCTGTTCTTTGGCATTTTGTTAGAGGAGTTAAATGGCTAAGAACAGTAATATGATGGTTAACAGACAGTTTGCAAACTGGCATTATCCCATGGCCAAAGGTTCCTTCCAAAATTCATGTTGGAATAAATTTCCATTGCAGTGGTAGTAAGAGGTGATTTGATCCCGGGGCTCAGTCCTTATGAGTGGATTAATGCCATCATGAGAGGGATGGGATAGTTACCTTGGGAATGGAATGATTCTGGTCCACACTCACGCTGGGTCTCATGGTCCTCTCTCATGTTTTGCCATGTTGCAATATCACAAGAACGCCCCGACCAGATGTGGCAGTTCAGACATGATCTCCCCAGCCTCAGAACCATAAGACAAATACTGGGTATATTATAAACAGTATGCATTTATTTGTCTCAAAGAAGAGGACAAGAAATTTTGAGGAAATTTGGTGGACTGGGAGTTGGTAGGGGCCTGGGTGGAATGGGAATAATGCAAAGACAATACTCATGTATGAAATTCTCAAAAATAAAATTTTAAAAAAGAATATGGAAGAACTGACGTGTTCTTGCCCTTGGTTATTTTCAGAGTCATATGAATTAACCTAATACTAAGATGAATTATATTTAGGTAAGATTTGGTATCCACCTTTGAACTAACAATCAGTCATGTATGCTCATAACAAATGAATAATCATTATGGTGTCTTATGCAAATATATTTTGGTATCCACAGTTTAAAAAAAATTACTTCACTGAAATAAACCAGTATAAATTGGCTTCAGCTTGTTTCTTTGAATTTCTGCTTCATTTCGTATTTTAAGTTATCTCCAATAAATTAATCCTTATCTCAGTCAGCCAGGCCTTAGGGGTGTCTGGAACAAGACTCAGGCACATATCAAAATGGGAAGATGGAAACAACCCAACGGAAACATATTAGCTCAATCCAAATGAGCTGAATTGATGCCTTCTGGGGTGGAATGCACTTCTGAAGCTGTCATTTATAGTGTTATTACAATATATTAAGGAGAATTAAGTTGAACATATGAGTTTTATAAATAGTGAATTACTTACTGTTCTAAATGACTCATGCAGAAGGCGTCGGCCTGTTTGGAAACTTGCCTGAGAGCAGTGCACTTCCCAGTAAATTGTTTACTCTTCTTCAGCTTGGAAAGGAATAGTCCCATCTTTTCCTTACCTTTTTTGAGTTTTTCACTTATTTGTGCACATGTGTGTATACCTGTGCACACATACGTATGGAGGTATATAGACAGACGTATATATGCAAGTGCAGAGGACAGAGGTCTAGGACCTATGTCTTCCTCTATTGTTTTTCACCTTATTTGTTGAAACAGAGTCTCTCGCTGAACCTGGATCTCACCCATTTGGCTAGACTGATCAGTTCAGCAGACCCTGAGCCCCTCCTTCATCACCCTGCCAGTCCTGGAATTAGAGATGCCCACCACTGCACCTGGCTCTTTTTTTACGTGGGTGTTGGTGACTGAATTCAGGTCCTCACAGCCTATCCTTGTGTATTTTAACTAGTACTTGAAGGTTAAACTTTGCTAAAATGTTGAAAGCTCTGCAACCAAACGTTCACGGTCTGACAAAGGGAAACCATTAGAAAAAAACAGAATCAGAAAACTTTTAGCCCTCTCTCCTGTCCACCAAAGTGATAGAGAGCAAAGAGGTACCCAGAGTGGGCAGAGAGGTGCTGTATATGCTCTAATAGCTTCAGTAGCAGCAGAGTAGGTCTAGTCCTTCCTTATCTGGGCCCTAAAAGGGAAGCAGGCAAAGGGATCGTTCAGGACACCTAGATCAGGCACGCTGTGCCCATGGGGAGTGTATGAGGAACCAGCTATTCTTGGTAACCTTGAGGAGATCCAAATGTTGCAGAAAATGAAAGGGGAAAAAAAAATCCTCAAAAAGTCGCACCTGTTGAAGGCCCACATTACTCACGCTCGGGATAATTACCACGTCTTCCGACCACTCCAGGCTGCCTGTTGTCATACCCTGAGCACACCCACCTTCCTGTGACTCCTTTTGCATTTTGCCCACTGATCCCCTTTGCTAACACATGAGTCATCACACCTCAGCCTGAGGCTGCCTGAGAGGAGAGGATTTAAGACAAAGCCCAGGCCCTATGAGTTGTTTGTTGGTTCTTACTACATACCTGTTATGACAAGTGAAAGAGAATAACAGCAGAAGGCCTTGATTTTTTTCTGTGTGGATGAATCTCAAGGAGGAAAGGCAGTGGAAAGTATAAATGGCATCAAAGAACGGATATTCGGCTCCCAGATTGTGCTTACATTAATATGAGAGAAAAGACCAAGGCAGGTTCTTGCCACTTAATGCCAACCCATCTGTGGAGAATAAAAAGGCAAAAGAGCCTGGGGGAAAAGCAGGATGGCAAGCTCAGCAGGGAGTCTGCTTTCTGTCTATGTGGCTCCCTGCATGGAAAAACTTAACTCCTGTCTTAGCAACCGAGGCTGATCTCACTGAGTTAGAGTGTTGAGAGGTGGAAGACACTGACACGAAATCAGGTCTGGGAATGAGGAAAGATCCCAAGTCTAGGGAATTACGAAACTTAAAGACAACTGGTGAATTCTTGATTTGAAGAAGTAGATTCTCAGATATGCCCAAATCTAGGCCTCTGTACTAGTTTTATTTCTGAGGCTGTAATAAAACACCCTCACCAAAAGCAGCTGAGGAGAGGACAGGTTTACTTTAGCCCACACTTCCAGGTTACTGTCTCATCATGTCAGGGACGTCAAGGCAGGAGCTCAAGCAGCTAATTCACACGGCATGCCATCCACGGTCAAGAGCAGAGAGACGCAAAATCCCATGCTACCTGCTCGTTTGCTTTCAGCCAGACTCTTTTACTCTTACACAGCCCAGAAACCCCTCCCTAGGGAATGCTGCCACCCATGGGCACTGGGTCAATTAACAATAACGCCATCCACAAACCAATCTGATTTAGGCAATTCTGCAATTGAGACTGACTTCTCCAGTGGTTCTGGGTACTGTGAAGCTGGTAGCTAAAACTAACCAGCATAAAATCATAACCAAAACTCTACACACAAAACATGGGCGTGTGATAATGTGTGTGTATGGGTGTGAGTGTTTGAATGTGCTGGACAGCTCAAGTATCATTCATGAAACTCCATCCACTTTTTTTTGAGTCTCTCACTGGGACCTCAGGCTCATTGATTAGGCTAGGCTGACTGAGGAATAAACTCCAGGAATCCATCTATTCCTGCTTCTGCAACACTGAGATCACAAGCACATGCCCCGCCATGCCCAGAGCTTTTTACTTGGGTTCTAGGGATCAAACTCAGGTTCAAATGCTTATACAACAAACCCTTAATCAAGCAAGCCATCATCTCAGCCTCAGAAGGTAGAATTTTTCAGCTAAGTTTTCCAGCAAGCAAGTAGGTGGGATTATATTGTCTTCAAATGTAAGGACAGTTATCAGTATGTAGAACTGATGGTTTATTTGAAATGAATGATTTCATTCTCCATGGAATGAATGATTCAATATCTTACATCAGGCTCATTTCGAAAGGATTGCCCTTTCAGAGAATAATCATGAGTTTCAGGTTTATCTTCTCAGGAAATGTGTATTTTATTTTGAAATATAATTCAATCTGGTCTGCCGATCAGAAACAGGTAAAAATGATTCATTTTGTCATTGAGAAGTAAAAAATGACTTTTACTTGTGACTATAACAGAGTAACAAGCCGTCATGCAGCAACAACGAAGAATTACCTAGACACATACGCTGTGGGCCTCATCTCCTTTAAAAAATATTTTTATTGAGCTTTTGTACATTTCATACAACAGTTCTTAATCAAGTCAGGTCTCTCCACTCACGCTGCTCCCCCATCTCTTGACCCCCTTCCCACTGGGCCTCATGCACTCTGCTATACCTAGTAAGTCCCATTCGGTCAAGATTTTACCCAGATTCATTCACTGGAGTCTATTCAGCCTATCTAGAGATCTTAGGGAAGGTTGACTCTCCCTTACCCAACTGTAATCAGTTTCCAACAGTTCTTAGGCTAGGGCCAGCCTGCCACCCATTTGCCTCACACCACTCTGAGCCCTTGTCTGATGGAGTTGGCATGGGTCTTATGCATGCTTCGTTTCTTTAGCTATACAATATTGAATTGCAGGATGCGGAGATGGCTCAGTCACTGAAAGGCATACCTCATAAGCATGAAAACCTGAATTCAATGCTAAAACCCTCAGTGTCTTGTTTCTACTTTTATTTCTTCGTTATCTAAAAATCATGAAGGTGGTCTTCATCACCCACCTGGTTTCAAAAAATAGCCCTAACTGCAACCATGCAACCACTCATCCAGCTTCTCAGTTTGCCTGTGTCTCTACAGCGTGAGCAGGAAGCCCACTAAGCAAACTTTGTCTTTTAGGGAAAAGGGGAAAATAACCAGACTTAACAGATTTGAGAATCTGAAACTCTATACTGATAACACCATTGGGTTATGTTCAAGAAGACCCACACTTGAGGATTCAGCCCCTGCTATGCCCTTGAGCAAGATTCCTCTTGTTCTTTGTCTCTGGCTTTCCTTGGGATACATGGAGAAGGTTCAGGGTCCTTCTGTTCCCCATCCAAGGCTGCACACTAGTACTCAGCCCTTTGTTCTCAGACAAAGATGCTCTTGTCTTTCTTAAGCGTAGAGCACTCTAACACCCCGATATATAGCCCTGACATCTAGCAGTACCTTCAAGGTCCTCCTGCTCCTTTAAAGTTTCTGTGCTCATTCTCTGACCCTGAACCTGAAATGTCCAAAGCCATCTTCCTTACATGTTGAGTCCAGTTCAACAGTTACAGTCACCTTTGCTAGTCAAGCATGCTTTCTGTCATGGCACTTTGTCCTTCTAATCAGGGCAAAATGAGCACCTTTTGCTCAGAACCATTCTCTTGCAGTGAACACAAAATAAGCATCTAAAATTATTCCTTGAATTTCTACTCGAATTCCTTGTTGTCTATTTCTAAATTATTGCTAAGATAACAATTATAAAGTTAATTTCTAAGCATTGCCTTAAGGAAGAGGCATCCATCTTCTGAAACACCTAAAACAATCATTGGCATATAGAAAGCACTTAATATATGTTACCTATTAGTATTGTAATCATTCTTTTATTTTTCTCTTATTACAGTAGTCAGTTTGGGTTTAAATTCTAACTACCTGATAAGTAAAACTCTCTCACACTTTGAATGCTAAATGGGTTGCACCAATGCAGGCACATTAATCAGCTAAAAAAAATGCATCATGTTAATGGTATTTCAAATCCCCGTGAAAGCAAGAATTGCACTGCTATGGGCTAAGTGTATGCAATTATTCTTATTCTAAATTATGTACAAATATGTATTTGGAAAATATTACATTGAATTATTATAAAGTTTCATTGAATTATACTGGCAAATAACTCATGATTTATTTCCCGAAAGCTTATGTTAATAGAATTGGCTTAAGAGAAATTATTTTGTAAAAGCAGATTCTGGACAGTTACTGTCTAGAAAGCAATCTGGCATGTTTCTCTGAATCGTCTTAGATATTACTCATATGCTTAGTTTTTTATTAATTCATAACTCCCCAAACTTATTAAATGAAAGAAGACCTAGGGTCTGGTCTCCCATTCAGTATCTGAATCTTCATACACAATCCTAGCCAGGTGAATGGATGACCATTTCTTGGGCAGGTGGACAATTATATCTGTCTTGGTTCCCATAGCAATATATGATTTATTAAAGGCTTAGCTATGAGTTTTAAAGAATGCCTTACCTGAAGGTCAGAAACAAATTATAGTTCAGTCATGGGAGAAAACATGGAGAGCTGACAGTGGAAAAGAAAGCAAGTGAGATATTAACCAATGTTTAACATGAGTTTTGTCTCTGCCAATAATAACACAAGTAACAGTCACGATCAGCAAAGACATAAAATAACAGCCTGATTTAGCCACTGTTTACTATTACTCTTATTCTTTGTGTGTGTGTTAAATAATATTTTTATTAATTCATTGAGAATTGCATGCAATGTATTTTGATCATTTTCACTCCCTGCTCCCAGATCCACTCTCACCCAAATTACCTTTGGTGTGTGCTCATCCCCTGGAGCACAGTAGACCTGCCAGTGGCCACACCCCTAATGAAAAATGACTCTTCCTTTCCCATCAGCTATTCATTGCTAGGGGGTGGGACTTGGTGCGCACCTCCAGGCTCCACATCGGAATCTTGTCTCGGGGTGTTCACGCTGCCTCACGTGCTGTGAGTTCATATGTCACTGGCTCTCAACAATCTTCCCTCCCCCTCTTCTGAGATGACCCCTTGGGGATAACAAGCCTTGGGGGTAAGGTATGACATAGATGTCCCATTTAGGGAAGATCGCTCTGTAGACTCTTACTCTTCTTAATTTATAAACTTTTGGCTTTGCCTCCCACTGGCCTTGCTTGCTTTAGCTTTTCTCCTTTGTTGGATTGCCTCTTCCTCTCCACTGACCTCAATATCTCTCTCCTCTTATCTCCTTTGTTTGGCCAAGTCTTCTTTTATTTATACATCCAATAATACGGTTTGCCTTATGAATTCAGAAATTCAGCTCAAATAATAATTACTGGGATGCAGGAGTAGTAAACTGGACAGTCACAATAAGAATCTACAGTCTAGGGTTCAATAAACATAGGCAGATAGGTTCAATTTTACAAATATTTGTTAAACTCCAAAGAGCAAAGTATGTGTTGGGTAGCAATTTCTTTTAGTACTTAAGAGGCTAAAATCTGCCAGAGAACTTGTATACAGAACTAATCGAGCATGGTACATAAGAGACATAAAGAGAAGAGAAAGAGAAGAGATGGGAAAACAGATGCAGAGAGGAGAAAAAGGAAATAGAGCAGTTAAGAAATGAAAAATTAATGTTGATTTTCAGCAGCATTCATCACAATGTTCACGATAAGAGGACGTTTTTCAAAAGTTCAAGTCCACTGACAGTGGCTTCAAATCATGACTGTCTTACTCAGCTGTCGGTAAAATTATGATACACTGTGATGTTAAGTCTTCTCTATAAATGAATAAAGCTTCATAAATAGAATATCTTTTTTACTTACTTTAAACAGTGTAGATTGTTATAAATTGGTCTAATATACTTGTGTTAGGCCACCAACAATAGTTGTCTTTATGAATAAAGAAATATATAAAAAGAAATATAAAATTTCTGTAAAGAATCCCACAGAAAGTTCATCATTGCCTTGAGGTTCTGTGCCATCCAGATTGTTGAGCCGTTAGAGTTACTTTTAAAATTATTTCAGTGATGCAAAATTCTTATTTCTCTTACCTTTTTTAGAATAAACATAAGAGTGGGAAATAAAAAAACATGTAATGATGAAATAGTAATTAACAAGTTCATGTAAAAAGTCATTATATCATTATATTTCCTGTGTGCAGCATATGAGAACCTGGTTTAAATACAAACACTTCCTTATAAGAAGGAGGTCTTTCACTTGATGCAGTAAATTGCATACCGTCTTTCTATGGTATGTAGAAAGTATATCTTTTTAAAGTATATCTTTCTACAGACAAAGACAGTTTGATCTTCATTTATAAAGCATAAACATCGGATTGTTCCAGGCTTCTTATGATTCCAAACAGGATCTGTGATGGATGAACATGTTACTCACACGTTGGTGACTGTTTAAAGTGAATATTGTGAAATGAAGATGAAAGCTAAAAATATTCTAGTTTCCGTCTGCTTCTCAAGAAGAATCTGAGCACCTTTTCTCTGTGTATATCGGTTTTAAAGAGATGCTCTAAATACCTAACTTGAGATTCTAAGATTTGGGGTAAAGTGGAAGAGACATAGAAAAGTATTTCTATTTCCTACAGTGAGAACAGTCTACCTGTTACTAGAGCTGTGGGTTCTGACTTACAGAGGATGTGTCCCAAGAGGTTTATATCCAGACTGTAACTCTACAGAAACTAAGAGACTAATTCTCAAAGACTACTCAAAAAAAAAAAAAAAGAGGTGACTTTGAATAGAGAGATAGATATTCAAAGCGAGGGAACGGAAATCCAGTCGGAAGGACTATGTAAGTAGGATTGCAGAAGTGGGTAAGCACTTGGGACAGATGGATGCTGGTGAGTTTGGCTGTTAGTTGAGTCCCTGGATTTGTCATGAAGGAGCAGTGGTACCTCACATGGGATTGCAAACCAGGCTCAGCTGTGAGGGGTTATCATTCCACTTTGGTAACCAGCGAGAAGCTTGATGATCTTTCTCTTCAGGATTTTATGTTCATGGGATTCACACAGTCCGAGATGCTGTTTACTGGACATTTAGACTGCTTCCCTATGTTCATGAACCAACCCTGGCTCTTACAATCTTTCTGCCCCCTCTTTCACAGTGGTCCCTGAGCCTTGGGTAGGTGAGGTTCAAAACAGGAGTCCTATCCATGGACACACTCTACAAGCTCTTATTCTCTAAAACTTAGCCAGTTGTGGCCTACTGTGTGCGCATTGCACTCTGCTGAATCAGGTAACTTCACTATTGAAGGTTGAGGAATGCATTAGCATTCTCTCTACTCCTGTTCCACTATTGTTCCATGAGCCTTAGTTGTCAAGCCCTCTGTAGATGTGTCGTTTATGGCGGGGTATCTCTCTGACATACATTCTCTGTGTGTGATGAGTTGTGAAATTCTGTCATGGCCTCCACCTGTTGCTATTTGATGAGTGCTGCACAGTATACTTGTCTGTAAATATAAGGACCCATATTGAGCATACCATAAGAAAATTCATTTGTTTAAAGATGAGTTAAATATGCAAAATGTAGGGTTTTCTCTAGGATCTCTCCTAGAGAATACACAAATACCTCTCAGTCATGTATATTTGCTGTGTTTACAGTACTACTCCTAAGTTCCCTCCAATTGAAAGGGCTTTAAGGTGAATTAGATAGCTGTTGATTACCCCCTAGACAAAAGTGCCACTACTGCCCCAATAGAGATAGTTTGCTGTGCCAGCCATTGTTATTTATTAAACTTTAAAGCTGGGTTGGACCATTGATTGATTTTCTCCCTTAGCAGCTTACATAGTATCTTCTAGAGCTATGAGAGCTAGTCTTCAGGGAGAAGCCCTCTGGCTGAGTTCCAACTCGGTTGCTCCAAGTCTTGTGCCTGAAGTATGTCCCGTCTTCAGCAATAGGGTCTTACCTTCAAGTTCTGGAAGTAATCAAGAGCTGAGACAATAGCCTTCATTATTTTGCAAGTCTCTTGAACTACCCTAACCAACAACTGGAAGGAAGGGGTCTCCTGTCTGTGTTCCTTGTTAATAGCCTTCAGGTATACACATGCATCCATGTTCAGATATTGTATATGTATTTTTCAGGCGAGGGATTTGAGTTAATATATTTCCCTCTGACTTTTTTATACCACTTAAGCTTTATTTCTTTCTCTCTCCCTTCTCTCTATGTATTTTGTTTTTAATTATGTGTATGTACATGTGTGTTTGAGTATGGGTATATGCCCATGAATACTGCAGAGGCCTAAAGAAGGGTTGTAAGCATTGAGGTCATCTGCCCTTGGTATGGTAAGGCATCTCATTCATCTTATTAAGCTGAACTGAGCTAATGAGTTCTGTCATCCTTCATCCTTCTCTGCCAATATCTCCTTGAACAGCCTCCTGTATATAATGGAGGTGAAGTGTGTGTGTGTGTGTGTGTGTGTGTGTGTGTATGTGTGTGTGTGTGTCCTTGTGTGTGTGTTTGTGTATTGTATAAAACCAACAACACAACCAACCCATACCAGTCCAAGTCACTAAGTTTGGCAGACAGACTGTGCCCTCTGAGTTGCTCTTAAGACCACCTGGTTTCTAGTTATCACCATATTTATTTCCTAAATAGTTAGAGCATTTCAATCCCACTCACTCCTGCCTATCCTTTACCTAGTTCACATTCTAATAAGAAATGTCTTCTAGCCCATCAACACCTAAATGAAACTGACTTTAAATTAAATTCTACTCGGATAACAAATCCCCTATGGGATATTTTTTGCTAATTTGGTAGAAACTTTCATTCTCATATAGTTCTCTCCTGTCAGGTACCATCTTCCACAAATAGCCTTTCTTTGCATGCCATGCTCACAGGAAGTGTACATAATCTGAGCAAGTTGCAGAAGGGACCACACACACCAAGGATTTGTGAGACCTACAGATTCGTAAGGACCTGAAACCCATGAATGCTCTATTCAAATAGAACATGGGGCATTTCCAGCATTAAAATGCCCCTGGCTCCCTCTCTGTCAGCATGCCTCCCCTGGCTGACTGCTCCTTGCTTCCCAGTACCACTCTGTCTTTCTTACTCTGCCATTCATGGCTTTCTTATCTCTTTCTCTCCCATTTCTTCCTATACTTTCTGGAATACTGCCATTTGTTTTTGTAACTTGAACAATAGCTTGTCTGTCTGTGTTCTTGTTCCTTTTGCCTATGTTTTCCTCCTTGTGCCATCAAGATATTCTCTTCTCTAGTAAGTGGTCAGTCCACAAGTGTTTTCTCCAGAAAATTTTCCCCCAGTGGGAATTCTAGAGCCAGCAGGCAACATGGGGAACTTTCAGCTTCTGTTTTAGCATGAGAACTTGATCGGTTCACACTCCTGCTTCATAACCTGCAATAGATTCATTTTGCCTTAGCTTTAAACAAATTATCTTCTGTGTATGAATATTTTGTCTGCATGTCTGTAAGTGTCCCCGTGCTATGCAATGCCACAGAGGTCAGAAGAGCACGTTGGACAATTGGATTCCCTGGAACTGGAGTTACAGACAGTTGTTAGCTCCCATGTGGGCACTGGGAACTGAACCAGGTCCTCTGCAAGAGCAACCCGTGTTCTTGACCACTGAGCCATTTCTCTAGTCCCTTGCCTTAGCTTTAAGCCTCAACTTGAGAGAGAGAGAGAGAGAGAGAGAGAGAGAGAGAGAGAGAGAATATCATTTACTGTGTCTCAGCATTGATCACCACGAGTTTGGGTGAGTTTGTCTGTTTGGTTTTCTCTAAGCTTTGTGCTCTGCTCTGGGCCCTAGTCATCATGTACCTGCTCATCACAGGTCACTCTCTTTCTCTAAGTCATGTTCAGGTCCCCTCTTACCGGCCATTAGTTCTCAGCTTAAACAGCTCTTGGTCTAGGCTAGATCCTTCTGTTAGGTATTGTTTCATCATTGTGTACATTTTAGCAATTTATTTTCCCACTTGAAGTTATTTAATTGTTTACAGTAAGGAATTTTCTCTCTTTTGCTATAGATCCCAAACACTACTAGGCCAGGTACGAGCTTTCTTTTCCGAGCTATTTCATCTCACCGTCAGCACCAAGTATATAGTAGCTACTCAGCTTTAAAAGGTCTGTCTGACTGTAAGCACTGAGCAAAGCCTATGAAGTACTGCACTCTGTTCCCTAACTTCTGGGCTTTATTTTTATCCTGCATGTTGGGCTCAATGCTATCAAGAAAGACATGCAATCTTGAGATGACGGACACGGGAGACTGTTTACTATAAAGGTCTGACACGTTGCGGTTGATCTATACAACTCCAAAAGGAGAGACACTGTAGGACAGAGCACTCCAAAGATCAGAGGACCCCTCCCCAGAGGACCTCCCTAGAGGCATGCTGTGAACTTGTTCTATATGCTTTGCTAGCTGTCTTAGGATTCCATTATCTGGTATCACTGTCGGAAAGATATTTCATGCCTGTGGGGGAATTTGTCTATACTCATCCATTCTAAAGCAAGGGCTTATCTCCACCATCTTTCCCATTGTCTTTCAGTGAGTAAAGCAGCAGCAATCATGTTCCTAAGCATCTTTGCAGGGGGAAGGCTACTTTCAAACTTTATGATAATAGCTCTCGCTTAACAGGCAGAATTAACCTATCAGGACCATCTGCTTTTCTTAACACAGTAAGCTAGAAGAACGTGACAGGTGTGTAGAATTTGCCTATTGACCTTTGAGATCATAGGGGTTTTGTGCCCCGGCTAGGTTGTGAGTCCACCTCATCCCCAGTCAAATCATCAGCCAAGCCCAACTTTCAGGTCTCCAAATTTTTCAGTACTGTGAGCCCTGATACTGTTCCCATGGTTACCTCAGTTAAACAGGCAAGCTCAGGCTGCCACAATGGCTAAGAGAAAAAGAAACACTGGCTACTCTTGCTCAGGATGTCACAGAAGAATAGCACTAATGAGAGTACGAGGACCGAAACTCAGAATTACTGGAGCACGTGTCAACGTGTCCTATAAGAATACGGCTTCCAAAATGTACATGGTCCAAAAGAAAGCAATGAAAAAACGATCAGGAACATAGCAGCAGCAATTAGGGCCAGCAAGATGGCTCAGTGGATAAAGTGACAACCTGACAACCTGAGTTCAAACCCCCTGACCTACACGGTGGAAGAAAGGAACTGACTCCTGCTAGTGGATCTCTGACTGCCATTCAAGAGAGGTGGCACGTTTTCACCCACATACACACAGACCCAATATAAATAAAGATGCCAAAGAAAAGACGTAGAGGCAATCAGCTTGTGTGGGAAAAGATCTATTAAACTCCTGGTTCCAAAGGAGCCGAGCTCCATGAATACTGTCAATCATCTCTCTCCACAGAAAGGATCCATGGTAGATCTTAGCATTTCCATCACTGTGACAACTAGGACTGGCAGGATGTTCAGTCTTTTGACATCACTGTGACATGATCCTGTTGTCATCTACTAAATGTGTTGGGTCACATTCACAGCGGCTCCCAATCAAATACAGCTTGAAAGAATTAAGATGAGAAAATAGCAATTGAGTGGACTTTGAAAGCAGGCCTTCTCATCTTCACAACTGTTGCTTTTTTGTACCACACTTTCCAATCATCTATCAAGCATAATTTAGAGGAATAAACCGTGGCTGGTGCTGAGGGAGTTCATATCATAAGGATTGGTATGAAAGATGGTTTTTAGGAAATCATTTTCTCTAGGACCTTACAGTTTGGAGACAGTAGTGTGGGTGGGTCTCCATCTCCAGCATGGCTGTTGTGCTCCAGCCATGCCAGAGAATGGAGGACAATGGAACAGGTCCTCAGGTGGCTCAGAGTGCGTCGGGAGGAGGAGCTCCCAGGATACTACGTCGGTGGGTAGTTCGGTTATTAAAGCCAATGCAGGGGTTTATATAGGGAGGCCTTTCTGACTGTTACAGAAGGTAGGAAAGTTAAAGGTGAGGTTTTGGGATAAAGGGCGGGAAGACTGTGGAAGTTCAGGAATGAGGAAACAAAACCCAAAAACCTGGTTCTGATCTGGGGTGGGGAAAAGGAAGATTCATGTCTACAGTAGCTTCCTGGGGCCAGGTTATCACACCAGGCAGAGCAGGCCAGACACCTGCCATCCCTTCATGGTATACGGGGTTGCTTGCCTTGCTCAATACCCAGACCCCCACACTGTAGCATACAAAATAGTCAGAAAATTTGTAGTTAAATGAATTGCCTTGAGTGCCCAGCTCCATACAGTCACAGAGCTGTCCCCAGAAATCCACTTAATGTTTTTGAACCTCAATGTCTTCATCTGCAGATTGAGACCCAATGAGAAAATGCATCCAAAGAGCTTTATAAAATACAAAATTGGATCCATGACTATTATGATTCTCCTATACATCACCTAAAATCTTGACCCATCTTTCAACACAGGGGTTTCTTTTCACTTAAGAAATGCCAGGTTGAATTATTCCTTCAAGCAACTGATATCTCCAGCATGTCAGGAAATATTCACTGCACTATTGTGCATAATAGGCTTCCATTTTATTCATACATATGCAGCAACTTGACAAGAAAATATTATTTTTATTTCTTATTAATGCAGAGTGAATACCAGAATTTAGTATGATTCTACATTATGTGTGGGTTCTGTGGAACGCTCTGTCCTGTAGGTTTAACATGGTTATTGCTTTCATAAAATCATAGCTGCTATGAATACCCTGATAAGACTCTCCCAAGATTGAGCCCATTAACAGTCCTTGATGGAGAAGTTGAGGGCTCACAAGGGACTCATACAGAGGTACATGGGATTTGAGGAGACCTCTCCTTTCTCAAGATACATAAGCAGCTAGCAATTCCTGGTGAACTCTGGTTTAATGGTGTAGCTGCCATAATATGCTCGTGTTCCTGTCAGTGACCTTCACCTACACTCCTGTTAGAAGCCCTTTACCCACACTACTGTGAGTCATGCTTCTTTAGGTCACTCTCACCCATGCTCCTGTTAGTACCTCTAGTTAAACTCACTGATTCACAAGCTACATTTTGGTGGAAACTTTTTTTTTTGGTCTGCTGTCCATTCTGCATTTGTGATGAATAGATGTTTCTGTCACACAACATTCAGCAAAGCAAGCAGAAGTTGCTGACTCTTAAGAATCAAAGATGAGCTACCGTCAAGGAAATGGAGGTGTGAAAAAATTCATGGATTGTAATCTCACAGTCTGTGGGCTGAGACTGACCAGTGACAGAACTATTAGACCAGAGTAGCTTTATGTCCTAGTAACTATATTTTCCACCGAATCCTCCAGAGCGAGCACGTAGCCTCCTGTTTACTAACTGTTCATCACTCATACCCCTTACACTAGGCAGATTCTCACACTTACATTATTGCCTGGCATTTGAGTTTGAACCCATTTTTCTGAATAAGAAGAATAAGAGCTAAGGCCTTGTGTTCTGAGGTCATAAAGATGGAAATGAGGACGCCTGAACAGGTATCAGGTATAACCAGGCAAAACTGTATGAATGTGGACTCAGACGTGATAAGCTACACTAGCAGAGAGTTGGCACTCTCCACCCAGAGACACACCACAGACACATGGAAGGAAGTCTGATATTACACAGCAGACTATAAATGCATTTGTCCCGTGGGGATTCATCAAGACAACGGTTTACAGGCTTCATAACAATTTGAAGCATAAAGTGAGCACAATGTAAGTGAGGGCACTTCCTTTCCTTCTCATCACTCCCCTCACATTCTATGACATCATTGGTCAAATGCCCTTCTCTGAACAGCAAAGGCACACAGACTTGTCTTCCTCTTCACCTGCAAATACCACATGTCCCCAATGTCCTGCTCGGTTCCTGGTACATTCTTGTTGCTCAAGAAAGACGTGAAGAACGAATGAATAAATAATGGAGGGTGTTCTAGGCTCATCTCTGTCACTCTGATGGCAAAAAGCAACTTAGAGGAGAAATGGTTTATTCTGCTTATAGTACCAGGTTACAGTCCAACATCAAGGGGAAGTCAAGGCAAGAATTCAGTTTGTCACATTACATCCACTTAAAAGCAAAATAAATAATAATAATAATTAATAATAATAATAATGCATCCTTGCCTGCTTTCGAGTAGCTCTCTACCCTCTTTTTAAAAAGTATTTTATTTTACGTGTATGAGTGTATTTCCAGCACACGTGAAAGGCACCTGTGTCAAGCAATGCCCACAAAGTCAGAAGAAGGTGTCGGATTCCCCCGGATCTGGAGTTAGAGTTGTTAACACCATGTGGGTGCTGGGACTAGAACCCAGGTCTTTTGCAAGAGCAGCCGGTATGCCTAACCACTGAACTATCTCTCCAGCCCCCTTCCTACCTTGTATTGTTCAGATACTCCTGCCTAGGGAATGTGGCAGCCTGCAATGGCTGGATCTTCCTATATCAATTAATAATCGCAGCAATCGCATAGAGATAATACTACTGGTCAAACTGATCTAGATGATTCCAGTAAGACTCTTTTCTCATGTGATTACATGTTGAGTTAGTTGATAGTTAAAGTGTCCAGCGCACAGGGTAGTGGACAGGATGTCATCCTCCTTGGGAAACGGCATCTAAATGATGCTCTCATGGTTGCTGAGAGAAAATTGTGATTCCAGGAAAGCATCAGAAGGAATCCTACCTACAGGACAGCTCTGAGACTTATGTCTTCCAGAAGAAACTGAGTGGAAGGAATAAAGGTTCCTGCGAGCCAGACATAACACTTAATGGATAAATGAGGTAATGTCTGTAAAGGTCATGGGCAGAAGTGCTCCCTAAGCCACATTAGGACATCATTAAAATCACTGTTAAAGATGTCATGCATGTTAATGCTTTCCATGTGATAATCTTAGCCCAGTAGTTAGTTTTCCTTCTAAGATGTCTTAAAATAAGTCTGATGATGGATTGGATTGCCAATTGGAGCACCGATATTGTCCTAGATATGTGGCACCTGGGAAGATTTGGTGCTGTATGTACGCGTGTGTGTGTGTGTGTGTGTGTGTGTGTGTGTTCACTGTGTGAACTTCTCTCTTACTGTCCACTGACTTGAGATTGGTCCAGGCCATCAAAAACTCTACAAGCCCTTCACAGTGTTGGTCTTCTACATTACATATAAAACAGCTCATGATGTAGGCTGGAGAGATGCGTGTTAGCTGCTGTTACAGAGGACCTGGATTTGATTCCCAGCACACATATGGCAATTAACAACAGTTCATAACTCCAGTTCCAGGGGATCTGACATCCTCTTCTGAACTCCATGGACACTGTATGACGTGTGTACACGTACATGCGTTTAGGCAATACACTCACACACATAAAATAAAAAAAAAAGAATATTTCAAAAGAACAGTTCATGATTTCCTTTGACCTAAAAGATAGCCAAACTCCTTGGCAAGAGACTTGGGCTCCATCCTTCCCCTCTAGGCTGCCCACCACCCTCTAGTTACCCAGAGGACTTACCCTCTTCCAAGGACTCTTTAACCTTGGTTTCCTTCGCAAACTTCCAAAGGGCCACCTCATCCTTGAGCCAATCCTCCCTTCCTGCCATTCACAGAAGTAGAGTTACTGGCTCCTTTGTTTGCGTGGCTCTAGCACTAAATGATACTCCCACATTGCCATGGATCTTGGGCTGAAAATCTTGGAATTCAAGCTTCTTAATGCTAATTTTGTTATGAAATTACAGAGGATGCCTTCAGGTTAGTCTGGTTTAATTTCCTCCATGTACCTTGGAGCAGAGACTGGGAACCGTGATTCACGATGCCTGAGTCAAGGTGCCTGCTCAGACCTAAGAGTTGGGGACCATGATTAGTACCACACTTCAGGACCTATAAGCTCTGGGGGGGGGGTGTAAGGCCACAAAAGAATTCAGTGCCATCTGAGATGCTGTTCTAGGTAGGTAGGGAAGAAAGGTGTCAGTGGGACTGTTGTTAAAGTCTGTGATAACATGAAAGTGTACACTGTGATTACACGTTGACTCTCACCAGACTGACAGTTCCTGGGCTTCAGGTACCTTGTTGTTTTTATTTGCCCATTGCTTGCACCAAGCAGGATGCTTCATATGGAGTTAGAATTTATTTAATATTTGTTTGCTGCTGGATTAGCAAAGGCGTGGCCCTCCAGCACTCTGTGAGGAAAAGATCCTGTAAATGTAATAGGGTTGGGAAGTTAGTTAAGCAAATGTTTATGCAGACTCTATAAAGGTCAAAACCAAACTAAAGCACAAGGTCCTTAGAGACGCACCTGGCATTTTCAATTGGCCTACATATAGTGTACATAGTACTGGGTTGCATAAAGGTATTTTCACACAATGATATAATATAAATTTAGTGTATTCCTCCTCCAAAGCCCCTACACTGTCACTTTTCTTCCTCCCATCAGTCCTTGCAGTGGGTTCCCTAGAGAATTTCACTTCTGTGTTCATATTTTAGATAGGTAGACAGATGATAGATAGATTAGATACATACATAGATAGATGAGTAGGTAAATGATAGATTAGATTGATTGATAGATAAAGATAGATACATAGATAAGTAGTAAATGATAGATTAGATTGATTGATAGGTATCAATCAATAGATACATAGATAGATTGATGCATAGATAGATAGGGATATGTGTGTGAATTTACTTTTCTATATGAAATCTAGAGTCTGCAAATGAGAAAAAATATCTCATAGTTGACTTTCTGGGTCTTGCCTAATTCGTTTATTATGATAATCTCCAATTGCATTCATGTCCCCACAAAGACATTTTCATTTTCATTCATCTTTATGGATGAGCAAAGCCCCGTTGTTATATATACCACATTTTCTTTCCCATTCCTCTGTTGACAGACTCAGTTTGAATCCATAACTCATCTATGGTGAATATGCTGCAATAAACGTGAGCCAACAATGCTCTCTGTGATATGCTGACTCAGAGTCCTTTTGGTAAGCCCCCAGGAGCAGTAGACATTGGTTCATTTGGCAGATCTCTTTTTGGCTTTTTGAGGAAGTAGTATCTTTTGAGTACTAGCATTTGTACAAAAGATATTTAATCCTCATAAAACACCCACGGAGTGATGCTGGGTGTGGTGGCATCTGCCTGTACTCCAGGCATTCAGAAGGCAGAGCCGGGAGGATTTCTAAGAGTTTGAGGCCAATACGCTCTACATAATGAGTTCCAGGCCTTCCGGGCTACATATTGAAAAGTAAAACACACACAATGAGCAGACAGAGAGAGAAAGAGACAGAGAGGGAGGCGCAATCTCATGAGTTCTGGAATTTCCTTCTTTTAAAAATCAAGATGAACTTAAGAGGTCCTTAGACATCCTGAGCTCTCAGAGGTAAATATCAGAGCAGGAATAGAAACACAGGCCCTTTGATTCCAAGGCTTATGCTGTGCCTATAAGCAAATTATTTTAACTTGCTGGGTAAAACAGGAATCGTAACAGGATGTCTGAGTTGCTCTAAGAAGTAAAGTAAAATTCCTACATAAAGTGCTCATTACAAAAGCTGGTCAAGTGGCAGTATGTGTTGCCTTTCTCTAGGACAGTGGACAGCTTCCTAGGGCCACTGACTGGTCTCTGTCTCTGGCCAGATTGCTTCCTCATCCTACATCCCTTTAGAATTGCTTCCCACCATCTCCAGTGGCTTCTCTCCCAAGAGGACTGGAACTCACACTTCCCTGTCACATGCAAACACTCTGCTGCAGCCTCTGGGAACTGACCTCTAGTTCAGGAAAGATAAATACCTCCTGGCATAAGGAGATGTGGATCCTAGAATTGTTTCTGTTGTCAGTGTGACATTTGCATCACTGTTCTTCAAGTGTAAGAGGAGACAAACCAGACCAGGGAAATCACTACATTAAATTTGCTGTGTACCCATTTTCCTGCAAGCAGCATGATTTCATTCTACTTTATGGCTGAGAAAATGCCCATCATGTATACGTACCACATGCTCTTTACCCAGTCTTCTGTGGATGGACACCTAAGTTGGTTCCAAAACTTGGCTACTGTGAATAGTGCTGTAATGAACATTGATGTGCTGATATCCCTGTGATATGTTAACTTAGTGTTCTGGAGATAATCACATTAAGCAAATAAAGTCAGTCTCAAAAAGAGAAGTATATATATTTTCTCCTATTTGTGATTCCTGGGTTTTATATACGTTTTAGAATCTTTGTGGATGGCCTAGCCCAGGCGGCTCTCTTCATCCTAGAGGGGTGACCATAAGGAGCTGTGGGGGTGTCATTTTCTTCACTGATGTCACCACAGATAAGTTCTCTTGCTGTACTAAATAACCTTCCCCCCAACACTTGGGCAAATAACTCTTATTAAACTCAGTGGACTACACACAGAATGACATAACAGCAGGAGAGGACTTGTTAATGAGAAAGGTTCCGGAGGAACAGGGACAGAGATGAGGGAGGGAGACAGGATATGAAAATCACTAAAATTCATGATATGAGTGTATAAAACTGTCTGATTTTTGAGACAGGCTTTCCTCTGTAGCCCCAGCTGATCTAGTTCTTGCTCATTATGTAGACAAGGTTGGCCTCACTCTCCTAGAGATAGGCCTGCTTCTGCCTCCTGGGTTCTGAAATTAAAGTCATGCACCATCATGCTTGGTTAGTTTCAAATGCTTTTATAGTCAGCAAATAACCGAGGAGCAGTTGCATTATCTTTTCCTTCCTGCGCTTCTCAGCAGAGTTCATGCCTGGAACATTCGCCCCTGAGCACTGAGGGATGCCAGGACAAGCTGAGGCAGAGGATAGAGAAGGTGGGCCCAGCTGACAATTTTTTCAGGGCTCACTGCCTAGATCTCACTTGGCCCATCGCCTTCTCATTAGTCCCAACGGCTGAATGTGATTAGCTACTCTGATTTATTCTTGGCAGCCGGTGAGTACTTGGGCCAAAGTTGATTTTCAATAGCTGATATAATCATTGCCAAAGCTGCCTTTAGCATTTGGAAGCATCCTTTCTTCTCTGAGAGACTTGTGCTGTCTATGAAGTATCAGAATACATTAAACACTCACTTCTTTCTATAATACGTTTTATTATTTTTATTTTATGTGTATGACTGTACTATCTGCACGTGTGTAAGTGCACTGATGTCAGACAGTGCTGGTGGGGTCAGAAGACGGCATTGGATCCCCTCGAAATGGAGTAACAGATGGTTGTTAGCTGCGATGTGGGTGCAGAGTATTGAACCCAGGTCCTCCTTAAGAGCAGCCAGTACTCCTAACCACTGAGCCTTTTCTCCAGCCCCAACACCCACTTCTTAAACACAAAACAAGCCCATCCGTTCAATCCTTATTTTCACACACCCTGGCAGTTGCAACATACAGCAGAAACTCCATAATAATTATACTTAAAAACATATAAACTTATGTTTTCTGACTTAGTGAACCAACTTCTGTCATCAGTGCCAAATAAAAGTCAGATTTGAGGGGAAATATGCAGAGAGTGGCTTGTGTACATTTTGGTTAGCAGGATTGTTTCTTGTAATAAAATAAAAACTGCTGTTTGTGTGAAAGAGGTGTGTAATAAAGAAAAATAAATGACAATTTTCCTCCCTAAACTAAACTTTCAGATGTTGAGCCATTCAGATGGATACATATGTATCTATCTATGTGTCTGTGTATGTGTGACTTGTGGTTATGTTTTTGGAAAATAAAATTCATTAGTAAGGATAATTATTTTTTAGATTACCTAGATACAAAAATTCTAGGATTCCAAATAAATTCTGTATTGTGCTTAAGATAAAACTACAAAACAGTGGCATATTTGTCCAATTTTCCAATAAGTTGAAATCAAAATGGTTTTCTCATCAAGCTTCAGTTAATTCAAAATGTACATATAACCAGAGTTTCCCAGTGAGTAAGCATGAAGATCTATCTATCTTTCATGAAGATAGATAGCCATGGAATACAACCAAACTGAAGCTCATTCTAAGACTAGTGTGTATTTAGATCATCATGTGTGTAAGTACTTTCCTTTCCTCTGGCCTGAGTCCTGTGAGTAAGTGCCCAGTGAGGATTTTCCTACTGCCCCTTGACCACTAAGAGAAGAGTACCATCTTGTTCCACTTCAAGGGAAAGGCAGGAATCCAGATACAGTTGTCTTATGGTTGATGTCAGCAGTACGAAAGCACAGGGAAGGTTCCAGAGGCAGAAAGAGCAAATGATCCTGGACCACTCTGACCCCAATGTTGGGAGATAAGCTCTGAACTTTTCTTTCAGATGAGCCTGATTATGTATGTATCACCATACAACAGTCATGTTTATAGTCACTATGTATTCAGAGGGACCCACACCCATGACCCAAGAAAGCCATTGACTTATGTGTACAGAGGGATGAGACACTCATGAGATGAGTGATTCTTTGTCCTGGGGGTGCAGGAAGCAAGAGTTCTGACCACATGTCTGAGAGTCAGAGACAATGTGGGTAACCAGATATGTAGAGTTAATGTTTAATAACGAATTTCATTTTGCAAAGGAGACTACACATATCAAGAAGCACTTGCCAGGCACTAAACCTAGAGCTAGAGCTATACCAAAAATAGCATAAGGTCCATGAGAAGACTTACACTAACAACCCAGTATGGTTAAAATATCACGAGTATAATTTAACATATTTAATGTTAATAAAGAATTAAATACCAATTAATGCCAAATATATTTTATGAGTACTAAGACCCATAAAATGAGCTTCAAAAATAGAAAAAAAATATATATGCGGGTACATTTTAGGTTTACAAAGTCTCTTTTAGGGAATTGATGTATCACTATGTCCTTAATTTAGTAGCTGACAATATGTGAAGTACCCAAATCAATAAATAGATTAATTTTAGGAGGTGAATGTCCACAGATAATTAAAGCAATCAGTGGGCCTTTCATTCATTTAACAGATTTCTTTCAGTTAGAAACTCTGTGACAAATTCAGTGTTAAGAATGTAAATGAGAGGAAGATGGGAAGTGTGTAGAACTAGAAGGGAGTTTGAGTGCTGTGCTTTTTGATTGGGGAATATGCCTTAATCTTTCTGAATCTCAACTACAAAATGAGGTTAAAGGTAACCATATGTGTGTGATGACCACTGTCTTATTTTTGAATATGGAATGAGCTCATTCATGGACAGTCTATAGAATGCTTCCCATGGTAATTTGTTAACCAGTCTTTTGCAGTTTTCTGGTCCACCTGCTAGAGAGGAGAAATCTGAGCTCAAAGCAGTGAGGTAACTTACTCAAGACACCAAATAGGTACAGAAAAGTGAAAGCTAGGTCATACAAAGAACATGAGTCTTCTTTGAGTCAGAGAAGGAATATTTCTGCTCATGGACTATGCACAGAATCAAGAAGGAATGTCTAGGCCAACTATACAAATGGGTTTTCAAGAATGATTTGTAGACTTTTAAAAAGATATATGTTATTTATTTTCATGTATGTGTGTCTGCGTGGGGTGTCCACAAAGTCCAAACGAGGGCACTGGGTCTTCTGGAACCATAGTTATAGACAGTAGTGAGCTGTCCAATGCGGGTGCTGGGAGTGAACTCAGTCTTCACGGTAGGATAGCAAGTACTCTTAAGCACCAATCCTCTTCTCCAGTCCCTAAACTCATGTGAGTGTGTGTGTGTGTGTGTGTGTGTGTGTGTGTGTGTGTGTTTGGTGTTTCTTGGGATTGGGTCCAGAGCCTCATGCATGCAAGGTCAGCAGGCCACCACTCTACCAACTGAGCAATAGACTCAGTTCCAACCCTTTAATCTTTTACCTGAAGATCTGAAGCAAAGTTTTGAGGCACCCGTGGATCTTCAGTCTGATTTCTTAACTTTTTCTATAACTTCTCTCATTAGGGCTGGTAAATCTGTAATGAGGTGAAATATTACAGGTTCTTCAGTTCCACATTTTTCCCACTTTCATAGCTGAGATGTGAGAGAAAGGGAAGAAACAGTTACTTTGAAATGTCCTGCAAGAATTTTCCGTTGTCTCTAAAATACTAATTATTTGTTCATACATTGTATATGCATCTTGTGTTTATGACATGAAATACTCTATGAAATAGAAACAGATTTTTCAATGGAAATTCTCTGTATAAGCAGATGAGGAATAAACTCTTCTTTCTGACCTCCATTGTGTGACTAAAATACCCACAGCTACTTTCGTAAGCAATGCTCACCACGAATGTTAGCTTCAGAGAAATGATCTCAGTATAATTTTATTGTCCATCACCTAAATCTGACGTCTCTCTCCTTTCTTTCTCTATTCTTGAACAGATTGCTGCAACGTTCCACGTGGAGGTCCAGGATGATAATAATATCGTTGTCTCATTAGAAGCTTCAGATGTCCTCAGTCCAGCATCTGTGTATGTTGTAAAGATAACTGGTGAATCCAAAAATTATTTCTTCGAATTTGAGGAATTCAACAGCACTTTGCCTCCCCCTGTGGTCTTTAAGGCCAGTTATCATGGCCTTTATTACATAATCACTCTGGTGGTTGTCAACGGGAATGTGGTCACCAAGCCGTCCAGATCAATTACTGTGTTAACAAGTAAGCATCATGTGACACTATCCTCTGTGATTCTTCTCTAAACATATCCTCATAGGACTCTGGCTGAAGCAGAGTTCACCAGAATGGTGAGACAGCTCTCCCTGAAGTCAAGTGACTTAGTTCTAACATCTCCATTATGTTAAGAAATCAGCTTCTTACCCAAGTTTGATAATGTTCACTGTTACCTTTTATAAAAAGAAAAATACTCTTCATACTCAAAACAGTAAACTTTACTGAGGTAGTATACTTTCAGCCTGATTGATAAATTCATGTTCATGGCCAGAACATACAAATTTCCCTAGTATGATTGTAACTTGTCTGTTGTTTCAGAACATATATTCCCATAAGAAACAACTTGGTTCTCGAGACAATGAGTTTATATTCATATTCAACATTTTCAAATGTAATCATACGTTCTTTGCTGAGAGGCATAAAAGATAACTGTTGGTTTGTCTGTTCGTTCTTGGCTTTCAAACAAGGTCTGTTATGCAGCCCAGGCTGACCTCAATCTCTCAAGCCTTTTGACTCAGCATTCCATGTGTAAATATCTTTAGTCAGCCTGAATTCCTCATTTTACCTTCAAAAGAGCCAGGGCTTCCACTGCCAAGAAAAATGCAAAACAATAAAATGAAAAGTTGATGGTGATATGTAGAAGGTTTTAGGAATGGTTTTAACTGCAGGTGACTTTTACTTTATTTTCTGACTTTACTATCTAATCTTAAGGTAATATGTGGCAGAACATAAGGAAAAAAAAGGAATCTGTTAGATAGTAGTCTGTCAGGAACAATTCAATGGCTCATTGAAGTTCTTTCCACCCGTGTTTTCCAATGCAGCTTCTCAATGGCTGCCATCATTAAAGTGTCAGCTGCATGTGACCATTGTGGCCATCATTAAAGTGTCAGCTGCATATGACCATTGTGGCCAAAGTTAGGGAAAAGGACATGGTGATATCACCCATTACGTGGTGATGTTGTCCTTTAGAGAATTAAAAAGATACTTGAAGAACTCAGTATCAAGCTAGAGGACAAATTTTTAACCTGACTGTCAAAAATTAATTAAAGTCTTCATTGGCAGAATCCCAGGACCGGTATTAAATTCTGAAGATTAACAATGGCACAGACCCAAGACCTACAAAGCCGATAGATTTCACGGAGAGAACTGAGAATTAACTAAATTAAAGGAAAATCTCACCTGGCAAAAGCCTGTCTTAAATTCTAGAGAAAGGTGAATCTGGAATTAGACTTAGTAAGCATATAATATCTAAAATGCTCAATCTTTGTGATCAAATTTCTGCCTTTCACATCTTCATAATTTCATAACTCCTGGCCCGAGTCTTTTTAGCTAGTCTGAAAATATTAGTTCTGGGTAGTTGTGCGAGAATAGGAGGAAGTTAGGCAAGAAAAGACTAACACATAATGCAAAGGCAGGCATAGAAATCCCAGGACTGTTCCGCTTCAACATTTATTATTTGGTGTCTCCTGAGACTTTACCAAGGAGGCACATCTGGAAGCTTTGGCCCTTCTGATAATTCCTAGAGAAATCTGAAGGCCTCATGTGGTCATCCCAGCATCCAAACACAAGCAAGGTGGAGGCAGGAAGATCAGAATTTCAAGGTTATCCTCTGCTGCGCATCAGCACATCACGTTTGAGGGCAGCCTAGTGTACATAAGACCCTGTCTTTTAAAGAAAAGGAAAAGAAGAAGATAAACAGGGGAAGGATAGAAGGAAGCAAGGAAAGGCAGACACAAACGGGTTACAAAATGAGGTGCAGTCTGTCAGAGCTTGCCCATTAGTCAAGGCTGACTATAGTGTAAACCCAGGAATCTGCCTATCTTTGTCTTCCCAGTGCTGAAATTAAAAGCATGCACCATCATTCCTGGCATTTTCATACGTTTATTTTGTGTCTGTGTGTTCACGCATGTACGCCAGGGCATACAACACAACATACATGTGCATGTCAGAAGACAACATGAAGGAGTCTGCTCTCCTGCCATGTTTATGTGGGGTAAGGGATCAAACCAAGGGTGTCAGACTGTGTCATCCCTAGCAGTGCTCTAAGCCCATTTCAAAGTTGTAAGTGCATTATCCCAGATTTCAGAACTGATGACGGGTTGGAATATGATGACTTCAGATCATGGCAAAATATTTTGACATTAGACTTGAGGCAATATCGGGCAGCCTGTTGGGTTTCAGTTTCCTCTACCATAAAAAAGAGAATTTTAAAACCTGATGACTAAACCTAATTTTGATCTCTGAAACTCCCATGACTTATGAGTTCATGATATGTATTCCATCCTCTTTTTAAGTTTTTAAAAGAAAGTTTAGAAAGCATTTGTGTGGTCTGTTCATAGAGTCGGCGCAGTGCTCTTGAGGTAAAGGAGGGTATTTGTTTCAGTCACTGGCTGTGCAAGTGCCTTAATGAAATAAGCAGTGACAGCATGCACACCCAGGGGCAGCACTCTGATTTATCAATACAGTTGTCCTGGGTCTGGCATTCTCTAAGAAAGCTCAGGAAGTTGGCACAAAATAAATTCAGCACAGCGGATCATCTGGCCAGTTCAAAAGAGCTCCCTAACCCTTAGGCTCTGACACCTGGTTAGTACTGAGTTGAGGAGAGGCTTCAGCAGAATGTGAGCACCTCAGGAGGAGAGGCTGTTTTCTCAGTAGAGAAAATAACACCAGGAAACACTTGCTCAGGAACTGAGGAAGTACTGAAGACCCACAGCAGTTTCCTGTGTCAGTTACATTCTAGAAACGGTGGCTATCAAGGTTGTGGGAGATACACCATAAGTATTCCACTCCGTTTCTCCATCACTAATAAAAGCAATTGATTAGTTTATTTGTTGGATATATTCTCTGTGTCCTAGACACCAGAGAAATAATGATACATAAATAAACCTTTAGTCAAGGCTACCTAGATGGCTTAGCATATAAAGGCACTTGCTGACGAACTGCCAAGCCGCCAAGCCTGATGAACTGAGTTCAATTCCTAGGACACACATGGTAGAACAAGAAGTTGTAACAATTTATACTCTGACTTCTACACACACACACACAAAGAGAGAGAGAGAGAGAGAGAGAAAGAAAGAGAGAAAGAGAGACAAAGACAGAGAGATTAAGAGAAATAACTAAATGTAATAAAAATATTTTAAATACCCTTAATCAATGACTGTATAATATAGTACAAAAGAAATAAGGGAAGATGGGTCCATATTTGAAGGGACTGTGAGAATTTCCAAGACTTGAAGAATGAAACGAAACCACAGATTAGCAAAGCATAATTAAAAAGTTAAGGGCTGGAGAGATGGCTCAGATGGCACTGGCTGCTCTTGCACAAGACAAGGTTACAGTGCCCAGAACCCATATGGTGACTAACAACTATCTGTAACTCCAGTTCCAGGGGATTCAGCGTCCTGTTCTGGCTTCTGCAGGCATTGCACGCACAGGAGCACTTAAATACATGCAGGCAAAGCATCCATACACGTAAATAAAGATGAGTAAAGTAGGGAGTGGAGAGATAGCTCAGTGGTTAAAAGCACTGGCTGCTCTTGCAGAGGACCTGGATTCAACTCCTAGCACCCACATTGAGGCTAACAACCATTATTAACTCCAGTTTCAGGGGATCTGACATCTTCTGTCCTCTGTGGGCATTGCACAACACGGGTGAACTCACATACTTGCTGGCAATAATACACTCATACACATAAAAGAAAAAAAATTTATCTGATAGTTTCCGCAAAATTATGAGGGAGCTTTGTTTTTAAGAAGAACGTTGTTGAAGAATGAGGTTATGTGGGAAAGATAGAAACTAAATAATGAGATTTTAAAAATTATTTTAATTTTTATGACAAATTAACACAAGGAAATTAAGAATGATTTTAAGCTTCTGTAGAAAGAATGTCTTGATAGGCACAATGTTGAATTATTTATGATTTTTATTTATAACAGAAAAATAGCGCGAAATTCACACAAAGAAATAACTGATCGAATAAATATTTATTATTGGCTACAGTCCAAAATACTTTGTGTTACTTGCCTGTTATTAATATCAAATATAGAAAAATGAGTGAAGAATCTGACAATAGAGACAGACTCGGCCACAAAACCTAGTAAATTGACTATGTCAGGCGATATAAAGTCTCGGTTTTCATTATATTTGTCCTTTGAATCGAGACACTGATATTTGCTCCTTTCTGAACTGCAGAGTTGTTACAAGTGTCAAACAAAAAAGTGACTATGAAAACGTTGTGAGAAGCAGAAAATATCATGTGAAATGTGCTTTGCGAGGCCAAGGATTCTCAGTTTAATGAGATGTGAGAAGTTTAATGTTCATAGACACAAAGAATACAAATGTAAATGTGCAGGTAAAGACTGCACTGTTGTAATTGTTTGGCTTTCTAGTATTAATGCCGGCCTCTGTCTCCTTCCTCCCCTCCATTCTTCACCTTTCTTGGGCAGAACCTTTGCCTATAACCAGTGTGGCAATATATGACTATAAACCATCCCCGGAAACAGGAGTACTGTTTGAGATTCACTATCCAGAGAAGTACAACGTTTTCACCAGAGTAAACATCAGCTACTGGGAAGGGAGAGATTTTCGGACCATGTTATACAAAGGTAAGAAGCAAATGGAAGCCTGAATAAATGATGACTATTAACTTTTCCCTTTGTCCAAGTGGCCTCACTTACTCTGAAGATTTGTTGATGATTCGCTACATGACCTACAAATGAGCCATTAAAAATAATTATCGCTTCAAGAAAATCTTGTTATGAGGAATCTTACAACATCTGGTTCATTAGCCGAGAATCACAAGTCGCGTATGCACCATGAGAAATACTCAGATTATATTCAATTATACATTATTCTTGCCAAAGGTCTACTAGGAATTCAAGCCAGCTTAGAAGCACTCTAACCCAAGCCTTTTCCCCAGGAGGATGCTTTTTGCCACCATTTCTCTTGGAGGGAGTCCGAGGTTTTTCTCCAAATCAAAAGATGATAGTTTTGGTTCCTACACCAACTTAATAATGACATTAATAGAAAAGCTGGTTGCACTTTTTTCAGAGAGTTGGTAGTGAGGAGGTCGAGACAAAAAGTAAAGGAGAATTAATAATTCAGACCGTTCAACTGCTCTGAAGACTTCAAATTTATTACCCTTCCTCATTTCCTCTGACTTGTATTGAATTTTTAAACTTGTAGTTATCTGTGTTTTCTTTCCTGTTCCTCCTCTTCCTCGTCTTCCGCCCTCCTGGTCCCCTTCTTCCCTTCCTTCCTCTTCCTCCTTCCATCACTTCCTCTTCTCCCATCTCCCTGCTCCCCTCCCACCTCTTTCTCCTCTTCCTCAGCTCCTTCTTCTTGCCTGGAACTCCCAAGGTGGCCAAGGATGACCTTGAACTTCGGCCTGCTCCACCTCAGCTAGTTCTGTGGTGCTGAGAATGCTACCTGGGGCTCCCTCCCTAGCCTTCTTTAATGTTCCCTGCGAAGAGGCAAATCTTTTTTCCTCTTTTCCTTTGAACAGGTGCAGTCTGCCTCTTGGCAGATAAACCAGTGTACTTTGAACAGAAGCTAGTTTCTACAAGAGGAAAATCTTTTCCTATAAATTTGCTGTTTCTTTTGTTATAAAGTGGCAAAATTCTCCGGAGTTTCTTCTTAAAGAACTAGCATAAACGTCATCTCCACCATTTCTGCATACAGTGAATGTTCCTAAGAGAAAACTTCAACTCCAATTGTGCTGAATCTTGTTAGGAATTCTGACAGGGAAAGGACTTTGAGGACTAAGTGTGCAGGTTCAAATTTTCATCTCTAACCTTTAAATCCCTGAAGTTAAAGGGAATATTATTTTATGGATATATAAGTGTAAGTGACATTTTTTCCAAGTGTGTAGTGTTTAACAGTTCCTATTTTTAATCTAATTTTTCCCTTCACAGATTTCTTTAAGGGAAAGACAGTATTTAATCACTGGCTACCTGGAATATGTTATGGCAACATCACCTTTCAGCTGGTATCAGAGGCAACTTTCAATAAAAGTGCTCTTGTGGAGTATAGTGGTGTGAGTCACGAACCGAAGCAGCACAGAACAGGTAAGTCTTCTGAAGAATCCGACAGTAAAAAATAATTAAATTAGATATTACTGTGTATTTATATTCTAGTGTTTCCAAGAAAAGTACTTCCTTAACATTTCTAGGAAACATTATTTGTCACATAGGTGAGGAAAAAATATTCATTTTAATGACCAAACACAAACTTCATGTCAGTGTAAAATAAATTAAGCAATGTATTCAAGAAGAAAAATCTAAAATAAACAAATGTAATCTTATTTACTTAACTGGATCTAGTAGAGATGAGTTATCCTATGTGTTAACAAATATCCACATAGAAGAAAAAAGCCAATTTGTACAGATAATCAGTTATTAAAAGAAAATATTAGGATTCAGATATGTCTAAAACTTTAGTAATTTTAGTAGTACCAGTAATAGGAAAAACTATTATGGGGTATGGGAAGAGTTGGAGGGGAAGGGATGGAGTAGATTTGATCAAAAGACATGAAATTCTCTAACGATAATAAGCAGAAAAACTATTAGAGAATGGATTGATGGCTAGAAAAAATGAATGCATAAAATATACAAATACTACCAAATATCCATCACCAGTGTTACCAGCATTGAATGTGCCCAGTATGACTCAGTAGGCATGATTGAGAGCCTGTTCTCCTGAGTATGGGGATAAAGCCAGGCAGACCCAAGACCCTTACTGTCTGAAATTCTCATTTAATTGGAACAAGACAGAAACTCAGTTAAATAACTAATTTGCCTTTTATCAACATCAAAGATTCTACTTGTACTTTACATTTTCAGTTCAAGTAAAGATACACTCACGAGCAGCTTCTTTTACCTGGAAATCATTCTGATTCTGAAAAAATGAGCAAACAGAGGTTAGTGAGACAGAACCCCGGTCCTCAAAAATCGCTAGGTCTCATACAAAGGGCGGAATACCTGACAGAGTGGGATGAGTACCATAAAAGAAAAATGAGGATATCTGACAGTCACAGAAGGGAGAGATTAGCTTTTCTTAGAAGTTCATGAAAAGGGTATTTGAAGGGGAGTTGGAAACTGATGCAGATGAAAAATATGCAGGCCAACTTCATAATCTTCGATCTCCAGAGAAAATCCACTCCCGTCGTTCACGGTGCGTGTGTTCCTGTGATTCATATCAGAGACTGAGACATGAACTCGTATTTCTAGCATATGAATCAGCTGTAAGGAGAATGCAGTAGGCAGTGCTTCTAGGTGCAGCTTTGCAAAATGGGGTATTTACATTTTGATAGCTACAAGTAAATTACAGTTGAGGGTTTTAAAAAGATATCCAGGGACAGAGGGGCATTTTCTTAAAGTAAGTAAGCCAAGGAGCATTTGCATAATTTTGCCTTAGAAGAGGTTAAACTACAACTTCAACAAGGACATTATTATGAGTTAATGTATTCAAAGTAGGATTGGCAGTATTCTAATATATATGTATATATATATATATATATAGAGAGAGAGAGAGAGAGCAAAATGTTAGAAGCATGTTTGCTTCAAACTAAAATTATTCTTCATAGAAATTTGTATAGGCCTATTGACACAGCTCAACAGGTAAAGGTGTTTGTCACCGAGCTTAACAACCGGAGTTCAATCCTCAGGACCCACATGGTAGGTTGTCCTCTGAATTGCTGCTGCATACCGCATGCACACATACACACACACACACACAGATACATACAATAAATAAATAAATAATAGATACAATTTAATTTGCCTATATATTAGAAGTAAAGTTCAACTCTATTTGATAAACCTGCTTGTGTATTTGACTCGTGAGTAAATATTCACTATTTTAGAGTTAAGATGACTTGAAAATGCAAATTCTCTCTTTTACAGCCCCATACCCGCCTCGAAACATTTCTGTTCGTTTTGTAAACTTGAACAAAAACAACTGGGAAGAACAGAGTGGGAGTTTCCCAGAAGAATCATTCATCAAATCACAAGACTCAATAGGAAAAGACAAGCTATTCCATTTCCCAGATGAAACTCCCGAAAATCCCTCTGGCAACGTGTCTTCTGGTTGGCCTGATTTCAACAGCAGTGACTACGAAGCCACATCTCAGCCGTCTTGGTGGGACAGTGAATCTGCAGGCCCCGAAAATGAGGAGTTCGTCAGTGTGCTTCCCTCTGTAGACTATGAAAATAGCACCTCACTGGGAGGGGCTGAGAAGCCCACCTCAGACCCTTCCTCTGTCTTCCCAGTGCAGATGATACTGAGCTGGTTACCACCCAAGCCACCTACTGCTTTCGATGGGTTCAATATTCGCATTGAAAGAGAAGGTAAGGCCGGTAGGAAGCCAGAGGAAATCAAATGCACAAATGGAAGACTTCCAGAATGGTTTTAATATCCAAAGGTGGTTAAACAAAGAGAGAGGTTAATTGCATATCCAATATGGGCTGAGAGTGGAAAATCAAAATGAAGAGGTTAGAGAATGATAAAGTTTGGGTGATTTACAAGTAGCAGTTATCACCAGTATACATGTTCTACTGTCTAGCATTTCATATATCCCAGGCCACTAAAGAAAACCTTGTATTTGGAAATGTTTTGAACTAAGCACGTGACCATCACAACATATTACCATCCTAGAAAAATTTTGTTTTCTTATATGAAAATTTATGAGACCTATAAAAAGGAGCCTTTCTGACAGTGACTACTTCCTCTAAAGCATGAGATCTATCTACTGCTTACCAGCTATTCTTGAATAGGATGGTCTATACACCTTGGATCCAGTGCTCAACTCTCCCCAAAGGAGCTGGTAGTAAATGGAAAAATATGCAAAACTGGTGTTCCACTGTAGGGACTGCATTAAATTTTATTCACATATTCATCATTTGAAACTATATATACATACACACAAGATTATACATGTGCATTTGTTTGTTTTGTGAGATAAGATCTCATGTAGCCCAGGATGGCTTCGAACTTGACATGTAGCTGAGGATAACCATGAACTCTTGATCCTCCTGCTTCCATCTCCAAAGTGCTAGCATAACAGATACGCAACCACGCCCACCTGTTTATATGTTATGTTATGTTATGTGCATGAGTGTATTGCCTGCATGTCTGTAAGTGCACCCATGTTATGCAATGACTGCAGAGTGAGAAGAAGGCATTGGATTCCTCTGGAACTGGAGTTACAGAGGGTTGTTAGCCACCATGTGGGTGCTGGGAATCAAATCCAGGTCCTCTGCAAGAGCAGTGTGTGCTTTTAATCACTGAGTCATCTCTCCAGCCACCCCCCCACACCTTTTTATATGTTACATGATCAATTAATGAAAGGAGAACTGCAGCATATTTCTGTTACTATTCCACAGGCTTTTTCTGTTATTTGTTGGTTTTTACAAAAGCATATCTCATTTTCGAATTCCCAGCCTAGTAATTTGGATGGCAAAGGTTATCTGTTGTTAAAGTTTGAAATTAAAATGGCAACTTTAATTTCATGGTGTGACATTAAGATCCCGTCACCTTATATATGAAATAGTATTGGCTTTTATTTAATGGAATACGGTGAAATATTGGTTCATTCTCAATACTGGAAAATAGTGACCAACCACATCCTAATGCTACATAGAACTGAACTCCTTTGTCATTTCAAGTATTTGCATCAAAAGCCATTTGTCTGCATGGCTAATGAATTTTTAAGTTCCTTTAACCTTTGTCAGTTCCTCAGTTTGTTCTATAGAACACAGTATCTTGTAACTCAAAGTATTCTTTTTAACTGCCTATTTTCAGGAAAGTTCAATCATGCAACTATCTGACTACACTGTATTGTTTTGAAAACCCTTGTCAAATAATTATAATAACACCTACAAATGAAATAGCAAGCAGCAGAGGACAGACTGAAGCAGTTAACAAACATTACTGTAGAAAACATTACTTTTTAAAATTCTAGAAGTAAATAAATGAAGGAAAAACTTGATATGCTTTATTTCTTTAATTAGAAATAAGTCAATGTTATTTTGAATCATTTTTGATATTTAATGATACAACAAGAACCTTGTAAGATATTTAGTGCTAATTATTCTCACCTTCTATATTAGAGGAGAAAGCCAAGGAAGCTGTCTCCTGCTCACAATCTGCTCTATCTTGCACACATGATTTTGTTTGGTAAATGCAGTATACCGCTACTTGACGTTATTGAATTGTATATCATATGTTTACTTTATTCATTTTTTTGTGTATGACTGTTTTGCTTGTATGGATGTGAGTGCACCATATGTGCAATGCCCACAAAGGCAAGAAAAGGGCACCGGATGCCCTAGAACTAGGGTTACAGACAGTTGTTAGCCACTATGTAGGTGCTGGGCACTGAACTCTGGTCCTCTGGAAGAGCACTAGTGTTCTAAACCACTGAGTCATCTCTCCAGCCCCTGGACATCGTATCTGAACTTTTGAAGTATTATGAATACAGTTTGGACTTGAATTCACCTTTCTTATTCACAGTATCTTTAGTTTACAGGTATGTTTGAACACTAAAAAGGAAGAAAGTGCTATAATAAACCCTATTGTATTAATCTAACTGCTCTGTCTCTACCCAGAGTAATCCAGATATCATTTCAAAGCTATTCTCTTTATTTGCTTATGATCCAGAGAACTTTACTGAATATTTGACAGTGGATGAAGAGGCCCATGAATTTATTTGGGAACTGAAGGAGCCTGGGAAATATAAATTATCTGTGACAACCTTTAGTTCGTCAGGATCCTGTGAAACTCGAAAAAGTCAGTCAGCAAAATCACTCAGCTTTTATATCAGTAAGTAGCCAAAAGGTAATTCCACATTTACAGGGGAACTAGAAGAGTGAAACTGGTGAGGGTAATGATGCTGCACAAGGCCTGGGCATCCTGGGGATTCCTCAAGGTCAGAAGAGGCCAGAATTCGTGAAAGGAAAGATATGTATGTTTAATAGCAGCAAACCTGCCCGGGGATTTAACTGGAGGATTTTTTTCACTGTTGTGATAATTGAACATTTATTAAATTGACCTACCACACCAGCTATAACCAAGTCTCCAAGGACCCGTACACAGTTTGGGAAATATGACTTTTGTCTGAGGCAGTAATGAAATTTATCATCATAGGATTATGTGGAAAAAATTCTTAATAAGAGTATCAAGCTGTAGAGAGCTCAAAATACTCAAGTGTAGTAAGTCCCAGTGGACGCCATGCAGCTAGCTGGAGACAAAACTGGAGCATCCTTAAGGTCCCAGTGTTGAGTGGGGGACGGGCAGGATTCTTTTGATACTGTGGATATAACAGCACAGCCAGAACAGGGTTCTCAGAGCTGCATTAATAGTGCTCGTGTCTGTAATGTTTTGAGCTAAACCATGGTTCCTGGAAGTTTACAGCTTAAAAATCAGTTACTTAGCTTGTGAGAAGTTAAATGTGCTCTTTAATTATCAAAACAGGAAAGCCGGAAACTTAGACTAAAAACTGCTTCAGGCAAGAATAACTCATATAAAATCCATCTTTTCCCCTAAGGGTCAAATCCCATCTTGCCCCAAATAGTCCTCAAAAGATTGAGGGGGCGGGGCGCCAAGCAGAAACACAAGATCAGCTGACTTAGCAGCTTCAAAATATTAGAAATCTTCTCGTATAACATTTTTTTTAACTTATGAAACAACAGACACCACCATCATGAAAAGCCTCAAATAGCCATCAGAGTTACCGAAGGGCATTGGGAATTACCTGTGAGTATCCCGTCTGGGGGATATTTTTGGTGTTAGATCGATCACCCAGGAAGAACAAAGTTGAGTATTCAGTTCTTTCCATAAATTTAGATGTGCTTTGCTATTCACGTGGTCACCTTGCCTGCCAATGCAGAGCAAATGTCAATGTCAATGGCTACCGTGGAAACACAAATCAATGGTGGTAGCCATGTTGGACATGTTTTTACTCTTAGTTTCAGTGGGTTTTATCAGGGAGGACACAAAGCGGAACTCAGTATGTGACAGTTCTAGATTGATTTAAATAATTAAACTCTAGGTTAGGCTGATACCGTTTCTTTATTTTGTTGTACACGCCACAAGTGTTTATTGAATCACTTTTTCTATCAGGCATTCGGCTAACATTTTTACATGTATATATTTATATTTGACATGTGTCTGTAGAGGGGTCACAAGCACATCACAGCATGCGTGTAGAATCAGGACAACTTACCAGAGCCAGTTCTCTCTTTCCACCAATCTCTTTGTAAGGGCAAACAAAACATGCCGGCTTTCAAATATAGAACCTTCTATCTCAACCAACTGAATGTGCAACCTCCTTTTATTCTGATTTGAAATGCCTAGGCCCTACAGGAGAGTGGATTGAAGAACTGACTGAGAAACCCCAGCATGTGAGTGTCCACGTCTTAAGCTCAACGACTGCCTTGATGACCTGGACATCATCCCAGGAGAACTACAACAGTACCATCGTGTCTGTGGTGTCCCTGACCTGCCAGAAACAGAAGGAGAGTCAGAGGCTGGAGAAGAAGTACTGCACTCAGGTAAGGGAGAAGCTCCAGGCCAAACACGCCAAGTACCTGAAAGCCACCTGAAGCCCATCCAGCGGGTAATGATGCAGAGAGACAACTCGCCAAGCCATTCTAGGGTGTGTGTGGGGAGCGACAGTAGCAAGAGCCATCACAGGAGCCCAGAATTGAGTGAGAACGTTCTTCAGTTCCAGCCACTTTTCTCCCCTTTGTCGAAGGCCATGTTCCCATCACTTTCACGACCTAGTCAAGAGCATTTGCTGAGTGCACACTAGGTACCAAGTGCTAGCACAGATGCTTGAGTTTGAGGTAAGTTTTAAATGCCTAGACTTTGAAGAGTCATACAATTATCTATTGAGAACCTTGAGAAGTGGGCATGAAATTCCCGCCCCATATTTCAAAAACCCAAGCAAGCAATTAAAGATGATCCCGTGGCTTCACAAAAGAAGAAACTGACCAGGTTGTAACATGGATTGTGAGGAGAGGATTTGGAACCCGGTCAGAGAAACCCCCCTGGGGAAGCCAAGCAGGATGGATCTCTTGGTGGGCTGGTATTTGTTTGTTGTATTCTTTCAGATTTTATTTTTACTTTAAAAATAATGTGAGGAGCTCACTAAAAAAATATTTAAAGGCCATAATATATAAACTATAAAAATTCCATCCTCCAACTAAAATTCCCTCCAATCTCAATTACAAACAGTTTTGAAGGGTAAACAGATAACCTCAAAGAGGGAGGGCAGGCAGAGATGATATTGGAATTAGTGGCCCAGTGGTTGGTGAGGAGTGGACACTCGTGACCCATCATCAGTCCTGAGGGAAATGTAACCTAAGGCTAGAGAGGAGCCTGAGAACAGATCCTGTTTCCCTAGCAGGTAATATTAATATTCTACAACACAACATTACATGAGTTCGGTGTTTTACAAATACGTTGTTTTCTTCTTGAAAGGCAGAGAATAATCTCTCCATTTGGACATATTTCTAATCCTCTCAGGAAAATAAGGCAATTTGTGAAATTCAAGCAGTGAGCAATTTTCAGTTGATAAGATTTATTCAGGAACCATGCATGGGCTTTGGAGAACTAAACTCAGGAATTCTGGGATAAGCCCTTCCTCGAGGCAAAACCCGCTCCCCTGACTCAAATCAAACTAAGGAATAAGTACACTAAACGAATGAACTAGCAATCACAGCTCTTACTCAGCTCATTAGCTTCCTTCCCTGAACATACCCAACAGAACTGGCTTTACACCAGCAGGAAATGTGTTTCCCTTGAAAACAGTGAGCTAGAACTCAACTGTCCAAGGTACATTTCTTTCTTACCCCTTCTAATGTAACAAGTTATGGATTGAACTCCTGATCATCCTTGCTTCTACCCCCTACAGAGCCAGGAGAGAGTTGTAATTACAGACACAGGCTATCACGGCCAACTATAGCAGGCATATATATTCTTAATCACAGTTGGTCTATTTAGATAAGGATGTCTCGCTAACTCTGACCATGAGATTTCCAGTAGAAAAATCTAAAACATGGGTTAAAAATACAACTATTATAAATGAGCATAAATAGGAAACAAAGGCAAATTTACTAATTTGTTAATCCAATTTAAGCTTATTTTGATTTGCAGGTAGAATAGGTTGTTTTAATCAAATTATAAATTTTCTTATTCTATATAGCTAGCTTCCAAAACAGAACAATTCAAAATTTGCTAGTATTATGTTTATCCTTAAAATCTTAATGAGAATATTTTAATTACATCATAAACTGCAAACAATCTTGTTCTCTGTTAATTTCATTTTGTAATTTTATGTACCCCAGAGGCAAAATACTTGGTCATAAGAGTTACTATGTCTTGTACTCTGGTTTAAGCATTTCACCACTCTATGAGCTATATTATTACCTGTAAGAATGAAGAAACCAGATAAAAAATTTAGATAAGTGTAAAGAAATCCACATTTATTCAAAATAGAGTAGTGATTTTATTTCAAGCACTCAGGAGAGTACTATTAATTCCCACCATATTCTTATATTCTATCGTAAATATTAGGACTAAAATCAAAGCTGGGGCTGCAGAGATGAATTCTCGGATAAAGTATGTGCTGTGCAAGTATAAGGACCTGAGTTCTGATCCTTAGAGCCCAGTTAAAAACAAGACATGGTTTCACGTGCCTGTAACCCCAGTACTGGGAGTCAGAGACAGGAGGGCTTGTTCACCAGCCAATTTAGCCACTTAGTGAGCTCCAGGTTCAATGAGAGCCCCTGGTTCAAAAACCAAGGTACACGAGAGATAAAGCAAGACATCCAATCTGTGCCTACACATAGACATATGCATACACCCCTCCCACACACACACAGCACATACACCAAGTCAAAGCCTCTTGTTGCTTAACCTTTCATTGAAGCACCCATCCTGAGTTTGCTAACGTTCAATTTCAATAAATCTATTTGACTCCTATGTATTTTTCACTGTTTCTTTCTATGTCACATTGATCACGCCAGCAATAATTTAAAAACAGAACAGTGAGGAAAGGCCCATCTAGAAGAGAAATGCTCTCTATAACATCATTTCATTTTGTTCCAATGGACTTGCAAAGTGCTTACATCTGTGTCTTGACCTGCTCTAAGTGCCCATTACAGGTCACAGTGCTAGGCTTCCACTCCCATCAGTGACTCTAAGTAGCTGACCTTGGTCATCCTCTGGTTTACCTTTTCCATCTATTAAATCAGAGATCTGAACTAGATAATCTCTGAGGTCATTTTCGTCCCTATAATTAGATATTATATGCTTCTAAGTGATGAGAGACTGAAGACATTTCTGCACTGATCTTTGTGTGTAATCAGCTGACACTACAATTCAGGATGTCAGGCTGTTCTCATGGTATGGCTGATTTGATTATGGCTCCAGGCTGATGTGTCTCTGGTGTACGTAGTTGCACCTGACATTGATGCATAGAAAGCAGTTCATGGGGCTTATTAAATCTAGCCATAGAATTTGAATGTCCTGGTTCCCTTCAGTGTTCACATAAACTATCAAATGTCCTCGTTTTGAAATTTGACCTTCTCCAACACGAGCAAAGGATGCTAGGACTTTCAAAGTCAACCATGATCCTGCGAAGAGTCGCCAAATACTACAGCTTCTGTGCCGCCCTTTGAAAGCCCAGCTCTAAATAAATTTTCTTGGATGTCCGATTTGAAGGTGAACTCCAGCAAACCTATAATTGAGAACCTGGTTCCTGGAGCCCAGTACCAAGTTGTGATGTACCTAAGAAAAGGCCCTTTGATTGGGCCACCTTCTGATCCTGTGACGTTTGCCATTGGTAAGTTGTCAACCACAAGAATATGACTTGTCTTCACAAGACTCCTGATTGGAGTCTGTGAACTGAAGTCATCATCATTATGTATGGAAGGGCCATTATAGTTCCTTCAATATTCCAGAGACAGTGTGTAAGCTTTTCAGTATCTATGGGAGATTGCTTCTGGGAACAGAAAGAGAGAGAGACAGAGACAGAGACAGAGAAAGAGACAGCACAAAATCCATAGATGTTCTGGTCCTTTACTATAAAATGGCATAGTGTGTTAATATAACCTACAGATATCCTCCCATCTACCTCAGCCATAGATAAGTCAATCAGGTTACCCAACACAGTATAAATACTATGCAAAGAGTATATTATATTGTTTGGGAGAAAGTAACATCATCTGCACCTACTTGATAGATACGCTTTTATGGAAGAGCAGGGACTGTTCTCCTTCCATGGTTCACTGAATTCACAAATAAATAAATGTATCGTAGGACCTCTAACACAAAGGACTGACCATCCCCAGATAACCACAACTGTACATTTGGGGTCATCCTTCTGTTTACTATTTGGGGAAAAAATTTGAATGCAAATATATTTACTTTGGTTTTCACTGACTGTTATCAAAAGGATGACAGTACCGGTTAGCATGTAGAAGCCTGAAGCTATTGTGAAGATACTAAAATCTACTCTCCATCCCTCTTCTTTTTTAGTTCCCACGGGGATAAAGGATTTGATGCTGTACCCTTTGGGTCCAACAGCAGTGGTATTGAGCTGGACCAGACCTTACTTAGGAGTGTTCAGAAAATATGTCGTTGAAATGTTTTATTTCAACCCCTCAACCATGACCTCAGAATGGACAACCTACTATGAAATAGCAGCCACTGTCTCCTTAACTTCGTCTGTGGTAATCCTCCTGCTAGCCAGCTGTCACGCTGTCCTATGTAAACTATCCCTTACCTGTGTGTCTCAAGTCACCTGTAAAGTATATTGTTTGGGAAATACGCAAAGGCAGTTTGATTTTTTTTTTCAAGGGCTTTTGGAGTTATTTTTATGATTGTTTTTATTTTAGTTTAGCTTAATTTAGTTTATGTTAGTTGAATTTAGTTGTAGCTTAAGCTGACCCCTTTTTACTATGTATCGCCAGATGACCTTGAACTTCTCATCTTCCTGTCTCTGCCTCCCGAGTCCTGGGGACGATAGGTAGACATGTAGCTAACAGGCTGCCTTTTGGTCTCTGCTCCTGAAGAGGTTTCCTTTAGGTCTTCAACAGTTGACTGACCCTATCTCTAGGGATAATTCTTCTGGGCATGTACAAACCATTAAGTACCGAGGATGCCAAGACATTTGAATGACTTTCAGAGCACAGGTAACAAGTGCTCCTTTGAGACTGGAATCATTTGGAAAAGTCTAGGCTACCTCTGCATGACAGGTGAAACACACGATCTCCACCCCTCTGATGACTCTGGTCCTTGTCCTTATATAAGACTACTGTGCAGAGTCCGTGTGGGAAGAATACTGACTGTGGGAGGTCACTTGCCTTAGGAGTAGGGACATGTATGCATCCAGTCACTTGCAAACACTTGCTATTTCCGCCTGCAGTATAACTTTTGAAATTGCAAAATGACACCCATATGTCCGTGTCTTTGAATCATCTTTTATAATGACATATTTCGCTTCATTGTATGTCCAGCTCATTTCATTTCAAAAAGAATTCTAAACACAAGACATAAAAAGAAAACAAATATTATTCATTAATTTTAGCATAACGTCATGAAAGTAAATCTCCATAAATATTCTTTTCCCCTTAGTCTTTTGCCTCCTAATTTTTTTTCTCACTCATCCAGAGAATAGCTAATCTCTTGCCAGCGTGGTACTATAACTTCCGGGTAACCATGGTTACATGGGGAGAGCCAGAGCTGAGCTGCTGTGACAGTTCCACCATCAGCTTCATAACAGGTGAGTGCTGGAGGAGAGAGTCCATGAGAGAAAATGTCCTGAGCAGATACTGAGAGGCCACGTGCCCAGAAAGTGCCAACCATTAACCCAAAACTGAGCGAGCATCTTTCTGGAGCTAGAACACTGATTCTGGTCTTTCGGTATTTAATTCATAACCATTAAAAATTAAAGTATAATTTTTGAACTCCAATTACTGCCCTAGACTTATTTTTATTGGGAGTTACTTTGCTTAACATGTGCCCCCACCTCCTCCCCTGTTGGGATTGCTTAAACAGAAACAGGGACGGCCGGCATAGTCTTTAACTTAAGCCTGCACAATGAAATGGTTTCACCCACATATTTCTGAGAGAGCTACTATCTCTTATTAAGTCATTTCTGTGCCCGCGAAAGGTAGCAAAGCCCACTGTAGGAGGTGCTAGAAACAGGCTCACGAGAGACCTTGCCTCGTGTTGTGTGTGAGCAAGCAAACTTTCCTAAGCTTTGCGATTTCTTGGTTTTTTACTTGTGTGATGGAGAAGGTAATGTTAGCAAATACCTATTATTATTACCTATGATTATTTCCCTATTTAATAAGCTATTTAGCAAAATACATGACTCAAGTTTAGGTGTTTAAATTAAATTAGTCTTAGTTCCTCAAGGGTCTTAAATTGTGCATTTATATCACCAGCTGTTGGAAAAGGTAATAAAAAATGAAAATTCATCAAAGAGACACTAACCCTGGGGATAGGGATGGCCCAGTGGTTAAGAACACTTGCTATGCTTCCAGACGACTAGAGTTCAATTCTCTGCACCTACAAGGGACAGTTCTCACAAACAATGCTGTCAAGCTGACAGTGATTTACAGTTTTGTCACAGACATTTTTTTCAATTATCATATGTATAAAGTGGGTGGAGTAGTGGAATAGTGCAAAAACTAGATTACATCACATAAACCATCATTAAAATGGGTTTGAAGGACTGAGCAGATGGCTCGGTGGGTAAAATATTTGCCAAGCAATGACGAGGACCTGAGTCCCGATCCCCAGGTCCCAAGTAAAAGCCAGGCACGGCATCGCATTTCTAGAATCACAGCACTGAAGGAACTAAGACCCAGCCAGTCAGTTTAGCCCAAATGATGAGCCCCAAAGAGAACTTCGTTTCCAAAGACAATGTAATGGAGAACAGTAGAAAAAGATAGAAACAGTAGAGAAAAAACTACTTCTGCACACACACACACACACACACACTACATCCATACTCAAAAATGTTAAATATGTGCATACTTAATGAGTTGAGATTCTAGCTCTTCTTTTTTGTCATTTCAGACAAGGATCTTGTATTAAAACAAATGAAATTCTAAGGCTTTACATTCCTATGCTTTGAATTTTAATCCTAATTGCCACATTACATGGTATAAAAGAAAACTGGCAAGCAGGACCAAGTGGTAGTACAGACTTTTAACCCTAGTTACTTTGGGAGGCTGAGCCTGGAAGATCACAAGTTCAAGCCCTGCCTGGGCTTCAGAGTGAATTCAAGATGAGCCTGAACAACTTAGTGAGACACTATCTCTAAATAAAAACTACGGGAGACTAAGTGTGTAGGTAAGTGTTAGAGCATTTGCTGACCATGCATGAGGCCCTAGGTTCAAAGGTTCAAGTCCCAGTGCTGCTCCCCACAAAGGAAATAGAAATGAAGTATTTAAATTACTCATGATTTATCAGGACTTCTGTCTTCTATTGGTTAGGCAATTCCTCTGAACACCAAATTCATAGCAATTATGCCATTGTACTGAACAATGGTTAATAAACAGCTAGTGACATCTTGTGGCCTTTAGCAGTATGTTCGATTTTAAAGCAGCAACATGAAAGCATCATCTGGAATCTTGAAGAGCAGGTCTACACTTCTAGGTTTATAATTTTTTAGAAGTATTTCTTGCCCTCACCAAAATTAGATCATAAGGAAAAAAATCCTTGGAAGAAATCACTGTATAGGTGTTTATGCATAGGGGAGTATGCTGAAATATATTAAGAAGTCATAGGTATTTCCAGTCATTGGTCTATTCTGTTCTGAAATATGATGTGGGCATTTGTGTCTTACAGTATTATATAGAATGCCCAGAGACTGCCAACTTATAAGCTAGAAAGTTTTCTTTGGTCTATAGTTTTAGAGGTTTTAGTCTATGTCTAGACAGAGCATCATGGTATCCAGAAACTAAAGCAAGCTACAGGAAGAGACCAGGCACAAAACATGTGCTTCCTGGATGCATCCACAATGACCTGCTGCTTCCTCCAAGTAGGCCCCACCCCTAGGGTTTTTACCACTTCCTCAGAGTGCTGCAGGCTAGCCTGTGAAACGTGAGCGTTGTTGATATTTCAGGATTTTACTTTTAAACACATTTCTATTTCACATGAAACAGAAATGTGGCCTGTTACGAGCATCATAAACGAATTATATGCAGAGATTCTGGTTTATTTCCTGTTACTGTGATAAACATCATGACCAAAAGAAACTTGAGCAGCTGAGGTTTATTTAATCCTACTTTTTGCAGTCCATTACCAAGAGAAGCCAGGGCAGGAGGTCAGGGCAGGCACCTGGAGACAGGAACTGAAGCAGAGACCATGGAAGAATGCTGCTGACTGATTTCCTTCAAGGCTTATATTCCAGTCCCTTCTTACACCTGTCTAGCGAGTATTCTAATCAATCAGCAATCAAGAAAATGCCATATAGACATACCTACAGGCCAGTCTGATAGAGAACATTCCTCAGCTGAGGTTCTGTCTTCTCTGGTGACTTTAGTGTGTATCAAGTTGACAAATGCTAACATGAGCAACAAATATTGCACAGGTTATTACAACATATTATTAACACAACAATAATTCTTCAACAATTGTGTGTGAAAGCACAGCCGGTTAAGAACTCTTGTTATGTGTATTGGTTTCATATTAAAGAAAATGAGTGTATGATTTCTAGAAATTTTCCTTCAAGGCTGTTTGTTGATTTTATATTGTGTCTCAGGATAAAATGCTTGCTTTCCAACTAACTGACTTACAAATGAAACTTAAATTGAGTTGTGTATTTGTTCTGTAGAATTAAAGGATACTCTAAGAGATCATTAAAATGCACTTTCAGAGTTTATATAATATCAAATTTAAATAAACATCTCTTAGCAAAAATTAAATTTAAATATGTTAGAATATGAATGAAAGTAAAAACCTTCAGCGTTGGGACATGATTTTAAAATCTGTTCTTCGTACACTTATTAAGAGCCTACTTCTGTAAAGCACACGACTAGACACTATCAGTGACATTGCCATGTTAATCATGAAAAGAGTATTTGTCTTCTCTCCTACTTGGAATACTTCTATCTTTTCTTCATTCTCACATGCTGTTCTTCAGTCTATAAGCACCTTTATTGTACCACAGTGAAGGAGATTTGATATCATGGGACTCCACATTCTCTAATATTGCTTGGATAATATGTTCCCCAGTGCCTCTTAATATTAACTGAGTGGTATAGCCATTGTGTGTGAACTAGCAAATATCTTAGACTTCTTGAAACTGATTTGTACAGAAGGCCTGGATATATTCAGCAGAGGCGTGTCTGGCTCTCCTGGGTCTGAAATGTATAAGGTGGGAACCCATGTTTCTGAGATGTCATCATATGGTATGGATTCTAATTCCCTTAGTCAACTGCATTTGGGATTTCATACTTTCCTGGTAAATACTTTAATTATTAGTCTCTTACTCTAACTTGTGCTTCTTTCCTTTATTATAGCCCCGGTGGCTCCAGAAATCACCTCTGTGGAATACTTCAACAGTCTGCTCTACATCAGTTGGACATATGGGGATGACACTACTGACCTGTCCCACTCTAGAATGCTGCACTGGATGGTTGTTGCAGAAGGAAAGAAGAAAATTAAAAAGAGTGTACGTTTCTTTGAATCTCACACCAGAACACCAGAGCTATTGAAAACCCTTAAGCAAACATTTATGGGGACATTAAGTAAATGTTTGTATGCCAGTTAGCACTGCTTTAGCTCTGGAGGTAAGAGAGTGAGCCAAAATTAAAGTCTTGCTTTCAAAGAACTTATCTCCATCTTTAACAGTGAGTTGAAATCATTATAAGTGTTGATTTTACTCTGTTTCATGTTATAATTTGAGAACTGAGTGTAATGTACTCAGTACTCTTAACCTAGTACTGAGCAGGAGGAGACAGGGGAGGAGTTCAAGATCATCTTCAACTACTTAGCAAGATGAAGGCCAGCCTGGGCTACATGAGACCTTGACTCAAAAGCCAACCAATAAATTAATAAACAAATAAAATTATTTGAGATTTTCTTCACGATGTTTACATTTTCAAGGAAACGATCACTAACATACGTCAATAGTGTTACTATGGATTGCTAATTTCTGAACACTTGTGTACATTTTGGAAATTGATTTCTTCTCTCCTGATTTATTAAGCTTTCTGACAGTGTATCAGTTAGGGTACAGGTTAAACTATTATAATAAAACAAATGAACAAAAGGAGAGTGGATTAAATAAAATAGAAGGCAAGGGTCTCCCAGTCCTCTCTCTCCGATGCTCCACCTGCAGCGATGTGAGTGCTCATCTGCACAGATGCATCTTCATCCTCACATCCGTTCACCAGTCTGCAGGAAGAGGCATGGGAGATGGACGCCCAGCACTTACAGATGGGTACTAAGCTAAAAGTCACCTGTGTCTAGCTATGTGGGGGACAGAGACTGTCGTCTTTATGTCAGGAGTCAGGCATCCATAGACACGGCTGGGATTCTCTGAGCTTTTCAGAATGTGTGTATCAAGAACCATCCAACAAATTCCGTTTCTAAGACCTTTTGTGAATGTCTGAGATGAAATCAAAGTAATACCCATTCCAAATAAAGGAAAAGACTGCAGGATTGCTCAATCTGATCTGTAGTGTGCGTTTTAAGGTAACTTGTGTGCATACCAGTCAGGCAATTCACAGAATTTTCACAAGATGTAGCTTAGTCAACTAGACTTGTAGCATTGAATCACAGGGGCTGTGTGATACAGGCTTGCAGTCAGGGAGCTGTGTAGTTACCGTGTAAGGTGGTGTGTTGGCTCGTTCCTTAGGATCTGAAGGTCTGGGTTTTGATGATCTTGCAGGTAACACGAAATGTCATGACTGCAATTCTCAGCCTGCCTCCTGGAGACATCTACAACCTCTCGGTCACGGCTTGCACTGAAAGAGGAAGCAACACCTCCATGCTCCGTCTTGTCAAGCTAGGTAAGGGGAGCGTGCAGGTAAGGCGTGGAGATGGCCACACTGCAGCCCTCATTCAGCTTGGACTCCTCAACTTGGTTGAACAGAAAGAGAAAAACAGCTAATTGTCTGATAAGTGGAGAATAGACATCTTAGGAAAAAATACTCGACTTGGTATGAGATTTTATGGTGGAATGCAAACTGTACTGGGATGTAGAAGTCTGTCATTCTCAGTAGCGTGACAGGGACCAGAAACCCTTAGGACTTTGGAGACAGAAGACACTTACTTACCATCTACTTTAGTATTCTGCACTCTATCCAACCACAAATCTTATTCCTTATTAACTTAAACAAAAATTCATAAATAAAATAAACTGACTTTCTAGAAGTTGTCATTTCATAATCCAATATAAAATCAAGATAAAAGTAACTTACGACAGGGAATGCATAGGGAAGGCAGTCCCTCTCTTCCCCCTCCCCGCCGCCCCAAGCAGCCAGGAGCAGATTACATCAATGTATAACAAAATAGTATAGGCTCCCTATGGATGTATTCAAGGAAAGTTATTTCCTGTAATGAAATTGCTTTACATCTACATATAACTAAAATGACTAAGTTTGGGCTTAAAAGAAATAAAAAAACATCCACTGTAGTCTATACAAGGCATATAAAAAAAGGAAATCAGGGACTGGATAGATGGCTCTGCTTTTAGAGTTCTTACTGCTCTATCAGAGGACTGGAGTTTGGATCTACCAAATTCTTATAACTCCAAGTTCAAGGATTCTGATGCCCCCTTCTGGCCTCCATGGGTACCTCACACACACACATACACACACACACGCACACACACATACAAATAAAACCAATCTTTAAAAGCTAAGGAAAGGAATAAACAGATTATTCAATTAATTACAGTAAATAACTCAGCAAGCTCCAGTACATGTATAACCCAGAATAAAACTACAGTTGGAATAAATAATAAGAAACTAGAAGTATTTGCATATGGTAAGACAAAGGGGGAAATTACCTTAATTGATAAATAGAGAACAAACCAAAGAAAATAATAGGTCATGGAGGAGGAGAAATGAAAGAGGCACAGGCATCTTGCGAATGAGCTGGAAGCTGGAAGGATCTGGAGTTCTAGTGTTTGGTAAGATCCAAATGAGCAGTGCTATGTCAAAGTAACTCATTATTTCACAACATACAACCTGGAATTGACACTGACTTCTGGGGATGGTGCTCCACAATTGGCCACAGGTGATAGAGGGTGGATTGGTTGTATAGTGGACAGCTGGGGCTGTGTTAGTGTAAGCTCACCAGCAAATGCATAATGGAGGATTCTGAATTCCAGTCCAGCCTGAGCTACATAGTGATATCCGTCTCAAATAAGCCAAATGAAATAAACAAAAAGTAAATGCATCACCTCAATTTCTAAGACTCATATATAGCAGAGATCTCATCGTTTTTTTGTGTGTGTCTCAAAATTCAAATTGTTTGTAATGACAGTAGCAAAAATATTTTCTAAATAGTATAATTTGCTGTCATCCCTGTTTCAAACTTCTGCTAACATGTAAAATGTACTTGAACCTGTTCACAAGAGTATCAGGCTGTCCCTGTTATTCCAAATGCTTATATTTGCAGGTGTGAGTAAAGGTTCACCCAGGATCACTTTGCTTCCTTTGAGATACTTTTAGAAAATTTAAAACAATGTCTGGTGAGATGACTTGGTTAAAAGTGCTCACTACCAAGCTTGACAAAATGAGTTCCATACGCAACCCAGAATCCACCTGCAAACAAACAGAAACTACTCCTTAATGCTGTCCCTTTCTACATGTGTCATAACACCAAGATCCTCCTCATGATAAATGAATAAACATGAAAATATTCCTTAAAAAGAAAAGAAAATATCAAATAAAGTAGCATTTTATTCTGTTTACCCAATGGGTATATTTCTCTACAACTCAATGTGTGGGCCACTGAGTCTTAAAATATTTTATGGCTCTTATTTGCAGTGAAAAAAAGCCAAATTCCTACTGAAACTCTTACAAATTATACAGTAACTTAGAAATACATGACATATTGAATATTTGCTGCAAGCAGAAGGAAACTATTGAATGATTTTAAGTGATATCTTAATTCCATTTAAATATCCTTCTTCATGACAATTACAATTTTCTTTTAAATTAATTTACTTTCCAATATCATGAAATAGCAAAGTACATACAATTTATACTTTTGATGAGTTCATTCCGGTATCACATTAGAAAATCATAAGGGGGCCAAGGAGAGGACTCAGTGGATAAAGGCTCTTGCTGCCAACAATAATGACCTGAGTTTGACACTGGGAACCTACATGAGGAAAGGTGAGAACTAATTCCTGTGGGCTGTTGCCAGACCTGCACACAGGTACCAAGGCGCGTGCACCACACACACACACACACACACACACACACACACACACACTTAATTAATTACTTTTTTAAAACTTTAAAAAGAAAATCATGTATGACAAGACTATTGGAAACATCCTTCTTGATCTTTTACCTCCCTCTGTTGTGACTATTATAGAAAACATTCCTGCAAGTTTCCGAGCACCCTCCAGGGGGCAGTCCTGCTCCTGTGGAGAGTCAGGCAAGTGTTCCATGCAGGCATGGTAGATAATCCACTCTTTTTCCTTGCAGTCTATCCTTGGATACTAGGAATATGACAGCACCAACTTCCAACACTGCATGATCATTTTACTGGGAAAACAAATCACTTTCCTATTAGTTGTAACTATGATCTCTAGTATTGTCCTTATGGATAGGATGCTCTGCTCAAAACTACCTCCCAGGTAGCTGGAACCATGTGAGCCCCGTGCTCAAGGTCCCTGTGTCTGCCTTCCCCAAGCATTATTACGTACTATACCTGTAAGTGTTCTTCAGAACCTGACTGTTTTCTCCATGTCGGTGGGTTTTCTAGTCTCCCTTAAAATACGAAATCAGAGGCTGTTTTATTAAAAAAAGAATTTAAAGTGTACTTACTGTATGCTTCCCTACCATGTTCATGGGTCCTTAGGGTTTCAGGTGTGGGCTGGTACAGTTATACCTCAAAGGAAGCATTAAATACCATAATGGTGTCTCAAACATGATATGATTTTGAGTCTCCATGTTTCCCTGGTAAGACAGGATTATCTAACCTAAATGAGAAAGTTCTTTTAAACTTTTCAAGATAAAAAAAGAAAGTTCCAGAGGAATGGTTTCTACTGAATCACAACCTGTACAGTCAATAAGCTTTTATTGTATATCAATATGAGATGGAATATTGTCTCTACCTTGTTTGTATATGAAAGCAAGACGATCTACATATATAATACCTACCTTTTCCCACAGATAACTAATTAATCCAGCTTTTCATCTTTTTGTCAAAAGTCCATTTTCTACTAATCACATTAGCATATTTTATAAGCTCTTTCAATTTTCCACAGCACAATGCCTTACTGTCTGTAACTGTTCAGTAGATACTGTTGAACTGAATTGGATTACAAACTTCAAAGTTAAAATAGTGTTCTAGTTAACATTTAACCAAAGCAAGTTGCAGCTTTCAGAGAAGTAAAATAACACTTCTTTCATGAGAAATCGGATTGAAGGGGATTTCTGTTGTTTCACAAAACTTTCATTCTAGTCACTTTGTGTTTGACAGTCAGGGAAGTTATATTAATTATACTTTAAAGAAAAATACAGCTTTGACTCAGGGATGATTCCAGAGCCATTTCAAATCAACAACCTAATGTTGACCTTGGACCAAAATCAGTTTTCCTTCTTTATGATAGAGGCTTCTTTGGAATGGTTGTCTGATGTCACGGAGGGTAGGATTTTCTTGTGTACAAAGAAACCAAACTACAAATGAGCCCAGACTAATATAAGGTCATTCAAAAAAGTATGTCAAAAGGTATAGAGTCATTTTCAGAAACCTTACCAACTATTTCAATGGTCATATTAACAGTAAACATGCAGAAGAAGAAATTTATCAGCTAGGCTTGGTGGCACACACTTTTAATCCTAGAACTGGAGAGGCAGAGGCAGATGGATTTCTGTGAGATGAGGACAGCCTGGTCTACATAGTAAGTTCCAAGGCAGGTGGGGCTATAGGGAGGTTCATTCTCAAAGAAGAAGGAGAGAGGAGGGGGAAGAGAAGGAGGAGGATGAGGAAGAGGAGGAGGAGAAGGAGGAGGGACATTTTATCAGTATTGGCCTGTTTGTTCAGTGTTGAACCAATTGTTTTACTTGTATCTAGAACTTGAGTTCTGAATGGCAAAAGGCTATGATAAGGCTGGGGAAGCAGGCTAATCAGAGGGAACAGGCAGAGGCCACATTGTATAGGTCTTTTAAAAGGCATGGAGGTGGGGTTTTATTTTTAGAACAAGAAGTCATTTTGAGAATGTTCTTGATCAGGCTGATATTTAAGATAATTCTCTGATAGTTTGAGGGAAAATGTCGAATTGAATGTGTGGAGAAATGGCTTAGCAGCTTAGAGTGCTTTCTCCTCCTCCATGAGGACTGGACTTGGATCCCAGTGACCATATAATAAGCTCAGTAGTCCACACAGTGACCTGGGACCCCAGTGCCAAGTGGGGAAGGAATGTGGAAACAGGAGAATCTCTTGGGATTCCTGCTTTCAGCCTAGTCTAGAAGCAAGTCCTGGGTTCAAGGAAAAACCCTGTTTCAGAGGGTGGAGAGTGATGGGAGAGAACATGTAACACTGTCTTCTGGCCTCAGCTAAGCACACACATATACACTCACACAGACATATATACACACACTAAATAAATAAGTAAACAAAGTCAGAAATAAAGTAGAATTGAATCAAGAATGAAAGTAGACGAATTAGTAAAGAGGTTGGCCATCCTAACTTGGAAGCTATCATTCTAAGTCAAATAAGTCATATGAGAAATGAGGGTAATGTTGGATAAAGAAGTTCATGGAGACGGAGCAAAGGGGACAGAATTCAGGAGTTGTTCTGCAGGTTGAGAACTCAGGAACTTTTTAACAGAGGTAGAAAATGAGAGAAAGAGAAACTAAGAACAACTCTGAAGTTTGGCTCTTGAGCAATTGTGGTGAATGGTTGTGCAACTCACTAGGACTGCAGAGACCAGCAGAATTAGTGGAGGAATTGATTAGAGCAGGGAGGGGCCAAGATAACAAGTGGAGGCTCTTCTTTGGACAAAAAAAAAATTGATATGATTATAGGAACTCAAAGTGTGGGTCCCCAGCAAAGAGATGACTGAGATTCCTCAAGAGATCACAGAGGAGTCATGGTCTGGAAACAGAAATTTAGAGAGGTCTGAATTAGGGGCCTGAGTACGAATTAGAAGCAGAAAGAGAATCCCTGGATGTAACCACAAGAAACAGTCAGTACTTAGAGACTGAGTGGAAAGGAGATGGTATCATGAGAGAGTGGGAAGGACCAGCCAGAGAGGTGAGAGAAAAGCAAATCTCCGTGTCCTCAAGCCACCAAGTTTCACCATGGTGAAACTTCCTCTTTACCCTAGCCACAGACACGTGCAAACAGTCCAGAGAGGAGGCATCCCAGATTTATTGCTAGGAGAGTTTGAGGTGCCATTCCCTGTGAGCAAGCTAGAGCTGGAAGGACGGATCCACTTCCCACACTGCTGGGCCTTGTACTGACAACAGAGAACAGTATCTGTGACGCAGCCGTTTCTTACCTCTCCCTGGATTCCAGTGCATTTTATTTTCTCAAGTCTTTGTCTATTTTTTTGGGAACCATATAACAGAGAGAGGAACCACACCCACTCTGTGGCTTTCTATTCCCTTTTCGAGAAATTAGATATTAAGACATTAGCCTGATGTTCTTACACTCGGTCATGGAAACTTCCATACAAATTATAAATTCTTAAAGACATAATTTGGCATGGATAAGAATTTTTAAAACATATTTGGTATGTTAGGAATCTCTCTCTCTCTCTCGTTCTCTCTTTCTCTCTGTCTTTCGAGCAGATTATAAACAATTGTGGACACTGGTCAAGTGTAACTGTAAGTTCCGACTCTGGAAAGCTCAGTCTCTCAGACTACTGTGCAATGACCTCACTGTTACCTGAAACCTTGTTTCTTGCTTTCTTGAAGTCGTTGCATTTACAGTTTGGAAATGGTTGCTTAGTATAAGCGGTCCTCATGTTGGGCAAGAAGCCTTAAGTGTTATGAGTCATATCATCATGGCCTTTCAAGATAATCTCTCTCTTCTCTGTTCTTGAATCCTCTGCTAGTACATGAGCAGTGTGTTAGCCTCCTTATCTTCCCTCACAAGAAGAAAGCGTTCTGCAGAATGAAAATGTCAGTTAAGTGGTCCATATAGCAAAGAGGAAAAAAAAAAAGATGAGTGATAAGAAAGTATCTCTCTCCTTTGGTGTAACTATGCCAGCATTATATTACCCAAACAAAAATCCTGAGTCTTAAATGTAGGTTTTAAAGAATGGGCCCAAATTCAGAGGATACCCATTCCCCAAAATGTCTATTAGAACTGTGCTGATGGAACTCTCCGTGGAACTCTGCTTCTCTGGAGCTGTGTCTTCCAGTCAGGCCCCACCCATATTTTTTAAAAATAGTTTCCCAGATTCTATTCCAGAAGTACAAGTTTGACTTCCCTATTCTAAACAGACCATCCTGCCTTTACATCCCAAGTTCTAGAATACTTCATTTATCCGAGGTCACATGTCCTTCCCAGTCTTCACTGTGTGTAACGGAGATGCGTACCCCATTCGGCACTTTGATATATTAATTCTCAAGCATAACCACATTCATTCATTCATTATTTGGGGGGTGAAGTACCAAATTGAGGTTGTCAAGAAAATGGGATCCGGTGATCCAGTCGCAAGACAAAAGCACACATGGTTTTAATTAAAAGTCATTAGTCCAGATTGTGTCCATTACTTTATAAAATTCATTCTTACACTATGCCACATACATATTTATACCACATGTAGATAGATATATGCCAATTTTAAGAAACACTAATGAAGTCGTTAAGGTAATAATACTTTTCAAATGTTCATTCATTTTTTTCAGTCAACAAATATCTATTAAATATTTCATCTACTACACATTAGTCCAGATTACGGAGATACAAAAACGAATAGAACTAACAAAAATTCCTAGCCCCATTGTAGTGGCAGAAAGAGATACTGAACATGACTCCAGGGATGATAGATGGGAGGCGTTGTGGAGGAGGGGGAGCAGAAAGGGACAGGCAGTGCCTTAGTGTGGGGTGTCGCTTTTGTTGATAGAGTAAACATCGTGTGAAGGTGATGCTGGCATTCAAACATGGACAAGAGGAGAGACTGGGACAAAGAATTGAGCTGGCAAGAGGTGGTTAGATGGGCGAAGGGAATGGAACCCTCTGGAAGTAGCCATGTGCCCCACAATTGCCAAGAAAACTGAGGAGACTGACGTGGCATAGACAAAGGAAAAACAGTAGGGATTGTACAGAGAAGGGACACGGGACAGATGAGATGATCGCTGAAAGATGTGTTCCTCTGAGCGAGCCTGGCAAATTTCACACGATCTCTCTGTTGGGAATAGATTGCTCAGGGCTGCAGACGAAAGCACAGGACCAGCTAGGTAAGACAGCTAGAGCTCTTCCTCACCCCAGACAACACCAGTTCACACCTACAGTGGATCAACTAAAAGCCAGTAGTCCTCTTCAACAGTCCTCTCCATCTTCCTAAAGTATTCCAGCCTGGACTGGATAAGTTACATACTCACCTTAAAGTAAGGAGATTGTTATCTCTCTCCAGATAAGAGAATCCTCACTTGAGCCTGCCTAGAAGCTGTGGAGGCAATTAAGAGTGGTCAGGACCATTATTTACTGTGAAGGTGGACTTCAGAGAGTTGGACCCTGGACTTAGATATTGCCTATGAATGTGCAAAAGAAGTCTAGAGATCCCAGCAGTCAGAAGATCAGGGGTGTGATTCTTGAGTTGGAGAAGTTGGGGAGAAGCAGATCAGAAGTTCAGATTTGGATGTGTGAATATTTAAAGATGCCATTAAATGAACAGGGAATACTGAGGAGGCTGGCCAGTCAGGGCCTTGGATTCACTTGGGACTTCAAGTCTACCAATATAAATTTAGGAGGAAACAGACTTGATGAGGTTATTAAGGAATTAACAAAGGAAAACTAATGATATCCGTGGACTAAGCTCCAGGTTGCTCTGGCTTCAGGAAGTAGAAGTCACAAGGAGAAACCAGTGAAAGAAGAAGGATGTCCAGGGAGTCAGAAGAAGAATCACAGGGAAGCTTATGTCCTAGGGGGAAAAGAGCCTATGTGGAGCAGTGGGTGACCACCTGCCACTCCTGTGGATAAGTCAGGTAAAATGAGGAAACATGGATATCAAATTGACCAAATTCTGGCTCAGATATTCAGGTTTTGAGAAGAAGCTTTGGGGTAGAAGAGCAGGAAAAAAATACCTAACTAAAAGAAACTCAAGGGCCAGTGAGACAGAGCCGCTTATATGTGGACTGGACCACCTGAGGTGGAACCCAGACCCTGCAAGATGACAGGAGAAGCCCAACTCTGGAGAGTTGTCCTCCGACTACTATGTGTGTGCCATGGTGTGTATGTACCTGCAGTCACACATACACATATGCACACAAAAGAAAAGAATGAGGAAGGAAGGAAGGAAGGAAGGAAGGAAGGAAGGAAGGAAGGAAGGAAGGAAGGAAGAGGGGAAAGGAGGGAGGTTTGTCAGAAAGAATGCAAAGAGGAAAACCCAAAATAGCAATGGTAAGACTCTAAGAGCTTTGTTACAAAGGAGAGGACCTGAGCAGATAGAGATAAGGATAAGAGGATCCTAGGGGTTTCGTTTGCCTTTTCATTTGTATTTGGTGTGCATACATGTGTGTGTGAGTACATGTGTATGTGCATAGACAGGTGTGTGTGCAGAGGTTGGAACTGACTATCTCCCTCCATTGTTCTCCACTCTCTACACTGAGGCTCTGTCTTTCACTGAGCCTGGAGCTGCTGGCCTGCCTTGTCCAGCTAGCCAGCTTGCTCTAGAGTCCCCTGTCAGTGCATCTCAACTGCTGGGACTACAGGCAGGCTGCCATGCCCATCAGTCATTTAACTGGGGTTGAGGAACTGAACTCGGACCATCAGGCTGCTGTGGGAAGTGCTTTTGCTGGCTGAGCCATCTCCCTAGCCAGGCCTTGACTACAGGCTAATCAGAAGGACTTAGTAGAGAAGGAGGAATCCTTGGAGTAGGTTAAAGAGAGGTGAGACTTTTGAAATGATTCTACTGATTGGATGAGGACAGATGGGATCCAGGGGAGGGAGTCAGGCTGAGTGGATCTTCTGTAAAATAAAGAAAGGCAGAGGCAGAGGCATTGATGGGGCCCCAAGTAGAGGGAATGTGACAAGGACCATTTGTAGAAGGTTCCTTGTAATTGACTTCTTTTATGATAAATACAGAAGTCTTTGATTTGTGAAGGATTTTTTAGGCATGATGCTCTTGTTATAGACATGTGTGGCCAGCATCCCTATACCAGTGTTCCTTCCTAGTTAAGGGTTACAGTGACAGTCACTGGACTGTCTTCTGCACCTGGACACGAGACTAGTTGACTCTCCTCAACATGCATCTTCCATTCTCATTGGTCTTCTGAATCACAAAGTGTGCTCATCATATGCCCACCACCCATACCCCATGCCCACAGCCCATCTCGTGCCCACTGTCCATCACATGCTCACCCCCAACCTCTGTACTTCTCTAACGTTTCTTCTGCCCAGCACACATTGAACACTTTGCAGATGACTTAATAGTGTCTTCACTACACTGAATGAATGTGCATGGTGAGCTCACAAGGCAGTGACTATGAAATCTGGCAGGGCACAGTGGCACTTACCTTTAATCCCAGCCCCAGGGAGGCAAAGACAAAGGGATCTGTAAGTTCAAGACCAGTCTGGTCTACATAGAAAGTGCCAAGCTAGCAAGGATTACACAGTGAAACACTGTCTCGAAAAACAAACAAAAAATGAAAGCAAGCTCCCATCCTGGAAAAGTTGACCTTCTAAGCCTAAGACATTTAAAAAATATTTATTATTATTATATTACTGTTATTTTATATGCATAAGTGTATTGCCTGCGGTTATGTATGTAATTGTACCTGTGTTGTGCAGTGCCTGCAGAGGTCAGAAGAATATATCTTAATTCTCTCGGAACTGGAGTTACAGATGGTTGTTAGCTGCCATGTGGCTGCTGGGAATTTAACCTGAGTTCTGTGCAAGAGTAGACAATGCTCTTAACCACTGAGCCGTTATTTCAGCCCTCCTAAGCCCAAGGCATTTTCAGGAGACCCTATCATTCTCAGCTTTACGGAAATGAAGTTCTTGTTCTCACAGACTATGTTTCCTTAGGAAAGTGACCCTGGTCCTCCTCCAGAGTGGAGTAGCTTACCTATGAAATAGACATGTAGGGGCTGGAGAGATTGTTCCCTCCCCCCTGAAAGAAAGAAACAATATAAACTAGTAAAGAAAAAGGAAGTGCGGACAAAAAAGACATTAGGTTGGGCTCCAAGGCTGAATATTATGCCTGACTTCCCTTAGGAACTCACAAGAAAAAGAAAAGAAGGACTTTCTTAGTAGAGCACAGAGTAGGAACCAGGCTCCTACTTCAGAGATTATTCCTACTCCCAGAGAGACAGAAGCTTGATCCCTTCGTGATCCAGACTAAATTGAATGGCGGCCTGCATTGCAACCTTCCATTCTGTTCAAGTTCTGCTCATGGCACTTGATTTTCTGAGACTATTAGATTGATTTTCCAGCCTGAACCCGGAGAGGCAGCAAGTGAGAGATGTGAGAAGAGTCGGGGCTTCAGGATTGAGGATAACATCACCAATGTTTAAAAGCTTTTAAAATTATGCCGCCCCAGGCTAGAGAGAAAAACTCATACACAGAAAATAAAAGAAATAATAAATGAAAGATTTTTTTTTAAAAATCATGCAGTCCTATATTTCTACCTTGTTTTACAAAACCAGTATCTTTCCCTTTTACCATGTACATAGGCACATACATCAAATAGGACAGATACTGCAATTACTTTAAACAAAATGGTATTTGACATTTTTGGACCATGAGAATGTTGAAGAAGTTAAGATTTAAAAATCACTCATAAAAGCTGGGTGTGCAGCTCTCAAATAGAACTTACCGGAGAATTCTCTTCATGCAGTGCATAGTGGTTAATTTAGAAATTCACCAGGTCAAAGCGCAGAGAAAACGTGTCTGTGGAGTTACAAATAGGACACCTATTGTTATATTTCTTTAACCCCAAGAACCATTGCAGAAGAAAAGACAGGAAGATTGTAAGAGCCAGAGGTCAGGGAGGACTGCAGTGAAACAGGGTCTTTAGGACACAGCAGGACCACTCCACTCGTGAACTTACAGAAGCTGTGGCAGCCTCACAAGACCTACACAAGAGCGGGAATCAGGTTTAGGGCTGTGCCCCCTGAAAGGTCAAGCACACTCCAGCAGATGACCGCCCTGTATGGAATATTTCTTTTCATGTAAAATGCAGGGGGTCATAGACATTCCAATGCTATTGTATCCATGACTACCACACGTTCTAAGGATGTGTGCATATCTCTCTGTAGATCAATGAGTACCCTGCAAGGATCATTTGCATGCAAAATAATTAAGATTCCTGTGATGAACCTATACCATAAATAAAACATCTTTTCTCTTCCTCAAATCTTTATCCGGTGACTGTCTCTTGTTGATCATCTCCTTCCTGGATTTTCTTAAGCCCCTAACATTATTAATTGTTGTATACGACTGACGACCCAATCCTGCTAAGAGATTCTTTAATAATATGCTATTACTGTGTCTTCACCTTGCCCATACAGGGCAAGATTTTGAGATTATAATGCTTCTCATTATAACAATAAATAGGGAATGAAGAAGGGAACCCTCATGAGCTGAGAAACGGCACGGTCCATGTCGACAAGAAGACTAGACTTAACACAGCAGCACATCTTCAAGGTGGGAATGGAGTGAGGCTAGATGCATAGGTGTCATGGAACCAATTTCAGTAAATCTTTCAAATGGGGTCCATTTGGGTAAGATACAGCAACCAATGCAAAGACAATGCAGTGATAAGAGCCAAGTGGCATTTTAAGCTGATGAGCTACCACTGCCAAAACGAAGAAGACATTGAGACAGGAAAAAGAGGTGACAGATGACAAAAGCCCTGGCATGAAATTTCATTGAACAACAGATTTTTCAAATATGTTATTTATTATTTTTAATGTGTATGAGTATATTGCTTACATGTATGTAAGTGCACCTGTGTTGTACAATACCTACAAAGGTCAGAAGAGGGCATCGAATTCCCTGGATCTGGAGATTCTGACAGTTGTTAGCTGCCATGTGGGTGCTGGGAACCAAACTCAGGTCCTCTGCAAGAGTAGTCAGTGCTTTTAACCACCGAGCCATCTCTCTAGGGCCCCAAACAGATGTTTTAACAAAAGATGTGATGAACAGTATTAAAAGACATACTTTCTGGGACAACCTCAAAATTCCTCACATAGACCATTGAATACTGACTATATTCATAAGAGAATCAGGAGGTCTTGGAAGGTGGAATTGATCTGTGAGAAAGGGAGGTTTGCCAGGTTCAGATTTCAATGTCTGGAGTTTGGGGCAATAAGGAGATGATAGAGGAGATACAGATGGGGGAAGATAGAAAATACTCTTGTCAAAAGTTGAATCCAGAGATTAAGACTTGGGCAATATTCCTATTAGACAGCTAAGATGATTTTTTCTATTCACTAAGAAGAAAAGTAAAGACATCCTAGTGATTCAGGTTGGAATCTAAGAGACTTGCTCCAAGAAACAATTCTCTAGTGTGTTTTTTAATTTACATTTTAATTTATATACATATGTATGTAGTGTGTGTGTATGTGTTCACAGGGTTGTGTATATGGTATTTCATGGGGGGTTACATACATGTTCATATAGATGGGTGCACACATATATATGGGTTTGTATGTGTGTGTTTGGTCAACCTTGGGTGTCTTCTTCAGTCATTGAGACAAGATCTGCTATTCAGCAAGGAACTTGATTCAGCTAGAATGGCTGGCCAGCAAACTGTAAGGATTTGTCTGCCTTTGCCTCCCTAGACCTGAAGTTACAGACCAGACAACCATGACTGACTTCCTATGCAGGTGTTCTGGACACAGGTTCCCATGCTTACATGGAAAACCACCAATTTATCTCCCCCTTATTTTTTATTAATTTATTTTTGGTTGGTTGGCTTTTGAGACAAATTTTCACGTAACCCAGACTGATCTCAAACTTTCTTTGTATCTGAGAACTTCTAATCTTTCTGCTTCTGTCCCACAAGTGCTAGGATTACAGGTGTGTGCCACTATGAATGACTTTGTACTGCGTGTTTTTTAAAAGATAAAGTCTGCCAGGCCTGGTACTGCCATGCCATTAGTCCCAGCACTTGGGAGGCAGAGGCAGGAGCAGGTGGATCTCTATGAGATCAAGGCCAAAGTAGTATACATAGGCCCTTCCAGGCCAGCTTGGGTTACAGGGAGACCCTGTCTAAACTAAAAAGACCCCCCCCCAAAAGATTAAAACCTGACATTATCCAGTAGTATCCCAATCACCTCACACTGGTTTCCAAAGTCCCAGTTCTAAGCTAGTGGGAATCACTGAGACTTAAATCTGAGTCATAATCCTCCCAGCAGTGACAGCTATGAAGGATGTGTGTAGACACTGACCTCTGAAAGTCTCAGTTTCATCTGTTTCTCTTCTTCAGAAGAGAAGTGAGACTGTGACTAGCCTCGGGGAGTAGGCAGTACTCAGAAAGAAAAGGGGATCCTGACATCAATTGGGAATCTCACTTGTCCAAGCTTGTCACGTTACCCCTGGAAAGAAACGCCCCTCTTTCTAATTGGACTCAAGTTTAGGGCACCTGCACTAAAGCCTCTAAAGGATCACTTTTAAATACTGTTTGTTCCTTCAGAGGGACATAATGATGATGACGACATTCTGAAACAAAGTCCAAACTTGTCCATAAAAGACCTGAAAGGGATTAACTACTTCATAGACTATTCAAACACTGTTTGAAATCCAGGATCTGGAGGCCAGTCTTGGGAGAGTAAGGTAGAAAGCATAAAGAAATCCAACTAAAAATGGCAGAAGATCTACAGTGTAGACCGAGCCATCTGACAGGGAGTGCAGGTGGGGGGAAGCACATGCCTGATCCACCTGGAGGGAGGAGATGGACTGTGTTAAGGCAAGAGATGTCATGGGTATCAGATAGCAGGGAACAAGGACCCTAACTTCAGCCATGGAATTTAGGCTTAGCCCTTTGCATACCAAAGGACCTAGAGACACCATCCACAGCATAGGGACGGAGTGTAGCAAAAGAGATTCCGAAATGGGAGGTGTGATGGCTGAGCATGTACTAGAGTAGAAGACCCAGCAGAGATTGGTCTCGAGTCAATTAAATCAGTGACTCAGTTACTGAAAGTGAGTAAGAAGGGCCCAGCTAGCTCAGCCTGGCTCCACTGACTAATGAGTCCCTTGATCAAGATAAACATCTAATTTTTTAAAAAATGTATCTCCTACATGTTATTAAGTATCCAGTTCACTTCCATTATCTTTTTCTTAAAAAAAAAAAAGAATCATGTTTTCTGTTTAGATTTATCTCTCTTAATTTCACAAAAATTTCAAGAATCCATTCTTCCAACCCAAGTGGAAAATCCAAGGAAAGGAAGGCAGGCTGTTGGCTGAGTCCTGAACCAAATCTTCTCACTAAGAAGGGGAGCCACTTCTGTATTCTCCCCAGTCTTTTTTTGAAGTACAGATTTTTGTGTCTCACCCAAAACATTTTGTATTGTCAGGACGGTGCTAACTCTAGGACAGATGTGACACAAAACTATTAATAGATTAGGGTTATGATGCTGAAGTCGAAAACAGAAGTGTTGCAAAAAGAGAAGTAGAAAATTGAAGGAAGAAAGAGGAGAAACTTTTGCCTCATTTCAAAATCCATATAAAATATAGGCTTTTTACTGCCTACCTATGGCCTTTCTGGATGCTTCAAGTGTTTACTAGTGAAAGAAGACATTGACTTCGTTTTCAAAACCTTCTCTTTCCTCAGAACCAGCTCCTCCAAAGTCACTCTTCGCAGTGAACAAAACCCAGACTTCGGTGACCCTGTTGTGGGTTGAAGAGGGTGTTGCCGATTTCTTCGAAGTCTTTTGTCAACAGTTTGGCTCTAGTCGTGATGCCAAACCCCAGGTACAGCTCATCTTGACTTTCCTTCTGAGTTAAATTTGATTAAGGCTCCTGGAGTAAAGTAACAATCTTCTATTTCTTGGAACTACAGAATATGACAACTGTCTGTTTGCTCTTTTGTGTTTCAGTGATAGAAATTAACAGTTTGTATGGAATATGCTTTTACTGTAAATGTTTTCTTTTTATTCATTTATTTTTTTGTCCTCAATCCTTAGTCACTCCACGATGTTCAGTTGATAAAGAGGATGAGGACTGTGCTGTATGAAACACAGTTTAGCAATTATGAGTCAGTTGCCCGTTTTTTGAAAAGCACCCTAGAGAACACAAATGGTAAAATCAACACTTGCCTTCCAACACTTTTTAGATCATTCGGGGTATTATGGGAAATCCAGGACTAAGTAACATTTAAGTGCCACAGGAAAGATTCATATCCCTGAGAGATTTTAAAAGACAGAAAATTGAGATATAGTTACTGATGAAGAAATGACAAAACAGCTTATTGTTGTTCAGGTCATAATGGAGGGAGACGTAGACTCTCAGCTCTGGGGGTAACAAAGGCACAAGAAAAAAATAAATACTTTACAGCCAGAGACAGTAAAAAAAAAAAAGGGCAGGTTAGTGGGGAAGTTTGTGCTCTGCAGGGTGTAGATAAGGCTCTAGCATGAATAACGGATGCTCTTTAAATAATGAAGTCCATGAGTCTGAGAGTGAAGGAGAGGATTGCTGGGAGTGCAAATCTTTTCAGACTGATTGCTGAGATAATTTGCTTTCATTCCCTTACTTCTTTGATATTCTCCCCTAAAATTTATCTCTTTTGATCTGTGCTGAGTAGCTGAGTCCTGTCTCTGACCTAAGAATCTTTGTGGAAAATAACTGCTCTGCTGGTAATGGATTTTCTTTTCTGTAACTACAGTAATGTCTCCCATTAGAGGCGCAGTGGCCAGTTAACTGCTTTCTACAACTGAGTTGTGTTAGGGAAAGTCTTTCTCACCTAACACTCTTTCTTTTCTGGAACAGGGAGACGGATAGGATGGGAAATCTGGGCTGTTGTCTGCCATTTTGTTAATAGTGTTTGAAAATAGCATTATCCCAGCTGTCTTTCTGGGTTGCACAGTGTGTGAGTCACTGGTCTGGCCATGGATATACCAAATTAGCAATTAGTTCTTCTTAAAAATAATCCAGTAGTGCTCCTGAGCCCCCAGTAGTGACTATTTCCATGGAAGTGAAGCGGGTGGTCGATGCTGGGAGAGATGGAGAAAGCAGGAAAGGGTTCTCACTATCTGCCTCTTCTATCTTTTAACTGTTTTTACTTTGTATATGACCTCCTGGATTGGAACTTCATTTTAAGAACAAAATAGATAATGATAACACGAAACCTATTTCATTTTCTGCACCAGGAGCCAATAGCCGTTTCTTCTCACGTCGTGACCGTCTCCAGCCTGCTCCCTGCTACGGCCTACAACTGCAGTATTACCACCTTCAGCCACAACAGCCCCAGCGTCCCCACATTCATCGCTGTCTCCACATTGGGTAACTATGTACTTTGAGGAATCTGGTCTTTGGAAGTTATTTCTTTCTGTACTGTCCTTAATGTTCCTTTTAAAATATACATAATCTATCTTTTTGATGGAATCAGTGTTCCATTGGAAACATGCCAAGCTATGGATTCAGGGAGTCCTTTTCTCCAATCCCAAAGAGCACTTGCGGAGACTCTGTGATTTAGGAAAGGATGGCCTTAGAGCCTTTTATATAATATAATCTCTAAATAGAGAATAATCATATATGCAGTTTAAGTTGTTTTGAAAGTTAGAAGCAAAGAAGTAAAGATACAGAAGTCCCCGCGGATGCCGTCCAAATGCTTAGAGGAATCACCAAGATCACCATCCTTATCCTCACCGTCTGCAATGGTAGGCACAGTCCCCTGAGCAGTTCACTCTTATCTCTTTTGGTCCTGGGCTGGCACGGATCAAATAATATTTACGACCTCATTACTGAATCCAGTCTAACCTAACAGAAAGTGTAAATGGGAAAATCAGAAATGACTGGATTAAGTAATGCTGGCCTTTTGTTCTTCTTCTGCACTATCTACACGTTATTCCTTGTAGGACTCCTCAGACCTTCTGTGAATGCACTGTTTTAAAAACAGCCACATCATCTCTTCCATGGCCTTGTTTTTTCATGTCTGTATCATAAGCCTTCAGCTGCTCTGTTCAGCGATGAGTGGAATGAGTATTTGCTTTGCTTGATTTTAGTCTCTTTAAATTTTGTTTTTAAGAAGAAAGGGCAAAGTTGGACCCGGAAAGTATTTCAATGGTGTCTCATGTCTATGTCCTATGACACATTTTTGGATGCTTTACTTGCAGTTGGGGGGGGGGGTTGTTTAGTTTGTTTTGGAGTTTGCTAGGTTTTGTTTGTTTGTTGTTGCTATTTATTTGGTTTTGGATGGGAAGTAGAGTTGAAACAGCATCTTATTATGTAGCTCTGGCTGGCCTGGAACTCACTGTCCACCCCAGGATGGCCTCAAATTCATGGCAATCTTCCTGCCATGTGTCTTGAAGCTGGGATTTCATCATTGTGCCATCATGCCTGGTTTCTGTGACACTTCTAAATACACTTTAATCTCTACTATTTTTTTGTCTAGAACCTAGAGCAACAGGTGATTTATTTTTGGTTCAGTGTATTTATAAGTAACAAAAAAAACCCTGGTCTCTGGATAGTTAATAAAGTGACTTCCTAAGTGGCAGTTAGTAAATCAATAAACTTGAATAAGATGTTTGACTAAGAGTTTCTTTCAAGTACTCAGTCATAAACCCCAAGTCAAGCTGGCCTGGACAAAGAGCAGCAAGTACCCAAAGCATTACAAATCAGTTTAGGGGTTTGTTTTGTTTTGTTTGCTTTTCGAGACAGGTTCTCATATAGATGAGACTGGCCTCAAACTCCACTACATAGCCTAGGCTGACCTCCAATTCCTAACCCTCTTAACACAGCCTCCAAAGTACTGGGAGGTATGTGTCACGACAGCCATCACTTCTATCATTTTCTGATCAGTACAATGGAGAGCAGAAGCCACTTCTGGATCATTGCAAAGAGTTTTGTAAAGACATGTAACGTGAAATTTGATAAGCTGAAAGAGAACAGCCCCGCTCTTAAGGACTCTCCAACTTATTAATAGAGTTATTTACTCTACGGGTCTGTGCAGATGGAAAACCTCTGAGCATATGGCTTCAAATCACAAGAATGGCCACTTCTAGTAACGTATAAAGAACAGCCGCAGATGGCAGCTCCCTAAGGCCTTTTTCAGACATATTATTAGTTGTGAGCAAAATTGTGCTTCCTGACTTGAAAGTCATGGGCATAAAAAAAGAACCTGCCACCTGTAAAACTTCAGAAATGTTAAGTAATGATAATGCATAGTAATGCCTTCTAGATCTTTAATTTTCAAATAGATGTAAACTCTGGCACTGACATTTTTTGACATTTATAGCATCTCTTTATAAGAATATCCTGCATACCACAGGCCTTTCCAACAGACTGAGTTTTTCCAGGTATCTAAGTACCAACTGTCAGCCTATAGAGTTAAACGTGAAGATAACGTGATGGCTGGCTGGGAGAAACATAGTCGCCATTATCATCATCATTATAAATTCAGTGCTTTTCAGAGTTCTGTGTAACCTGTAGCAATGTGTGGTATAGTCCCTGTGCTATGTAAGCTATAGTTATATGTGATATGGTCTTGTGCTATAACCTGTAGCTATATGTGGTGTAGTCTCTGTGCTGTGTAACCTAGAGTCATGTGCTCTGTCTCTCTTTAGTTACAGAAATGAACTCAAACGTGGTGGTGATCTCAGTGCTGGCCATCCTTAGCATACTTCTAATTGGGCTGCTACTAGTGACGCTCATCACTTTGAGGAGAAAGCACCTGCAGATGGCGAGGTAAATAGAATGTTACTTATCTGCATTTGGCATCCTTAAAATGCTTTTAATTTTGCTAGAGTTTTACATACCTAAATTGCGTAACGGTACATTTGACTTCAGCTTTTTAGCCCCTGTTTTTTAAATTTAATCGTATTTTAGAAAGCACTGTTATTGAAATGGTAGCATGAAGTGCAAGTGCTCACACACAGTCAGATCAATAGCTGTCGGCCCTGATCCTTTGGAAAGCACAAATACATGGGCTTATTACTAAGGCTAAGCATATTCAGAAACATTTGGAGTAAAATAATCTATTTAATACGATTAATGAATGAGGCTAACAAGAATCAAAACTACTTTTCTCACTAATTCTATTGTTCTGTCAGAAAACATTTGTAGAGTTTATAACAAAATCTACTAAGGGTGTCAAATTAGCTTTATTCCTGTCAGTCAGAATTTCAGCCAGTTTTTCTTACATTTAGAAAAGCCTCTGTGTATGTGTGTGTGTGTGTGTATGTGTGTGTGTGTTGCTGTAGATGAAACCCACAGCCTTGTGCCAGCTAGACAAGCACTCTACCACTGCTCTAGACCCCAGGTCCTTTTCTTTATATGGAACCCAGGGCTTTGTGCCTGCTAGACAAGGATTCTACCCCTGGTCAAGACCCTGAGTCTTTTCTTTAGATCACCGATGCATTACTTATCAGAATTCGTTCTCAGCTACTCTCTTTTATCCTCACATTGCCGGAACAATCCATCAATTCCCTTAAGAAATTATGGTTAGTTGATAACTACTGCATTTGAGAAATTTGATTCTGATATATATTTGCACACTGTTGGACCACTAAATTATAAATCAACATATTTTCTTTCCTCAGTGCTCTATCAGTTGCATATTCATAAGTAAATTTATCCATTTTGTCATAATTTAAGCAGCATTTCATATGGAATATTAAAAATAAATCAGCAATGTTGGTACAAACCTTTAATTCAGCACTCAGAAGGCAGAGGGAAAACAGATCTCTGCATTCAGGGTTAGCCTGATCTGTATAGCAAGTTCCAGGCTACACAGACCTACACAGTGAGACCCTGTTTCATAAAAAGGGGCAGGTAGGCCTTTGCTCTGAGCGCTCAGAAGGCAGAGGCAGCCTGGTCTACATAGGAAGTTCCAGGCCAGCCAGACCTACACAGTGAAACCCAGTTTAAAAAAAATCAGGCATCAAAAGTATCTAGAAAGAGATTACACCTAAGCTGGAGTCAAAAACAAGGATAGACCTTTTTTAAAGGTGTAAACTGACCCTGGCTATTAAAAAGATAAAAGAGGAACTGGAGAGATGGCTCAGAAGTTAAGAGCACTGGTTGCTCTTGCAGAGGACCTGGGTTCAATCCCCAGCACCTACATGGCAGCTGATAGTCATCTGTAACTCCAGTTCCAGGGGATCCACCATCCTCTTCTGACCCAAGAGCATTGCATGACACTGGTGTACTTACATGCAGGCAAAACACTCATACACATAAAATAAAATAATTTTAAAAAGAAGGGAATGCCATGAAATCAGAAGACATTGGGCACTTCTCAATGTGATAACCAGTTCATTAAGATGGACCTTGCAATGACTGTTAGGATGATAAGGCCCGGGGCAGGGGCTGCTGTATGGGTATAGGCTGAACTGTGACGTCACCATCCTCCAAGCAAGGTCCTAACTGTGGGAGCTCCCCTAGGTCTCTAAAACTTTACTCATTTTCTTAAGGAATAATCGATACCTGCTGTGTCAGCTGCTCTGAGTGCCCAATAGAAGGCTGTATCTGACGCTGACAGAACGTTACTGGGTTTGCATTGTCGTGGAGATTGCCGATGCACACTGAAGATGAACATGAACCGGACACACGTTTGCAGGATGTTAGCATGGGGGGGGAGAAAGTAGTGAAGCAGACCCTGCCTTAGCTGTGCCGGAGTGCGGAGAGACGCCTTGTATCGGGGGAGGTCCCACTGAAAGACGGATATCCACTGCAGGGCCCCTGACTTACTGACACAAATGGGCAGTGACAACAGAGTTTGGAGCAGAAGATGAATGGCTTTTGATGCCAGCTTTAATCCTTCCATTTTGACTTGTATGTAGAAGATAGGCTCTAAAAGGAGTCGGTGTATCAGCTGGAGGAACTGTGAGGTCGTCTAGGAAAGACGGTAGCAGCTCAGTGCTCAGTGGTGGTGACGAAGGCGGGGAGGGACAAGCAGACGGTGGATATATTCTGAAAGCAGAGGTAATGGGATCCGCTAATAAACGGAATACGCGAAGGGCATGAATAAAGGATCCAAGGATAACTACGCAGTTGGGCCATAGCAACAGAAAGGATGAGTAACCATCAGCAGAGAGAGATGGCAGGTGTATTGGTGTCAGAGTCAGGAACATCTAAACTTTGAGATAAACTGCAAACCCAGGTGTGGAGGAGGCAGCTGACCCAGAAGGCCCAGTATTCAGCACACGGTCTTGGCTGAAGATGGAAATCTGAGAATCACTGGTGTTAAAGTCAAAGGCAAATCAGAGGAAAATCAGAGAATAAGAGAAAGGGCTCCAGATGAGGTCAGAAAACAGTCCAGTGTTGACATTTCCAGGCAGAGATGGATCAGTAGATAAGAGCACTTGGTGCACTAGTATAAGGATCTGAGTTCAAATCTCCAGTAACCATGTAAAAAGTCGAGTGTAGATGTGAGCTGATAACCCCAGCTCTGTGGGTAACAGAGAGACAAAGCCTGCTGGGGCTTTCTGGGAGCCAGTCCAGCTTCAATGAGAGACTCTGTCTCAAGGGAATAAGGCAGAGAGTGATAGACCAGGAAACAACATTCTCTCTGGTCTATGCACACTTGTGCACAAGCATTGTACTCATGTACGGATAGATAGATAGACAGATAGATAGATAGATGATAGATAGATAGATAGATAGATAGATAGATAGATAGATAGATGATAGACAGAGCTATGACCACACACACACACACACACACACACACACACACACACAAAGAGAAAGTGAGAGAGAAAGACACAGAGAGATAGAATTTCTAGGAGGAAAAGGAGACAACAGCAAAAGACTGACATGAATTCACCAATGGAGAAGAAAACTAAGAGTCATAGTCTGGAAGCCAGGGAAAGATCATGTCCCCAGAAGGCATGATAATGACCTTGCCTTGGTAGATAATGAGAAGAAATGCTGTCTTGGCAGTGTGGCATAGTATTCAACTCCAGGACGCATGCAGTAAACAGTCATGTACAACGATGGAGCAGAGGCATTGGAGGAACAGTGCAAGGAGGATTTGTTGTAGGGTCACAATCCCCTTTTGGCAAAGATTGTGCCCAGTTTGGTTTACAACACTGCAAAGGAGAGTTCTTTGTGCTTTGTCTTTGGATTGGGAGATTTTTAATTTAATGATAGACTGTAAAGGCTCTTTTCACCTTCTTGTCAGGTAATGAGTGCTCTGCCAAGCCGCAGCTTTCATTTTGTGCTTCTTTCGAACAGGGAGTGTGGAGCGGGCACGTTTGTCAATTTTGCATCCTTGGAAAGAGAAGGAAAGCTTCCCTACAATTGGTGAGTATCATTTGGGGGCAAATCCCCGGCTGGTTTAGCGGGGCTGTGCAGTACATGCTTAAACTTACTTTTATTGTCTTTAGGGCATACGTGGTCTTTTTCAGATCAGCCTTTCACCATTTCTGTGGATGTTCCATGAACAGATCGTCAGGAGCTGTCGGAGTTTCTATAAACTCCATACAATTCTGACGTAGAGAAAAATGGTCTAGAGTGCTCTATGTGACTGTACTGAATCAAGGACAAAGGTCAGGGAACAACAGAACGCTGTTCTGGCAGTGGTACTCCAGGGCAGGAGCCAGGCTGAGCAAGTGGCAGCAAGAGACCGGAGGGGATACTACATAGAAGCAGCCTGGGTGCTCCACGTGGAACTCACATTTACATACCCAGCAATGGGAGCCAACATTTCTGTTCACAATTAAATAAAAGTGTACAGCCCAGATCTCTCAACTCTCTATAGATTAGTAAATCTCACAGACAGAGATGTACCCTGAAATCAATGTCCTCATTGTTTACAACTGAGTAAGACAGATCTAGGAAGGATGTTTCAGGAATTAGAAAAGCCTTATCTAGAGATTAATTAGGTTGATATTACCCAGAGTGTAAGAAATAGCAATCCTGGGCCAAGGTAGCTCACACCTTTAATCCCAGCACTCTAGAGGCTGAGGCAGATGAATCTCAGTGAGATTGAGGACATCCCGGTCTACATTAGTGAATTCAAGGCCAGCTTGGGCTACAGGGAAAACCTGTCTCAAAAAAGAAAGAAGGGAAATAAATACTCAGCCTTTCAAGCCTAGCATGTGGCTCATTCAGTACCCAAGAAAACCCATCATTAGATAAACATTTATCATGAAGCCAGCGCTCCCTACTCCAGACAGCTTGCAGGGGATCATGTGACATATTTAAATGAATCAATTTCATGTTAATGCTTGACAAGCAAATTATTTCCATCCTTTAATCCTTCAAAGTGGCTACTGTTAAAGAAAATAGATCTAAGAGACGAGAAATTTCACCCCACATAATTCATGAGGGTACAAACTCTACCTCTGAGGGTGGATGGTGGCCATTCAAGGTGAAAGGCTGGTTGAAATGAGAGACTTTAAAAAAAAAAAAAAGACTACTTTGTGTGACTTTAAAATTTTGACAATGAATAGAATTTTACTACTAAAATATGATCAATCCAGTTATGAAGAAAGAGAGTGTATAAACCTTTGATGGTGACAATCTCAGAAACATGAGTAGGTTTGTTCAAATATATTAAGACTCATCTCAGAATTGAAAGACTGACATACTGATGCCTGTTTCTTACTTTAAAAAGACCCAATCCAAAAAGCAGTGTGAGAAGTCATGTCTACAAACTGACCAGTTGTACTTGTCATCCTAGAGAACTATGCATTAACTAAGTCCATGGCCAGGCATGACTTGTAAAATTTGTAGGACTCCAGTTTGGGGAAAAATAAAGCTAAAAAAAGAATTCACTTTAGGATATTTCTATAAGATCAAGCACATTGTCCCGCAGCTCTTGACAAATTTAGTTTCACTAGCAGAACCGTGTTCTGGGAAATGGGGATATGTATCTCAGTGGGAGTTTGTTCTAAGTAAGTGAAAATGTGACAGCTTTTCTTCTCCGGATTCTGAGACTGAGGATAGATACAGTCACAGACTATTTTTAAATCTTTGTGAAATAGATGTTCTGTCTTGCGGGCAATTTAAATACCTGACACTGGATATATTTTAAGTCGATTAGAATTTAAATAGAACTGCATAGAGTTTTGTTCCCAGTCTGATGGGCACCAATGAGATTATGAACCAGGTAGTGGATGAGCTATTTATTTTGAATGAGTGATATTCAAATATCATATCTGATTTGTGTTTTAAGGAAGATTTTTAGAACGTAGGTAGAGGCTTTGACTAAAATAATATAGAAAGTCTCATCAAGTGATAGAGCTCCAGAAGAATGTGATGCACAATTCTGGTCCTCCCCAGCATCCATAGAAAGAAACCTGACCATAATGTGTTCAAACAAGCTGGGGCTAAGCTACCAGGCTTCTTAAATTGGGTTTAGGTATTGGAAGAGTGGGATCTAAGAATATGGTGCAAGAGAGCTAAGAGCCTCATTGAACGGAACATAAAATGTAATCATCCAATAGCAGATGAATTGAGAGCAAATACGCTGCAAGAAATCCATCTGATTACGATGAGCTCTGGTGTGGTTGAAAGCTGATTTTGTCAGTTCGTAGCAGTTAAGTCTTCATATGTAAACCCTATAGAATGGAATAGTACTTAACTGTAACAAAGGTGCGGGATGAACTAGCCAGGGTAGGTAACTTGCTGGCAGCTGTTCGCAGTTTCGTCACTAACTCTTACCACTTTTTCATCTCTCCATCTGTTAATGCTCACAGGCGTAGGAGTGTGTTTGCTTTCTTAACCCTGCTACCTTCATGTCTTTGGACTGATTATCTTTTGGCTTTTTATATTAATCCTTGGTAAGTGGTTTTATTTTTACTCTTTACCTAACACAAAGTCTTTAAAAGTTAGCTTTCCAAAAGTAAAGAAAATGGAGGGTTTTTTTCTTTCTGATTATTACATGTGTTTGGCACCCACGGCGATTAAGTAGACATTGAAAGGCATTCAGAGAGTGAACAGTACTGAGATACACACAGTGTTCCCCAGTTCCATGTTCTTGCATTCCTGGCCAGCTCTCCTTTATTCTACACCCACGATTGTGTCTGATACCCTGGAGTTGATGTTGGCCTCTCATCTTTGACTTCCAATTTCCTTCCCATCCCCACTCACAAGAGAACTCCTTATTTCCAAGGAAGTAGAAACACAGCAAGGCAGAGGAATGGAAACCTGTCCTCTTAATTTTTGTGTGTATGGGGGCTCTTTGCCCTCATAAGAACATTGTCTCACTATTGAATATCTGATGTTCTAAAATCTCTGTTGCAATTATATAATACCTACTACAGCACTATAGAGTGTTATTACCCTTTTTGTGATGTGAAAGTAGAGCTCTTGAGCTGGAGAGATGGTTAAGAGATTAAGAGCACAGACTGTCTCACAGCAGACCTGAGTTCTGGTCCCATCACCCACATGGCAGTGCACAACCACCTGTAACTCCACCCTGGGAGTCCAATGCAGCAGGCCCCCTTGGTTACCTGCATTCATACACGCACGCACGCACGCACGCACACACACATACACACACACACACACACACACACACTGAAAAAGAAAACCTTTAACAAAAAAGAAAACAGGTCAGAGCTCTAGGAGATTAACTATCTTAAGATCATAAGTTATTCCATCAGAAATTCAGGTTTTAAGCACAGAAAACTTCATCTCTTTTCTGAAAAAGCACCTTCCTTTAATTTGTTTTTACCTCTAATCTATTGTTTTCTTAACATCCATATCAAGTCTTGAAACATATCCTCCTTGGCTTTTCAATAAATAATAATAATAATAACAATAACAATAATAACAACAACCTTGAATGTTTAGGCTGAAGAATCTAGAGAATTTTTCCCCTAATTCATGAGAGAAATAGTCACAGGTTTTCAGGAAACTGATATCCTAAAATTCATTGTCCTTAAGTATTAACACATGCTTGCCTAGGTAGTAAATGTTTCACAGACAGATCCAGAAATGTGGGTGATCTGAAGTGAACTCAGAGGGAAGAAATAAAAATATCTCATGGAGTAAAATAGTGCCAGTAGCGGGAGGACGGGGACCTGGGGAGCTATTCATGCAGAAGGCAAATGGTGCATGGCCCTCCCCTCATCGGAGGATAGATAGGAAACAGGTGGTATAAAATAGGATTTCAAGCTGAAATGGAGAAAGCAAAGAATAATACACATTACTATCAGAATGTATATATTCTTTTGAGAGAGAGAGAGAGGAAGCCAACTGTGGCCACCACCTCTGACGGCAGTTGTCGCTATTTTCAGGACAGTACCTCAGCAGCAGCAGCCCTGTGTTTTCTGTCTGGGTTTAGCATCAGATAGTTCCCAGTTTTGGCTAGGTGTGGTGGCACACACTTGAAATCCCAGCACTTGAGAAGTGGCAGCAGGAAGATCGTGAGTTCAAGACCCAGCCTCAATCACATACGGAGTTTGAGGCCAGCCTGTGCTATAGGAAATCCTGTCTCAAAAAAAAAAAAAATCACACATTTTGGCAATTTATAATAATTTTCCTTGGGTAGTGACTTTATTCTTCAAAACCCTTGTTGCCTTTCAGCTGAACCACTGCTAATCATCCTTAGGAATTCCATCTGTCACCTATGTGACAGAGTAAACACAATTCAAGTATCTGTCACAGGACACAAAAGAAAGCTGTGTATAGTATTATATTCATTTTCCTGCTTAATTCCCTTGCCCGTTCTCATCTTTCCATAGTTTAGTTTTAAGCCTCTGAGTACCTGGGATTATTTGCATGTCCTTTTTTCCCCTTTATTGATGTGTAGAAGGGTATTTAGAGTATAGTTAGAAATTATATTGGCTTAGGAAAATAACAGTAGGATTTCCTTGATTCTCCAGCCACAGGTATTTGGCTAAATTTACACTACCAGCATGAATTCCCCCCTATTGAGAGGCTCTTAAGTCCAACTAGACCTCTGTTGGATATCCCCAAGAAACTAGTGTTATTACTGCACCATTGGAAATATCTTGCCAGGTTGGTCATGGCTGCTTTACAGTTGTTAGGACTACTGATCGTTTTTCTCCCTTGGCAGTTTGCATAGCATCTTCCATACTATGAGAGCTGGTTCCCAGGAGGAAGCATCCAGGCCAGTTTTAGTCCAGTTCCCCAAGTCCTGTGTCCAAAGCATGTGGTATCTTCCACAACAGGGTCTTACCTTCTGTGAAGCAATCAGTCAATTGCACATCTTTCTTAAAGACCTGCTGATGAACACATCTTCAAAGTTCACCAGCCCTTCAAGGTCATTGATCAGATAGTATGAGGCTCTAGTTAGGATGGGTTAAAAGCCTACTGGTGTTTGGAACATCCTGAGACTGTAAATGATTACTCAGGTGAGAAGAGACAGCACAAAACAGAGACCTGAGCCTGTTGTCACTCTTCAGGAAATTCCATATCTATCTACAGTGAAAATATCACATTCTCCAGCCCATTCTTCATCTGTGCATCCTTGGGGCTTTTGAACCTTTCCTTATATTAAGAAAAGCATACAATTTCAAATAAATACATGATGCACTATGTGTGCTTTGTTTCTCTCTCTCTCTCTCTCTCTCTCTCTTTCTCTCTCTCTCTCCCTCCTGTCCTCCCTCCCTCCTTCCCTCCATCCCTCTCTCCCTCTCTGTGTTTATCTGTTTATGTGCCTGCTTCTGTTTATCTGTTTGACTCTCTGTCTGCCTGATAGAGGATACTCATCGGTTATTTGGGTAATCTTTTTCACCGAAAAAGTGATGCTCTGAGCTTTGCTCAGTACTTCTACTGTTACATGGCCACACCATAGTTTGTCCCTTAATAGGGAGGTTAAATTGCCAGTGAAAGCTTAACATAGGTTTATAAGTGAATTTCGCCCCTCATTTTAGCCTTGCCATTGACCTAGCTGTTGAAAATGTGGGAAAGTCCTTTCTGTGTGCCTGTGTCCTGCCATCATTCAGCGGGGCCATATTCCACAGCTTTCAGGTACTCTGCAATGAGCAGAATCTAAATGGGACAATGAAAGTATCCACACATCAAGAAGATGTACACTCAGGGCACAATGCAGTATACAAGCTATGTGGTAGAATCATACATTATACTGAAAGTTTACTCAATAACAAATGGAGTTGGAAGAGGAGCTATACATCTGCCCTCCATGAATCCAGTTTCTTTACAGTTGCTGACTAGTAACAGCTTAATATTGGATAGGGAAGTATTTTTGGTTCACCCTCAGTTTCAAAATATGTTGGCAGTCTCCTGATTCTACCAGAGCTGTCAGCCACTTACCCTGATATACTTTCTTAATGCGCTGAAGTAATTGGCTGTTACCACACAAAGCGTAGCACTCCTGAAATTAAGTTACAACCACAAGAGCTAAAGAAAGGAAAGATCTGTGGATATTTCCTTAGGCTCCCACATCCCTAAATGGCATAGCTACATCCCACACGAGTGATTTTCAAAGGATGAGAAAGAATAGTATTCATTCTAAAGTCTTAAAATAGAAAACAAAGAAAAAGAGGCTAGGTGGGAGGAGAAAAGAGCTTTTGCATGAGTTGTCTTTACTAGCGGTGGGAAGAGATGAAAACCAACAGAAAACTGGCAGTGATATATGCCATTATGGAAGCTTCCTTTTAAGTCCTGAGCTGTTCACCTCCTCTCCATCCACAAGCCCCATCTCCCACCCAAGACGTCCCAAGCCCAAGTCAAAGTTTCTTTTTTAAAAACAGTGTTGGAATACTATATTCTCTGCTTTTCCTGGCACATATTGTGTGCGTGTGCGTGTGTGTGCGCACGCGGGGGCACACAAACACGTATGTAGCACCACTCAGAGCTTGTGGAGTTCAGAGGAGGACAACTTTTAGGGATCAATATTTCTCTCCTTCCATCTTGGTTTCTCAGGATTGAATTCATGTTTTCAGGGCTCACAGCAAGAGCTTTTACTTTTATAGCAAGAACCATCTCCTGGCCCTCACAAAAATATTTCCATCCAAGTGTATCACGTTCTTTGACCATGCATGCTCCTCTGCACCCTAGCCCCCTCCTTGAATTCTTGCCTCCTGTTAGCCCTCTTCCCCTTCTCCAGATAACCCTGATTCTACTTTCATGCCATATATAAAGATATATAACATAAAATACTACATGTAATCTGAGATCTGCAGAGCTGAATCACTAAGTGACATTGTGAAGGTAGTATGAAAACAGATATTTTGTTACCGTTCATAAGCATTCATTGGCCACAAACAATGGGTTCCACTGTCTGTGCTTAGCCCTGAGGGGGCTCCAGAGCCCAGCAAGGGGTGCGACGCTGATCAGTCAAACCATGTGAGGAATGTTCATTTGCCAAATGCTAAAAAAAAACAAGGAAAAGTCATACTTCGTTCTTTCTTGGAGCTGAGACATCTACACAGTCAAAAATTTAAGAATAAATAAATATTTTGTTACATGGAAGCATTTACCTGGTAACAGATTACTTACTACAGACATGTGTTTTCTGAAAACTTTCATTAAGACATTTAAAGACCTTTGATACTGATTTATAGCAATGCTTACTTTCATAATAATTCACAAGCTCCATTATTTAGGGACAATTCACTTGTACAAGACAATAATATCCAGTAGCAAAGTGGTTCCGTAGACTGTTGTAGCACTAGGAAACTTCGTTTTCTTACCTATTGCATGAAAACAATGACCCTAAATACCCCTAAACAAATGTAATTAACCAACACATGCATTAATGTTCCTTGTGTTTGAGTTTATAGGTTCTTAAGGGATTAAGAAAGATGCATATAATTGGTCCATTTCTTCTGATATATTAAAACTCAGCTCAAAATCAGTACATAGGAGAAGTGCACAGGCTACACACATATCCACAGCAGTAGTTCAAGGCACGTCACCTATAACTGTCAGTTAAGGTTGTTTTGGTCTATAATTCAGAATGCAGCTTTCTTGGTCTTAGTCCTCCATTTGCTCTTCAGTTCTGCATATTGTCTCTGAACCTGGAAAACCAGGAAGTGGGTGTTTCCATTATGTCTAAGATATATTAGCAATATAATCACCAGGAGTTAAAAATTATATTTCTAGAACTCAGTTTTGAGTAAATGTGTAATATAAAATGTAGATGTGTTCTTGCAGTCTAGTAGAGGATTTTTAATGACTCTGAGATTGTTATCTCTTTCCTTAAAGAAAATTAATTTAATAAATCTGAGATAGGTTTAATTAAAATTAAAGAAAGTTGAGTTGCCTGATGTAATTATTTAAAGCTCTTTAAAGTTTAATCATTATATTAATAAATTCTTTTACCTAATAGATTTATCTTTTTTTTCAATTCCCAGGAGTAAAAATGGCTTAAAGAAGAGGAAACTGACCAAGTAAGTTTATCTTACTATTGCATTTGAAGCTTTTCATCAAAATGATTTTAACTTTCCAAATAAAAAGGCATTCAAATTTCCTCTCTATAACTGTGATAAAGCATTCTGTCAAAATCTGCTTAAGGGAAGAAATGGTTTATTTAATCTGACAGGTTAGAGTCCATCACAGAGAGAAGTCAAGGCAGGAACTGGAGCAGAACTTGAAGCAGAAACCATGGAGGAATTGCTCTCTTATACAGCCCAAGACCACCTGCCTAGAGAATGGTGCCACCCACAGTGGGCTGAGCCTTCCTATGTCAATTAGCAATCAAAACATTCCCCCACAGACATGCTGGCAGGACAGACTGATCTGGAAATCCCTCTACTGAGAGTCCCTCAGATGACTCTAGGCTGTGTCAAGTTGACAGTTAAAGCTAACTTAGACAAAAGAATTATTTCCTTTCTAATAAAAAGAGCACTTAAGAGACGAGTGTGTTATGATAGCACAGCATAGTATGTACTGGTATTGACACATATGGACAGAGAAACCACTAAGGAAGCATAGGACAGAAGCCATGCCACAAAAAGCACCAGTTTTCAGCATCTGAAATCTTAGAAATATTGGGTTTGTGAGAACCATTGAAATCTTTCAAGAGGACATGTGGCATTTCAAATACATAAAAATCCAACATTTGACTATATCTACACCGTACAAAAGCCTCTGGACTTTTTAGTTTCAAAATTCTCTGCTGATTTCAGGAAAAGCTTTTACTATATTTGATGCTGAATTAATACCTTGATAATTCCAGCTCAGGAAACCTTCAGAGTAAATAGGAAACGTAATTAGCTTGCCTGTGGGCTTACTTATCTACTGATTGTTATCATAAGGAATACAATTCTGATGAGTGAAAATTAATCACCCATTGATTTCAAAATCTTATGAGATTATCACCTCCAGGCCTTTTATATATTAAATTCTGTAGTACACATAAAGACTGAGACATTTTTTGTAAATAGAGTTCAATCTTGATACTTTATTAACGACAGAACATTGCTGTACTAGAAGAAGGAAAGGTGTTTCTGGTAACATTCTTGCCAATGAGAAAAAACAGTAGCATTCTATCAAATATTCCAAAAGAAAAGTTAATGTAAAATGATTTTATTTAATCTTGGAGTGGCTTATAATTTTAGAACTCAATGAAATATCTTTTCCTAAGTCTTTCTGAAATCAGTATGTACGAAGTGGCATAGGACAGAGGAGTAGAGCCCAGAAAAGACACTGTCTTTTGGAAGGAATTTTGTGTCAGCAACAGAAAGACTTTGTTGACCAAAGCTATTGGTGAGTTGTTAAGCGAGCTACAGAGGTGTTACCTGGAATATTCAGGAAAGGGTCTTAGAACAAAATGGAAATACTCAGAGATTTCTACTTCCAATCCCTGAGCAGAAATAAGATCCAGATAAAAGATATAGTAGAGTTGCCGGGGGTGAGGTTCCATGCCTGTTACTCTGATATTTGGAATGCCAAGTTTGAGGCCAGCCTGGGCTACACAGGGTGACCCTGTCTAGCTGGATGTGGTGGTACATGCCTTTAATCCCAGCACTTGGGAAGCAAAGGCAGGCGGATCTCTGTGAGTTCCAGGCTAGCCTGGTCTACATAGTGAGTTCCAAACTAGCTAGGACTACAGGGAAACCTTGTCTCAAAAAGACCTAAATAAATAAATAAATAAGTGATAGAATTTAAGAGTGCTGGAACCTTATGTCAAAACCTCCTGTCCAACCAACTGCCTCCACCGTCCTCCTTTCCTGCCTGTCCTCCATCACAGGACATTCCTAGAGCAGCTCTCCCTCATGGACACTCTTTATTTGCTCCATCCGAATGGCCCATTTCTACAGTGTCCCTTCTGCTCGGTCTTCAGTCCCACTTGTTTTCATACCATCATCCTCACCTTTGTCCAGTCCTTCTAAGTGTCCCTGTTGTTCTTTACTCCTTCCAAGATAGCTCTGTTCTATGTTCCCATGGGTTGGGTCTGTTTCTTCTGTCTCTCTTTCCTTCTTACAAGATTCTTCATCTCGATGTTTTATTTTTCCTCACCCACAAATGTTTCCTCTGTTCTGCCTTCTGAGTGTGTGCTCCTGTTTTCCTAATAACAAGGTGCAATTAGAAGTGTTAAATCTAACCTTAAGCTCAATGCCTCACTCAATGCCAGCAGCCAGAGAGGGCAGTTCAAATGGAGTCCATCCAAATGGAAGCTCCATCAGCAGCTGATGTTTTAGAAGGGTGTTTAAAGTGGGCAATCCTTTATTTCGGGGCTCCTGTCAGGGTTTTACCACTGAGTGTTCCCATGATGGACACCTTACTCCCTTCCCTTCTCTTGACTCGCTTTATGCTTGTTTGCTTGTGTTCCACGGGAGATTGAAGCTGGAGCCTGGCACGTCGCAGGTAGGCACTCTACCACTTAGCTGTATCCCTAGCCCACCCTTGTCTCATGCATTAACCGGACAAGGCAGCATGCTTATGAACTGCCACGTGTTTTATAAGCACAAATCCTTCTTGCTATCATTTCTGAGTAAAAGCATTCAAGTTTAGATGAAGTGCCTGGGAAGTACTTTACAGTCTACTAAAATCTTAACATCAATGAATGTCATTAAATGACACCATCAGACTAGCTAATCAACAGCTTTAAACAAGTGTCTAATATATACTGTGTATTTGCTAGTGGAACACGGACTACAGAGGAAAGGAAGAAGCCGAGAAACCTGTGTCAAGACTAAGGGACAGTTTAGCTGTGTGGACCCTGTGGGAAAGGATTGGGTCAGAGGACAGAACACAGCTTCCTGCAGAATAGGGACCAACTAGAAGGGAGAGATAACCAACTCAGGAACATGCAGAACAAAAAGAAAGCTAAGTCCCAGTCAAGAAAAAGTGAGAAACCACCACAGCTGAGCCATTTCGATACTTTAATAGATTCACCAGCCTCTAAACCTGGTTCCTTCAGGTGAGGCTCTGGGCACTTTCTAGACAAATCCTACTGACCTGGGCTCTGCTCTCGAGGTTCTATTGCTGTAGCTAGATTCTGGAGTCCTCCTACTTAGAAAACTGTTCAACTTTAGCAAGTTTCTTTGTATACTATATGTTGACCTTAGAAGATGGGTATGACAATAGTATTTTATCAATGACTATGGTGAATTTCTGAAGAGTTAGAAACTTACATCTCAGTAAAGCACAAGAAACCACAACTCACATAGGCCGTTGGAGTTTAATCTTTTGTTCTTTCTTATGTTCCTGGGCTTTCTAGAAACACTCACAAATACGCATACACACAATATGCAATCATATATATATACATCCGTATATATGTCTATATATACAGAATTCGTGTAATTTATTTTTCTAAAATAATGGTGAGGTATAAATCTCGGAATTTCTCCTATTTCCAGGAAGTTTTTTATAATTATAACAATTATATTAGCTACAATTATAACAATTATATTAGCTACAGATAGTTTTAATCCAAAATGTAATAACCATGAGTGCTAACATTAGAAAAGCAAGGTTTTGCTAAGAAAAAAAATGCAAGCAGAGTGTTTAAACAATATGTGATCGCTATCAACATGATCTTTAAAGCCTGCCTTTCTCTGGGTTTCCCAAAGCCCTGTTCAACTGGATGACTTTGATTCCTACATCAAGGATATGGCCAAAGACTCTGACTACAAATTCTCTCTTCAGTTTGAGGTAAGTGTGGCCAGGCATGTTCTCCCTTCTGTGATGGGAGATGTATGGGACCGTGAGGTTCGCACTGGGGTTGTTTCTCTGCTCGCAGGATGGAGCTTGAGGTATAGTTGCTACTGGGAAAAGCTGCTGTTGACCTCTGGGCTGCCTTAACTGCAGAGACAGGAAAGGGGCCTCCACCCTTGGTCAGTAGGCCAGAGCTAAGAGGACACATGTAGAGAACAAGACAGCAGGTTCAGGTCAAAGATGAGCAAAGACGAATAGGAACAAGTCAAGAGGAGGGAAGGTAAATCGAGGTCTGGCATTGCGCTTTGCCTTTGGGGGACTTTGGTGTCTTTCTCAGATGATGTGAACCGTGGTCAGTGTGGAAGGGGGCGACCAGACTCCCTTTGTCTCCTGGGCATGTAGAACTACTCAATACAAAGCCCTCAAACACCACCTGTCTTGATAAGTCCCACATAGAGTCTGCCCACTTCTTGCACGTGCATAGGACTGATGGACGTTGCCCCATTGTATTACATTTCAAATAACAGAATTCAATTTGAACTGGAGGAATACAGTAAGAATAGCGTCTCGGAAAATGTATCAATGGAAGAGTTTTTAAAACATTAATAATAAGCCGAACTTTTGAAAAAAAAATGAATACTTGAAGGATTCAAATGAAGATGGAAACAGTGATGTGGCTGCAGCTCTAACTTGATTTAAAGCACATTTTCTTAATTCCTTTGATATTAGATGCTGTCCTTAGTCACTTTTCTATTGCTGTGATAAAATGCCCTGACAGAAACATGTTAGGCAAGAAAGGGTCTGTTTAACTCATAGTTCAGAGGGATGGAGCTCATCGTGGCTGGAAGGCACAGCAGCAGCAGAGGGCTGGCCTGACAAAGGGCGCAGAGAGATCTCACCCTGTCCACACAGGAAGCAAAGCCAGAGACCAGCCAGTGAAGCCAGGCTGTAAGATCTCTAAGCCCATCCCTAGTGACCTACTTCCTCCAGCAAAGCTCTGCATCCTAAAGCTTCCATAACCTTCCCAACAGCCCTCCCAGCTGGGGACCCTATGGGGGACATTTTTCATTCCCATGACCACAGATGTTGGTGGTGGTACAAGGAAGGGTCATGGCTCTGCTGAGAACTCAGTTCAAGCCATCAAACCAGAGTGCTACTGTTTCTTCGTTGCATCATTATTTAAAAACACAAGTCCTTTTTCTGGACTGCCTTTGTTGTGAGTGATAGAAACAATTCAAACTAAATTAAACCGAAGGAAAGAGGAATTTGTTGGAAGGATATTAAAGTCTCTCATATGATCAAAGGAAGGGTTGCGTAGCTAAGCTTTGGGTGAATAGAAAGCGACTGGGTCTCAAGAGTGGTTGGGAGCTAGGCTGGTCCCTTGATGGAGACCCTCCATCTATCACTCCTGCTTTCTTCTCTGTCTTGTCCTGGCTTTCTTACAATGCAAAGCAATTTATTTTCTTCGTGGTGGAAACACAGCCACCATCCTCCCCTCGGCATCACATTATTTTGTTTTCACAGTTTTGAAGGAGAGTTATTGACTTGTTCATTTGTGATATGAAAATTAACAGAGGGGTTTTCATTAGCCAGCCTGGGTCATGGTGCCCATTCTAACCAACTACCAAAGGAAAGGGTCACATAAGCTCTCCCTGAGCAAGCTACTGCAGCTAAATTAGCTAATTGTTCCTGGACAAGGAGAGGGGACTGGGAGAGGCAGACAGTAAGCAATTTGCATACTAGCTTTAAATTCTAAAGATGCAAAAGATAGAATTGGTTCAGTCATCGTAGTACTGTCTTGGATTCCCACTCTAGCTGAAAGCATTTCTCCCCTAAGTTTTAATAAATATCAAGATATTCTGGGAAATTCGAAGATGTTATGTGACCAATCAGGCACTCAGTCTAAGGATGTGGTAGGTGGTGAAGACTTGAGACTTGGAAGTGCCTGGAGGCTTTCAAGAACAAGGACAGTATGAGCTGTGGGCCCGTGGGCAAGCAAAAGTTGGTCCAAAACACAGAGTCTAATAATGTGATAGAAAAGAATCCTAAAGCATAAAGTGTACTCTTCCTTCTGAAACATGTACACAGTACATTATGCACATACAACTAGTAATGTTCTAAGAATAAAGATATATGAAAAACCTTCATAACAATTAAAGTCTTAAACATGTCTTCAAGTCATGGAATGATGGCTACACTTATATGTACACTTGGCTAGGCTATAGGGACCAGTTGCCTGGCTAGGTTATAGCACCCAGTTGCTCAGCTAGGCCATAGCACTGAGTTTCTTGAACACACAGCAGAAAGCAGTTGTTGTGAAGATGCTGAAATGTGATGATGAACAAGTTTAATCAGCACACTCTGAGTAAAGGAGATTAGCATTAGCACATGCAGTGGGCCTTATCCAATCAATTGATTGCCTGAAGAGAGAAGGAAGCTTCCTCATAAAGGAGGGACGTCTGTATTCCTTCTGCTTTCCAGCTCAGGACGGTAACCTCAACAGTTCTATGGTTCCCAGCCAGAAAACCTGCCCTGAAGACGTCAGACTTCCTGGTCTCCATAAACCAGTTCCTCAAAATAGTGGTTCTCTTTCTCCATAGCCCATTGGTCCTATTTCACCAGGCCTCTGGAGAACCCCAGTACACAGGAGTCACAGAGCTTGCTGGATCCTTGCTCCACAGCAAGTCCAATAGTTTTCACTGGAACATTATTGGCCAAGGAGAATTTCTTATTGTAACAACCAAAATCACTCCCAAAGATTTCCCAACTCCCTCTTGGGTACTGACTGGGTCTTGCTCAGTTGATAAACTGCCAGTTCAACCTATCTGTTTAATAGGTGAAAAAAAGTGGATGTTTTTTAAAAAGTGTATTTTTCCCGCTGGTATTGATTAGTGGCCAGATAAATACAAGTCAGATTAAATGTAAATACAAATATATAAATCTTATGAAATAACCTAAATGTGTTCATTTATACATTGAGTGTATAAAAGCCAAGCACATGATGAATTGAACACTAGCTAAATCCAATAGCTGAACAGGTATTCATCCTGTTCATATGAATGCTTATCTTCATTTCAATGCTGACATTGAAAGACTAATTTGGCACTGAGAAATGACACCATTTATAAGCATTATGCAAATTGAAACTAATGTCTGGATTTACATATATTACCAATATAGCTATAAGTGACACATAGGGCTATATGAGTTACAAATTTCTGTTCACTGAATAAATTCCTTTTTCACTCTGTAACTGATTTGGAAACTACAGGAAAAACTGGTTAGTCTTCTGACAAAAATATGTATCTTTACTTAAAGAGGTTTGGGACTGAGGGATTAAGAAGAGACAGCCTCATTTCTGATGTTTCCTGTGACAGAACTTTGAAAGAACCAGATTTCAGAGAGTGGGAGCATTCAGGAGGAAGCCCACACATTCCTGGGGGCTTCCTGCCATTAATTTCTGGCATGTGTGATTAAAAGGTCCTTACCATCTTTATTCAGAAACATGGTTACAAAAAATAAAACTATATAGCTCACCACATATCATTCAAGAAATGATCTTTAATTTCTAATAATAACCTTCATCTGTAGTCAGGTTTGCCTATGTTTCAGCCCAGTTCCTGAAGAAGCACCCACAGTCACCCTGAAGTAAGTCACCTCGAATCTCTCCAGCAGTCTTTGTAGAAGAGGTCTTTGCCCCAAGTCCTGAATTTTTCTCTCGTCTCATCTGTTTCCTTCAAGATATTTAGTTTCTGTTCCCAAGAGCCTATCCTAGCACTGTACCCATGGTCTGAAGTTCAGGGCCCTGAGAGCTATTGCATACTTCCCTGTGGGATTTTTTTTCATTGCTCTTCCATTACTCACCCACAGGATCCCATCAGTATAGGGAACCTGTGATAGGTTGAATCATGTCCCCAGATCTGATGAAGCTCTAACTTCTCCATACTGCAGAACGCAATCTCCTTTAGAAATAGGATTGTGACAGATATAGTTAAGAATTCATATTCAAATAGAATCAGTCCCTAATCCATGATGATAGGGAATAGATAGACAGAGAATTCTACATGTTGACGACAGTAGGAATTGGAGTACGTGGGTCTAGATGAAAGAAGGCTCTACCAGAAGCTAAGAAAAGCCTAGAATTCCCACACAAGTGTTACAAAGGGATGTGACCCGGCTGATAACTTGGTTTCAGATTTCTGGGCTCTAGAGCTAGGAAACAATAAATTTATTTGGTGTTAAGCCAACAGGTTTGTGGCACTTTGTCCTGAAAGCCCTAGAAGACTCCCCCAGTGCCCCAGGAGACAGCTCACTCTAAGTCTTTATTTCTCCTTTTGTGTTCATCTGAACACAGCAGGGGACTCTAGTTCCATTGTGTCTTTTATTCACTGGGTGGGAACTCCGCTCCTTCCCCTCCCTTGTTCTGCTCCATCTATAGAACATCACTCACCTGCCTCTGAGGTTCCATCTATTCCAACACCAAGTACTGTCATCTGCTGACATCACTACAAACTCTAAGACATGCTGACTGTCTATGGTCCTCCCAAACTGATATGTTGAAGCCCTGCCCTCAGTGTGATAGTAATTGAGGATGAGGCCGTTTGCAGGTAATTAGGATTGGACGCAGTCATGGAGGTGGGTCCTAGTGCTGGGATCGGTGTCCTTATGATAAGAGACACTAGTGAATTCACCCTCTTCTCCTGTTGTTCATGTAGAGAAGATGTGGAAGTATGCAGTGAGCTAACTGCATACAAGCTACAGAGACTCACATTGAAATCTCTTTTGTTGGCACTTTGATTTGGGACTTCTCAGCCTCAGTGACTATGAGAAATAATAAAATGCTTTGGTTAAACCATCACTCCGTAGTATCTAATTATAACCCCCTCCCCCCAATAACACAGTACTTAACGTTTGTACTCTTTTTTCCTGGACTTGGGGCTTCAGTAATAGTCAACCCAATGCAGATTGCCCCTGGACTGGGTGACATTAGATGCCAGGACTTCCATAGCAAATCTTCATGATGTTTTTGGCTTAACACAACAGAACTTTATTCTCACAATTGTCGGAGCCAGGAGCTGAAATCAAGGTGTCATTAGAACCACGCTCCCTCTGAAGGTGCCAGAGGAGACTACTTCTTGATCTTGTTCAGGTTCCAGTGGTTCCATGCATCCTTTAGCTAATAGCTACATCGCTCCGGTCTGACTTTGTCTTTACATGCTTTCTCCTCTCCAGCATAACCTCATGTTTAATCCTTAGTGACTTATATCTCCAAGAAACTTTCTTACTAAATAAGGTCACAGTCAAGAGTTCTGGGATCCTAATAAGGAAAGACCATTCAGCCCATTAAAGATGACTACAAGAAATAAAAAAATATGATTGATTATGTTAGAAGCAAAACCAGCAAAAAGAAATCCAAAAAATGGCTTACGTGCTTTCACCCTGTCATCCTTAGACATTGTCTTAAGCAAGATTCAAGCCTCTGGTGTTTCCATATGGCCAGGAAGAAAATAACTGCAAAACTACTGAGCCGGAAATGTAGTCTTTGATTTTCCACTTAGTGACAGGCTGACTTACAAAGCCTGCAGAGCCTGTGTGTGCAGCTCCTGCTTTCCTGCAATTCAACTTGAGCAATTTACATTTACAGTGCTCAGCCAATTAAGCGGCTCCTACCAACCCAAGGCAGTTACAGCATCGGAGGCAACGCATGATTACAGGTCTCTCAGTGAGTCGGCTTCCATATGTGTGCCAACTCCCAGCCGTGGTCTGTTTCCAAGGTTTCTTTTGTATCTGAAGTCTTTCCTGTGGTGTTTTAGCCTGTCTCCAAATCAGAGGATCAAGAATAGGAGGGTTGTGGATTTATCTGCACACATAGCAAAGAAAGGAGAAATTATAGAGCCAGGGGAAACAAAACCAAACATATCATCATTACAAGAGTGAAGTGTTTGAATCATTGTCCATAGCACAGCATTCCTGTTTGTTGAATTTAATTATTCTATTGATAGTCACTATAAACCAGAGAAGTTCTGAGACATTGTTAGCTTTATCTACAGATAATTAACCTGACATTGGGAAGATTTGAAACTGTTTCCCAGAACCTACAGTTTATAAGCGTTACATAGAAACATAAAATTAATGGAGGATTTTTGACAAACGATCCATAAAGGTTCTTTCTAGAGAAGGTTCATTTCTGAAATATTTTTTGTGGTCATTTAAATAAGCTTATGATTATCCAAAGTAAGTAACCTATAAATAATGCTGATTGGGCTTTTTTCTAAAAATAAATAAATTTTGTTTATTGTAAGAGCACTGTAGTGAGCTGATGGAAACCCTTTCAATGGAAAACATAAAATGATAGTGACAACTTTTGGCCTAAAGACATGGGATGCAGAGGTTTTGTCTGAAATAGGAAAAAAAAAAAAAAAAGAAAATGTTGAGCCTAGAATCCAACTTGCCAGTGTGTCTTAAAGAATGACTTCCACTTTCTCCCAAATGCTAAAGATTTTGTCGTCTTGAGAAGCCTGAAATGATGAAGCATCAACGAGCAGGATAGGCCTGAGCAATGCAATCAGCTCAGCCATGCAGACTGCAGATACATCAGTCAGAAAGAAAAGGGAAGTTCTTAGCAAGCACCTTCCATCTGAAAGAAAGAGAAGACTCAGAGCTCGATTTCTAGCCAGGTGCTCGGCTAAGAGCGCTTGAATTGAGATGCAAAAGATTTAAAAGATAACCCTGCTCAGTCTCTCAGATATCATCAAATGTCTCTTTAAATCTTTCAAAGGCTCCAAAATTCTTCCTCCAGAGCAAGCCTCCAGCTTACAGTTCCTTAAAGTGACAACTGGGAGGAAAATCAAAGTGCTAAAAACGTGCGTGGCTCTTTCCAAGCTAGGAAGATAGACTAGTGGAGAAAGTGCTTACTGCAGGAGGTGCTAGACAGAGCTGAGCCCCCAGCACCCCATCAGGTAGCTCACAGTTGCCTGTAACTCAAGCTCTGTGAGATCCAGTGCCCTCTTCTGACCTCCATGGGTACCAGCAGCCCACTCATACAGATACATACATGTAAAATAAAAATAATAAAAACAAATTTCTAAACAAGACCCATCTGTAACTAAATCTATTGCTCTGGCTTCTTCACACTGTGCAAGAATTGAAATTGCCATCCAAACAGACCATAATGTGAACAATTCTCCTAAGACATCTAGGTGGCCTGGAACTATACAAACTCCAGTTTTTTCATGAGACATGGGGATAAACAGCTGAAATCCTCATCTTCCAATAATGACCTTTATGAAGTGTACTAGTTATCTGTTGATATGAAGAACAGCAACACTTCTTCTGGAAGGGTATACAAACTACCCATAGATCAGGCTGCTTTGGAGATATTCCGATTCCCACTGAAGGGTTCATCTTAGGACTCCTGATTGATCTTTAATTTTGGGGTTTCATCATTAGATGTTTAGTGGCTGATAATCCTCTACTTTGTAATGTGGATATTGCTTCTTGCTCATGCTTCCTCATTCTCTTGTTTACTAGTCCCCCAAGGCCTATTGATTACAAGGAAAAAGTGTCCACATTTCCTTATAGAATAGGAAAGGTTTATGTGAACGTCACATTTCAGTTACTCCCTTCATTTACAAACCTGGAAAATGTTTCCATTTTCAAGCCTTGTGTGGCCTGTCTGCCACAAAGATCTTGCTTTTCTAATTGATGTGTAAGAGGTTCAAGGGTATAGACATCATATTGGACAGCTCTTGCCTGCAGTCATGCTAAGAAACAACCTCAAAATCAGAGCTCTGCAATGTCTAATCTTCTCTCAGATGTGTGAGGTTCAACTGGGGAAGTTCCACTTATGGCCACATATGAATCAGAATCAGCATTGTCTCCTAATACTGAAACTAGCAACTTCCCTGGGCATAAACTTTTCCTAACAGACAGCAGAAACGCAAGAGAGAAAATCACACTAAGCAAGCACATAGCAAGCTTAATTTGGCATAAGTTCCACCCAAGTTCATTGCCCAAAGCAAGCTGACAAGGGTGGAGTGGAGAAGTATATTTTTCTCTTAAAAGAGTGGCTGTAATATCACACAGCCAAGAACATGTTGTAATTTTGCCCATGTGTGCACAGAATCCATCCAATCCATACTACTCAGGAATCTCAAGGCTATTCTCTCTTGTTTACAGGAGTTGAAATTGATCGGACTGGATATCCCACACTTTGCAGCAGATCTTCCTTTGAACCGGTGTAAAAATCGCTACACAAACATCCTACCATGTAAGATGGTCAATACCTCTGATTCCTGTCTTACCTTTTAAAGGTCAAAGCATTGCTGCTGCAGCTTAATCAGTTTTTCCACTTTTCAGCCAAACTCAGGTGTGGTCTGTATCTCAAGGTTGTCTCTGCCATTACCTGGACCTAAATAGTGTATTGATCTTATTAGATCGAAGAAGATTTCATTATGTTGCTTTCAAATAAATTGTATCTGGGCACAAGAGACTAAATATTTGACTCTTTGGGAACCAAAAGGACTTAGCCAAATTTGGGATCAAGTAATATGTGCTCTAACGAAATGTTTTCTGTCACTTCATTAACAGTGGGAGGGGCTAATGTAAAGAGAGTGCATATATTAAAATTAACAAGTTAGGTTGTGGCTTAGCATTCAGTAATAAACAGCAACATTAGAAAACAAGAGGCATGAAGCAGGATATGATAATTAGACTGCATTGTAGACTAGACTGAACTTTTGTCTCTGCAATCTTCTAGGTGGGCTGTGAAAGAATGAGAAAGAAGGAAGAATGAAAGCAAAAAAAAAGTTCTAGAAAAACAACTCCATTGTTCATATTGGTTTTGTTTTCTGGATAAGATTTGATAGAATTGTTATAATAACACTTCACATGAAACAATTTGGAATTAACATTTTCCACATAAAAATGTCTAGATAAAAAGACTCATTCACTAAAAATCTGTCAAGTTAGGAGACAACAAAATAGCCAATGCATTTAGAAAGTTTAGAAACACTGTTTTTTTTTTAAGTTATTTTATTAGGAAATTTTCTAAACATAGATCAATTGTATATTTATATTCCAAATTTGATTATCAGTATTTACATCCACACATATATACTTTCACACTTTCACTCGTAGGTCAAGAAAATTTTCTTAAAAATGTTCAATACCAGGAGACCATGTAACATTGTAAACATTAAAACTTTTAGTAAGGGGCTGGAGAAATGGCTTAGGGGATACGTTCATGGACTACTCTTGCAGAGGACCTGGTTTTAGTTCCTAGCACCCATGTGGTGGCTAACAACCTTCTGTAGCTCCATTTCCAAGAGATCTGATACCCACTTCTGTTCTCCATGGGCATTGTAGGCACGTGGTACACATATATGCAGCCAAAACATCCAGACAAAAGCAGGAATCGTGAGTAGGTTTATAATCTTAACTGCTTGTGTCAGGAAGACAAATATTAGTGATCAAATCCTTTAATATAAGAAGTTAGCCTTAAACAGAAGGAAGGAGGCTGCCAGGAATGAGGAAGAAGAAGAAAGAAGAAGATAAGGGAGATAATAACATAACCAAAATATCTACTATACTTGAAATTTTCTTTATGAAACTCAGTATCATATACAGTGACTATAAACCAAAAAGGGAAAGTGTTTAAAAGAAAATAAACAAGATAGCTCAAAATAAACCAAAGAAAAAGAAGAATAACAATAACCAAGATAAAAAAGCTAAAATCAAAGATGTCTGCAGTGAGAATATAATACATGAAACAGAAAAGAATGGTAGGTAGGATATTGGGAGATACATCCTGATGGGAACAAAGCTTTAGTATGGCAGAGATGAACAAGTCTAGGGGTCTAAAACACGCTATGAAGTCTACAGCTAGTACTATAGTACGGTACACTGGAAATTTTCTAATAGAGCAGGTTTTACCTCAAAAAAGTAGCAATGTGAGATGATAGCTATCCTAATTTGCCTGACTCCAATAGTCCTTTCTACACACACACACACACACACACACACACACACACACACACATACACAGTGTTATGTATCTTAAACACTGAGGCACAAGCCCAGCACCAAAAAAACTTAAACAAACCAGTAAGTAGAACAGTAATTTGGGGGGAGGGGGCTGAGACAAGGTCTCACTGTGTAGCTCTGGCTCTTCTGGAACTTGCTATGTAGACCAGGCTAGCCTCAATATCACAGACATTCCCCTGCCTCTGTCTTCTGAGTGCTGGGATTAAAGGCATGCACTGCCACATCTTAAAAGGCCTTTACAGCTCCTGTTCTCTAGGTAAGATAGTGAGTTTTCTGGGTGTCACTGGGTGAGATGGGGATCGTATATTTAAACTACATACCATAGATTTCCATATAGTTATCCAGATATTTTAGGCCCTGTCAGTATTCTGCACAACCTCTGAGACACCTGCAGAGGATTGCTCCAGGGCCTGAAGAGCTGGTTGAGAAAGTAACTGGAGGATGATCATGCATCCATTTAACCAGGAAATGAAGACTGTGGAATTCCTCGAGCATTGGACCCCAGTAGATTGCCTACTCTGTTGCTGCCTGATTTGACTTGACATTGGATGGAGAGGGTCAAGATCATGTGTCCATCCCTCCCGATTCTTTAATACATCTTTTCATCTTATTGTTTTCAGATGACTTCAGCAGAGTGAGACTAGTCTCTATGAATGAAGAGGAAGGAGCAGACTACATTAATGCCAACTATATTCCTGTGAGTGGAAACAAATCAGACATCCTAATGTTCCAAACTCTACAGTCCAACGAGTGGAAGAGCTCTGGAATTGCGTGCATGTGTGAAACAAAGAAAAGGGGAGGGCCAGCCTTGGCTAGCAACCTAACACCAAAACAGTTTGCCCTGTTCCTCTTGGAATACAGGATTCAGGGAGAAAACTCATAGATTAGGTCAAATCTCTTTGTGAAAGACAAAGGAAAGGAAGGAAGGTCCTTACACTGGAGATCTGCTTTCTTGTGTTCCAACTGGTTTCAGAGACCAGATTCAAAGGGCTACACCGAGCACCTGTCCTTTTAAAGATCTATAAAGTTAGTGGTTATCATCAAGGTGTAGGTGTAGCTGAATAGCTTCATATCACGCAGACCTATACAGTCCTTCTGATGGCCTCTTTGATAATCAAAGTTCCATGGATGTGTGGCCCTTTGCTAGCCAAGTCATTGGTAAGATGTCAGTTTTCCCCACAGGTATAGATAGAACATTTGGCATTGATGGTACCTGGTGATGTGTTCATGATGTTACTTATCTTTCAGGGATACAACTCACCCCAAGAGTATATCGCTACCCAGGGGCCTCTGCCGGAAACCAGAAATGATTTCTGGAAGATGGTCCTCCAACAGAAGTCTCAGATCATTGTCATGCTTACTCAGTGCAATGAGAAAAGGAGGGTGAGTACCCAGCGGGGTGGGGCTGTGTCACTGAAAGTCGAGCCTGCCCCACCCAGTGCCCGGATAGCATGTCCACTGGCTCGCAGGAACTCCCGCTTCTGCCTTGCTTTACTAAAGGATGATGTTATTTTTGCTCCAGGTGAAATGTGACCACTACTGGCCATTCACGGAAGAACCCATTGCTTATGGAGACATTACCGTGGAGGTGATCTCCGAGGAAGAACAGGAAGACTGGGCCAGTAGACACTTCCGGATCAATTATGTAAGTGGCCAAGCAAAAATGTGGAGGTAGTCTCCAGTCCTGCACCTCCTCCATTGTCTCCCCACCACCAGGGCCTGGAGACCAGGTCACCACTCTGACAGTGGGCACATCTTGCTCTGCCATGATGCTTCCTGAAAGAGAGAAAAAAAACCTCACACTTTTAGTGCAATTGCTTCCCATTTTTATAAACAGTGGTATCAATGAAATGTCTTGAAAGTCAGAGGAGATAAAGTCTGCACTGGTCCACCTCAAATTAGTTCACGGCTGTCAAAGGTTCAAGCGGTATTGCTCACCAACCATGACTGGCTGGGAGGGGGGGTGGTATTCTTGGTATTTGTATTAATCAGTTATGAATATCCTTGCAGTAATGCAAGACACACATCCAACTAAACGCTTAAACCGTGACTTACTAGTTTGGATTTTGTTCCGTTTGTTTTAATTTCAGTTTTCAGAAGGCACGCCTAGGCCTCAGTGAATCATAGTTCCCTAACTCCTGGAAGTTTTACTGATATCTGAATGTTAGAGTTTCAGTAAAATGTGTCTTTCCTGCACTGCCCACTGTTTCTCTGATGATAAGTCCTTGAGCACAGCCTATTTCTGTGTCCGGCTGCAGTAGTTATTTCAGCCCAGGTCACCCAGTTTGCTTTCTATTGACAAACAGTGTATGCTATTTTTCACTCGCACAGTCCCTTTAGAGAAGCCTGTCAGATGAAGACTAAGCTTAATTGGAAAGTCCTAGATTTGTCCTTGCCCACATAGAAAAGCCCTTCCTAGTGGTACAGGCCAGGAGAGGGAAAACTGCCAGCTGTGGACCAGATTCACCCACTGCCTGTTCTGTAAAGCCCACGAGCCAAGGAAGGTTTCTTCACTTCTAAATGGTTAAAGGCTGGAGATGTAGCTTAGTGGCCTAGAGCCTGGCTGGCATGTGCAAAGCCCTGAGATCCATCTTCATCACTTCATACATTCACAGGAATAAGGTGAAATGACTGGGAAATTTTATCTGCTTTTAAGAATGCGTACTGTGTGTGACAGTGTGAGTTTATGTGCACCATATGCATGCAGGGGCCTCAGAGGTCACAGGGCATCAGAGTCTGGAGAGCTGGAGTTATGGGCAATTGTGAGTTGCCTGATGTGGGTTCTGGGAATCCAACCAAGGTCCTCTGCAAGAACAGTAAGTGCTCTTAACTTTTAACTGCTAAACTGTCTTTCCAATCTATGACTGGAAAACTTTTAAAGAATATTTCAGATGACATTATCCGTAGACTCAGGATACATACCTATCATCCCAGCACTCAGAAAACTGAAGCAAGATCAGCAGAGCAAGTCTTGATTATGCAGGCAGATTTCTGACCTCAGATTTTTAAAAAGAACTTTAGGGCTGGAGAGATGGCTTAGCAGTTAAGACAACTGGCTGCTCTTGCAGAAGACCTGGGTTCAGTCCTAGCACCCACCTGTTAACTAACAACTGTATGTAACTCCAGTACCAGGGTATCCACTGCCCTCTTCTGGCCTCTGTGGGCATTGCATGACACAGGTGTGCTTACATACATGCACATAAAACACACGTATAGAAAAAATATTTTTTAAGAAAGAACTTTTAAAAAAGAATATTTCATATGAACTATTACGTCAATTATATGAAATTTAGATTTCATTGTCCATGAGGAATGTTATATTGGAACACAGCCCATGTGAGAATTGCATGACCTGAAAAATCCAAAATATTTACTATCTGGCCCTTTCTAGAAAAATGTATACTGACCTTTCATGTAAACAAAGATTACCCAAATCAGTCACAACACAAGCACACAGTAACTATCCACTTACTGACATTCACAAGAGAGAAGCAACTTCTCAGTGACTGATTCCCTGATAATGGCTTTGCAGGTGTCGTGCAGACAGTTCAGGCCCATTGAATGTGGGACTGACAGACTGTTTCATGATCTTCCATTATTTTGAATTGCCTGCTCCTCATTTCTGAGCACACTTCTCCTCAAACACAGCATCAGCCCACACATCACTCCTCCACCAGGCCTCCCTTGGTATCTGAGACGCCTTCCTCGCTGCCACAGAATTCCCTGAATGCTGCTCTGTCTCAGCACACAGTAGTTCCACTTCCTGTTTCCTCTCTTCCTCCCACAGGATAGTGTCTGTTTTGCTAGCAAGTATTCTATCTTGGTAGAGTGAATAAATTTGTGAGTTATTTCAAAACCAATAAAGCACTATGTAAGTCAACAGACTTCCCACCAGAGGAAATGTTTTACAATCGCAATGCCGTTTTAAATGAACATGCTTTCTGGCCCATTTCAGCAGGAAAGCCAGTGTAAACTGCTCAGGAATAGAGGACAGATCTATCCCTAGGTTCCCCACCTGGGAGAGGAAAAACTGCAGAGTACAATTCAGGGTCTGTTCTCATGCTTGCTCTGTGTACAAGGAACATTCACAAAGATCACTGTGCAATCAATAATATGCTTCTTGTCCTTGGTCCTAAGTAATGACCCCATCTTTCAATGACAACACATGAAGAGCTTGAGCAAAGGAAATAAAACACTAAATACTGATGTTTGCCTGCACGGTCTTTTTTCAGAGCTTATAAACATTCAAGAGAAGAGCGCCCTCTTTTGGCAGTATGCAGGCAGAATCCAGATTTTTAAGTTCTGCAAGGAAAGGCCAAATTAATCAAGCAACATTAAACCATGCTAATTAATCAATTTTTTTTCTTTTTAAGGTTTTGGTTATGTTCTTCTTTCTTCCTTCCATATTGAAATGTATAAATATCCCAAGTAGAGCAAGATGTAAATACATTAAGGAGAAAATCAGGGTAAGAGGAATTTGGGGTAGCTCTGATAAAAGCAGAAGGTTTGAAGAGGGTTAGAGAGATGGCTCAGTGGTTAAGAGCACTGGCTGCTCTTGCAGAGGACCCAGGTTCAATTCCCAGCACCCACATGGCAGCTAACAATCATCCATAACTCCAGTTCCAGGGAATCCAGTGCTCTCTTGACCTCTGTTGGCATTTCTGGGTATGGGTGACTTACACATATGCAGGCATTATAGTCACACACATAAAATAAAAATAATTAATAAAATACAGTTTTAAAAGGAATATGATCACAATACACAGCTTTAGTCACATGAACTGCAGAAATATCTGTTTGGGTCTTTTTCTATTATTACTATTTTATCCTAGGGACCCCATGCATTGCTATCAATTGAGAGGACTAATGCTAATTCCAGGGTCCCTACCTTGTAACTATGGAGAATCTACTCACATTCTAGTGGTTTCCTGGTTGTATGCTTTTTAGCTGAATAGATTTTTCCAATTAACTGTATTAAAATATGAACATGGAGTGACAGTGCACAGAGGACGGCTTACAGGCCTTGTGCTAATTGAGATAAACATCAGGGCAGAACTGGAGTCTTCATGAGGATATCTAGTAATCCACGTTCTTTGATGACTCTCATTAATGTTTGCGCTGTTGAATAATTGTTATTCTGTGCAATTCATTATGGGCGAGATGCTTTCTTGACGTTTTCTTTGAAGAGAGCAGTAAGAGAAGCCAGCATCTCTACAGCGTGTTCATGCTGTGTGTCTAAGACAGAGAGTCCTCAGTCAGAAGAGGCTGTCAGATCACCTGGACCTGGAGCTGCCATGTGGGTGCTGGGAATCGAACCCAGGATCTGTGCAGCCAGTGCTCTTAACTACCGAACCATCTCTCCAGCCCAGATTTTTTAAATGTAATCTTAGAAAAGCATATAAGGGCTAGAGAAGGAGCACATGCAGGTGTGGGTTGAACTGGAGCTTCAGTCACATCCCAAGGCGTGTGCTGGGCATGCAGGTACCATAGAGAGGTCCCATTCTGATGCAGAGATGGATTTCTTTTCATGTTGATAACAGTCCTTCTCTGCAGGTTCCTTCAGCACAAGGGTGTAATTGCTCAAGCATTTTCCAGGACGGCAGCTCAGCTGTCCTGAAAGGCATCTCATGCAGGAGAAGTGTCCAGAACTATCACTAGCAGCAGCTGGGAAAAGGGCTCATGGAGTGGGAAGAGGAATCTAACTAGGGCACCAACAATAGCTGCTTCTAAATGACAAAGCCAAGGTGTCGGTCCTAGCCAGAGTAAGCTCCTGTTCTTAACTATACAGGCGTAGATTAGCCTCTGGGTCCTACCATTGGAGACCTCACACAAGTTCGTTGAACCTTTTTCTTCAGGACCTACTTGGTGCTCAGAGCCGGAAAGGGAAGGGCCCTGAGCAGGAGCACCACGTAGCTCCTCCTCCTTTCAGACCATCTTATGGTCTTCAGTAGCCAAGGAGGCCACCCTGATAGTGGGTAACTGGATTAACGCTTTGGCTCTTACCCTACAGGCTGATGAGGTACAGGATGTGATGCATTTTAACTACACTGCCTGGCCTGACCATGGCGTGCCTCCAGCAAATGCCGCAGAAAGCATCCTGCAGTTCGTTCACATGGTCCGACAGCAGGCAACCGAGAGCAAAGGCCCCATGATTATCCACTGCAGGTAACCTCATCCAGCGTTTCCTGTGAGTTATCTGTCTCGTTGCTCTGACAAAAGCAATGGAAGGGTGCAGTCTATCCTGGCGAGGAGTCATGAGATAAGGGCTTGAGGCAGCCGGTCATGTTGCAGCCAGTCAGGAAGCAGAGAGAAATGCATGCTGGTTGTCAGCTAGCTTTCACCTTTGTATTCAGTCCAGGACCCTAGACCATGGAATGGTGGCATCTTCCCACTTTAGTGACTCAGGTCTAGAATCTCCTTCACAGACATGCCCAGAGCTTGCCTTCTAAATAATTCTGGAAACTGTCGAGTAGAGAATCAATATTAACCATCACAAATACTGTAGTTTTCTTTTAATAGAGGAAATAGCCTATTGTTCCATAAACCCTTGATCAGATTTACTCATAAATGAAATATGATTTTTAAAAACCTATGGGTAATTATGTTTAGTATATACCCTGTTAACTTATAATATGATTAACTTAGTGGTATAGACCATGCAATATTTTTTTAATTTCGTTTTTTGAGACAGGATCGTATTCTGTAGTACAGGCTAGCCTCGCTCTTTATCCCAGGCTCTCCTCCAACTTGGAGTGATTCTCCAGCCTCAGCTTCCTGCATGCTGATATTAGAAGAACATACCACTATACTTAGCTTGAACTTTTCAAAAATAAAGAACCTGAGAGCAGAGATTCAAAGTTCTAAAAAAGTTCATTCAACTAGATCGTAGAGGAATTAAGATTCAAATCCAAGCACATGGGTATCCAAGGCTGTGTCCTTAAGAGCTGTGTGACATCATCCTTGCCCATCAGGATTCCAAGTGGTTATAGCATGATATGTACAAGTTCAAATTCTAAAAAGCTTCTCATAGCTCAAAACACTCTAAGTAGACATAAAACCAAGGAGAATGGAGGAAAAGAATAAAAATATTCAGTGTATTAAGATAAATGTGTTTCCTACGATTGTTCTTCAAAACTGGTTCTTGAATTTCAGACAGCTAAAATAAAATAAGGTAAATTTATCATCACATGATTTAAAAACACAACTTATATTAATTCCTTATGAGAAGAGTTTCCTTTGAATTTAGCCTTTCCTGCCTGCAAGTGAACAGAGCTCCGTCAAAATTCATCCCTGTGACAAAATGTTATAAAACTATTATGTGAACTCAAAAGATTAGGAAACAGGCATGATTCGAGATGCATATCAACGTAAAGATGTTGAGGGAGCATCAGCAGGCATGCCACCCGAACAAACAAACTTATAACCTGAGATCTAGTACCTTGTCCTTTGTGAGTTAGAATGTTAACGCTGTGCTTGTATGTGATTGTTTGTGTTTGTGTGTATATTGTGTATAGGTGTGATGTTGTGTATGTCTGTGTATGCTGTGTATTTGTGTGGTGTGTGTGATATGTATATGTATGTATTGTGTGTGGTGTGCACATATGTGTGATACGTGGTATGTGTGTGTATGTGTATGTGTGTGTGTGTGCATGTTTGTATATTCCCTAAGAGGAAATACTTCGCAAAGTGCTAAATTCCTATTTAGGGAAAAGATCATGAATTATTGTCATCCCACCTTAGACTCTCACAGTTTCAAACTGTGCTCCTGCAGATGAGATAATTCTCAAAACAGTTTTTCACAAGAGCTGAAAATAAAACGGCTCCCATCTGTGGGGTCAAACTCATGTATTCTTTTCACAGCTGTCAGCAGGTGCCATTCTAGATGTGACTTTACAGGAGCACACTTAGTGACAGATCATTTTATCTGAGAAGTCCCGGAAGGGAAGAGTTGTCTAATAGAAACAAAAAATAAAAAAAACAAGCTGGGCTCTGAAATCAAGGCTTTTAGTGATGGATTTTTTTTCCTTCTAGCAAATTCTACATCTAATTGGCTTCAACTTTATCTTTACCAAAAATGTCACCATGATTTAGAATTTGGAGCCCTTTGACTCTAAGGATGATTAGAGGAACTGATTTTAACATGCAAATATAGAGACTCAATAGAGAGTTGGCTAGCGAGTGTCAGACCACTTTTATCCACACTGGGATTTGGGAACTGGGTGTGCCTCGGTCCAAGTATTTGATTTGACTTAAGATATTTATCTAAAAGGCCTCTGGGAGATTCAGGCAGTTTTGGAGTTCATTGGAGAGGCACGTGCCCTGTAGAGCAGTCTGAGATAGTAAGTGGGATGTGTGCAAGGACCCCAGAACTGGAGTAGGCAGTGAGCATGTCAACTAGACTTTTGAGCTAGATGTGCAAAATGCACTCTAAAGATGTCCATGGGATGGGCGACTGTTAGTATGCATCAGCTCCCCAAGGGCAGATTGACCATCTCCTCAGGGTGTTCAATGTGGAGGTCTTTACTTTTCTCCGAAAACAGAGATCCAGTTGCAGAGGTACTTCTTTAAAAGAGGAGACTGTCAGAGATGTGACATCCAAAGAAACAGCCACCACCACTGCATGCTTAGGAGTTCATTAAGTGGAGAACAGTGGGAGGAGATTGGCTTTCTTGTTCAGAGATGCTCTGTGTGTAAACTCGAAAATCCCCCTTTGACTTCCAACAGCGCAGAATCCCTGTATGAGTCATATATCGTCTGAACCTTCTTTTGCAGTGCGGGAGTAGGACGGACAGGAACCTTCATTGCCCTGGACAGGCTCTTGCAGCACATTCGAGATCACGAATTTGTGGACATCTTAGGACTTGTGTCAGAAATGAGGTCATACCGAATGTCAATGGTACAAACAGAGGTAGGAACTGAATCAATACGTACGTTTTAATTTTGCCCTTGACTGAAAACTTCCTGTAATTCAACTTCACGTTTTAATATAGTTAAATTTTTAACTCAATGATTTATTTTTTGCTTTTACATTTCCTGACTATATATGTGCCAAGCTATTTCACACAATAAGTAGATATTCTCCTGTAGAAATCCACTCTGTATGTAGTGATAACATTTGTGCTGGCTTCATCTGACTTTTAGGGATACAGAGCACATGCAGTGAAACCGTTTTGAACAGACTAGAGTTTGTTGAAAGTGGAAGTCAAGCCCTTGGGAGAAATCCCATCCAAGGAAGAACATGGAACAGATGTGATTTAATTTATAGTTCAAATGATAGACTGATACAATAAGATTCTCGTTAGTGTTCCCTCCATGTGACTCTCTGCCCAGATTCCCTTTTTTTATGATATGGCATCTCTCTGTTGTCTTAGCAGCTCTTGAACCTGCTTGACCTAGACCAGATTGACCTCAGAGAGATCTGCCTGCCTCTGCCTCCCAAGTTTGAGATTAAAGGTATGAATCACCGTGCTTGGCCCAAATTCACCTTTGGTAATAGGCTGGATTTGTGGATTCTGAACCCTCTTGATTTGAAGAACCTACAGCGGCCAGCACTGCTCCATTCCCTTTGAGACTGTCTTATATTAACATGATGCAACCCAGAATATCCAACATGTTATTCACCAGTAGTCCCTCTGCCTCCTCTTCCCCTCAAGTGCTTCCTTCCCTTGAAGCCTTGGAATGTACTCAGCCAGGAGGGGCGGTCCCCAAGGTCCTGGAAAAGAGAGCATTGTGTTGCCCCCAGTCAACAATGGGGTGCAGCAGTGTGGGCTCTGAAACCAAAGCTCACTGGCTTTTTTATAATCCAATCACCCAGCCATAAGGTAACTTCCTGGCCTATGGGCACAACAAATATTTTATTTTCCTGGAAACGTGTGTGGGAGGATACTTTCTGTGTGGAACAGAATACAGCCTAGCCTGACCTCTTACCAAGAGATTAAGACTGTGGTCTTCCTCATGTAGCTTCTATCCAGCACCACTAGGTGTCAGCATAACTCAAATAGCCTGGAGGGCGATGGATGCGTCTCTGGCACAGTATATATTTCCTTCCCTTGTTTACTTTTATTTCCTCCTATCTTCTAACCCCATCTGAGCAAGGCTTGTCAAAGCCATTCCAATATATTTATTTCCAAGCTCTACCTTGGTCACACTAGTTTGGAGGGAGTGATCTACTAACATATATCCCTATATGTTACATATAAATCCCACACTTCAAAGGACTGCATCTTAAGTATCTTGTGTCTGCCCCACTTCCTTAATTTATACCTGTTCTGCCTTTATGGACTTTGATTATAAACTGTTGGCTTTTGATTTTTTTCCCTACCAGAGAATCATAATCCCTTCTTAAAAGCTACCTTCGAGCACATGGACTTTCCTTTCCAGCTCTGCTATTTTTCTTGTCAGACAGAGGAGGCACCTTGGGACTTCCCACACAGCCGAAACAATGTTTCATTTTCTTTCTTCTTTGGCTCAAATTTTAGTTGTCTGACTTCCTTGTTTACCACAGCATTTTGGGTTAACGTCTCCACAGAAAATGTCTTTTGACATTCCCTCCAGGAACTTGCTGGAGAAGTCAAAGTCCTGGAAGAGGACACAGGTCTCTCATCCTACAGCTGTCCCAGCTATTCCAACTCTACGTGAGCTCCCTCAGGATCTAGTGATGGGTGCCTTACAGTTCCAGTTATTTATTTATGTCCATTTTGTTGGTTATGAGTAGAACACCTTGTCTATTTACTTTAATTTCATTCTGTTCATGTATTCAACCTGGTCCAACCTGTATTTTCCAAGGTAATTTGACTTATCTGACTTGCTCCTCCAGCCCACTCACATTGAAATCCTGCTGTCTGCTAATACTTAGTTAATAAGTAAAGAACAAAGAACAGAATGATTCTTCTTACCCTTGCCAGCCAAGCAGGAGGACTCCAGTTGTGCTCTGGTCTTCCTGTCTGGAATGAGCCCATGAATTAAACAGCATATATCTCCTCATTTTTGTCACTAACTTTCCACCTTTCGCTATACACTCACTGCCTCGAGTCTGTCACCCCATTCGAGACTGAAAAAATGGAAAATGTGACTGATTCAAGCAGTCATGTCCTCAGGAGCCTGTCTTGGGAGCATCACAGCATGTCGGGAGCAGTGTGTTGTGTCCTGTGCTGCTTCTCTCCTAATCAGTCACACTTCAGAGATTCTCCTCGCTAGTGGAGGGACAGTTAGAAACAATGCCAGACCCTGGAGAAGGCCAGAGCCTTAGCGTTAGCACTGCCTAAGTCGTGTCGCCTCCCAGGGCTCTCATTTCTCATCTCTAAAACAGGATGGACAAGTCTCAAAGAATACATTGTGTCAGATGACAAAATCCAGACAAGTGCTTTGGAACAGCACAGTACCACCTACAGATAGATGGTCTTTGTCTCTCTGGGGCACTTTTCTATTTTCGGCAAATATTGTGTTTCGGTTTCCTCTCTGTGGAGGTCAGTTAGGCTTCTGCTTTGAGCAAATTTTCCTCCCTATCAGTCTCTTAGGGATATGTTCATAGCCTGTTACTTTTTTGCTATGCTTTTGGGGGCTTGTTGTTATTAATCTGTTTTGATGGAGGGTTGTTTATTTTTTATTAGTACATATCAATTATGCATAATAGTCAAATGAATTATGCATAATAATGTTTCATCATGACATTTGTAGACAGGTATAATTTTGTTCATTCATCTACTCCTCTTGTCCCTCTCCCTCTCTTGTTGAACCCTTCCTCTTCAAAACTAGACCCCCCCACACACTTTATGTCTGTGTGTGTGTGTGTGTGTGTGTGTGTGTGTGTGTGTCCCAGTGAGTTTCATTAGGGTTGTTTATGAGAGTATGGGTGACAGGCTATTTAGAGGCACTCACACTTAGGCATCACTACATCACTGAAGGGACTGGCTCTTCCTTGTTTTTGACACAGTTTGGCCACTGGGCCATCTTGGTGATGACCAGAGCCTCCTCTGTTCCTAATGTCCACATAACACCAGAAACAATGGCATGATGTGTGAGGCCCACAGTGGAGAGCTCGGGTTCTAATGAGAGGTTATAACACATGGGAACATACTTCATGATTCATAATTTCTCCAGAGCTTCTTCAGAACACAGAGTAGATAAGGGTTCAACCCACTAGGGCTGGAAGAATTGGCTTTTATCTTTTGTAGTTAGTTCTTCTGCAAGGAGCTGTTCAAATCCTGTGGGCATCTTGACCGGACCTCATTTAGAGGTTAATAGCTAATGTGTTTGTGTACAAAGAAGCACTAAGAAGAACGGTCAAGAAAAACCACGAACATACTCATTTTTCTGGCACAAAGATAACTAACCTTAATACTTTGTTGATGAAACCTTAGCTTTCAGTTATGTGTAAATATACGTTTGTGCTCATATAACATATACATGCATGTATTTTTACATGGTATATTAATACATGCATACATATCACAAAGCTCTTAAATTCCATTTTAAGGACTTCATTAAACCATTTTCTTATTTGTAGAACATTAAAATTTTTCTGTTTCCCTGTGTCTGTTTTATAGTACATTGTTTACAGGGCATTAAATTGTTTTTGCTTTTTATTATCATCTATGTCCACACCACTTATCAATGCTTTGTTAATATTATTTCACCAATTATAATTAAGAATGATCACCTTGTCAATTTCTAATTATCAATGAATTTTTATTTTATCCTCTAGTTATGCTTACTTTATCAATGAAAAAATTTACTTTTTTTTTTTTTTTACTCTACTTGGCCTTTTTTTTTCTTTCTTTTATTAAATATTTTTTGAGCCATGGTCTCACAGTGTAACCCAGGTTGGCCTTCAGCTTTCGTTCCTTCTACCTCAGCCTGCATAGCTCTGGGCTAACCAGAATGTGCTACCACACCCAGATACATGAACACTTTTTGCATGTGTTTTAATGATCTTTTGGTTTACTTCAAAAAAAAAAAATCACTTAATGAAGCCAGATGTGGTAAAACATGGCTTTAATCCCAACACTCAGGAGGCAGAGGCAGGAAGATCTCTGTGAGATAAAGGCCAGCCTAGCCTCCATAACGAGTTCCAGGCCAGTTAGGGCTACAGGAAGACCTTGTCTCAAGAAGATAAAAAAATTAATTAAATAATTAATAATTAATGGGTATACACTTCTAGAAACTAGGAATAAAAAAGCACATTTCTGGACTGCATAGTGGTACATGACCTTAATCCAGCACTCGGGAGACAGAAGCAGGTGGATTTCTCTCAGGCTGAGACCACCTTCGCCTACATAGTGAGTTCACATAGGTCCTAGCTATTGGGGATATTTTATCTAGTGGTTGTATAATTTTCTTTGTCTGTCTGCAGGTGTTACTGATTTGTACAACTTTCTAGCAAAAACTTCTCTTTATTTTGTCATCATTTTGAAAACATTTCCCTTGACTTTGCTCCCTCTTTGATTGTTATTTTGTTAACAGTAGCTTGAAAGTTTGTGTTTTTTTCTATTGCTTGGAGTTTTAGAAAGTCCCCTCATCAGGAGGAATTAACCTATAATTAGCCTATGCTTCCCTTCCTGTTTTTGTTGTCTAATTTAGGCTCCCTGGAGTTCACTTCAGTGTGTAATGAGGTGTACACTATTTTTTTTTTAATTGTCCCAGTTGAATGTCCACTGACTTTAGCACTCCACACAGATGGATGGTCCCCTGCACTCCGTGGCAACTGCAGCTTATAAAGCTGTGGATTACATACCTGAAATTTGTTGAGAGAATAGTTCTATAGTGTTTTCATCATCAGAAAACAATGGCAACTGTGTGAGGTGGTATGTGTTCTTTGATGTGACTAGGCTAGTCATCTCACTATGTATATGGTCATCACACTGTAAACCTTATATGCATACATTACTAGTATACCTCAATTAAACTAGAAGAAGCTAGAAAAAGGTACTGGGGACTGGGGAGATGGCTCAGTGGGTAAAATGTTTGATGTATACGTGTGGGGACGGGGTTTGGATTCCCAATACCCACCCAAAAATCAGGGCCCTTGTCTTTATTCCTGGTAGTAGGGAGGCAGAAACAGGGGTCTCCCTTGGAGTTCACTGGCCACTTGCCCTTGCCAAATTTGCAAACACCAGTTTCCATGAGACACCTGATCTCAAAAAAAAGGTGGACAGGGATGGAGGAATATACCCGATGTTTGCCTCTATATGCACAATGCGAATGCACATCATACACACACACACAGACACACACACCCTGAAAGGAAATGATGTTCTAAGCTCTATCACTAATAAAAATACCTTCACAGTTCATTCTCTTGGATTATCTACTTTGGAAACTAACTCCATAAAGAGATGAATGTGATGTCTTCTCACATCAGACCCTTATCATTATTCTGCCTGCTATGAAATGTTTCATTTTCACATGTGGGTCCCACTCTGAGGTCTGCTTTTGTTTTCTGTCCTAGGAGCAGTACATCTTTATCCATCAGTGTGTGCAACTGATGTGGCTGAGGAAGAAGCAGCAGTTCTGTATCAGTGATGTCATCTATGAAAACGTCAGCAAGTCCTAGCTCTGAATCGGGAGCAGTAAGTATAGGATCTCTTTGAATAAGGGGAGGGGACATGTTGGAACTGGACAAAAGGCAATCGTTTGTGTAGATGCTGACTTCGTGCTAGTCTTCCCAATCAACTCTCAGCCCCTCAGGGGTAGGCAGAGGGAGTCACAAACGCCCACACAGATGATTCTGTGTCATATATACCTGGTCTTCAAACTTCAGCACTACTTGGTGGCTAGCAACAAGCCAGGGCTTCTGTAGCTTGTGATGATTTTCCTTCCCTTCCCTCTACCTTTAACCATTCTGATATTGGATCTGTGTCTGCAACAGAGACACTACCTTCCATCTCTATCTAGATATTCGTGAAAATGTTTTATTGGTTACAAGAGGTCATAAGCTGGAGTCAGGACTCCCAAAAAGAGTTTTCAGTGGAGAGAGGACTCCCTGGAACCTAAGTATAATGGATTCTGAAAATGCTCTAAGCCCTATGACTGTGAGAAGGTACTTGAGAGGGTCACAAAGCTTAGGTAACATAATCGGTGACTTATGCTCACATTTGGACTAGAAAATCAAAACATGAAGGTGTGGATCTTGTCTGAATTAACAAGTAGACTCAGGATCCAGTTCAATAACAGGGCAGTATGTCTGACTGTTGTGTGGTACAGGAGCCATTGACAGAGTGAGGAGCGGGGAGAAGAGCATTATGGGTTAGCCATGGCAAGACCATCAGCCTGGTACCTCTGTGTCCACTAAGAAGGAATCAGAGCAGCCCCAGGCAGCAGGAACAATGGAAAACAAGGAAAGAGAGAGATGAGTTGATATGTGAAGAGAAAGATATTGAGACCCACAGGAAGAGTCTCACCAAGAAAGATTCAACGATAAGTTCACGCCCACAAGGGTTGTGGCAAGCAGAGTTCGCGCAGGAAGAAAGCTGCTGATATCCCAAGCTGCTAACTGTCTTTCTCTCATTCACAGGTCAGGACCAGTGTGCAGCCATCCTCCTTTGCTTCCAGATTCTTTGCCGGAGCTCTCTAGCCACTTTGCTAAAAGAAGCCCCTGCTCTGTAGTATGTGGCCAAGGGGGTAATTTATCTCACAGAAGCACCGGGAAGACGCAGCCTTAAGGAGCCTACAGTGTCTTTTGAACTCTTCACTTCTGGACATCTGAAGGATCAAATTCACTAGAATTCAGGAAGGTCATTCCAGGAAGGTCATGATGCTCTGCCCAGGGCAGGAAATGCAATGCTTCCCAAGAGTTTCGTTGGCCCTTTGCTGCTTGGGCTAAGTTGATTATTTTTAAGTGCAATAGGTTTTGTATGGATGTGATTTTATCTGAAAGTTGAATTATTTGCCCATGTCATTGATCAATGCTGTAGTTCAGGAAACAACAGGCATTGTTATCACCAAGTTATAGCTCATTCTTTAAGAGGCATGGCCACATAGGAAGATGTGATATATCTACTCCAAAGGCAACGATAAAGTGTGATCTGGTCTCCAATCAGGAATGGGTGGTTAGACAGGGAAGAGAGAGACATTCTGCCCCAAGATCAACTGGTTTATCTTTTCCTGTTTCCAATATGACAACCTGTATTTTAAAGTAGAGTAGAAGAAAAATTTTGTCAGAGTTGTCCTAGTTCTTGATGGCTTTCTTTCTTCTTGACGGTTAGGTGTTCTTCCGTGGTCCTTTTGGACTAATGTCACAGTCCTGTACAAACAACCCGATCTGATTTGGCAGTGTTCAAGTCTAACTCTGAACTCCTTTGCTATCTGAACAATGTTGGTGCCTAGGCCTTGCGTTCATTTTTCTGTTAACCTGCATATCCGTGAAAGATGTTTCACCAAGAACTAGCTGATGTGAGCTGCGAATTCATGAAGTCATGGCAACAAACTCAGCATGCTAGGACAATTTCTGGTCTACATCCCTTGGTAATAATGTCAAATGTCTCTATGAATTCTGACAGAAATCTCTTGTTTCTTTTTGGTTGTCAGATTTATTTTAACATGTGTGGCTTAGTAGCATTTCATTCTCTGGATTTTGTATAATTAAAGTACATGATTGTGTATTGTGACCATGAATATTGTCAAGGTGGACATCGATCACATTACAAGACCTGTTACTTTGTGCCTGAGATAGAAGAGTTGATGGTCTAGACATTCAAAGGGGAACATTCTGAGTTGAAAGTAAACACAGCTGGCTGATTCCCTGTGGCAGTGTGGCCATTGTGAGACAGTATCTGTTCTTTGCCCTAACCCCAAAGTTCTCTCCATTCCCAATTATCCTTATTTTTTAAATATTTTATTTATTGTTTTTACTTAATTTGTATGAGTGCATTACCTGCATGTATGTAAGTGCACCAGGGTCACGCAATGCCTGCGGAGATCAGAAGAGGGTGTCAAATGGAGTTAAAGGCGGTTGTCAACCGCCATATGGGTGCTGGGAACCAAACCCAGACCCAGTGTAAGAACAGCCAGTGCTCTTAACTGCTAAGACATCTCTCCAGCCCCGCAACTAACTTTATTTAAGATTCATTTATAATTGTGTGGGGTGCAGGTGCTTGTGGCAGCCAGAAGAGGGCATCATATCCCCTGAAGATAGAGCTACAAAGGGTTGTGAGCACTCTGCCATAAGTGCTAGGAACTGGACTCAGGTCCTCTGAGAGAGTATAGGAGGCCTGGCCGCAGCCGATGCTGGCAAAGGTCCTTGCAATGTCAAGCCAGCAAGTCTCTGTCACCTGGCAGGAGGAATGGCAGAGAATGTCCGTATCCTGCAGGTTGACAGCTTGGGCTCCTCAGAGATTGTCAGATTTGTTTTGTTTTGTTTTATTCCCACCTGCTTTGCTGTCCTGACTCCCTCCTCCTCTTCTCACCTTTCTCCTAACACCCCCCCTCAGCCTCCACCCTTCTCCTAACACACCCCCCTCTCAGCCTCCATGGATATTTTAGTTACACATCACATCAGTCTTAGAAACAAATAAGGTTAAAGACAAGTGGCAAATGTATAAGGGACACTCATGGAACCTCAGAGGCAAGTCCGAGGGAACTTGTGCAACCGGGAAAGTGCCCTTGTGAAGGCATAGGTCTTCCACTGCTACAATGGTGTGTCTCGAGTTCTGCAACTTGGAACATGGCTTCCCATGAAACAAAGCCCTTCATAAATCTTTCATGCTTTCCCTGAACACTGGGTCACAGGAGGGATCAAGTAATGCCAGATCAGTTTTCCCAAAAGAAACGATGGGGTACGCAGAGCTCTTCCTGCGAACTCAGAGCCGTCCCAGGGAAGCAGGTTTCCAGATCCTTCTGCTGTCAGACTTCATGGTGGGAATGATACTCAGTTAGAAAACTCAGCTTTTACTCCCATTATGAGTGTGGAATTTCAGTGAACACACTGTACAGTGTTGATAATATCATCATAGATTTGCAAGTATTAAAAATATCAGATGGGATAATTCACCCAAAGATTCTTTGCTTGATTCTCCGACGTATCCTAAGGCTACTCCAAACAGCTCAGTTTCTACTTCTAGACACACTTTACCATTCAGAAGCAAGGTCCCCGGAGGGTCTGCATTATTAATTAAGTTTTCAAAAAATCACTTGAGTAGTGCTTTGTGCTGAATGAACACAGAGAGCCTAGCATATGTAGTTCATAAAAACCCATGTATGGTACATAGAAAGAGCAGATACTGTATGGCAAAATATTTGTCTTTGAATGTTGTTGAAATTGAACTTGTGGGCTGCAAAAGACAACAGTGAAACTGTCATTAGGGTCTAATTTATAAACAATTAACACTAAGAGATATATCCACTGCTGCACACTGTGTGACTTTATTTAACTTGAAAAGGGTGATAAATGTCATTTTTTGGATATATCTCTATTCCATAATCTTCATTTTATCACTACAAAGAAAATATTACCCCAAAACTTTTAAATGAGGAAATTTAAGATGTTTTTAACCTCAGGTTTTATAATGTCACCTATAATGTCTCTCTTAAAAGCGACTCTGTCTCCCAGAGGACCAAATATCTTTCAGAGGAGGCTGTGAGGTCCACATGAAAAGCAAGAGCTGGGACCTTTGTGTCTAAATTTTCTGCAGACCACAGGATAGCTGCTGGCTGGAAGGCTGGCCCTTTGCCAAAGAGTTAAAGTTACTGAGTCCGATCTCTGAGGACAGAACTCGCCCTGCTTTCTAGCAAGGAGACCTTCCTTTACACCCCGGGGAATGTCTGATGCAATGTGCTTCAAATAGCTGGCTGGTTTCCTAGCTCACAGATCTCCAGCCTGGTGCTTGGCACGGGGCAGAGTCCAGGAATCCTGCCCAGGATAGAATATGATAGTCACCTTAGCCAAATGGGTTATAGAGCATCAAAACATGACATGGAAAAGAGCAGACATTCTACCCCTGGTTTTCAACAACCATGCCGGAGTGCCTATAAGGGAAATTTCAGCCATAGCATTTCTGATCGCTCACCACCCAGAAGAGGGGGCCCGTTGTTTACACAATCAAGGAGTGGTGAGTGTTTATAACAAGACTGTCTGTTAATGTGCCTCTATTAAGGCAGTTTTTGAAGTTAAACATTACACTCCTCCTTTATCCAGTGACCCTCCCCCAAAAGAAAAACCCTCCAATTTATACTTTGTGACCAGTATAATATGTTAGATACCACATTAAGCACAATGGAGTGATATGCAGATTATTTACTTTTCATTTTTATTTTATGAGTGTGAGTGTTTTGCCTACATGTACATACATGTACTATGCAGTGCATGTAAATCCATGCAGGCCAGAAGAGGGTGTCAGATTCCCTCGAACAGGAGTTTCAGATGGTTGTTAGCTGCCATGTGGGTGCTGGGAACTGAACCCAGGTCCTGTAACAAGAACAGCCAGTGCTCTTAATTCCTCCAGCCCCCAATATGCAGAATTTTAAAAATGGATTCCAAATCTGAATTTTGTTGTTAGAAGGACCAAGACCTCCATGCTTTCTTCTAGCTCCTCAAACATCATCCATGTATCGTCTGGTCATGACCACCATCTAGTAGGATGCATATATGATACAGCAGTAAGTACTCAATGTTTTGGTCATTTATCTCCCACCACAGACCTTGACTTGGCCCCACTTCCTTCATGAGGATCATTAAGTTTGTCTATTCTCCCACACAGAACAGGACTCCCAACCACACACAGCCCTGGCAGATGGCAAATGCTTTTCTCCACAGCACTTCCTGCCATGAACAATAGCTCCAACCTATCCCTTCATTTGTCAGAGTGAATTTCCTTCTTTTGTTTATCTAAGGACCTGGGTGGCATTAAGAATGGATGTGTGGGACTGGAGAAATGGCTCAGCAGTTAAGAGCACTGACTGTTCTTATAGAGGACTCACGTTCTATTCTCAGGACCCACACAGAAGCTAACAACCATCCTAACTGTAGTTCCAGGGTATCTGATGCCCTCTTGGTCACTGCATGGCATGGGTGCACTTACAAACATGCAGGTATAACATATACACATAGAATAGAAATAATAAATTAAAAATATTTTTTAAAAAGAATGGATATGTCATTGATTCTCATGCATATGAGCTTAAAGCTCAAGTCTTCATTTCAGCCTAGTAACAGGGCAGGTACTGTGTAAATGCCCCAACCCCAGCCTACCTCCTCACCTGGGACCAGGCCAGTAACATGGCAGTTTCTTTTAAATGTCATAATTTCTTCATTCAAAATAGAGTTATAATATGGGAATGCTCTTTTTCAGATGGCAAAATTGGAGAATTAGAAAAGTAAGAGGCAGTGTAGGCTAAATTACAGGAAGCACCAGTTTATAAGGGAACAGAAGTAGGGTTCTGACCCAGTTCTGTCCAGCCCCAAGGCCATTTTTACTACTAATCCATGTTACTTCTCATTCATACTTGTCGTTGATAAATTGTAATAGGTCAAAATTATTAGACTTCTCTCTAGGTGATGTGTTTAATATAGAGGACAGTCTTTTAACTTGAAAAAACTAGAGTATCCATTTATTTATGGCCCATCTCATACCAGGAACCATGAAAGGGTCTGTGGCTGAAAAGACCTGTACGATGTGACATGTATTTTTAAGGATCTACATTCTGTGATGGTTTAAATGAAAATGTCCCATAAGCTCCAAGTATTTGAACATTTCTTGTCCCCAATTGATGGCGCTGTTTTGGGAAGTCTTAGAAGGTGTGGCCATGTTGGAGAAAGCACATCACTGGGGACGGGCTTAGAGAGTTTTTAAGCCTTGCTGGATTTTGAGTCCCTCTCTTGCGGCCATGATGGACGCTAATTCCCCTGGGACCATAAGCTCAAATAAACTTTTATAAGTTCCCTTGGTGGTGATTTATCATAGCAACAGAAAAGTAACCAATACAGGGTCCAAAGGAAGAAGTGGGTTTGTTTCAACTGCCTGAAAGGGGGAGAAAAATAAACTGTACTTTCCTAACGAGCCCAGAGTCATATTAGACAATATGAATGATACACGCCAGTGATGCACTCAGAAAGCACTGATGTAATATCTTCTGCACACCAGCTGGGTTACCACATCCATCCTGCCTCTGAACTTTTCCTTCTTTTAATATTTTATTTATTATTATTATTTGGTCTTTTTTAAACAGGGTCTCATCTCCCTGTAGTCCCAGATGACCGAGAACTCACTATGTAGATCAGGCTGGCCTTGAACTCACAAAGATCTGCCTGCTTTTGCCTCCCAAGTGCTGGGACTAATGGTATGTGCCACCATGCTCAGATGCTTATTTTTATTTTATTTTATGTGTAGTATGAGTACATTGCCTACATGTATGTAAATACAACCATGTCGTGCATTGACCATGGAGGTTAGAAAATGGCATCAGATCTCTTGGAACTGGAGTTAAGGACAGTTATTTGTGCCATGTGGGGTGCTGGGAACTGAACCCAGTTCTTCTGTAAGAGCAGCCAGTGCTCTTAACAGCGGAGCCATCTCTCCAGCCCCTTGAAACTTTCCTTGTTAGCAGAAGTGAACATTTCTCTCCAGGTCTCCATGAATCGCTCCAGGCTCATGATTCACTCAGAAGAATCCAGCGGATTTAGTATAACTGTAGCTTCAAACTCCTCTGCTGCTGTATAGCGTTGCTGAGACCATGTGCCTGGCTTCTGACCTGTGGTAGGTGAGGTTTCTGGACCCTGGGAAGAAACCTGAGTCCCTGAATCATGACATGGACAAAGGACACCTGCCTGCCTTGGTCTAGAAACCACTGAGCAGGCACCTCTGACTGTGCATTTGCTGAGATTCTGATCTTGTTGTACCCAGTAGTCAATTTATCGACAAGGACATAACTTTTGCAACAGTGCTTGATATCGCTAAAATGGGAACTTTTCAAAACAGTAGGGTGTAGCTGCCTGTTAAAATTCCCAGAAGACAGGTTAAAAATGAAATCTCCATGCAATATTAACCCATCATGCAGAGAGACAGCTCAAGGCGGCCATGATGGCTCTTCAGCAGATCAACTCTCTCGTGGAAATACATGTATTCCTCTTCAGAAGTTATTTTCCTTCAAGTTAGATCTCTCCCAAACTTTGTGTTGCTATTATTTTCCAAACCCTGTAACAAATCCAAAACTTGGGCATCCCACTAGAATTTACAGGAAGCTGTTGGTTTTGTGCCAGGTTCCTGAGTTACTCCTACCATAACGTCAAAGTGTTCTTACAGGAGGTTTTGAGGTATGAGGCAATGTAAGGCACCCCAGTCCTTTGTGCTGTGTCCTTTGTATTGTGTGTCCTGGTGTGTGAGTTCCAGGGCTTTGGATAGGAGTTCCAAGCCAGAAGACACAAAATCTTTCTTCAATTCTAAGGACACTCAAAACGTCCTAAGCGCTGTTTAAACTAAGAAAATTTGCAACCATTGCTTCCTTTACAAATATAAAACATGGGCTGGAGAGATGGCTCAGCAGTTAAGAACATGTGTTGCTCTTCCAGAGGCTCTCAGATCAGTTCCAGTTCCCATTTCAGATGGCTCATAATTGCCTGTAACTCTAGCCCCAGGGGGATCTGACACCCTCTTCTGGCCTCTGTGGTCACTGCACTCACACACACGTACCATACACAGACACATACATAATGAAAGATTTTAAATATAAAATCTTAAAAAAAGAAATATAAAACATAGTGGTCTTAGAAAGGCTCCTGAATGTCTCAAACCAAACTAGATGATATTATCTTTAACCAGCAATTCTGGGAGACAGAACAGTATGGGGCCAGAAGTTAAGTACAGCCAGTGGTACAGAACAAGAGAGTGTAGGGGGAGAGGCTCCAGCTCCCAGCTGACACTGTTGTCTGGTCTATGAGATGTATGGTCACAATCCCTCCTGTAACCAGGCTGCTGTAACCAAGTAACCTAGACTAAGAAGCTTATCTCTCTCAATTCTGGAGGCTGGCTGAATAACTGGAATGAGGATGATAACATTTTCGGTTCTGGGAGCTCCCTCTTCTGGCTTCTGGCTTTATTTTCACAGAACATAAAAAGAATGAGTACTCTCTGGGGTCTTTTTATAAGGACATTAATCCTTTTCAAAATTACCTCTCATGACATCCTTACCTTCCAAGACCCCAACTCCTAATACATTGGGGCCTGAGATTTCAATATATGAACTGGGGCATGACATATTCAGTCTGTTACACAGGGCTTCAAAAATAAAGATCACATGGGTAAAAACAATTCCTGGAATAGCTTAGTATAGATTAGTTATATGACTTCAGTAGAAGCCAACCTCTCGTAGACTCTAAGAATCATCATGGAAATCTTTACTAGACTAGCAAAAAGCACCTGCTACCTGAACTAGATTGCTTCAGTTTCTACAGAGAAACATCGACAATCCCCCTCCAAAACTGTCACCATTATTGACCTCAGAGTATAAATATGTTGCAGGCAAATGGGGCCAAAGCATTGCCTGAACTTCTGTTCTCTTTTAGCACATGTTTCAGCAACGTGTCCAGTCTGGGCAACTCATGTGGGAGAGGTTCTCCAGAGAGGAATGCTGGGGTCTGATTCAGTGAAGAGAAAGGTACATGCAGTTGTGCAAACTCACTGTATCCAAACTACCTTTTTAAAAGCTCACTACTGGCTGTGGATATAGCTCAGATGTTAGAAGGCTTGCCTAGCATGCATATAGTCCTGGGTTTGATCCTAGCACCTCATAAACTAGGTGTGGTGACACATATCTGTAATCCCAGGAATCGGGAGATGGAGGCTGGAGAATCAGTGGGTCATCCTCAATACACAGCAAGTTCCAGACCTAAATCACAAAGCTGAGAACAAACGGGTAGGTCGAAGAACTTTCCAGTTCCAACTTCTGTTGGTTTAGTCTCTTGGCTTTCTCTTCTGTATATTTGAAATTCCCATAACAATAATGAAAAGCTTCTGAGGCCTTCTATCCCACTTTCTTCCTAAGGTTTGAATAAGGAAACTAGAATAATTTAGAAAATGTTGGTATTCTATAAAGGAATTTATGTGAAGACTTGCTTCTATTTAGAAGAAAATGTTCATTCAACAAATACTTGGTATGTGCTTTAAGAACCAGATTTTCAGAGAGAAACCCAGACAGCAACTATGAGGCAGAGGCTCAAACAGCCAGAAGACCTCTTTACAATTAATCTCCAAAGCTGCTTCTGTTGAGCTCCAGGTGGAAAACTGTAACCCCATGCTAACATTGCCAATTTCCCAGGGACTGTAATTTTGAGCCAGGACTTCTGAAGGCTCAGAGGGTCCTGGTCCAGGCTGACGCCATGATCTCCTTCCTTCCTCACTGTGTCGTTCTAGGCATTGGCCCAACCCCGCTGCTTTCTGGGTAGGAAGGAAGATCCTGAAATCATCTTTTCTCTTCTACCTGGCTTTAGACTAGCATGTAATTTGCCCCATGCAGGGCTATCATTCCTGATATCTTCAAAAATGAACATAGATGTTCTATAATATATAAACAACAATTCAGAAATTACACACACACACACAGGCACACACACACAAGAAATTAAAATGTATAGGTCTTTCAGTTTGTCGTTTCATTGTTTCAAATAAGACACGTGCCAAATTCATATTTGCTGAGTATTTGACATACACTCCCACTTTATAAATGAGGAAATTAGAACTCAAATAATCTAAACAGCTTATAAAATGTCACTTGATAAAGGTAACAGCTAAATTCAGTTTTGTACTATTGGACTTCTATTTAACATGTAGATGGTTTGTCTGATATCATGGGTCAGTGCATTAAAAAGGTAGTTAGCAAAATATATGACCTTTTTGATGGGTTTTTGAGAAAGAGCCTGGCTATGTAGTCTTGGGACTCAGCATGTTTCCCAGACTGACTCTGAACTCATGGTAATCCTCCTGCCTCAGTCATTCAAGTGCTGCAATTAGAAACATGCACCACCATACCTGGCTGAAAATGAATGAAAGAAACTTTAAATGAAATGAAAATTAAATGAAATTTCATGTAATGTACTGTTAGGTAAGGCAGGTGAGTTCTGTGTCTCTGGTGCAAGCTGCAAGGGAAAGCTTGGAGCCTCATTTGGAAATCTCTGGCTATGTAGGTTCTATCCCCACACAGATGAACTTGCAGGTAGAGTGTGCTCATTGTTCCGTAGTGTATTACATAGTTACTTTTTATTACTGATGTAATACTATTTGATGTAACAAGGTACCTGACAAAAGCAACAAATGAGAGAAAAGGTTTGTTTTGGCTCTCATTTTAACAGACGAGTCCTTCATGGTGGGGAAGGCAGGAGAGCAGGAGTGTGAGGCTGCTGGTCACACTGTGCCCCAAGTTAGGAAGCAGAGAGAGATGATCGCTGGTACTTAGCTAGTTTTCTCTTCCACCTCTTCTTTTAATTTCAGCCCCCCAGCTCATGTTACAATGCCACCCACAATCAGGATGGCTCTTGCCTCTGTTAACCCTCTCTGGGTGTGTGTCCTGTCCTAGGTGATTCTAAATCCCGTCAGGTTGACAATGAAGGTCAATCATCACACATAGCAGCGGAGAGACTGGGACATCCAGCTCTAAGCCTTAACCACTCTTTACATCTTTAGGGAATTTCATCCAGGTCAGAACCTTGCTTTTGTGTGGCTAGGAAAGTTTGCCTTGGAGACAGTATCCACATTCCTGTGTTAGAGTAGTAATTATATAAAACACCAATAAATCAGAACCAGCATTGACAGACCTTATGTTCAGTCTCCCCTCAAATAGCCAGGTCAGAAAGAGGAACAGAGATACATTTGCTCAGTGGTGGTATTTATCTTGTAAACTCAATATGAGAATCCTGTCAAGCTCCTGACCGGCAGGTGGCAAAAAGACTGATCAGCCTTGCTCGAGTGAGTGGAGCTATTGGACCCCAGGCTCAGGCAATTGCTGTGGCTGGTTTTTTTAGCTCATAATTTCCCATCCTTTGCAAGGTGAGAAGGTTGGACGCATTAATAATCCAGTGGCCTGTAGTCAATAAGTGAAAGCAGTGTTTGCATCAAGAAAACAACATGAAGGTGTTTATTGTCTCTTCCCCAACAAATCTATTATACGACAGAATTTAGATGTTTGGATAACTCATTCATCTTGCAGCAATAAAAATAATAATAGAGGCTGGAGAAAGGACTGTTGTTATATTGATGCCTGGACGATGGCACAGTGCATTCACAGAATGCAAACTAGAACAGCCTTGGAATTGTCCGGATGCTTTGGACTCCTTGTACCATTTGTTCAACTGAGATTCCCAGGCCCTTAGGTGATGTGAATGTGTAGATAGGACCTTTGCCTTAGTGTTTAGCAGGGAGCGTGGTTACAAATACTCTGGGAAGGGTGTCCTACTGGGTGAGTATGCTCAGAGGAAATGTGCCTGTGAGGAATGGAATTCAGCAATCAAGTAGGCGGCAGGGTGCCAGAGGGATAGAATGGCTCAGTGGTCTAAATGCACTGAGAAACAGATTCACAGATTTGGAGAATCATAGAGATTTAATTCTGCCAGACTCTTGCCAGCAAATTCTGTTTTGCTACAACTTCAAAAAGTAGGTATTACTTGTGTGTGTGTGTGCGTGTGTGTGTGTGTGTGTGCACACTTAGGCTCAGAGATAGGCGACTTTTTGTGACTTCTGAAGGGCTCTGAGACTCTATAGACTACTTTTCTATTATGTGGCTCTGTAATCCCCAACCACTGGGCACAATGCCAAGGGCTTTCCATTTAATCCTCTATACAACACCGTGGAGGAAGCTTTTAGTATTCCTGTTACCAAACAAGGAAACTAGTTCATGGAGGGATTATCTGACATTTACAGACAGTGCCTGCTTACTCCAAGCCGCTACTCTTAACCTGACCCATGCCAGTTTACATACTAAGGTTTGTACAAATTGATTTCCTCATCTTAGAGGTAATGAGCTTACTGGTCATCTGAAATATTGTCACAAAGCACAAGGAAATAGAAGGCGTGGGGAGGTGACAAGGGACTTTTCTCCCTTTACTTTCCATTCCTAACACCGTGACCCTGAGTGTTCACCTTCCAAGTGGCAAATGATTTCCAGCAGCATTAGCTGCTCAGACCCTCCAGTATACTCCGCCTCCCATATGCCCCGAGCAGCCTTGGGAGAGATGCCAGCACCAGCTGACTAACATTGCCCCTTGAAGATCTACCCTTCAGCCCTATGATATTTCGATTATTTTGTTCTTCTAAAAATTATTTATTTTTATGTGTATGACTGTTTTGCCTGCATGTATGTAATGACGTGCAATGCCTGTGGCGGTCAGAAGAGGGCATCAGATCCCCTGGAACTGGAGTTAAAGACAGTTGTTAACCACCAGGTGGGTGCTGGGAACAGAACCCAGGTCCTCTGAAAGAGCAGCTGGTGCTCTTAACCACTGAGCCATCCCTATGGCCCTTTGAATTATTTTTTCAACTCATGAATTCATTCCTGTTCCTGAGGTCAAATGATCAGCTAGGCTTTCCCAGAGGTTCATTTGACAGCTCTGTGGGGTCTTCCCTCAAGCCTTTTAGGTACCAGTGACCAACTGCTCAGATATCTGAACATAAACTCTGCCAGGCCTCTCCCTCAGTCTCTAAATTCTATCACTGTTCTTTCTTCGTTCTGTGTTCTGAGGTGACACTATTTCTTCCTGCAATTACTGCATCTTTGATCCATTCCCTTGGCATTGGGCATGCTACTTTGCACCCAAGTTATCTTAATGTTTGAATTTTATCTTGCACAAGAGAGTTTTGAATGAAGGCTAAAGTACTCATACATCAACCTTTATGAAATGGGAGAGCTCTAAAACGATCTTCCTTTGTTGTCTGCACGTTTCCTTGGGGTGATAGAGACACAGAAATGGAAGATGAAAAGTTGTCGCACTCTTCTTCTCCAGGAAAACTTGGCCAGTGAGAAGCTAACTCTCCTCACAGTTACTGCGTATGGGTGGGTACATATTCACACGAAAGAACTTAGCCATAGCAAACCCAGTGTGAGCAAGTTCTCCCTGTTACTACTAATTGTGACCTGACTGAGAAGGAAAGGATGAACGAGAAAGAAGAGCAACATCTGAAAGCTGTCTGGAATACTCTCTACACAGAACAAACTAGAGCCTTCTTGTTTTCTTTTTTACATAGACCTCTTATTCTTTCATTTCATTCTATCTTAATTCCCAGCCTATAAAGCAAGGATTCGTGCTGCCGATGAGACAGAAGCCATTTATTAGTATACAGCAAATACTGTTTATTGCAGACTCTTTCCAGCTGACTGATGTGAAAAAGGCACTATGAAAAATTAATGAATCTAGATAATCTCTCTACATGGATTTATGTTAAAATATACAACATTCTTACATAACATCTTCTATATATATATGTGAAATAATATAACATTTAATGACAAAAATCGTGTTTCCAAAAATAACATTTGTTGGAGGTTAGGTATCTTTCTTTTCTCTAGCTAGAATCTTTCACAGGGTTAAAGTACGTGTAAATTAACTGTTCCTTATTACACAGAGAAAACACATAAAACAACCCTGATATCCTTTTACTACTTTTATCAATATTCATAACTGGGGCCCTCATTAAACAAAATACTGTCATACACACCAACATGGTCCACTTCTTTGATTGATTCCAAGCATATATGTGTTTTCCATTGTGCTTTCTCATGTTTAATCACACAGTATACATAATAAGCAGAATAGAAACTCAATTAAAATACAAGCTATGCATGATTTTGCAATCAACAGAGACACACGAAACAAAATGTCTTGGAATGCATTACAGCTTAATATTTGCAAGCCCAAAGTCTGGTTGTACTGTACAGTTAGTTCATTTAAATGTTTTGTTTAACTGTTGGCATAAAGAACTTGAAATAAATCTAATACTCTGTCATTGGGTATGTCAGAGAGAACTATAGGTAAACAGAGGCTAGTCTAAGAGAGCTTCCTCCCTGAAAGACAGACGTCTTCATCACAGAAAGCTGTGTGTAGATTTTGAATGATGGGCAATGTCTTTTCTTTGTTTCAGCGAACAGACTTGCCATTGCAAAATATTCCTACTTATATAATGAAATGAGGTTAAAATGACTATTGTAACAAGAGAACTCTGTCTTAGGGAAAATGTTTCCCAAGATCAAAATAATCAGTCTAAAACAGTTCAGCCTTTTTAAATTCAATTTTCTTTCTAATTTTTTTTTAAAATTATACCTATTTGTTCGTTTGTATCTGGGGCTCATGTGGAGGTCAGAGGACAACTTGCAGTAGTCAGTTCTCTCCTTCCACCATGTGGGTCTTCAGGCTTGGCAGCAAACACCTTTACTTGCTGAGCCATCTTGTCCACCCACTTTTCAGCTTTCAATCAAAAGAATGGGCACAAAAGTAACAAGTCCTCTGCTTGTTTGGGTTTACATTGTTTTCTTATGGCAATAAATTACAAGTACCAAGAATAAGGATCTGACATTCCCTTCGAGGCTTCTTAAAGCAAAGCATGTTGAAATGATGCCAAGAATAATAGAGTTCAACAAACAAACACCACTTTAGTGACTACTTCCTTCATCGAAAGATTCCACTCCCGAATCACTGGCAGCAGCGCTGATCTTTTCCTGTCGTCTTCGCATAATTTCTTGCAACTCAGAGCTGCCATTGCTGTCCTGAAAAACACATGGTTCAGACAAGACGGTTACCGGCTTGTGTGTGTTGGCTGAGTCCCTCAGATGAAAGGTCTCAGGGTGAAAGTCTATTGTGGGTTTTGTCCTTTAGCACTTCTTCAGGGAAACGAAAGGTACCTTTTGTATTAGCCAAGTTTCTAGACTTCTGTGCATATCACACAAATAAGTATCACAAGGAAAGCATTTATGATCACTGACCATGCCTTTCATTTGAACAGAAAGATGATCAATCAAGAATATGAAATGCTCTAGGCTTGCCCACAGAAGGAAGATACATAAATAAGCACACTATACAGGGTCAGTTATTAAAAAACACTTTGTGTGTGCGTGTGTTCACATATGTGTGTGTGAACATTCATATGTGTACATGTCATGTGGAAGCCCGAGGGTGACAAGACCTCAATATAAAACCTGAAACTCTGAAACTGCTAAAGGAAAACATAGGCAGTACCCTCCAAGATATGGGCGTACAAAAGGACTTTCTAAATTGGACCTCTGTTGCTCATGCTTTAAGGACAACAATCAATAAGTGGGACCTCATTGAGGTACAAAGCTTCTGTACAGCAAAAGAGACAACCAAGGGAGTGAAGAGGAAACCTGTTGAGTGGGAGAAAAACTTTACCAGCTACACATACTACAGAGGATTTATATCCAGAATATACAAAAACAAACAAACAAAAAATAAAGAGTTCAATAAAAAGATGGGCTATAGACCTGATCAGATAGTTCTCAAATAAAGAAATTAAAATGGCTAAGAAACACCTTTAAAAATGTTTAACAACTTTAGTAATAAGAGAAATGCAGATAAAGACAGCTTTAAGATTCCATCTGACCCCAGTCAGACTCGCCAAGATCAAGAGAACAAAAAACACCAAATGCTGGCGAGGATGTGGAGAAAGGGGAATGCTCATTCGCTGCTGGCAGGAATGGAAGCTCCCGTAACCACTACAGGAAGCAGTGTGGAGAACTCCCAAAAACCTAAAAATGATTCTACCATGTGATCCAGTTACACCAATTCTTGGCATAAACATAAAGGACTCATCCTACTGTAGAGACCTGTACATCCATGGTTGTTGCTGCTCTCTTCACAATAGCTAAGAAATGGAAATGTCTCTCGACTGATGAATGGATAATTAAAACGTGGCTCATTTACACAATGGAGCTCCACTTGACAGTAAGAACAGATAAAATCATGGAATTCGCAGGTAAATGGATGGAACACTGCAGGTAAGTGAAGTATCACAAACGCACATTCTCCCTCACTTGTGAATCGTAGCATTGACCTCTTATATGTGGCTGTGTATCCTGATGTAACACCAGCAGCCAGGGAAAGAGAAAGGATTCACGGAGGTGAAGAGAAGGAAGAACGTGAATGGGAGGATAGCCGGGAACAGAGGTTACCAGGGGCTGGGTGGAAAAAGTGGCAGGGAGGAGCAGAGGGAAAGACATACAGGGGGCCATGCTGTGGTGGTGGGGGGACCAGGACGGGTACATGTTGGGAGTCAGGTGTTATTGGGAGGAGAGAGGGAATAATGAGGGCATTTGTCTGGGGAGAGAGAAGGGAAGTCAAATGGGAGGAAGAGAGAGAGTCAAGACGAATGGATTTCTGGGGCTCAGGAAGCCAGAGCAAAAGGTGTCGCCTCAGAAACACCCTGAGAAATGCACATACGATGTCTGAACATGAGTGCATATATATCCCTGGGGCTGTGTGGCAAGGAACACAGGGCCAGACAGGAGAGACCCCCTTCGTGTGGTTGGTGAGAGTGGTCCAAGAGACTCCCAAAATAACACAGGCTATTGCCAGAGTTTTTGGTTATCTCCCAGAACTGGAAGATAATATCCTATGCTGAAGACAGGACATGCCTTGGACACAGGACTTGGAGCAATGGAGCAGGAACTGACCCAGAAGCCTTCTACCTAATGCTTAGCACTCACAGTTCTAGAAGACACTCTGCCAGGTGCTAAGGGAGAAAATTAATCAAAGGTCTAACCCATCCCTAAAGCCTAACAAGCATAATGAGTGGCGCAGGAAACCAGCTTCCTTGTAGTGGTAGCACTGTTATCTGTGGGGTAACCTTAAAAACAGCTGTCTAACTGGACTTAAAGCCCTCTCAATGGGAATGAACTCACAGGTGGTGTTGTAAACAACCAAATATACATGGCTAGAGAGGACACAGATCATAGAGAAAACCATAGCTATCTCTGGAAAAATGAAATTTCTTACCATATGCTAAATATGGATCCTTATGTTAACAGACAAGTACACCATACACCACTCATCAAAGAAGCTTATTTGTCTGAGAAATTATATGTCTGAGAGATGCCCAGTCCTGGGTGACATATCTATAGTTGAATCTCTACACAGAAGGCTCATGAACATAACGGAATGGGGGGTGGGTCGGGGGAACACCAGAGCGTCTCCCAACTCTCACCCGTGAAGCTTCCCTATACAACAGAGTGCAACGCACACAGAAGGCCACAAGTGGCCAACTTTTACAGAATAAGAGACTGCAGAGTACACACTGGATGGGACTCAGTATTCAACCTCTCCACCCATGGCTCAGGGACCATTGCAGAAGAGGGGGCGGAAAGACTGTAAGAGCTAGGACTGGTTCATGAGCAGAGGCTTTTGGGCCACTGGAAGCCTGCACATGTGAAGTTGTGGCAATGGTGTCATCAAGCACAGGACCCATGGCAACCCAATCAGAGAAGGGCTCAGAGTAAAACAAAGGAAATGGGTGGAAGGCCTGCCATAGTCTGGGAACTATTCGAGATTGATCACTAATGAGTAAGGGAGATGAAGGCCTTACCTACTATCTCTGGAGAGGCTGACTAGACTCCAGTGAATGAATTTGCACTGAAGGACATCTGGGTACAAATGCCTGACTGGATAGGACTTAACATGTACTGAGGAATTTATGAGGTCCAATGGGGGCGGGGATAAATTTGATTAAGAACTGTTGTATGAAAATGTACAAAAGCTCAATAAAAAATTAAAGAAGATTTTATTTTTTTTTTATTTAATGTGTATGAGTGTGTTGCCTGCATGTACGTAAGTGCACTTCTGTTGTGCAATACCCACAGGGACCATAAGAAGGTGTTGGAGTCTCCTGGAACTTCAGTTACTGAGGGTTGTTAGCTGTCATCTGGGTGCTGGGAAGCGAACCCAGATCCTCTGCAAGAACAGCCAGTGTTCTTAGCTGATGAACTATCTCTCCAGTACCCACTTTACTCTTTTTAGGACAGGATTTCTCACTAAACTTGAAGCTTACTGATTGGCCAGACAGATTGGCTAGCAAGGCTCAGGGATCCTACAGCCTCTGCCTCTCCAGGGTTAGGATTCCAGGCGTACACCACCATGCCCACCTTTTACCTGGATGCGTGGGATCTGAACTCAGGTCCTTTTACCTGGATGCGTGGGATCTGAACTCAGGTCCTTTTACCTGGATGCGTGGGATCTGAACTCAGGTCCTTTTACCTGGATGCGTGGGATCTGAACTCAGGTCCTTTTACCTGGATGCATGGGATCTGAACTCAGGTCCGCATGCTCGTGGAATAGGTACTTTATCAACTGAGCCATCTTCTTCCAACTCTCAAAGAATTTTTGAGATAAGCAAAACACTCATCTCACTTAAGGTATTTTCAAAGAAGAGCTTTTTAAAGAGTGGGCTCAGAACATATCACGGTTCTCTTCACAGAGCTCTGACCCTCTGTTCACGCCAGCTTCTCTCACTTCTCAGTTCCTCCTGAAGTCTTGGGGTACCCTCTCCTTATCTCCTTTATTGGCAATAGTGTCTGGAAACACATGGGGAAGCCTAAGTGAAGAACTAGAACCAAGAACAAGGAAGGTGGGATGGCAGCTGGAGGACAGGAAGAAGGTTGAAGTCAGCTTCTGCCTCAGTTAAATCCCAGAGGGACTGGCACTAGGGGGCAGGCAGGTGCAGAAATGACAACCAGAAGGAGGGAATTCAGAAACATTGGGGATGTAGAATTTTCTAAAATACCCTAAAGAAGTCATTTCTACATTCTTAACAAGATTACAATGTATAATGGCAGTAAACCTGCTTGACGGAAGATATAATTCTTACACATATTCTCTCTATAAAAAAGCAATCATCAAACTCCAATATAAAACCTTCCAGTTCAATGTTGTAGGAAAATTCTGAAGGTAATAGAATTTCTCTTGATTGAGAATGGTAGCAGGATTATACACATGAAGCTATTTTACCTTGAGTTATTTAACTGTTCAATTTGCATAAAATACCTGCTGGAGATAATTAGGTATCCGTTTCATGTAGAATCCTATATCCTTTTATTTGAGTCCAGGTATAATTTTTGCAAAACCATTACCTTTTTATAGAGCCTATTTTAAATGGAGTATCTTGAGTTTATCAAACTAGGCAGACATTTATTTTCTTTCCTACTGCAATATAGACAAATATAACTATATAATTATTCTTATAGTTCTATATTTTCTTTTTATGGATTTATTTATGTGTGTGTGTCTATGTGAATTTATGTGTGTGTGCATGAACAAGCACGTACCTGTGTATGAACAGAGGTCAGAAGAGGCAGCCAATCCTGTGGGGCTGAAGCTATAAACATTTATGAGATGCTTAGCCTGTTACATAGCTGCCAGGACCTGAACTCCAGTTCTTATGATTGTGTAAGAAGCACCCTTAACTTCTTATGATTGTGTAAGAAGCACTCTTAACTTCAAAGCCATCTCTCAACTCCCAGTTCTATATTTTCAATGATCTCTCCTTAATATGTCCCTCTGATTATGTGGATGGATAACTAGGCTTAAGAAATGTATTCAGGGCTCTTGTTTGTTTGAAGAAAGGATCTCATAAAGCCCAGGCAGTCCATAAACTCATTATGTAACCGAGGCTGATTGTAAACTGATTTTTCTGCTTCTAGCTCCCAAGTGCTGGATTACAGTGCTACCACCATGCCCTGCCCCGCTACAACTAGGTTTTTTTAAATAAGATTTAAAATTTTAATTATGTGTATATGTGTGTCTGTGTAGCAATATGTGCACGTGGGTGCAGGTGTTGGTGGAAGCAAGAACAGAGTGTCAGATCACCTGGAGCTCAAGCAACAGGTGGTTGTGAGTCAACCAGCATGGATGCCACACTCAGATCCTCTGTAAGAACAGTGTACAGACTCAACCACTGAGCTCTGTCCAGTACCCGAAAGTCAGCTTTATTTTATAACGTATAATCTACTGGGCTCTCCAAACTAAACGTTAACAATAGGCACAGGAGCTTTGGCCTCTTAGACATTTAGTCACTCAGATGTGAATTTCATTTCTTTGGAGCAAAATTCAAGTTTCTAAAGCAGGACTCAGTGTGATAAAAAGAAAAATATTATGCTCTTTGTTAAATGTTCAAAAAGACATCTCATCTAGGTGTGGTGGCACATGCCTTTAATCCCAGCACTAGTGAGGCAGAGGTGGGTAGTTCTCTGCGGGATTGAGGCTAGCATGGTCCTCACAGCAAATTCCATGCCATCTGGGGCTACGAGGAGATCCTGTCTCAAAACAAACAAACAACAAACAACAAACCCACAACTGACAGTGAATCTTTCTGAAATGCACATTGAGGGTATACAGTGTCAAAGCTGTAAAAGCTAAGTCAAAATTAATTCAGCTCTTCAAGGAAGGTAAAATGCCCAATATGGACATAAACATTTCTTTCCAGAGCTTTCAATGTGCATTTAACATCTGACTCTCGTTCACTGAAGAAAATATACCTCTTCTGACGATTCTTACCTCCAAAGCAGCTTTCTGTACTGTGATTTGGCTGAAGACTCTGGCCCCTTCAGGACACACTGACCGCAGTTCATCTTTATTGAGAGAAAAGAGTTGTGCACCATTCAACACCCCAAGACTGTTGACAGTCCTGAAACAAAAAGAAAAATATAGAAACACTGAAAATATTACCAAGAGAAAACTCTGTTTCTAGCACTAATCTCTCCCCTCTATCTCTTTATCAGGTTTTTAGTTCTTTATTCTTATATGTATGAATGTTTTGATGCATACATGTCACTGTTCCAAAGTTCCAATGTCATGTAGTGACAGCAGAGTCCAGAAGATGCCCCGGAACTGGAGTTACAGATGATTATTAACCACCATGCGGGTGCTCGGAACTGAGCCTGGCTCCTTAGCCTGGGCTCTTAACCACTGAGCCATCTCTCCAGCCCTGTGTTTTGTTTTTGGCAGAGGGTCTCCTGTAGCCCAAGTTGGCCTAGAACTCTCTATGCAGTTGAGAGTAACCTCGAACTCCTTATCCTCCTGCCTCCACACCCTGAGTGTTGAGATTACAGTCGCAGACCCTCACACCTGGCTTCAAGCCTTTCTTTTATTGGGTGTTTTTTTATTGTTAAATGGCACTACAGTACCGAGTGGAAGCTATGCCAAGGGAGAATCGCAGTCATCGCTCCTGATGCCATAAGATGATTCATTATTAAGCACTGAAAAGGAGGCAACTGGATTTAATATCCTGTTTAATGTCATTACTCCGAATTCGGTGTTTTATATCCCTAGTTGGAACTGATAGCTTTCTGGCACCATAGCAGTTGACTAACCACAGCACCTTTGCTGTTCTTGTTGTTGGTTTGTCTTTAATTTTTAAGTTTTTTATTCTTGAGAATTTCATATATTAGTATTGTCTTTGCATTATTTTTATCCTTCCCAATCTCCCACCAACTCCCACCATGTCCCCTCACTCCCTCTGAATATCTTGTCTTCTTCTTTATTATTGTTACATTTATAAACATTCATATATATGTACATGCGTATTATAATGCACTGAGTCCATTTAGTGGTGCTTGTATTTAAGGAAAGCCTACTTTAGATAACCTTTCAGAGAGCTAGTCCCTGAGGAAAACTGATCCTCCATCAGCATCTCTTAGTTTCCTCTAGTTTTTCATCTTGAAGTAGGACCCTGTGACATTCACCCTTCCACACTGGCACATCAACTGGTTTTGTGAAGATCTTGTTAAACTACTATACCGTGGAGAATTCATTGCTGTAGCTTCTCTGTCATGTCTAGAGTGCATTAACTAGCAGCAGAAGTCTCGTCCCTCTAGCTCTTACATTCTTTCCATCCTCTCTTCCTCAATGTCTGTACCTTGTTTTTAATGATGCCCAGTGAGTGAGTTTATAAATCAAGATTCTTCAAACATGCATTGTTCAACTAGTTCATGATTTGAGGTATGAATAAAATATTTATAATCTTTCGGATCACAGATGTGTTAAACGTCTAAATGCTCTATGAAGAAGACAGTTGATGAGAGGCAAAGTTACCTGTGTTTTAGGGATTTGAGACACTGAATTCTGCAGCAGGAGAAAAGCTTATGCGGATTCCTACATGGTCTAGTGTGCCCCCTAAAACCTGTGTAAGCTAATGAGGGAGAAAGAAATGGTACTATCCTCACAGCCGGTGACAGTGTTCAAGGGACTGCTGAGTACACACTCTCAGCTAGAAGACAGATGTCATCGCAGTTATTTCTGCTTCTGTCCATTTTATTGCCCTCTTCTTTATTTTAAAGCTATGAACAGTGACCATCATTTCCAAACCATGGGACAAAGAGTGCAATGCCCTCTGCCTGCCCTCACTTCATCGGCCATCACTATGCTTGTCTCCTGGCTGGGTGAAAGCAGGTCGCTGCTGGATTAGTTCTCCAGTGCAATCTGGGCTCTTACACCTTTTAAGAGTTGTGTGTGGCATCTAAGTGACCCAGCTGAAAACAAGGCACGTGATACACAGGGGACTGCACAGGGTTGGCAGACACTCACACAGGGTTGAACCCCTTCGACTGGAGCCACGTCTTCACCTCCTCCGGTGTGGAGTCATAAGTGATGTTAATAGCTGGCATGTTCTGCCGTGGCACGTGGAACTTCTTCTGGGCAGCACTTCGCCCGATGGTCAGCCTCTGGAAGAGTTCATCCTGCACTTCTTCCATCTGAGACTTCCGTCCTGGACAGCAAAAGGAAGAAGCTGTGTCCAAACATCTCTAACATGATCTCTCTCTCTCTCTCTCTCTCTCTCTCTCTCTCTCTCTCTCTCCCTCCCTCCCTCCCTCTCTCTCTCTCCCCATCCTCAGACCTCCCATAGGGTTTTTAGGTTCCTGCCATCTGCCCTTACTTTTAAATCAACTTGTATAAATTCCATGATTGATTATTAAAGTGACACTGGCTCTTCTCTTTGCTCGTCATGGGACACATTTGGCAAATCCCAACCCTGGCAAAGTCAGTGCTGTATGTGGGCTGTGCCTGCACCTGCTCTGTTGAATCCGAGACAGCTGTGATTCATGATCATGAGCCTCTACTGGGATGTTCAAGTTCCCTGATCATCATTCTCCATGATCACCATTCTACATTGCTTTTAACAGTGAGATTTCGTCCAGGCACATTTGGCAATGACTAGAGATACTCCTGGTGGTCACACTTGTAGGTGCCAAAGGAGAGATGGCTGTTATTGCCATGCAGTAGATAGACACCTGGGACAATGCCCATGCCAGGCTCCCACAGCAGAGTGTGACCTTGAATAGCAGAGGACGCAGATTGAGACCATATATCTTCTGTCTTAGCCAGTTATTTCATATTTCTGTTCTGTCTTCAAACTTCCAAATTATTTCCCATCTTTCCCCTGATGATCCCACTTCCTAACTTCTGAATAAGATAAAGGAGTTAAAAAGAGAATCTCCAAAATTGCACAGTCAGTTCTGCACCAACGTGGGCTACACAGTGAGACCCTGCCTCAAAAATACATAAATAATAAGCACTCTCCACGAGTTCTGTCAGTGGTTCTTCCTACCAATAAGTGTTCCCACACCTTGCCTTCCTCCCTGTCGAACTGGTGAACCGACCCCCATGAACCTAACACTAGCTCTTCTATGTGTGCATGGTAACCCAAGTCCTTAGCCTATGCCAACACATGGACAGTAATTTCTCCTCCACTTATCCTGTGTGTTATCAAACCCCCCTTACTGAGTAGTTTCATCACCATACCAATATACTTTTATTTTAGTATCATTTTTCCCACCTTTAAATCACGCTCAACTGCTGTTAATGTCTCTGATTTCTTCTAAGCAAAACTCCATGACACCCTTACTGTAGCAACTCCAATTCCCATCCCATCATTTTCTAACTCCATGACATCATAACTGTAGTAACTCCAATTCCCATCCCAATACTTCTAACTCATGACATTATATCTACAGTAACTCCATTCCCATTCCGTCATCTTCTTATGCATTCAACACTCACAACTGCTTCGATATCCAGCCCTCCACTACATCTCACTAAACTCTAGGAGCAAATTCCTTCCCAGTACCCACCACATTGTACCCAGTGTCTGCTGCAAGTGGTTCCAGTGTGGAATGTTTCTTCTGGGGAACCTCCACGTCCCCGTTCTCCAGGTCGCCTCCTGTCTCCCTGGCCTCTCTTTCTCGGTATCCATTTCTGAGTATTCTCATCTCTCAACCTCATAGTGTGACATTTCTCCAGAACCCAGACCTGAGACCTCTTCTCTGCCTGCCCTCACTTCATCGACCATCACTGTGCCTGTGTCCTGGCTGGGTGAAAACGGGTCACTGCTGACTTAGTTCTCCAGTTCTGACTTAGAAGTCTACGTCCATATGATATATGAGTCTGTCTCAAAGAAATGAACAAGAGAAAATATCATGACACTGAGAGATGTCTCTTCTTACCCATTGATGTAGCCAGCACTCGGGGACAAGTCCACAGTTAGACTTCCCCAGGGGACTACAAAGAAAGCTCTTCTAGCATGTCCTTAGCTCTTCGTTTCCATTCTGCCTTGTAGCTCACAACAAACCACACCGTTTTCACACCTCTCTCTACAGTAACAGCTCTGATTACAAACGATTGAATCCAAATAAAAGGACTAAGATTTCAAAGGACTCGGATCTTCAAAAGTGGTGAAAGGTGACGCTCGCTCTCGGATCCTGAGACAAATCTGAGCAGCTTATGGGACACATGGTGCCAAGTAACTCCTCTGAACAGCCACTGTGTCATATTTCAGAGAAAGTAGCACTGCATTCCTTGAGTGTTGGCTACCCTGTGTGTGTGTATGTGTGCATGTGTGTGTGTGTATAGGGAGTGAGAGTACCAATGTATATGTTTGTTGCAGGAAAATGCAAGCATACGTTTGCCTGTGGAGGTCAAGCTCGAGTGTCTTCCTCAATCGTGGTCCAACTTATGTTTTCAGACAAGGTCTCTCACTGAACCTGGAGCTTACTGCTTAGGCTAAGCTGGCCAATAAGTTTTGCACCCCCCTGTCTTGGCCCCTGTGTGATATGCTAGAGTTACAGATGCTCACAGCCACACCCAGCTTTTGGCCTGAGTTCTGGGGATCTGAACTTAGATGTTCATGCTTGTACAGCAAGCACTTGACCCACCGAGGCACCCCCCCCCAACCTTGCATTTTAAAGATTGGCATTGAAGTTTCTTGGCCTTATTCATGGCTACTTTCTAGCTCTTTACATTTTATTTTTATCAGAACTTTAGGGACTGAGCAGAGAATGGAGCAGCAAGCAAGCAGAGCTGTATCTTGAGAGAAACTTGGCCCCCCAAAAGCATGCACTCAATCACGTCTGTCTGCTTCTAAAAGATATTAGAAGTCCTGACATCTGTTCCAAATGAAACTGCTCTCCAAAAAAGTGCCATCCAGAAATATTCACTTTAATTAAAAAGAAATATATTTATTTAATGCCAAACTATACTCTGGAGATGTTTTCAAAAGAATTTTATATAAGTAATTTCAAGAGCTGATTATTTTAAGGAAATATGTATGTGCTAACTTGGGGAAAGATGTTTATATTTAATAGATTTCTGTCACCCTGGTTTTCATTTATGAAAAACAGACAGGAAAATGAGTCTAAATTACCAGGAGAGTTCTCGCTCTTAAAAAATTCTAGCTATGCTTTCCCATTCAGTTACCCTTGGGTTTCTTCAAGTGGGACAAAGAACAAACTGTTCCAGCCCACATACTGCTCCAAAAGGGGACTGAATTCCACTGAACTCTGACCCCAGGCCTGGAAAAAGAGTGCTACGTTCTCAAAGATTACTGCACTGACGTATCAGAGCAGAGAACGGGTTAGAAACTTGTGGGAAGAATCAAGGAAGGAACAGTCATTCCTCAGAGGGACCTTTTCCTGGGGGAGAGAAAAAAATATTTATAGAAATTTCTCATCCGAAAACTATTTCTCTAGTATCTTTGAAAAAGAAGCATCTTTTAGAAACTCACATACATTTACCATTTTAGTAGTATATTTAATTATGGCTAGATATACTTCATACTCATACAAATATTTCTGCTATATAGAGTTGATTACTGTAACAAAATTTCATTTTTTTCCTTAACTTTCTTTTAATTACTTTTGTTTTACATTTGTTTTTTATCTCACGTGGGTTTGCATAGATGTGTACGAGCTGCTTGTAGAGGTTGGAGGACAACTTGTGGGGGTTTGTTCTCTTATTTCACCACATGGCTTCCAAGGGCTCTAAGTCAGATCATCAGACTTGGCAGCAAGCGCCTTTACCGGCTGGGCCATCAGACCCCTCTTTAATTTTCTAATGATATGTAACATGAATATGCAGGTGATTTAAATCAGCCATGCTTTGGGAGAGAAAAATCATTCATAGAAGAGGTTTGTGGTTGGTACATTCAACCAGACTTCCTAGAACAGTTAAATGCCAATACATTTATTTTCTACTCTTTATTATTTTTTAAAATGTTATTTTAGTTTTATACCTATGAGTGTTATGTCTGCATGCATGTTAAGTGCACCCATGTCATGCAGTGTCCACAGAGGCCAGAAGAGGGTGTCAGATCCCCTGGAACTGGAGTTACAGATGGATGTTAGCTGCCATGTGGGTGCTGGGATTCAAACCCTGGTCTTCTGCAAGAGTAGCCAGTGTTCTCAACCACTGAGCCATCTCTCCAGCCCCTTTATAATTTTTAAGATACAAAAAAATATGATCATGACTGAGCAGATATAGTTATGACTCACTGGGTGAAAAGGCCAGTGAAGGCTTCAGGTACATGGTTTGAACTGGAGGCTCAGGCATCTGATCTCATCTCTGAGGTTAATAGTTCAATACATGCACTGCACTTGGATGTCAGGGACGAGACTCAGCATCAAGACAAAGCTGAGTGTCGTTCCTCTTCTGAGAATATACTGGTACTGAAGGAAGTGGAAATAGACTGATCTTAACAATAAAAGCGTATTTGCATAAGGGGAAGAGTGCAGAGCCTGGGACTCAGCCAGTCCCAACAGAATGCAGAAACAAGTTTCCACACATGCTCACCCAACCTTTATATTTATTATCATACCGAAGATATAGGAAATGGCAGCGGCAGAGATGGCTCAGTGTTAAGAACACTGGATGTTCTTGAAGAGGACCTGAGTTTGGTCCCAGTACCCATGTGGTAGTTAACAACTTTCATAACTCCAGTTTCAGGGGATCTGATACCCTCTTGTGGCCTCTGTGGGCATTGTCTACTGCATACACATGGTGCCCTTACATACATACAGGCAAAGCATTCATATACATAAAATAAAAATAAATAAATCAAAACAAATTTTAATGTTTTTTTAAAAAGAAAATTTAAGAAATATCTTCCTGGCTCTAGTTTCCGAGAGTTTTATGCAACAAGTTAAGGAAACTGACTCATAATACTTTACAAACACAACTGACATTACGAGATGTGCCATAAACCAAATCAAAACCAAGTTATCTTCTATTTTCAAAATATCTACACTGTTCTTCCCCAACAGCACAGATAATCCAAAGCCATCTATGAGATCTTTTCTTTTGCCTTACTGAAGTGTGCTTCTCATAAAAATCACTCTCATGAAAAATCAAACTTAAATGTATGAAAATACGACGTCAAATCACACGAATATAAATTTGGAGGCAAATCTGAGGTTGTTGGCAAGTGATTAAGTTAACATAATCATGTTTATATTTTATAATAGCAGGAGAAGAGGAGAGAGAGGAGAAGAGAAAGGCGGGAGAGGAGGAGGGAGGACCGGAGGGACGGGGGGAGGGGAGAGGGCAGACAATAACAATACTTATAATAACGGCTTATAAAGCGTCCTACATTGGTCAGAATCTATCATGGCTTCCAACCTCAGCACTACTAACGTTGAGGCTGTCCTGTGCGATGCCAGATGCTGCATTGCAGGCTGTCTTGTGCAATGCAGGCTGCTGCTAAGCGGCACTGACTTTTACCTGTTAGATGTCGGTAGCATGACCCACGTAACAACCAAAAAGTACCTGCAGACAGTACCAAATATCATCTGGGAGAAGGAGAGTGGGCACCCGCCAAACACACATAAAAGGCTTCACACAATAAAAGCTTCACATTTGTTCTAGGAAACAGAGTGCATCAGTCCCCCACGGCCCCACTCTATCTCTCAGACACTGAAATGCTCAGAGGATTATTAAAACACTGAAGGCCATGCACCTAACGAGTGATGATCACTAGTAAAAATCCCAGTATGTCTGGCTCAAGTTTGCATTCAATAGACACAACACTGGAGTATATGGAGATCCACATCTTAGAAAGGAGAGAAGACGTCCCGCTTTTCTGAATGACTTAGAGAAAGAGAAATCGGGAGAAAAGGCCTGGAAGTGTAAGGAATTATTAATTATTATTCACATCTGATCGTGTTTAATAACAGCAGACTCGGTGGAGACTTACGGTCCACAGGAAGTTGTTTGTATCTCTGGCTGTCTCTCATGATGCTGCTTCCACTGTCGCTGGAGTTGCTGTTCTGACGGGTGACATTTGCTGGAACCTTGGACACAGGAGCAGGTGCAGGTGCAGACGGTGGTAGAGGGACAGGAACAGGCGCTGGGGTTGGAGGGGGTGATGGCGCGGAGGGAGCTTCGGTTGGTCTTGGGCCATACTCCATCCTCTGTTTCTATAAAAGACAAATAATTAACTTGAACCTATGCTAGGAAAGTAAATTTCACATGACATCACTGAATACTTATTTGTAAACATTCTTCTGAAAATACCTAACAATTTAGGCCATGTATAGGTATACACATTTACACTTTTAATCCAATATGACATGGTAATCACTGAAATAATCTTCTAAACATTCTACATACTTGTTCAAAGTTAATACATGAGCTTAAAGTGGGAAAATGCAAACCAAGAACAAATCATGTTAAAACAATAAATGTCAAGAAAACTATGATTAGATTTGGAATCAAACAAGACTAGTGTAGAATAAAAACTAGTAAATTAATTTAAGCTAGTAATAATTTCTAGTGACCTTGCAAGTCAATTGCATTAAGCACCACTCCTTGCTTTAAATGTATGCTACACTCAAATGTTTGTAATTCCGCTGTTACAAAGATTTTGTTAAGGAATGATGAATAATTTTAGAAAATAAAAGGACTATGCTTTTAAAATAAGCAAATAACTTTCAACTGTTGCCATCAACTTTTTCAAGGCACAGCCTTCTCTGCCACTATGCTAGGGCTAATTCATTGACATTAGAAATTTTCTTTGTTAAAAAATGGGAATGTTGTTGGTTTTATGCCTTTAAGGATAAAGATATAATCCATTGTTCAGGCTGGGTATGTGGATCATTGGTAGAGCAACCATCACCTAAAATGCACAAGTCTCTGTTTCCACCCTCTGCTCTACAGGAAATAAAGGAAAGGGGGAGGGAGGAAAAAGAGCAGGAGGAAGAAGAAGAAGAGGAGGAGGAAAAGGAGGAGGAGGAAGAGGAAGAGGAGGAGGAGGAAGAGGAGGAGGAGGGAGGGAGGAAGAGGAGAAAAAAGGCATGTGGTGGAGAACTGTACTTATAAATTAAGATGTGATACAATGTACAGCATGATTAGGCTATGATAACACAGTGTCTGTAAATATTTAAACACATAATATTCAAAACTTAAAAATCATGTAACATCTAACTTCAATGTAAGGGGCTCCAAATTCTCAAAAGGCACGTTTTCTTTGCAGACTCAAAGTCACTGTACTGTGACTGAGATAAAGTTTAAACATGGCACCAGCACACTTTTAGTTAAAATTTAGGGTCAGCAGATAAAATGCAAAAATACCTTTTGGAAATCTGGCCCTTGTCTTAGAATAGTATTTGCTTTTCACTTCTAACTTGGCCCAAATATAAGGCAATCCTGATTTTTCAGAGAGTCTTCCCAGATTTCCACAGAGATCAAAACCACTGCACACCACACACATGTTATTTGTAACTAAACAGTCACTCAAAGAACAACACATCAACCTTTAACGAGGTGCCTTCACAGCAAATGACTAGCGTCTGTGGAAAACTGCGTGGGAAGGGGTCCCCTGTGTTTGCTGTTGTTTCTTAAAGGCTATGTTTGAGTCACCCACCAGAGGGCTGGAGGGACAGAAAGAGGGAAGGACAAAGAACTGAAAGAAGGGCATACTGTGTTGGTAGCTATGGTGAAGCGGGCGTGACACATGGAGGGAGGAGCCAGGGAGAGGTGGATAGATAAGGGTCTGCCACAAAGTTAGGTGTAAAGGAATAGGTTATGAATCCCCTGGGCATCTAGGCCTAGAAAATCCTCTAATATACTCAATAAAAAATCAGAATGTATTGTCATTTTATTACATCCCTACAAGGTATTCCACTTATATTTGGGCCAAAAAATGTTTAAAGCAATCAAAACATAGCAAACATCACCAAAATGTAATACTCAGCACACACCAACATCACTTAATATCTATTCAATGTTCCCTAGGCAATAGTTCCTTTGCGTTTAATTTCATGAAGGGTTAATGAATTCTCACATTAATGTTTCATAAATGTCAGACTTTAAATGATTGGTTTTAAAGCTTATACCAACAACAGTTGATATGAGCTCTTCATCTCAAAATATGATTCATATTTTCTGCTTTCATATAAACAAGAACAACTGGTGTTTTTTTTCTATCCATCAAATAATAAAGTGAGGAACTCAATACAGTTGCAAGAGTGTCATGAGAAGACTGAAGGCAGATTCGCCGAGTGTGTGGTCTTCAGGTCAGGTGTCTGTTACCACCATACAATGCAACTACACCAACTGACCTCACATGACAAGTTAAAGAATTAAACCTATATGATATTTTCCAAAGCCATATGAAACAAATGTTCATGACTAATGCCATAAATTATATTTACTTGCATATTTTCCTTTTTTTCTTAGTCCTTTCCTCCTGACTCATGCTTTCAAACTCTGGCAAGGAGAGAGAGAGAGAGAGAGAGAGAGAGAGAACACTAGATGCTCTGAATCAGAGTAGCCCGTTCTCAAGTGTCATTCGGTCAGTACTGATTGTTTAAAATACTGTTGTGTCCACCTCTCCTGACTGTCTTTACCTACCACTCAGCTGCCAATCTTTTTTTTCTCATATTCCTGCCTCTAGGTTCTTTCTGGTTGGAGGCTGAGACTCCCATATACCTCAAGTCATGACAACTTTCTTGAGCAGAAATGCATTTAGAGCCTTTTCTTCCTGCACCCAAAATACTGATGCTCTAATCCTGAATGAGAAACCCTAGCCAGGAACTTTCCAAGGAACTACCACAGAAAGTCCCACATTACCACAGACCCCTTAGTGGACTGGTCACCTGGCTTGGACTTACTTTTACCTGTTGCTGTCACTTCCGATCACAAATGTAAAGCTCCACTGAAAACAAAATGTCTTTGTGCCTTTCTCTGAAAGAAATCAGAACGACTAGCCTTCATAGGAAATGTACTTTTCCAATTGGTAATTAAGTTGGAAATGAGTCACTTTTCTTTAGTAACCAGAGCTGAGTAAAAATCTCAGGCAGTAAAGAAAGTTATTGAGAGGTGAGCTCCTGATTCATGCAAGATCCTGCTTCAGAAGGGAAATTATGCAAGTAAGCCCAACAAAAGCACTGACAGAGAACTGTTCTTAAATCCTCACCCTGTTCTGAATTACACTTTTTCCCCCCTTTAAATTTGGTCTCTCTGAAACTCTGTAATGAAAACAGCACAGCTGGAATATTTGGAGGGTGTTAAGTCCAGAGACTGAGTCCAAAATATTACAGGAAGAAGAATTGCCAGGAGGGAACGAATGTGGTTTACCTCTGACAGCTCGCCAAGTAATTGCTATTAGGGAATGGAGCAAATCACATTAAATGCGGAAATTAGCAGAGGAGGTGTAACTCAAAGAATACCAATTATCATTTAAACCAAATGTCAGAAAACATGAGGAAACTGGTTTTTGACAGTAAAATTACCTGCCCACAAGTCCACCAGTGAAGGAGTTTGTAAATATATAAAATTAATTTCCATCATGACTGCTTGTCTTCCAACTCAAAGTACATGATAAACAACAGAAAGTCAGAATATTTCAATATACTACTTGAGCATTCAAGTATTATGTTAAGAAAGTAAGATACATTCATTCTATTCATAGAGTTGATAAAGAATATGCTTTGGGTCAAGATAAACAGTGGTACCAGGAGTGGAGTAGTAGGTGCAGAAAATAGGAAAATGAAGGTCACATGATACAAATCAGCACATGTGTAGGATGGATAAGTAGGAAAACCTAATGGACAGCATACGGGCTCTAGTTAATTGTTGGTGCGTTATAGTCAGGGTTGTGCAAAACGAGCAGATTATGCCTGTTCTTGCCAGGGTAGGGGAAGCAGCTATGTGAGTTGATGAATAATGTTCCTGGCTTAGTTTTCTACTGTAAACATGTTTTTTTACTGTACTGTATGCACACTCTTAGCATCATTTGTGTACATGAAATATATACAATAAAATACATTTATTAAAAGAAGATCACTATCCTTGTTTTAAAACTGTCTCTAAAGAGAAGAGTCTTCTGGGAGTAATTTAAACAACTTCTAAGCATTACATACAAACAGGAAGTTGTCTTGGCTGAAGCCCATGAAGGTGATTTTAGTAAGATGTTCATTTCCTCTCTACCAGTATCTGAACATCTGGATTAAACTTAAACAAAGAATTAATGACTTGGGCTGAAATCAGTAGTGTTGGTGGTTTAAAAGCCAACTCTAGAAAATAGTTCTACTTTAATTTAGAGTTATCTAAAGATGTACAAGAAGAATGAGAGAATTCTGTGTCTACATTGGGCTGCAGAGGTCCTATGGTATGACATCTTCTAGTTCATAGCCAGGCAAACTGATATCAGAGTATTGAAATTATAGGCCCCAAAGAAATAGGAATCTAATGCTGGGAGACGAAAAGATACAGAGGGTAAATGTGTCTCCAAGACAGAGATTTCATACAGTTCTAAGAACTCGCCAGACCACCTTACAGGATGAGACTAAAACCCAGACAACGATAGGTTAGTGGTGGGCAGGATGAAACCCTGACCAGAACTGCTTGGATGTTCATATCCCTAGCCCTCTGTTTAAACTTTAATCTCACCTCAGCACCCCTGAAATGGATTTGCAGAACTCAGTGGATCTCTCTGTTCCTCTTTCAATGTGGCCACATTGAGAATTCTTTTCTCCACTTTCCAGTACTAATTTGTCCCTTCTGGCCTATCGAAAAGGGGTGCCTGGGCCTGGCTTGGGGCACCACCTGTGACTGCCAACTTCTGCATGAATGGGATGGTATTGGATTCAGAAGACTTGATAATGGTTGTATCTCAGCGGAGTAAGAAAAACTATAAAAATAATAAACACGTGCACTTAATATTTAATAATACATAAAAGACTTCCTTGGCAGGACTGTGGGATGTATTAGAAAAAAAAAGACCAGGCAAGGAAGCAACTTCTGATTCTCACAGAGAGCACAAGAATCCCCGTGGGAAAGGGTCATTCCGGGAGAGAGTTACATGATGGAAGCCTGGGAATCAAGTCAAAAGAAATAACAAAAAACATTGTGTGGCAAGGAGATTTTGGATGGAGAGAAAGCACCCTGGGGTCCATCTGTTGCTCCAAAAAGATGCTGGGAAGTCCCGTGGTACTCTGTAACAACTTTAATTAAAAGTCATGCCATTTCCTCATAACCTTTTAGAGCATTTTACTCATTTACTTCTCTTCCCTGTGGTTTTGCGCACACACCACACACACACACACACACACTCCTTTGTAACATCTGTATCGCTTCTCTCCCTATTTTATTTTTAAAATGCAGCTGAAGTGACGAGCCATGGGGGAAACACTTTAGGTGTCATTGGAGAGCTGTTAAGAGTCGCTGGGAAAATGAGGATTATTAAATGGCCCAGACTCTTGGGGATGGCAGGTGACAATTCAACACCTATTCGCTACTGGTGCCAGGCACGAGCATCCCTGCCGTCAGTACAGAATCCCTGACAAACAGTGGTGAAAATAGGCAAGGGCCGCCAAGGCTTCATCAGGCAGGACATCCACTCATCCAGACTTCAGCGACACCTGAGTCCTTATTCAAAGTATGTTCCGGTTTTGCAGAGTAGCACAGAGACAGTTTACACCTAGACCCTTATTGCCACCACTCAAAATGCCCACGTTCAAGTTAATCAATGTCATAGGTATAATTTTTCTAGATTATTAAAAAATGAAGCAGATAGTTAATAAATGGCCATATAAGGCAAAAAGGCCATTCTAAGAATCATGACTCATTGGTTTGATTGTTCACAAGGCTCAGTGCATTGAGATGCACTGAATGCAATGCAAGGCTGTTCTAAGAGCCTATCTCTAAGTATTCACAAAATAAAACTTGTGCTTATACAGAAAGAAATAGCAACCTTCTGTGAAGAACCTAAGACAAGTAAGTCATAGCACTGGCTCTGGATCCACGGGATTGGGACCCAGTCCTGGCTTCATGCCACTGAGCAACTCTGGGACACTTATTTCTCCCGTGCCTAAGTTCGCTATGGGACATGGGCCACTTCATTGGGTTGTTGTGGAACTTCACTGAGTCAGTAGGTGCTGAATGTCAAAGGATGCTGCTTCAGAGGGCAACGTCACTGCTTCTCGCACTAGGGAAGCTGGCTCTGGTAATGAATCAGTAGCTTCCTTGATACAGCACAGGAATCAAAACACTGCAGCCCCAGCTGGCCCAGAACTCACTTGGAATCACAAACGGGCCCCAAACTCCAGAAATCCTCTCGTTCCAGTCTCCCAAATGTCAGGGTGACAGGTATGAACCACCAACCACATCCACCTTTACTTCAACATTTTAGTAACATTAGATGGAAGGGGGAAAAGCTTGTGGAATTCATCTGAGGAGGGGCAGGAAGGTCACCGCTCTTAATGGAGTGGTATCAGGTCAAGGGCAAAGCCACCGCGGATGACCTGGGGACAGGTGTCCAGCAGGCTGATGCAGAGGCACAGCTGAGCGCTGGGCTTCACGTCACTCTCTTCATAACAACATCAAGATATTGGCATTCAACAAACACATTAGAATAAAGCAGTGCCAAAGCAGGTAAGACGTGGACTGCAAGCCACTTGAGCATCACTAGGCTCTGCATACACGGGGTGGTACCAGCCTAGCTATCCCGAGATGAACTGGGGGGCTTTTCTCAGATGTCCTTAGATACAGGTAGCAGTGACTGTATCACAGAGGTATAGGAATGACTGGAATGTTTTTCCAAGGATGTTTTCATTTCTACCTGACTCTGTAAATATTACGGATTGGTGAAGGCTAGGAACCCTTTCAGTGTTATGCTCGTGGTACAAGAGAGTGTCTTCTTATGATTTTGCGAGATCTTTATGCTTTTATTGACTTCATTCCAAAATTTTAAGGTTAAAAGGGCAGAGTGATTTTGATGCCTCTCAAAAGTAGGCCCTCACCCTAAACTATAGACTGTAAACTGTAGAGAGAGACAGAAAGAGACAAAGACAGGAGACAGAGAAAGATAGAGGAGACAGAAACAGGAAAAGAGACAGAGAGTATGTGAGAGAGAGACAAGAGACAGAGAGTGTGTGAGAGAGAGAGAGACAGATAACAGGAGAGATACAGAGATAGCAGACGGAGAGAGAAACAGCAAACAGAGAGAGAAAGAAGGAGAGGAAAGACAGGGAAACTGAAGAGGAGGAGAGAATGAACAGGCTCTGCGTACTGCTGACCCACCACCGCATGGTGAACTGAAATACTGGAAGCCAGTGGAAAAATTTGAAAGGAAACAGCCAAAATGCGCTCTCCTCACAAGGATTTCAAGTCTCTGTTTACCCAAAGTAGCAAAACAAACTCCTGAAACTTGTGAACACTTAAAAAAACAGTTCTGAGTTGTGCCAAAGTTGACAAAAAATATAAGACGGGGATCTGTGAAAGGACAGAGTCAGGAAGAAGAGGGTGTGTGGTTCCCCAGAGGACTCGCTTTGCTTGTGGTACATGCCCATCAAGCTGGCTCATTTTAGACAAGCTTTAAACAGAAAGTCAACTCATGGCTCAAGCCAGGAATCAAAACTGAAGGAAAGGGCAGGACTGAGCAGCAACCAGGAAAAGGGAGTGGACTACAGAGGGTTTTCAGGATATCCCAAGTCGGGAAAGATACTTAGTATGCATGTTATTTGCAAGTTTAAGTTACTTTCTGTGGCGTTTGCCTGTTCCTAGCAACCAAGTGCACAAACAAAAATCACACTTGAATAATTGGTTTTTTAATACCTAAAATATAAACCCTTTAGTCTGGTCACCCAGAAAGCCATGGGATATCCTTTGTAAGCAGTGCATGTTAGACTTCCTCAAGAGTGAAAATTGATAGCACACATGCATCCCAAAGGATAAACACTCCCTCAGTGCATCCGGCATACATTTCAAGCATGTAGTGTGTCACTGTTTAAGGACAAGATCAAAACCCTTTGAAGAAAGGAAGAAAAACACTGGCACTGATCACGCGGATAACTGTTGTGCCAGGTGACCAGACTTCAAGCTCAGAAAAGTAGGAATTTGGGGAAAGAAAATGCATTGAAAATTAAGTTAGAAAATCCACTGCAAAACTCCACAGGAAACAGAGCAGACCATACCTTGAATAACTCAAACTCCTTCTTTGGCATCAACAGCTAATGACAAACGATGGGCAAAGGTAAAGAAAGGTGAATGTCACATCAGGCGGGACAGCAAACCGAACGTCTACTGCCACCCCTTTAGGCCACAGAGACACAGAAACGCCAGCCTTGTGCCTTGGTGTCATTTTCCTTTTCCTTTTCTGAGGCAGGGTCTCACAGAGCAGACTGGTCTTGAACTTACTGTTAGCCCCAAATGACACTGAGCTCCGGATCGTCCTGCCACCTTCCACCTGCCAATGCTAGGGTGATGGCCATGCATCTCCACGTCCAGCCTTAAGAGTCCTTTATTTTACTTTTCTTTAGAGTTACTTCTTTTTATGTGTATGAGTGCTTGCTTACGTGTAGGGATGTACACTAGGTACATGCCTGCTGTCCATGGAGACTAGAAGATGGCATCAGATCCCCTGGAACTGGAGTTACAGACAGTTGTGAGCTGCCATGTGGGGGCTGGGAGCCAAGTCCAAGTCTTCTACACCAGCAGCCAGTATTCTTAACTGCTCCGAGCCATCTCTAACCCTGGAAGTCTTTATTTAAAATGGTTTTTTGACTTATGGATTCTAATAAGGCCATGCACAGGACAAGAGCATGGATCTACTTTAGATCTAAGTGTCATAAGAAGCCCCAATTGCTAAGACAGCTCAGTATGATTACTAGGATTATGACTCCAACTCAAGGCCTGGAAAACTGCTATTCATCGAGCCTAGACCTGGCAAAAGCTGAACTGCTTTATAGTCCTAGAAACTTCTACATGAAGCAGTGAAACTAATAAAGTCATAATAATAATAATGTAGCCAGGAGTGATGTATTTCTCAAAATTAGACATTAAAAACATGTTCCTTGGGGGCTGGAGAGATGGTTCAGCAGTTAAGAGCACTGGCTGGTCTAACAGGTGACCTGGGTTTGATTCCCAGCACCTACATGGTGGCTAACAACTGTCTGTAACTCCAATTCCAGACTCTGACACCCTCTTCTGACCTCAGCAGGTATTGCATGACACAGACGCACTTACACACATATAGGAAATAACCTCATACATTTAAAATAAAAATAATAAAACATCAAAAAAAATGTTCCTTGGGGAATGGAAAGGAGCCACCCAGGTTCAGAGACTGTGCCTGGGAGGGTCTATCAATTCTCACTCCAGAGAAACAGTTTCAAGTGAGTCAAAGAGTCCTGGTGGATAAACTGGATAGGTTACTAAAATTTTGAAACTGTGGTGTGCCCCTCAAGAATCAGTCATTGATCAAGTAGAAACAGCCCGACCTAGCTCATCTGTCCCATAGATACATTTTAACCTTAAAATCGAGAAAGGAAAAATTTCATAATTCATCTGAATTCACACATTATTAATATTGATATGTTATCAACCAAATGAATTTATGCATTACTGTAAGGCACGATGAGTGGAAATTTAATGAAGACCAATGTTAGAGCATTTACAACACTCTCAAGGTAAAGGCTGATGGAGATAAAGTTGGACCCTCTAGCTTGTCTCAGTTCTGTCTATGAGCCAAAAGAATTCCTACATATGTCAGAATGTAGTGGTAAAAAGCATTCAGGGAAACAATAACTTACTGCTAAACATTTGAAACAATACCTTAGGAAATAAATGAGAAAACATTATGTAAATCTTCATTGTCTCTCACGTTTCTCTTAAAAATGTAAAACCATTTTAATCTCAAAGTGATTACTAATCACACAAAGGCACGTAAGCCTGTTTGTGGAAATCCACAAATACTTAGTTTTTCTTAGTCTCACAATTACCTGTATGGTATGTGTGTATGGCGGGTCAGTGCGCCCCAATCCAGATTCTGGGGGTCTCACGATATCCAGAATGTTATTTGGCACAAACCCAGAGTCTCCACTTGCATTCCGAACTTTCCACCATTGCTTCCGGTCATCAAGTACCTGTCACCATGTAAGAGATAAGAGGGACTTGCTATGAGAAAACCAATTCCTGGACAAAGTTCAATTTCTATTTCTCAACTTTAACCAAGAAAACATTGTTTTCACTTCAAATAGTGAACTGAGTACCAACATAGAAATGATTGACTTCTCAGGGATTAGACTAAGAATTACAATCACTAATATTCCTGTAGAATAGGCACCATATTGCTACGGCAAATCTACCGCAAAGATACATTATGTCCCAAAAATGTACCTGAGTTGTCTGAGGTACTTAGACAGCACTGATACGGCCGTCTTAGAAATTTCAATCATTTGCATTTGTTGAGTAGGAAGGGAAAATGTGAACACTACTTTAACAAACTGTATTGTGATAATTCATCTTATAGATTCGAGAAAATGAATTCTCAGATATAACCTAAGAAACACTATGTTCAATTTGGTTGCCAAGTAGAGTACTGGCTATATTTGTACAGAGCATTCTGAAAGAGAAAGAGGGAAACATTTTCTTTGATTACAATGTTGAAGAGCATCTCTGCTAAGCTGATAATTAGGCTAGTTCCAAAATGAATGTCTCAGAGTAAAGGAAGACATTAATACAGACCTAGAAATCCAATTCTCTTATTCCCTGTGTTTTGTGTATCTCTGACCTGATGCTCAACACCATTGTGGAGCCAGAAAACTAGTAAAGTAGCTAGCATTTCTAAATCTATATAGATGGCTAGACTGCACTGAATACAAAAAGTCATAAATGACTATTATTTTGTTGACATATTTATTTATTTACCTAGTTAGCTAGATAGTTGGTCATGTGGTTTTGTTTCTGCTTTTCTTTTGTTTTGGTTTTTGAGACAGGGTCCCCTTTGTCTCCAACTGACCTGGAACTCCCTATATAGACCAGGCTGACTTCAGTCTCACAGAGATCCACCTGCCTCTGCCTCCCAAGTACTGGGATTAAAGATGTGTGCCACTATGCCTGGCCTTTTGTTTTCTGTGTATGAATGTCCTACCCGCATGTATATAAGTGTACTACATGCATGCAATGTCCGCTGAAACCCGAAGAGGATGTTGGATCCCCTGGAACTGGAGTTCCAGAAGACTGTTAGCCAATATGTGGGTGTTGGGAACAGAACCCAGATCCTTTGAAAGAGCAGCCAGTGCTTTTAACCAATGAACTATCTCACCAATCAAAAGACAATATCTTGACCTCGACATTTCTTTCAAAAAGGTTTAGATGCATATCAAAAGAGTACAACAAAATTTACTTTCTTAGGAGAATAAGAACATAAAATTCAATTACCTCTAGAACATCATCCTTCAGTACTGAGAGCTCGCTGCTGTTCCTTGCCACAAAGTCATACCTGGATTTGGCATATTTCTTGGGCTGTGTTTTGACTGAGTCATAATTTCTACCAAAAGAAAGAAAAAAACTCTATAATTCTAGTAGCTTTCTTTAAAGGCTGCAAACATGAGGGCCAGGATCTTCCAGAAAGAATTCTGACAGCTTTCATGGACAGTAGCATAGTTTTATTATATTTTTTACAGAACATCAGAAATTAAAACACTTGGAGGATTTTTGCTATTGGAAAGACCAAACAACTGCAAAGGCAAAGGAAATGGTGTTGAGCCAAGTCTAGAATCTAAATCTCTGAGCTGTCTATGAAATACTTGCAATAAGGCCAGGCATGGTGGTGCATGTCTGTAATTCCAGCACTTGGGAGACCAAGGCAAGAGACCAGGAGTTCAGTATCATCTTGGGCTAAATACCAAGTTCAAGACCAACCCAGACTACCCAAGTTCCTGTTTCAAAAAGAGCAAAAAAAAAGTATATGAAATAATTTCTTTAGTAATCGGTATGTTTGCTATTGAGGAAATGGAATAGGGAAAAATGTTATGACTTTTATAAAATGAAAGGCAACTAAAGAGCATTCCCACAGAATAATTTAAGTCACGCGTCTATTGAACTTATTCAGTCAATGCTTCTAAACCAAATAAGCATAGTGAAAATTATGACAAGGTGTCAGTTTTTAAGAAAAAAATTTTCTAGCTATGAAAACTGAAAAGTAAGATATGTACCTAGTACAAGACCAGAAAAACTTCAAAGTAAATAAGCAAGAGAATTCCTAGCTCACCATCTTTTCAAAATATTAAGGGCAGGCAGGTATGTTGGCACACACCGTTAGTCTCGGCACCAGAGAAGCAGAGGCAGGTGGATCTCTTGTGAGTTCAAGACCAGCCTGATTTACATGTTGAGTCCCAGGTTATTCAGGGTACAGTGAAACCCTGTATCAAAAATCCAAAATCATTTAGAGACAGATACATGGGCTCTGTTTTTGTTGTTGTTGTTGTTGCTTGTTTGTTTAGGAAACTTTCTTGAAAAGATAAATACTTGGGGCTAGAGAGATGGTTCAGCGGTTTGGAGAACATACTGAGGATCTGTGTTAGGTTCCCCACATATGGTTGGTGGCTCAGAGTCATGTGTAACTCCAGTTCCAAGAGATCTGACACCCTCTTCTAGCCTCCAAGGGTACCAGGCATGACAGTGATGCAGGCAAAGTACTCAAACACATAGAATAAAAATAAATAAATCTTTAAAAGGACTACTCTAATAACTAAATTAGCATTAACAGATTTGACAGCATACCAATATTACTTTTTTCATTTGTAATGAATTTTTGTGATTTTCATATAATATGATTTAATGACATTTAAATCTGCTCTCCTCTCACAAGCTCCCAAGCTGTCCCTGCCCAATTTAATAATATATATATCATTATATATACATATCATATATATGTAATTATATATATATCGTATATATGTAATATGGTCTACAGAGTATGATTTATGTCATCTAAAGTACCTCAGTGTGGATCCATCCACTGGGTCCACCAAGAATCCTATCCCTGTCTCTCCCACTCCCAGTAGCCATCAATTGCTAAAAGTTCCATAGAGTGGATTGGGATTAATTTCCCACTTCTCCATGTCTATGCTGGGATTTTGTCTGCTCTGAGTTTACATAACACAATAAAGTTCCATGCATTAAATCACATTAATATTTCCTTATCTGGCATAGCATTTCAACAATAAAATAATAAAATAATAATGTTGACTCTTTTTAATAATTTTATTTCTAGATCTCCAATTATATTTCCACATTTCCTCACAAATCTGTAAAAACAGAAGGAGACTAACAATCTCTTCCCTGTTCTCCAGAGTACGGAGTCACACCTAGGCCTGCAGAGGACAGCTATAGAAACAAGGCAACCTGTTTCCACAGACTGATCCTATATGTGTCACATAGTAAATCCATCTGAGAAGTGAGACAGAGGCCAGAACAAAAGACCTGTAAGCTGTACTGCCTACTGGTTGCTGGGGATATATTTTTAAAAACTAGACTGGTATAAAAATACAATTATATGCATTATATTTGGGGTTTTAAAATATTTATTAAAATATATATGATTTTTATTTTTATGTGTATGAGTGTATTGCTTGTAAGGTTTGTTTAATCGTGTTTGTCTTTGATAGATGTAGAAAAATGTGAAAATTGCTTCCTTTAGACATTACAAAGCTGGAAAGCTCTCTGAACTTGGGAACCCATGCAGCAAGCACTTTACTCACTGAGTCATCTTTCCAGACCCAGAAAGCCCTTCAGAGACCATTTGATAGAAATTAATCCAAAAAAAATAGAAAAGATTCCAGATACTTCTTCCCTCCTAATGCACAAATCACTGTCAGAAGTATGTTTTAAAATTGTAAATGTTCCCGGAGGGATTTGCACTAAGTGAGAATTTCAGACTGGAGGTTCTGGCTCTCTTCAGCTCATCAAAGTCAGTTCTGTAGAGAAATGCTGAGTCCTTATCAAATCACAAAAGACGAAGCACCCACAAGCTAGCAGACAAAGCACACACCGCCACCCCTATGTAGCCACAGTCACTGGCAGCAACCTACCACTCTCCCCTGGGCACCCATTGAATGTTACCTATCTACATGGCGATTAGGCGTTGGCTTGTAAGCAACCGTGGCCTCCCCTTGGTCCAGATGCGGCCCTCTTGGGTACATGTTGTTATTGAACACATAGCCATCTGGGTAGTCCGACACACTGGAATGCTGAAAGACAGAGCAGGCCTGATTAAACAACCAGCAGTTACATCAGAGAAGCACCAAAGACAGCTCAAATCAGCCAACAGGACCCCTTCCCTAAGCTGTGGCCAGTGTCCATTTTCAAGAGATTTCCCATTGCACTCTTAAGCTATGAAACAGGAGTGACTCATTTTCTCCAGGAACTACCTAGAATAAGGGATGTCATTAGCCCACAGGGGCACAGTGTACACCTTAATTCTGAAAATACCATATATGGGAGTAGGAAGTTCTTTTCTGAGGAATTTCAGTAATAGATAATTTTGACATTAGACAGATTTTGATAATAAAATTTGGGGTGGGGTCCTTTAAGACCTTTACTACTCCAGCAAAGTAAATATTGCCACATGAAAATCCTCAGTGCAATTCTGTTCAATAGATTTACATCGCTCCATTTTCTTCCCTCATTGTTTATAATTTATTTTAAAAATTTCATATGTATGAATGTACTGCCTGCATGTATGTAAGTGCATCTGCATTGTGCAATGCCCATGGAGGTCAGAAGAGGGTGTCAGATCCCTGGAACCTAGAACAGGAGCTACGGACGATTGTTAGCCACCATGTGGGTGCTGGGATTCGAACCCAGGTCTTCTGCACGAACAGCCAGTACTCTTAACCCCTGAGTCATCACTTTAGTTCTTTTCCTCATTTTTGAAAGTAGTTTTTTTTTTTTTTTTGGTACTTTTGAGACAAGGTCTCCCTGTAGGCCCAGCTGGCTTGGATCTTCTTATGTAGACTAGGTTGGCCTGGATCTCACAGGAATCCACCTGTCTCTGCCTCCCAGGTGGTAAGATCAAAGCTTACATTTTAAATTTTTGTTACAAATGACAACATTGTTATCGAAATTACTCTTATAGGCAGCACAGAAAAGCACAAAAGCATTGATCTTAGCAATCAAGAGTTTAGAGAAAGATAATTCTGGAGTCTTTTCAATCAACACAGTTCACACAGAAACCTACTGGGTGCTATCAAGAGATAGCTGAGGTCTATGCGACCCTCTGGACAGTGTGGTCTTAAAGTCATAGGGGCCACATGCTCAGACTGGAGAAAAACAAATCAAATGTCTCATCCAGACTTTATATGGTTTCCTTATGTACAAGAGAGCCTGGGAGAAGTGTGCTTGATGCTAAAGAGCTTGACTTCCCTGGAGTTTCCATGGTTTATGAGGCAAAATGTCTGAAATTGGGTAAATTTCCAAAGTCTTGACTGAAAGGTTACAACAATCAATTCTAATGAAAAGGTTGGTGGGGTTAAGCGTGAGGTAAATCTCATGTAGCATTTCCAATGGATGAGCGTGTATGCAAAAAACCCACCTGGGGGCTGGAGAGATGACTCAGTGATTAAGAGCACTGGCTGCTCTTACAGAGGACCTGGGTTTGATTCCCAGCACCTACATGTTGCCTAATAACCATCCGTAACTCCAGTTCCAGGGGACCCAACACCCTCTCCTGACCTTTCTAGGCACTGTATACACATGGTACACTTACATACATGCAGGCAATACAATCAAACACATAAAATAAAAATAAATAAATCCAATTTTTCTTTCAAGACTCAACCACATTATTCACTAGGAATATTTATCAAGGAATAGCTCTTCACACACAAGGTGTTTGTCTGTCATTTATACACCTGGGCATACATACAACTCTACTTAGCATTTCCCTGGGAGACAACAAAGGCAGGAGATTCAACTAAGTAAATAAAGTCTTAAGAAATGGGGCCAGAAATAGCTAGAGTCATCCCACCCTTTGCCTAGTCCTCAGACAGAAGAGTTCCTGGTCAGTGTGAAATCATGCAGTTCTGAGAGCAAATGGGTGTGCCAGAGGGAGGGAGCAGGTCAGGGTGACTAACTGGTGACGACACCTTGCTGAGGTGGTTGTGGGTTCAGAGGAAGCAGGTCAGATGACAGCTGCCCTCACTCATCACTCCAAGTCACCTAAACCTTTCAGTTCTAAACAAAATCGCCAGATCCAGATCTGCCCAAGGTTAGCTGTAATGCATCTGTTATAGGAACAATAAAATATAACAGAGTCTCTCTTCTGGCCACGATTACACTTCTTGGGCACTGAAAATCACGAACACATGCCCTTCGTTTCCCCACAAAATCTTAAGGTAGCAGACATCTTTCAATTCACTTTTTAAGCCCTGGAATGACCACTTAAGTCATAAAATGGAAATATTTTACAAGAGGAAAATGACAGTTTATGACAAGGAAGGATAGTCAATAATTCCTCTTTAAAAGTTAGTTATTCGGTGAGAGCAGACAGACATATTCTCACAGCCCAGGACACCCAGGCTACGCTCTCTTTAAATACAGAAACTGAAAAGGATTCACAAAAGTGTGAGTTTCTGAGGCATACATTATAAAGTGGGCATATTTTCCTGTTTAAGTTAGAAATGCTATAAGCTTGACATTTCTTGTGACTGGAAAATAACAGTCACCATAGCAACAGCAAGTGTATTCTAATTTCATGTGTGATTACACTTTCCCCCTCTCTCATGGTTAGGTCCTCTCTAGACAGAAAGAAGATTCATAGTCATGAGGTCTGGACTATAAAGTCCAGACAGGGACATGTGCTGGTCAGTCAGTCCTCAGAGGGTGAGGTCATTGTAGCCACGAGAGGAAATGGCAGGTATGAAGTCTACTATTTTACAGGCAGCCAGAAGAAAAACAATTACACAAGGAGAAAGGCTACCTCAAAGCAGTATGCTAGCTTTACTTTTAAAAATTCAGCACTGTAACACATTTACTTTTAAAATAATTTTGTGTTTTATATGTGTATGTGTTTGTATGTGCATGTATGCACACGTGTGCAGTGTCCAGAGGCCAAAATTGATTCATTTTTTATTGCTCTCCATTAGTTTTTTTTTTTTTTTTTGGTTTGTGTTTCTGAGACTGAGTTTCCCTGTATCCACAGCTGGCCTGGAACTCACTATGTAGACCAGGCTGTCCCGGATTGCACAGAGATCTGCCTGCTTCGGTCTCCTACCTTAGTACTAGGGTTAAGAGTGTGTGCCTCCATGCCCAGTTTGTCCTAAAGAATTTTAAAAAGAGAATGAGGGACTTCAGAAGCATCTTGTTGTCGTTCACTGTTTAATTCCACACTAAACCTCACATTCCTCACTCATCTGACTGCTCAGTTTCTGATCAGACCCATTTGTATCTGGTTCAATTAAACAACGGTTCAATTTTCTTTTCTAATAGTACTCGAAAAGTCATAGGAAAATCATTTTGAAAGAATGTAATAATATATATATATATATATATATATATATATATATATATACACACACAATTTCATTCCCTTGCTGCCCTACAGGTTACACTCGAAATCTTAAATACTTTAAACACATAATAGATGGCATGGTTTCCTGCAGATGTCAGTGATGTGATCCTTTGTCTGAAGACTGGATTCCACAAAAACCTTGCTCTTCTAGCCAGGGGGAAACTTCAGAGGATGACAATAGGCGGAGAAGGAAGATGGAGGACAGAGGAGGAAGAGGAGGAGAAAAGAGAGGGCAAGGGGGAGGGGGAGAGGGAAAGGGATGAGGAGGATGGAGAAGAAGACAAGAGAGGGGAGGAGGAAGGGGAGAAAGGACAAAAGGCAGGGAGGAGGGAGAGGGGAGAGCAGGAGGAAGGCGATGGGCTGGGGGCTGGGGAGAGGGTCCAAGAGCATGATGGCAACAGAGGCAGCAACCACAGTATCGAGGAAAGAAAGAGGGAGGAGAAGAGAGATTACGGTATTCATGAGAGAGTTGCCCGGGACTTTTAGAGGATCTGGGTTCCAGGAACTGTCTTGTGGTCTGACAATAGGAAAAGAAAGCAGAAAGAAGCACTCTAGAATGTGTGAGTGCAATCCTCCCACAGAGAGAGAGAGAAGGACCTTAGCTTAGGAACAGGAGGCCTAGGGGAGCAGAGGGCTGAGAGTGAGGAGGCTGGGGCTGGGGAGCAGAGGCAGCCAGAAACCATCACAGACACAGGAGGAGGGATGGGGACCTCAGGGCAGAAGAAGAGGTAACTTTCAGTCACTGGTTCTAGAACCCTGAGTGGTCTCCTGATGACCTTCCCGCTCCCCAGTGATGCGAGTTACTATTGAACCATCTGCAGAAAATGTGAGGGAACCTCACCTCTGTGGAGAGTCTTTTGCTATCCTGTTTGCGCTGGTGTTCCGCAGGGTTGACCACAGATTCAGCCAGCGGGTACCGGTCTTGATCCACGGGTGCCCCTGTGAAGTTCAGCAAGGGGGGCTCCCAGCCATTGCGGAACCGCGGAACATACGGTGGAATAAACTGTTCTTTCGGCCACTCTGCTCTGTACGACGACATTAAGTCATGTAAACAAGCATGTTAATAAATTGTTCACAAGTTTCTTCAAGATGGCCAAACCCAGAAACAACTGGCATTTCCTTGGTCTTCCATTTACCCAGAAAGGCAAACCTGTTTGCATCCCATATTTCATACAGGCAAAGTGAAAGACTGATTCAGTTCCAGAGTTTGAACCATTTCAATACATCTCGAAAGCCTTTAGGGAAGCCAGAATTTTCAAGGTGATTTAGCTTTCTTCACATCTACCTGTGTGTTAAACGTGAAGTGTGGTATTCACAGCACACACTTAACAGTATCTAAAGTGGTTTCCAGTGATTGCCTCTCCATTCATTCTCCTCAAAGCTTCAAGATATTAGATATATCTTTCAAAAGAGAACCAATGAAGGATGCCACAAAGGCTCATGAGCTTCCAAAGTGCAAAGCTTCATAAAATGAAGCAGCTGATCAATTTCATAAATTAAATGTATCAGCTCTGCTTTAATCAGGAAAGTCAAGTCAGGTGCCACCATAATCAACATTCATTTATCAGCTAATGACTCTGAGAGAGACTCCCACAAGCCCCTGTTCCCAATGAGCCACCCAGAAATAACTACCATGGAAATTATAGCTTTGCTTTTCCTGTAGTGGTTATACATGATTTAATTCTTCAAGTAGTAAGTTTCTTCTGACCAAATGACCATTTTATTCAAATTATTAGGTACCTTCTTGGTTCTTTCTCTTGTCATAAGTTTTTAAAATGCCACATTCATTTCCTAATACTCTTAATCAGGATCTGAAATGACCCTTTTCTCATGTTAAACATTAACCATACATTTTCTTTTGATGTAGCTATTTAAAATGTCATTACTTTCCTGATTTTTGAGGTAGGGGTCCCCAAAAAAGTAACTGAAGACTCTAAGCTCTTTTTAAAATATTTTGTGAGATGTGAAAAATTCCATAAGATTTATAGAAAAAAAAATTAAATCCTACCTAGGCTTATTACAAGATCACAACCTGCATAAGCCTAACATATTAAACAAATATATTTGACCAGTATTTATCTAGTATAAGATATAAAACAGAGGCTAGAGAGATGGCTCAGTAGTTAAGTGCACTTGCTGCTCTTGCAAAGGACCTGGGTTTGGTTCTGGACACCAACATCAAGTGACTTACAACAAGCTGTAACTCTAGTTCCAGGCATCTAACCCCTTCTGGCCTCTGTGGGCACTGGTACACATGTGGTGCACATACATGCATGCATGCATGCAGGAACTCACACATACACATAAAATAAAATAAGTCTTTTTTATTTTTTTGAGACAGGGTCTCCCTGTAGCCCCAGCTGGGTTGGAGTTGCTATGTAGACTAGCCTGGTCTCGATCTCACAGAGATCCACCTGCCCCTGCCTCCCAAGTACTGGATTAAAGACATGTACCAGTACTCCTGGCAAAAATATTTTTAAGTATGTAAAATAATATGATAAAATATAGAATAGAACATAGTAATACACGAATATTATAAGCACATAAATAAGTGCAAAAGATATTTACACTATGAAAAGCAATGAGCAGTGCATTTAAGGAATTTCAGCTTGGCAAAAGACATTAAGTACAAACTATATTCCAACACACACAGCAGTCAAAGCCCAGCCAAGAAGTAGAAATCTCTTGTGTGTGTTTCTATAAAAAGAAAAAAAGAAAGCTGAATTGTCCACATTTTTCACATTAGCTGTCCAAAAGTGTTAGGACAAACTTCTAAGTGCCTGATTAAGTGACTGCTATCCTGAATTGTTAGTTCTAAGTGATGGGATAAAAAGATCTGGGAAAATAAGCAAAACCAGCTTAGCCACATAAACTAGAAATGGTTGCAATGTGCCGGGTCAGCAGGCATTAGCACCCCACTTGTTGATGGTTTGTCCTTCTCAGTCTCTTTATAATTTCCCGCCCTTTCCCATGACACTGTAATTATTCTAACCCTGGACAGTGTCAATGTCTAAGGAGCCTCTACAGCACCATTAACATTCCAAGAAACGACCCTGCCCTTTGTCTGAGGCCATGCTGGACCGAACTACCAAACTAATCTCCAAATCATAGATGGGCCGGCCTGGATCATATGCCCTGGTAATACTAGCAAAGGTGAAAACCTAGAATTACAAGTTCAAGGTCAGCCTGTGCAGAGAGCAGTAAGACTGCTTCAAAATAAAATGGAAAAAAAAAAAAAAGAGATGAGTTGAATATGTAGCTCTGTGGTAAAGCATTTGCTTAGGAAGTCAGGGGTCCTCCACAGCCTAGAAAACCCACTACTTGGCACAGCTTGAAGCCTTCCTAACCCAGGCCCTCTTAACTCTCAGCACCTCACTTAACATCATTCCTCTTCAAACCTTTCTCCCACGCATCCACTACCCAAAGCCAACCCTCCCCTAACTCTGGACCTAACTACTTCCCATCTTCATTTATGCATCTCTTCTACTGCAATATATTTATGGAAACTCTGCTCATCATCCTGAAAGGCAGTTCAGCAAGGGGATTAGGAGCCCTGACTCCAGAGCTCCATCACTTAAAATGCTGTGTGACTTTGGGCAAATGATTTGATCTCTTTAGTTCTTCATCTGTGAAACAGAAGTAATGACAGAAACTCTATAAAATGTGTGGGAGAGCACATAGCAAACACTGTGTGTTGTGTGTGTGTGTGTGTGTGTGTGTGTGTGTGTGTGTGTTGATCTGGTCCTAACAGTATCATCATTATCTGCTGATTAGAAATGCTAGCTCTTCCCTGAGAGAGAACATTCTTTGATACATTTTCCTGACCTCCTGACTATTCTGCTGGGTCAATATGTCACAGTCTCCTCTAACACAGTGCTGTTTCTTTTCATGCTTTATATTGTATATTCCCTGTGTCCTTCGCTTGACAACAAGATTTTGTTAATGTTTATTTATTTGTTTGTCTTTTATTCTTGAGACATTCCTATAGCCCTAGCTGGCCTGAACTTACTATATAGACCAGAGTGGCCTCAGTTTCACGGAGCTCTGCCTGCCTCTGCCTCCCAAATGCTAGGATTAAAGGCATGCACTCCCATATGTACATTTAAAAACATTTTGATTTACATTCATTTATTCAATGTGTGTGTAGAGGTCAGAGGACAACTCTGTGCAGCACGTTCTTTCAGTCCATCATGTGGATCTTGGGAATCAAACGCAGGCCCTCAGGCTTCAAGGAAAAAGCTTTACTAAGTTGACCATGAGCTTTTTAATGGAATCTACTTCATCCCACAAATGGCCCATGGCTCTTCACATACAAAATGTTAAATAAATGTCATATTAGATCTATGCAACAAAGAACACTTACGGCATCACAGGCACTAAATGCTGTGTTCACATATGCTTACCTGACTTTCAACCACGCTTCTCCCAGTGACATCCACAGCTGCCTCTCATCCGGATTAACAGTATAATTTAAGAAATCAACTGTGTCCTTAGTCAATAGGGGGCTGAGTACTGAACTGGCTAGTTCAGGACCACCTGTTGCCTGTACCACCTAGAAGCAGAATAAATCATTTTTAGCATGAGGATGATTATTGGTGTGTTTGTTTGCATATATGCACAAAATTCCACGCACTCATCTTATATTTCCAAATTAAATTTTGATGTGGCATAGGGGCTGGAGAGATGGATCAGCCATCCAGAGTACGGGCTGCTCTTGAAGAAGTCCTAAGTTCCATCACCCACATGAAGCTAATAACAGTTCTCAACTCCAGTTTCAGGGGATTCAACACCGTTCTCTGGTCTCTGTAGGCACCGCACATATCTGGTGCACTTACATACACACAGAAAACACATTCATAGACATAAGATAAATTAATTAAATTAAACAAAATAAAGTTTTGATGTTGTGTAATACACTAGAGAATGAAAACTGGCTTTCCAAAGTGACATATCCAAAGGAAGGACACCTTAAAATCCAGAATGGAAGTTAATAGTTTAGAAATATGCACAGCACCGACTTATTTGGCTGTGTGTGACAATTATTTTCAATGAAAAATACTGATGGCGAGACAGAGGCCTCCGAGACCTTGTTATCAGCTGACTTCACTCTCTCTAATCCTTGTATCTCTAACTTTTTTATTTTTCAAAATATTTCATTTATTATTTTTATGTGTGGGACTGTATTGCCTGGATGTATGCAAGTGCGCTGGTTTCATGCAATGCCCATGGCAGTCAGCAGAGGGCATCAGATTCCCCGGGAACTGGAGTTACAGATGGTTGTTAGCTGCCTTGTGGGCACCGGAAATGGAACTCGGGTCCTCTTCAAGGGCAGCCAGTGTTCTTAACTGCTGAGCCATCTCTCCAGTCCCAGTACTTCTTGTATTTTAAATATGTGCATTTTGACTAGCAAATTTGTTTCACCATTAATGAGAAGTATAGATCTAGAAATGAACACTGTTGAGAGACAGAGAAAGAGAGAGAGAGAGACCGAAAAAGCGACAGTGAGAGACAGAGACCCTCTGTTACCAGCCCATGTCAGCTTGCTGATATATTGAGATGTATAAAAATAAAAGGATCTAGGGAGAAAGAAGACAGAATAATCACAAGTGGTATTTTCCCCCAGAATTCAATTCTGGTAAATTTCCCCGATTTAATATGAATAATTTAATGAATGTCAGGAAACAGGTGCAATGTTTTGATAAGAAAAATGATGACAAGTGGGTGTCTGAAAATGGCTCCAGATTTACCTCCCAAGAGCTATGTCCTGGGTAAAGAATGGGAGTTATCTGCTAGAGAGCAAGCCAGAACCTTTTATGAACATCTTGCCTTATCAGGAAATGGTGCAGGAAAAAAGATTTTTTTTTAATGATTCTGGAGTCCCTGGTCAGGAGTGCTAAGTAGGCTGTGACGTTTTGCTCTACTTTAAGCATGGTTTTTCTGATTTTTCAGAGGGATCTTCTTTCATCACTTAGAGTCTAGAGTGTTTTGACTGCATCTAGGTATGTGCACCACATGCATGCAGTGCCTGCAGAGGCCAGAAGAGGGTGGCAGATTCCCTGGGACTGGGGTTACAGTTGGTTGTTAGCCGATATGTGGTGCTTACTTACTGTAAGAGTAACTAGTGCTTTGAACCACTAAGTTATCTCTCCAGCCCCTTGGGGAGGCTTTCTTAATAGCACAGGATAACTCTGATAACTCTGATACAGAAAATAATTCACACCAAGTAGTAACATACTACATTGTGCCTTAAGGTTTATTTTTCTATTTTCTCTGATATAACTGACTTCAAATTACAGAAGACACAGAGTTAAGAGGGATGAAATGCATATTCCAAGAAGCAGAGGTTGTTGATAAAGGACTTAGGTTACTCTTACCGAGAACAAAACCCACCCTGGCTACCTACACTAGAGTTTTTGTTTATTTTGTGTCTTTAGCTTTGTTTGTTCATATGTTATTTGTTTTGAGACAGGATTTCCCTGTGGATCCAGGTAGCCTGGAAGCCCTATGTACATCAGGCTGGCCTTGATCTCACAGAGATTCTCTTCCTCTGACTCTGAGTGTTAGATTAAATGCGTACACCACCATGCCCAGTTGTATGTCTTTGTCTTTCTGAGACCAGTCTTACTCTGCAGTTCAAGCTCCAATCTCACCTGGTTCTAACTATGTAGCCCAAGCTTCCCTCAAACTCACAGCAATCCTCCTGCTTCAGCATCCCAAGTGCTAAGAATAGAAGTGTACATCACCATGCCAGACTCAATTTTTCTGTTGTTGTTCTATGAGGGTTTTTGAGAAACAGCCTCACTTGTAACCCAGGCTAGCCTGGAACATTGACAAGTGGTATCAAATTTTGTTTGATAAATCATGAAATTGTCCAGCTCATTAACAAAAGTGTTTCCATATATTTTAATAATTTCAAAATGTTTGCCTCATGAAAAAAATACACATGTAGGCAATATAGCTATGTGGGGAAATTTTATTATGCTCCTGTCAATATACTTAGCATGTACATGGTACACCAAGACCTGCTGATCACCACTGGTTCCTCTTCTGCCTTTTGAAAGAGAAGTCTCTGAAGTTTAGTTGGCCCTGGGTCTTCAACACATAGACAGCCCTCAACTCCACATCTGTATGTCTGGCTTCCTAATGTAATATATGCAACTATCAATTCAAATTTCCCCTGCGGATGCCATTCAATAATTTGAGCTGGTCTCAAACTTTCTAGGTAGTACAGGCTGGCCTTGAACTCCTGATCCGCCTGCCTTCACCATGCTTAGCTTGACCATGACTCCCTTTTGGCACATCTGAAACTGAATTCTGTGTTCTCTTCCAAAGCTCATTCTGCTCATGGTCGTCCTCATCTTTGTTCACAGTCCCTCCGTCCCTCCAGAATCTGGACGTGTTCATCGCTCTTGCTTACTTCACCAGAATCAAGCCTCTCTGAACCGCCTCCAGTGCTTCCTGACTCAAGTCTCTCACTCTCCCTTCTGGATTACATTAATGCTGCCCTTCAATTCTGATCGGAGTTTCTATGTTCAGAATAGTCCCTTCCCACTGAAAAGTCCCCATGTGCCAAAGGTCTCACAAGCCCATATAAGGACCAGTAAGATGTGACCTGTCTCCTCGTTCTCATCCCCTCTCCTAGTGACTGCTTTGTCCCTCATCCTGTTCAAGCCATGACACCCAAGTCTTCTAAGACCTTCTTCCTGTTTCCCTTTCAGGGCATTTGCATTAGCTGCATTCTCTCAGATCCCATCCCGATTCAGAAACACACATCTCACCTCTACCTCCTTAACTCTGAGGGTCCTCAGTGAGACTTCTGTACCCAGCCCTGCATAGGAAGTGTGACATCACATACACACACACAAAAAGACAGACAGATGCGCGCACACACACACAGACACACACACAGACACACAGACACATACACAGACACACAGACATACAGACACAGACACACAGACACACAAAGACAGACACAGACATACAGACACAGACACATATACACACACACACACATACACATAGACACATACACAGACACACAGACACATACACAGACACACATACACACAGAAACAAAGACAGACACACAGACATAGACATGTATACACATACACATACACATGTATACACATAGACACAGGCGCATAGACACACACAGAGAGAGACACAGATACACATACACAAAGACAGACAGACAGACAGACACACACACACACATACACACACACATACACACAGCCCCCATAATACTCTTTGTCTACATTCTCGGCTCCACTTTTCCACAACCCCTTAATTCTTAGAAAATTGTCATTCAAACACGTGCACATAGCGGAGGCCCCACTCACACTGCAGTATAATCTTCTAGAGGCTTATAATTTTTGCCCATTTTATTCACAAGGAGCAAATATAATGTTCATTATACAAGAGCCTCTCAGTTTGCTTTGCTTGAATAAATACACGAGTGAATAAAGATTTTACAAGATGGAAGAATACTTCAGTAAAAATAATTTGAGTCCTGCCTAACTCCAGAACAAAGCCATCCAGCAGGCACTGGAGTTCTCAAGGGTAAGAATGTTTGGGGGGAAAAAAATCAGACTTACTCTCCTTTCATTTCTCTAGCTCTGTCAGAAATATCCATTTCTTCATCTCTAAAGTAAGGTGCATAAATGTCATAGTGAAGCCCATTACTTGGCACGCTAAACTAAAAGTTAATTTTAAGAACTTAACAATAAAAAATAAAATGTGTTTTCCTTCCTTTCTTCCCAATCCCTCCCCCTCTCTCCCTCCCTCCCTCTCTCCCTCCCTCCCTTTCCCACTCTCCCTCTCTAGCATCTTGTTTTGCTTGCTTGATCCCTCCTTCCTTTCCTTTCTCCTTGCTGCTGCAGGACTGGAGAACTGGAACCCATGTCCTTGCATGCGCTAGGCAAGTGTCCTGTCACTGAGCCACATCCTCAGTTCTGAGATGTTTCCTTTAAACCCTCAAACTTCAGATTCTCAGTTTACAGAGATAACAAGAAAAACAAGAACAAGGAAGATAATGAGGGAGAACCTGCCTGTGCAGTCCAGACCTTTAGAGTGGAAATATACTAAACATGATTACTTCACTGAATTAATAGATTCTCACCATATTTAGCGGGGTAAACAAAAAGTGAACCAAATCTGCGGCACTGGGGTTCTGGATATGAGACTTTAGCTTGGCCTGAAATAGTAGAAAACACACAGATATGTTAGCCACAGGAAGGACACTCAGAAAGAGTTCAGGGCGACTTGGAGGGAGAATTTTATTCCCATTTTCGCTTGGAGTGTATTCATCAGCACAATCAGAATGAGAGTCAGGGAGTTTAGTTAAATAAAAATAAATGGAAGTCATTGCTTTCAACTAGGTCTCTGACATACTTACAATTTGTGGCTATAATTAAAGGCCTATCAAAACACATATATACAGAAACTCTACAAGAACAATTTAATCTCCTAATTTAATTTTCAGGAACATCCTGGCTACACTTTGATTTTTTCTATCTAGAAAAATATCTTCTAATTATAAATAAGTAAATCCCACTTACCAGAAGGTTAAATCCATGTTTAAACTTCTGGAAACAGTCAACAAATTCATCAGGAGGTGGAGGTTTGGCCCTCAGTGTTAAAACACCCTCTAATGAAGTAAAGAAGAGGACGGAGGAGAACAGTTGTAAGAAAGTTCATTAAATGTGAGAAACAACAGCCACATTCCTGCCACAGCTGGAAAATCACACGGGATCCAAAGTTTGAGTGGATTTCTCTACCGTTAGGTGTTACCCATGACTCATTCGATTCCACAGGCATGACTTGCAGCCCTTCAATGTTCGAGGCTCATGGTAGCCATCATTTTATAGACCATAAAAAAATGAGTAAGTGACAGGAATGGTCTTAATGGCCTTAAATGTAATAGAGGAGGTGAGTCAGATGAGCAGCAGATGCATCAACTAAGTGCTAAGTCGGGAGACTGCGCTGGCAAGAAATGGGGAAAATGAAGACCTAAAAGTTCTTTCAAGTAGCTTGTAGGATGGGATTTGAAAAGTTTCCCCCCAGGGGAGAAATAATCATGGTAGAATTATAGTAGTATATGTAACAAAAAAATAAAAGAAATGTATGTACATAGAACTAGAAACACTAGTCCAGAGAGACAGGAGAATGGAGTAGACTCAGGTTACATCATGCGTGACCTCAGTGTCAAGGTGAGTCATTACACTTAAATCAGCAGTCCACAGAATTTTGTGCTTTACGGCAGGAGTATGAGGGCTTTGGTTGAGCTTTAGGGGATTATTTATGCTGCCAAGTGTGGCGATATAACACAGTCCTTGAGAGGAGTTCAAGGCCATCCTTAGCTTCATAGGAACTTGGAGACTAGCCTGAGCCAGATGGGATCTTGTCTCAAAAACCAAAGAAACAAAACAAAACAAATAAAAAAGAGGAAGATGGCTATTCCCACTGAAAACTAGAGGGTTAAACGCTGCTTAGAAAGATGGATTTAAAATGATGGTAGTTTCAACTGGATGTTGGTTACGAAAGTGCAATATGAGATATAGGAGAAATTTGGAATATACGTCAAAGTAACTATATGCTATAGAAAGAAAACATGAAGTCTGGTTCCGAGTTAGTGTGACCCAGATGACAGCATACTCTATAAAGAATACAGGAGAAATAAGTGGCCTGAGACACTATGCGGCAAAACCTCATTTCAGAATGGGAAGGTGAGGGATGTCTACCAACATCCATAAGTGGGTGCTGTGATCATATGCTGACTACAGAGAAGAGCTAAAGAGAGCTCTGGAATGAAAGGGACAATTATTAGTCATTCATTCATTTTAATCTGTACCATTTACCAGAGGAAATAGGGACACTACTTTCATCCTTAGACTTTATACATTTCAAGCCATTTTATTCTCATTTGTCTTATTCTATTATGGATTTTTCTTTAGAGATTTCTTTTTGGTGAGACAGGATCTTACTCTATATTCCAGACTGGCCTGGAACTCACAGTAATCCTCCTGTATAATCCTTCTGAGTGCTGGGATTCTAGTTATGAGCCACCACACCTAGTTTTTAGGAATTTCATATTCTAGAACTGCACCAATGCCTCAAAATTAAATTTACACAATTTTGAATATGAATAAACTATTTTGGGTTTTGTGGTTAAAAATTCAAATCCAAGGACATTTAAAAATACTTTGATAAGAAAAGTCAATTATTTTTAATGGGAAAAAAATGAGGTTCTACATTTATAAGGAAAGGACCCCACAGAAAAGAATAGAGCTATGATTGTTCTGGGCAGACACCCATTTTGTGACCTTCATGAAAACTACAGGGAGCTGGCCAACACCTGACTCTCAGAGTGGCTGGGAATTAGATGGCACAGCCAGTTTGCAAGCAATCTGAGCTCCTTCCTCTTTACTGGAGTCTCTGATTCTGTCTGAAGCTAGCCAGTACCCTTGGTTCAAGGTCAGCACAAGGGTGGATGTCTAGGACAGAAACTCTGCAACCCCCAAGTCTCCCACCTTAGATTAAGAAACCCAACTCACCCCCTGGTCCTTTTTTTTTACTCTTCTTGCTTTTTTTCCTCTTAGAAAGCTCAGAAAACGCTTCAGCTGCTTTTTGGAGTTTTGTGATAAAAAACTCAATGTCATCCAAAATATGGTTTAAGATTTGCTGGAATTAGAAATTAGAGAATAAACTATAACAAAGAAAAAAAAATGTTCTGCTCCAGCTGCATAATACATAATGCTAGCCAGTACAAGACAGAATTTAAAGAGAGAGAAACCAGCCCCCCACATACAAATTTCAAGTTAATCATAATTCTAAGAAAATATAAGAAAGTATATACCTGTAGCTGAAATCTGACCTTTACGTTTTTCTTAGCTTAATTTTTCTATTTTTCAAAGCCATCAAGAAAACATTCACAACATGAAATCAGATTATTAATACTTTAGATGACTCTAATTTTCCGTAGTGCCTCCCACACTTGGAAGGGACAATTCTGAGAAACATTTTGTTAACAGAGCACTGAGCTCTTTTGTTTAGCTAATGAATATCCCAATAACGCTAAAATGCTATTTCATGGAAGTCACAGAAGGCTGAAATAACCTACAAAACACGTAGTCAATATGCATCAACAGGCCTCCAGAAGACTTCTCTACATGATCAAATAGAATTCATAAGTTGGTGCACATCTAAAATGAACGGACCCATTGCAAACTCCCAGGCTGTATTCTTCATTAATTTTCTCTAGTCTGAAACTTGGCGTTCTTCATATTGAAAGACTGGACATTAGGATTTAATAAACATTTAAGTATAACATAAAAGTGTGGTATAAAAATTAAGTTCTGAATGTCATATTTCTTTCAATAATTTTTGCAAAAGAATCTGGGAACATGTATCTAGTACAGGAAGTAAATGAATATCGTCTATATAATGAACAGATTACTACCAACCTGCAAGTTAATTGCTTAGAAAAATTAAAATAAATGCACATTATCTTTGATGAAGTATTAATATTTACATGTTTGGCTTTCAAAATAGCTCTCAACTTCCTCTTTCCAGGTATTCTAAAATATTTTTCCTTTTTCTCTTTTTCAGTGTGTGTGTGTGCGAGTGTGTACATGTTTGCCTGTGTGTGTGCGAAGCTGATGCTGGGAACAATCCTCCACCACTCTTCCACCTTTTACAATATGGCAGGGTCTCTCAGCCAGACCCAAGCTCAAGCAAACCTGACTAGTCTCGCTAGCTAGAGTTAGCAGTGGGCTGCTGCACCTACCAGGCATTTACATGGGTTCTGGAGGTCTGAACCCAGATCTTCATGCTTGCAAAGCAAGTGCTTTAACCACTGAGCCATGGCCCCAGCCCTAAAATATCTTACTAAGCCGAATATGAACGATTAAAAAGATAGCTCAATCATGAATCACGAACTATGAAAAAAGAGACACCATTCCTCCCCTCGATCTTGGTGATTCAGTTTCATTTCCTTTGTAAACTAGTTCAGTTGCTAGTATTCTACCAAAGCTATGTCTCCTAGCTAAACAGCAGTGGGAAAGCAAAAATAATTAAGGAAAAAAATTCAAAGGGCATGACCATCACTGGGAAGAGAAAATGTAATTTCTGCAAACCATTTTTACTAAATCCCCTCCTCAATATCGTCCCTTTTCTTTAGAAAGCAGAATGGATCATGATCTGAATGTGTCTGCTGTACTTACAACATCCCTGTCGATCCGGGCTGCCATCATCTCGGGCGTCTCCTCCTGCTCCTGATACTGCCGGAGTTTCTCGACTAAAAGAAAGGAGAATGGTAAAGCTTTCCATGTTTTACTAAAACAATATCAATGTAGAGATGAGAACAAGAGAAGAGACTAGAAAAGAATGCCCATCGGCAAGGGGAGCTCTCTGGATACACAACTCACAATGATGCCCGTTGTCCTTGAGCTATCCCGGGGCACTTGGGCACTGATAACAGATCATCTTTCCACACTTATAAGATTCATTTGCCTGTTGTGACTCCTCTCCTCTCCCTCTTCCCCGTGTCAGCCACCTATAAAACCAACCTTAACTCAGCCCTCCAGTTCCTAAAGAAGAAATAGAAACTGGCATGTAAGCATGTCTTCACCAAAGTTCTAATGCAGCAGAGCTGCTAGCTTCTGTGGTGTGCATGTATGCGCAGGTGCACGTGTGTGGGAACACCTGTGCACATATGTGTAGGCCAGAGGTCAAAGCTGAGTATTAGTCTCAATCTCTCCCCACCTATTTTTAATATGTATTTTAAATTTATTTTGATTTTATGTGTATAAATGGGTTTTTTTTCCTGCATGCCTATAAGTGCATCATGTGTGTGCCATGCACACAGAGGCCAGAGGAAGGCCCCAGATCAACTGGAAATGGAGTTACAGGTGGTTGTTAGCTGCCATGTGGGTGCTGAGAAATGAACCCTGGTCCTCTGCAAGAGCAGCCAGTGTTCTTACCTGCTGAGTCATCTCTCCAGCTCCACCACCTATGGTTTTGGAAGCCTAGAGATTCCTGATTCAGCCAGATTGGGTGTCGGGCAGGCCTTAGGGATCCTCTCATCTCCCACCTCTGAGATGGGACTACAGGAATGTGCCATCATGCCTGGCTTTTTTACCTGGGAGCTAGGGATCAAACTCAGCTCTTCTTGCTTATGTGGTAAACACTGTACCGACTGACTGAGCCATCTCCCTAGCTTGAGCTGCTGGTTTCTCCACATTCCGACCCTGTGACCCGCAATCAAAGCCTGAAAGTTCTGAGAGCCTGGTGCTTCCTATATTCTGGTTGTAATAGATTAAGCTTAAAACCTACAATGTTGGGCTTGTTGATTCTGCACCACATGCCTTGAAAGAAATAACAGCAGGGATTTGCAAAATCGAGAGCCCATGTCTCAAAATCACTCAAGATGTGGAGACAGTTCACCAGGCTAGGGTGCATGTTAGTCATGAGACTTCCATTATGGCCGCCTTCCTGCCCTGAGTCAGTCAGCACCATAGTAAACACTGATAGCAGGTGAAACTATCTCAGAGAAGATGAAATTTAAAGACATAAGGCTGGGACAGGAGCAATAGATCACAGCAAATAGCTCGTGATACATCATCATGAGTCACCAGCTTCAATACAGAGAACAGCAAAAAACACTGAAAACTAAAATTCAACACCTGCTTGTGGGCTAGCATTACCCATACAGGCAACACATGCAAACAGGAACTGGGCCTTACGAAGCTGAACCTATAACTATTCCATCTCACTCATCAGCATGTATAAAACCAGCTTGGCTACAGTGTATTACAGAAAGCAGAAAGCTGAGGTTGAAATACAATTATTGGGAACCCCAAACAGGGCTGGGTGTGGTGGCTCTTGTCTGTAATCCCGGCACTCTAGAGGCTGGGGCAGGAGGCCCAGGAGTTCAAGGCTAGTCTGGGCTACACTGTGAGTTTCATGGCAGCCAGGGCTACTTAGCAAAACTCTGTCTTGAAGAAAAACAAAAGGAGACCCTAGAGATAGGCCTGGAGTAAGGACTTGCAGCTTTTCCAGAGGACCCGAGTTTGGCACCCACAACCGCCTGTAACTATACATCCAAGTGGATCCACCTTCCTCTTCTGACCTCTGTGGACACTGCACTCATGTGCACACCCCCCACCTGCATGGAATGAAAAAGTAGAAATAAAAATGGTCACAGAATATAAAAATCTAAATTAAATACAAAATAATTCAGGAAAAAACAATTTAACAAATGAAAACTATTATAAACGATGTTTATGGTTCTATCTAGGTACAATTATATGTGTTACTTGCATCTAGATTGACAGTAACCTATGAGTTATTGTGCCCTCTCTTCAGAGGAGGTTAAAGCATAGAGAGGCAACTTTCCACATGCAGGGGATGGATTCTCTCTTCAGGTCTCAACTTCTGACTCACAAGATTCAAAGTCTACCTAGTGCTAAATACACACCACAAACTTTCACTAAAAATCATAGAAAAATGAAGATGGAAGAGACCTGGAAGTTTGCTCGTTGCCTGCTAGCCTTCATAGCTCCAGAAAGTTCTATGCAGGCTGCTGGGGGAGGAAAGTCATCAATAGTCTTACCAGCTGTGAACCCTGTGACTACAATGACCTCCCAGGCATAACTTGCCCTCTACTGTAATAGCAGCATGAATGTTATGAGATAATCAAATGTTTTCTAGTGGATCTGAGGCTTACTCCACAGAGGAAACTCAAGCCTAGTACTGGAAGCCTGGTCAAGAGCCCATGGCTGGGGAGCTCATCGGTCTAGTGGGGAATCTACCACTATTGTTTTGCTAAATGGTTGTGTTGTCAAACTGACTTCTAAAGACCCAGATTTATTCCCACATATCAGCACTGTGTCCATGCTTCATCAAAGAAGCCTCTTACTGCAGCGGAAAGTGGTTTATGCAGAAATCCATAACTCACCTAAGTGCCAAGAGTAAGCAATATTGGTGTGCTCAGCCCTAAATGGGTCAGGGTTATCAACACTCCAAGGCTCAGGGAGCAATGTGGGAGAATGGGTGGAAGGAAGGCAAGAGTCAGAAGATGGGGAAATCTGCAGCAGAAAGGTGTCGACTGGAAATGACGTGGCTGTGATATCTGTGACCTCGTGGCAGCGACATCTGTGACCTCGTGGCAGCAGTGGTTACCTGTAGGACACCGAGCCTCTAGGATCATGTAAGGGGAAGAGGCACAAGAAGCCCACTCCCCACCAAAGGACTATTGGTAGTTAATGGTTGTTGGGACAGGGCTGTCCTTCAGTGATTTGGCCACTGATAAGTTACCTATGATTCTGTAAATAACCTGCCACCCAGTCCTGGGCAAGAAACTGTAATTATACTCAGCAAGTCATACACTAAAAGCAGATATGAAATGGGAGGGGGCTTGAGAAGGACTCCAGCAGGAGTGGAAGGAGAACGAGAGAGGGGAGTTAGAGTGAAAATAACCAAAATTCATAGGAAACTGTATGAAGCTGTCAATTAAAAAATGATTTAACGATTCAGAGGCAAATGACTTATATTATCCAACCACTGGATCCCCTGGAACTGGAGTAATGGAAAGTTGCTAGCAGCCATGTGGGTGCTGGGAACCAAATCTTGGTGCTCTGAGAGAGTAGCTAGTGCTCTTAACCACTGACCCATCTCTCCAGCTACCTAAGGGTTAATTGAAAAAAAAAAAAAAACAACTAACCTGAACCTAGAAATCAACATGAGAATTTGAAGGAAAGAATGCTTTAACAACCAAAGATGAGTCTTCAGTATGGTTATCTCTGAATACTTACAGTCTCCCTGGTCAGCTGCCCAGGCAGACCAGGCTGCCACTCTGCTCCTAACATCCACCTGAGTGACAGTCCCTGGTGGCACTGGGGCAGGAGCTCTGGGTGGAGGTGGGATGCCAGGGTCTGCTTTGGAAATCATCCTGAAAAAGATGAAAATCAATTGAGCTTTTACCATCTCCATTTCTGTAACACATAAGTCTTCTCAAGTGATGTCATTAGCTCTTCAACCTCAGGAAGAACTATGTCAAGAGACAATAAGGGTTCCACAGCCAACCTATATTGTGTCTATTTAAAGCACTTGAGATACAAAAATACAGAAAAACCAAAATTCAGTGAGACACTCTGTTGACTTGCTCTCTAGGTCCCCTGAGATTTGGAAAGGCTGTGGGCCTGTGGCATGCATAGATAGTGACCCTGGGCTATCTTCTCTGAAAATGCCTGTTAAAACTCTCTAAAACAGACACACATTATGTCAGAGACAGATCCGACACTCAGAGAGGAAAAAAGAGGCAGACATGTCATACAAGGAGAGAAGAACGGGTGGACACTAAAGATTGTGATTTAGAAAACAGAGTAACTGACCTCTGCTGGAAATAATTTCTCTAAAGTTTTAGGAGAAAGAAAATAAGACACACGGGCCAATTCTACCCACAAACTCCTCTGAAAGCTCTGACCTCAGGGCCTCCGGCCGTCTCTTCTGCTTTCCTCCTTTACAGTCACTGATTGCGCTTTCAATATCCTCACTGATCAGGTTTGCCTGCAAGGAGAGAGAAATCGCCAGAAGGCCACAAACTGGTCTTAGTTTTGATATGAAGATTAAAACAGAAAAGGGAATTATATTCATCATTTATAAATTGGACTCAGAGCTGGGCATGGTGGTGTACTTTTACTCGGGAGGCAGAGGCAGGTGGATCTCTGTGAGATGGAGGCCAGTCTGGTCTACACAGCAAGTTCCAGGCCTGCTGGAGTTACAGGGAGACCTGTCTCCAACAAACAAACAACAACAAATAGAAGTCAGCTTTTTAAATGATGATTTTTTTTTACTGACAGAACTCAAAGACTGATATCATTGCTAAAGATAATCAAATCCAGATTCTACTTAAAAGATATCCGTCCAAAGAGCCTGACATAAAAAGGATCATGCACATTGAGGGTGTAACCATGTTGAAAATTTACACAGGTAACGTCTCTGCCTTGGAAGGAAGGAAGGAGTTTGATGGATCATTTCTATGCGTGATGACTTCCTTCCTTTCCTTTTGAATCCCGAGACTCCACCAGGCACCTGCTAACCCATGGGAATGACCACTGAGGCTCACCTCAGCCACGTTTACTGTCAGGTAATCACACTTGATACGGTTTGGCTCTGCAGGGTTCTCCAAGACCCATGTGCTGAAGGCTGGTTCTCAGCCAGAGATGCTATGGGATCCCTAGTGTCTGTCTGTCTGTCTGTCTCTCTCTCTCTCTCCCCCTCTCTCATCCTCCTTTTCCTCCTTCTCCTCCTCCCCCTCTGCTGTCACATGAGCAATTCGACTCACACACTTCCTCTGCAACGTTCTTCCTCACTAGTCCCAAAGCCAGTGGGCCAAGCAGCCATGGATCGAGGCCTCTGAAGTCACGGGAGAAACCAATCTTTCCACCTTCTAAGCTGCGCATCTCAGGCATGCTGTTATGTGACAGAAAGTGCATATAGCTCTCCAGTCATGGGGTGAGCCTCATCTCTAGCTTGTATTTCTTTTGATAACAAGTTTATTTCTTTTTCCATCGCAGGTAAAAAACTAACATTCTGCCAATGATGAGTTTTTTCAATATTTTTCCAATGAGAAAAGCAATCAGCTTTTCTTGGCAACCCATGTGAGATTTGTAGCCAAGGTGTCAATTTTGTGTGGTTGCCAAAGTTATTTATAGCCAATAATTATTACTGTATATGAAACCATTGTGAGGTATTCATCTTCTATTTTTGTGTGTTCTGTGTAATTATGTATGCTCTCACAAATCTGTGCATCACATATTCTTTGGCAGTAAGCACTGATGATCATAGAATTTCAAGGCTGAATGCACACTTTAAGATCATCTGGTCAATGCACCTCTGTGTGTATGGGTAGCATATGCATATGTGTATGTTTGTGTGTGTAGCATATATGTATGTGTTTGCATATTTGTGTGTTGCATATGTGTATATATGTGTATAGCATATGTACATGTTTGTGTGAGCAGCATATGTGTATATGTGTGTGCATGTTTGTGTGTGTAGCATGTGAATGTATATGTGCAGATGTGCATGTTTCTGTGTACATGTTTGCTGTGTATAGCATATATGCATATTTGTGCATGTATCATATGTGTACGTGTGTACATTTCTGTGTGTTGCAAATGTGTATGTATGTGTATAGCATATGAACATTTGTGTGTGTGCAAATGTGTATGTTTCTGTTTGCATGTTTATGTTGATATGTTTGGTGTGTATAGCATACATGCATATTTGTGTATGTATGATATGTGTATGTATGTGCATGTTTGCGAGTATGTTTGTGTGTATTCTATGTGCATGTCTGTCTGTGTGTGTGCAAGAACACACAGCAGGTATTTGGAGGTCAGAGGACACGCTGGTATCGGTTCTCACCTTTCACTTTGCTTGATGCAGAGTCCTCCGCAGCTCACCACTGTGTGCCCCAGGCTACCTAATCCTCCAGCTTTGGGGGATTCTTCTGCCTCCACCTCCTGTCTCCCCGTAGGTGTGCTAGGATTACATACGCACACTACCATGACTGCCTTTCCTCGGGAGGCTCTGGGGATTTCAAGCTTTGGATCTCACCTTGTGCAGCAAGGAGCCATCCCCCAGTCCCAGTCTCTTCTCCTTTTCAAGTTAGCACAACTGAGGAACAACTGGTAAAACTGGCCTGGTCGATGTCGCGTTCAGAGTGAAATGACATCACCGATGGATAGAATCAATAGATCACAGCCCAGAGTGACTTCTTAAAAACATGCTAATTCGGGACCTGGTGGCATACACCTTTAATCCCAGCATGCAGGAGGCAGAGGCAGGGGAGTCTCTGTGAGACTGGGGCCAGCCTGGTCTACCTATGCCTACAGGCCCTCTGGGACCACAGGGAGACCCTGTCTAAAAAAACATACAAGCAAACAAAAAAAAGTCCTAATTCCCATAAGATGTCCAACATCAGGCCCCAGGAGATGCTGCAAGACGATACACACAAAACAATCTATTCTACTCAGCTAAGGGGGAAACATCTCACGAAGGAAGTACAGCGTCAGTGAGCTGCAGGGCTTAGTCATCCTCAGTGGCTCATGAGCTCTACTGAGGACAAAACACTGTCCAGTAAACCCCTTTTGCACAATCCAATTATCTATCACCAATTCTGTGACAGATAAGGCAAGCGTTTTATTCTCAAAGCTGAATTCCAGAATCTTCACTCAGGATAGTAACCCACAGTTCCTGAAGACTTCCACAGCACACATACAGTGATAAATATGAAATGTCTTTGACTCACTTCTCTGTTTAAATCTCTGAATTAAATCTCTGTTTTTATAATCAGAGCAAGAACATCCACTTCACTATTACTTCGACATGTCTAACCCCACAAAATTCTTAATATAATTTATGCTTTTCAAAGGCACTATAATATATAAAAAGCTGCTGAATATCAAACTACCAGTTACTTAGCATAGCTCCTTTCAAATGAGGTTTTTGTTCTATTTGGGTTTGTCTGTTTATACAAGATCTCCCTGTAGCCAGTGGCTTGGAATTTGCTGTATAGACCAGACTGGCCTTGAAGTCACAGAGATCTGCCTGCCTCTACCTTTGCCTCTGCCTCCTGAGTGCTAGGATTAAAGCGGCACACCACAACATCCAGCTCTCAAATGCAGTTTTACAGTCATCATGGAATAAATTGAAATTAGAAAAACACATACTGCTTAAATTCAGTCTTAATGTGCCATATTTTATGTCAAAAAATGCATAAGAGAGCCTGTATTTCTTAACGCCAGTCTCCTACAATTCATCGACAAGGTAAAAATTGCAAATATATTTTATAATACACACTCAAAATGATAAATCGCTGCTTTAATAAGGTACCAATCAACCAAAAATAATTTCCCTTTTAGAGAAATCAGCTCATAAAATAACGATATTAAAGGGTGAAGATAAATTCTAAGGTCCAATAAAGCATTGCAGATTATAATCATTTGGAAATTACAGTGTTCTTTGAAATATAAATTTTCAGGGTCTGGCCTATTATTATTGGCAACTTTGTTCAACCGCTCCTCATCTCAGTCAGGGAGTACAGATCCTGGGTAATTATTCAAGTCACATAATTAAATGGCGAACTTTAAATCAATATCATAAAAAATTCCAACTGTTTCACTGCCGCAACACAAGGCATGTGATTAGCACAGAACAAAATAGGATTGTAACATAATTATTTATTATCTATGAAGCAGGATGCCTAAAGATTCGAGTTTTAATTATACGTGCAAGGCCTGTGATAAGAACTTAATGTATCATTTATACATTTTAAACATAAACTGAAAGTATATGATGTTTGTTTGTTTGCTTATTTGAGACAGTGTTTTGCCTAGCCTCTGACTCACAGCAATCCTCTTGCCTCAGAGGAAATTTATAAATGGGGGCCAACCATGCCAAGCCCGGATTTAAAACAAACAAACAAACAAGAAACCAACTATTAATCTGGTTTCCTGTTTTATTTTCTAGACATGGAAACCCTACGGGAAGACACTTGTCTTCCTTATCAAATTCGTAGAAATGGAAACCCTAGCACCTGACAGCTTTAGGAGAAATACAGGTGATCTTACTTAAGGGAAAACTCCAGGGCCTTTGCTTAAGCGGGAGGAAAATGTGGGGCTGGAGAGATGATGTCATAGTTAAGATCACGTGCTGTTTTGCCGAGGACCAGAGTTCGGTTTCCGGCACCCACATGGGGCAGTTCACAAAAGTCTATGACTTTAACTCCAGGAGATCCTACACCCTCTTCTGGCCTCCATGTGCAGTTGCACACATATGTGAATACATATTCATACACATCCAAACATACACACACGAATAAAAATAAATCTAAAAATAGAAAGGGAGAGAGAGGTCTCCCTGCTCTTACCTTAACCTCATCACACTGGAAAAGATGCAGGTCTGGCTTGTTCTGGGCTGGCTCTTTGCACACCAGGGCAAGAACAGAATCATAGTTGCAAGAATGCATCACAGCTTGGCAGTGTTGGATTGTGTTTAAAGGAAAATTCTCCAATTCGTTCTATAAATAAAGTAAATATTTTGTCATGTCAAACTTCTACTCCTCTCCCAAGAATCTGACTTGATTGTACACATTAACATTTGTGACTCTTTGTTGACAAATGGGATAGTATGAACTTCACAAACTTGCCTTTGATTCCAAATCAATCAGGCTCACAGCTCGTTCATCCACTTGGAGAATCATATCTTGAGTCCACACTTTGCCCTTGGCATCAAGCAATTTCAGTTTCCTTATGCCATCGTCAACAGTTATCATAGCATCCTTCCGATCCAGCACAAACGTAGTCAGGTGCTGATGGTCGGGGGAAGGCAGGGGGAGAAACACTTTTATAACACACACAGGCAGCCTTTTAGTTTACATTCTTCCAAAAGGAAATGGCATTTGCCTAACTGAGGTCAGTTAGCAGAGATGTGAAGGATAAACACTGAGTACTTACAACCTCAGGATTAGCCTCCTGAGAGGATGAAATCCAGGGGGGATTTTGGTGAGCACAGAAAATGATGGATTGCTTGCTAAGAGATCTGACTAAACCTGCTTCATAGTGAGCCACGATGAACCACGACAGCATGGTGCTAAAAGACATTCTTAACAGTGCGAACACTAAAACACTCTCACTATCCTTCAATAAGCGTCTCCCCTTACTCAGATGATTATCTCAATGCTGTACACCAGCAGAGGATTCCTGTGACAGCTAGAACATTCTAGACACCGGTATCTCAGCACAGCAGTGATGGCTCTGCTTACTGCCTAGTGTGCACTCTGCTGAAAACACTTGCAGAAACCAAATAGTTTAGATTTAATTAAGCATGCTTGGGATAAGTAGAAAACTTAAAATAAAAGTCATTTAAGCATTGCATCTGTGCTTACATATTTTCTATTATAAGCAGAGAGTCCATTTAGATTTCAATAAAGAGCAAATATCTTCAAAACTAAAAGAAACCAATGTTTAACAATAGTTAGCAATGCCTTTACATAAAACTAAATATAAAACTGAACCACTCAGTGTGTCAGGCTTAATTTCAGGAAGATTCTATCGTGCAAAATAGAAGCCTTTGTCTTCTTTTCAATGAAATTGGGCTGGCAAGGGTCAATGGGTAGTAGCTGTAATTTTAATTTATTCATTATGAAACTAAAACATAGACTGTCAAATAATTTTAAATATAACATCTCAAAAAAAGCCCTGAAAGTAAACACAACTTAAAATATTCATAATTTGAATGAAATGAGACAGAATTCTAATTTTACTTCCAATTTTCATGTCCCTCAAAAGCCAGGCTAAGAAACTGGTGAAACCAAAACATCTTACTTCGACTCGGTACTGGGATACATCTGACACACTGCTAACACTGTCCCGGGCATAATTCTTCCTTTGTTCTGAAAGATAAATTTTTAAAAGCCATTATTGAGCCACTGATAGGCTGAAGTTCATACGTTGGAGTCATGTGGTCACGTCCAAAGGCTAGTCAATCTCACATATAAATACAGTAGTTGACAAATCTCTTTTGTGTGATGTCTCTGAAAACATTCATTATTCACAGTAAATCTCAAAGTCACCAGGAAGTCTAATGATACACAAGAGCACTTTGAGCCAATTCAAATCTTTGGAGTTCAAAATATTAAGATCATAAATGTTCTAAGAAAAAATTATTTCATTTAAATGTTTTATTCATCGGGGACCTACTATTCATTAAAGAAAATAAAAGAAAAAGAAAGATTGTAAATTTCATCTGTTAATATACTAAGTCAACTGCAAATATTGTCATAGTACTGTATTATATGAGCTAGACTACATTATTAAAATAACAGATATCACAAAAACCATCTCCTTTCACAACATCCAAGCCAGAAATAGTGTTAGAGGAGATTCTAAACATGATTCAGTCGCAGAGATTGCCATAAACATCAAAAACTTGTCACACATCAATCGGACACATGAATATAATGCCCAGAGTTGTAGGGATAGGCTGGTTGGGAAAAAAAGAGAAAATTAAGTAGACAGTTATGATGTAAATCTACTGAAATGCAAAGCAAATCTTTCATTTTCTTTTCCAAGATGCTGCAAAAGCAAAATTAACATTCAAATATAAAATCTGAATTGCAATATTTGAATATTTAGTATTTATTACTTTCCAATCAAGCAACTTACTTATTTGGAAATTAAAAATTGTCTTATTTCTTCTAAGGCATCAGGCTGGGGGTGGAAGGGAATTCCAAGGGGATAGGGATATTCTGTAATTAAAATGCTAGCTTTGGCTTTGTTGTTAAGTAGGAAACTAAATTAAGGCAAGATGCTTAATAGTCTGGGTCTCAGAATGCATACTGTAAAATTTAAAAAGTTAAAACCTAATGCCCTTAAGGCCTTAAAACATGACATACATAAGTGTTTGTTTTAAGTTAAACATATTTACATATGTATCATATATATGTGTGTGTGTGCATATATGTATATCTTAGCTTTCCTCCAACTAACATGTTCTAACCTTATAAACATGTTTCTTTCTACTCTAAGGCATGCCTGCAATAGATGCTGAAAATATCTGAAGAAAACCAAGTCCAAAAATAAAAAGTATAATATGCAGATGCAGAATGTTAATATAGATGTTTAAACGTTGACACAGTTTTGATTTATAAATGTGTGAAAGCGGGATCTCTCTATATTTGATTAGGAAACTTTAAAAAATATTTTATTTTTATTTTATATGTATGAGTGTGTTGCCTGCATGTATGTAAGTGTACCTGTGTCATGCGATGCCCTCAGAGGTCAGAAGAGGGTGGTGAATTTTCCTGGAACTGGAGTTACAGATGGTTGTTAGCCACCATGGCTCTTAGCTGCTGAACCATCTCTCCAGCCCTGACTTAGGAAAACCTAGGTAGAAATTCCCACTTTTCTTTTTTCACCGCTCATGTCATTCCAGCGCATTTTATTTTTGCCTTTGCAGCATTAAAAAGATTTAACAGAAGCAGACACACTACAAAAGTCATCCTTGGCTACCTTTCCTTTTCTGTTTGGACGATGACCTGAAGAAGTAGAATCCGTCTGTTCCTACCAAATAATGTGGTCAAAAAGAAACATCTGGTTTCACCTATAATTGTCTATTCCAACATCCAAAGCACACACTTTCACTTAAACAACTGCATTTCCCATTTTAAACAAAGTGAACCACAAGCTTTCTATTAGTTCAGGATTCCTGTGAGTTGTTAATACATGGACGGTTGTTCTTGGGGGAAAACTGCTATAACTCGTGAAATACAGTCTATAATTCAGGGGTTCACCTAACAAAAGCTCTCTAAACATCACTATCTAGAAATCACTGGCTCACCGGTTTCTAATACAAGTCTCTGGGCCAGCCTCAAAACATGAGAGTTCAGCCTCCTTTGGTCTGACCTGAAGATAGCAAAGATAGTGTAGTGTTCATGGTTGCCGTGGTATGTGGTTACTCTATGATACAGTGGCTCCAGGATGTTCAAATACTTCACTAGATCTTCCTGATAAATGATTGGCAAACAAAGGTGAAGGTCCAAACTCCTGCATGAGTTTTTCATTATGAAGTCATAAGAGTTTATCCTCCAGATTTCTTAACACATAGTTTCTCAACCCCACAAGAATTATAATTTATGGGACAGATTATTTGATTGCATTTGCAAATAGTATAATGTCAACTGATGGTTCTGACTGCCTAGAAGGAAAGGTGCCCTTTCTAACTTTCCAAAGTAAGAGCCCCGTTTAGGAATTCCTAATTTGCTTTTCTCTACTATTGTTTACAATAAAGAAGATGCATATTATAGGAAATTGCCTTGATAGGATTCTTAAAATGTATGAATGCCATAAAATAGATTTAGAAAGAAACTCAGAACTCTGAAGGTATTAAGCCAATAAATAAAATTTGTTAACATTAAAAATCTTTTCAAATTAATTTAATTTTATCTGTATACTATTTTTGTTTTCATGTATATAGGGGAACAACATGTGTACAGTTCCCACAGAGAACAGAGAGGCTGTCAGATCCTTGGAACTGGAGTTACAGATGATTGTTAGCTGCCATGTAGGGGCTGAGAACCAGACCTGTGTCAATCAGTGCTCTTAACTACTGAGTCATCACTCCAGCCTCTAATATTAGCACTTTAATAGGCAATTTTGGAAAGAGGATTCTGAAAGTCAACTGTAGAGTTTCTCAGCCATTTAAACAGAACAGAAAACTCATAGCAAAATGAAGTAAATACTCTGAGTGGTCATGAGAAAGGTCATGATGCATGCACACTAAGGGGAAAGAGTTCCCTTAAAGAAGAATGTTGAACTTGAGCACTTACAAACTTTGAATATACACATGCATACACACACACACACACACACATATATATATATATATGTATATATATAATATGTATCTTCAATATATATATATCTCAATTCCCTGATACCAGGAGCTAAGTGAAATATTACTATCATAAAGGAAGGAGAAAGAAATGAATATTCATTTTCCAAACAAAATATTACACTCTGTCAAAGACATAAGTGGTACCAACAGAGTCTCTCACAGGCTGGCTTGGAAATTTCTTGTAGAATAAAGAAGAAATAACAAAACAGAATTCTTTAAAATCGCACATTTCAACTGATTCCCTTGAATAATTAACACATTTAAAATCTGAATTTATTGCCATATGAAATGCAATTCATTTTAAGGGATTTTAGAGAATTTTTTCTTGAATGCTATTAGGAAATAACCTCTAGGAAACAGGCATAACAACATGGCAAATGTTTCTCTTAATATGTTCAAGGTACATCATGATAAGATGTACAACTGTGTTTCTATATCATTGTTTTAATACTACGATACTAAATCTGAGCATATTGAAATGAATCTGAGAAACCAGGACAGAAAATCACACACACACACACACACACACACACACACACACACACACACACACACTCTTCCCATTTCCATGCTAAGGTCACTGTTTCTGTTTGGTCATGTAAACTTATCATGGTGCTATATCACTTCTGTTTATATAGACGAGGCAACTGGGCCCAAATGAATGGTTAAATCATTAGACAAAGGGGTCATGATTTATCAGAAGATCTCTGGCCTGCTTCCCTAAGCACATTCACCCAGAGGAATGTAGGGACATAACAGTGTGCTGGATTTGACATGTTCCCATGAAAAAGACAAGACACCTCAGCAAGCCCTCTGATGCAGTATCTAGCCTGTGGTCAGTGTGACTGTGCAGTTCATGTTCCATGCACTAAATAGTTTATCCTCATAGTGCACAGAAGCTCGCATCGTACCCATGGAGACAAATTAGTTTTGGGGATTTATTCAACTATATTAATAGTAACAGGAGAACTTTTAAAGAAAACATAAATGGTGAGAAAATGAACTACTTTACAACTATCTCCACCAAATGTAAGCTATAGGGTTAGAGAGCTGGCTCAGCAGTTAAAAGCACTGGCTGTTCTTTCAGAGGACCCAGATTTAGTTCCCAGCACCCACATGGTAACTGACAACCATTCGTTCCAGGGCATCGGATGCCCTATTTTGACGTCCATAGGCATTGCAAGACATAGGTACACTTATCAGACACATGCATTCACACACACAAAATAAAATTAAAATAACAAATATTTAAGAGCACATAAGCGTGCTCTGGATATAACTGCACAGATGAGTCCTGCTTTCTATCATTAGTCTTTTCTTGGATCTCTGAAAATAGACTTACGAGTCTGCGCTACTTACAAGAGGATTAAATAGTCTTTCTCTTTAGGAAAATTTTAGCATTATTATTAGATGTCTACTTTAACCATATTACCTAAACACCTGCTCCCACTCCCACACACAGTAACCCAAGACAAATTTCACCTATTTTTTTTCCTGAATGAAACACACCAAAAGCTGTTCAAAATTTATCAATAACGCCTCAGTTCTTTTTTGCTTTTATTTATTATATTCTATGCATGTACGTGGGGGATGAGAGTGGAAATCAGAGGACAATTTGCAGGAGTGTTTTCTTCCATTATGTCGTTCCAGAGATTGAACTCAGGTCCTCCAGGCTAGCATTAGGCTTCTCTGTCCCTGCTGAGTCATCTCTCTGGTTCCCAGATTCTTTAGTAATATTCTTCCCAACGTGGCCTGTGTTCATTTTTTCTGATCTCATTTGCATTACTTTGCATTTTCCATTTAACACCAAACTGCTCTCAGTTCATTAATTCTTTATATTCATTCTACAAGTAGTTACTGGACACAAATTATACATTTCCACTGTGCCAGTCAATAAGCACAAGGAATCCTGAAACGAACGACTTAATGCGGGCCACCTTCGCAGAGCTGAATTTGTACATTAGAGTCATGCTGCTGCTCAGGCTGTCCCCCTGTCCCCAGAACTGTGGGAAAATGCAGCTCCACTTCCAGATTTTAGCGTTGCTTTCAGAGTGCAGAGTAAAGCTCAGATTCTCTGTGAAACCCCTGCTGACCATCCTCCCATTCAAGCAAAGCTGTCCACCGCATGCAGTCCACTTTGTCATTCAACCATGTTCAGCCATTTATAACTACAGTGTTCTATATACAGATATCCATCATTCCCAGCACCAATTGTAAAAGAGGCTGTCTTCAATAAAAGGTCTATTTTGGATATATTCTCTGGATTCAGATCACTATAGCTATGTGGGATTATTTCTGGCTTCTTTACTCTATTCCATCCAGTGAGAAGCCTGTTTTTGTGTCCGCACTAATGCTGTTTTTGTCACTATGGCTCTATGGTGCAATTTGAATTCAGTCATTCTGTTACCCCCAGCATTGCTCTTTTTTTCTTAGTATTGCTGTGGCTGGCTTCTTGGAAGTCTCTGGTGTTTCCTTTCGAATTTTAGAATTGTCTTGTCCCTGTCCTTGAAGAATGACATTCAAATCTTGATCAGGAGGCAGTGAACTGATAGACTGCTGTTGAGGGCATAACCATTTTCATAATATTAATTCTGCTGATCCATGAACATGGAATATCTTTCCAAATTCCAGGACCTTCTTCAATGTCTTTTCTTTGATGTTTGAAAGTTTTCATTATAGACTTGTCTCAGCTATCTATTTAATTTAACTCCTAGGTGTTTACTTTGAGGTAATTGTGAATGGAATTACTTTCCTGATCTATTTCTCAAGGCTACATGTCTGCAGTCTTCATTATGGCTGAAGCATGTTCATTAGATTTCTAGTTTCCTCTGGGCTTTTGAAGGACAGCAAAATTTTGCAAAAATTTTATTCTTTATCTATTGAGATAATAACATAGTATTTTGCCCCTGATTCTGGTTATGTGTTGTATGACGTTGATTGATGTGTATCTCTGGAATGAAACCACCTTGATCATGGATTAGGATTTTTTATGAGTTCACAATTTCTATTTTTCAAGCATTTTATCAAGAAATTTTGTATTCATGTTCATCAAGGAAACTGATTTATAGTTTTTTATCATTTTATAGAATAGTTTAAGGAGCATTAGCATCTGTTCTTTAAAGGTCTAATAGAATTCAGAAATAAACCCATACAATCCTTCCTTTGTTGGAAGACTTTCTATGACTGTTTCAATTTCGTTGATCATTATGTATCTGTTAAAATTCTTTATATCCTCTTGGTTTGGTTTGTATAGGCTGAAAATTATTTCTACTATTCTATATCACCAAAATGTACATAAGCAATGACATATTAATCTGATATTTATCTTTGAAATGACTCAAAAGGCAGGAAATAGGGATAATGATTAGCCTGGTCTAGCATACTGATGGGCTTTAAAAAGATCTGTTTAGAAATGAAGGACTGAAGGAATCCTATTCTTTAAAAATTTTAAAACTTCATTTCCTTAGTTTACTTCAAGTCTATACTTCAAGTTCTCTTAGAGTCAGGGATCAGACATTACTGGTTCTGTTATGAGTACATATTAACTACAAAACTAGTATCCACTGAATGTACACTCCATATTTACAAACCACAAGTAGCTAGGTCATGGTTAGACTGTCTCAATATGGTTTACACATGTAGACAAATACTGCTCTCAACCTTAACCAGTGAATGGTGGTGAAAACAGAGACGCAAAAACTGTCTGCACAAAGTGTTAAGAATAAAGAAAGGTTGCATGCTGAGTCTTGACCAACCCTCTAAGACTCAGGGAACACTGCAGAAGAGAGAGGAAAAAAATGTGAGAGCCAGAATACAGAGAGAAAGTCTGATAAATGCCATCTTCTGGGCTGGACACAATCACTGGAATCAGGAACTCAAAGCAACTACAGGTGCCTGCACTGGATCTGCACAAGACTGGGCCCATTAATAGTCTGGCGTGGACATGGGAGAGGTTCAGGGGAATCTGCTTTTCAGTGCTTGAACTATTTGCTACTAATAGACTAGGGAGAGAGGGAATCACTACCTTCAGTTGTGTACCCACTGGTGACCCTATAAGGCTCCAATGGATAGTTCCAATGCAATGCGATGGTCACACAGATGGCCCTGGATAATCTGAACAGGATGCAAAACCAACCCAAAAGTCATGAGTCTGAGAAAGGGACTGGTATGGAGGATGGGGGTGTTGATGGTAGTTTGAGGGAGATGAAAGAGGGTCAGTGGGGCAAATAATGAGAGTGTATTATATATGAAACTGTCAAAGAACTAATTTAGTAAAATTTAATAAGAAAAACAAAAGAATGTATCAATATGGTACAAAGAAAATTGAAACAGTGTTCGCCCCTGTATTAGTCACTTTTCTGTTGCTGTGATAGAAACACTGACCAAGGGAACTTAACAAAAAGAAGACTTTATTTAGTCTATAGTTCCAAAGGGGTGAGAGTCCATCACAACAGGGAGGCATGCAGACAGAGGTAGCTAGTGCAGCCACAGAAGCTAGGTACGCACATCTACAAGCAGGCAGGGGAAGCAGAGCATGGCTGGAGATCTGGCAAGGTTTAAGAACCCTCAAAGCCCACCCCCAGTGATGTGCTTCCTCTAGCATGGCCACACATTCTAAGACCTCCCAAAACAGAGCCACCAAGTGGGGAGAAAATGTTAAAATACTGAGAGCCAATGGGGGACATTCTCATTCAAACCACAACACTCTTGATGACACAGTCATTAAAAAAACACATTCATATACGATATTAAATCCATTTATGAATATGATTTGAGTTATAAAGTCAACTCTCTAGGAATACAGATCAAAAGGAAGTATCACTGAACTTTAGGATCATTCATCTTATCATAGTCACAGAAGTATAAATCTAGGTAATATCAAATAATTCTAAAACTTATAAATGCTATTCTTTCCTGTAGTACATAAAAAAATAATAAAATTAGCAAATATATGCAGGGCTTTTCTGCTTACATAGTACTTTCTAAGAGCTTACTGTATCATTTAACTCTCATTTGAGTGTTATCAGACAGCAACAAAATAAACAAAACTAGGGTCAAAGAGGTATAGTAATTGCCCAAGATTATTAATCTGCTACATGGAAGAAATGCATTTGAACGTTAGAATTCTTGTTCCACAACTTTTGTTATTAAGCCCCTTACTCTGCTGATTCTTGACCTTTGTATAATCATTTAAGGCCATGAAGAGCCTGTATATACAAGAACCTTCTTAAATATTTCAGGAATGCTTCCAAAGTCCTCAATTTCTTTTTTGATAACTTGTAATATATCTTAACTTTCAAAGATATTAGATGGAGCTAAGGATTTAGCTTAGTTGGGAGAGTGCTTTCATGATATGCATAAAGCCCTGGATTCCTTCCCCAGCACTGCATAAATTGGACATGGTGGTATGTGCTTGTAATCCTAGGGCTCAATAAGGAAGCAAGGGGAGTGGAAATTCAAGGTCTTCTTCACCTATTCAGACAAGTTGAGTACACTTGGAATACACGAGACTCTAACTCAAAAAATATTACTATTTGTATGTAAGACAAACTATTACGAGTAGTGGAGGGCTTGGAGAGAAAGCCTGATTATTTTGCAATCTAAAAGGAAGTTCTATCAGGAGGAAATTTAGTCATTCTGAAATACTACTCAAAAAATTCAAGAGCTAAAAGGAAAAAGGTCTATCATCTGTGGTTCTACAATTACCAGCTGCACTGGCCAAAAATGTCAGCACATGTATTACAAATAACACACGGGAAAAACCCCTTAAGGCCTCAGTGCCAAGCAGACCTCTGAAAGCATTGAGTTCTGTTCATTTAGAGTTCTAGGTCATATGAAAGAAGCTGAGTTCACAGCTTTTGATTTGTAAACATGCAAACATAACCATTATCCAGCTGGCTCTGTTTCATTTCAAACAATAAAAGCAGAGTATGAGCCTGAACAATAGTACTGAAAATATCAATCTTCAAGAAAGAAATAGACATAGAATCAGTCTATCAGATAGACCAACATACCATAAAGGGCCTTTGCACTTGTTTTTGAACTGTGATCTTTGTCCGTCTGTGAAAACGGGGGTGAAGATCCGTAGCCACTGCAATAACAACAATAATAATAATAAAAGGTCATTGTCTTGGGTTAAAGTCCAGCATGGGTCATAAAAATTCAGAGCCATTGAAAATGCCAATGTACCATAATCACCCAATGTTTCCTTATAAACATACTGAGTTTACACTAACTGAATTTGCCAACAGGAACAAGATCCGGCTCTGGTGAGTGGCATAAACAGAAACATAAATCACCAAGAGAACCAGAGTTACTGTAAGTCCCAGGTCCTTTCAAGGCCAAGTCAGAGCTGCAGCCAAGAGGACTCACCAGCTTGACATCACCTTTGATGAATATAACCTTCCCTACTCAGTCCAGTTCTGAGTGGAAGTTATCATAGAATAAACAGTATTTTTACAAGTAGCATAGAGTTACCCTAAATACCATTTCATCAGTACATTTGACATGCTTTATCATCTAACGAGGGTCGTGTTTCTAATGTTATGTAAAATCAATACTGATTTGCCTATACTTTATTTATTAAATTTTTATTAAACCACAAACCTAGAAGAACAGTCTGTGGAATAAAGGAGGAGGAGACGTCACTGTCAACAAAACAAGTCAGCAAAATAATTCTAACAGAACCCGACATCTGAGTAAAACGCAGAGATAGGACATTCAAGATCAAGGACATTCATCAGGATAGCCAAGATTTTACCACCACAGTGACAATCAAGCAGAGAAACCAATGCTGGTGCTCTGCTCTGTTCCTCCTTTTCATTTAGTCCAGGACCCCAGCCCTGGACATGATGCCATTCACATTCAGAGTCCGCCTTCCCTGCTCTGCTGGACCTGCTGTTAGCACCCTCACGGACATACCCAGAGTTCTTTCCATGGTGATTCCGAGTCCCATCAAGTGGGTATAAAGACTAACCTCATCTATACTAATCCAGTCTAGGTTTTATGCTTTTTCCATGTTCTTTCCCTTCTCTCCTCCTTGTCATCAGTCCGTCACATCCTGCTAAGACTTCAGACAATGCAGAAATGCTAAGTAGATGTCTGATGAAGAGACTGAGACTCAAGCAGAGCTTCTATCTGTAGTGTCAGGTAGGGAAGGGGAAAGGGGCCAAAGTTCAGGAAATCAAAGGGAATTAAGAGAGTCTCAGTTTCTAGGTCAAGACCAATAGGTAATACAGGGAATAAGTGACTTCATCCATAAGCAAGAGAGAAACCCAATTAACAGGCCACAACACAAAACTAACACTGCCTCAGCAACAGAGACCCTAAGTATTCAGACAGGAGCTCCTAATCAGGCTCTTAAAATTGACCCACAAAACCAGACAGGGTGGTACAACCGATGCTTTTAATTCTAGCACTTGAGAAGCAGAGACAGGTGAATCTCTATGAGTCTGAGGCTAGCCTGGTCTACATAGTGAGTTCTAGGCCAGTCAAGGGTACATGGTAAGACTCTGTCTCCAAGAAATAAGAGAGTGAAAGAAAGAGAAAGAATTGGAGGGAGGGAGGGAGGGGAGAAGAGAGGGAAAGAAGGAGGGAAGGAGGAAGGAAGGAAGGAAGGAGGGAAGGAAGGAAGGAAGGAAGGAAGGAAGGAAGGAAGGAAGGAAGGAAGGAAGGATGATGTTACGAGGGAACATTCTTTTAATGTAGTATGCCTAGGCTGGATGAGGAACTGCAGAAATACACAGATTTGAAAGCTTTTACATCCTATTTAAGAATTAAATTAGGTTCCTTAGACAGAGTAAATATTACCTGCCCTAAAGAATGGAATGGCGAGTGAACACAGACCACACGGGCCCATATCAGAAAGCTTCAAAAGACAACAGCCACTCGATCCAAGGTTGTGATTTCAAGTTATACCAGGAACCTTTGGGATGATTCTGTTTGTCAGAATTCTGATGAGTTTGCTGTGCATGGTGGTAAATATCTAGATAAGTGGTTAAATGATCACTGAACACTCTTCATCTGCCTTTTATGAATAACCACGGAATGCTCCAGAGACATCCAAAGCCCTTCAGTACAATATGACTTTGACTACAAAAAGCAGTAAGATATAAAATTCTAGACTGAAATATCTTCCCACTATGTGACAGTACGCCTACAGCTGTGGTTGGTATTTACTCAACCATCTTGTATGTGCCAGATACAGTGAGCTTTTAACAGTACCATGGGCGGGTAATACAAAAGGAAACTCCCTATGAATGAATAAAGAATGGACTACATAAAGAACTGCAACTAATCGTTTCATTCAAATATGTTAAGAACTAGAACCTAGGGAGATGGCTCAGTGGTTAAAGGCAGTGATTGCTCTTGCAGAAGACTCAGGTTTGGTTCCCAGTACCCACATTGGCACCTAACAATTGTCTGTAACTCCAGTCCCAAGGGATCCAATGCTTTCTTCTGACCTCTGTGGGCTCTGCACTGCAAGGATGCACTTATATACGTGCCAGCAAAACACTCCTACACATAAAATAAAAATAAATGAATAATTTTAATAAAAATATTTGTCAAGAACTAGCTGGATGTGGTGATACATGGCCTGCTTAAAATACCATCCCTTGGGAGGTCGAGGCAGGGCTGTGAGCTCGAGATCAGTTCAGACTACACAGCAAGTTCCAAGCTATTCTGTGTTACACAGTAAGATCCCGTCTCTTAAATAAACACAACCGAATCATATTCCTCCCCTGAAATACCCAGAAACCTTTCAACTTACTTCAGTTGTGACGGGTAGATTCCATAGCTGCTGGGATGGTTAGAAATATGACCGTTCATTGTTGTTCTCACTCTGTGTTCTAAAAAAAGAAAAGTGCATAGGTCAGATGCAATAAACTAGTCAGGACATCTCTGTTTCAGAAGTTATTCATTCAACAAACATGCTTTACTGCCCGTGTTGATACTAGAAAGGCAAACACAAAGGTCTCCACCCTCAAAGAACTCGGGATCTTATGTCATGGACACACACACAAAGATTGAGTTGGCCTTTTACACTAACATAGGGACACTGTGTGCAAATTTAGGTAAGTATTCAGGAATAATATTATATCTACCCACACTCTATTGAGTGACAGTTTCTTGACAGGTACTAAGCTAGATATTGGGACTCCTGCCGTGAACAAATTAGATACGGCCTCAGCCACAGAACCAATAGTTTGGTGGTAAAAACAGACTTTTACTGAATAGATATACAATTATAAATGGCAGTTACTATAGGAAAGAGAACATTTCTAGTGTTCAGGTTAGACAGGGGATGTAAGAAGGAAACAATTCATATTGAAAAGGCATTAAAGAAATGATATTTAAGACCTGGTGATTTCCAGTTAATTCTTCCCGGTTCTTTCGATCTCATTTCAATCAATCCCTGCCCCCAGGGAAGCTTTTATTGACCTCCCTGAATAAATAAAACCACACTATCAGATACTTCTGCAATACAAACAAACCTTCAAAGTTCTTACAACGAATGTGGCTTTTCATTTGTTAGCTCATTCTGGGCTTCACTGGACTATTGGTTCCCAAAGGGTGAGGACTTTTGTTTGAGTCTGCTGTTGTTCAAACACTGAGAAGACACTAGGCATTCAATAGGTGTTCATTTAACAGATGTTCAAAGCAAGGAAGAAGACAAAGAGGCCCAGTCCTTTTCAAAGAGCACAGTGCAGTCTTAAAGAAAAAAATAATTTCTATAGAACAAATAGTAATTAAGCTCCAATGTAAAGGGCTCTGTTTGAAATCATTAGAGTTTAGAGGAAGAAAAGCCATGCCGTCTGGCAGCTGACATTGCTCTTAAACAATGAACGTAATTCATAAAGATCTTCAAAACACTACATTTAATTCAAGCTTTCCTGATGGTGTTTTCATATTTATCTACTGCTTAAAGGCACATTTCTTGATTAAGAGGCTGAGGAAGCTCAGGGATGTACCATCCCAAACACATCAAATGGTTACACGGATTCACGAGGAGAAAGGGCCATGTGATCTGCAGTTTCCTATCTGCAGTTGAGTAGACCACAGTGGTTCTTTTGGGAGGAGTGTCCTTTACAAGACTGGAAAATAGCCTTGTAGGTAAGTATTCAGGAATAATATTATATCTACCCACACTCTATTGAGTGACAGTTTCTTGACAGGTACTAAGCTAGATATTGGGACTCCTGCCGTGAACAAATTAGATACGGCCTCAGCCACAGAACCAATAGTTTGGTGGTAAAAACAGACTGGCAACTGGCATTACAGTGAGCCTGAGTGAGCAACTGGGACGGAGCCAAGGCCTTCCACCAATTCACCTTCCTCACATCTCCAGAACTGACTACCACAGCCTTGACACTTGCCGGGTCATCTGTCTGAACTGTGCAGAGCATCTGCTTGGGTCACCCTTCAGACTTCACTCACTGGTAAGATCCTCAAGTATCTTATGTAAAGTCAATAAAAATGTTCATGTCTTCCTCTTATTCATCAGCTCTTGCATGAATTCAGTTCCAAGTCCCAGACAAAATACCCCAAAACTCAAAGGGCAGAAGGGACTTCTCTCCCTTTCAGAACAAAGAATATTCACCTCTTCAATGTGGGATTGACTTAATTCATAGTGTTTACACGGTAAGCCTGGGGACCTGAGTTTAGTCCTCACAACCAATTTAAAAATGGGGCATATGCCTGTAATTCCAGCCCTAGGAGGGGAGTGGGAAAGAATGGATGGATCTGGTGAGTCCCAGGTAACACAGTGATCCCATCTTTAAAAAAATAAAACAGAAAAATAACAGCTCCAGGGGAACATTTGCGGTTAACCTCTGGTCACTACATATATAGATATAGATATCGATATAAATATGATGCACGTGCATCTGTACACACCTGCACTCATGCATATACACACTCTCAAAGAAATATTCATCTTACCACTAAAAGCATATTGCTCTTTTAAGCTGGCATTTATACTAGGTGGCCGTTTTTGTTTTGATTTTTTTGTTTTTCTTTCTCCAGTTTTTACTAGGATACAGTCAGTGTCAGCAGAGGAGGAGCTTGCTGGTTTGTATGGGAGGAATAGTCCCCTATATCTATGATTGAGCAACAATTTACAAAAGTCCTTGATATCTCCCAATACAGGGTACTAGAACATAGAATCGCTACGTTCTAGAACTGAGACTAGCGTGTGAATCTAGACTAATGGGACTGTGATGCTGCCATTCACGGTTAGAAGGCTGAATTCCAATGGTGTTTCTGGCACTGACTGGCCTGGGCAAGTCAATTCAGCCTCTGTCTCAATTCTATCATAAAACAAAGATGATTCTTCATCTTCCTAGCTCACAGGGCTGGTATAAAGATCAAGTGAGGCAAATACAAGTTTCTTCAAAAAGTTTTCTTTTAAAAAGAAAAAAAAAAGGGGGTGGGGGAGGGGAATGTTCTTTCACAACAAGCTGGTTCATTCAGAATATAAATTAAACCCCTGGGGCTTCAGCCGATTTTGATCTGGTTTGCATTTCAAAATCGCAGCAGCTGGTTTTAATGAGAAGTGAGAACCACAGCGCCTCCTCTCCCCACGTTTGGTTCTTCCTAAGAGTCTAATAAATGTGTGGTTTGTGTTCTGTTCTAAAAGAATGATCTGTCAGAACAAGAGAACATTGGAAAAGGGAATAGAAAATGTCAGTCTGCTAAACTGAATTTCAAATATAGGAAGTCTCGCTGGGCCACTGCGGGCCCACTTGTCACTGTGGTCAGGTGGCACTCCATATTCAGGCTTTCTCAGCTCTAAACAATCCTGTCAGTGCACACCCTCCCAAAGGAAACATTTATCAGTGTTTTGTCTTTCTTTTTCCCTCTAGGCTTTTAAAGATGTATCCAATTCATACCTAAGATTGCCCCTATATATAATGTGAGAGAGAAAAATCAACTCTTTTTTTTAAAATGAGGTGTTTATCACAGTAAAGACTCTCAAATGCAGTTAATTACACCAGTTAACTGTTTCCTTCTACTAAAAGTGAGTGCTATACCCACCTATCTGATTTAAAATAAAAGCTTCAAGGCTGGATAGTTGGCTCAACAGTTAAGAGCACTGTTCTTACAGAAGACCCAGTTTCAGTTCCCAACACCCACATGGCAGCTTACAGTTCCACAGCATCCAATGCCTTCTTATGTCCTCCATGAGCATTGTCTGACACAGGGCACTTGAACACATACAGGCAATAAAATACACATAAAATAAAAATAATAAAATACTTCTTTAAAAAAATGAGGGCTTCAATTCCTGCATGAAAACACTTTTCTTGTTATAGTTACAGCTTTTCTTGTTTTCCACATAAAGCAACATCTTTTGATAATTACAAACATAAAAGTAATACATATGCAATCTAAATTAGCCCATCAAGAAATTTAAGTACTGTAATTTTAAAGGGAAATGAAACAGAATATGTAAAAAATTAACATAAGAAGAAATAAATGAGGTTATAATCAGGTAAACCAGCCAGGCAAGTTACAAGAGTCTTAAGTATAAATAAACTCAATTTCAGACTTCCTTTCCTTAACTCTCGCTTGCACCCAATGTCATTTTCAGAGTCGTGAATGAGAAAACAGACAGGGCTCAATACCACATATAACCACACACCCAACCTTGCCACGAAGCTAGCTAGTAGTCCTCTGCACTTCCAAAGCCTGGTTCTCTCAGAAAGTGCCACACACTTTTTGCTTATTTGATAATTGAAAGGCTTGTATGAATTTGGCAGAAGGTCTTGATGTATCTATGCCTAGATTTCAACTTAATTTATATCACTCAGTCTAATTTATAATTAAGGAGGTTTATCATCAGTGTCTATAGTTTTAACAAGAAGACCATTAAAAATTTCTACCAAAACTTTATGACATTGTCTACCAATAATTTTACTTAAGATCTTGAAGATGTTAGTCGAACTAGGGATGTAGGAAAATGGTGAGTTCATGGCCTGCCTGAGTAACTCAGCAAGAGTCTGTCTCAAAACAAGACAGAGAAGCTGTGGGTGGTGGCACACACCTTCAATCCCAGCAATCAGGAGGCAGAGGCAGGAGGATCTCTGTGAGTTCAAGGCCAACCTGGTCTACAGAGTGAGTTCCAGCCACGTGGGGCTACAGGGAGACCCTATCTCAAGAAGGCAAAAAAAGAAAGGAAGGAAGGAAGGAAGGAAGGAAGGAAGGAAGGAAGGAAGGAAGGAAGGAAAGAAGGAAGGAAAGAAGGAAGGAAGGAAGGAAGGAAGGAAAGAAGGAAGGAAGGAAAGAAGGAAGGAAGGAAAGAGGAAGGAAGGAAGGAAGGAAGGAAGGAAGGAAGGAAGGAAGGAAGGAAGGAAGGAAGGAAGGGTGAGTCAGAGAAATAAAAGGGGACTGGAAAGATGACTTAGTAGTTAAGAGCACTGGCTTCTGTTACAGAGGACCTACGTTTGGTTCCCAGCACCCACATGTTGGCTAACAAACATCCTGTGACTCCTGCCTAGGGGATCTGATACTCTTTGGCCTTTATGGGTATTACGTACACATGGATGCACTTACATACATGCAGAGGAAACACACATACACATAAAATAAAACCAAATAATTTTTTTAAAACAATCAATTAAAAAAATGAAAAGGGGTTGGGAGTCTATCTCAGTGATAGAGTGTTGGCTTAGAACATACCAGGTTCTAGGTTCACTTCTCAATACAAAGCAAAACTAACACATACCCCCCCGAAAAAAAAGAACTTTAAAGTTATCACACTTGGGGCTGGAGAGATGGTTCAGCAGTTAAGAGCACTGGCTGCTCTTGCAGAGGAACCAGGTTCAGTTCCCAGCACCCACATAGTGGCTAACAATGGTGCAGAGCTCCAGTTTCAGGGGTTCGAAGCCCTCTTTAACCTTTGTGGGCACTGCATAAAACAGGTGCATGTATACACATGCAGGCAATATACTCATACACACAAAAATGAAAATAATAAGTAAAACATATATAGAAAAGATATCATACTCTTTGTTAAAAATTAAAGTTTATCAGAACTGTAAATAAATTGTATTTATTAAATAAACTTTAAATTTTTAAGTAATTTTTGCTTTCTGCAAAAGTTTTAAAATAATCCTTGGAGTTTGGATACACTCTGTTTTCTTATCATCCATTTAACATTGGTATGGTGCTTAGAATGAATGAGCCAATATCGGTTCATGCTGTTATTTACCTGATGTCTCTGTTCCAGCACCATGTTCACAGCATTTTACTACACTCAGTCCACGTGTTTTCTTCAGCTTCTGTAGCCTGAGAACATAGCTCCCAGTCCCATTGCTTCTGGAGACTCAGATTCCAAGGTCCACCAAGAAGCAACTTATCACAAACTGCCTTACAAACTGACAGAAGTCTATTTCTCACCGCCCCGAAGTCAGAAATCGAAAACCAAAGTGTCTGCAGACGGAGCTTTCTGACAGCTCTGAGAAGGCTTCCTGTGCAAGAAGTCACTTCCTGCCTGGTGGATCGATACTTTCCTCTGATCTCTGCCTTCACCTTCACAGGAGCGTCTCCCAAAGTATGTATGTGTTCATATTTCCCTGGTCTTTTAGGGATAACAGCCATTAGATTAAGGATCATGCTGACCCAGTATGACTTCATCCTCAATTACATCTGCAAAGTGCTTATCCAAATGGCATCACACACACACTGGTAGCGAGGGTAGGATGTGAACATACCTTAGGGGTGGGAGGGCACAGTTCCTCCCACCACAGTGACCTTGACTGTTTCATGAGTTCTGTACCTGACATTCTGCATTGTGTCCCTCAAGTGGAGTCTGATGATTTTCTCATGACTAGACTGAAGTGACTGATGTATTTAAAGAGGAGGAATACAGAGGTTTAACATGCTAGCCCCTTCCACTGCATCAAGAGTCCCTTATGTTAACCTGACTCACAGCTGTTCATGGTCCCCTCAGTTACTATCTGGGTTCCCATTATCAAATGTCCCTCTCTTCCTTCCCTCTGGCTCTTGGGAAGGAGTCTTCAGTAGTTATTTGGAATTCTTCAGTGTAAGAAATTGGTCTAATCTCTCTTATTTAGCTAACTTAGTCTATGTCTTTATAAATGAAGTTGAACCAATAGAAATGCATGAAAGGGCTCAGAGTCACTGGCCGGAAAACCAATTATTTCTCTCCCGTGAAAGTCCTATTACAAGTGATTCAGAAGAATGGAGCTGCGCTTTGGTTCTGCACCTGGCATGGAATACCAATTTTCAGAAGGCAGGGAGGAAAATCAGGGCATGGGCAGGACCCAGGCCTGCACAAAGGACCTCAGCAAGCGCCACCACGGGACGAGCAGAATTTTAAGAAGGAAGTTCGACTTTTCCCACAAATGAGAGGCTCTTGTCTTCTGACCTGCACAAGAGGCAGGATAGTCACAGTGGGCATCTTCTCCTTGGAGAAGAAGCAGCAAGGATTTTCCACAGCTCGTTCTCACCTGAACACATTTTGGGGAATAACGATGCTTCAGATGACAAGCAGAGAAAAATGATGCCAATCACCCCACCCATGTCCCAGCAACGTTTTGAAAACTCAACTCGATGTAAATCAGCCTTGAGGACTCGTACGGAATCTACTGGAGAGCCACTGTGTGGACCTCCAGGTCATTGAGCATTGCGCACCAAAGGCCACTGAGGATCTCGTGACACATTTTCATTCCTAGATTCCCTTCCTCCCAGGCAGAGATGTTTGCTAAATGTATACAGTTCCACATCTTCCTTAAACAAAAGCAAACAAATAGGGAGCTACTGGGGCCTGACTGACATGAGTGGGGATTGTGGGAAGGCAGAACAATGCACTCTAAGGATTTCTTTAATGAGATCGACATGTCTGAATTCCTATCTCACTCTGATGTGTTAAATAGCTTCTATCAGAGCAAGTCATAGGGTATCCCAGGCACAGATAGAAGAGTTCTAGCCCACAGATGAGAAATAACATTAATATTTAACTACCCATTACCACATGATTGTCTCCTCTACATCACTTAGAGCAAAGGGTATTAACAATAAATAATAGGTCATTAACGCTGCATTTTCAACATAGATCCTTTCAGCAATCAATAGTTTACAAAGTAAATGATGATATTTCTTTTGAGACAGGGTCTCATTCTGTAGCCCAGGCTGACCTGGAACTCAATGTTGCCCAGGCTAATACAAAACTCATGGTGATCCTCCTGTTATAACTCCCAACTGCTAGGATTACAAGCATGAGCCATGTCACTTGGCTTGAACAACATATTTTTCCAGTTATTACAACCTCCCAAGTGGGACATGTCACCTTTAAGCAACTGGTGCTCTGATTTCTTGCCACTTCTGTAAATCATAAGCATTCCCTGAAGGTTATTTCAATTTAAAACATAATTCCTAGCTCACAGGCAACTTCGTTTCTCAAAGCAATAAAATGCCATCTTTTTAAAAGCTTCTAGAGTATTCTATTCCAGATGCATACATCACCGAAAATTAGTTCTCATACATTGTATAAAAAATGTTTTATCTAGGCATGCAGTTCAGTGGTAGAACATTTGTCTAGAGTATGCACAGTCCTGGGTTCGATACTCAGGACTGAAAGAAAACAAAGTAAGATGCTCCTTCATCTTTCAACCTCATCTCTCTCGTGCCTCCACCTTATAAAAATGCTGAATATTAGAAGGAAGAACCCGTGCTGTCATATCAAGGGATTTCCACTACTAACATGTGTCTCTTGTTAGTAACGCTTGACTACAGGTCCAGTTGCAGGCATCCACTCTATGAGAATACTTTAAATACTTCTTTCAGTAATGGAGTGTGTCGAGTGCAGCACCTGTGTCTCTGTAAGTCCAGGGATGTTCACGAGCCACAGAAGAGGTAAAACTTTCTAATCATGCTACCTGCTCCTTATTCAGATCAGTCTCAATGTTTGGTTGACAAAGACAAAAATGCCCTTCTTTTGAAATGCTTTCTTTTTGTTTATCTTCTGGAAATAAGGTATCTTCATATAATATGAAAAATCAAGGTGGGGCCAGCAAAATGGCTCAGCAGATAAAAGTGCATGTCAGACAAACCTGATGACCTCAATCTGATCCTCAGAGCCCACGGAGAAAGGGGAAAACCAACGGGCAACTGAAAGATGTCTTCTGACCTTCATATACATGCCGTAGCACACATGTGCCCTGCCCCATCATACACACACTAATAATAATGATAATAATTTTTAACAAAACCAAAATGACAAAGATAAACAAAGCAAAAAGGTCAATTCTAATCTAAATTACTATGGGTATAAAAATAGCCCAGCTTATCTTTCTATTGTGAAGACAAATCTCTAGCACTTTCCTCAATTAAGGGTAAACCTACAGCTTCCTGGAAAGCTTTCCTATTTTGTAAAAGAATGTGGGGTGGGAGGGAGGCTGGTTAAGCAAATAGTGCGAGTGCAGGGCCAGAGAGATGGCACTTTAAGAGCGCTTTCTGGTCTTCTGCAGGACCTGAGTTCAGTTCCTAGCACCCATGCCAGACAGCTGCTCACTGCCTGTAACTTTAGCTCCAGGGCATGCAATGCCCTCTTCTGACTTCTGTGAGGACACACACACACAGTATACACATACAGAAACACACACATACACATAAATTAGAATAAAAATAAATCTTTTTTTTTTTAAGTACATTCTAGGGCTGGAGAGATGGTTCAACAGTTAAGAACACTGGATGTTCTTGCAGAAGACTCACATTCAAATCCCAGCAGCCACATGATGGTTAGTAACCATCCATAACTTCAGTTTCAGGGTATCTGAAGCCCTCTTCTGTCCTCTGCAGGCACTGCATGACACGGGTGCACTCACACACATGCAAGCATAACACTCCTTCACATAAAACAAAAGTAAATAAAAGAACTTTAAAAAATTTAAGAGTATATTCTAGGTAATGTAAGAACTGCAGAGTATACAATTCAAGGAGACTTATGCAAGGACTAAGTCTGGAGAGCAACACTCCCTCAAAAAGTAACTGAATTGGAGCTAAGGAGACAGCTCAGTGCTCAGTTAAGAGCACTGGCTGTTCTTGCAGAGGACCCAGGTTCGATTCTCAGCACCTACCTGGTGGCTAACAACCATTCCAGGTCCATGGGAATCTGATGTTCTCTTCTGATTTCTGCAGTCATTGTACCACATGCAGACAATACACTCATACACATAAAAATACTAAAAATGTTAAAAAGTAACTGAACCAAGGAAGGCAAAATTAAGATTTTTTAAATGTACCTGAGAGAGACATCCAAAGGAGTGTTGACAGTACCTAGAGAAAAGCAGACAGAATGTAGGATGGCACCCTGAGGCTGGGAATGGCAGGCTGCTGGGCTGGAGGAGCCTCCTTGAGGCTTGCTGAATCAGTCTTGGAGGAAAGAGCAAAGGCTGGCATGGTCCACCACGCCAGGAGTGCCTGAATGAAGAACAGCCTCAGAGGCAGCAAATCACAGCAAGGGAGGATGGAGCAGAAGTGAGAATCTGGACCACAGAGGGCAAGCAGCAGACACATCCAGATTTCGTGGGACAAAATTAAAAAGAAGCCATGTCAGATATAATTAGAAACATTTTAAAAAATGTTAGATTTTTGTTGGACAATGTTAGAAAATCCAGTGTTGACTTGTGCGTGGAAATGTCAGGCATAATATCCTGACTCTGTTTCCCTCCAGCTATCGTCTTTCATCTTTCTTAATGACTGCCTTCTTCTCGATCTCTAGGTTTTCTGTGGATCGTTTCCTGTGCATTTATTTAGTCTCCACGAGCAGTCTCCTTGCATGCAAACACTGCCTGTTCTACCATCATTCGGTCAGAGCCTCTCACTGAAGACCTCGCTCCTGGATCCACGAGATCCATCTGACCTCACCCCTGCAAAGCTGCCCCTGTCCCAACCCAGGTCCAAACTCAGCACCACCAGCCTGCATATCTCCCTCACCTTCCTCTTGCTGAAAACCCTTCTGCTGGCCCCCCAGTTTCTCTCTTATATTTTTGTACCAATTTTTATTCTAACAAAACAATTATTTCAGGAGCCTCTTTAGGAAGAGTATTAAAATTTCTAAAGTTTTACATGAGTAAAAATGTTTGTCTACCTTGATGTTAGAGATTTGACTTGACTTCAAATTATTCAGGGGAAAAGCTTTTAAAAGCTTTTAAAACTGCATATATATATATATATATATATATATATGTATATGTATATGTGTATATGTATGTATACATCTCTGAGTGAGCAAATGCCATGAGTGTGTGGGTGTGCATGGAGGCCTGAGGAGGGCTTTGGAACCCTTGGAGCTGGAGATAGGCAGTTGTGAACTGCCTGATGTAAGTTCTGGGTCCTCTTTAAGCACACTTAACTGCTGAGTCATCTCTCCAGACCCCCAAATGGACATTATTTCATCCCAGAGCTTTGAACTTATTGTTCTTCTACCTGCAGCGATGCTGTTGAGAGTCAGAAACCAGTCGATCAGACTTTTAAATAAAGCAATTTTTCTTTATTCTGGAATTATAAAAACTTGATCCTTCCCCTTAATATTCTGAAATTTAATTGCCCTGTATATTGATTAGGGGAGGTAAAAGTTTCATTGGAAACTCAATAGTCCCTCTCCAATTTGAAAATCATTGTCCTTAAAACTTAGAAAAAAGTGTATGTTATTTTCTTGACTTCCTCATTACAATTTTTTCTGACCATCTCAGTTGCACAGAGTCAGACTCCTGGACTAAATGTGTACTGTTCTTCTCTTTTCTTTTTTGTTTTTCATTTCCTAGTATTTTGATTTCACTTTCATGGTCACTTTGTCATCATCAAAGAAAAAGAAATAGCCTAAGCCTTCCAGGATTCTCACAGTGGCTCGTGGGTTTTCCAGAAGCCCTGCATCTCATTGGGTCTCTGCACTTTTAATATCTTTTTAGTGCTATTTTATTTTGAGGAAGTAGAATAGGATATGTTCTTAGTCAGTCATTTTTCTGTAGATTATTCTGATGGCCCAAACATTAACTATTAGCTAATGGAAAATTCAGGAGTAAAGTTACCTCTAATATGAACTTGAGCAATTCAGGTGACAAGGAAACAGGAAGCCAAGTTTATACTAAAAACAAAGGTGCCATAGCAACCAGAGTTGATGTAACACAAAAAATGAAGGAAGTCAAAAGACATCAGTCAAAGTCAGCTGATATTGTGGTAGTATATGTTTAACTACCTTTCTTTATTATACCAACAAACACTGCGATCAAATCTAAAATTAAACTAAACTGCATGTGAGGTGCCCAGCCACCTGGACAACAACAAGATCCTGCTTCAAACAAACAGGTAAATTGGGCTTGCTCTTTGTGAAGAAACTAAAGCTCCAACTACTGTTCTTAAGTGAAATTATAGCTTTCAATGCACAGTAGAGGCAGGTGCTTAAATGAAAACTGAAATTCATCCCTGGGTAAAAAATTGCTAATTTATCCATCTTGGTTATTAGAGCGGTCATTTGTTTAAGAAGAGACTATGTTAGTAGGCATGGTGACACACACCTTTAATTCCAGCCCTCTGGAGTGAGAGGTAGGTGGATCTCTGTGAGACTGAGATCTCTATCGACACAGAGAAGGCCCAGCCACCTGGACAACAACAAGACCCTGCTTCAAACAAAACAAAACAACAACAACAACCACAACAAAAAGAACAGCTCATGCGACTGACCATAGTTTAGAACAAACTCTTTGTGAATTACCTCAAAACAAAAGCAGAGATATGTACGTATTCATTTTTAAATTTACATTGCCTATTAAAGTATCACAAAACTCTTTTCTTAAGTATTTACATACTTACACAGTCACAAAAACTGAAAAAAAATTAAGGCCATTAAATTAATATTTATTGACCATGTTATCAAACTGCCTTTTAAATATCTATGTTTAATACCCACAGATTAGTGTGACTCTCAGCCTAGGGTGATTGTTAATGCAAACTCATATACAGTCAAATGAATGTTCTTCTTTAACCATAACACACACACACACACACACAAACACAAACACACATACACATACCCTCCACCAAGGCCCTGGGGACACAGAAGAGTGGGCAAGAAGAGCTGGAGAATGGGGAAATGTGTCACAAAATGCTGCCATCCAGGTACATCACTCACTGCCGTTGCAGCCATGGACACAGCACTGAGACCTGCACCAGCATTCCTTCGTGGTTACAGGAGATGCCCAAGAACCCCATCCCTCCCTGGGGAGCTAGTAACTGTTAACAGTTGCTGGAGAAGGGGCGCCATTTTCTCTAATAGCATAGCCACTGGGACACTAAGCAGGAAGAAGAAGGGATTCAAAGGACACCAGATGATTATAAGGAGACAATATAATCAGAAAACATAATGTGTGTGTGTGTGTGTGTGTGTGCACATAAAATGAAACCATCAAAAATAAAGAAAAGGGGACTGCAGTGATGACTCAGCAGTTAAGAACACTTACTGGTCTTGCAGAGGACTGGAGCTCAGTTCCTCGTGCCCATGTTGGGCAGCTCACAACTACATAGAACTCCAGCTCCAGGGAATTTGATACCCTCTTCCGGTCCCCACTGGCATCTGCACACATATGGCATATACACACAGAGACACACATACACATGAATACAAATTATCTAAAGGAGAGGCTGGAGAGATGGCTCAATGGTTAAAAGCATTGGCTGCGCTTGCTTTCCCAACACCCACATGGTGCTAACAACTGTATTTAATTCCAGTTCCAGGGGATCCTGTCACCATCTTCTGGCCTCCACGGGCACTGCACACACTGATGTGCTTTCATACATGCAAACAAAACACTCCCACACATAAAATAAAAATAAATTTTAAAATAATAAGCAAAGTCGGGCATAGTGGTGGCACACACCTTTAATCCCAGCACTTGACAGGCAGAGGCAAGTGAATCTCTATGAGATCGAGGCCAGCCTGGTCTACATGGGGAGTTCCAGGACAGCTGGGACTGCAGGGAGACCCTGTCTTAAAGCAAAACAAAACAAAAACCAGTCAATCAAAAAGAAGATAAAAGAAAAAAAGGGAACAAAGTGTCTGAAGTACTAGAAATTCACATCTCTCAATAAACTGTTATAAAAACATGTCTGATTATGGGAAGGACAGACTCTTTAAGAAACTCTGCTGAACTATAACCACTGAACACAGCAGTACTGAAGTTGCACATACACCAACCAGGGTCGATACACACAAACCTCCCACTTCACTAAAGTAAACGCAATAGCACTCATTTATCCAGTATTTAGTACCCTGGGTACCATGTGCCAAGTAGTTCAGGCACATTGCTTTCCTGAATTCTTCCCGCCTTAAAGAGGTTACAAAAAATCTCTTACTTTCATCTTAATGAGATATCTGAGTTTTATAAAAGTTTTGTGCAAAAATAACTTGGCCACGATGTCAACAGCCTTCACATAAGAAGGCTAAGATCTGATCTCTAAGTCACACTTTTAAGCACTATATTATATGCTAGCATTTCTTTTTATTAATGGTAAACCTAGTTACAACACTGACTCAAGAAATGTCAACAGTGATAAATTAAAAGTCAAAACGATCTGTGTAGGTCATTGCTCAAACAAGATTACTCAACAATGATTGGCATCAATCAATCTGAGTCCTAATTTACTCATTCATCGACTTGTTTAAACATTATGTACCCATTTAATTTTTGTGGGTGCGTCTCCATCTCCAGCATGGCTGTTGTGCTCCAGCCATGCCAGAGAATGGAGGACGATGGAACGGGACCTCAGGTGGCTCAGAGTGCGGCGGGAGGAGTTCCCTCCCGGGAGACTACGTCGGTGGGTAGTTCGGTTATTAGAGCCAATGCAGGGGCTTATATAGGGAAGCCTCTCTGACTGTTACAGAAGGCGGGAAAGGTGGGGTGTTGGGGTAAAGGCAGGAAGGTTGTGGAAGTTCAGGAATGAGGAAACGAAACCCAAAAACCTGGTTCTGGTCTGGGGTGGGGGAAAGGAAGATTCATATCACATCAGGCAGAGCAGGTCAGACACCTGCCATCCCTTTAGGGTATCTGCAGTTGCTTGGCTTGCTCAGTAACCAGATCCCCACAAATTTTTAGACAAACACTGCTCTCTTAGTAGATGGATTTTTGTGTTTTTGTTTTGTTTTGTTTTGTGTTTTTGAGACAAGTTTCCACTCTGTAACTCAGGCTATCCTGGAACTCAAACATGTATCCCCGGCTAGCCTTGAATTCTTCAGTAATTCCCCTATATCAGGCTTCCAAGTGTTGGGACTGCAGATGTAAGCTACCATGGCTGGCTTTAAAATTGATACTTTAATTATATCAACGCCACTCCACACAGTATCTGAGTGCATGTGCTGGGCTAAGGCTCCCAAATAACTGAATTTTAAATTTTATTAAATTTAACATAGCTTAAACTGAAATATAGATTGTCACACATGACTAACGGTTACAATGCAGGTTAGGCTATTTCTAGATGTTGATTATACAGTAAACCTGCAATGGTGTGGACAAGTGTTCCCTAAAGGTGCATATGTTTCTGGAACAGCAACTGGCTTTGATACTGTGGGAAGCTGATAGACCCTGTAGAAAAAGGGACATGTTGGAAGGAAATTAGGCCATTGAGGTCATGCCCTTGAATTTTTGAGGGTTTGGGGACTTGGCCTCTCTCTTTGCCTCCTGGTTGTCATAGGATGAACAATTTCCTCTGCTACATATCCCTACCACGATGCACTGTTAATCTTGATTGGTGACTTGATAGGATTTTAAATCCCATAGGAGGGAATGTGAGGGCATTTTCAGAGGGGTTTGACTGAGGTGGGAAGAGCCATCCTTCTTGTCAGTTGCACTATCCCATGAACTCGGTCCCCGAGCAAAGAGAAAAAGAAAAGGCAGCACCTGTAGCTCTCTCTCTGCTTCCTGACTGCAGGTGCAAGGTGACCAGCTGCTTCTGCACCTTGCCCCACTTGGATGGCCTACATGTTCAAACTGGGATTCCAAATGAATCCTTTCTTGCTTAAGCTGCTTTTTTCAAGCAATGAGAAACATAATTAACGCAATAACTGTAGCCGTAACAGAGTAACAGAGACAACAGCATGGACTGAAACTTGAAACTGTGAGCCCAGATCAACAACCTGCCCTGGTTATAAGTTAATTATTTCAAGTGCTTTGTCACAGTGATGGAAAATTCACTCACACAGCTCCTGTCTTCATGGGACTTCAAGCTGGAGGACAGCATGAAATGTGTAAATTTACTGAGAATATTGTAAATCATCTTAGCTGCTTAGAAAAAGATACTATAAAAGACAGCAATGAAAAGAACATAAACTCATGGGAGAGAAAGACCAGGCTCAATAGTTAAGAGCACTGACTGCTCAAAAAGAAGACCCAGATTGGGTTCCCAGCACCCACATGGTGGTTAACAACTATCCCTAACTCCAGTGCTGAGGGATCTGATGCCCTCTTCTGGCCTCTGCTGGTATGGCACACACATGGTACACTTGCATGCAGGCAAAACACTCAAACAAAATAATAATAAATTAAAAAGTATTAAAAAAAATAGAATATAAACCCATACTGAGTCAAACCTGGTTATGAAATTCTAAAGTATAAGGAGCTGAAAGATCATTCCGAAAATGTTATTTAACACTTTGCCCATTTAAAATCCAGGATAACTAGCAAACTGTTGATGTAAAGACAGTATGGGTTTGTTTAAGTGTCTTTTAATGATTTTTAGCTGTTATACAGAAACAAAACCTACTGACAAACTTATGCAAAAGTAATTCTGAAGAAGAACACTAATTGCATGTGTCTGTCTGAATAAAACAAAATAAAGGCAAAGAGAGAAGAAAGCGCACACAAAAAGCTACGGTGTAATATGTGAAATATTAACTCGGAGCATGTCAATTTTGAGAGCTGGATTGGATGAGTTTGGAGGTCAGAGCAAACACTGAACTACTGTTCTAGTTGGGCAGAAACGGGACATTTTTATGGTAGCATATCCACTTTGGGGCCAGTGTCAATTCATAAACCTCCAAGAAATATCTGCCAGGGATTACAGTCCTGAACTTGAGCACTTGGAACTGAACAGAGCAAAAACATGAAGCTCTGTCACAGGCAGAAAGACAAACAGATGCTTTAACAGATGCAAAAACTGGCAAATGTTTGGCTCAGCAGGGGGAGGAAATGACCCATCCTCCCCTCCCTGCTCCTGTGTTGATTCTGTCAAGGGATGAAGATGGATCTGTTTGGGTGAACATGGTATTTGAAGTCAGCAGGAAAAGGACACTTGAAGAGGCCAGCAGGGCCAATGCCAGAGACACTACATCTGCATTTCTTTATTTCCATTCCCATAATTCCCATCCCTAAGCAACTGAGAAAATGCCTACAGATGAAAGAGAGAAAACTTTGGAAGGATCACAATCCATTTTAATTAAAATGTAAAACACATCAGAATAAGAAGTTGGGGCTGGAGAGATGGATCAGTGGTTAAGGACATTTACTGCTCTTGCAGAAGACCAGAGTTCATTTCCCAACACGCATGTTAGGCAGCTCACAGCTGCTTGTCACTCCACCTCCAGGGAATCTGATGTCCTCTTCTGACCTCCAGGGGATCCAGCACTCGTGTGCACAAACACCCACACAGACATATACACATATATACACAGAACTAAAACTAAAATAAATGTTTAAAAAATTGTCAAATTTCTAGGTGTGGTAGTACATGCCTTTAATCCCAGCACTCAGGAAGCAGAGGCAGGCAGATCTCTGTGAGATGGAGGCCATCATGGTCTACATAATAAGTTCCAAGCCAGCTGAGGTCATACGGAGATTGTGTCTCAAACAAACAAACAAAAATAATTGTTAAAGGAAAATAAGTTGGCTTTAACTTTTCTAAATAATCTCTCTAAATTAATTCCAGCTCTTTGCTAAATAAATTGGGTATCATTTAGCAAGCAAATTGTCTCCACTTGAAGCCAAATGAGTTTATAAAATCAGTGCACCAAAGGAACAAAACTATTACCAGTATTACTAATAAGAATGACCAGAAGAACAGCTACGCAATGTGCCAGGCAAGATTCTATTCACTTTACTTTTATTTTCATCAGTTAATTGCCACAAAAATCCTGTGAAGGAGGAGCCACTATTCACCCTTTACAGATGAATTAAGCTGAGCATAGCATTTGATGACATGCCCTGCATGGTAGAACTATTAATAAGCACAAGATATGGAACAAAATTCAGCCATTCTGCCACACAGAGGAATATAACAGTTATTTTTCCCCAAAAAATCACATGGCCACATAACAATGAAAAAGAAATGTAAGGATTTCTCTTTCCTTTTGTGATACATTTGTTACAGATGATATCCCACAGATTTCCATGAATTACTGGACCAAATTAAAGATATTTGAGTTTTCTAAGGCTAAATGTAACAATGTTCTAAAAGTATGTATACATATATACATTAGAAAATAACATTAACTGTTGCAATAAAAACAGAATGCAATTAGAATCTCTAGCTTAACAAAAACCAATCAAAACTAAGTGAGCAGGGTCAACTCCATTCCCCAGGACTCTGCTGTCTGTCTCCTCGTCCACACTGCAAACAAGCATGTCACTCCACACGACTCTCTGTCTCCATTGATCTTGGTATTTTGTTTTTGTTTTTCAGACAGGACCTCTCTATGTAGCACTGGCTGGCCAAGAACTTTTCTAGTGCACACCTTACTTGATTGTTCTTATTCTCAGTCACTTTCCTTATTTTCCACAAATGGACGGGAGGGGTTCTTATGATTTTTCCTCAAAAGTGAAATGTCCTCTATAAACTCATGTTTTCAATACTTGTTGGAACCCATGTTCGCCAGATGACAGCTATTTTGGGAGGTTGTGGAACCTTTGGGAGGTGAACCATTCGGTGGCTAGGGGTGGGCCTTTGCAGGCAATACCCAGAGCCTGATTTCTGTTCTTCATATGAACAGATTCCACCCTGGACTCCTATAGGGATGAACTGAGCTGAACACCATACATTCCCTGCCAGGATGGGCTGAAATTCTTTGAAACTGTGAGCCAAAAGAAAACTTTCTTTCCTCATGTTGTTTCTCCCAAGTATTACGGTCACCGTGACACGGGAGTAACTGAGACACTCAAGCAATTATATCCTCTTGCGTTTTTCCAGTTCTACCTACTCTCTGATGATGAGCATCAGACCAGTAGAGCAAAACACGTCACCATTGTTGTCTAGCCACCAGGAACGTTTCAGATATCAGTGTGACATAAGTTTGCAATGAGGTTAGAAAGAACATGGAACACTGAAGTCAGTACCATTCTGTTTTTTTTTTTTAATTAAAAAAATTTACTATTTTTATTTCATGCATATGAGTGTACTGCCTGATGTATATAATACACTCAAGTCACCCAATGACTGCAGTAGTCAGAAGAGGGCATTGGATCCTCTGGAATTGGAGTTACGAATGGTTGTTAGCCACCATGTGGGTGCTGGGATTCGAACCTGGGTCTCCTGGAAAAGCAGCCAGTGCTCTTAACCTCTGAATCATCTCTCCAATCCCTGGCTTTTATTTTTTTAATTAATTTTAATTTTATGTGTATGAGTGTTTTGCCTGTATGTATTAAATGCACCTGTGTGTGCAATGCCTCGGAGGGTGTCAGATCCTCTGGAACTGGAATTAAGCACCACTGTTAGCCACTCGGTGGGTGCTGAGGCTGGAACCCAGGTCCTCTGCAAGAGCAGCGAGTGCTCTAAATCTCTGAGTCATCTCTCCAACCTCTATTTCTGGTTTTTGAATATATTCCCAGCTCTGTGCTTAGAAAGGTTATTAAAACTCGCTAGTTCCCAGTTAGCCCTGGTTAAACTGGAACTAGGGTCTCTGTAAGGATTCAGTGGATCCTCCAAAACCCAGTGCACATGCCCACAGCAAAGCTGCAAGCTAGCTGAAAGTTCTGCTTTTTTAACACAAATGTATTGATACGCATTGTGTATCATAAGCAAGCAGAGGAAAAGCAGTGACTAAGTGGCTATCTTGTTCTGGGAGCCGGAGGAGAAACAGAAGCAAACATGTGCTCTTATCTGACCCCATACACTCCAAGCTTGCCTATAAAAAACAAAGCATGTGACAGAAGGGATTCTGCCTTGTCCTTTGTAAAACAACTTAGCTCCTAAGCAGGCCTGAGGATCACACATCTCACAGCACCAGACCGTTTGCTCAGAAGAATTCCCAGTTCTGCCAGGAACTGGGCAGCTCCATTCCAGGATGATAAAGTGGAATTTTTCTAGGAAACGAGTGTTTAGATTTTGTGAGATACGAGAGGCGTTGTTTATAAGAACGGTGCTTAATCTAGACAGCAAGTGTTGAAACCTCAGGGTAGCCGGGGGCTGCCAAGAGTCACCACTGCGCCCCTGCCATGAAGGAAACAGGATAAGATTCTAGAGACTATGTATGCCAAAGAGAAAAACCAATAGTGCTTAGCCATTCATAGCCCAAGTGCTTGAGATTAAAAATCTACTAACATTAGTTGGCAAAAGACAGGATCTAACATTACCTATAAGTGAGCCCCAAGCTTATCTAGCTGGCCTTGCAAACCTTACAAGGAAGGGCTCAAATGACAGTAATTTACTCTTAGGAGATAAATACGGCCCTATTGCTGTTTCCTGGAGGAGAGGAGAAAGAACACAGCTGGGTGTGGTGGTACAGGCTTTTAATTCCAGCACTCAAGAGGAAGAGGCAGGTGGATGTCTAAGTTCAAGGCTGGCCTGGTCTAATTGTGAGTTTCAGGTCAGTCAGGGCTATATAGTGAGCCATTGTCTCAAAGATGGGGAGAGCAGGCTTGCCCATATGTGCATTTCCCAGCATCCAAAGCCTACCTTCCTAGTCTTGAAAGAAAGGAATACTTCTGCCCAGAAGGAAAATACCTTGCTTTTCTACGCACTACTAGAAACAGTAAGGACTTATTGAGAATATCCCAGGCCTGCCCTGTGGTTGTGGGCTGCTATAAATGAAGACATGGGTTCCTGCATATAAATCCTGACTGTACTGTCACCCTGCAATGTCAGACAAGTCACCACCTTTCGGAGCCTCAGTTTACTCATCTGTAAAATGAAGATAAGGTGAATGATATGAAGAGCTATTTCTAGACCTTTCTACCCATCTACATGTCAATCCTAGAGAATTATATATGGGAGAGAGAGAGAAAAGGAGAGATATTTTCTTTCGCTCTATTTTCTTTCTGATGTGTGCGGTATTTGTACACGAACATACAAGTATGTGCATGCGGAGGCCAGAGGAAGACATACAGGTTCTCTCACTGAACTGGAAGTTCACCCACTACAAGCTAGTCTGACTGGCCAGCTAGCCTCTGGATCTGCCTGCCTCTGTTCCCTAATACTGGAGTTACAGGCATCCTCCCATTGCCCTGCTGTTTACATGGGTACAGGATATGAATTCGAACTCAGGTCTTCATGTTTGCAAAACAAGAGCCCTTACCCACTGAGATAGCTTCCCAGTCCCATGAGACCTTATTTTAGAACACTAGTTCTAAAGTGCAATTCACTGAAACGGAAATCAGTTGTAGTCAACGAAATGCCGCTTAAGAGACATTTATGATAAAGTAATCAATGTTACTGGTTGTATGCTTTTATCTCCCCTCAAATCCTCAGTCAACCAAACACAAAATCCACCAAAACTCTGCCCTAAATAATTTCTCCAGGTACCTATAGTCTCCCAGGCCTTTCACATATAAACCCTCATGACTAGCACACTCTCTTCTGAATATTATTTTAGCACTAAGTCATTTTCAAGCACCTTCTCTTATCTTAAATATCCTTTGCACCACTTTATAAACCCTTCTAGAAATTTCCCAATCCCTTGACTCTCATTGCTGTTATGACACCTTTCCTAACCTACTCAATATTAAGGACATCTAGTCTGGGGATAATTTTATATCACGTGTTTAGCATTTCTAAATGTGACTTGTATCTTCTGTGATGTAGACCATCAGTGCGTTGTAGACTCCTGGTAAGAAGAGTCTTGTAAAATAATCCCGGAACTGATGTGGTGCCGCAGAGAAAAGGCTGTGCATGTGCTAAGACACGCAGAATTCTTATGACAAGATGAACATTACCACCAATTTTTCTCTAAAAGTGCCACCAGCGGCCACCACACATCACTCTTGCCTAATGTGAAAAACAAATCAGTTTAAGGGTACGGATCAAATTGAGGGTTTTAAAAGAGAACTCACTGGGCTAAGACCCTCAGTATGTACTGGATGGAGAAATGAACAAAGTTCTGTTAACACGGCCGGGTGTTGCGGATTTAACATCTGATTGAGAAAGCAGAACTGTAGGTGAAAGCACGCTCATTTCCATGTAGGAGGCTCAAGACTGACTCAGAGGAAAAAGTGCTGTCCTCTGACTCACTGAGACCACTTCCTGAAACACCCAGTGTTTTTCTTGGAAGGAAATCCATGTACCAGCACCGTTCTCTTCTAGGTCTGATTAGACAGTACTGAACTTTAACACACTTTAACACAAAATGGACACAAGACATGTACTTCCCAGGGTGAGCTTGGTTTCAGAGCAAATAGCATTCCATAAATAGATAATCTTGTTCTAAGAGTGAAGACTTTATGACCATCAAAACTTAATAACCCAACATGTATTCCAAAGACAAACCTGAGCACTTACACACCTCCCTCTAACAATAGAATGTCTTGTGAATAAAGAAAAACAATTATTTTTAACTTATAAACGTAAATAATGTCTTTAACATAAAAAGGTTTATTCTTTTGGGGGATGTATATATATGTGTACATGTTCACATGTTGTGGGTGCAAAGAACAAAGAATAAGCCCAGACATTCCACAGGCAATGTCCATCTCTCTTTTTTTTCTTTTCATTTGGTTTTTTGAAACAGGTCCCCTGATTGGCCTGGAGCTTGGTAAGTAGGATAGCCTGGCTGGCCAGTGAGCCCCAGCCTGCCTCCACCTCCCCACTGCTGGGATTACAAGCAGCTACCCTACCCACCTTTCTAAAACCTAGGTTCCTGGAATCAAACCAAGGCCACCTGCAGACACTTTACCTACTGAGCTATCTCCTCAGCCCCCCAAATATTTACTTTTATTTTCTAAGTCATTATTTTATCTTCTCTGAATTAACTGTGTGATTCTAATATTTAATAGTAATTTTTAAAACAATAGTATATATGAAGTTCACGTATGGGCCAGAAATACTATAAAGTCTTTGCATGCATTAATTTCATAGATAATCACACATTCTCTAAGAGACAGGCACTATGATCTCTATTGTGTAGATGAGGAAACTGAGGCATTCAACAAGAAAGTACTTAGTCCACCACCACACAGATCGTACATAGTAATGACTTTAACACAAACAAATCAACGCAAATGCTCAAACCTTCAGTCTCCAGACCCTGCCTTGGTCCATGAGTCTTGCCATTTAGAGTGGTTAAGAATAACACACACACACACACACACACACACACACACACACACACACACACACACATTTATGCATGCGAAGGGATGTATTCAAATTTCATATTTATATAAAATGAAACTAGATTCAAGTTTCCCCTTGCCATACATCTATAAACTCTGATGTGAATCTTAGATTAACAGTCATTGCGTAATCTTAGATTAATAGTCATTGGGTACGAATCATAGCATGTATTTAATCTAGAAGAATTACTTAAGTAAGTCTCTCTGGACTACTCCACTGTCCAGCCACATGGATGTCAGCCTCGCTCATTTCTAAGTTCTAAAGCACCGGCAGCATCTCACAGACCTATTAAAAACACCAACATAATCCTATCCTACACACAGCCCTTGGGGAAGAAAAATACATATAACATTTCCTTCTTCAAAATCACAAGCAATTATCCAAGGCTGTGTTGTTTGTTTCCTCTTGAGCAATCCACGCTGGAAAGAGTTCAAACATCTGAATTCTCTAGAATTTCGCTTTCAGCAAGAAAACCATCTTTTTATACATCAAATCAGCTACTGAAAAGTCATAATATTAGATGATTCTATATTTCTAAGTTCTGAACAAATGAAAAAGAAATTCCGTGGTAGCGAGTGGGGCAGAATGAGCTCTAAAATATGTTTCACTGTGACCTTCAGATTAATAGGGTAATAGGCACAAATTTATCCCAGGGGGTGAAGTGCTTACAACAGCAGCCTAAGGAAATGGAGGATTACCACTTGGAGGTGATAAATATGCAAATGTATACTTGGCAGCAGCATGCCTGGTGTGATTTTAGGGTCAACAGAATGTCACTCTGTTTCCTTAAAACATATCATTTGCTCAAGTGACACAATGAATGGAAATGGATGGATTCTTTTGAGTTATGCAGTTTTGTCCCTAGGAACCACTATTATACCATAAATGCTTCTGAAAGTAATAATGCATATTATGCTATCAACATGTAAGTAAGAATTATCTGATAATTTCGCCTAGAATAGGAAGACCCTAGAGGAATATGAGATGACTGTATAGTCAGTGTCTACAGACATATGAGAAATATGCCTTGCATTGACACCGTAAGCTACTGAAGAAGAAAAAAATTGCCTGCTTCATATTCTCACCTACATCCATCAGCTAAATCCAGTGTGTTAATCCAGTGTGTAAATCCAATGTGAAAGGAATCCTTGCTTATGCATGGGATGATTACTTATTAGACACAAACATACCACACAGCAGCCTAAACCACATTCAGAATTCACTCTGTATTTCTGAGATGTGCTTGCATGAGGGTGAACAGAACAAACATGATTCTGGCCTCCGGGTGCACCCAGGTTAACAAAGGAGACGTGCAAACGAAATGGTGACAACACATTTTAGTAATGCTGTCATCATCATGTGAATAACACACTTATGACACTGGCTACCCAAGGGCAGCTGTCAGCACATTTATATCATATAGGAAGAGAGAGCAGAGTCAGGGTCGAAAGACAGAGGAGTGTGCCCACTAGCCGTTCATGGGAGCCAGTGTGAAAGTATCCTATACATACCCAGGACATTGTACGGAGAAGGATGTGAGGGTATCCTACTCAGTGTGGCTATGACAGAGCATCATGTAAAGAAGACAGGATGGAAATCTCAATGCCAGATCACGAGGGACCTTATGGAGCATCTGAGGAAAATTTTGGAAATGCCAAGTTCAAACACAAATAAACATATATTTATTAATTGTTTTTAAGAAAATAACTAGGGGTACTTAAGGGTGGGGCTATTTTTGGTGCTGAATATTGAACCCAAGGCTTTACACATGTGAAGAATGCACTCCACATCCCTAGCCCATACGGGAATGTTGGAAGGCAGACTAAACCAAAAAGCATTTTGAGATAATTTTATCTGTTCCTTTCATTTTGGAAAGAGCTTCCCAACAGCGTTCTGCTCCATAAATTATTTTTTAAAAAATAAAAACACATTTCTGTCATTCCCATAGTGACAAGTCCAATGTTAACCCTTCCCCCAATAATCTGGTATTTTTCAATCTTAACTAAAACATATGCAACTGTCAAAATTTTCAAAGGCTCAAATTTAAGAATAATTATGACAGGCTGGGAGGATGGATTAGTGGGTGAAGCACCTGTTGTGCAAGCATGAGAATCTGAGCTCAGATCCCCAGCTAGATATGACATGTGCACCTGTGACCCCAGTGCGGGTGGAGGCAGGTGGATCTCTAGAGATCATTGAGCTGGTCAGCCTAGCAGAATGGATGAGCTCCAGGTTCAGTGAGGTACCCTGTTTCAATAATAATAATAATAATAATAATAATAATAATAATAATAAATAATATAGGAGGACAATTGAGGAAGACACCCGACATCAACCCCTGACAGCCACACACATGTGAGCATATGTGTACTCACACCAACATGTATGTGCACACACACACTGTGATATTAGGTGAGATTACACACCTGTAATCTCAGCACTGAAGAGGCTGAGGCAAGAGGATTGCTGTGAGTTCAAGGCCAACCTGGAACACAAAGGGAGTTCAAAGCCAGCCTGAGACACATGGCATAACCTTGTCTCAAAAAGTAAACAAACAAAAGAAAAGCTGTTGTATTTTCTTTCCTTCTGTTTCCAGATGCATTTGCCTTTTCTAAATTTACTCTCTTCTTAATCTTGGGAATGCACAATTTTACCTCCATTTTGTGGCAAGCCATCTTTTAAAACAGTCCCTCTTGTGGCTGCCACAATCTTATTACACAGACTTGGGGAATACAAAACCTTCTCCACCTTCTCCTTGATAAATTTCTTTATCATCTGAGCCTACAGATGAAACCATCCAGATTTAGGGGTTTAGATTTTCTTTTGCAAACCAAACACTCCTAGTGGATAGTTCAGTATTTAACTTCACTAAATCTCTAAGCCTGATCACCACATGTGCTTTCATTTTCAGGGACCACGCAGGATGCCTTGATCATGGCTTCTTAGACATAACACCCTCCCTCAACTGGTTAACTTAGGAGAGTGGCCCTCTATCTCCTAGCTCAGATTTGTTCCTGATATTGTATAATACAGACTCCATTTCCATTTTAGGAATGGATTCAGGCAGAGTGCTCCATGTTTGTTTTCCTTGACTTTTCTGAGCTTCGTATCTCCCTCCAGGTCAAACTCTATTCAGATACTTAAGACAAGCAACTAAGGATTAGTAGCTCTTGCTGTAAGTTGCCTGTAGCCTTCTGGGCCTGCCAACTATCTCAGTTAAAGGAAGTAGTCTGCTTCAGAGAGAGCGGTAGTAATCCCAGCATTCACAATCACACCATGAATTTCCCAGCAAAATGTCTATTGCCTTTATTCGTTCAATAAATCTTGCTGACGGTTTTCTCCTTGCCAGCAAGAACTGATTTTCAACACCAGACAATGAAGAAAACAAGCCGAACTCCTGTCCTCAGGTTGAGAGACACAGTGCTTTCTATGATACCTTCTTGAATAAACCAAGTCCTTTGCCTTCTCAAAGCCTCTTGTACTCTGTCTAGAATAATTATCGTAACTCCTGAATCTCAGCTTAAAGAAACCCACCCCAGAAAGATCTTCCCTGACTAATCAATCTTGCCTAGATTTCATCCTTACATGTTTTCATGAAACCTGCAATTTTCTTCCTAAAACTTCACAGTAAAACTTATGAGGGTTTTGAGCTGGTCTGGAACTCACTATGTAGACCAGGTTGGCCTGGATCTCACAGAACTCCACCTACCTCTGCCTCCCAAGGGTTGAGATTATAGGCATGCACTATCACTCCCAGCCGAAAGGGACAGTATAGTTGAAATATCTGTTTTTCAAAAAAAACCATATCCCACTCCATACTTTCTACTGAGTCAGAATATTTTTTATTTTAGTCTTTATATTGAGAATTTCAAGTTTCCATTTTTCTTATAGGTGAATATTATTTTACTTTTTAAATATAAGATGTGAATTTTATGTCTTTGTTTTGTATAATCCTTTATACATTGTAAACAAAACAAAATATCTAAAAGAAACAAACAAAGGAAATAAACATCCACCTACAAGTCTGGCACTTAGAAGGTGCATGGTGATGGATCAGAAGTTCAGGGTCATCCTTGCTACATATCAAGCTTGAGTCCAGCTTGGGCAGCATGTGTTCCTGCCAACACACACCCCACCCAAAAAAAAAGTAAAAATAAGAAAACAATCTTGGGCTTATAGACAGAAAACAGGCCACTAGCCCTGGTTCACTGACTCTCTTTAAGCTCACATAACTCATCAACACTCAACTGAGTGCTATCAAACTTTAACAAACGTTAACATTCTCCCAGATGGAAGGCCTTCAGAGGTAACTCACTACCTAAAACAATAAAGATACAGCCCATGTCCTAAAAGTACAGTCATGCACGGCCTATCATGCAGAGGCAGGCTGGCAGATTCTGTCACTGTGGGACAGCCTGAGTGTCCTCACACACTCTGGTGGCACAGCCTCCTCTACACCCGGTGTAGGCCAGAGCTCTTTGCTCCCAGACCACAAACTTGGTCAGTATGTTACCAAACGTTGTAGGCCACTGTAACACACTCGTGTTCATGTATCAAAATATATCTCAACATGGAAAAGGTTACAATTGGAACAAGGCATAGAAGTTTTTATAGTGTACACCTGTAGAGGACTCCTACAGGAAACAAAGCTTCTATGTAGGACTAGCCTTGCTCTGGAGGAGTCACTGATGCGGGAACGGAGTGTGAATGCCAAGGCTACTGCTGGGCTCTGCTCTCGGTTTTATGCATATCATACACGAGGCTATATTCTTTTTTCTATACTAAACCTTAGCCTATTATAACTTTTCACTTTATAAACTTTTAAATTTTTTCTTCACTTTGACTCTTGTAGCACATCACATAACTCTATAAAAATTGTATTTACGTCCATATCTTAGAAGCTTTGACTATTTTCTTGTTTTCCCTTTTTAAACATTTTTCTTATAAATTCTGGTTGTAGCGGAGGGCAGAAATATCATTATCACCCTTCTCCTCCATCATGTCTTATGTCCTTGACAGATCTTGGGCAGTGACAGGCAAGGAACAGTTGTCCCCTTTGAAGACAACACCCTCCTCTTCATCCTTCCTGAGGAATTGTCTGAGGCTGCTTTACAGCTAACATTTTTATATGTACATAGAGAGAAAGCGAGCCCTCTCCAGTGAAGATTAAAAACTGTAGAGCAGTAGATACAGAAAGCAGTGACGTCATCTTCTACCAAGTACTAATCACATATGATGTACTTTTTATTTTTTTATTATTTTTATTTTATGTTTATGGGTATTTTGCCTGTGTGTATGTAAGTGCATTGCATGTATGCAATGCTCGTGGAGGTTTGAAGAGGACGTAGGATCCCCTCGAACAGGAGTTACAAAGGGCTCTTAGCCATCACGTGGGTGCTGGGAACTGAACCCAGGTCCTCTGTAGGAGCAGTCAGTGCTCTTAACCACTGAGTCATCCCTCCAGCCGGTGGCACTATACTTTTATATGCCTGGTGGGATGATGCTAGGATGGCTCACAGCACTGTCACCACGAACACCTGAGTCACACAGTGAGCTGGGATGGTGACAGGAACTTTCAACTCCACCCTAATCTCCTGGGGCCATCACAGCGTGTGTCACAGATGACTGGACATGTAAAGCCCTCGGAAGGGTTCATCCCTGTCACCTGCTGCCTTCTTCTTCTCCCCACTGATTTTTCAGTGTTCCCTACCTATATAGACTCACAGCCCAGACAACTTCTCCTGGGGGCTTCTGACTCCTTTCCTCCAGTCTCACAATGGCTACTCTTCACCATTAACCTGGCTATATCTGAAATCACCTAGGAGACACTCTGGCTAGAGATGTCGGTGAGGATGGTTCCAGAGAGGCTGAACTGAGGAGTGGAGACCAGACTGTATCAAATGGATAAAAGGAGAACAGGATCTCAGCACTAGTACTTGTCTCTCTCTGCGTCCTGACTGAGAACACAATGACCAGCCTCACCCTTCTGCCACCACAGATGGAGTCTCTCACCACCATGCCTCCCTCATCACGATGGGCCGCACCATCAATCCATGAGCCAAAATAAGCCCTTCCTTCCTTAAGTTGATTCTGACAGATATTTTGTCAGAGCATCAAGAAACACAACACATCCATGGACACACAAATGGATCTCAGGTTTCAATCATGTAGGAACAAATTCTTATTTTCCACACAGCATTCTACAGAACTATTTGTATTTGTATTTGTGGAAATGTTCTCGGAGTCAGTGCCTAAAAAGCCCATGCACTCCTCAGTCTTGTATCTCTCTTAAATAGAAAGAGTTGTTCTTTCCCCGGCAGTCATGGGCACCGTGAAGCACCCTCTAAAGCGATTCTTCACTGTGGTTGTGGTTGTTTCTTCAGTGTTCTGGGGGACTCAGAAGACCATACCGCATTTCTTTATACATGTTTTTCAAATAGCCACTCCGACAGAAGAGTAAAATGTTGGTATTTATACATCACAAGTATGCCATTCCATGTAGTGCTTTATTCAGCATCCACTCATAAGGCAACACCACCTCCCATCCCTCATGGTAACGGACAGTGAGTGAAATAACTTAGCTGTTTAAACTCAGTCAACATGATAGAAGCAAAATATCATTGCACACATAAAAATAAATAGAACACAAAGCACAACAGGAAAAAGCAAAAGTACAAAACATTACATTCAGTCTTTGGAGAGAGGACCAAGGAGAATCCTGTAGTGGTGGTTAGTAGATCTTAAGAAAGAGGTGACTTCCGGTTATAAAGGAAAGACTTCAAAGAGGCAGGAAATGGGGGCTACGATAAAGACCAAGAACTTTAGACCACCGAGAAAAACACATAACTAGAAATCAGAAATGGCATAGGAGTCAGTGGATTTGACATAGTGGGAATAGAGAAAACCACGAACAACTTTCAGCCAGAACAATGGGATGTGGATTAGGAATAAGCAAAAGGAAATTTGCCTGGCTTTCAGGAAACCAGGCTTTGAGTAAGTCAAGAGAATTCATCCTGAGTCTTAGGGCTGCAAGGCCAGAGGAATGGGAAGGCTTTTCTAGCACAAGCCAAGGCTTTGTGGCTAACATTGACACTCACAGCTCTACACATTTCATATTATGTCATTCGGCCTGGTAAATTATATGAAATTATAAATTAGACAAAAATTACCTGTATAACGGGGAAATGTTTTTATTTTTTCTTTTGTTTTGAAAAACAAAATGACAAAACGTAAAGAATAGGGCAGAGAATAGTGGCCAGAATGTCTTATAAATGTATAGATTTGGACCAACTCATTAGCAAAGTTAAACAGTATTGGTGTAAATTACATCTAAATATCTAGCACAATGTATCTGTGTATGTGCCTATGTACATACATACACATGTGGGCATGAACGTGTGCATACACAGCACACACATGGAGACTAGAGAACAATCTTAGGTGGTCCCCTTGCCCTCTACCTCTTGTTTGAATCAGGATCTCTCACTGGCTTATACTTTCAACGAGTAGGCCAGGGTACCTGGCCAGCAAGCTTCCTTCTGCCTCTGCCTCTCATTTAAAGTGTTGAAATAACTGTGTACTGCCATGGTAGCTTTTTAATGTGGGTTCTGGGACTCCAGACTCATGTTCTCACAATTACAAAGCAAGTGTTTTACCAATGGGACAGTCTTCTACTGTCCCAGAATGCATTTTTAATAAGCAAGGAAATGTACATTTAGGTTCTTAAATCAAAGCCTTCTTGAGCAAAGCTGATAAGTTATATAAGATAAATATAAGAAGCAGATATCTTATTCTTTAATCTTACACTACCGTGAACAGTAGAGACACTAGTTTACAAGTCGCTCTGACATCTTAGAAGAAACATAGACACTTAAAACCATCACAAGCTACTTTATATTTCCAAACCTACTGAACATACTCCGAACACAAGACTCAGTACACATATACTTCATATAGTTAAAAGGCGAATTATTCAGGCTGTCTAACTAAACAATTGAAAGGACACGTAAATACAAAGCAAATGCTGTATATATGAAAATGTCATAATGAAACCCATTGCTTTGTATGCTGCCTTAAACTTGAAAAATAAAATCACATATGAAAACCTAAACTCAAAAATTTTTTTTTTGTGCAGAGAGATGTCTGGAGAGATGGTTTAGCAGTTCACAGCAGGTGCTGCTCTTGCAGAGGATCTGAGTTTACTTCCCAGCACCCACATCCAACAGCTCACAACCACCTGTAACTCCTTTTAAAAAAAATTATAAGATTTTTTTTAATTAAAACAATTTCATAGTTGTTTATCTAATTAGAAATACTCTTTAGGAGTTTATGACAGAGCCTGAGGATGTGACTCAGTTGGTAAAGTGACCTGGGTTTGATACCCAGCCTATGTAAACCAGCCAGGTGTAACAATACATGCTTGTAATTCCAGCACTGAAGAGGCCCAGACAGGCAGATCGTGGGGCTCAATGGCCAGTCAGTCAAGCCCAATCAGCAAGACCCAGACCAGTGAGAGACGCAGTCTCAAAAAATGAGATGAATGGCACCAGAGAAAGAATGACCAGAGAAACTGACCTCTGCCTCTGATCTGCACACACACACACACACACACATACACACACACATACACACACATACATGACTTTATGATAATCTACTTCATTACAACCTTACACAACCTTTTCATTCATTCTCACTAATAATTATATCAAAGACTAAAACATAAGCAGACTTTTGTCACTGCAATGCAAGGCAGGTCCTTTACTAAACTTCATAGCTATCTCGATGAGTGAATGACAAACAATGTCACTGAAGGAAATTTATTTATTAGAGTTTATTTCAGAATTACTTAAATACAAATGAGACTAAACAGTTTTTGTCTTCTCTGGTTATTTTTTTTCTCATATACAATTTACTTAACTTAAATTGAAGAAACTGTTTCCAAATTGAGTGGCTGGAAAACTGAAACCCCTTTTAAACAATCCCAGGTAGAGTATATACAAAGATACCCTCCTACAAGTGATAAAGGCAGTTGGGTCAAAGAACAAGATGTTTTACATTCCAGTCACAGAGAATATGTGGAGTTCAAACTCCACAACACTCTGACACTTGCCTTGGAATTTGGCCAGTAAAGCTGACCAAACCTTTACAGCCAAGGTAAAAATGTTAGGCCATAAATATCTCAAGGAATCTCGGCCCATTCTGTTACTAGAAGCTGCATAGGGTCTGGAAGGCCCCATGAATAAAGACTGAACAGATACTACATATGGTATAAAGAATCTCAAGAAATGACACTTCACAATAAATTCGATACCTATAATAATATCATTCAAAACAGCATCACTTAGGGATGGGAAGATGGCTCTGTGGGTAAAGTGCTTGCCAAACAAGCATGAAGGCCTAAGTTCGATACCTAGCACCCACATAAAAAGCTAGGCTAGGCAGTGTGCATCTACAATTCAGGTGCTCAGGAGGCAGAGACAAGAAAATCTCTGGAGCTCACTGGCCAGCCAGCCTAGTCAATAGTCAATAGTGAGCTCCAGGCACAGTGAGAAACTCTGACTCAAAATATAAGATGTTAATGGGTACGGTGGCACACAACTTTAATCCCAGCACTGCAGAGTCAGAGGCAAGCAGATCTCTGTGCAGTTGAGGCCAGCCTGGTCTACACAGGGAGTCCAGGACAGCAGGGGCTACAGGGAGACCCTTTTTCAAAAAAGATGAAGAGCAACCGAAAAGACACCCAACATCAACCTCTGGGTTTCACTTGCATGCATATACGTGTACATGCACACCTACATGCACTTAGGGGCTCACACACATATGTACCTCCAACACCTAACACACACACACACACACACACACACACACACAGCATCACTTACACTGAAGAATACACAGATTCCAACTACTACATGGTAATTTAGCCAGATACTTACTTTTGTTCTCTGTATTATTCAAACACAATGTTACTGGCTCATGTTGTTTTTAAGTAATGTATCAATCCTAGCTTTATATTTAGCAGCTAGTAACAGAATAATAAGAAAAAGCTTCCCTTCCTATAACATTAAGTATAACACACTACTGAGAACCACAAAAATAAAAGGTACACAGAGCTCTCTACATATTGATAATCATGTGTGTCACTCAACTCAAATTTAATATTTAAAATACTCAAATCACAAACTTCTATTTAAAAAGAGAGTTGTTTCTCTAAAAACTACTAATTTACTATTTAGACATTTGCAAGTTCCATGAAAACACACAGGTCTTTTTAAACTTCAAAATACACTTATTCAACTACGTTTTAGGTCCCAAGTAAACTGCTTACACAGAAATTTGGCAGTGTTAAGTTCATGAACTCACAGCCAACAACAACTGGTGAAGGTTAGACTTGGGTAATAAGCAGATTTTCATAGTACAACCAGTATTATATACACAATCCAAAGTAGTTAATATTTGCAGATCAATCATGGTGTTTTGGACATAAGATACATTTTATGTGTGTATGCTCCCAACTATTAATAGTCAAATGATCCCTTTTTAGCTTTGAGATGAGCAGGAGATTACCATTTCAGCCCCACACTCAGAGGAAGGAAATTATTTAAAGCCCCCGCTCACCCTGGTAAGCAACGGGACAGAGACGTAGAGAGTGGAATGGTCTGAATGCTAAGGTACCCCAAGATTTCATCAGATTCAAAAGCCACTTGGAATGTCTAAAGGAAACTTTAAAAAACTGTCAAAGGGCCTACTTGGGCTAAAAATATGACTGCGTTTCAAGATCTACAAACACCTTCTATAATAATTATGCCTTTGAGAGCCCTCCTTAGCAAAGAAAATATCCCCAAACTCCAACTTACCCACTCTGTGTCGTCCAAGCAAAACTCCTCCAAGCAAAACTCCTCCAAGCAATCCTCAAGGCCACTGTGAGCAGATATTTCCTCCCAGCTCACCAATGTGCCAAGTGACCTTTGGTTCATCCACAGAGAGGGTGGGACTGAGTGTGAGTTTCAGTGCCGTGCTATAGGGAACAAAGTTTCTCCTTGGGCCTCTTGGGGCTTCAGTTAAGACTTCCTCTTCTTTTTAAGTGAATAAACAGTTACTACTACAAACATCCAGATCTTGCCGAGGATGGGGAAACTTTTTAAACAATGAGCAAACAATAGTGGGTAGCATTGATTAAGAACTTACTCTGCTCTAAATTAACACTAGACACACTTACTATGAACACTTCCACGTTCAAAGGCAGAATCTAAGACACAGACCACTAATAAGTAATCTGGTGGTCTGGTGAGCTAATGAAGACTGCACCAGAAAAACTGAAAAGATAAAAAATAATTGTTGCAAAAGGAAGCACACATTTTTATTTGTAATAAAGAAGATCATCTTGTGGGGCTGGAGCACTGGCTACTCTAGCAGAGGATCTGGGTTCGATTCCCAGCACCTACATGTCAGCAAACAGCCATCTCTAACTCCAACTCCAGGGTATCCAACACCATCTTCTGATCTCTGGGGCATGGCCTGACACATGTGCACTTGCATGCATGTAGGCAATGCACTCATACAAATAAAATAACAAATAAAATTTTAAAACAATCATTTTATGCCAAATCAGAACTAGATCCAGTGGATAGACTGGTGTCACAGTATAGAACCCATGTCTGTGCAGAGCCAAACTGGACTCTTTTGAACAATGAAGTCCATTTTCTCTAGAAACAGACTGAACTGAAAAGAAAGTGCTTACTCAGCCCAAGAGAGCAAGACGATACAGAATTTCTGGCCCTGCTTCACTCACAGGACACAGTCTGCTCTACTGTACATAGTGGTTCTGACATCTTCATAGAAAGAAGAGATCTTGGGGTTAGGGAACTAGCTTAATCAGTAAAGTGATAAGGACCTGAGTTAAATCCCCAGAACCCACATTAAAAAAAAAAAAAAAGAAAAAAAAAACAGGCATGATGGCATACATCTGTAAGCCTAGAACAAGGGAGGGACAGACAGGTGGATCCCTGGGGAACCCAGGCCAGATTATCGCAGCCAAATCAGTCACTTCCAGACCCATGAGAAAATCTGTCTCAAAAAATAAGGTGGATAGCAACTGAGGACAATACCCAACCTCCGACCAGTACCTTCTCACACACAAACACAGATACACATGCATAAAAATAGTAAGATAAAAAATACACAAATAAATCATAAATAAGAGAGCTGACCGCATGTGAGATAGAAAGTTGGTCTTAAGATTTGTCCATACTTACAAAACAAAGAATCAAGAAAACATAGGACCCAAGTAAAAAAAACTGAGCCACAAATATGAAGAGAGTTCTCAAAAGAAGAAATAAAAATGACCAACAAAATACCTTAAAGCATGTTCAGCATCCTTAGAGATTTTGAAAATTAGAGAAATACAAATTCAAACTGTTCTAAGACTGCATCTTACCCCAGGTAGAATAGTTAAGATGAAGAAAACGCACAACACATGTGAGAGAGCGTGTGGGAAAAGGGAACCTTCGTTTACTGATCATAGAATTGCAAACTGGTGCAGCCAGCAGGGAAATCAGCATTGTGGAGCACTCTTAAGAAATCAAAAATAGATATACCATATGATCCAGCTATACCTCTCTGGCCTATAGCCAAGGGATTCAGTATCTAACTACAGACATGTTTGCTTAGCCACGTTTGTTGCTGCTCTTTTCACTGTAGCCAAGAACTGGAAACAACCTAAATGTCCCTCAGCTAATGAATGGATAATGAAAATGTGGTGCATTTACTCAATGGAGCTCGACTAAGTGGTTAAAAAATGAAATCATGAAATTTACAGGTCAATGAATGATTGATAGATAGATGATAGATAGATAGACAGAATGATAGATAGAGATAGATAATGCTTAGTTAGTAAGAAAAGCAAAAGGGAGATGCATTATTTAATAAGCCTACTGAAAAGTACACATATAATATATATGTGGATGCATGGAAGCTCTATAACAAAAATCAGCGTCACTAAAGGGAAACCTCCCTTAGATTTGTTGGTCAGGGTAGTCCAAGAGACTCCCAAAATAATCCAGGTACTGCACATCCCTTGATTGCCTCCCAGAATTTGAAGGTAAGACCCTATTGCTAAAGACACAACATATACTGGACACAAGACTTGTGTAATTGAGCTGGATCTGACCTAGAAGCTGCCTCCCCAAAGACTAGCTCTTATAGTACCAGAAGGTACTAGAGCAGCCAAAAGAGATATCAATAAATGGTCCTACTCAGTTATGAAGTCTACAGGCCACAGTAATGACTGGCCCAGAAAATATTCTCTATTAGTGCAGTAAGTGGCACTTTATCTTGGCTGTAATCAATAGCTGCCTAGTTGAACTTCAGGCCTGCTCAATAGGAGGGAATGCATGCATGGCCTATAAACATGGCCAAGTATAGCCTAGAGAAGAATCTACTTCTGACACTTTCCTAAACCGATGTAATTTCTTACTACATTCTAAATATGTATCCTTATATCTATAGACAAGTGTACGTACCTTCACCACTCATCAAAGAAGCTTCTTTCTGTAGCTGATGATGACTATTTCAAAATTCCACAACTGGTCAAAATACAGAGAATAAGTGACTATGAGACATCCAGTCCTAAGACACATATCCATAAAGCAACCTCTACTCTTAAGGCTCAGAGAACATTGTCGAAGACGGGGGAGAAAGACTGCAAGAGTCAGAGGGACAAGACAGTTGCTGCAAGCTAATGCATTCCAGACACGACAGGGAAACTACACCAATGATGTCTTCACAGTATGGTAGCCTAACAATATCTGCCTAATGACAAAACCAGTTGTCACACCAAGGTGAGTAAGGGAAATTTCATGGGGTCCCACCTCCCGATGAAAAACCACAGACAATCAATGGATGCTTAGGGAAGGAGAATTAGTTTTCTCAGGGCTAGTTCCCTGTGGACTACCTGCCTAAGAGACTATCGAATTCCAAGTGGGCAGTCCCAAACACAGGTACACTAAGTGGAATTAAGGCACACATATATATGTGCGTGTGACATATGTATTTATAAATGTATGTATGTATATGGAACATAATAATCAAAGAAGAAGAAAAGAATTTGAGAGGGAGTGGAGTGAAATGGAAGGAGTTTGATTGAGACTGGGGCGGGGTAGAAATAATGCAGATGGAATATTCCTATAGGAATTTATAAAATAAAATAATGATTTGTCCATGGAGTAACTAGGGAGATGGCTCAGTGGTTAAGAGCACTGATGGCTCTTACATAGGACCTGGGTTCAGTTTCCAGCACCCATAGAGTAGCTAAGGACCTTCTGTGACCAGTTTCAAGGGATCCAATGCCCACTTCTTTCAGTCACAGGCACTGTATGCTGCATGTATGTGGTACACTTACATGCAGACAAAATACTCATACATATAAATGTATATATAAAATAAATATATATTTAAACAAAGTAATTTATATATACATATAAAACACATAATGCAATAAAAATTAATTTTTAAAATGCTTTATATGTATTTTTAATTTTACATGTATGAGTGTTAGGCCCACATGTATGTAAGTGCACCCATGTCATGCAGTACCCACAGAGGACAGAATAGGGCATCAGATTCCCTGGAAATGGCATTACAGATGGTTGTTAGCCACCATACGGGTGCTGGGAATCAAACTCAGGTTTTCTGCAGTCCCTGATCTTAACCACTGACCCTTCTCCTCAGCCCCAATAAAAATTAATTTTTAAAAACTTCTGTCTATAGAACAAGAACTATGTTGAGGTGCTGTGTTCACAGTCAGAATATTGTGAGAAGTCAGAAGAAATCCACCCAGTCTCTTTGTAATATTTTGGGGGTGCTTGTTTCCGAGAATACAGGTGAGAGAACAGTGGAAATGATGCACTCAACCTGTAGCACAAGAATTTCAAAGTATGAATTTTATTTGCACAAGACGATTCACGCTACTAGGCAAAGAATCTCCAGCCCAGGAGATGAAGTCATGACTGGGTGTTGTCCTGTCTATTTCCCCAAAAGATAAGTGCAAAATTGTTTCAAAGTAACACTCCATAAATAAGGCCATATCCAGAACAGACAAAAATTAACCAAAACACAAACCAAAAGCAATGTCCACTAAAGATAAGCTTATAATTTATAAATTATGAAATACATGAGAAAATAATACACTGCAATTGAGCACTGACAGACTCGACAAGAAAAAAAAAAAACTTAACATTTACCTGAGTGTTTAATATGAAGTTTCAAAACAGAGTAAATTATTAAAAAATATAAAGGAAGTAAAAGAATATAAAGAATATAAAATACCTATGTATAAAGAACAAAAAACTGGAAAATATGATTGAATTTAATAATTTTCATTTATTCATTTTTATTTCATGTGTATGAGTGTTTTACCTGCATGTGTATAAGTACTCCATGTGCAGGCAATGCCCACGAGGTCAGAAGGCGCTGGGTCTCCTGGAACTGAAGTTACAGATGGCTGTTAGCTGCCATGTGGGTGCTGGGAACTAAACCTGAGTTCTCTGCAAGAGTAGCAAGTGTTCTTAACTGCTGAGCTATCTCTCCAGCTGTGAGATAGTTTTTCTTTTTTAATAAAACTTATTTACACCAAGGACAGAGCATTTCTTCTCATAGAACAGCCAGTTTTCATCAGGTTTGTGTGACTCAAAATTGCATTACTGTGGATAGGCTTTTTAAAAAATCATCAAGGCCACAGTTCATCTGTCAAGATAACCTACATTACTCTTACTGTGTTCTATATCTCCTCGTTCCTGAAAGCTCTGGCTCAGCCCAAGGCTGGCTTTTTGCACCTGCAGCAGCCTTGCAAAAAGAAGATAGAGAGGAAACAGACAGGCCACTGAGGATCCCACACAGGACTGAGGATTTATTCCCCAGTGTCTGAATGTCGCCTTCTTTTCCAGTAGATTGATCCCAAGAGCTCTTTCAGATAAACTGCCCACAAACTCATGCATTTCAAAGTCTGTTTCCTGGGGAACCTAAACTGAAACAGAAGGGCAGGAGGGACAAACAGCAGGGTACAAATCCTCAAGGGAGGGAGCGAGGGAAGAACATGAAAGTCTTGAAACCAATGTGGAGAACAAAGAACACTAAAGCAGTCTCTTTAGAGAGATCAACATTAAGGGTAGCAGAGGAGACAGCACTCAAGATGAGCCAGGTGCTAGAACAGCAAACAGAAGGACAAAATTCCAACCCAACATCTCAAGCTATCGGGACATGTCAGATCTGAAGGGATCTGAGATGCTATTCCAATTCCAGCCCATCATTTTTTAAGATAATGACTCATAGGTCTGTGGGTTTGCCAAATGCCAAAAGAAATGTTGCTGGAGCTGCAGAGATGGCTCAGTACTAAAGGACACTCCCTGCTCTTCCACGGGATCTGAGTGTATTAAGGAAAATACAATGCAAGTTATTTGAAGTTGTTTTTAATTTTAAAATTTTTATTTATTAATTTTTATGTTTCTGAGTGTTTTGCCTGTATATACGTGCACCACATATATGCAATGCCAGCAGAAACCAGAAGTGGTTCTCAGATTCCCTGGACCTGGAGTTACAGATGACTGCTAACAACTATGTGGGTGCTAGGAACTGACCCCTAGTTCTCTGTAAGAGCAGCCAGTGCTCCTAATCTTTGAGCCACGTCTCCAGCCCTATTTGAAGATTTTAAACGTCTTTTCAACCTTGTAGTCACTGTACAAATCCAATAAGATAAGTTCTTATTGGGCAATTTTAACGAGGAATTCAATAACTCTTGTTAAGTAATGGAAAGAAAAGATAAAAGCTATGTCTTGTTCCCGTTCTGTACTGTGACCACAGCCCAGGGGACTGTGGAAGACCTCAACATTGGGAAACCCAAAGTTTACACTTATGTCCCAAAGCTGTAACCCTGGGGATGAAGGGGGTCCTCTCTCCCAGCCTCTTCTCCTGCAAAATGAGACGAGTTGGTAAGGTTTCATTCAGATCTGATACTAACTCCAATTTAAAAGAAGGAAATATACTCAGATTTTGTGTTAAACCATGACACAATTAGCAGTTTTACTCTTTATAGCAACAACGAAATGCTGAGTTTTCAGAAAAATGAAATAACCAAATAATCAGAAAACCCAATGCTTTGGGAGAAAAAGTTGTGTCTTGTTGAGGACATGTGTAAATTCACTTCATAAATGATCAAATAATCCCTTTTTATATAACCTCCCATTTCTGCTGAAAATTTCCACTTAAATAGGCTCTGCTGAAACGTACTATGTACAAAGGATTTCTGAGAGGCGGGAAATGAAAGCTTTGGACATACAGCACCAAATTTCCCCTTCCCTATTAAATTCTCACTTAAACTTCCCTCCCTGCCCCTGCCTCGGAAGGTAGTCAAATTCCCTACAGTTGGCTGGGTAAATACACATCCAAAGAACTGACAGAAAGCATATTTAGGTGATAATGTCTTCCCTCAAACCTATCCTTTCCAGAAAATTTTCAAAAAAAAAAAAAACTCTCAAAAACAATGATAGAATGAACTACTTTAGCTCATTAAAATCATAAGCACTCTGAGGTTCCAAGCCATATTACATGAAGTGAAGGCCTGTCACACAGACATATCACTGCTTCCTGGAATATTTTTAGCCCCACTCACATGGAGTCAGAAGGCGATGACATTAGCTGGACAATAAGCTTTAACCTGTTTTATCTATCATCACTATCATCATGAGCTACATCGCACTGGGAGGGGAGTGAGAGGAAAAGAGGAACTGTGGGAAGAAGGCCACTTAGCAAACACACAAAAAAAGGGAACTGTAAATGCTGCCAGAGTTATCATCTTAGCAAAATTCAGGAATTCCCAAGCTTCATTCCAAACCATGGACTTCCCGAAGGACTACACAATATCATTAACGTAGATAGACTCTTTTTAACAAGCTAATGCTGAATGCACAGTCTTGAAAAAATGAACTCAGCATTACAATAAACAGAATGAAATGCCTGCATTAGAGTAGCAGTCTGGAAAAAGTTGTGTCAATAGTTGCTGGGATGGCATAATTCACGCCATCCTTTGAAAATAGAACCTGCAGTTAAATTTGTACATCAAATGATCCCTGAAGCTTGGATGTTACTCATAAATAGGGGTGTCAGAGAGGGCTTAAATTAGAGTAGCAGAGAGTCCACTACACAAAGGTCTGCTGTCATATAAAAGAAGACATTACCAGGACACTTCAGATATGACCAGAGGCTGAACACTACAGTGAGACACCCATATTGAAGAACACCACAGACTGAAAAGTATTTAACCTCTCTGAATCTCAATGCCCTAGATTTGCCCAGGCAGCAAAATTGAGTTACAGTCTGTGGCTGGAAGTTAATATAGTGAAGGATTCACCTGGTTAGGCAAAATATCAAAGGTCGCTTTCAAGTTCATTTTCAGTAAATAAACTGGTGGTTCTGCCACTCAACAGCTAATTTTCCATGCATTGTAGATTCAAGAATTTAGGATGCTCCTTCTTTTGTTTCGTGTGTGTGTGTGTGTGTGTGTTTGTGCACACTTGCACACACATGTGTATGGAGGTCAGGGATCCATATCAGGTGTCTTCCTCAATCCCCCTCTACCATATTTTTTGAGACAGAGTCTCTCAATGAACCTGGAGCTCACTGATTTGGCTAGACAGTTGGCTAGCCAACCCCAGACACACTTGTCTCTGCCTCCACAGCTCTGGGATTCTGACACATACAGCCACCCCTGGCTTTTTAGTGGGTATTAGGAATCTGAATCCAGGGCCTCATGCTTGTGTGGCAAGGACTTTACCTACTGAGCCATCTCCACAGCTTCTATCTATAATCAGCATTCTAATACCAGAACCTAACTCCTTTGTATGCCTGACATGAGGTTATAGAAAACGCAGTCAATAAACCTTTAGTGAGCAATGGTATATTATCATCAAAAGAAACATAGGCTTGGAATCTAAACTTGGCTCTACAGCTTAATGTTACATAAGCTCAGGAAAATCATTTATGTAGGCAGTGAAAAGCAGTTATAAACATGAGCAAAGAAAGGTCCAAATCAAATCCCAAATCTGTTACTCATATAAGATTATAATTCTGGCTACATTATTTCACTAAGCTACTTGCCTATGACAACAGGATCTTATCCACGGACTGGGTGAAATACCCAGTGAGGAGTGGAAGGATGGGCTGGTGGCACATGCCTTTAATCCTAGCTCAGGAGGCAGAGGCAGGTGGATATCTGTGAGATCGAAGCTAGCCTGGTCTACATAGCAAGCTCAAGGCCAGCTGGAACTACAGGGAGAACCAATCTCAAATAAAGTGGCAGGGGGAGGGAAGGAGGGGTGGAGAGATACTCAGTGGTTAAGAGCTCTGGCTACTCCTGCAGAGAACCCAGGTTCAATCCCAGCACATACATGGTGGCTAACAACTGTCTGTTCCTCCAGGTCCTGGAGATCAGCTGCCCTCTTCTCTCCTCTGAGGAGACAAGGGTGCACTTACACATATGTGGGCATAAAACTCATACACATAGGTAAAAATAAATAGATCAAAAAAGTCTTTCTATAAAAGAAGTGGGACACAGTGCCTGGTTAACTATATAACTATATATATGACTATCAATGGGAGACAAACAACTATCGCAACATCTAAGAATTTTCTCCTCTGAACTTGCACTTGGGTGATACTTAGGATCAAATGGGGTAATAGGAATGACTCTTCTTCAATCTAGGGTGACACTGGACACACTATGATATAGGCAGAGCACACTGTAAGGCTAATTCATTGGCAATCATGCTCTGGAATTGGGACAGCCATTGTCTTGACGCTCATAAAACTAGGTACTCCTTAAAAGTAACTCTGATGATGCCTCTCACCTAGTTAGAATGCTTCAGTGTTGCTGAATGCTGTGGAGGGAATGTCAGAACTTCTTACTGAACCCTCAGGGTAGAGCACGGTGGTAGAGTAAAATCTATGCCCCATACCACAAAAATACAAACAGCAAGCAAAAAGAGTCTGGCTGCCACTTCAACAGCGTCTCGGGATTCACATCCGGTCTCTCTTTCCCACTTTGTTACCTCTTTTCACTTCCTCTTCACTCACTTTGCCCCAGGTTGCCTAGAACTCACTTTCTCCATCCTTGGGCACTTCCTATGCTCTAAGGGATAATGTGTCACTGGTTCAGAGAAGCACAGCCAGACAGCTAAATGAGCTCACCACCCCCCCTCAGGGACTCCTCTGATTCTTCAATACATGAAAACACATCCTTTCTTCTCAGCACAATGTAATTGGTGATATTTCTGCGTACATGCATGTGCACATATTCATGTGTATGTGGAGATGTGTGGATGCAAAGCATCTACGTGACTTTGCATGTCGGAAGACAAGTTTGGGTGTTGTTCCTCAGGTACCGTCTACCTTCTTATTTTTTGAGATAGGGTCACTCATTGGCCTGGATCTGGCTAGGCCGGCTGACCAGTGAGCCCTGGTTAACCAGCCTGTCTCTGCCTCCCTAGTTCTGGGTATCACCATGCCCAATTTATTTATAATTTTAATCTGAGAATTGAACTCAGATCCTCATGCTTACAAGGCAAGTATACTGACTTAGCTGTCTCCCTAGCACCTAAATTGCTGATATTACATGTAACTTATTTGGGGAATGTCTCCCATGAGCATATGTGTTTTTGAGGGCAAGGGCTAGCATTTCTTATTTACCATTATTAAATTCAACATTTTGCACACTGGTTGGAACATAGCAAGCAAATGCAACCAATGAACTGCTGATATGTACTTACTCAGAATGAAAAGAACTCTAAAGAATGTTATCACTCAAACACCACATGAAAACTCAGATTCCTCACATGTCCACAGAAACCCATCCATGACAAAGCTATGCTCATTAGTCATATGCTCTCCCACTCACATGAATAAACCCAATACAAATCAAATATATTTTAGGCTGGAAAAATACCCAGAGTTTTGCTTTGTTTCGTGAGCTCCAGGAGCTTGTCTCCAAACATTTTTCCTAGCTAGTGCAAAAGCACTAGAACTATGCAATATTCAGAATAAAAGAACAAATTGAATGGGCTCAGTACAAAGCAGCCACCTAGAAGCCAGTTCTGTGAACTTGCAGGCACAAAATCTCAGCGGCAAACCCACAGACAGCTCTTCACACTGAAGGTACCCAACTGCCTCTCAGCCTCTTTGGGAACAGCAATTTTAATTTTCCCTTCTTACACACAACAATAGCTTATTTGTTTCTGTCTCTACATCAGGTTAATGAGATTTACTTGAAACCTTAAAAATAATCAAAATAAGGGGCTGGAGAGATGGTTCAGCGGATAAAGTTTGAATCTCCAGAAACCACATAAAGCCAGATGTGGTCTGGTGCATCTGTAATGCCAGCATGCCTAAATTCACCTGGAGAATATAACAGGCAAAAGAAAGACCCTGCCTCAAACAAGGTGGAAAGTGAGAACTAACTTCCCAACCTGACCTCTGACCCCTACACACACACTGCACCACAGCACATTTACACCCACACTCACACACACAAATGTATGTATACGTATGTACATATATACACATACATCAGACATACAGATAAAAAATAAAAAGGCACACTTCATATATACAATAAATTCAAAGGAATGAGATATACCTGTATAATTTTGAGAGTTCCATTCAGCACCAAACATCAGACATTTGTCTTTCCATTTATCAAAAATGGAAATTTATGAAAATTTATTTCATAAACATAATTCATGGCTATAAAAGTGAATCCAGGATAGAAACTAGAACATACAAAGATAAAGGACGACCTCACTCTCCTGACCAGAAGTAACTGTTTCAATCTCCTCTATTTTTCTAGTGTTTTTTATACATAGATTTTTTTAATCAACAAGGGGATACTATATGTATAGCTTTGTAACATTTGAACTTAAAAAAGAAAAAACTTGCTTTTCTAAACCAGGAACTAACCTCATTGGCAATGACACTGTTTCTAATGCTTCTTTATCAACTGTCATCTTAAAAAAAAAAATTATGCCCACTCCTGAATGTTTTCCTCAGGTAAAATTCTAAAGAATAAAACTGTATGTAAGGACATGTGTTATCCCATGTCAATCTTGTCATACAGAGCAACCAAAGTGGCTTCTGCTGTTTTAGTCTAAACTGGCTGCTACAACAAAAGTGCCTCACCCTGGGTGATTTATTTCTCATGCTTACAAAGGCACCAACAGATTCAGAGCTCAGATTCGAAGACACAGCTTCTAACTGTCCCATCCATGGCAGAGGGGTGAGCAGCTCCCTAGGGCTGTGGCGATTTGGATGAGAAGTGTCCCCTACATGGTCAAGTATCCAAACTCTTGGGGAGAATCATGGGCTCTCTAGGAAGTATGGCTTGCTGGAGGGTAAGCTTTTGAGTTCATAGCCTTGTCCAGTTTCCAGTTTCACTCCTGCTTCCTGAGAGCTCAGCTTCCTGTTTCAACAGCCTCCTGCTGTGCCTCCCCATCATGATGGACTGATGGACTCTTACCTCTCTGGAACTGTAAGCCCAATAAACTCTTCCTTCTATAAGTTGCTTTGGTTACAGTGTTTGATCACAGCAGGAGAAGTGACTCATACATGGGATTCTCTCATAGGTACACCCCATAATCATCTCTTTAAGGCCTCACCTCTTAATATACCATATTAGTGACTGCATACCAACAGACAAATTTGAGGTAGGCAGCACCCTTGTCCCAGCAGCTTATGAGATTTTTTTTCAGTTATCTCTTGCTCTCAACAAAACACTGGATCGTGTCTGAAACATCTTTTCCAGGCCAGAGACATGGCTTCATGGTAGACTTCTTGTCTAGCATGTGCAAGACCCTAGGTTTGATCTCTAGCATCACATAAAGAAATCAGTAAGCAGCTAAATAACTTTTCCAATCTGCTGGAGGGGGAAAATTATGTTTCCTAGTCTAGTTGTAATGCTGATCTTTATTTAAGACGATTTTCCCCTAACTTTTTCAGTATTTTCTTCCTACTTGTTTTCTTTTAGTTAAAAAGAAATCATTTTATCAGTCATCAGCATGGATATTTCATGAGGATGCAGAAGGCATATGCATAATATTTTCTCTGTAGACCAAAATAAACACACATCTTGGATTTATATTTTCAAGTTCAATTTTGAGCTTAAAAGTATAATTCAGATCACTTAATAGATGTATTTTTTTAAGTTCTTCCTACACCTTTTGTCTCTAAATATTATCTCTAAATTCAAAATATGTTTCATTTTAAAAATATAAAGTGAATATTAACCTTTTCTATCAACTTCTTTAGTTTATTCTCATTAGATTTAATAGAAAAATCATAATGGAGACATGGAGCTAAAAAGGTTGTTCAGAAGTTAAGAGCACTTGCAGGTCTTGTAGAAGACCTGGAATCAGCACCAACATGGCAGCTTACAACCATCTTTAACCCCAGCTCCAGGGGACATAATGCTCTCTTCTGGCCTCTGTGGGCACTGCGCATACACGGTACACATACATACATACATACATACATACATACATACATACAGGCAAACATTCAAACACATAAAATAAAATAAGTCTACAAGAAAATAAAAACCAAAATTTCCTTTTGAATCAACTCTCACATAAGATCATTTATACTTAAGAAGAGAGTTTTTATATCACTCTCTACCTCTGGATACCAAACAGATCATAAATTAACTTTTACTGTAAACACATTGTAACATGGACTACACTAAATTATTATATCATGACTACATGAGTGGCTGTTATTGTATTTATTTCCTTTTCCCAAAGATTTTCTTATTTTTATTTTATGTATATGAGAGTTTTCCTGCATGTATATATGTGTGCCATGTGTGTGCAGTGCTCATGGAGGCCAGAAAAGGATCAGATTCTCTGAAACTGGATGGTGGTTTTTAGTCACCATGTTGGTGCTAGACACCAAAATCAGGTCTCTTAACCGCTTAGCCATCTCTCTCTATCCCCAGCATCTGTATTTTTTTTAACTTTGAGCATTCTAGTCTTCTCTGATTTAACAGAAAAGTTCTACAATTTAACACAAAAATCAAAATATGCCCACAACTCAGTTGCTCAATCCTCAGGTTATGAACTTTCAGAATTTGATGTCAATAGTTAATCTTCACTTGAGATTCCCAGGATAAATTCTCTACTTTAGATTATGATAATTTCCAAATACCACCAAAACATTTTCTTTCATTGATAGTACCATTAGGTAAATATAAGATTTAGAGATTTAAAGATCAGAACAAATCCACTTTCTTGAAAATGAATCAGCTTTATCAAAGTTTTCTATGTCTTTAAGTAATAATATGGACATTAATTCAAGTAAGCTATAATTCTATTTTAAACTGTGGTTCCAGGTTGCTAAGTACATATTAAATAGCCACTCAGTGTGTATTTTTAAGTGGCTTTTTCTTTGGATCCATACATGCATATACATAACACCCACACAACTCTCTTGGCAAAGCTCCATTTGATAAGGAGGTCTGTGTTTGCAGACAGCTCGGTGTCTTCAAGTATGCACATTGCTTTATTTTTAAAAATCTATCAATCTTCTACGTTCTTTTCTCTAAAAGTTTAAAATAGCACAAATACATGAAAATAATCACTCTTCAGTTCATTTTCTGTCATTTTAGCTCATGAAAATGAAATAAAATAATTCATCATCCACAGAAGATCACTTGCTTTTAAATATTCTTAGGAAACATTTTTTTTAAATTTTCTGTGTTTACTTTGAGGCAAATATTATTCTGCATTCCATGAAGATAACCACCAGTCCAGAAATCTGTGCCAATAAATCAGCATAAGCGGATCTCCTCAGTTGAATATTTAAGCCAGTTTTTGCTCATTTCTGGAGACTGTCAGGAATTTCTGCAGCAATGCCCTTTAAGTCATACCAATAACTTTACCCAAAATCACTCTGAGTTCTCAAGAAAAACTATGTATATAACGGCATACACCTTGGAGCTTACACAGCAATGGGGATGGGGGAGGCTTTGCCGTTCTAGGCCAGTGCTCCATCCCTGAGCTACATACCCAACCCTGAACTAAATTATTCTTTTTTATGATTTTATTTAATGTTATGTGTATGACTCTTGGCCTACATGTATGTAAGTGCACCACGTATGTGCCTGGTCCCTGTGGAGGGCAGAAGAGGGCATAGGATGCCCTGGGACTTGCGTTACAAATGGGCATTAGCCACCCTGTGGGTACTGAGAACCAAACCCAGGTCCTCTGGAAGAACAGTAACTACTCTTAACCACTGAGACAGCTACCCAGCCCTGAAATTATTCTCAACACTCACATTATTTATCTTATCAAAGATTACAAAATTAGGCTATATTAGTTACTTTCAGTTGCTGTGACAGAACACCATGACCAAAAATGACTTATGGACAAAAGAGCTTATTTGAGTTTATGATTCCAGAGAGAAAATCCATAATCACTGGGGGGAGAGGGGCCATGGCAGCAGGAGACTGGAGCAGGAAGCTGAGAGCTCACGTCTTCAATCACAAACATGAAGCAGAGGGAACAAACTGGAAGTGGAACGAGGCTCTGAATGCTCCAAAACCTGCCTTCAGTGACATCTTTCCTCTAGCAAGACTACACTTTCCAAAGGTTCCATAACTGCCTCAAACAGCTGCAATAAGGATCAAGTGATCAAATACTTGAGACTATGAACAAAGTTTTTCATTCAAACCACCGCACCGCTCCTAGCGTAGAGTGATTGACGCAATATGCAGTCCTGACCTTGTTCACCAGATCTGTAAAGAGCTCACACAACATTCTTGATTCATCACTATCTAATGACAGAGACATAAATGTGTAAAATCTACAAAGGTGAAATACACAGCTCCATCAATGAATAGACTTTAGTGTACACTTACTACAGGTGCCTCTTAAGCATAAAATTTGTTAATTAGTAGACTGATAACTTTATGGGCAAGATGCAGAATTTGTACTTTAGTGTACCGAAATATAGAAGATGCACACATTGCAAGTATATGAATGCTGTGTGCACACACTAGACAGCATAGACTGTGTCGGAAGCATCTGCCTAACAAAATCACACTTGAAAAATGGGACTAGAGAAATGGCTCTTCCAGAGGACCTGAGTTTGGTTCCCACTACCCATGTTGGGCAGCTTATAACCACCTATAGATCCACTCCAGAGGATCCAATGCCCTCTTCTGACCTCTAAGGATACTTACACACATGTGGCATATACATACGCTTAAATAAAAATTAAGGTAACTAAATTTTTTAAAAGATGTAAAAATTGGCTCTGGGCATTGTGATGCATGCCTGTAGTCACAGCATTTGGATGGTTGAGGCAGGAAGATCCCCAGAAATTTAAGGCCAACCTAGGTTACCTAGTGAGACCCCGGCCTCAAAGAAAAAAGGGGGAAGGAGAAGGAGGAGCAGGAGGAGGAGGAAGAGGAAGAAGAGCAGGAAGAGGATGACCAGTAAGAGGACCAGGAAGATGAGTAACAGCAGGAAGGAAAGAAGGAAGATGAGGAAGGGCCACTGCAGCAGAAGGCTTTAGAACAACAGCTATTAATTAAGCAGTTGATCATAAAGCTAAGAAAACAATCAAAGTTTCAGGAAGCAAACTGTTCCTGCTCTTCTAAGGTCAGAAAGGCTTTGTAAGTGGGTGATATCTGATCACTTCCCAGCAGAAACTGAAGAACTGATAAGAAGGCTTGGGAGTGACTTTCACAGTGTTAGAGAGCAAATAGCTATTTGGCTGGGATAGACTATAAATTCTCTATTTATCTGCTGAAAGACCCACATTTCCAGCTTCACTGGTCAATCACCTGATCACAGGATCACCCTTAGGAAGGTGGGTTCAGCTTAAGCTACGCTAAACAGGTGGGCGGAATGCAGAGTGTGTTAATGAGCCAGTGAACTTTGCCTGCTGGACTCCCGCCTCCCAGGGCAGTTCTTCTGGACCCAGCCACAGACATGTAGCCCTCTGTAAGTCTGCCCACTTTTCTAAGAATTGAAAAAGCATAATGTTTCTTTCTCTTCTTCATGTCCCTTTTCTAAACATGCTTTCTCTAAGGCTTTGAGCTGCCCCAGCGTCTTTGCCTGCTGGACTCCTGCCTCCCAGGGCAGTTATTCTGGACCCAGCCACAGACATGTAGCCCTCTGTAAGTCTGCCCACTTTTCTGAAGAATTGAAAAAGCATAATCTTTCCTTCTCTTCTTCATGTCCCTTTTCTAAACATGCTTTCTCTAAGGCTTTGAGCTGCCCCAGCATCTTGTATTTCTCTACTTTTTCTCTAAAGCTCCTTCTCCCAGCCATGTGGCTGCCAGTCTGCCATGTGTCTGACCCCCACGCAGGCTCCAAACATGCATGACTGTTTGGCTTCTTTTCTTCTCCCTCCATTCTCCTCCTCCAGGCAGCTGCCAAGATCCCCAGCTCGCCTGTCTTGAGGATTTTTCTTCAAATTCCAATAAAATTGTCCTAAAGCTTCCAATTGGGTCCATTCTTAAGTTCTTTTATGAATGAGACTAAGAACCCTCTAGGGGATGCTCTCCTTTCACCCCGTTTCAATAGGAAGGTCCATATTAAAGAACTTAAGTGGAAAAAAACATGAGAAACAAGAGGGGCCAGGGTACTGGCCAGAGCCACTCAGTGATGGGAAACCGAAAGGGAGGGTTCTGGGAGTTTCATACTCTTGTGTGGGGTAGAAAACTCAGTCCCTGCAGTCCTGAGAGCAGAAAACCTTAGTAGCCCATCCTAAGGAAACAGTGATTCAACACAGGTCAGAGATGTGTCAAAGTTCGAGCCAAGAACTAGAATAAAAATGCTGGAGTGATACAGGGCATATGGTTCATAAAATATTATCAAGAAGCCAGGCATGGCAGTACATGCCTGTAATTCCAGTACCTCGAGGGTAGAGACAGGAAAATGAAGAGTTCAAGGTCACCAGTGGATGCATAGCATGTGTGTTCAACCTGGGATACGTGAGAATGTTTCTCAAAAAGCAAAAATAATAAAAACAAGATGAGAAGGGTCAGGTGTGCTGAAATCCTAGATGTCTATGGATCTCAGCAAAGAATGAAAACAGGCAGAGATGTGTGTGTGCCTGAGGGTACACACACACACACACACACACACACACATAATTTTCTTGACAGACAAGCCAATAATTTAGTAGGCAATCCTCAAGGTGGTAGTGTTATAGAGCAACTACCAATTTAGCTGGGATAGACTATAAATTCTCTAGTTTATCTGTTGAAAGACCCACATTTCCAGTTTCACTGGTCAATCACCTGATCACAGGACCACCCTTAGGAAGGTGGGTTCTACTTAAACTATACTAAATAGATGGGCGGAATACAGAGTGTGTTAATGAGGCAGTGAACTTTTCCCGCTGGGAATCCCGCCTCCCAGGGCAGTTCTTCTGGACCCGTACCACAGACATGTAGCTCTCCGTAAGTCTGCCCGCTTTTCTGAATTCTTCAGAAAAGTGTAATCTTTCCTTCTCTTCTTCACATCCTTTTTCTAAACATGCTTTCTTTAAGGCTTTGGGCTGCCCCTACCATCTTGCATTTCTCTACTTTTTCTCTAAAGCTCCTTCTCCCAGCCATGTGGCTGCCAGTCTGCCACGTGTCTGGCCCCATGCAGGCTCTAAACCTGCATGACTTTCTAGCTTCTTTTCTTCTCCCTTTATTCTCTTCCTCCAGGCAGCTGCTGAGATCCCCAGCTTGCCTGTCTTGAGGATTTTTCTGCAAATTCCAATAAAATTGTCCTAAAGCTTCCAATTGGGTCCATTCTTAAATTCTTTTATGAATGAGACTAAGAACCCTCTAGGGGACGCTCTCATTTCACCCCGTTTCAGTAGTAAGAGGCAGATTCTGAAGTCATGATAATCTGGCTTCTCTTCAGGATAAGTGTGAAGTGACAATGTTCCTTTGCTTTCTGGGAGTTCAGTGTGAACTGGCCATTGGCTTTTCCATGCCTTCTTTTGCCTCCTGAGCAGGCAGTATCTTTGTGCTAGGTGCTGCCTAAGGTATAGATGGAATCATATCATCATCCTAGGAACGAAAGTCATCGCCCCATTTCATTACTGATGTGTACGTAAGGGTGAGATCAAGTCTGGAATTCAGGAAACAGGAAAGGCATTCTGACTACCGTGAGCTATGAACAGGACAGGATGCGTCACATCCAGAACTGGACTAGCCTAAACTTTGCGACATGTGACAAACCTAGAGTGAAACAATGGTTATAATTCAGCAAGGGCTATTTTTTCAGGGTCCAAAGTTCACTGACTCCCATAAATCACCTTCACATCCAGGAAATCTCACTACTTTGTACTCATTCTGTCACCTATCGGTGGCCACACCGTTGCTGTTGAAGTTTCCCATGATGCCTGTTGGCACCTAGAGTTCCAACCAGCTCCTGCCTCGTTTAGTAGCTATCTGCCTGCAGACCTCTGATTTTACTCAGCTAAATTTACCTTAGGAGCCATGACCTTGTGTTAGGTAACTTTTCGTATATGGAATGAATATATCTCCAAACAGCTTACTTTCTTCCCCCAGAGTTGTTTTATCTTTGGTTCACCTCTCCTAATATCTTATTTTTAAACCTAACTGAAACACTATAGCTTTTCTTGTAATGTCTGAGGATACAGAATTCAAAACAACTGACCCGTTGTCGTAGCTTATATAAATACAGTAAAGCAAACTATTTAGCTTTGACTCAGTAAATAAAGAGTGGCTAAGGCTAGTTTCCTGTCTCAAATGCTATTGCCAGCATTTGCTTCTCCCATCAAACTTCAACAAATGATATAAAAATTTTAACTGAGATGGAGAATGATCTTAAGTAACCGTTCTGACTGCATAGGATCATCACAAACTTGTTAACTATTAATACTCTACAAGAAAGGAGGGACAGGGAGAGTCAGCCCCACTTCCCAACCAACCAGTCATCCCTAATTGCATGAGGGGAAAGGACTAAGTATAGGAAAAATAGAAAAGACTAAGCTGTAGGGAACCTCTTGCCATTTTGCAAAGCTGTGAGGAAGTCATGATCCATGACTGGATGAACACTTTCCAGTGCAGCCTTCATGGGAAACATCACACTCCTGTCAGTAAACCCTCACCCACTGCTCTGTAAGTCAGTCCAAAAAACTCACTGGTTTCCCAGGCTGCAGTCTGGCGAAACTATAGCTTAGTTTGTCCTAAGGACCACAGGAAAAGGGACTGGATGTCATTTTTACCTCCCAGAAGGGATTTTAACTATACCCCTCTTCCAAAATGGTCCCTCAGACAAAAACCCAGCATAGAACTAGGGAAATGGGCAGACCCCAACCTTAGCAAAGAAACTATTGGCAAGTGATTACTTTGGGGTGAGGGAGAGTTGATCGTTAAGGGAAAGACCCTAGAAAGGCTGACTAGACCCCGGTGGATAAACTTGTACCAACGGACAACTGAGTACAAAAGCTTAACCTGACAGGCCTTAACATATAGACAGGATTTGTGAAATCCACTGGGGGTATGGGGTGTGGATGGAGAGGGGGTCTAAACATGATCAAGATCTATTATATGAAGTGCACAAAATTTCAATAAAAATATACATTTAAAAAGCACCGATGTAGCTCATTCTACTAAATCACTCATTCAGCCCTCTACTGACCTACTTCTTAGTGATGGGATTTTAACTGCTGCTGGAAGGGTGGTCACCTGTAGGAAGAAAACTCAGGTGCTTTAATCCAGGAGACACAGGCCAAGTATAAAACTAGGCAGACTACTCATCAGCATGATAATAAGCTCAAAACAGAAACAGATTCCATTTTGAAACCAGGGAGAGTGACTTATGAGTCTGTATACATATGTAATTTACACAGTGCCCTGGGCTGAACTAATAACAATCCACAAGGTGAAGCTTGAAGAAACCACTGTGGTGGCTCTTAACAATCCCAGGTTCCTATGTACTGAAGAGTGACTGAGTCCTTGCCAGAAAGAATCTCAGAGGATGTCACACAAACCTGGCAGCAGTTCTTGGGATGGGTACTGATGCAGTGACTGAAGGGTCAGGCACGCTCCTAACACTCTCCAGGATGAACTTGAGGACACATCACTTCTTACAAAAACACAAATCTCAAGAACATAAGGCTCAACTATCTTCAGTGAACTTCCTCTGAATGCAAAATAACATTTTACATCTGAGATCTCAGTAACCCAATCACCTACTGCAGAGATGATCTTTGCAGAAATATTACATTTTAAATTGATACCAGGCTTTGGTAGCAAAAACTTCATGTTAACAAAAATGTGCTGAAAATGTACAGTTAAGAAAAAAAAAAAAAAAGGACTAAGCCGCAGACTGGAAAAAAAAATACCCATGCCAGGTTGCCACGTTTCCTTTAACATGTCTTCTAAGGAAAGGACATCAGATCCCCTTTGGCTGGAGTTACAGATAGCTGTGAGCTGCCTCACATACTGAACTCAGGTCCTCCGCAAGAACAGCAAGTGCGCTTAACCACTGAGCCATCTCTCCAGGGCCACTGGTTAGGTTCTTAAAGTAAAAGTGAACTGACCCACTGGATATAGATCATTCATACCTGTAGGCTGCTTCAAGACTAAAAGCTTTAAGAGTGATAATCCTTTTTTTTTAACAAGAAACTATGAATTCTTTAAAGGTAGAAGTTTTCATTCCTTCTGGTGCATTACTGCTAAATCTTCTCTATATTTGATTCCTGGGTGACTAAAGAAAACTACAGACCTGACAATCTGGCGCACTGATAATTAGTACCAGTATAGGCTAGCCTCCACTGCTGTATGTCCTGTTGTTCCTGTAATAAATTTTCCATAAGAAGTGCATGTCCACATTATGACACAGCCTATTTCTACATCAGAAATCAAGTCCACCACCAATATGACCAAAACTGTGGAGACAGACTGTACATCTTCCTTAAGTGAATATAAATAAAATCTTCAACTGTACAAAATACGTATTAGATGCTGATTATTGATTTAAAAAGTAGATTCTCCACCACTATGCCTCTATATGACATCAAAGATGGTTCCATTTACTGATTTCAGAAATGAATCTCAGGCAGAAAGTCCTGACAACAATATATATATTATAATGTTTCAAAGGCTTGTCTTTATCTGGCAAGAAAATTAGTCTTCTTTGGAGAGAATAATCAAAATATTCGTAAAATTGTAACGCATAACTTTAACTGATTTAACCAAATTCTCTAAACAGAAGCACTTGTAAGCTTGGAAATAAAAGAGTATTAAGTATTTTTAAGAGTTAAAATCGAAACACAAAACTTAAAGTAAATTTTCTACCAGTAAAAAATGTTTAGGTGACTTGGTGCTTTTGTCGCCTCACATGAACTTTGCGCTAAAAACACAAAGTGATAAAATATTTTCTGAATAGAGCAGGTTTCTTTCCCTAGTATTCTTGCAGAAGATTATTAAAGTTTGTTTACATGAAATAGTAATTCCAACCATCCCTAAACCAGCAACTCTTCAGTGTGCTGCTATCAGACGGTACAGCTTGGACACTCACAGTCTGAGAGAAAGACAGAAGATAAATGTGTGCGTGCATGCGTGTCTCCAGACAAAGGAAGCTGGGTTACTAACTACATGTCTCAATTTCTATTGTTGCTTTTGTTTGAGCATTTTTTTGGAAATGGTGATGGATCAGATCTCAGGTCTTAGTACTAAGCTAAATCTATTCTTTAACAATCGGATTTAAAGGTGGAATATTTCCTCTTGTCTAGGAAAAAAAAAAACAGGAACTGAATTTTTTTTTCTTTTTAAATTGCAATTCCATCTTTTTTTTTTTTTTTGCAAAGGTGAACAGTTGAACTGTAACTATATACCTGAAAGAAGGTAATCCCAAGGGTACACTGTGTAGGTCACAGAATCCTAACATGATCCCACAAACACAGCTCCTATGTGATCAATTAACCCATTTCCATAAACTGGCAGTAATGTCAGTCAGAAAAGTTGGCACATGCCCAGGTCTGGACCTACTCATCTTATCAAATGAGAATGGCATATTGCAGACCATATGATCTCACATAATTTCTCACTCTGGGCTACTGTACTAACAGGTCGTTATGAGCATTACACTCCATTTCAAGCAAGTGCTCCTGTACCACATCTCTTCTTGGCTTCCCCATAATCACAGCGAGGATGACTAGAAGAGGAAAAAGCCTAATTTTCAGTGGCAATCCTCACACTGTGTTGAATTAGGCTCCTTCTCCATGCAACCTCACTGAGTCCCAACAAATTTACACATATGGTAACACTGGACCATCTTACACATCTTACAGAGAGGAAGTTGGAGACCTAGACAAGGTACATGCCAGAAACTATGTAAGTATTTGATAACAGATACTATGAGACCAAGCCTTTCTTCTAACTCTACATTCGTTACCTAAATAAAAAGCAATTGCTGAATGTCCGTTACAACTATGTTCTATGCTCACTTGCAAGTGAAACAAAATAAGCTGCCTATTAAGAAACAGAAGGGCTGGAGAGATGGCTCAGCAATTAAGAGCACTGGCTGTTCTAGCAGAGTACCAGGGTTCAAATTCCAGAACCTTCATGGAGGCTATCAACCATTCATAACTTCTGTTCCAGGGGATCCAATGTGCTCTTCTGTCTGAGGGCATTGCAGGACACAGATGCACTTACATGCATGCAGGCAAAATACACTCACACACACAAAATTAAAATAAATTCTTAGAAATTATAAAAAAGAGACAGCATGACGTTCGAAGTTGAACTAAATAAGCTGATTACTTATTAAGAATCAACATTTGGGGGCTGGAGAGAGGGCTCAGTGGTTAAGAGCAATGACTGCTCTTGTAGAGGACCTGGGTTCAATTCCCATCACCCACATGGCAATTAACAACTGTCTATAACACCAGTTCCAGAGTATCCAATGCCCTCTTCTGGTCACCTAGGGCACTGTATACCATGAATGCACTTACGCACACACAGGCAATACACTCGTACACATAAAATATAAATAATAAAGTATTTTTAAAAGAATCAACATTTATTAAAGGCACAAAAGCATCTGATAGGTAACAACATAAGAACATAAAACAATCACTTAAAAGAGTCCATTGGGCAAAGAATTCAATCAGTTGAGCCTGCTCTGTGTTAAGGACAGAGTATAAAGCATTACTAAAAGCCTGAACACAACTCCTTGGTTACTAAGAGAGGACCTCAGTAAATTGTATGACAACAAAATAACATTTTGTTCTAGACCATGACCTAGAAATTGTCATGAGCTACATTAGACAATAGATGACCAAACCAGTGAACTGCAGAGTCAAAACAGTACTTAAGCCTCCGAATGTATGAATACAACTTTAGTATCACAGAGCTGGCATTTATCGTCTCTAAATGGAATTCTGGCACTTTTTAAAAGCTTAAAAATACCTTCTAAGAGACCAAGGAAGAGGAGTGTGTGGAAAAACCTCAGCCTACACAGACAGACAAGACCACATGTGCTTAGTGGGTGGAGGAACAGCAACAGAAGTGAAAGAAGTTAAAAAGAAACCAAACAAACAAAAATATTGATGGAGATAGGAAACGCCCGCTAGGTTTAACTAAGCCTTATCCTACACGTATTGAGGCATCTAGCTGAATGGCGAAAACCAGAGAAGAGGCAGAACCTGTGTTTTTCCACAGCTGAAAATGAAAAACATTGAAAATAATATGATCAGAGCTTAAACAGATCATTTGTAATAAGTTATAGCTTAATCATTTCCTTCAGCTGGGCATGGTGACACATCCCTTTAATTCCAGAACTTGGGAGGCAGAGACTGGCAGATCTCTGTGAGACTGAGGCCTACATAGTGAGTTCCAGGTCAGCTGGGGCTACAGAGAGGCCCTGTCTCAAAAGATCAAATAATAATAATAATAATAATAATTTCCTTTATTTCCTAGTAACATGTTATCCTAAAGATACCAGAACTTGGGGCTGGAGAGATGGCTCAACAGTTAAGAGTGCTGACTTCTCTTGCATATGGCCTGGGTTTGATTCCCAGCACCCACATGGCACCTAACAACCATCCATAACTCCAGTTCTAGGGGATCTGATGCCTTCTTCTCCTCTCTGAGGGCAGTATACAACATAGGTGGTATACTTACATATATGCAGGCAATAAACTCACAGGCATAGAATAAAAATAATGAATAAAAATTAAATGCCAGAATTTCCAAGACCGTGCAATTGGTTTGATTTTCTTTCCTCCTCATCTCTTTCATCCCCGTCCCCTTCTTTTTCTTTGCAAGTCTACTCAGAAAGAGCTTAGTACACGGCCCCATCTTACTACTGGTTTAAGATTATTAGACTAAAATAACGTTCAAATTTTTCATGCTAAAAATGATTTAATTTGCTGTGATATTTCACAATGTTAATACCTCTACCTTAATTTTTCTTAGTAAATCACTTTTCAGATGCATGATCTCACTTTATTTTCCCACATAATCTACAAAGTAAGGGGCACAAATGGCCACATCATTTCTCTTAAAAACAGACACAATGAAGCAAAGAGATCAAGGAACCTCAGGGACACCCATCAAGGGCATCTGTGGCCAGCCAGGCAGTTACTGACGGGGAGCTCTGAACCCTCAGCCTGGAGCACTCACATGCATCTACACTAATCGTATCTTATGGATAACGGCACTGTTCCCTGAGCTCATAAAAACAACAGTTTCCTAAGACACAGCAGATGACATAGAAATGGAGAGAAAGTAGTGAGTCAGAAGATGGGGATCCATGCTACAAAAGTCTCCCGAACATGGCATGGGAACTGCACTCGTGACTCCCAGCAGCTCTGGTTACCTGCACGAGATCAAGCCAGTTGAAATTCCAGCATGGAGAGGAGAGCACCCCAGCTGAAAAGCTATTTTCAGTTGATGCCTTCTAGAGGAGGAAGAGTCACTTTTCTTTGAGAGTAGCAGGTTGCCGTGCCCCAGTGGTTGCTGCACACAGTCAGCAAAACTGGACTCGGTGGACTATATGTTTAAAAAACAAAACAAAAGAGGAAAGGAAAGAAAGGACCTGAAGTTGGAAAGGAGATGTGTAAGAGAAGCTGGGGGAGAGTAGAGGACAGATATGATCTAGATACACTGTCTACGCATATGAAATTTTCAAAAGATAAAAAGAGCCACTGGATTCATCAACAGCAACATTTCCTCCTGGGTAGGAGAGGCTCAGGAGGGCCCACCCCTCCCTGAGGGACAACTGACAGATTTCTTCAGTGGTGTCACCACTATTCCAGTAAATAACTTCCTTCCCGTGCTCATTCAGGCAACCCTAATTAAACTAAGTGGGTCACACACAAACCCCTGAAAACAGAAGGGGACTTTTCCTGAGAAGGTTTCATATGGAGAAAGGAAGGGATGAGACAGGATCGTGTGAGGCGGAAATAACTAAAATTCATTATACACATGTACAAAACTGTCAAAGGTTCCAAACACATGGGGAACACGAAATCATATGGCTTTCATGTTTTTGAAGCAGGTTCTCACCTACCCAAGGCTGGCCTCAAACTTGCTATGTAGCTGGAGGTGGCCCTGAATGCCTAATTCTCCTGCCTCCAGCTCCCGGTGTTGGGATTGCGGGTGTATACCACCACACCCAATTTCCATGGCACTGGAGATTAAACCCAGGGCATAGCACATGCCAGGCAAGCACTCTACCAACACAGCTACATCTCCAGAAATGACATTGACTTTTCTATAAGTAGACTCACCTCAAAAAATGAAAATAAGCTCCAATTCCTGTGCTTCCTCTGCAGTCCAGTGAGTGCTGTCTTAATAGAAGGCCTGCATATGAACAGAAATGGTAATGGTAAAATATTCATTTTGGAAGATGATATTCAAGCAACAATGGCTTTTGTGTGGAGGGGGACTGTTTCCTTCGGCTATCCTTCTGAAGCATATTCTTATTGACTTGAGACTACCATACAATGTGTTTGGATCATATTAAGGCCCCCTGCCCTCTTAACACCCATATTACTATTCCCCCAACTTTATGTCTTATATTATTATTTGTCTTTTATTTAAAATCCTATTGAGTCTAATCTGTGTTTCCCAAGATTCTCTGCCTTGGAATCTGGTAAACCTACCAGGTGACACTTCAGTAAGGAAAACTGACTCTTCATCCTCCAGCCCACCTCCCCCCACGCTGAGCCCCTGTCTGGCTTGGGTTTGCACATGTCTTGTGCATGCTTCCCTAAGTGCTGTTGCTGCATATGTACCACTGCCCTGTGGGATCCAGACAACCTGGTCTCCTTATACTCATCCACCACCTCTGGTTCTCACAACCTTTCTCCTCCCTCTTCCCCAGTGATCCCTGAGTCCTGGAAGGAGAGGGTGTGATACAGATGTCCCTGTTAGGGCTGAGCACTCCCTCCATAGTCTCTTATTCTCTGCCCAGAAATGCCACAGCTTCTTAATCTCTGCACTAAGACCTGATGCACCTGAGTCGTAGAACAAACAAGCAGAAATCAAGCTGGTACTGACCGTTAAGTTTAATCTCTGCTGGCTAGTTTGCATAGTACAGCTACTGGCTGAGAAAGGTTATCATCAACCTTACCTTACCCAGCTGTGAACCCTACAAGGTACAGTAGCAACTGGCCTGGCAAAATATGCCCCCTGGTACAATAGTGGCACAAATGTGATGGGAGTAACCAACTACCTTCTAGTTGGATTTAAGGCCCCCTTCATAAGATGCAGCCCATACCTGACACTGATATATGTACCAGATCATGAGGAAATAAATCAGGAAGGATAAGACACCACAGTAAGCAAGTCTCACTCCCGTGCTCTCTGATTTAACCCTTGTAGAGACTTTGAGAAGTGCTACACAAACTAAGGTTTAAAGTGAGATTTGAATCCATACCTAACCCTAAATGCTATGGATATCTTATTTTACATATTTTATTGTTTCCCAGCATTTTCTCAATTATTAGTAAAAGAGGCATATTCGTTATTTATTATATACAAGTGTGTTCAACTCAAAGCCTTTAAGCAAACCTAGCAACTAAGTTATTTAAATTACAGATCTTTTTAAAAAAATCATTCTATTAAAAATACTTATATTGGTGCATTTTACAATGCTGTAAAACACATTTAAGGGGTTGGAGAGATGGCTCAGTGAGTAAAGTACTTGACAGACAAGTATGAAGATCTGGGTTGGATCCCCAGCACCTACATAAAAGCTGGGCACTGGGGCACATGCCTGAAGCCTCACTGCTGGGGAGGGAGAGACAGAAGGATCTCTGGGATTTTCTGGCCAGCCTGTCTAGCCAATTAGTGAGCTCAAGATTCAGTGTAACACCCTTTCTCCAAAAGTGGAGAGTGATAGAGGAAGACATCCAGTGTCGAACCCTGACCGCCACTCACACACACATGTGCACACACATGCACAAAAATACATTTTTATCAGTAGATATTTAAAATAGGATAAATATTTAAAAGCTGGGATAGAGAGACACATCAACCATACAACAAGGACAAACAGTTTGTGTTTGAAACAAAAAACTAATACCATAAGATTTTCAAGAACTGTAATAATTCCCGGTGCCAACCTCTTTCTGCCTATGAGTTTGGCAGCGATGAAAATGGCTGCAAAGTAGGAGAGACCTGGATTGCACCCCCAGCTCACTGTGGTTAAAAATATGAAAATACTGGGGCTAGAGAAATGGCTCAGCAGTTAAGAGCACTGGCTGCTCTTGTAGAGGACCCAGGCTGGATTCCCAGCTAATAACCATGCATAACTCTACTTCCAGGAGAATCCAGTGTCCTCTTATGACTTCCTCAGGTATTGCACTACATGGGTGCACTTACATACATGCAGGCAATATACTCATGCACCTTAAATAATACTTTTTAAAGTATATATACATACATATATGGAAATATTTAACAGTAAGCATTCCATTCTTCTTTACAAGCCTTAATTAAATAAAACCTCACTTGCTTACAGGCTACAGATAATCTCAGCAATGCCAGAGAATAAAATTTAAATTATATGAAAACAAGCTATTAGATTTAGGACTGCAATCCCAACACTTGGGAGATGGAGACAAGAGGATCAGGAGTTCAAGGTCTGCCCAGGATACACAGTCAGTTCTAGACCAGCCTGGGCTACATGACACAGGGAGGAAAACATGTATGGATGGCCAAATAAGTATTGCATATTTTTTGTACAATATTTACATCTACATTTTACTCACAAAATATGTCCCTAAATTTGGTTGAGATCTTCAATTTTACCTTTTTTTTTTTTTTAGGTTCTAATCTGTTAATAATCTATTCAATCCTTAGCCCATTAAGGACATTCAGGGATGCAAATCAGAATCTATAGGATTTTATATACATATGATATCCTGTGTATGATATCATATGTATATAAACTGGACAGTGGGCAGGGTGGTGTGGATAAGGGGATCTAAATACCATCAAATGACACTGCATGAAAATCTCAAAAATTCCATTAAAGAGTCTTAAATTTAAAGTTAGGCAACTAAGACTTCCAGATGTCACAGAAAGAAACAGGAACAGAAAGAAATGGGCAAGTCATTGCAAAAAGGGGAAAAAGAAGGCACAAGATGCAAAGAAAGTAAGCAAAGGATTCTGAGAACATGTGATTCAGAATTACACAACAAGGCGTTCACCAATAACCTCCCAGAATACATCCATCTCAACCCAGATAAACAGTGCCCAGGATGACTGATTTAGAGTCTGTGTTAAAAGGCTGGGAAGTCATTGATACTCAAAAGAAAAACTACTGTCCGGGTCAGGAGTGGAGTTCAATGGCAAAACATTTGCACACCATGTGCGAGTGTTGGGTTGGGATCCACAGACATGCCCACCTTGGGCCAGAGGGATGGCTCAGTGCTTGCTGCACAAACATAAAGACCTGAGTTTGGATCCTAACACCCAGGTAAAGGCCAGATGTGGTAGCATGCTCCTGTGACCCCAGAGCTGGCAGGGCAGAGACAGGAGGATCCAGGAGGCTTGCTGGCCAGCTTATCGAAGTTCAGTGGTATAGCCTCAAAAAATAAGGTGGAAAGTGATAGAGGAAGACAGTCAAAGTTGACCTCTGGTCTGCACACAGAGACAAAGATGAGCCACCACACATGCAACGTGTGCAGATAGATGCATACACCAAACACATGTGTGCACTACATATATACAGCAAAATATCTACTGTCTTGAAATGATAATATTGTAAAGATCTACTTTAATTCATGAAGTTATATAGCTAGGATATCTACTTGTTTGTGAATCTGGAAAATGAAATGAGATTGTAGTTCATGGAATAAAAACAGGAGCAACTTGAATCTCATAGCTAAAATCGGGCAACACATTATGAACAATATTATAAGCTTTTTTTCCTTCTAAAAGGTTCACACAGCACAATAGGAAATACATCCATATACAGAAATCAATGTTATACCATCTGGTATGCTAATAGGAAGCAGGATAAGCTTCAGTTGTCTCTTCTTTTATGACATTAACAGTCACTGATGCTCAAGGCCAACACTTCACAGGTTTCAAAATGGCAACGTTAAGGAGTCAAGAACACATGAAACAGATGAGAAGAAATGGATAAAAATTCTCATGAATAAAAATAAGCCCTAGAAATCCCTCCCTCTCTCTCTCTTTTCTTCTACAAAGTAACAACTAATGTTGAAAAGTGCCAACTGCTTCAGGTTCAGCTGCAAGTGCCTGACATCATGAACTCAATGTCCCCAGAACAGTCCTAGGAAGGAGACTGTATTATCAGCCTGTTGAAATAGACGAGGAGATTGAGACAGACATTAACTTGCTGAATGAGACAAGGGTCAGTTCAGTGAAGAATGAAATTTTTTGTTTTGTTTTGTGTTTCTCTGTGTATGAGGGTACCGCCTGCATGTAAGAGGACCCATGTCATGCCATGCCCAAGGAGACCAGAAGAAAGTGTTGGATCCCCTGAAACTGGAGTTATGAATGGTTGTTTACCACCATATGGGTGCTAGGTGTGGAACCTGAGTTCTCTGCAATAACAGTCAGTGCTCTTAACCACTGAGCCACCTCTCCAGCCCCAGAACCGAACTCGGAAAGCAGGAATCCCTGCATCAGAGTTCCCCTCCACTGCTGGTCGGTCCTAAAGGATAAGGAAAGTGACAAAGTCACTGAGCTTACAAAAGTACACTCCTCAAAGTGTATCAAGTTAATTGAAGTCATTATCAACAATATTTCATATTCCTTCAAAACCAGTTTTCTCATTGTTTGATCATTTATCAATACATGTTTGGATAGAATTTGGCTCTTTAACAACCACTCTGTATTCTACAAGTGCTTCTATAAATACATCAACATTTTCCAAATGCCTCCTGCCATTAAAAACTCAGAAGCTAGGAAAGATTCAAGCGTGTGCATAATTTTCCTTTTTATAAGCTGCACATTACTTAAATGAACTATAAACAAAAATAAGTTCTTTATGGAAATATTTCAGATAAAGAAAAGAGATAAAATGACAACTAATATATCAGTTTACGACCCCTAATGACTATTTAGGCATTAATAGCAGCTAGCATCTGGCAAAGAAAACAACCACAGAATACATTTCTCACTAGGGACCATCCAGCAGGAGGCAAGAGATGAAGGAAAGGAAGCAGGAGAGAAGATGAAGGAGAAGAAAGAGAGAGAGAGAGAGAGAGAGAGAGAGAGAAGAAAGAAAGAGAGAGAGAGAGAGAGAAAGAAAGAAAGAAAGAAAGAAAGAAAGAAAAAAGATGAAGGAAAGAGAATTTGAATTCATTTAAAATCTCTGTTAGTTAATCATAAGAGGTTTTCCTGGAGCAGGAGAGATGGCTCAGTGGTTCAGAGCACTGGCTGCTCTTGCAGAGGATCCAGGTTCAGTTCCCAGCACCAATATGGTAACGGTGGATAACAATAAGTCTGTAACTTCAGTTCCAGGGGAACCAACACACTCTTCTGGCCTCCACAGGCAAGGCATGCACATAGTGCATTTACATACACGCAAGCAAAACATTCATGCATATAAAATAAAAAATAATAATTAAATAATTAATTTTTTAAAAAGAGGTTTATCTGGACAATAATTCAAAAAATATGAAGACATTTTATGTCACTCTAGCACCTGAACATTAGCTAAACAGTTAATATGATTACAGAATGATTAAATTACATTTTGGGATATGATGATGAAATTATGGTTAAATCTTTTAAAGTGTTAAAATTTTGAGAGATAGTATACCAAGTTTTTATAAAGAAGTTGTCTGACAGAGATGGGCTTTGCTACACAAGAGAGAAGACATGAGAATATAGCTTGGTATGGTGGTATATTCTGTAATCTAGCACTTGAGAGGTGGGATAAAGTAAGATTGTGAGCTCATGGCCAGCCTCAGCTATGAGGTAAGATCCTCACACAAACACTAACAACAACCCCAAATGGAGATGTGAGCAAACCAAGATTTTCCGTGGGTTAACAACAGCTAGTGCTAGATATGAAATAGCAGGTTCATTATATTATTGTCAACTTTGTGCTTGTGAATTTTTCCACAATACAAATGCTCTTACTAATGAAGACTATCATACAACAAAGATGAAACCAAGTATTACAATGGAAAATTTTTAAACATAATTTACCAGTTAGTATAATGTTTCACAAGGAAAGAACTTGTTTTGACTAAATAAGAATAGTAACCAACATCTCAAGTAGTGGGCGTTTCTCTCAATAGAAAACTTTGTACATTGCACTTTGCTTGGAAGTAACTGATGATGTCCTTATTAGGTAATACACTACAGCAAAACCAGCAATCTCTCTGAAAGATGATGACTGCTTAAAAGTATCCGTAAACTGACTAGCATGGTGGTGCATGCCTTCAATCCGAGTACTCAGGAGGCAGAGACAGGTAGATCTCTGTGAATTTGAGGCCAACTCTGTCTACAGGAGTTCCAGGCCAGCCATGGCTTCACAGTAAGACCCTGTCTCAAAAACGAAACCAACAAAAAACAACAACAAAAATCTCAGTAAACAGCTGGGCATGGTGGTGCAGATCTTTAATGCCAGCTCTGGGGAGGAAGAGGCGGTGGGTTTCTGCGAGATTGAAGCCAGTCTGGAGTACGTAGCAATTTCCAGGCTAGCTCAGGCCACAAGAAGATGCTGTCTCAAAACAACAAAAGAAACAAAAAATTCAGTAAACTGCCAGGCTCTCGGGGGTTGGTTTTATCATTGTTGCTTTGAGATTTGACTATTTACTTATGTGTACTTATGTGTTTGTCTGTGAAAGTTCATGCAGGTGCCCACAAAAGACAGAAGTGGATATTGGATCACTTAGAGTTACAAACAGTTGGGAGACACTCAACGTGGGTGCTGGTAATTGATCCAGAGTCCTCTGTAAGAGCAGCAAGCACTCTTAACTCCTGAGTCATCTCTCTAGCCAATGATGTTGCTTACTTCCAAAACTTGTTTTATGTGCTTCTGTGGGCATGGTACACACTACTGAAAGACACAGGAACTAAATGGAGAATGATGACTTATGTTCTTCAGGTTTGGAGAATGCATTTGTCATTCAAATTATTATAAGTCCTGTGAGGTAATATGGTGCAGTGCAGCATTAAAAAAAAAGGTAAAAAGAACAAAGATTTTGAAGTTCAGTTTTGGTTTTACCACTTATGAGCATTGTATTATTAGTTCAAGCAGGTTCTAGTTCCTTTGTCTGCAAAGAAAGAAATTTTTTTTCTATTCACTATGGTAAGCCAGGATGAATGGTTCAGTGGTGGAATTCTTGCCTGCCATTAAGCAGAGTCATACTCAATATGGATTATTACACACATAGTAGATCTCACATATTTTACTCTTTTAGATAAATCACAGTATCATTCCTAGTACATAGTGCATAACATATAATAGCAAATATTCTCAGTGCCAACATGTAACCATTATTCTGCTAGTTAAAATTACTTTTACACTAGCTCCCATTATATTTGCTTCTCTTAAAAATGCCAACATTTCCCATGACCGTAAATAAGCATTAAGAAGCACATTTGAAGCTCTTTCACATGCTGCTGCTTGGAGAAAACTTTATGTAATCAACAAGATTTTGCTTATAACTTTTACTGACTTGAACTGTAGTGTGCAGCTAAATGTTGCTAGAAAAATGTAAAGTTAGGCATCTTTCAGTAGATACTGAAATTTATGTCTTCAATATACAGGTAGAAGCAACCTGCATTGAAATGTCCCTAAATAATTCATTGCACTAACTGATTAGCTTTCGAGCATAAGACCGTGGGTGACAACGTAGCAGCAGAGGGTGGTTTCCTTTGGGTCCACTTGATGTCCGGGGGCATTCTTATCATATTGTATCTCCCATTGGTTTACAGATTTGTCATATTAAAAGAAAAGGACCAAAAAGAGAGAGGAACATATAGACACATTTTCTTGTGACAGCAGCCCCTGAAGAGAGCCTGGCAGCCACAGGTGTTTAATAACTATCTGATGAATCCACATTTGAGCATACCCTCACTCCCAGGACTTGTGGCTCAAATCTGCTACGGGTTGGACATGGTCTGATTGTGTCTCCCAAAGTCTCGGGTATTGGAAGCTTGGTGGTTCACCTATAAGACCTTAGTGGAAGGTAACCAGGACACTGGGGGAGTGGCAGCCCTCAGAAGACAGTTTTGCTGAGAGACATTTTCCTACTGTGTGAGCTGGTTGTTCTAAAGGAGCAAGTCAGACTCTAGAATCTCTGTGGTTTCCTGTTCAGCCATGTGATAACTGTCACCAGTGGCCCATCACTGTGATGCCATCTGTCATGAGGCCCTCACAAGAGGTTGAATCAAGAAGGCTGTTCCATCCTGACCTTTTAGTCTCCAAAACCAAAACTAAATAAGCTTCTTTCTTTATAAAGTACTCAAATTCAGGTACTTCATTATAACACCATAGAATAGAATATAAAATCATTAGGTAATCCACAGTTGCACACTGCATCTGGAGCTTGAGCTAGGATCACAGGAAATTTTGGTTTTGATGTTAACCTTATCATTCAGCCCACAAAGGCTGAGTTTTCCTCACCTCACTCTTATTTCACACAGAAAGTATCCCTGAAGTCAGACATATCAAATTCTAGGGCTTTCAATCTACAATAGCTAACACCAAGAATATCTATACCATATATGTGTGTGTTTGAGACATGTTTGAGATAATATATATTAGCCCATGTTACCCTGTGACCTCTAGGTTACTGCCATTGCTAAAGGCGAAGATCTGAGGTTGAAGGAGGTTATAAAGCACATCAAAGCCCCAAGATTATAGAACAGAGACAGGATTTGAGCCAGGTTGTCTGACAGTAGAGTCAGTATTCTGCATCCCTGAGTCTCCTGAACAGGAGACTGTTAGTTTGGGCCATAACCATTCCTACATTACGGGATACTCAGACAGCTAGTGAAGCCTTATTTCTGGGTGTCCGTGGAGAAGTGGGGTCCTGGAGGAGACAGGTGTGGGTGAGTGTACAGAGTATGGCACACCTTCTGATTGTGTGGTCTCCATCCCATCAGCTAGAAGTCCAGACAGAACACAGAGGTGGAGGAAAGATGAATCCTTACTCTCACTTCTGGAGCCAGGATCTTCTCTTGTCCTTAGATATCAGAGCTCCAAGTTCTCTGCCCTTTAGAGTGAGACTCCAGTCCCCCAGGGCTTTCATTTATCTTTAGTCTAAGAATTATACCATTGGCTTCCTGGTTCTGGACTTGGACTATTGTAGTTACTGATTTCCTCAGTTGTCCAGTTTGAAGACAGCCTGCTGTGGAACATCTCAGCCTCTGTAGTCCTTTGAGACAATTCTCTCAGTGAATCCTCTCTTATCTGTTTAGCTCCATCAATCCTACCAGTTCCATCTCCCCAAAGACTCCTAACTAATGCATAAAGACACCAGTAAATAAAGCTTTTCAAAGATGCCTCTAAAGGTCTCTCGAGGTCACATCAAGTGTTTCAGCGAGCTTTTCAAAAGCAATGTTAGTGTCCTCATGGGAACCGATCGTCTTTCCCTCTTCTGTTCTCTGATACACAGAGAACTATAGTGAGCAGAAGCTATTCTCAGATGCTAGCAAAGTTCAAGATGGAAATCAGGTTCAAAGGAAGAAACTTTATGAACTAAAATCTGGGAAAAATTCAAATTGGTAGATGCACCATTTCATTATATAAAGGTCTAATTGTGTTAGTGACTAAGATCTGTGTAAGGCTCATAAATGATAGAGCATGGGGCTACAGAAATACCTCAGTGGTTAAGAACACACGGTGATCTTACAGACCTTCAGAGGACTTGAGTTTAGTTCCCAACCATGGCAAGTGGCTCACAAGTAACTAACTACCTGTAACATAAACTTCAGGGGATTCGACCCCCTCTTCTGGCCACTACAGACACCTGCACTCACATACACATAACCCCCCCCACACATAATTAAAAATAAAAATACATCTTAAAAATAGACTGAAGAGCATATTCAAGCACACACACTAAATTCACTTAATAGAAAGTTTCTGAAGTACAAGGCTTCCACCAGATCATAGGTGCCCCCAGGGCTTTGGCTAAAGTTGGAACGGTACCAGCTTTGGAGTTTTTCCCAAAACTGGCATGGTTTTTCCCAAAATATTTCTCAGTTCTGTCAATTGCTGCCTGACTTTAGAAATCTACTTACTAACTACTCTGAGCCTCAGTTTCCAGGTATGTATAAAAGAAAGATCAGCACTCTCTCCAACACAGGAAAATTAAGAGATGCACAGAAATTCATCAGGTTGGCCACAACCAAGTAGAATGTATCCATATCATAAGAAATGGATAACATTCTTCCAAAACATAATAAATACAAATAAAAGTCTCAAAACATGTATTGTGAGACCTCTAGGTCTCTAAGTTCAAAAGGATCACCAGGAAAGTAAATGAACAATGCACAACTCTCTTCAAGCTTGGCTTCTGAGGCATAGCTGGGTTCTGCATTCTACCTCACCCAGAAAGCATCAGCTGGAAACATCTGTCCTTCACAGGCATGTAACTGCAGAGTGGGCCTGTAAGAACACAAAGACCTGCATTCAGAGGGCCCACATCTCTGTCCTGTAGTCAGTTCGCTATAACTTCTATAACTTCGTAAGAAATACCTCTGAATTTGCATTTTGTACATGATGTCCTTCGGGTAACAGAGGGTTGCCGAGAGCCTTGGCGCACAGGCAGCCCTCACTTCCAGCCTCCTCCCTGCAGGATCAGTACTGGGTTGCAGGGAGAAGAATTCAGTTGGTGACGCCATAGTGTTTTAACTCTATTAGTTATTTTTCTTGGAGCTGTGGGAACGCGCCTTCCCAGAGAAGCTTCAGGAAAGAATGGATTATTCTGGATCACCGTTTGAGAACGGAATCCATCTCCATCGTGGCAGGGAAGACACAGTGGCAGGAGCTGGAGTAGCTGGTCACATTGCAGCCGCAGTGAGGAAGCAGATGTGAGGGTCGGTCGCCACTCTGCTCACTTTCTCCCCTTTGGATTCAACCCCCCACGACACACACATATTGAGGGTGGGCAGGAATTAAACCTCTATGGAAACACTCTTACAGACACACCTCAAGGTGTGTCTTCTAGGTGGTTCTTAACCTAGCCAAGCTAACAGTGAGTTTAATCACAGATGGTGACTTTAGAGGGGATCTCTTCCCCATCCCCATCTCGGAGAGATTCTGGCACCACTGTTTAAAGATTGGCCACCAGCAACATGGGGTGGCAATCCACAGGAGACTGACGTTTTCACCCTAGCTGCAGCCTACACATTTTCATCAGACTTTGGCCCTGCTAATTATGTAACCTGCCAGGTCTTTCTTCTGTGATGGCAACAGGAGAGAGGTGTTTGGTTATCACATGCCAACCTGCAAGGCAAAAGCAAAGGGAAGCTATTAGCTGCTCCCCACTGAGATTGATCAAACCATTTCCTTCACAACAAGACGCTGCACTCAAGAACGAAGATTTGGTAACTAACAGAAGAGGAGTTGTCACCTAGATGGCCCTGAAACAAAAACAACACTTTCCAAACAGCCCAAGGAAGACTTGGCCTCTATCTACTTCAGGTTATGAGATAACTGTGCTGCCTTCTGCCCCTTCCTCACTCCACTAACCCTGAAAGTGACTAACTGAAGGCAGACACTATTCTAGGTCCAGACACTCAGCAAACAAACCATAAACGGGACAGTGCATGGGACTGACCAGTAGAATAGCAATAGCTAGTGTCTTTGTGCTAGCTAAGTCCATGTACTGCCTGCAGCAATGTTCAAAGGGACCCTCGCCTTCCTCTTTTTAAGTGAAGTCAGGCTCTTAAACCACTTTACATGTTTAACAATATAATCCCTACAAGTATAGGGTGATAAGTGGTGATGTATTTCCATACTGGAGATGAGAAAAGTTGAAACACGGAGAATTTAGTCGAATTTAGCATCTTTCAAATTCATACATCTATTCAGCGATGGTTTCTCATTTAGGCAGATAACTCAGTCATAAGGAAACTACTGGAACCTAGGTTGAAGATTAGCTCTACTGGGTAACAATAAATAGTGTTAGTAAACAGTCTTTTCTGAGGACTGGGGAGATGGCTCAGTGGCTAAAGTGTCTGCTGCACAAGTATGAGGACCTGAGTTCAGATCCCCGGCATCTACATGGCACACACAACTTCAGCACTTGGTAGATGGACACAGGAAGATCCCTGGGCTCACTGGCCAGACAAATGGCCAGTCCCAGGTTCCAGTCTAACGAAGGAGTCTAACAAAAAGAAAAAGGGTGGAAAGTGAGTGATGGATGAAAAACACCTGATGTCAAACTCTGGCCTCCACAGATTCGTGGGAGAGTACATCTGGACACACAGACACAAGATGAGATTTTTTTTTTTTTTTGTCTTTTTGAGACAGAGTTTCACTGTTGCCCTCGCTAGTAGACCAGGCTGGACTCGAACTCACAGAGATCTGCCTGCCTCTGCCTTCTGAGCCCTGGGATTAAAGGCTTGAAACACCACACCACACCTGACAATATAAGAGGTCTTTTATGAGGTATACTGAAAATTGAGCCACCCATTATTTTAAACATTACTTAAAGAGGAAAAACACTACCTGCCTCAAATAACTGATTTTAAACCTACACTTAAAAAAAAAAAAAAACAATACTTAATTGGCCTGAAGTAGTGGTATACCTCCCACTGTTAATGCCAGCACTTGGGAGGCAGAGGCAGATGGATCTGGCCAGCTTGGTCTACACAATGCGTTCCAGACCAGCTGGGGCTACGGGGAAACTCTGTCTTTAAAAGAAAAAAAAAAATAAAAGAATACAAAACCACTTAACTGCTCGCCACGAGTTCATCATTTAATATATTTCAGTTTCCTCAGGTGGAAACAGACCGGGAAAGGGAAACTAATCCAGTCATCTGTGCAGACACTCCCCGGTTATACAACCACAAACACATCGATACTGATCATCACACTCCAATGAGGAACCACAAGGCCTGGGAATCCCCAACTTCTCTGCAAATAGCCACTACCAACATATACAGAAGACAGAGAGCCAGAATTCTCACACTTTCACAGCATTAGACAAGCTCAATAGAACCATTTGGGTTTAGAACTCCGTGATTAGGTATCCTCAAAAGAAAACCCTTTAACCCACCAAGAAACAATCCCATTGTCTTTTGGCTATTTGACAGTCATTTCTGTCAAAATACAAACTCTCATTAGCAGCTTTTCAGTCCTTATTCACACACAAGGAGAAGAAGCTAAAGTCCTTATTCCCATTTTTAAATTTCTAATGGACCATTTGGAAAAACAGGATTTGTATCCTATAATAGAAACATCAACATCTATTGTACTTGATTTCAACTGCCAAGTGTTGTGTTGTACAAATGTAATCCTAGCAATAAGGAGGCTATGGCAGGAGGATTGCTGTGAGTCTGCGGACAGTCTGGGTGACACAAGGAAAGCTTGGTATACATGGTAAAAACTGTCTGAAAAGGGAAAGAAGGAAGGGAGGAAGGGAGGAAGGGAGGGAGGGAGGGAGAGAGGGAGGGAGGGAGAGAGAGGGAGGGAGGGAGGGAAGAACAAAGACAACAATCCCAAAACAACAAACGATGAACGAAATGACAAACTCGCTGCCCAAATGAAACTGGTTAACTCTGTTAAACTGAGTTAGTCACGACAACAAACACGCTTGTGTTATGCAATCTCACAAAACCACTCTGACACTGACAGAAGGGCAAGACAGGTTTCCGCAGCACATAGGTCTTACCTGGCACTGCAAACCCCACCAATATTTTTATTGAAGTCAAAGGACACATCATTTAATTATACAATAGGCCAGGCAAGGTCTTTCCGAGGTGGACCTGTCTACGCCAGTTTTGTAGCCAGCTGTCTCATCTGGTGACACATCTGATCACTTGAAGCAGCAGTCACAGAGAGATTTTTCTAGAGCTAAACTATCCTCGATGGTGCTGTGAAGGTTTCTAATCCTGCATGACATGCTATTATACTACGCAGTTCTCAAGATCTGCAAAGCATAACTCAATACCTAGACCAGCCTCCTATTCTGTCTGCTTAATAAAATGGTGTTTTCTTTCTTTCTTTGATGTTTAAAATTGAACCTAATTTTCCCCCAAATTTCCTCTTCAAATATTTTCAAGGGGACTTCTTTACTCCATGCATTCTGTTTCACCTCATACCTGGATTATCATCATAAATTCATCTGGTCTTGCTACTTCAAATAATTTCCACCTCTAATCAATCCAGACTATGAGCATTTACTAAATACACACTTCCTGTGCTCCGCCAACCCCTCTTTTAATAACTGCTGGCTTGGTGGGGTGATCACACCTGTATTTCCCAGCACTTGCTAGAGAGGTTGAGGCTGGAAGACTGTTGCAAGTTTGAAGACAGCCTGGGCTACAGAGTGAGACCCTGTCTCAATGCAATGATAACGACAACAAAATTCAACACTGACATGTTTCCTTGAGGTAGCCTCAGCTTATCGATCAAGAAGCACGGTTCCAGCTCTCTGGGCTGCCTTACTTCCAAGCATAAATATCTCTTACCCCATATGATGGTTATTTTTAATTGTCAACTTGACCCAATCTAGAATTGCCTGGGAAGAAGGTCTCAGTGACAGACTGAGGCTGGCCTGAGGACGTGGGTGTGAGAGATATTTTCTTAGTTATGTTAAGTGCGGAAAGAAGACCCAGTCCCTGTGGGTGATGCCCTTCCCTGGATTGGGTCCTGGTCTGTGTCAGAGTGGATACAGCGAGCTGAGTACTGTACATGGGGTATTCATTTCTCTCTGGTCTTGACTGTGGATGTCATGTAATCAGCTGCTTGAGTTCCTGTGTTTGTGGCCTCCTGAAATGAAGGACTGTAACCTAGAATTGTCAATCAAATTAAACTCTTCTCCCTTAATCTGCTTTTGCCAAGGTATTTTCTCAGAGCAACATAATGAATCAAGGACAGCTTGTGGTCAACCATAACGGGGCTTCTCAGACTGACTGTGCTCATCCCTCACATCAAAATCTCCTACTGTGCATGGCTGTGTGGGCTCCCACCAGACGGCAGCAAGCAGTCCTTCCAACATCCTGATTCCTTCGGAAACCACTTCACTGACCGCCCCCACCTCAAAAGTCCTCAGAAGAGTTAACAGGGACCGTTTCCTCACCCTTTCCTACATTTTCTATTGTCAGTACATACTCAGGAAGCAGAGAGAGAGAGAGAGAGAGAGAGAGAGAGAGAGAGAGAGAGAGAGAGAGAGAGAGACTAACCCAAATCATAATAACAAAGAAAAATTATCTCAGAAAATGATGTCTAACCTAGTAACCTTCAATATCTTCTTTATCCTCTTTAACATTTTAGTTGCTGAACACATTTGGCCCTGTTAACTCGACATCTTCCTCTACATAAGCTCTGGTTCTGATGAGGCCTCAATGCTTGAAGTTCTGATCCTATTTTTGGTTCTCTGAAGCACGTAGTTCAGCATGTAGTGGGTAATAAGCATAATTGGTCTGGTTATGTGAAAGTACTTAATCTTAGGATACAAATGAACTCATTTCCTGCTTATTTTTAAACACCAAGTACAGAGTTTTATGAGTAACAGGATAGTTTAAACACTGGCAAATTTAGAAACTTCTTAAGTAAAATCATTGTTGTGGAGAACGACTCTGAGAACCTCCATATATACAAACAACATTGTACCCCATGGTCCTAGCCCCAGCAGCCGCCAACACCCAAGAGACACTCTACTCAGCCTCAATCAGAGAAGCCTCTCTTTTCAGTGAATTGTGGTGGATGTAGGGACTCAAGGCTGCACAGGCTTCTGCAAATAAGTGACAGATGAGTGCTCATCCCCTCTAAGGCTCAGGGCAATTGTGGGAGAGGAATGGAAAGAATGTAAGAGGTAGAACATAGAATGAAGGCCACTGCAATCACTAACTCAGCAATCAGAGATGCCGGTATGTTCCACAAGACTGGGCCCATCAACAGTCAGGAAGGGATAGAGGAAAGGCTCATGGGGTCCCACTACTTGCTATGGGACAGATTCAGGAGGGTGGTTACTGCCTTTCACTGTGTACTCATTGGTGACCCTACCAGGCTCCAATGACAGTTACATACCACAATGGTGCACAAAAGGCCCCAGTTAAAATAAATGGAACATAAAACAAAGACAGAAGTCATGAATCTAGGAAAGGGATTGATAGGGGAGATGAAGGGATTTGGGGAGATAAGAATAAGGGCGAGAGTAAGCAGAACGCAGAATATGCATGTGTGAAATGGTCAAAGAGCTAAATTAATTTAAAAACGTGATAAAGTCATAACTTGGGGAGAGACCCCCAAATATCCTCCTTTTCCTGAAGAGTCATTAGATTCATAGTAAAAGAAACCAGTGGCACAGAGGTGTCTTCTAATAATCCAGAACCTAGAGTGGCCTGATTTTGACATTAAGCCAGATAAATAATCATATTTAACAAAAAAATTCAATGTAAAGATGGCACCAAACTTGCTATGAAAAGGCATATTCCAAATCTCACTACTTAATAACTCTAGTTACAGTCAGGATCTAAGACTCATTACCCCTCAGCCTAGGAGTTCATACCGATCAGCTGCAGATCACTGTGACAAGAACACTGATACACAGATGGTACATAATGTTCTGAAACCTATAAGACGCCTCACAAATAGAAATGAAGATATTATGTCAGCAATATTCACAAATGCTCACCAATTGCTGTACTTGTCGGTTATCAAACAAATCGACCCAGTGGGGAAATTAGAGCGCCTAACAGTAGAAAAGGAAGAATTATCTCTATCATACCCATTTTGCAAGTCTGGGTTTTCATATACCTCCTTTATTTTAAGTAAAATACACAGAACTCCATACAATAATTTCCAGCAATTAAGTGAACAACTTGTCACAGAAATCTCCAGGGGAAGAAATTCTACATCTCTCTGGGTATCTTTGACTCTAGAACTGAACGCCCTGAATGAGGCATAATTAAGCAGGCAAGCTCTCGTTGCTTCTGTCTTTTAGGAAGAAAAGAAACTATATATCCAGTTGGTTTAAAACACTGGATACAAGATCTGATTCTGCAACAAGTTTGAAGACAGGTAAGGAAAAATATGGGAAATATAAGACTCAAGTTTTTCTTTCAAAATCCTCCTTGAGGATGTGGAAGTATCTAATGCCTGGGGCCTGGGGAGCGTGGCGTACTACCAGGCTTCCCAGTACTCACAATGGAAGACTGATATTGACACCTGCCAATCCCCAATATAAGAGTGGTCTTCCCTTCTTTCTCACAGAACATTCTGCTCTGCACACACTTGGTAACGTTCCTCAAGCTCCTGGAAGAAGCATGTACTAAGGAACATGCACCCTTCTCCAGAACCAGCATATGAAGTCTGTGTCATGAAATTTCTGAAGATCTGCACAATGATTCTTTTGGAAGAGCTGAATTATAATTTTTATCATTGTTTACAGAATATATGGTTTACATGACTATTTACGATTATAATACCCTAGACTGTCACTGAAGATCAACATAAGAAATGAAGGCTTTAAACAATATCTCCAGAGCTAGAGAGATGGCTCAGTTAGCAAAGAGCTTGCAGTGGAAGGAAGAGGGCCTAAGTCTGAATCTCCAGCACTCATATAAGTAAATAAGCAGGTATGCTGGTGTAACCTGTAATTCCAGTGCTAGAAGGCAGAAAGACAGGAGGATCCCTGAACAACCAACCTAGCCAGCAGTAAGCTCCAGGTTCAATGACAGATCCCATCACAAAAGACAAAATGGGGGTGAGGAATGGAGAGATGGCTCAGTGGTTAAAAGCACTGGTTGCTCTTGCAGAGGACCTAGGTTCAGTTCCCAGCACCCCATAGCAGCTACAAACCATCCGTTGATTCCAGTTCCCGAGGATCTGACTCCATCTTCTGACCTTCACACACATTGCACAACACAGGTGCACTTATATACATGTAGGTAATAAACACACCAAAAATAAAATAAAAGTTAAAAAACACAAAGTGGGAAGTTATAAAGAAAGTCATCTGATGTTGACCTCTGGCCTCCACACAGGAATAAATGTGCTCACGTACGTACATACACACACACACGCACACACACACATGCACACACACACACGAATCAGCAGAGCTGTCTTTACAAACAAAAATTTTTTAAATACATCTTTTTTTCTTAGATTCCAACACTGTCCGATATGTTTTATAATCTATTTTAGTGCAATGCTACCATTATCTTTTATGTCTGTGACATTTCATTGACAATCCAAGGTCATAGTTATCAATGTCTTATTTGCTTATTGTTTGGTTTGAATGTGAAATATCCCTCATAGGCTCATGTGATTGAACACTCAGTCTTTAGCTAGTGGTGCTGTTCCAGAGGGTTGTAGAACCTTTTAGAAGGTAGCACTACATTGGAGGAAATGGGCCACTGGGGACAGGCCTCGAGGTTTTATAGTTCAGCCCCAGTTCCTATTCACTCTGCTTCCTAATTATGGATACAGTATGACTAGATATCGCCAGATCCTACTGCCATGGCTCCTCCCACCCATGCTGGACTGTATCCTCCTGATCTACACACATAAAAATAAACCCTACCCTACTCAAGTTGTTTCTTTTTGTGTATTTTGATCACAGCAATGAGAAAAGCAACTAGTACACTTTTTATCATCGTCCCTAGACAGTAATAACCAAGAGTACAAACCACTTCTTCAACAGTACCTCTGAAATGCTGAGTTCAGTACCTGGCATATATAGGAACACTTACACATTTGTGTGTTAATGCATAAATCACTTACTGTAATGTTTCTAGGACATAGGTTCAGTCCTAAGCTGAAAATAATCTCCTTTAAAAAAGAAACCGCCTCTTTCACTTATTTATCATCTCTACAGTTCCTGGAACTGAATTCAGTTCCTAACAAGGACTCAGTCAATACTTGATGATGACAATAATGATAGGAGAAAGAAGACAAATTAACCTCACCAAGACGGCATGAAGCATATTGTTGTCAAAACGAAACAGGAAATTAATGAGTGACCTTCTTTACACCTAGAAATTACAGAGGGTCATGTTCACCTCTGTTTCCTGCTGTCCAACCCTGGTTAGGGGTGTTTGTGCTCGCACACACCACTAACCCCGAGAAGAATGATTTCTACTGTAAACAAAAATCTAGCAGACTAAACTAATTTTTCTAGGAAATAGGACTCTGCAATCAGCGGGCATTTCCATTTTAGAAACCTCAAGCCTCTTGCCTTTTGCTCCCTAGGTTCAAGATTTCAAATAATAACTTCCTTCAGTTCCATCCTGCTGAGGACACCTGCCTCAAACCTGCTGGGTGTTTGGATGAAAAGACAGCCAGAAGCAGGGTTAATGATCTCCTGCCCTGCAGAGGACACACCTGATGCTTCAAAACTCAGTGTGCATTTGCCATGGGCCTGCCCTCAATCCAACCCTAGTTTTGGTTCATAGCTGGCAGAAGCCATTGTTCTTGATTACCAAGTCTGGCTTTGCACTCTGTCTTCATGGCAAACATATATGCACATGTACAAAAGGAATTTCTATTTCCATATGAAACAATGCTTGGTGTAAATAGTCTGAGAGGATGTGATACCATATATAGTCCCACTTCTTTATGAAGATAAACCTAAAAATGAAATGACCTTAAATATATCCATCAAGATAGACCCTCCCCTCAGTTTGACCATGGGTTGTATTTTAGGTATATATTACTTCCATGGAAGAGTGATGTTTAAAAAATTCACATCTTTATGGTCTGAAATGGACCAAATTGTCTAGATGTGGTGGTAGCATGCCTGTAATCCCAGCATTTGGAAGGTAGAGACAGCCAAATTTAGTATTCAAGGCCAGCCTCAGTCACATAGTGTGAGGCAGACTAAACTAATTTCTTAGGAGACCTTGTCTTTAACTAATCAATTAGTGAACCAGACTGCTGTACATACGTTTAAATGCACATTGAAGTGAATCTGGGCCTAGAAATGCTCAATCAGTTCCAGATTCAAGAAGTCCAACCGCAGTTAACTCCTTAACGACAAGATGGATACATTTCATTAATGCATCAGTTAATCAGAAGAAAAACTTCTTATTTGTGTGATATTAAGAAGAACTACAACTCCAGCATCACTGTGTGGAAACATGCCAGCTTTCCACTTCAGCAATGTGTAAAAGCATATTTCAGAGACATATCCACCAATTCAGATCATTCCTGAACTTAACTCAAAAGAGGAACAGCTTATATAAAAATATACCTACTTTTAAAAATAGCAAAAGGTTTTTTTTTCTGAATCCTTCAGCTAAAGTAAGTGTGCACTTTGGGGCTGGAAAGGCGACTCAGCTATTAAGAGCACTGTCTGCTCTTGCAAAGGACCCAGGTTCGATTCCCAGCACTCATATGGTGGCTAACAACTGTCTGTAACTTCAGTTCCAAAGGATTTGATACCTTCTTCTGACCTCTATGGGCGTTGCAAGACATAGGTGCACTTAAACACACTCATACACATAAAATAAAAATGATAGGTAAAATATTTAAAAATGAGTGTGCACTCTAAGAACAGAACCCCTATCATACCAGACAGGAAAAGAGAAGATCCAGAATTCAACTTCAATCACTGCTCAACAGGGAGTGAACCACCTCAGAATGCAAGATTTCACAGAATCTGTTCCAGCATTCTAGACTTTGCTAATACCAATATTCATTCAAACGAGAAATATGTGGAGCTAGAACAGCAAACAAAGGGACAATGATCCCAGTCCTTATGAACTCCCAGCAAATCCCTCCAATCAAACCCATGAAGGCAGTGGGTCCCACACACTCATTCAACAAATATTTGGCAGGAGAGGGTAAATGGAGGCACAACTTCAGACACTGACCACATAGCAGCAGTGGTCACACTGAGACAAGCATTTTTGAGAGAAATGCACTCTATTGGTCACTTTTCTCATTGCAGTGACCAAGTGCCTCACAAGAATCAGCTTAGGGACAGAAGGGTTTTGTTTCAGCTTGCAGTCTGAGGGGACACTGTCCATCACTGCAGGAAGCCAAGGCAGCGGGAACATGAGGAAGCAGCTCACATTGTGCCCACAGTCAGGAAGCAGAGAGAAATGAGCTGGTGCTCAGTTCTGCTCCTCCTTTTCATTTAGTCCAGGGCATGATGCCACTCACATTCAGAGTCCACTTCCCTGCTCTGCTGGACCTGCTGTTAGCACCCTCATAGACATACCCAGAGTCCTTTACATGGTGATTCCGAGTCCCATCAAGTGGGTATAAAGACTAACCTCATCTATACTAATCCCGTCTAGGTTTTATGCTTTGTCCATGTTCTTTCCCTTCTTTCCTCCTTGTCATCAGTCCATCATATTCTGCTAAGACTTCAGACAATGCAGAGATGCTAAGTAGATGTCTGATAAGAGACTGAGACTCAAGCAGAGCTTCTATCTGGAGCATCAGGTAGGGAAGGGGAAAGGGGCAGCAAAGTTCAGGAAATCAAATGGAATTAAGAGATTCTCAGTTTCTAGGTCAAGACCAAGAGGTAATACAGGGAATAAGTGACTTTATCCATAAGCAAGAGAAAAACCCAATTACTAAGACACAAGGCTAACACTGACTCAGGCACAGTCACCCTAAGTATTCAGACAGACGCTCCTAATCAGGCTCTTAAAATTGTCCCACAAAACCAGACAGGGTGACACACACCTTTAAACCCAGCACTTGGAAGAGAAAGGCAGGTGGATCTCTTTATGAATTCCAGGACAGGCTAGTAGTCTACACATTGAATTCCAGGACATCTAGGGCTTCATAATGACACCCTGCTTCAGAAACAAAACAAAAACAAAATTCTCCCCATAGATGAAATTGCCCCTCTAACCTGAGCTGAGGTTTTAAATAAGAAGTAAACAGTTCTAACAATGAATAAAAAGAAACTTAGTGGCCAAGGGTCAGGAACATCACAGAGACTTCAGATACTCCAAGAAAAAAAAGTCCTTCATTACAAACAGAGGCTGGATATAGTTCCCTTTCCCCTCAAGGCCAGGAAACAGCACACAGGTCTGAGAAGTTACTTCCAAGCAGTGAAGATCTTAACAATGATTACTTAATAATGATAAAAATAATAGCTGGAAGGCAGGCGAGGTGGCTTAGTGGTTAAGAGAAATTTCTGTTCTCCCAGAGAACTGGAGTTCAGTTCCTAGCACCCAAATCTGCTGGTTCACAACCACTATAACTGTAGCTCCAGGGGACCCAACTCTTTCTTTTGGTTTCCTTGGGTACCAGGCATACACACTGTACATATGCATACATGCAAGTAAATAGTCATACATGTAATTTTTTTAAAAACAATAAATCTTTTTAAAAAATAGCAATAGAAAACTTAATCATACTAGTTCATCATAATCATAAAGCTTTTCACCCTTTTCTCCTGTTTTTATATCACTTAGCAGTTTAGGATATGTTATAATTCATGATCTCCACTCATGATAAAATACAACACAGCAGACTAAGCATGTCTAGGGACACCAGTGAGACCAGGTGGGTCTTTGGGTCACATTATGTAAGAGGAGGCATTTGGAGGACAGACCATCATTTACTGATGGGACTGTACCTTAAAGAATTGCCCCTTAGGCAGGAACTGAATCTTGAGGAAATCAAATGTATTTACAAGGTATTAGATCCAGGACAGGACCCCAGGTCAGGCTACCACCAGAAGCTGTGTATCACTCCCAATATGCTGGAACATTTAGCTTTGTTAAGAAACATTCACGTGTCTGAGAACCATTATTAAGGAAGCTATTGGGCTTTTGCCTACTATTTTCCAACTTTATAAATAATTGAATAAAATTGAATTGTACTTATAATGCATCAAAATCACAAAAAGTCAAGCTAGTGTTGGGATGGAGGGTTCACAGGAAGGAACCCTTGTGGAATGACCTTTGTTTCTTTATCAGAATGTCTCGATTTTTTTCATGTGTTTCTAACTATGATGAGTCTAAAAATAAAATTCTATCTGCTATAGATCCTATTAACGCTACAGATAGGGTATAGCTAACATAATAATATAATCCAAGCAGAAAAGCCTAAGTACTATTCGGCTCTGGATGTGTTTTCACTTGAGGGAGACCGTGTTTGCTGGATTCCAGCTCACGGCACTCAGGAGGTAGCTCAAAGGCAGCAGGTCCTGAGACTATTGAATTCATGCAGACTTAACCCGAGTGTGCCTAGCAATCGCAATAACCGTGAGACTCTATGACGTGTGCTCCTGGTTCAGTCTCATTCAGATCATCACCTTCCTCCCCATACTACTCCGGAAGTTCTTTCTTCCTGAAGAGCTGCTGATAAATGGATTCCATTTGTGAATTTTATCAAACAGCGTGAAGCTTTCATAAGCCCAATAAAACCATAGTGGTGGCAGTACAGTTACAAAGGTAAACAAGGCTATATAAATATTAATAACTGTGAAGGCAATTACTGTTTTCACAGGCTCACTCCTGTGCGAGAAGAGACAGCTGGGCATTTTATCCTAGACCTGAGGAGGCTGAAGAAAGGCCAGAGCTGAAGGTCCACCTGCTACGTTGCCATCTGGCCTGGGACCAAACAGAACAACAGAGCTTGGCAAGGGAGCCACCGGGCTATGCATCCAACTGGGCATCAGCTTTATCCCAATGGACACTCTTTGGGTACACAGTTTCACAGCATTCTTGTACTATGTGAGTGCTCTCTGTGTGCCAGGGAGGATGGAGGCAGATTCTGTCACACTAGATGTTGGCCTGACCTCAGGGAAGATACCTGCCCCATTTGGGGAAAAGGAGTTTTAGTGAGTTGTATTGTATAAACTCCCAAAGAGTCCAGAACTCAAACCCAAACTGTGGGCAGATGAAAGACAAGATGGAGTTGGCAGGGGTCAGAGTTGGCAGCAGAAAGAGAGAGAATAGAAATCCAGAGCCTCCCCACACAATACCATGGTAAATCTGAAATATAAATATGGGGTGAGGGACTCAGGATATTCTACATGGTGTAGCTTGGTGGCAAATGAGAAATTTCAGAACAGGCATACCTCTGTAGATTCCAGGAAAACAGTAGTAATCACTTACGCCACCACCAAGAAAGATATGCAAGTAACTTTTCCACACTAGAAAATACTCCTTTTTCTGCATATCCAACTCCATGTATTCCAAGCAAACCGACTACAAGATTTAGCTGAAACAGGATCAGCCAGTGAGATGGTTCAGCAGGTAAAAGTATCTGAAAAAGGCTGAAAAACTCAGTTCAGGTTCCCAGAACCCCCATAAAGGTGGAAAGAGAGAACTAATTCCACAAAGCTGTCCTCTGACCTCCACATCTCCCCCTGCCTCTCTTTCACACACACACACACACACACACACACACACACACACACACACACCACAAACACATATAAATGACTTTTTAAAAAAAGATTTTGCCGAAGTAAATGAAATCTATGAAAGAAAGAAATGAGCCAGGTGTGGTGGTGAACACCTGTAATGTCAACACCTAGGAGGTAGCGGCAAGAGGACCAGAAGTTCAAGGCCAGCCTCAGCTATGTAGTAAGTACGAGGCCAGCCTGTGCTATATGAGAACTTATCTCAAAATAAATAAAGGGAAAGAGAGAGGAGAAGGATGTGGAAAGGGAGGGAAGGAGGGAAGGAAGGAGAGAGGGAGGGAGATGGTCTGAAAGGATGGAGAGAGAGAAGGAAGAGAGGGAAGGAGGGAATTGACAACAATGTTAGCTTTCTCTATTCTCAGGTGTTGGAATCTGAGTTGTGAGTTGGCTAAACTGTGACAAGGACAGGACAAGCTTCCGTAGCTGGGCTTTCTCCTCCACCTCTCCAAGCTACAAAGGCAGGGGACGCTGCTCCCTTCTGACACGTTAAGCCCTGGTGCTGCATCACTGCTCTTTCTACAAAATAACACACCTGCCTGACATGCACACATCCTCAAGCCAAAGGTCAGTCAGCCTGAATCAGTGCTGGGAGTGGTAAGGAGAGAAGATGCACCCAGAGCACACCTCTCAAGGTATGTGCATGTGAGCAACTTCAGAGGACAGTCAGACCATGTGCTAAGACTCTAAGACTGACGGCCAATTCATTCTGTTTTCAAGTTTTGGGGAAATCAGGCCTTCCTCCTTGACATTTAAAACTAGTTATCACGAAGCCACCTGAACAGTAGTGCTATCTCATTCTATTGAAGCTCTGTCCTCAGCGAGTGCTCTAATTGGTCTCTTTCTTACATGCCCAAACCCACAGTCCACTCCAAAATGTAATAGCCTCACTCTCCACTCCTCTGCTTTCCTCTCTGCAGATTCTCGTCTTTCCTCATGATCCCTTCCTGTCCTCTCTTCACTCTTTATTCCAATACACTTCATTTCTCCAGTGCAGCCAGCCCTCTTTACCACAGGCTCCACCTGCACAAATTCAAACAATGTTGCAAAGAGGATTGTATGGACCACAGGATATCCCAGCTTGTTTCCTTGTTACTATTCCGTACACAGTACAGTATATCAACAAGTTGTACAACATTTATATTGTGTATATAATATATATATGTGGGTATTCTAGGTAATATAGAGATGTTTTAAAGGATACAGAACATATGTAGGTCCCATGCAAATACCATGCCATTTTATGGGAGGGATTAGCCTTCATGGATTTCGGTATCTTTATGAAAGGAGGACAGAACCCCTCCCCTAGGAATGTGAAGAGATGAATGAAAGTCCGTATCCTTTTCTATTTACTTTGCTCTCCCAGAGTTGGAATCCCTATCACGCCCTGCCCTCTTTGAATTGTGTACTTTCCAGGACCCATTTCCACCGGGATTGCACTTTCTAAGCTAGGTAATGTGATTTTCTACCTTCCTATGATCTGCAGTGGCTCTGAACACACTTCTCTGTATAATGAAATAACACCATTTTACTTAGCAAGAGTTGCACACTGATTTGTTTTACTAAATTGTTAACTGATACATTCAGTCTCTCTTGAGATCTGTCTGCCTTGAATGTCACTTGTAAGAAAATCTTCCTAAATATTCAATCAAGTGCAAGTTATGAGTGAAACCCTAAACCCTACTAAGGAGTTAAGCATCCCGAGCCTGGTAACATTAGCAAAAGGCTTCACTAATGAGTAGCAAGTAGGAATTGTCCATGGGAATTTTCCTTCGTTTTTGTCTTAAATTATATGTTACACCAGAACTTTAAATAGAATTCAGGATAAAAAAATCTAAGTAAATTTACCACTATTAAATCAAAATCAGACAAAGTGGTTCCTTATCCCTTTATCACAGAAACAAGAGGAAAATTATGGCTATTACTGGGAGAACAAGATTTTAAAGTCCTACTTGACACTGATGTATTTTATTCATAATTATATAACAAGAATCATAAAGCATGGCTCATCTGCTAAAAACAAAACAAAACAACAATATTTAAAAAAACAGTTTACCTGGGGCCAGCTAGGTGACTCAATGAATTAAATCCCTTAACTCCAGGTTAAGTGGGAGATCCATCCTGAAAAAGTAAGGTGGAGTGGGGTAGAGAGGTGTCTTGGTAGCTAAAAGCACTTGCTCTTCCATAGGACCCGAGTTTGGTTCCCAGCACCCACGTTGAGAAGCTCATAACTGCCTACAATTCCAGTTCCTGGGAATCCAACACCCAGCCTCTGTAGCACCACAAGCTCACACACATACATAAATGAGAAATAAAATAAATAAATAAATAATTTTCAAAATAAGGAAGAGAGCGATAGAGAAAGATCCCAATATCAACATCTTCTCTCTGCATGCATTTGTGTGTACATGTGTGTACACATATAGATAAATAGATCGATGGATACATACATACAGACAGACATTATTTGGCATGGTATAGAATGAAATGTTGACAAGTAAGTGTACAAGATTACCTATGCAAAGCTAAACTTCTCTTCATTTGACTCCTTGGAGACAAAAAGAAAGGTTTCCATTTATGACATATCTAGTGGCCACCACCTTAGTCAAGTAACTCATCACCGACCAGTTAACAGTTATAATCACATTTACGGACTTACACTGTACTTTTATCACATTGTTTAACCTGTGTGTTCATTAATGTTGTATGAAAAATTCCCCAGTTCTTACAAACTTGGAAGAATAGCCATTTATTAGCTCTCTCCGTTTCTGTTCATTGGATTTAGACAGGTATTCCTGGTTCTCTTGTCTGTTCCATCATAAGTTAGACCTCCACTGGAAAAGCTTATGCTGAGAGATGGAGTCTCCTAAAAGGCAGTTCACCCGCCTGACTGTCAGTGAGAGTCTACATCTATCTTGCTATAGCCTGAGCATCCTTACAGTCTGGTACCTGGATTCTCCTCACTTCACTGTTGCCTGAATCCAGGAGACAGGCATCGCACCCCACACCTCAGATGAACAGTGTGCATCACATTTTTTTAGAGAGGATGTGAAACAGGCTAAATATTCTTAGTACAGATAGCTTAGGAAGAACTACTACAATCCACGTCTAATTTGTGAAGAAACAAATCTGTAATGCAGAACATTCAACAAGACAACTGAACTGACCTCTTCAAAACACTAATATCATAAACAATAGAAATAGAAGGAAATGTTCTAGATATGTCCCACAAGGCTCTCTGTGATAACAGAAACAGTCTATATTTGCACTATCTGACAGAATACCATTAGCCACCCACGAACAGTGAGCACTAAAAATGAAGCTGATGTGACCAATGAACACAAATCAAATTTCATCAAATGTTAATCAATTTCCATTTGAATAGTCCCAAGGGGCCAGTAGTTACTGAACTGGACAGCACTGGTACAGATTAAAGGAAGCTCGTCCTCAGAGGACAAGATAAAAAAGATACGAGGCATTTACCTTGACTAGATGCTATAGGAAGGACAGTTTTCATAGGACTGGAAAAATTCTAAAATGACTTACATAGTTGATGCCTGTATCGAATCCCTGCGTTATACACTTGATGTCTGTACTGTATCTATGTATTAAAATTCAGAGGTGAGAACTGTATTGCAGTTAAACAAGAGAAGATTCTGTTCTCAGAGAAAGCGTAATAAATGATAAAGTAACTGAAAGCCTACAGTTTCCTCTCAAATGACAAAGGGAGGAAAGTACATATACATATAAGTATGTATACAAACAAATCCATATGTGGTGAAACATTTGTTTGTATGTCTTGCTTGTCTGCTTGTCTGAGACAGGGTCTTGCTATGTAACCATGGCTAGTCTGAAACCTAGAACTCACTATGCAGAGCAAGCTGGCCTCAAACTCATAGCAATCCTCCTGCCTCAGTCTCCCAAGTGTTAGAATTAGAGGCATGAAACACTATATCTTGTATGCAAATGTGGCAAATTTGAATACATCAATCAATCACTGGTGTTCACTGTACTGTTAAATAATCTCAGACATTAAAGGAATTAAGCAAATGCAGAGAAATTAAATTCTTCTCTATCCTGTACATGTCACCTTTTATATAAGTTCTAGTTTATATTCTAATATTTTATGACTTGGCATTAAACATTCCTTATATTTTGGATATTTTATAAGAACAAACAGAGCACTACAACACACCAAAAATGTCCCCAATAAACATAGTAGAACTGGTTGGTTTTAAAAGGAACATGTGTTAATTCAATTGGGAAGTGGTATTATTTCCTGCCAAATAAAGTTATATCGGGCTTGGAAAGTAGCAATTAGTTATGTTTATGTAATTTTGACCTGATTCAACCCAGATCTGATTTTAGGTAATAAAAATATATCAGAATAAGTGCTTACAGTATTTAATATTTTCCCATTAAGAATACTATCATTAGCAAATTTAGTTTTGTATACAAAAAAAAGAGTATTTAGTTTCTTTCAAATTTCCAAAGGAAAAATAAAATTCTGTTTGTGTTTTCATTATAAAGTGATGGTCAGGGATAGAAGTTTAGCCCAGTGGTGGAGCACTTGCCTTGTGTGTGAGCAAAGACCTGGGTTTCATTATCAGCTCGGCTCTACATGAAAAGAAAGAACTTTTTAAAAGTATGGTCAGATATTTCTGATTTAGGCTTAGTCTGTATTTTAAAATATAGGGATGTGATTTGATTTTGGTTTGGGGTTTCCTAAGAAGATAGGTCATGATCACATTTAAATAGTAACAAAGACAGCAGGCAAGGTTCAAGCACTTTCTTAAGGCAACAGAAAACAAAACAATAAATAGTCAAGTTCATCTAGGTTAACTCCAAGCTAGACAGGAGACTACCCTGATTGGAGAGACTGACTTGCCTTGGCTTTTCAAGAGAGACCCTTGGACCAGATAAGCAGAGAAGAACAAGATTGCCATGCAAGACAGTATGCCACCCCACATCAGGAGGGCTCAGGTAGCTTCTTAAAGGGTCATCTGCTCCTCTGAAGAAGACTCAGAGATTCTCAAACAACTGGTATTTATAAAAGGACGTGTGGTGCTTGCAAAAGAAAATTAGAAGAGCAAGCATTTCAGAAGGCTGTGTGCATATATCACATGGCACCTTCTTTTCTCAATCCCATTTTCAGCTTGGTATGAAATTTGAAGGCAGTTCTTTCCAATCAAAAGACAGTGTTGGAGTTCAGAAGTCAGAGGAAAAATTGCACAAGCAAAAACTATTAGTGCATGTCACTCCATTTATTTGTGTCCCCGTAACTTTATCAAAGTACGCAGCCTCTGAAGCAGAGTCCATGTTGCTGGGAAAAGCATGACATTTTTTGTTGCTGTTGTTCACAGACTGTTCACCACAGTATCTGTCTAAAGCTGGAATCAAAGAAATTGCCTCAGGAAACTCAGAAGCTGCTGGATGAAAGGTCAAGATGCAATCTAATCTAGTCCTACAAATTCCAGGCAGAAGTAAATTAAGAAATAACCCAGGAAAATACAGATAAACGTTATCAGGACCAAAAACAGATTTCAAGTAAATTGCAAAACCAAAAGGACTTTGAAGCACTTGTCTCCCTATAAGACTATAAATCTGAAAGATATTCTCCAGAGTTGGTAACATCTAGAGCTGGCAAGATGTCCAGCTAGCTCCGTGGATAAAGGCGCCTGGTGACAAACCTGATGGCCTGAATTTTATTCCCAGGACCCAAAAGAGAAGAGACTCCCCTAGGTCGTCCTTTGACTTCAACACGCATCACCATGGTGCATGCACACAGACACACAGACACACACACACACACACACACACACACAAAATCAATCAATCAAATACAATTTTAAAAATTAAAAAAAAAATGGGGGCTGGAGAAATAGCTCAGCAGTTAAGAGTACTGGCTGCTCTTGCAGAGGACTCACAAAGTGGCTGACCACTGTCCATAAATCCAGGTCCGGGTGATCCAATATCCTCTTCTGACCTCCATGGGCACTGCATGGCATGGATGCACTTACACTCATGAAAACAATACACTGATTCACATAAAATAAAAATAATAAAATATTGTTTTAAACTTGATCTTAAGAATTAGAATCATAGGCCAGGCATGGTGGTACATGCCTTTAATTCCAGCATTTGGGAAGCGTAGGCAGGTGGATGTCTATGAGTTCAATGCCAGCCTGATCTACATAGTGATTTCCAGGCCACCCGGCTCTACATAGTGACACTCTGCTTCAAAAAACCAACAAACAAGAGAATTTGGATCATGTTAGTTTTTCATTGCTATTGAAAACTGACTGAACTGAAAATCAAAGGTTTATACAGTACTGGAGTTGGAAGACATCTCGGAGATTTCTATTTAAAAAGTTCTAACAGTAATTGCAGAAAAATCCTGTCAACCAGGAAGACTGAGATTTAGAATGCTAAGGGAACAGATAATCGGGGCCTAAGAGATGGCTCAGAGGACCAAAGTTTCAGTTTCCGCTCACAGGATCAAAGTTTCAGTTTCCAGCACCCACATTGGTTGGTTCACAAGCACCTGTCATTCCAGTTCCAAGGGATCTAATACCCTCTTCGGGCCTCTGAGGGCACCTGTACACACATTCAAGCACATACCCACACACAGGCCCCTATATATACACATAATTAAAAATAAAACCAAGCTTTGAGAAAAAGAATATAGATAAAGAGGTAACAGTTCCTAACAAATTATCCAAAGCTGAGTGTGTGCTTGCTACCAATTAATAAGAAGTGAGACTATGACCTCCAAACCTTCAAAGTTAGGCTCTTAAAACTTTGTTATGGAATTATCAAAACCTGGGCTAAGGAAGGAAAAAAATGAGTTTTTCAATGTTAATCGTGAACAAAATGATCTCTCTCTATAAAGTAGTGATTTCCTAATCACACATTCCACACAGGAGCAAAGGTTTTCTCCTCAGTCACACAAGTGACTGGCTAACATTAAACAACACTGGCAGCCGTCACAGGAAGTCAGCTAAACAATACTGCCAAGGAGAATAGCACACAGTAGTAAAAACAACAAACAGGGGTGTCCAGAACACTGAAAGTTTTTCTGGTTTAGATACCAATTATCTTGGCTGGGGAGATAGCTCAGAGGTTGAGAACACTGGCTGCTTTTGCAGAGGACCTGGGTTCGGTTCCAAGCACCAGCATGGTGGCCAACAATGATCTATAACTCAAATTCCAGGAGATCCAATGCCCTCTTCTGGCCTCCATGGGTATTGCACACATATAGTGCATTTATATACAGACAAAAACATTCACACACACAAAATAAAAGCAAATTAAAATAAATAAATATATTAATTAATAAATAAATAATAGCTAATCCTTGTCCAGTGGGAAAACAAAGACAAAAAAAGAACTTTAAAGGATCCAAAGCACATCTTAGAGATAGTCCATTTGAATCAGACTATCCTTTCAGTAAGTTACAAATGAAATTAAAATCATGTGAGCATGTAAAAGTATAATAAGAACCAGGCACAATGGCAGTTATTTAAACTTGTAGAGGTAAACAGTTCTCTTACAGAACATTTAAAGCTTTTATATTTAAAATATTTTTAAAGATCTATTTATTTTTATTTTATGGCCATGAGTGCTTATCTACATGTATGTGTACCATATGTGTTCTTGGTAACTGCAAAGGCCAGAAGAGGATGTTGGATCCCCTGGAACTAGAGTTACAGATGGTTGTGAGTAGTCATGTGTGTGCTGGGAACCACAATTCGGTCCTCTACAAGAGTAGCCATTGTTCTTAATCACTGAGTCTTCTCTCCAGTCCCCTTAAAATATTTTTAAAAGAAAAATACTTAAAGAAATATCTTCTTTCCTTTTCCATCGGCCTTAATCAAACCTAATCTCTCTCCCTGGGACACTTAAAATCTCACACTCTGTTCTATTTGTCGACTATGGAATTATTCCACATGTCATGAGAGGATTCAAGAATTTACTGACTCGCTCCCCAAACAATAAGCATCTCTAAATAACCACCACCGTATTCTAAATCCTTTGTCTAATGCTAACTTCTACCAGAAGCTGATTATAGAGCAGAATAAATTGAACACAGGACAAAAATTTCCTGAGCTTTCTGACCAAAGCAATGTTTTATTTATTTATTTATTTATTATTTATTTATTTATTATTTGTTTATTATTTATTTATTTATTTATTATTTATTTATTTATTTTTGCAGCCATGCATGTTTTATTCTTAGCAGCTGGATCACACCCAAGCTGGTTTCAGTGCCATCATGCTTTGCAATTTTCACGGTTTAACTGAGCTTTATTCATGATAAAAAACCTGGGTTAAGAATCACCTAATGGTGCCTTATCAAAGGACAGTGGATCCAATTCACATTGCCAAAGAAAATGGTGCAAAAACCAACTTAAAAAGCCAAGGAAAGGATAGACACGTGATTAATTTAAAAATACTCACAATCGCAATGGAGCTTAGGAATAATGATTCGCTAAAGGCACAGTTTTTGAAGCTGTTTTTCTCAGGGCTGGCCAAGGAGAACGTCAGAAAGACCCTATTGTCTTACTCCTAAATTGGTGTTTTGTAAGAACTTTGAAAATTCTCCTCTGCTGACGGGTGGATGAAAAGCAAGGTGTGAGCTGAAATAGTCTGATCTTTGTTGACTTTTTATCAAGTGTTTAGTTTCTTAGGGGAGTAAGTTATAAAGCGCTTTAAAACAATGGTTTACTTATAAAACCTGTGAAATGTCAAAGCCAATAATCATAGCCCACACTTGAAAGGGAAAGAACTTGAAAAACCAGGCCTATTTGCCAGAGGTTGCGTACTCAATGACAGAGTGCATTCTCTCTGTCTCCTTGATCAAACTGTTTCATGATGCTTCTATGTAGGCTGAGTAAAATATGTGGCCAGTACTGTATTTTGTTTTTCTTTTTCATATTATGAGCTGGGGAATTAACTGACACAAATCTCAGGATAGAAAATGCAAGAAAATGACTCCATCATTTAAGAAACAGGTTTGGCTCCTATAACACAAAAGCAACTCTCTATTGTGGTTTGTCCAAAGATTAGACATAAAAAGGCATATTATGTGGATCACGGAAAAAACATAAATTAGACGGTTACAATGGTGTAGGACTATCCTCCCAACATGAAGCGGGTGGGAGCAGATGGACGGCGATGTTTTAAAATATTTTGTTTATTATTTTTATTTTATGTATGCGAGCGAATTGCCTGCATGTAGATAGGTGCACCAATGTCACACTGTGCCTGCAGAGGTCAGAAGAAGGTGTCAGATATCCTGGACCTGGAGTTACAGGCAGTTGTTAGCTTCCATGTTGGTGCTGGGAACTGAACCAGGGTCCCCTTCAAGAGCAGCCAGTGCTCTCAACTGCTAAGCCATCTCTCCAGTCCAGAATGGTGAGTTTTAAGGGCAGCCTGACTACAACACTAAATCCTATGCCAGCCCGTGCTACATAGCCATACCTTGTCTCAAAACACTAAATTTACAAAAGAAAAAAAAAAGATATATAAATGTGACAGAAATAAAAGCTCAGCAATCCTGAAGAACACACCCTGGGAGAAAGGAGGGATCATAGAAGATGAAGATGATTCCGATGATAAACCTGAAAGACTAAAAGCAGAAACACTGGAGTTCACAGCTGATAGGCTGGGTCAATAAGGACCAACACGGCCTGAATGGAGCGTTCGAAAGGCTGGTCTAAAACTAGTCATTAAAATAAACTGAAGGACCATGGCAGATATAGAAATATTCCAAAGAAAAGAGTTTTTAAAAATTATCACAGGGCCCTGAAATGTTGAAAATATTGAACAGAAAGGAGAAATGTCAAAAGGCAAATTTTAAGGTAAAAGCAACGTGACTTGGCAACCACATCGGATTTGTCAGACAACGGAGACAGATACAAAGACATCATCTTCTAACAGGCTGGAAATTCTCTTTAGAATTAACTATTTCTGAAATTAATTCACTGTAAGGGATTATTTGTGACCAAACTGAGGGCTAATTTCAAAGCATAGAATGAGTGAAAAACCTCTATTTAATCTAATCATGACTGCAAATGAAACACCATAATGAAAAAGGAAATTGGGCCTGTGAGATGGCTCAATGGGAAAAGGCATCTGCTGCCAAGTCCGATGATCTGAGTTCAATCCCTGGGACCCACATGGTGGGAGGAGAAAACAGACTCTGGGAGTTGTCCTCTCATTTACATACAAAACTTAGTGACACATGCACACCATACACACACACACACACACACACACACAAAACTAAAAATGCAATTATTCCTTAAAAAGAAAAAAAGGGGGAGCTAGAGAGATGGCTTACTAGTAAAGAGTACTGGCTGCTCTTGCAGTGGACCCAAGTTCAGTGTCCAACACCCACATGGCAGAGAACAACCATCCATAATTACAGATCCAGAGATCTGACATCCTCTTCTGAACTCTAAAGGTACTTACACGCAGGCAATATACTCATACACATAAAAATATAATAATAAAATATTTTTTAAAAGAAAAAAGATGTCATTTGCAGGAAAATGGATATACCTGAAGATGATCATATTAAGTGAATTAAATCAGTTTCAGAAAGACAAATATCATTTGTGAATCTTTGATATTTATATAGATACATAAAGTCGTGTAAGTATACAGGGCATGAAAGTCAATGAAAAGTAGTCTAGGCGGATGATGCAGATGACAGGAAAAGGAGGATCGAGAAAGGGCAGGAGGGGCATTGAGGGGAACATGGCCCAGGGACTTTATATACCTGTGTGGAAACGTCCTTATGAAATGCCGTGCTGTGTTGGATGAATGCACCCCAATAAAACAGCTATTCCACTTTCTTCACTCTTTATTCTTTAAGCTTTGGAAATGAAAACAAATCAGGAAGTCAACCAAACGGCAATGGAAACACAGGACTCGAGTGTCACCTGACCATAACACTCCTTTCCACCTCCAGACTGGCTGAAAGAAGAGAAAGATCTGAGAGTCAGTGTTGTAACTGAAACAAAGTGACTGAGGGCATCTAGAAGGGTCATGGAGCAATGCAACAGGGAACAGTTGAGGAAAGAATTCCAGAACTTTCTGAACCTTTTGAACTGTGGGTGCCTAGATAACACATAAATTCATTAAGTGAGGCACCAAAAAACTAAAAATAAAAAAGGTTTCCACTGTACACTGTACCAACAGAGGACGCTAGAACTTGACTTCTTTGAATAGAGTTTCACTTCCAACAGCTTTTAGGTACCTATTTCATCCAAAGACCAGAGCTTCTGAAAACATCTAAATGTAAATGGCTAACAACAGACAGGAAGATGTGCACAGCAACCAGTAGCATCACAGGAGCCAAAGACAGCACTGTCCGTGAAGAATGGAACAGCTAGTGTAGTCAAGATTCTCTAGAGAAACAGAACTGATAAATGAATACATGCCTTATGTGTGTGTGTGTGTGTGTGTGTGTGTGTGTGTGTGTGTGTGTGTGTGTAGGTTTACAGGATGGGGTCCGAGTCGTTCAACAATGGCTGCACCACACCGGAGAGGCTGAGAATCTGGTAGCTGCACATTCCATAAAGCTGGAAGTCTCAGCAGTCCCAACCTAGCGCTGTAGACCTGGATGATTCCTGGAGGTCTGCCAGTCTTCAGTCTGCATTGGAATTTAAAGGCGGTGGATCTACTACCAGCAGAGGAAAGTCACAGCAACAAGGTGAACTCACTAAAGAGAAGGCAAGCAGGCAGAAAGGGAACGCTCCCTTAAGCCATGACCATTGCTACGGGCTGCTGTCATATGGCAGCGCCCACATTTAGAGTGGGTCTTCCAGCTTCAGATAATCTGATCCGGAAAGTCTTTCTCAAGATGTGGTCAAGTTGACAATCAAGATTAGCCACAGGTGGTCACAAGCATGCATTCATTCAGCAGACAGATCCACAAAGACTAGTCACTGTAGGCGATAAGAAATCAATGGTGAACATACACCGTGAATATTCTCAAAGAACTGAAGGCAAATGTTGCAGAAAAATCCAGGAAGGTTAAAATAGAAACATTCTTCTCCTGGAACACTGCAGGTGTCATGGAGGTGTAAGCTGAGCCACCCGACCTCATAGGCGTGGAGACATCAAGCATGAGGCTCCTGACAAGAATCTCAGCGGGAACAAGATGGAAATGACACGGGGACAGGGAGAGAATTATTCCAGATGCACAAACCGCCACATGGGAGGCACCAAGGGCTGACTAGAACACTCAAACAGAGACAGAGGTTTCATTTTTAAACCAACTCCATGATATATTTTACAGCAGATGGGGGCTTAAAAATTAAAAATTACATTCCAATATTGATCATTTTAATTATCAATGATTTTCTCTCTATGGTATGCTTAAGTCAAATCTAAAATTAGAAGGCAATCCTTAGGCCACAGAACCCCAGTCCACCAGAGAGGATGAGGAGAACACAAATAAATAGCACAATGTGCTTGATAGCGATGACTGTGCATAGGTCCAAGTGGCTATGGAAGAAGAGAAAAAGGAATCAATCGCTTAAACCTGGCTTAGCAGCGCCTTCAAGGAATACTGAAGAGAGAGAAGTAAAGAGCCTTAGGGATGGAAAAAGAGCCATGATGTGACAGAAGCATGAGCTGAGCACAGCGTTTACAAGAAAGGATAGTGTGATTTAAACTCATCTAGTCAGGATGATCCGTGCACATTTTATCATACCATCGAATAACGTCGGAACAGCATTATCCTGGCAGGACAGCCGACATACGAAATTCTTATCTGCATCTCGCCAGCTCACAGGGACAAGGAGGCTCCGTGGGAAGAGCCAGTGCTACTCTTGGAGAGGACCCAAGTTTGATCCCTAACACCCATGCTGGACAGCTCACAACTGCCTGTAACTCCAGCTCCAGGGGATCCAATGCCTCTCTCCTCCCCCGAGGCACCTGCACCCACATGCACAAACCCCCGCATAGACACATACGTGTACATAATTTAAAGTAACATGAAAATTTTGAGGGGAAAGTAATAATTCATATTAATACCTATATTCAGACATTATTTTTGTGGTAGCAATTCATAAAATTTATCATAAGGGCTTTAAAATCTCGTGTGAAATCTATTATATGCATTTCATCATCTTCTTCAATGAAAGAAAAAGGCAGCTTCATTTGGGTAATTGGGCAATTGTCAAATGAATTTATTGGAGAAGAAAAGCAGAGAGAAACGACTCTACCAGAATATTCACAAATAACCTTTTTCTTTAGAAAAATAAGTCTTCAAAAATAACTGCTTTTAAAAAAATAACTGCTTTAATTCACCATCAATTCAGCAATTAAAAAAAATAAGCTCCTCTGGTGATAATTTGAGACACAAATAAGGTCTAAGCAGAATGAGGAATAATGGCTCCCGCTTGCCTTTGGAACAGGTGTGGATTTGATTCCTGCAGAGACAGTTTCTGTTATCTTTCTTTCCCTTCTCCAACCTCAACTGGAAACAAGCCTAGTGTCACTGAAGCTAACAGCACATAGTTGTAAGTCCTCACTCAGGCACACAAGCTTAGGAAACTGGGTCACCAGGTTGCCAGAGGGACTCCAACCATCTGTCTGACAACTTTGTATGACTTCCTCCTCCCTGGGATCCCATGGTACAATGCCCAGTAAGCACGATAAGAGAGAGAGAAAGGTTAACAGAGCTTTCTGTCAAAGTATCAAAAATGCTTGATCCAAGTCACCAAGATAGGAGGAAACTCAGGTAACTCAATCCTTCCACAGCCAACACACTAGTCAATAAGTCAATAAATATTTATTTAGAATCTTCTCTGTGTACAGAAATAATTGGCTAATTGTTTCAATCATAGTCTGAACCAAACATCCAAATAGAATTTAAAAGGAATTTTTTGATTCTGCTACTAAACAAGTAGGCTCTCTGTGATGCAAATAAAGACTATCTGTTTTTGAAACAGATAGTTATGAATCTTTCATTCATAGTGGCTAACTAGAAACCCATGAGCCAAACACATTGTGAGGATCATTTCAGTGGTGTGTAATTTGAGAGGTATGTTAGAAAGGTTGAATCCAGGGAAGGGGATGAGGCCAAACTATTCTTTACTGTCAGTGAAACACAAATGAAATTTCACAACTTTGGAATTTATATGGACACATTAAAGTTACTCCTATTCAAAATTCAAGGTAATGGATTTTCTCCCATCCTTAAAAGTTTAATATTTTTACAATCATTCTGAAGCCTTTAATATGGCCTCATCTTATGAATAAAAGCTTCTTTCTTCCTAAAGTTTCCAGGAGAAAAAACTGAATAGTGTATATAAAAATAACATCAACTATACTTGTCTGATCTGATAGTAAGTTGACCTTAATGGTTGAAAATCTTACAAAAGGAAAAATCGTATACTATAATTTTTCTCAAGGCTTCCAGATAAATAATCCTTTGTGTGGGTATTATAAAATTATCATAATTTGGAAATAGACTGATTTATTTACAATATCAATATACATGGAAAAATATAATACCTACATATTTGAACAGAAAAATGTGAATAACAATTAAGGAGAAAGACAGCAAAACCACAAAAGTTATTCCTAACCAGATAGGATTTGATTTTAACGATACTGAAATTTTACTGTTTTCAAAATAACCTACTTCCTACCCAGTTAAGACCAAAGATGATCAGAGTGCCAATTACTCATTAGTTTCAAACTTGCACACTGCCCAAACGTGGCCATCACTGTCACAGACACCATGAATGTCTGCTTTTTTTCAGACTTCCTTTCCCATGACCAAGGTCTTGCTGGGCAGTGAGAAGTTTCATTAGTAATTGAAATGATACAAAAATTATGAAAACTCACTTTTTGTTTTATTTATTTATTTTTATTTGTATGAGTCCTTTGCCTGAATATGTGTAAGTGCACCATGTCTGTGCAATGCCTGCAGAGGTCAGAGAGGGGTCAGATCTGCTGGAACTGAAGTTATGGATGATTGTTAGACATCATATAGGTGCTGGGAATTGAATCCAAGTCCTCTGCAAGAGCAGTCAGTGCTCTTACCCACTGAGCCATCTCTCCAGGTCCCAAAACTACACTTTTTGACTGAAGTCCTCTCAGGGTCGAAGAAGGCTACCAGAGGCAGGGGCCAGAGAATGGGGCAGAGAGAGGAGGAGGAAGTGGGTTGGAAAAGGGGAGGAGAAGGAAATCCCATAGGGTTATTTATCTGCTTCAAGACAGAGAGCAGCACAGCTTAAGATAAAGTTGAAAAGTGTGAAGTGCGGTTCAGTGCAGGGGTGTTATAGTAAATAGGGCTGAAACTTTATTTACTTTTATTTGATTTGATTTATTATTATTTATTTCAAAAGTTAAGAAGTATCAAAAACTGAAACAACAGTAAAATAAAGATGATATTCCAATCTATCTGTAACTTTACAAAGACAGTGAACACACCAGTGTACAAATTAGACCTGGTTATTCCTAAATTTCAGTAAAGTTCTCTATTCTTTTTTATTTTCATTTTTGTATTTACTTATTTTGTGTGCATGTATGCACACACACACACACACACACACACAATGTGCATGTGGAGGTCAGAGGACAACTTGCAAGAGATGCTTCTCTCCCTCTATATACATGTGGGTCCCAGGGATTGAACTCTGGTTGTCAGGCTTGGCGGCAAGCACCTTTCCCTGCTGAGCTATCTTGTTGGCCCCTATTGTTCCTTATACTCTGTTGGTGAGGCTTGGCTTCAAACACTATTCATTTAAAAATAGAAATGACAGTTATTTAGGTAAATCCATGAGTTAATACACATATAATATCAAGGGTCATTTTCCTCAACGATTAAAAAACAACTCAGCAGTCACATGTGTGAGCCCCACAGCTCTGCATGAGTATCATGTGAATGACGCTACAAGAATTGGCCCAATGGCCAGATTTTTATCACAGAAAGAATTCCACTGCTTTTCAATTATTCAGAATCTAGCCAAGCCTGACAGAAGACCTAAATAAAAGAAATACCAACAAAATGTTCTGTCTTGACTGTAATGCTCTTCTTGGGTAACATGTGTATAATATAGTCTAGTTTAGTGTTGAAAATAGACTGTTCAGGAGCAGTTCTGATAACATAGATAAATATAATAAAATCATAAAGGGAACTCAATGCACTGGCAGTTTTCCAAAGCAGCATCCTTAGATTCAAGAGGAATAGATTGAAATTCTCACACACATACACACACACGCACACACACATGCACACGTAATTTGTTATGAGTTAAGCTTTTAAGACACATTGGGAAGAGAGACGGGCGATTACTTACACATATGCACAATGCAAACAAGCTCAGCACACCTTTTATTAGGGAAAGGGGAAACGTTTACAGAGACACAGAAATGGACTCTTTTCTTCCACATATGGATGGAACAATCATCTGCAGGGCTAGCATGGGCTAGCAGAAACCAAGTCATTTATAAATCACACTACTCACAAAATCCATGATCCCTCCATCACCCTCCACCTAAAAGGAAACCAAAGCAAGATTTTTAAACACGACAGATCATCATTCACAACCCAAGTAAGTGTATCTTCGATGTCATCACAAATCCGTATTTCCTTTTAAATTTTAAAACTTCGGGCCTGCAAGATGGCTTGGAGAATGAGGATGCTTTCTGCCAAGCCTGATGACCCGAGTTCAATCCCTAGAACCTACACGATGAAAGGAGAGAATCAATTCCTCAGGTTGTCCTCTGACCTCCACACATACAGACACACACACATAAATAAATAAATAAATAAGTAAGTAAGTAAATAAATGAATAAATAATAGGTCAGTAAATAAGACAAATTACATAAAACCATCATGTGGTACATTTACTTCTAAAATCAATATTACCTCTGAATGTCAGAATCATTATAGAACATGAGAATAAAGTGCATTAAAAAGTCTTTTCAAAAGGGACACATTTCACACTTACTTTCCTTTATGGCCTTGTGTTTTCACTTGTACTCTTTTCAACAACTTAATTTCTAGTGGAAACCACTGCATGCAATTATAACATTATAAAAATATAAATATTAGAACAAACAGGAACAATTATAGTATCATAACCACAAGTGTATTTCAGACATTGAAAATGATTTGTTTTTCTATTATATCAACAAATATTCCAAAAATATGTACATATTTTGAGAAGAAAGACTAATTTACAGAAGGAATATTATTATGGTACAAGCCAGGTAAGGTGGCCCACATCTTTAGTCCCAGCACTTGGGAGGCAGGGGAACATGGATCTCTGTGAGTTTGAGGCTAGCCTGGTCTACATAGTGAGTTCAAGGCCAGCTGGGGCTACAGGGAGATCCTGTCTCCAAAAAAAGACGCCTCCCCCCGCAAAAAGAAGGAATATTCTGATGATACAAATATAACAATTTCTAAATAAAATCAAATTAAATAGCCTTCTAAAAAACTTTAAAATTCTTTCCCTTTAAGTACAAAGTTCTCTTTCATTGATCTTTTTTCTTAGCTTATTTTTTTCCTTTGTGTTTCTCTTCTCTTACATTAAAAGCACAATCTTCATCTACCAAGTTCTTACCTCTTATCAAATACAGACTTCATTTAACAAATGACTTCAGCACATTCTTAAGTGTGATGGTCAGATTCTGTTGAGAAAGTGTTTTGGCTCAAAGTTCTTGATCGGCTAGAACTCCAGTTGCTCCACTACTGACAATCACATTTTTTTACTTGTCCTTCTACTAAATATAAGAGTGGTTTGACATGGAACCTGCAATTTCACTTTCTACTTCTTAAGTCTCATATAGTCACTTGACAAGACTGAAAAAGAGCAAGTTTCTGGCGGAGCAAGTTTCTGGTTAGAAGAAGCACACAGTCAACTTCAACAGCTTTGATTCTAATTCTCACTTTCTATGGTATAATGAATGGTCTCATACTGTTACTTGTTAAAATGGAGACTAACTGGTTGTTCACTCCTCTGTCAGCTCTGAATGTGAGACTGTGCACAGTTCCCATCACACCCATCACAATGACCCATTCAATATCCCTCACATACATGTCTGCCTGGGATGCCCAGGCCTCCACCTCGTATGCTCATTCTTGACCTCACATCATCCAGTAAGAGAACTCCAACTTCCTTGGGCATAGAGAGCCCCTCCTTTCTTACTATGCACTGGCCTAAGTACACACAAGTATGCACACATGAACACATATATACACACACACACACATTTTATCCACTTAATGTTCTCCTCCAATAACTTTACCAAGTAAATACTACTTCCATTCCCAGTGGTTAGAGAAGAAATTAAGGCTCTCTGATTCCAAAGTGCATTGCCTACTTTTAAATTATTTATTTATTTATTTTTATATTATGTGTATAAGTGTTTTGTGTGCACATATTAAGTGTACCACAAGCATGCAATTCAATGCTTGCAGAGGTCAGAAGGAGGCATCAGATTCCCTGCAGTTATAGATGGTTGCTAGCTGCCATGTGGGTGCTGGGAATCAAACCCAGGTCCTCTGCAAGAACAGCCAGTGCTCTTAACCTCTGAGTCATCTCTCCAGCCCCATTACCTATATTATAAGATGTAGTTTCTCCATGCTGCAGCAAAGTAGCTATCTGGCTGCCTCCAATCCAGGGCCTGTCAATGACGGAAAGCAGAGATCTCGCCTCATTCACTTTCATACTCCACTGTCTGGCACAGAAGAGACACATGACAAATATCAATTAATTATGAATGAACAAGTGAAATGTAATAATGTTTCCACTTTCTATGTGAGGAGAAACTCTTCCCCTTCTAAACATCTGTTAAAAAGTATGATACTAAGTGCTACTTCTGCTCGGCATTCACATTGTGAGCCTGTGAGATACACGATGTGATGTTCCAGGAGACACAGATGGCAGAGACGCAGCTCAAGAAATTCAAAATTCAACTAGAGAAAGAAGGGAACAGTCACTAGCTAGTGTGTCCATCACCTGTGGTGTGTCTCCTAATTCCACAAAATTCCGTCTTTTGAATCTCATTCTTTATAAACACATTCCAACTCCACAAATCTCTAGGTTAATGGGACACAGAAAAAAATTCAGGAAAACCCTCATACTGTTCTACTTTCTGTGTGTGTGTGTGTGTGTGTGTGTGTGTGTGTGTGTGTTTATGTACACACGAGTTTGCTATCCACGGAAACCAAAAGAGGCAAAAGAAGGCAATGGAACCCTAGGAGCTGGAGTTATAGGTGGCTGTGAGCCATCTAATGTAGGTACGAAGGCTGCTGTGCGTGCTGGCGGCGGCACCTGGGTGGTCTGCAACAGCAGTATGCGCTCTCAGCCATTGAGCCATCTTTCTAGTCTCTTTTGTGAGAAACATACATAGTGAAGAATACATGGGTTTGGGAAGATGATCAAAGCTCCCATCCCATCACTATCCCTTTATTCCCATGTGAACTGTACACAAGTCCTTTTATTTTCCTGAACCTATTGTTTATATACAATATGGAAATAGAGAGATTTTCCCAAAGAGCTCTTGAGAAAATCAAAGATAATGTACCTAACACCCGCCACACCTGTCAGCCTCTCTAGATGATTCTTAAAGGCTAACTTTCATTTAACGATATAACTACTTTGGGTTGCAATGTCAATAGTGCGAGCAAGTTTGTCAAAAGAGGCACTTGATTAAAAAAAAAACACTTGTGTGAGGAAGAAGAGCCTGGGATAAGATTCGAGAGCTTATACTGCAGTGAAATTTTGGGTTTCTGGGTAGTGCGTGTACCATCTGTCTGGCACAAGTACACCTTGAAAATCCTTTATTCTAGATCCTCATTGTGAAAGAAATCAAACTTTATAATTTTCCATAGTAAGATCTAGAAGAACCACAAGATGTTCCTCTGCACAGACAATTCCACTGTCATAAAGCGGAGCCTGAGTCAAGACGAGGAAGAGAACCACAGACCATGTCTGCAAACCGAACTCAGCACAGAGTATGTTAGAGGACATCTAAGTTCCCAGGCCATCAACTGTGGAAATGTATTTAAAGCAACCAAATAAAAACATTTTCCTTTTCATTTAAGCCCAATTTATAATCTGTTAACTTAAAAGAAATACATCTATTTGAACTGGTTGCAACTAGACATCCATGGGTAAAATTAAACTACAGATAGACTGTATTCTTTCACAAGTTTAGCTCAACATGCAAAAGATGGAAACTTTTAGAGAGCGTGAAAGACAGATCTGAGCCTCAGCACCATTTCTCAAAGCCTCTGTGCCATAAGAGACAAAAGATGAGGAGGAAGTCCAAATTAACTACTAGCTTGTGCTGACATGGAGGCCAAAGGAATAGAAACATGAAATGTAGAGAGACACCGCCAACTTAAGAGCTCCACCGGACTCATCCACACAGGGACTGTTCATCCTCAGCCTAGGGAATTCTAAACTTCTGTTCTCAGTTGTGACCCAGTGATGGATGCACAACAAACCATCTCCTCTGTGATCTTAATGGAAGAACGAAAAAATGACTAAAAGAGGGCCAGAGTGATGGCTCAGCTGGCAAAGGCATTTGTAGCCAAGCCCGATGTCTTCAGTTTGATCCCCAAAACCCACACAGTTGAAAGAGAGAAGTAACTCTTGAAAGTTGTCCACTGACTTCCACACACGCACTGTGACAAGTGAGGGCCACCACACACATATAAAAATAAACAAATAAACAAACTAATAAACATAAAGTTTAAAAAAAAACAGGTGGCCTTGAGTTTTCAAATATAATACTGAATTGTCATGAAATTGATATACTTACCTTGACAAAATTTAAAACATAGAGCTGGAGAGGTGGCTCAGTGGTTCTGTGGTTAAGAGCACCAGCTGCTCTCGCAGAGGATCCAGGTTCAGTTCCCAGCACCCACATGGTGGCTCACAGCAATTTGTAAGTTCAGTTCCAGGGGATTCATGCTTTCTTTTGGCCTTTGGTGGGCATTGCATGTGTATAGTGCACTTACTTACATTCAAGCAAGAGTCATCTACTAAAAGTAAATAAATAAATAAATAATTCTTAGAAACTTTTAAAACGGGGGCTGGAGAGATGGCTCATCGGTTAATAGCACTGGCTGCTCTTGTAAAGGACCTGGGTTTGACTGCCAGCACCTACATGGCAGCTAACAACCATCCTAACTCCAGGTCCAGAGGATCCACGCCCTCTTCCGACCTCCAAGGGCATTGCACAACACAGGTATGCTTACATATGTGCAGGCAACACACTCATACACATAAAAAATGAACTCCAGGACAATGAGAGACCCACCTCAAAGGAGGTGGAGGGCATTCCAGAGTGTGACACACCTGAGGTGGTTCTCCAGTCTTCACACACAGGCCTGCACACATGCACACACACATATGCACACCGTACCTACGCACAAGTATACCTGCACACCTATGAACATACATATACACGAATTTCAAAAGTTTTTAAACATCTAGCTAAACATGGTTACTCGCACCTGAAATCCCAGCATTGAATCATCATGAGTTTGAATCAAGCCTGTGCTACATAGTAAGTTCCAGGTCAGTTTGAACAACATGGAGAGATGGTGACTCAAAAACAAAACAGGAGAAACAAACAAACAAACAAAAAATCTCCTCTGAAAATTACTTCGTTAAAAGAATAAAAAGATGAGACAATCTTGCACAAAACAGTTTCAAAACACGTCTTTCACAAGTTCTTGTATACAAAATATGTATTTATAAAACTGTTAGGGGCCAAGGAACAAATGAATCAGCAAATATTGGCATGCATGAGACCCCAGTTTCAATCTCCAGCACTAAAAAAAAATATTTTTTTTCATTTAAAAACTCTTTTAAAAATATTCAAAACAACCCCATTAAAAAGTAGGCAAAATGTGGGCCAAGTAGTTAAGAGCACATACTGTTCTTGCAGAGAACCAGAGTTCTGTCCCCAGCACCCAGGCAGCTCACAACTCTCTATAATTCTACCTCCAGTGGGATCCAATGCTCTTGGCCTCTGAGGGCAACTTCACTCATGAACACAGAGACACACATAGACACATACAGAATTTAAAAATAATAAATCTTTAAAAATATAATTAAGTATGTAAAAGAACGGAACAGATACCTCATCCCCCAAAATATATGTAGAGAAGACAGTATATGAAAAGATGCTAACTGACCAATGTTATTAGGGAGTTGCAAATTAGAACAACAATGAAATATTGCTATGCACCTATTATAATTAATAACATAAAAGGGAGGGGGACTAAGTGCTATCCAGGATATAGAATGATAGGAACTCAGATATCCCGGGTGTGAATGCAAAGAGGCAGCAACCAGCCACTTTGGGAAAGAGTCTGAAATTTCTTACAGAAAAACACCTAGGTATTTATTCAACTGTTTGAATGATTACATCTACTCCATACCCTACACGTGAATGTTCACAGCAGCTGTATCCATGGTTATCAAAAACCAGAAGCAACCAAGATGCCCTCAGTAGATGAATAGTTAAGCTGTAATCTATCCACCCAGTGGGGTTCTGTTAAGCAATGAAAATAAATGAGATTTTTGACCTACAGAAGACATGGGTACCCTTAAATACATATTGCTAAGTCAAAGAAGCCAGCAGGGTGAGGTTACAGGGCATCTGGAAAAAGGCAAAACTATAAAGATGATAAAAGGTCACTGATTTTCTGGGGATGGGACAAAGGAGGTGATGGGGTGACGCACAGGAAACTTACTATGTCAAAATTATTCAATATGATACCATGATCTATAGTGGTACGTCAAACCCACAGGACTTTACTGGACAGAAGGTTCATCTTAATGCATGTAATAAAGTAATTTATAAGGTTAAGGGATCCCAAGAAGAAAAGCAGACTGTAATCTAAGAATGAAACTATAAGTGTATATAGCAATCTGATGAAAGAGGGCAGAAGGAAGAGCTACCTAGCCAACCGCAAAAAATGCACGGTGATGGAGATTAAAAGCAAAAGCAGACAGAACTGCGTGTAAGCATTGGACTCTAGTTGAAGTAGTTTCTTGTGATGCCATAGTTATCAATTCCAGTACTGCTAATTGTGTATAATGAAAATGAGCAACTGAATAGAGCGTGTATTGGAGCCAGGTTTCCCTTCCCTGTCACAGTGAGTTGACAGATAAACAGGGAAGAAACTGGCATGATGTCCTACTAACAGTAGGATTCGTGTTGGCTTAACATAGATCACTGCAGCAATACTGGAGCCTGTACAGAAATTTGGAGAGCTATATCCATAGACTGGGGTTTGTGTTAACACATGTATTTCCTTCTTTTTCGATGAGAGAGCCCAGAAGCAATGATCTACCAGTACTGAGTACATCCAACACCCAGATCTTGGTTTCTTTTATGGGTAGAAGGTTCAGAACAGGATTGCTCAGGCTGTCTTTGAACTCACAACCCTTCAACTTCTGCCTCCAGTGTGTTGAGATTCAAAGCATACGCTACCATGCCCTCCTAAGACCTCTGTTTCTGATACAAATCTCTAACCAAAGGAACCAAAATCTTTGAGGAAATGGCTGATTCTAGAACTGGCATGGGATACACACAAAAGGAGTGTCCTAGCTTGCCTTTAATTTCTGTGGCAAAACACTCTGACCAATACTAACTTGGAGAGAAAAGGATTTATTTGGCTTACATCCCGCAGGTTAGAGTTCATCAGAGGGAGCCCAAGGTAGGAACTCAGGGCAGGAACCTGGAGCCAGGAGCTGAAGCACAGGCCGTGGAAGAATGCTGCTTACTGGCTTGCTCCCCTGGACCATGCTCAACCTGCCTTTTTATACCATACAGGACAACCTGTATGATATACAGTGGGCTGGGCCCTCCCACATCACTCAACAATTAAGAAAATGCCCCACAGACATGGCCACAGGGCAGACCAGTGGAGGAAAATCCCCACTTAAGGCTCCCTCAACCCAACTATATCACGTTGACAACTAAAGCTACCCAGCACAATGATCCTGGAGCATCTTATAATACCAGAAAGTAGAGACAAACTCTTTTTTAAGTCACATGGATAAGGGTATGTCAACTGGACCCAAGAATAATACTATAAGAATTTGGGCATCAAAATAAGTAGGACTGGATTATAATCCAAAGAATAAAATACTATGCAAGAGTATAGACTAATATAAGTTAGCAAGTGAATAACTAAGTGAAGGAGAGAAAAGTCTCTCAAATAAAAACATTAAAAATGGTATAGAAATAAAAATAAATACTTCACCCTAAGGAGGGAAGGAACCATAAGTCTCTACTCCTTAGACACTGGCTGGGATCAGTGACTCCAAGTCCACCAGAGAGAAAGAGAAAAAACCAGGAATTCAGCAGTGGAAAACTCTATCTCCACCAGAGATCAAGATGGGTATCAACTGCAATAACTCTGCTGATAGTGTTTACTCATGACGTGTGATGAAGACAGTCCTTCACCCTGTTCTCTTCCAGCCCAAAGTTCCCTACCTCTGTCCTTCTGTTGTTGCATTGTTTTGTGCCAGAGTCTCACTCTACAGACCATGTGAACCTAGAACTCACCATCATACCAGTTTATAATCGAATCTAACCACAGGAGAAAAAACAAGAAAGAAATTAGAAAGGGAAAACATCCTGCAAAATCCAGGACGCCTCACAACAGCCAAGGTCATCAAAAACAAGGAGAATGTGAGAAACAACCAGAGGCAACAGAAACCTCACAGATGTGACAACTGAATGTAACGTGGTGTTCTGAATGGTAGATCATGAAACAGAAAAGAGGCCTCGGATAAAAACTGGGAGGACCTAGGGGTATGGCTCAGGGGTGGAGTTTATGTGCATGAGACCCTAGGTTCAACTGCAACCACCAACCAACCAACCAACCAACAAAAAAGGACATGCAGCTAAAATAACTATGAACCTTAACTAAAATACTACACCAATAATGACTCCTTAATTGTATCCAATGTTAATATAAGTAGCTCTTGGGGAGCAGCTGTTAGAGTTCCATACAGGAAATTCCCTGTACTATTTCTGGACCTTTTTTGTAACCTAAAACTGTTCTTAAAAACTACAGTCTGCTATCTAAATTCTTTTTTTTTTTAATTTGTGGTATGTGTATGTGTGTGTGTGTGCATGTGTGTGTGTGTACATGTGTGTGCAGCTGACCCTGGCTGGGGCTTGCCGTTTTGGTTAACCCATCTGGCCAGCACGTCCCTGGGCTCCACCCCTCTCCCCCCTCTGGCAACCTGCAGAGGCACGCCCAGCTTTGCATGTGGGTGTTGAGATCTGGACTAATGCGCCATCTCCCTGGCCCTGCAGTTAGCTTTTCTAAAATCCCTTTTGGAACTGTATCTTGGAAAGACTAAAAGACACTACAGCCCAGACCTGAAAAATTCTCCCCTTGTAAATATCCAACTCACAGTGTTTGCTATGACTCCACTGGAGTGTTTTTTAAGAAAAATAGTTTCAGTTCCTCACAGCTGCAAACAATTTTGTGCAGTAATTCCCAGCAGGGATGCACTATATAGCCAAAGTACGTTGACTATAGTTTCATTCTTTCCCCTCTGTTAGCCCTCACAGATGTCTGAGTATTTGTAAGCTGTTCTTAACATTGGTTGTCTTGTAGAGTGACCAATAACTACCAAATACACTTAATACAACTTAGAAAAAGCTGACCTAAAATTTACAGAAAAAAAAATCAGTGCTAAAGTGCATCCAATAAAACTTCGAGAAAGTCAACAACTTGAAATCTGGATGTTACAGCTTCCTAGTCAAACCTGGATCATCTGAGCTGCTTTAGGAGGAAAGCATGTAAAAGAAGATACTTGGGGGAATAGAAAGGTGTGAGAAAGAGGGATTGGAGAGGTGGAGAGGTGGCTCAGTGGGTAAGAGCACTGGCTGCTTTTCCAGAGGACCCAAGTTCAATTCCCTGCACCAACAGGGCAGTTAACAGCTGTTTTAACTCCTGTTCAAGGGGATCCAACACCATCGTCTGACCTCCTCAGGCACTGCATGACATGGGTGCACTTACATACAATCAGGCAATACACTCATACACATGAAATAAAAATTAATAATAATAAAGTGAGAGATAGGACCTGTAGTGGGGGTGGGGTGGGATTAAGATTGAAACATTCTACATAAAAACATTGAAAGTGGAGAGTAACTATCCTGCCACAAAGTAGCAAGGTGCTGGTGACTGAAGAGAAACAGTGCAGATAAAACCTGGAATCAGGAAATGGCTAGATGTACAAACAAAATGAATCATTACCTTTGATCACAAATGAGTGAAATGCTCAAAAGTAGACACCTGCTTCCGGGTGGGGAATTTTTAAAATGACCCTAAATTCAGTTTCACTGAAAGTATTCCTCACTACTAAGGAAAGGCTAAAAATCGCTAATTCCGATGGTACTCCATAGCTTTGGGAAATGAAAAAAAAAAAAAGTTATAAAATGGGTACTTCAAATACTGTGAGCAAAACTTGTCTCTGAATTCTAGGATTTAAAGCACATTTTCCTTTCCTTCTTCTCTCCTGCTATGAAGTAACTTGTGGAATTTTACAGTCTTAATCTAGATACGCTTCAGGAATTGTGTCCTATGCACACTTACTGCACTGTGACACATCTTAACCAACCCTCTATTTGAGAACTATATAGTTGTTTTAACCTGAAGACTGTGTGTGTAAACCCATCAGCCAAAAATTTCCCAAAACACCAGCAATTTAAGAACTATACCACTATGCCCAAGAAAGTCCAAATTCAATCTTAAAAAAAATAAATAAAAATAAAAATCTTCAAGCGGGCAGCAAGATGTCAATAACTTTAATTTCCATAGATCCACTACCTCATGATCTACAATCCTACGCAATGAGAGCACGCTTTCCAAACCCAGAGAGTCATACAATGGCATCCTCTCAAAGGAAAGAAATTAGAAAGCAGTGCGCTTTAATATAAAGCAGCCTTCCTGGAATCCTAATTCCATCTCCTCCCCAAATGGCACAGCCAGAAATCAAACTATTCGCACACATCCGAAACCTAGTTGTATTTGAAGGCTGCCCCGGGATTCGCTATTTTGTCTCTTTCTGTCATTATCTGAGGCAAGAAGTAAAACCTTTGAAAGAAAGCTATCCTACATTTCCTGAAACATGTGCTCAGGGAAGACTCCTACCGTGCTGCCTCGCGGATCCAGATGTCTACGGATTTCAAATCCTAACCCCAAGGAGTCCTGCCCCGGCGGGATGCCAGCTGTATTCTGGTACTGGAGGGTGAGAAGGATTTGAGCAGCATGGCGCGAGAACGCTTGGTGCAAAGACTTCGCAGGCGTGTAGCCATCAAAAGGGGTGGGGGGAAAGGAATCAGAGCGAGGGACGTCTCTCCATGGGTGTGGAGCCCTCCAAAGCCCCCATGACAGCGATGGGAGAGGCCATCTTCCCAAAAGTAAAATGGTGTTAGGAAAGTGATCGAGCCCAGAAAGGAAAGTCAACAACCATTAGAAATTGACAACTATGCGAACACTGCGAGCCCCCTAACAGGAGAGGGCACAGGATGACGGGTCCCTTATGCCTACGGGTCCCTTTGGAGCTCCCTACTTGGGTCGGAGTGAGAGGCGCTCTGAAAGCCTCAAGCCCAAGACAATAAGCCGTGACCCCAGTCCGGGTGTGCCAAGCTCAGGTGTGTCCGCGGAAACCCAGGTGAGTGGGGTGTCTCGGGGACCTCGCGAGCATCCGCGCCCACCCGGGATAGAGCAGGGCGCGGCGGGCGCGGGGCTCCCGGGGCTCCGGGGAGCGCGCGGGGCAGCCGCGGGGACGCGCCGGGGAGGCAGCGCCCGCGCACACCTGGCCGCCGACACCAGTTGCAAGCGAGCGGTCAAAGTGGACCCCGGCGGGCGCGGCGCCTGGCACCGCTCGGGTCGCGGCACACAAAGGCGATCTCGGAACACCGAGAGGGAGTCCGCGTCGCCGGATCCCACCGGGGGACCCACGGCGATGCCCCCGGGGCTCTTACCTCGGACCCGCCCTGCGAGACACCGCTCTCCCCGCCGGGTGCCGCGACCTCCCCAAAACGAGATGGGAAGCGACGGAGCAGGCAGATCGCGGGCTGGAGCGCGCCCTCCGGGTCGTGGGCAAGCCGCCGGCCGTGCCCGCTGCAGAGGACGGTCCGGGTTGCACCGTGCCCGCCCCGCCTGGGCAGTCTGCGCGGGCCACTCGCTCGCGGCCGGAGCCAAGCGCGCGCTGCGCATGCCCAGCAGCAAGCTGGGAACGCGCGCCTCGCAGCTTGGCCAGGAGAGGGCTCGCTCTCCAGTGTCTTCCAAGCAGGGGGGTCTCTGGTGGGGACCCCGGGGCCCTGAAGTAAATCCCCCGGGCAAGGTGGGTGCGACACCAAGCAGCGGAGGAGCTGGGGTGCGGTGCCAACCAGGTGACCCAGGCAGCGATCCCTGGCACCCAGAATCGCAACCCGTTTCCCGACCAGACGTGCCCTAGCAGGACAGACTGGTAACCTCAAGAGCATCGCCCCTGGCAAGAGTGATGCTCCTGGAGAAGGGAGCGTTCCAGTGACTGCGACCCTGACCCTGCTTCATGACTGTCAGTCACTGCATCACTCTGACAGGTTAGGGTCTTTCCCAGCTACCAGCAGGGTGCCCACCTTCTCCTGGCCTCGGACCTGTATGACTTGGTTTCTTCCCCCGGCCCCCACATGCGATGTGCTGCTGGTACCCAAGGGCCTCCATTGGGCCCAGAGAGGCTCCAAATCCGGAGGTCTCTGGCTGCAGCCAGCAAGCCCAGACCCGCCTCAAAGGCGCCTTGGATTCCATTTTTCATGTGAGTTCTTGCCAGGAACCGGTGAAGTTTCAAGCGGTGAAGGATCTTTCGTTCTTTGCCTCTTCCACAGTAGCCAACGCTCATCACCTCAGTTTTCTGAGAATCCGCCCGCCTCCTCTCAGGAACATGGCATTTCTTCCCTTTACAACATCTCGGTTCTCATAGCTACTCTTCCAAATACCACAACCCTTCTAACTTTCAGGTTGCTTGATTTCCCCAGGCCCCAAAGACTATAAGCCTTAAAATGAGTTGCCTTTATTATACCTTTTCAGCACTTTAGGAAAGTGCTGTTCAGAATTTTCCTTCTTTTTATCAGTTGTGATGTCAGAATTAAAATCCAGGTCCACCTACTCTGAAGCTCACGTCATTTGCTTTATCAATCAACTTCCTTTAAAGTATATACTGGTCCTGGTCTAACCTTAGGATTCATACAAAATTCATGTTATTCTTCACAGATATTGCAAGCCTTGACATAGTAGACACAAACTATTAAATAGACAACAGAAGCTTACTTTCTCTCAAATATTTTCTCCTTTCGCTGTTCCTCAAATGACTTAGTGACCCATCAAAACCACTCCCTACCCTGTGTGGGGGTTGAATGAGAATTTCCCCTCATAGACTCCAAGTAATTGAACACTTGATCCCCATTTGGCGTCACTGTTGAGGGAGGATCATGGAATCTTGAGGAGGTCTGGCCATGCTGGAGGAAACACATCATTGAGTGTGTGTGTTGGGGAAGGGGTGTTGAGAATAGCTAGCCTTGTCCGGTTTCCTGTCTGTTGCTCTCTACTTCCTGTGCCTGCTTGAAGATCTGAGCCTTTAGCCTTCTGTTCCTGCTGCCTCCTGCGACCATACCTCCCCACTACGATGGGCTTTTATCCCTCTGGAACCCTAACTCCAATAAACTCTTCCTTCTATAAGTTCCTTTGGTCATGATGTTTTACCACAGCAAAAGAAAATACACCTTACATTAAACATGCTTTGATTTTTTTCATTCTGCCCCTTAAATTCTGAATTCACTTACAAAAATATTACAACATCCAATAGTAGGTGGGGAACTGAGTCACCAAATGATCATTGACCCCTTTGATCCAAGCAATGCTCCCAGTGAGACACCCCAAGCCTTTTGGCATGCCGACTGCCTAGAGTCAAACAGAACAGGTCTCTGAAATTAAAGCATAACTTCTACCTGGTTAACACAGGCTGTATTTCTATGTTTTTTTCAACTTTTTATTTATTTAATATGTATGAGTGTTATGTCTGTATGTAAGTGCACCCATGTTGTGCCTGCCACAGAGGCCAGAAGAGAGCATCAGATCCTGTGGAGCCGGAGTTACCGGAGGTTGTTAGCAACCATATGGGTGCTGGGATTTGAACCCAGATCTTCTGCAATAACAGAACTCTTATTGCTGAGTGATCTTGCCAACCCTGTGTAATTCTATATGTTTAAACCTTAATTTTTTCCTCTAATTTTCATCTTGTTTTAGGGCAAGATGATCATTTTTAATCATAACTTCTGTAAAATTTAGGAATATACTTTTTTGTCTCCATTCAAATAATCTGGCTTATAATTTTGCTAAGAACCTATATCAAATTTATCTAATTTTTATTGCATTTTTATTTATTCTGTAGGGGTGGATGTGTGTGAAGGTACACACGTAACATGGCACATTTGTTGAGGTCAGAGGCTTGTTGATTCTCTCCTCCCACCATGTGAGTCCTAGAAACCAAACTGAAGTTATCAGACTTGGCAGTCAGTACCTTTACCTGATGAGCTAGCTCACCAGTCCAGTGTAACTGTTTATAGTGTTACCATAGGCAGTCTTTTCCTGTTTGAAAATCTCACTTGTTTCCGGGCATGGTAGCACGTTCCTATAATCACAGCACTTGGAAGACAAGGGAAGGAAGGAAGGAAGGAAGGAAGGAAGGAAGGAAGGAAGGAAGGAAGGAAGGAAGGAAGGAAGGAAGGAAGGGAGGGAAAGACCCCACTTGTTAATGGTGGCATTTGAAACTAAAGTAATGTAGGACAGAATAAACAGAAATATATGGAGTGGATGTGCATCCAAAATGTAGAGCAAAGCATAAAACATTAGGGAGAGATTGCACCTACAGATGGGTATAAAAGCTACATACAGAAAATTGTGTTGGATATTTCCAAATAGCTAGAAGGGAGGATTTTGAATGTTCTCATCACAAAGACATGATAACTACTTGAGGGTATAGATGTGCTAAACATTGGGTTCAATTAATACATAAAATACACATTGGGATTGGAGCGATAGCTCATGGTTAAGAGAGCTTGCTACTCTTTCAGAGGACCAGGGTTCAGTTCCCAGAACCCACAGTGGGCAGCTCACAACATCTTGTAACTCCAGTTTCAGGGATCCAAAGCCTTTTTTTCTGTCTCCACAGACAAATAAAATAAAATACATATACATACATAAACATAAATAGATCTTTAATATATATATATATATCAGAATGTCAAAATATACCCTACAAATGTTTAAAACCCAAGTTTTTTAAGCCATAAAAGAAAATGGCAGAAGTTTTTGTTTTGTTTTGTTTTGTTTCCTTAAAGTGGAGAAATTTCAGTGATAGAATTTTATCTGGAGAATTTAGTTTGGCATAATCTTCAAACATCCCTCTCAGTTCCCATCCTCTAACCTCATATATGAATGCCTTTTGAGGACCATTGTGTGTAGATCTATAGAAGCTCAAACTTCTTGGGTTTGTTTGTTGTCTGTTTATCTGTAATATGATGTCTTTGAACCCAGGGCCTACTAGGCAAGTATCCTACAACTGCACTATGTACCTAGCCCAACTCTCAGTTGTGAATACCAAACATCTCTGAAAAGGAATACTGTCATCAGAAAATTATTAGTGGAATGATCTGATCCCAATCTTCTAAGTATAGCATGGTGACCCATAATTTCCCTTTGGCTACAACTGTCATTACCGTTTGTCACTTGGAAGAACTTGCCAAAAGTCTTAGATAATTAGACCTACTCTCACGTAGGATGTGTTTGGGTTTGGGCTTGCTTCTTACTCTGTAATTTTTGTTTATATTCATTGTATGTTGCAATTCTTTATATTCATTTGCGTTGACAAACTGTTTCTTTTTTTTAGCCTTCCAGTACTTTGAAGATAAATCTTCAAGCTACTTAAATGTGTCATGCAAATGTATGAAAACAGTCAGTACGAAAGGAAGTGAGATACTCCTAACGGAGCTTTCTCTTTGTGCAACCTCCGTTTCTCCTGTGGGAAACTCTACTATTCAAAAACAAATAAATAAATAACACTTCTTACGAATGAATGAAATTATTTGCTTTTCTGATTTTTTTTTTTTTGGTTTCTTTTTAATATTAAGGATCTGATTATCACACAGAGAAGAAAATCCAGCAAGTGTTACATATCTTCTCTGGGGGAAAACTTCACTTTATTATCCTGGAATTTCCCACACATTAATCTCAATGAAATGGAATTCATATTCAAAGATCACCACACATATAAGAAAATCAATCAAAATGAGTGTCATCAGAATAAACAAATATTAGAGTTATGAGGCAAAAAAAAAGGTTAACTACAATCTAACTGTTAAAGGAAAAAAATTTTTAAATGAGTAAAAGACTGACTAAAATGGCTAAGGATACACAGAAAAGAACCCTTTAGAACTTCTGAGAGGGGAAAATATAACTGTTAAAATTTAGAGTTCTAAGATGAATGGGAATACATTAAACACACCTGAAAAGAACAATAGAAGGTGCATGTAAAGAAAGTAGCCAGCATGCAGCATAGGGTGTTGATCAGAAAACAAATATTAAGGACTAGAGAGATGGCTCAGGAGTTAAGAGCATTTGGTTGTTCTTGCAGAGGACTCTAGTTAGGTTCCCAGCAGCCACCTAACAACCATGTGTAACTCCAGTTCCAGGGGATCTGATGCCCTCTTCTGGCTCTACGGGAATTGCATGCACAGTTGCACTTGTATACATGCAGGCAAAACACTAATACACGTATAATAAAAATAAAAATTTTCAATAGAAAATGAATATTTTTAAGAAAGAAAAAGACAAGATATATACAGATATATATACATATATATATACATACGTATATATATGTGTGTGTGTATATATATATATATATATATATATATATATATATATATATATATATAAATGAATCTCTGACACTAGAAAGAACGCAGTGGAGGTAAGAGGTGAAGAGATACCATTCTAAGATTGATTTAAGGCATGCCTCCACAAAGACAGGATATTCTGACAAGTCAAACAGAATGCCTGAAAAAAAATCAGATAAAGATATGGACATTTGTATTCATGTATACATGCATACATATTTATAAGACACACAAAACATGTCAATGTATGCTACAGTAAAACTACCAAACACAGCGAGAAAAAATCAATCTTAAAAGCATCAAGAGAAGGCAAAATTATCTGCAAAGGAGAAACAAATAACTGAGGAATTATGAACAGCAATAATGGGAGCCAGAAGACAGTGGGGCAGCTTTAAAATGTTGAGTAAAAGTAACTGTCAGCCTGTAATTTTATGTCCAGAAAATTATGTTTCCAGAACAAGGGAGAATAAAGACATTTTAAAATCAGCAAAACCTTCCTGATAAAAACCACCTTCAACAGATAACCTTCTGGTTTGGTTTACTGAGACAGGGTCTTTCTGAAGCCCCAGCTGTTCCAGAACTCAGTGTCGATCAGGTTGGCCTGAAATGCAGAGAGATTCATCTGCCTCTGCCTCCCAAGTGCCAGAGTTGGGATTAAAGGAGTACACCACCAGCCCAGCTCTGGCAGGGACACTTCTAAAGCACACTTTCAAAGAAAAAGAAATGACTCTGTGGCACTTACTACGAGATGCCATCTCACAGCTATGCCTAAATAAAGACAGCCTGACTGACAGCCATGTTAGCCAAGACTGCACCCATGTTGCTGAGAACTCGTTCCTTCAGAATTCTCACAGAACTCTGCCCACAAACAAGGGGGTTCCTCTTTCTTTTACTGAAACAATATATTAAGATGATGTGGAAAAAATAAAAGCAAAGTGAACTTTATCTTATCAGAGATTCACGTCCCTTTTGACTTCTACTGGCCTATGATAGCACACAGACAACACAAGCAGACATTATCAATTTAATCCCTGTTGTTTGCCATACAAATGGGATAATCTTCATTCTTCTAGCAAATATGGGAAACAGACTTTCGCACATTGTTTTGGGTCAAGGGTAACAGGAGCTCAAGGCTTAGTGAGCTTGTCTACATTACAAACAAGCTAAGACTAGGTTAACTGTTTACCTGCAGGGTTAAATAAAAGTCATATGTGGAGAATATGTCGCTAGCACATGTCCCCACTGAAAATACTGTATGCAAAGATAAGACGGGGAGCCAGCTTGTCAATAAGCATCAGGGTTAATCTTTGGAGTCTCATCTGTATAGAAAATAAATACTACAGAGTTCATAGATTTTAAAAAGGACACAATTCGGGGCTGGAGAAAGAGCTTGGTAGTTAAGAGCACTGGCTGCTCTTGCAGAGGACCCAGGTTGGGTTCCTAGCATCCAAATGGTAGCTAACAATGTCTGCAACTCCAACTCTAGGAGAATTCTAACACCCTATTCTGACCTCTGTGGGCATCACATGACATGGGTGCACTCACACACACACAGGAAAATACATTCATTCACATAAAATAAAAATAATAGTGCTCTCAGGCAGTCTCCAAGGGTGTGCCTTTAAAAAAATATTTTAAAGGATACAATTAAAATACTGGTGAAGAACATATAAATCAAGAGGAAGATCATCAGAGTTAAAATGTTCAAAAAGTTCTTACATTGTTTTGAGAAACCTAAGACACTAATTTTAAGTGTTTGTAAGCAAAACATTCAAAGTAAGATTTCAAGAGAAACTTCCCATAATGAAATAACAATGCCCAAGTGCTTTATGTGAATTTGTTAACTCAAATACTCAATAATTTTCTGAGTCTCCATTTGTTACACACACACGCATATACACACTCACACATTCACATACATACACACACTCTCACTCTCACACTCACACATACACTCATATACACACACATTCAGACTCACATATAGACTATCACACATTTACACAGACATGCACATACACTCACATACTCCCACTCTCAGTCACATACACACACTCACATACATTCATACACACACACTTACACAGACATACACACATTGTCATACATTTGCACACACATACTCACACATACACTCACATACACACACACTCACACTCACACACACACAGGCCATAAATTGTGGAGCTGGTACTTGATGAAGTTATGATTTGAAACCCATCAGCCTGGCTTCAGAGAGCAGTATTTGACCCTCAAGTTCTCAGCACCCTAAAAGACTCTAAAAGAATGCAATGTAGAAATTCCAAATCAGTAGAGAGAGAAAGAAATATGAAATGGATAAACATTAGCAAGTGCACCTCAGTAGTAGAGAATGCCTGAAGTCCTAGGCCCAATACCCAGAATTCAGAGATCCAAAAACAGAACAAAAAACCCACTATATAGTATATATGTTAATATATATATATTAATATATATATATTTTTAAATCCTTTACACCATACAGAAAATACTGAAGGGAAACCACTCAAACCTATAAAGAATCACAGTATAAATGGCCTAAACCCTCCAGTTAAAAGACAACTCACTCATTTTTAGAAAATATAAGTGCAAATACACTATTTATGAGCAAAAGAACTTGAAAATATGACACCATTTACATAAAAATGAAATGAAGGTAGATACAATTATATTGATATCAAACTCAATGCATTTGTGGATAGAAAGATTCGCAATACAATAATGAAATATACAAGGATCAATTAATAGATTCACCATCATGGAGGGAATGTGAGTCACCATCTATACAGCTATTGTATGACATTGATCGCCCTCCTTACACACACACACACACACATATATATATGTACATGTATACATGTTGATATGTATTCACATATTTGCGTATAACATGCACTTCTATAGATATGTTTATATATGTATATATGTATACATGTGTCTGTATATATATATATATATATATGCTATTTAACACCTAGAGATACAAATTCTTCTCAAATGCATTGGAAACAGTTATATAACCATCATCCCTTAATAGATTTCAAAAAATTTATGTCATCTGAACAAACCTTTTCTGTCAAAGGCCACACAGTGAAAACCTTGCTTTGCAAGTCAGTGGTTTCTGTTTGCTGCCACTACAAAGCTCCAAAGCAGCCGTAGACAGTACATGAGAAATGGACATGGTTGTGTGCCAATAAATCTTTATTTAGATACATGAATCTGAACCTGAACTGAAGGCAGGAACTCGAAGCAGACAGAAACCCCTGAGGAACTATGCTTGCCGGCTTGCTCCCCTTCTCCTTAGCTCTCTTATCCAACCCAGGCCCCCTGCCCAGGGATGGCACCACCAAGAGCGGTGTGGGCCCTCCATCATTGAGCAATCAAGGAAGTGTCCCACAGACGTGCCTATGGGCCGACCTGATGAAGGGAACTCCTCAACTGAGGTTCCCTTTTCCCAGAGGTGTCAAGTTGACAAACAAGATTAACCAACACAGTTACTGTAGGTGAGTCAGGGGTGTCTGTCCTAATTACCATCCTTGATCTCTGGAGGAAAAGCTTGTGAAATTGCACATAATAGGGCAGACCTTAAGGCAGAGAAACAGCTAGAGCCAGGGTGAGGCTGAAAGCCAGGAGGCAGAAGGACAGGGCAACCTTAGCTCTAATTAGGGGTGAGAGTGATGCAGTCATGCCTTCTTATTTACCTGGATATAAGTCATCAGAAGTCCTCTCTGCCTGTTACCCATGACCTTGGAAGCACTGAACTTCCCAGATGAAGGAAGTACTGCTTTCCCAGCGGGACCACAGCTGATCTGTCTCTAATTTGAAATGTGAAAGTTTATTTTTAGGACAAGTTTTATCTCTTCTGAAAATTGCCATGCTTCTATATAACTGAAGTGAATTTAACTTTTGAACCTGAGAGTTATTGATCCATAGACTAGCAACACCTGAGCATTCTTTAAAATATGTAAGAGACATCGTTTGCATTATCTTTCTTTAAAAAGTTGCTTTGGATTTATTTCTCTTTATTTTATGTATATGAGTGTTTTGCCTATATATAAGTACACCTGTGTCATGCAGTGACCATGGAGGCCAGAGAGGGCATCAGATCCCCTGGAACTGGAGTTACAGACAGTTGTTAGCAGCCATGTGGGCGCTGGGATTTGAACCTTGGTCTTCTGGAAGAACACCCGGTGCTCTTACCTGGTGAGCAATCTCTCCAGCCTTTGTTTTACCTTTTGAGATAACGTCACTGCATGTTCCACTAAACTGCAAAGATGTCACTGAAAGCTGCTCTTACAGCATTACCCTGCTTCATTAAATCAGACCTTCCTTGCCTCTGTGAGAAAGCAGTTGAGAATTCAAATGAAATATTAGCAATAATAATAACTCTGAGAAAGAATAACACCCAAAACTTACATTTTAAATTCCAGTAGAGAGTAAAATGGAATTCTGTTCACAATTGCAAAGAATTATGTGATGCTATTAATTAGTGTCTTGGGTGGAAAACAAGACATGTAGTTGCTAAGTGAAGAAAAAGAAGCAAGTTACAATATACTGTGCAGCATAGGTGGACTTGTGTTAAAAAGAATGGCTTGAGAAATAAAAGCCAACATTCTGGAAATATCTTTGTGGAGGAAGAGAGTGACGATGTAAATTAGGAGTTGTGACCCTATTTTATTGTCTTTTTCCTTGTTTGTTTTTGTTTTGTTTTGTTTTGAGACAAGGTCTTCTTGTAGCCCCAGGTGGCCTGAAACTTGCTACCAGGCTACCCTCAGTCTCCCAGTGATCCACCTGCCTCTGCCTCCTAAGTGCTAGGATTACAGGCATGTGCCACCATGTCTGGCCAAAAAAAAAAAAAAAATTACTTTTGAGATAGGGTCTCATGTGTCCCAGCTTGCACTGGAACTCTAACTCCCCATGCAGCCAGAGATGACCTTGAATGGCTGATTTTCCTGCCTCCACCTCCTAAATTATCCTGCCTCAGTCTCCTAAAGACTGTTTCACCACTCCGAGGTTATGCAATGCTAAGGGTTTCTGCATGCTAAGCAAGCACTTTAACAATTGAACTACATCCCCAGTCCTTCCGTTCCACTGATGTCTCTATAGTTTGAATTTTCAATTCTGAATCATAATATTTTGTAAGAGAGAAAATCTAACATCATAATATTTTTTTAGCCACTGTGAATTTTGTGAGTTTTCAAATTTTTACTCCTGTCAGATTTTAAATTTTTACTCAGCTAAATTTTTTTTTAATGCCCATCACTAATGTCTACAGTGGCATTTGCTTGCATCTTTAGGCTTGCTGCGCTAGAATAATCCTCCGGCTATTTAATAATTCCCCTTGGGTACACTCATCGGTATTGCAGACACAGACTCTGTTTCCTGTAGTTGGCACTCAAACTTTGATCTTTCTTGACAGCAGAATCCTCCTGGGAGGAAAATAAAACACAATAAATTCTTGTTACAAGTTGAGAAGGTGGTAAAATGCAAATTTTCATCTGTAAATCAGTCGTCACCTCATTCAGAAACCCCTGGTACTCAAGGCAACTTTAATAATTTGAAAGGCAATTTTTCTGATCATGGTGCAGATATCCACATTTTGATGGGACAATCTGTTCTCTGGTCTCCAGGTATAAGTTCTCTGAAAGGATCTCACAAACATAGAGGGAGTGGGAGCATAGAGAGAAAGTGTGAGAGAGAAAAAGAGAAAGTATCTTTATACTGAAAACACTTTTGACCTTCCAAATATACTCATCGAGTCTAATGAACTAAACATTTAAAATGCATTATTATTATATTGGTCTTTTTGAGACAGAGTCTCCCTGTAGCATCAGCTGGCCTGTAATTCACTGTGTAGACCAGGCTAGCCTTGAAATCACAGAGATTTGCCTGCCTCTACCTTCCAAGTGCTGGGACTAAAGGCCTGTGCCACCATGACTGACTCTTTATTATTTTTATTTTTTCTGTATTACGTGTTTTGCCTGCCTATGTGTAAGCGGACCCGTATCATGCAATGCCCATGGAGATCAGAAGACAGCGTCAGATCCCCTGGAACTGGAGTTACAGACAGTAGTTAGACTCCATGTGGATGCTGGGAATCGAACCTGGGTGCTCTGTAAGCACTCTGATGGCTCTTAACTGTTGAGCCATCTCTCCAACTCCCTGAGTGAGCATTTTTACAATGAAAAACTTCCCAAGGGTTTCCCACACTTCCTTAACTTATGAAGCACAGCATGTCTTATTGTGTTGATTGTAATTATGGACATTCATGACTATCCTGCACAAGTACACAAATCACTTGAGAGCACATGCTCCCCATTTTGTAAAGGTAACACCATCTCTTCACCACATCACAGCAGGGTCTTTAATTAACACGTTATTTCTACAGCAAAACATATTCATAGGCATTATAAGGACTTTTGTAAACAGATTCACATCAATTCAGATCCAATTTGTTGGCGAATGAGTACCAGCCACTTTAGGCTCTGTCACCAAATGGACTTTTCAAAACAAGAAAACAAGCAAAACAACTTTTTTGAATTGAAGTTTTTTGAAATTCCTAAAATAAATTCTAATAATATTTAGATTGCATCACCTCTCTGCGGTCCCTGTTACCCCTTGCCCAATTTTGTGTACTCTATATAGTAAGGCCTATAGAGTCAAAAATGTATGTCCCCAAAGGTCCTTTGGAGTGGATCCACCTGCTGGAACCTGGTTAAACTACCAAGTGTTTCACCCTTAAAAGAGACCGACTCTCCGCTTCTCAGCAGCATTTGGTTGCCAATAGGGGCATAAATATTATGAGAGTAGAAAACCACTTTCTAATTAGATTTAAGGTCCTCTTCATAAGATGGAGCCATACCTGACATTAATTTAATATAAGGTCTAGAAAACTGTGGCTAGACAGGCCTGCTAAACAGAGTATTAAAGTGACTCCTAGTGATTTATTGTTAGACCCGAAACAACAACTTCTAAAAATACATATGCATGTATCATTTGACTAGCACTGCAACCACACAGCCATGCAGCCATGCAGGTGTGCAAAGGTGCCATCAGGGAGGACTGACTTGACTGACTTGGACTTAAGGGCCCTCAATGGTTGTCCTTGGTCTGTTTAAGGTCTGTTTCTTAGAGTTCTTCTGGCTGTCCGAGTCATTAGGCATCTTCCTAGCTCCTGACTTCCTCTGCATCCTTTCCTGCCCTAACAAGTTATTACTTTGACACTGTTGTACAAAGACAGATGAGAGATGATTTTAATCACATTTGAAATTAGAATGTATACGTTTTACATCAAGGACCCATAAAGATATACAGATCTTTCTCACATTTGTAAAAACACCCATTTTAGTGGTTTTGGAGACTGTTTGCTTGCTGTTTCTTATCTGTATTCAACACTTTTTGAGACTGTTATCTTTAAAAATTAGTCCAACCTCCTTTTCTGAAAGAGTGAACTGTCAATTCACTTTATAAATGTGTCCTTTGAGGAAGGATATTTGATGAGGCTGTCTTATTCCAATATATGCACAGATGACATTTTGGTCATAAGAAAACAAGCTAAGGTCTAACTTTCTTTCTCACTGTTACAGAAAAATAATAATTCATGCTAATAAAAAGTATTTACAAAAGAACAATCTCAGGCTGACATCTGTAAACAATCCCAGTTAATTGCCAGGAATTTTTCTTCTCTGCTGTACGTGAAAAATCCTTCCATATCCCTCCTCATCACTCACTCGCCCTCACTCATCACGCTGGCAGGAGCCTGCTCACAGCTCCCACATGTAGTTCTTCAGCCGCACTGACCACAGGTCACACGTAATTACCCCCACTACACAGGAGAAATGTGGGGAGCTGCAAAGGTAGGAGTGGAAGTCAACAGAGGGTGTGCATGGTTCTAGGCCCCCAAGAGAAGTAACCATAGTCAGGAAAACATCAATGCTGAGGGCCAATGGAGTGAGGCAAAGTACTAGTCCAGAGCGGAGGGAGTCCAGAAACCAATCAGGTGACTCAGTATTTTCTTATGCATCTTAAAGGCCTCTGAATCACCCGCTCAGTAAAAAGCCAGGCACCCACAGGGACAGGCCCTAGGGACATGAAAAGGGGAATAAGATGATCCCCACCCACCCCCAGGGCTTGCAGCTAGCACTTAGTCATACATACATCCCAATCAAAGGTTGTACCAGCACAGTGTTCTATCTAAGCACCAGAAAAATGAGTCCCCAACTTCACTCCCCCAAATCAGGAGTGACCTCACCAAAAAGCTCTCTCTGCTGTGTGAATGCCTGCCAACTCTGAGCTGTCCCTCGAGGATGCCAGCACATTCCACCACAAGAGCACTGCATGCATTGTTCCTTCATCCTAGAACACACATCTTTCAGAAACCTACACAGTTGGCCTCTCACTTCATTCAGGTCTCTGATTAAAGGCTACCTCATCCAAACAGTCCTCCATGCAACAAGCCTATTTAAATTGTATTCCCACCCACCTCCCTTCTTACCTATACACACACACACACACACACACACACACACACTCGTTTGCTTCCTCTCTATTCCATTATACTGCCTTTTATTTTTCTCACAACACTCACTTAACACAATCTGGATATCTTGTTCAATAATTTATTGCCTGTTTCCCTTATGCAAATTCTGTTGTGAGCAGGGATTTGTCAGTGTTGTTTATTGTTATACCCCCCGTGCTGGGAAGAGCTGGATGAGGACAAATTTGAACTGAGTGATGAAGATCAAACACCAGTTAGTTAAGGAGCTGGAACAGGCGTGGGAAGGCCCACAGAGCAGAGCATGAAGATTTGGAAGAAAAAAGAAAAGGAGCTAAGGCGCCTTGAAGGAATCCCACGAGGAAAGTAAAAATGGTCTATGTCTGGCACACAGAGGATTTACATTAAATGTCATGAAATAAGCTAGTGAATGGATAAAATTATTGAATTAATAATGGTGGACTCAAGAAAGTAACCTTAACCCTGTTTACATCACATGCTGGAACTGCTAAGAAAAAAACAAGGGGGTTGGATTTTTTAAAATGCAGCTTCCTTCCAGCCTGGAGGAACAGAAGATAGGACCAAGACAATTTTGAAGACTAGTCGTCAATAAATACATAAGCGGTGAAGCTTCTGCCCTGGAAGCTAGGAATTGAGAAGCCACCAGGGAGGAGCGCATGGACTGGGAATCTGAGGGAAAGGACGGTGGCCCAGGAGGAAGCTGGTCTGGAGTCAGGATGGGGACAGGGTTGTTGACCACAGGGCCAAACAAGGCTTGGTGAAAGGAGGTGGTACAGAGGAGATCAGGCCTGAAGTATCTTTGGAACATGTGGACACAGCTTCTAGATAACTTAAAGTATAGACCCAGGAGTAACGTCAAGACAGATGTGCTCACTTTCAGGATGAACTGTTAAGATAGGAAGTACAATGTCACAAGCAGTCAAGAGGCCCCAAGGCAGAGAGAGGGAAAGAAGACTACCCTGAAAACTGAGAGGCGGCTAACAGGACGATAAGAGGAAACTGAGATGTGTGAGTCCAGGACAACACGCACTGAGAACATGCGCCGCACTATGCTGCTCTCCCCCGGTGTCTTGGCATGCAGAAGAGACTCAAATTCTCATGGAAAAAAAGGACGGTGGGCCGGGGGAAGTCAACTTGGAACCAGTTAACAGTAATACTACACAGGTATTAAGAAATATAATAACAACTAAGAACTCAAAATGTATTTTAAAGTTTATCTGACATTTATTTATTTAACAAGAGAGAGAAAGAGGTGTGTTTGTGTGTGTGTGTGTGTGTGTGTGTGTGTGTATGTGTGATGTGCTTAAACCATAGCAGGCATGTGGAGTTCAAAGGACAACTTCCAAGAGTCGGTTCTCTCCTTCCACCATGTAGGTCCCCTGGAATCAAACTCAAATCGTCAGGCTCGGTGGCAAGCGTCTTTAGCCACTGAGTCATTTCACTGACCCTCAGAATGTATGAGATCCTAACATTCTAGACATGTAAAAAGAATGTATACCATTTAACTTACTCAGTTCTCACCATGATCCCATGAAACAAGGATTATTAGTATCTCTATTTGGAGTTTTGTTTTTAGATACAGTCTCAGAGAAGTCACTATGTCGCTGAGAATAACTTTGAACTCCCAAACCTCCTCTCTCTACCCCCAAGTAGTTATAATTTATTTGGGAGCACCACCATACCCAGTTAATGTGGTGATGGGGACCGAAGCCAGGGCTCCATACATGCTAGGCAAGCACTCTGCCAGCTGAGCTACATCCCCAGTCCCTGATGTCCCAATTTCATACCTGTGAAAATGAGGCACTGGGGGAACCACTCCAGCCAGGATGACACAGGACGTCAATGAGAGTCTAGACTGAAAGCCCAGCCACCTTGTTGAAAGCTCACCAACCAGCTTTCTTGGTGAGGCGAGGAGCAAGGACAATGCTAGGAGTCCTGGAGAGCAGAAGGAAGGTGAGGAAACAGTGGAGTGAGCGACAGAGACTGCCACAGCCAGCGCTCTCTGCCGGACAAAGAGGCAGCTGAAGACACCAGGACTGACAGATGCTGTTTTGTGTTTTTACCCAGCACGTCTGGATCTCTGGGCCTGAATAGATTGTGTTTACATCGCACTCCAGAACTGCAAAAAATGAGGAGGCTGGAGAAAAAGGCACACAGCCTTCCTCCAGCACCCAATCTACTATTCCACAACTTCAAAGTGCTCAGGGAAGCCAGATGGAAGGTTTCACTTGACAAAATAAGTTGGGAAAAAAAAAAAAAAACATTCACTATACTCTTAAAGAGACATTTAAGTAAAAACCCAAAAGTTTTACTCAATTTCTATAATTCATAATGTTTTCCATTCTGGTCTATCGTGTGTTTTTTTGTTTTGTTTTGTTTTGTTTTATTTTGTTTTATCCTTAGGAGAATGATGAAGTGTTGATCAAATCTTGAGATTTGACCTAATGACATCGTTTGGGGAAAGGAGTGAAGGTCATATATGGGTTCATATGTTTCTCAGTTACCTTTTCTCCTTTATATTCTGTTCCTCTTTCCATACCGGGGTGGAATCTTAAGTATAAGTAACAGTTGAAAAACCATAAGGTTCCATTCAAGGCCTGTCCTGAGTAAACCTAATCACCAGGGTTGTTCCCTGCCCTTCTCTCTCTACTCAGTGTGGAAACCCCTCAGTATTTCTTCTAGCCAGAAACCTTTCCCTATGCTAAATGTCTTCTTGCCCCCCGCTCCCCCACCATGAGCATCCTTAGAAGATGTTCGTGACTGCCAGACTCTACCCCAGAGCCTCTTGTGTCCCGGTGACCGCCTTCTCAGCGAGCATCCTTCCATTCCACACATTCCTCTTTTTCAAACGTTTGGCCTACTTCTATCTCTGTCCCCTCTTTTACCTGTACACACCAGGTCAGCCTCTCCTTTAGTACAACTAGAAAATGGGATGAGATTGGCTACAAGATATAGATCTTTGGTTATCGGGATGGCCCAGTGAATAAAAGGGATTGACAGGTAAGCCTGACAACCCGAATTCTGTCGTCTTGGAATCGACAGAAAGGTGGAAGGAGAAAACTGACTCCACAGAGACAAAGTGTCCATGACTTCCATGAAAGCCACTGCACTTGCACACACCACCCACATATAATAATAACAACTAAGAATTGGGGGCTGGAGGGATGTCTCAGCAGTTAGGAGCACTGGCTGCTCTTGCAGAGGACCCAGGTTCAGTTCCCATGACCCACATGGCAGCTAACAAGCATCCATCCATAACTCCAGTTCCAGGGGATCCAATGCTCTCTTCTGAGCTCCGAAGGCACTGCATGACATTGGTGCACTTCCATACACACAGGCAATACACTCATACACATAAAATAAAATAAAATAATAATTCAAATATTTTTAAAATAACAATAAATAAAAATTTTAAAAGTTGGGACTAGAAAGATGGCTCAGTAGTTAAGAGCATGGGATGTTCTTGTGCAGGACCCAGGTTCAGTTCCCTACACCCATACAGCAGTTAACCATCTGTAACTGTAGATCTGAAGGATCCAGTGCCCACTTCTGGCCTCTAGGGGTGCTGCATGCACAGAATGCAGATGCATATATGCAGGAAAATGCTCATATATATAAAAAAGCAAAGAAAATCTTTAAAATAAATGAAAATTTAAAGATTAAAAAAATACATAAAACTAATTTTTCTGTCTTAAAGTACATTTTTATATTAACCAAAATGTTTGCACACTCAACACTTTGAATAAAATGAAGTTACACTTGTAAGATCTGTCTCTAAAGGAATCAGCTCTGGACTCAGCATATCTTTGCTGCATGCTGATTTCTATTCTGGGCAATGTTCCATGCAGTGGATGAACAGCATTTATCTCTCAGACAAATGCAAATAATCTTCATAGAGTGATCTCATTTTCTTCTCTAAAGCATAAGAGTCTTTCTAGCTCAGTTCCCTGCAGCAGGGTGATAATTAAAGTGATCAGGTTCAAAGGCATTCTTTCTGAAAATTCCCAGTGAGCTAACTTCAGATAAGAATGAGGGGAAACAGCATTGGTGAAGACATCATAAGTGGACCAGGTTATCATGCTAATAAGAAGTAAAAAATAAGATATGTCTGTCTGCTGTCAACAATAGTCTCTATCCACATTTTCCCTGACGTATGTGAGTCCAAATCCCAGGATTCCTAGGAGATGCTATTTTGGTAGGTGTAGGTATCAAGCTGAGAAGAACAGAGCACAAATAGAGAATCTCTGTGTTGCTGTGTTCTGCAATGGGACAGCACCTCATTATAAAAAGACCTAAAACATCTTTCTGCCAGCAGGCAATGCTTTCCTCGAAAGAAGTCTGGTGTCTCTAAATCCAATAATGATAGGCATCCTTTATCTTTACAAAAGAGGTGCTTTTGAAACTATGAACTTTATGCACTCAGCAGTGATCTGGGACACTCTCTGTTTAGTCGAGCTATGTTTAGAGTACAGACAACCCCGATGAGCCTACACACCCATTCAATCCACTTAAGTTAATTGTTCCTAGGAAATCTTGGAAAGATTATTTTTATATTATTTAAAAAGTCATTCCTTATTTTTTTTCCTTTCTTGGTTATCAGAACGGTTTAAAGAACCCTAATTTTTAAACTAGGGAAATATTCTATTAGAAACTGTTCCAATTTTCAAGAAACTGTCAAATGTGTGCTGTTGTTGTTGGGTTGTGTCCTAGTTACTTCCTATTGCTATGATAAACTCTGTAACCAAAACAAACTTGTAAAGGAAAGGGTTTATTTTATCTTACATCTCCCAGGTCACAATTCATTACTGAGGGAAGTCAGGGCAGGAGCTCAGGGCAAGAACCTGGAGGCAGGAACTGAAGCATGTAGGAGTGCTGCTCACTGGCTGGCTCCCCTGGCCTGTGCTCAGCCTGCTTTCTTATACAACATAGGACCACCTGGCCAGGGGCGGCATTGTTCACAGTGAACTGAGCCCTCCCACAACACTCAACAATCAAGAAAACAATACCACAGACACAGTCACAGGTCAGTTCAATAGGGGAAGCTCCTCAGTTGAGGCTCCCTCTTCCCGGATGTGTCAAGTTGACACTGAAGCTGTGCAGCACAGGTCGTTCGGTCTCTGTTGTTGTGGTTGTTGTGTTGCGCTGTGGTTTTATTGTATTTATTCAGAATCAAACGAGGTAAGGAAAAAAAATACATTAAATGAGAATTCCCAGTGCATATGTGAGTACAGCCACCTTGCCACTGGTGGGTATTCTGAGCACTTGAAAGCCAGAGATAAGATATGCACCCAAAGTTCTAGGCCAGCTTAAACAACACAGCAAGTTCCAGGACAGCTAGTACTACATGGAAACAACCCGTCTTTAAAACAAAGCAAACCGCAGTGAGGAAGGAAGTTTAGTTCGCCTCTGCTAGCTTTTAAAAAGGGCCCAGCGCTGAATCCTGAGGGCGGGGTGCTCATGGAAGAGAACACAAGGCAGGATGCAGCGGAGGACGGGGTGCAGGGGAGGACGGAGTGCGGTGGAGGATGGGATGCAGGGGAGGACGGGGTGCAGGGGAGGACGGAGTGCGGTGGAGGATGGGATGCAAGGGAGGACAGGATGCGGTGGAATGCATGAGCAACATCATCTGAACTTACACCCACCACCTAGCACCTCTACTCCTAGTCCTCGAAATCCAGAGAAGCACTCGTGGCCCAAAATAGCCAGTGAGGACAATGTGAAGCAGTATGTCCAGTAGGTGGGAACCTGGCCCTTTCAGAAAGCACCAGTGTCCACCTGGATCTTATCTAGAATTCTGAAGGACAGAGCAGGCACCAAGCCCCTATTGATTCAGAAATGTCCTTGGCCTGCAACAATGCCTCTTCCTTGCGACAAAAATGTCCAGACAAACACCAAGGATTCCTAAAGGTCTAGGTATGAGAAGACCTGCGTAAAGTCAGGATAGAACCCAATAACAAGTGAGGGGGGACACTGGAGATGGGGACGCCTGGAGCACGCAGTGAACCTGGGCTATGCTGCAGACAGAGCTTCGGTTGGGCCTGGAGCTGCCCTGGACGTACTACCAGGGCTGCACCTGTCTCGGGAGCACTCTCCTGGGCTGAGGCAATTGGACTTGAAGCTGGAGCTAGGGCTGCCAAGGGCACTTCCTGGTCCTTGCTGAACATGTCAAGTTGTTGGTGGCGATGCTTAGGAGACTTAGTACAATGGTTCTTGAAGCAGATCTCGACCTGGCAATCAGTCATATTCATCCTTTCCACTAGCACCACGAGATCCTCAGAGGTCAGGTAGGGGCAGGACTTAAAGTATTCTTTCAGCTGGTGTTTCTGCTCTTGAGTATATGATGTGTACTCCGCGGCTTCCGCTGCCTCCTCAGAGATTTTGGGGGTACCTGGGGCCCTGCGTTACAGGAGACATGGGCAACCTGGGATGTTGGGACTCTTGGAACCTGAATGAAGTGGGGGAACCTGATGACTCTGGGAGTTCTGGAGACCTGGACGCATAAGGAGGCTGGGAACACAAGAGGGGACAGGAGGGGTTTATTTGTGGATTCGGCAGCTCTGGAGAAGCTGCTTGCACCAGGGAACCCAACTGCTTTTAGCTTAAAAGATTGTTTGACATTTTATTTTATTAATACAAATGCTTTTCAATGTTTGGTATTATCTTTTGAAGCCAGGTGTGATGGTGGTATATCTGTTATCCCCTCTGCTTGGAAGGTTGAAGTTCAAGGATCACTTGAGCCCGAGGTTTGGGGCCAGCCTGGGAAATAGAATGAGACTACATCTTAACAAAAAATGATGTCTGTTTTTACAAAGAGTAGATAAAACAAACTAGGTGTGCAATTGGTGCGATCTAATAGCTAAATTCACCTATGGCATTCATTTGTAGAATGGAAATTTCCCCTCCCTGAGTTTTCAATGAATTCACTTGCTATGTTGCTGGGACACAATTCTTTGTGGGTTTTTGACAACACTGGTCTCCTGAGACTCATTCTAAATGGTCGCTGGGAAGAAATTTCCCCCTATTTTGTCTGAGCAGAATAGTGAGTCCCAGGCTGTTCTGTTCTGTCCTGACCTGCTGTCCTCCCCAACTCAGAACTCCCAGGAGTCCTGCCAAATTACCAATTGATTTTCATCCAACTTGAACTTTTTAGCTGAGAGTGTACAAAGGCACCCTAGACTTTTAACCCATGTTTTTCTCTTGCTATATATATAAAAAAATAGAAAATATTGACTTTCAAACACCTAAGTAGCCTTGGCCATGATTTTACTGGCAAAGTCCCCAAGAGCACCATGGTCCCCAGACTCTTTAAGAGATTCGCTGTTTTCTAAAATGGATTTGGACCATTTGAAACACATATGAAAAAGTCTTGTTTTCCCGCCACAGTGGAAAACATCTGTTTTGCTAATGAACTTCATTCTACTTGCCAGAGTAGCTTTCCAGATGTTTCAAAAACTCTAAACAGCTGCAGGATTCTGACTGCTCTGGCTCAAAAAAAAGTGATTTACTATGAAAACATGTGGGTTTGTGATAAAAATGAAAGCAATATCATTTATCTTTCCCAGTCTATAATACCAAATATTTTAGACATGGTCTTGGATTAATGTTTCTTATGGATTCTTTTTCTATCTAAAACATGTACACAAACATGTACACATAGATAGTCTCTTGGAAGGGATGACACTGTGAACAGAAAGTTATTCCCAATATTTTTATCATATATATATATTGGTCTTTTTGAGACAGGGTCTCTCTGTAGCCCCAGCTGTCCTGGAACTCAATATGTAGCCCAGGCTGGCCTTAAACTCACAGAGATCTGCCTGCCTCTGCCTCCCAAGTGCTGGGATTAAAAGCATATGTTACCACGCCAGCATGTATAACAGCTACCAGTAGATAACGTAAGATTCTTTGCCATTTTCTCCAGGTTTTGGTGATTTAAGTTCAATCACATCCTGGTTGTCTATAAGCATGCCCAGTTCACATCTGATTCTCCTTTCCTTGAGGACTTGTGAATAGCATGAAAAATAGCTCGCATGCTTTTTCTCATTCAGGTCAACTTCTGCGTCTGCCCAGGCTGTTCTTCCTAGCCTGCCTCACTGCTTTCTCATGGTTTTTGTTTGCTTTGTTAATGTTTCTTTGATTTAGAGAGTATTTTTATTATCTCCCTATGATCAACTGCCAGAGGGTCTACTACTTCTTCTGCTTCACTCCGCCTACTGATTTTCTCCTCTGTGCTTTCATGCCAACACACATCACATCTGTGTTTTTGTTTGTTTGCTTCTGGTGCTGGGCATCAAACTTAGGACCTAATGTGTGTTAGGCAAGCACTGTGTTGCTGAGGTCTAATCCCAGCCTCATGTTTCTGTTCAGCAAGCTCCTCAGGGAGGTCATATTCCCATGTCCACTCAGATCAAAGAAAAGACTGAGAAAAAAAGTGTAAACAGAAGAAAACGAAGTCACTGTACATTAAAATTCTGCATGTAGCTTCCTTTGTTAATAGCTCCTAATTTATATTTATTTCCTCACTTCATATAAGTTTTCAAACAACAAGAATCTGTCCTTTCTATGCTAACGCTGGTCCTTCGTTTTCATCAGCATAGGGTGGTGACTGCTGCTCGTCCACTACAACACAACCTCATCTTTTCACTGCTGTATTGCCAGTGCCCAAAGCAGAGAACCTGCAGGGTCTCAACCACCATTTGTTGAATAAGTTTAACATTTGTTTGGCTCAGGGTTATTGTGTCTCAGGAACTGCACAAAATTAATATATGTAAATATGTAAATTTAATACAGGTTTATTTTATGTAACCCAGAAATCTGTATAGGGCTGGAAGGTTGATTCAGCAGTTAAGAGCACTGGCTGCTCTTGCAGAGGACTTTGGTTTCGTTCTCAGTACCCACATGGCAGCCAATAACCATTTGTAACTCCAGTTTCAGGGGCTCTTACACCCTCTTCTGGCCTCCACACATACATGTAAACAAAATACTCGTACACATAAAATAAAAATAAGCAAACAAAACTGTTGAATAAAAACGCTGTTCAGTAGATACTGCCGTCTTCATTTTATACCAACTAAGAAGAAACAGGGAGGAAAAGAAATAGTTTAAACAAACTTGCACAGGTATAAGATTGTGAATTATTCGTCTCCTAAGCTAGATAAATTAATAATGTGAAAGGTAAACACAAACCATTCAAACTCCCTCCCTTTTTTTCTGCTGTGGCTGATTCTAAGGCAAACTTCAAAATAGAATTGATTTTCAGTAACTCTTTCCTTTTTTCCTAAAAACCTAATATTCAGTCAGTGTTCAAACTCTTGTTCCTGTCCATCCCACTCAAGTTCACACACCTGTCACGGATACCTGCATCACCCAGGGTCTATGTATCCTGTGACTCTGATTCTCCCTTCAGCCAATTCCATGTCTTGTTGCTTCATAATATTTGAGTGTTTGAGTCTCAAAACTTGTTATTGGCAATGTTTCTTTCCTAACAGTGAAAACCTAGAAGGTTCTTGAAGAATTATCAGGCCTTAATTTTATGAGCAGAACATCTTGTTAACTACTATAACCCAAAAGAACGAACTTAAATTGAGCTAAATAAGACTAGGGGATGCATCAGTGGGCAAAGTTCTTGGTGAACAAACTTGAAGATCAAACTTGAATCTCCAGAACCCACATTTAAAAACAAAACATGAGTGCAGTGCTGGCACATGCCTGTAACCCCAAAACTGGGTGGGTGAAGGCAGGAGAACCCCAGGGGCCTTCTGCCAATTAGTGGACTCCAGATTCAGTGAGAGACCTTGTCTCAGAAAATAAGGAGAAGGACAATTGAGGAAAACATTGGACTTAGACCTCTGATCTACACATACACAGACTACACACACACCATATATATATATATATATATATATAAATACATATATATTACTTATACAAATAAGAATCTAATATTATTTCCTCAGGCTCTATGTAGACAGTTTGCAGCACGATTAAACCAATTTAGGAAGTTTTTCTATTAGAATCCCCTATCACACTTGGTTAATCGATACTGAGTCATGTAGTTGCTCACTCTAAAGAAGTCTGGAGGTAGACACTTCAAGCATAAGGAGAAGCATGGGCTCGGGATGGAGGGGATGGAGTGCAGTTGGTAGAGTCCTTGTCTCTCATGAATGAAGCCCTGACTTTGATCCACAGCACCACTTAAACCAGGTAGAGTGGCACATACCTACGGTCCCAGAACTCAGGAGACAGAGGCAAAAGGAGCAGAACATCAGGGTCATCTTTGGCATCATCCTTGGATCTGAGGCCAGCCTGAACTGCATGAGACTCTTGTCTCAAAAAGAAGGGGATGAGTCCCATGACGTCATAAAGGACAGTTTCTTCCTGTTGTTTCCCCCTGGCAATCTGCTGACTGCAAAATGGTTAGAGAACTCTCTCTACAAATTCCAAAGAGGTAAGAAAAGAGCTATTGTCTCCAGAGGCCTCTGTCTGTTACATGGGAGGAAGCCTTTTCCAATGCTCCCAGCAAACATACACACATCTCTCTGGCCACGATGGGTTCCGGTATCCACGCCTGGAGCAGTTAGTGATGAAAGATTCAAACTGCTTCCGCTGGGTGTGGTCCCCACTGAAGACACTGCTCCTCACTCTCCCTGGATGTGATTTAAGCAAGCAGTATACTTAACTGCTCACGGACATTCATAATTACTGCATCTTATACAATTATTAGACTCATTTTCTATTATTCAACCATGACCAAAGTCTCACTCACAAAGTATATGAATTTCCCTTCAGCACCAAAAAGAAGAATAAGTGCTATACAGATAAAAATAGTCAGCAAGGTAAATTTTTATTTAATTTTTTTAAATTAAATCCTTCTAAGTCAGGGGTTTCTAACTACAAACTACAGAATGAAAACAACCCTGTGTGAAGTCACTGAGCTTCACCACAGAGTTCCTCAGTCATAGAATTTATGAGTAGGGCCAGGGTGTCTGAAAGTTTTATCCTGTCAATGTAGCACTCCGTTTGAATTTACCATTAATTGCTTGTACCACTAATATTCACCCAAGCATTAAATAGGTAATTCTATTATTGTCTATGAGACTTCGGAAAGAGCTATTAGAACTGTTAAAGCAGACACAGAAACGTTGTTTTGACACCATCTGACAGTTGCAGTTTCAATGTGTTCTTCATGACTCTGTGAGCATCTAAAACTTTATTTCAGTCATCTACTAAGCCACCCTGAACTTATTAACTTAGACAACTGTGGTCATTTATTTTGCTCATGTATCTGCAGTTTGGACAGCCTTGGTAGGGATCATGAGCTTCAGTCCCCAGCACCCCATTATCCGTTGAGGGAACTTCATGGGAGAAGACTACCTCCAGGCTAGTTCACTGCTATAGCTATCCATGTAGTTCTCAGACCTAGTGGCTTTGAGTTTGCTTCTCATATCTGTGAAGGCTACACGTGTGATCAGTGCCAGAAGGATGAGGCTGGACGAACCTCACTTCCTGGTTTTCTGATGGCTATCCTCTTCTGGCTTCCCATAGAGTGGGAAGAAGAGGAGAGGAAGGAAGGGAGGACAAGCTGTTTACTTTCAAGGGTAGTTGGGGTCCCTCTACTCTGTGCTGGCCGAGGGGGAGCAGGGTCTCCTTAAAAAGGGGGTGAGAGGCACGGAGTCAACACACAGACCTTGGAGCTGGGTGGAAGCATGTGGAAGGCGAGCCCCAGCAAAACTCATTTATTCAAGGAAGTGCAGGGGGGATTATGAGTTTAGTTAGCCAACCCCCTATGGGGCGGTTCTCAACTTCGGCCAATAGTATTCTGTCACCAGATGGATCATCTCAGTGCAGGTTCTCTCCAGGCAGGGAGGAAGCTGGTGTCATTCCTGGCTGGAGTGGAGCACCACGCCCACAGGAGCCACTCCCTTAATCCTCATAGCAGGTGACCTGGCTAAGGCCCACACTGCATTATGCCATTCATACACAGGAGCCACTCCCTTATGAGGGTTCCCTCTTGATTTGGATTTTGGGGGACTAGCTAAAACATTCACCACACAGCAGCGCACAAGCCATGTTAGCTCTACTGCAAGCAGCCAGAGCTATGGGCTGGTACTTGGGTCCATCCACTCTGAGGCTATTCGAGTGGACTACTACACAGGCACACTCGAGCTTCCTCACAACATGGAAGCTGGGTTCCAGAAGCAAACCCTCCCATAGGAAGTCAAAACCATCAGTATCTTCAGGATTGGGCCCAGAGTCTATCACGGCATCAAGCCTACACTATTCTGTTAGATAAGCAACTATTCAGACCTTGCTCAAACTTAAACCAAGTAGGTAGAAATTCCTACTTTGGGTGAGAAAAAAGTAAAATTCAAATTAAATGAAATCTCACCTTTACTCTCCATAGACTGGAAAGATCTGGCTCTATGTTCAAGGTTCATTTCCATGGAGATTCTGCATTCTTTATAACCTCAAGGTTGCTAGTTTTTCAAATAAAAACCACAGTAGATGTATACCAGAGTTTAAGAATAGACATTAAAATAATTTTCAGTCTTATAAATGTTCTAGATGAAAATCTGGGCTGGAAACATCAGTATCATCTAAAATTAAACTGCATACTGTATATTTAACAAATGATGTTAAAGTTACCTGTTTTGGATACTTATTTATCTATATTAGAAAGTCACAAATTGACATTTCTCTTTAATGTTTTTGAAGTTTTTCTATTTTGGAACTGATGTTAGTGACAGTTTCTAATTACAGAGCATCAGTTTTTTCTGAGACTTTTTTTTTTTTACAGTGTCGATTTGCCCTCACAGCTTATACTGGGAAAGGTATTTTTATCACTCTTTTAGAAACAACAATAAAAGACTGGGTACAGTAAAACTTTTCTCTCTTTTTTTTGAGATTACTAAAAATATTAGCAACAGAATCAGGATTCAAGTTTAGTGTTCAACTAATGCTTTCTACTCACAGAGCTGCTTAGGGTGAATTCTCACCAGGAAGCTCTATTACTGGGCTGTTAAATATGGCAGCAAAGGCTGAGTAAGAATGTTTCTCTCTCTCTCTCTCTCTCTCTCTCTCTCTCTCTATCTATCTATCTATCTATCTCTCCTCTTTCTCTCTCTCTTCCCCTCTTTGGTTTTTGAGACAGGGTCTCCCTGTAGCCCCAGCTGGCTGGGAACTCAGTCTATAGATCATACTGGCCTCAGTCCCCCGGAGGTCTGCCTGCCTCTGCCTCCTGAGTGCCAGGATTAAAGGTATGCACCACTATGCTCAGCTAAATAAGTCTCTTTTATGAAAAACATTCTTACACATAAAATAAAATACCTGTATATATGTAGACCACATGTGTGCTGATTGCCTGTAGATAACAGAAGAAGGTGTTGAATTCCCTAGAACTGGAGTTATAAACAGTTTTGAACTGCCATGTGGGTGCTGGGAACCGGATCTGGGTCCCCTGCAACAGCAGCCAGTGCTCTTAACCATTGAGCCATCTCTCCAGCCCATGTTTAGAATAAATAATTCTTAACTAGGTATGTGGGGATTTTTTTTTTCCTTTAAAAAGCAATATTTTAATTACTATCTATTAAATACTTTTAGATTTCTTTTTGAAAATGTAGTTGAAATGTTTCTTTGTAGAGTTAAATGGAGTATAACAAATAACTTTTGTTGATAAACAAATTAAATTTTTGTTTCCTAATGAGAGACTAGTGCTAATTCAATATGAAGCACAGTGAAGTTGCTTTCAATTAACTTTTATTTTATGTTGGTGATGTGCTTGGACTTTATAGAAATTGAAACATTTCATGATACAGTGAATGACAAATCTTATGAGTTTCTTCTTGTATTTATCTTTGTTCTGTGGAAGAGGTGAAGCCATTTGTTTCTTTGATTTATGAGAAAACTCTCTGTTCCTGGTTTTATAAGCATCATTGTTTGTCAGTTGTTTAACAGTGATGTGGAAGGTCAGGTATGAGCAGCCAAGGCAATGAAGTAAGCAAACAGAAAGGGCAGTTCCTGTGCATGTTTCCACTGACAATCATGTTATCCACTCAGAAAACCTCATGTCCACAACTGAGAAGTTCTTTCACTTGGTCCAGCAAGTGGTTGCTTTTGTCTCCCAATAAAGAACACATGTGAGATGGTTTGGGTAGGAACTGATGAGCTGCCTTTGATAACATAGATTACCTACAGTGTCTGCCTGATCAAAGAAGGGCATGAGACTGGGAATGTGTGCAGAATTTGTAATTCTCAGAGCTATAGACCTCTTCTGTAATTACCCCAATCTCAATGTGATCCCAGTAAGTTACAATCTGATTGAACTTTGTCTGTGAGGAACTAAAGGAAACAAGAAACAGGCAACTGGTCTTGCCTTAAGGCAGACAAAAAAGGAAGGAGTGTGTCTTACTTTCTATTGCTGTGATTTAAAAAACTGACCAAAACCAACCTGGGGAGGTAAGGGTCTATTTGGCTTATAGCACAGTCCGTCATCAAAGGAAGCCAAAGCAGGGCAAGAACCTGGAGCACAGACCATGGAGGAATGTTGCTTACTGGATTGTTCCTTTGGCCTATGCTTAGCCTGCTTTTTTATACAACACAAGACAACCTGTCCAGGCTTGTCAACACCCACAGCGGGCTGGGCCCTCTCACATCACTCAGCAACCCAAAAAATACCCCATAGACATTCTGAGGCCAGTCAGATGGAGCAAATTCCTCAACTGAGATTCCTTCTACCCAGGTTTAAGCTGACAACCAAAGCTATTCAGCACAGAGCACTATGGACTAAAAACATTGAACAGGGGCAGGCCTGTACTGTGCCCAGTAAGACAGATGTCTCTCGAGGGTCAAAGACAACAGAGCAGTCCTGTAGATATGAAACAGAGAAGGCTGGTTTCAACCAATTAATAAACCATGCATTTGGGAACAGCAGCTGCTGTACAGTTAACAACATATAGATGTTTGTTGTTATGATTGACATAAATTGACCATCAGGAGTAAATATGGTTTTATTTGTCACCAAAGGCTGTTGAGGTGTAGACCATTAAAACACATTAATCATGTTAATGGATTACTCCAAGGTCTTTACAGCCTCCTTTGTGTCTGAAAATGGAAATTCAAAATTTTTTAGCATGTCACAGACAAGGCAATTTGTGAACAGCTCTCTTGCTAATGTCTTCTCTCACCAACTCACTGCCCTGGCACACAGATCCTCAATTCAAGTAAACCCAGTAATGAGTATATCTCCTAACGTGGAATTGACCCTTTTGCCTTTGGATGCAGGATACTTTCTGTGTATTGCTAATTTCCTTAATCCCTTCTCCTGCCTCTAGCTTTGAAATTTATTCTCCTGAGTTGCTCTCTAAAGTTACCTTTTCTAAGGGCTGGAAAGATGGCTCATTGGTTAAGAGAAACTGCTGCTGCTCTTTTAGAGGACCTGGGTTCAGTACCCAGAACCTACATGGCAACTAACAACCATCCATGGCTCCAGTTCCAGGAAATCTAATGCCCTCTTCTGATCTCTGGGCATTGCACTCATACATACATACATACATACATGCATACATACATGCATGTAAATAAATATTTTTTTCTAAACTGCTTTTTCTAGAGAGATTTTCAATGATAGAATTCATATTATATACCCTCCTCTGTCTCCTCTTGCAAACCACATGTGAAAGCTTCTACATTAGAACATGTCACTCTGCATTTCTATGCTATGTTCATCTATCTGCTGCTTCTTTGCATCATTTGCTCCAAGAAGACCAGGCCATGAAAGGGAAACTTGGCCCATGAAGGGTGTGATCATATTTTTTTGACTAAATAAATGGCCCATGACCATATTTTTTGACTGAATAAATGGCCCATGATCCTTTGCATTATGGTCATTGTTGGAATCCTATGAGATTTGCATGTGGTTTTTCTTTTGTGAGAAATTGTTTAGGCTGGAAGCTGTTTTATCCATTAAGGTGCAAGCTGATTTTACTAAATTTGAAAATAGTGAGGATGGAAGAATTTTATTTTCCTTCCTTAGCTACATCTGTTGACGTTATTATGGATTATGTCATGTATGATATAAAGGAAATCAACCATACTTAGAACATGTCCAAATGTTTAGAATACAGATATATTGTTATTTCCATCATGGCTGCTAAAGGCAGCAGACTTTCCTTTCAATTCACTCACTGGTTTTCTCATAATGAACAGTTATCCCTTCCCCCATTATTATTATTCTTGATGCATAATAATGAAACATGCCAAAAGGTTTCATTGTGTCATTTGCGTACATGCATATTTTATGTGTTGGTTTTACCCACCCAACTGCCCTCTTCTCCCTTTCCTCTCTCCATCCCTCCGCTCTTTATATTTCCACAGTAGTCCACCTATAACTTTCAGGTGATTTCCCCCGCCTTATTCTGGCTTCCACATATGAAAGAAAATATGAAATACTTGTCTTTCTACATCTGGCTTATTTTTCTTAACATAACCTCTAGTCTCATGCATTTTCCCTGCAAAGGCATGATGTTGTTCTTTTTTATGGCTGAACAAAATTCTGTTATGTATATATACCTCACTTCCCCCATTCATTTATCTGTCACTGAGCATATGTGCTGACCTATGCGTGGCTATTGGTAACAGTGTCACTATAGACATAGGTGTTTGGGTATCTCTCATGCAAGGTGATGTCATTTTCTACGAGTCTATATCCAGGATTGCTATAGCAGGATCATATGGTACATCTATTTTTACTTTACTGGGGAACTTCCATACTATTTCACACAACAGTCACACTATTTTACATTCCTACCAACAATATATAAAGATCTCATTTTTCTTTACATAATCACCAACACTTTCTATCTTCTGTTGTAGTGATAATGATCATTTTGACTGAAATGAGTTAGAAATTCAATGTGGTTTTGACCCTCTTTCTCTGATGGCTAAAGATGTAGGACATTTACATTTATTACATTTAATTTATTTTATGTACAATAAATTACATTTAATTTATTTTTATTTTATGTTATATTTATGTTTGCATGCATGTACGTACACCATGTGTTTGCAATGCCTGTGAATTCCAGAAGAGGGCCTTGGATCCCCTGGGACTGGGTTTATGGCTGGTTGTTAGCCACCCATTCCGGTGCTGGGAACTGAATCCAGGCCCTCTACAAGAGCAGTCAGTGTTCCTAACCACTGAGCAATCTCTCCAGTCCCAGGTTGAGCCTTTTAAACATATGTATTAGACATTTAAACTTCTATTAAGAAGTGTCTACTTGCTTATTTATTGGATTACTTATTCTTTTTTTACATTTTAAATGTTTTTAATCAAATCATGTGTCTCTCAAACAGAACACCTCACTCAACCCGCATGGTCTCTGTACCCCTTCCTCACTGGTAGCCCCCCAACTGGAATCCATACGTTTCCATCTGTGTTAAGGTCTATTGGGTCAAATTAGTGTCCCCAATGACCTCAGTGCAGGTTCATCCACTGAGGTCTAGTCAGCCCACCCAGTCCCTCACTTTAGGAAGACCAGCTCATCCTCACTAACAGTATTCAGTTGCCAATGTTTCTTCAGCCAAGGTTGGGGTCTGCTGCCCTTCCCCCACTTCTGATGAAGCTCCCTCATGTAATGCTTTGAATTCTTTAGATATTCTTGATCTCAGTCCTCTGACAGATGAATGGCTGACAGACTTTCTCCCAGTCTGTAGCTGTGTCTTCACTCTGCTGATTGTTCCCTTTGCTATGCAGACACATTTTAGTTCAATACAATCCCACATGTCGATTCCTTTATTTCTTGAGCTATTGAGTCCTATTCAAGAAATCATTGCCTGAATCAGCATATTCAAGTGTTTCTTGTCTCTCTTTTTTGCACTTGTGAGCCGTGTGTATTCACACATGTGCTCACATATGTGTGCATGTATGAAGGCCCCAGGTGGCTTCTGGCATCTTCCTCCATCACTCTCCATCGTATATATTGAGGCAGGATCTCTTGCGGAGCCCAGAACTTATCATTCAGGTAATCAAGTTAACTAGTTTGCCCTGGAGATTCCCCGTCTCCAGCTTCTGAGTGCTGGAATTAAAGGTGGGCTACCATGCCCATAAGACTGTTAAGTGGATTCTGAGGACACAAACTAATTTTCAGCCTTACACAACAATCACATTTACCTACTGTACCATCTCCTCAGCCTAAAGTATTTCTTCCTCTAGATGTTTCAGAGTTTTAGGTCTTGTAGTAAGGTCTGTGATCCATTTTGTATTTTATGTACAAGGTGAGAAATGAGGATCTAGTTTCAGTCAAAGACATCCTGTTTTTCCCAGCACTGCACAAGTGGGTATGTGCGTGTGAATACAGATGCTCACCAAAGCTGGAGTTTCAGGTACCCCTGGAGCTGGAGTTATCAGCAGTTGTGAGCAGCCCAACCCAAGGACTGGGAACCAAACTCAGGTCCTGTGAAAGAGCAGAGCAGGCCATTAAATGCTAAGCAATCTCTCCAGCCCCATTGATTTGTTTTTCAGAATAGTGCAAATGAGAATGTTTTCCTGATTTCTTTCATTACTGCTGGATAAGAGAGCTACTGGTTTTTGAATGTTGATTTTGTAGTTGGATATTTTGCTGAATATGTTTATGAGTTCTAAGAATCATTTGGTGGCAGACTAGGATTTTCTAATTATAAGGTGCCATCTGCAAACAGAGATAGTTTGACTTCCTATCTTCCTGTTTATGTAACTTCCGTTTCTTTCTCTCCTGGTGAAATGGGCTAGAATTTCAAGTATTATGTTAAATATAAGAGTGGAGAGTTTAGACCCTTGTCCTGTTTCTGATTTTAGAGGAAATGTTTTCAGTTTTTCCTCATTGAGTGTGATATTTAATACGGGCTTGTCATATGGAGACTTTTATTAAATTATAAGCCCATTTATACCTAATTTGTGCAACATTTTTAGTCAAAAGGGATGCTGAAATTTTTCAAATAAAATTCTGCACCTAGGGTTGGAGAGATGGCTCAGCAGTTAAGAGCACCGATTGCTCTTGCAGAGGACCTGGGTTCAGTTCCCAGCACCCATGTGGCAGTTAATAACCATCCTAACGCCAGTTCAGGGGATTTGACATGGGTACACTTACATACATGAAGGCAATACATTTATACATACAAAATAAAAATAAATAATATTTTTTAAATTCTGCACCTGATGAGATGATCATGTAGATTTTTCTGCATCTATTCAGATAATCATGTGTTTTTAATCCTTGATTTCATTTTTGTGCTGTGTTATGTTTATTTCTTTGCATATACTGAAGCATCTTTACATCCCTGGAATAAAATCAAGTTGGTCATGACATATGACCTTTTGAATGTGTTACTGAATTCAATTCTAAAATATTTAACTGAATATTCTGGTTCCTATATTTCTCCAAATTGTTGGCATACAGTTTGACTTCTTGTTATGTCCTTGTCTAATTTTGTTAAAAAGGTAACATTAGCTTCACAGAATGAATTTGTAAACATTACTTCCTTTGTTTCAGAATCATTGGGATTGGTTCTTCTTTAAAAGTCTGAGGGCTAGAGAGATGGCTGCTCTTCCAGAGGTCCTAGGTTCACTTCCCTTCCCTAGGCAGCTAACAACCATCCCAGAGAAATAAAGGAGACCAGTAAGTGGTAAGGACATTAATGGCACAGTTGACAAAACTGGGCTATGGACTGTAGATTAGATAAAATACTCTATTATTATTCAACATCCTAAGTTTGGTAACTGTACTACAAATATTTAAAAAATATATATGAAGGCACACAGGGTCCTGAAACTGAGAGTCTACTTGTAAGTGTTTTTATTTATTTTAAAGATGGGTTGGCAGAGTGCTTGCTAGGGTGCATGAAGCCCTGGGTTTGATCCTCACGTCACAAAAAACCCAGAGTGGTGACACATACCTATAATCCCAACACTCAGAAGGTGGATACAGGAGGGTCAGAAGTTATACCAGAAACTGTTTCAAAATAAAAAAGCAAGAAGGAAGGAAGGAAGGAAGGAACTGGACGCCCTCTTCTAACCTCTATGGCATTGCACACCACAAGTACTTTCATGCCTAGTGCACTTACATACCTGCAGGCACTGCACTCATACACATAACATAAAAATAATAAATAAAATATTCTTTAAAAGTCTGATAGAATTCAGCTGTGAATCCATCCATCCCTGAGTTTTCATTAGTTTCATTTGTATTGCATATCATTGACTTATTTAGATTTTTAAAACATCTTCTTGGTTCAATTTGGTAGGTCATCTGTGTCTAGAAATAATTCATTGCAATACATGTTTTCAAAATATTTTCTAATGATCCTAGGTATTTCAGTAGGATCTACAGTAAAATCCTCTTTTCATGTCTAATGTTATTTTTTTGGATCTTCTTCCCTTTGGTGAGTTTAGTAAAGAATTAGTCAGTTTTGTTTATCCATCCAAAAAGCTCACCTCGCTTCGCTGCCCTTCTGTATTGCTCTGTTAGCCTCTTTTCATGTATTTCCACTCTGATCTTTATTATTTCTTTCCCACTACTAGTTTTGGGTTTGATAAATTCTTGCTTTTCTAAGACTTTAGTAAACCTCAATGACTATAAATTTTCCTTTTAGAATTGTTTTATTCTGAAACCCACAGTTTCTAGAATACTATTTCAATGTGCCATTTAATTCTAGGAATTTTTAAGTTTCCTCCTCATTTTTTCAGTGACCAACTATTAAAAATACAGAAAAAAATTAAACAACAATTACCCACCAAAAATTATTTTTAAATGAAAAGTTAAAAATTAAAAAAGTAATTTTAAGGGACCAGAGAAAGGGTAAAAGAAGGAAGATTTTAAAAGGAAATGAGAAACAGGAAGAAAAAAAGAGGAAGAATTTTTTTAAAAGAATCCAGTTAAATAAGTCAACAATATTAAATAAAAAAAAAAAAAAAAAGACATGAGTTAAAAGCCCTTGCCAAGTTTAAGGCATTTGGATCGGATCACCTCTTCTCAGGTCTAATATTAGATTCCCGCAAGTGTGGGAAGGTTCTAGTAAACACTGGCCTGTTTTAATTCCTCCCAGCTCCCTCCAAACACGTTGGTGCTGCATGTAGTCTAAATGCTTCAAGTAGCTCCCTGTGAGCTGGGCCTGTTAAGGGTATTGCTGTATTTGGCAGAACTAAATTTACTCCAGAGGTTTTTTTTTTTTTTTTCTTTTAATGGGCACACAGAACCCTGCTAGGCCCTGAGGGCTTCCACAGTGTGGGCTATGCAGGCACCCACAGGTTGCAGAAGTTCCCAGTCTGTGCACTGGAGCTGTGGCAAACACCCCCACTACAGTGTAGCCCAATTCCTTGGACAGTAGCGGAAGCAGAAGACCGATGAGGTCCGTTTCCCAAGTGGAGAGGCTCCAGGAAAAAGCAATGCACAGGCCTTAACATCAGTCACCTCAAACCAGACCTGGGCCCCACCCTCACCTCAGTAAACCAAGACCAGTCAGTTTAGAGGGCAAGCTGCTAACCGCCTACCACTGTGCCTTGTTCTCCTCTGCAACAGACTCTATCCTTCTCCGCAACTGTTTCTTGTGTCCGTATTCCAGCCAGTCACAGTGGCACGTGTCCCTGACTTGTGGTTTATCCCTAGAGCAATTCAGTCCCTATCAACAGGTCCGTCTGAAGATGCCTTCTGGTTCTATAGCATCCTGGTATAGGTACAAGGACCGATGCAATGTATCTCTTCCTCAGCACTACCCTGCCGTGCAAGAGGAATCACTCCACTCGAACCTCGCCACTGAACTTCCTTCTCTTTCTTTTTATTACTTAATTTTATTTTATGAGACAGGATCTCTCTCTGTAGCCCAGGCTGATTTGGAACTCACTATGTAGCCCGGGCTAGGTTCAAATTTGCAGACCCCTCCCACCTAGCCTTCAAGTGCTGAGATTACAGGCCTGTGCCACCACACCCAGCTCCCACACTGGTTTCAACGCTGGCAGGCACCCTAGGCTTCCTGGGTGCTTAGCACCGACAGTCTGACATCACTGGGGTGAACTGCACTCTGCTGGGTTCCTTTGTTCTTGTGTCCTGTTCTCCCGCCTCTGGGGAGCTGGAGTTGGAGCTCCACACTGCATCTTTCTGCTTCCTCATTCTTAGCTGTCCCCACCTCTTTCTAGATTTCCAGAGCTTTTCCTTGCTTCCTTTCTCTCTGTAATTCCTTTCTCTCTCTCTCTCTCTATTGTCCTGACTCTTCTTCACCTCAGACTTGTGGGAAAGGCACTTCTGTTTATCATTTTCCCTTGGAGCTTTGCTAATGTTCCAGGCTCAAATAAAGACAGACTCCTCTCAAACAAGAAACAACATCTGAAGTGAATGAGAGTGCGTTAGGAAACAGATTACTTCTCCACACCATGCCAGCTGTGGCCTCAACACGGCTTTCCATCCATCATCCTTTCACAATCAAGTCATTTCATGGAGGAGGAGAATGCACTGATCTGATCCTTGACTTAATCATCAATTTCACCAAACTTTTATGCAAAATTGAATGGCAGTATTCTGTCACAAAGAGCAGGCTTGCTTTTGAAAAAAATATTTTTAGAATAGGCTGTTTTCTCTTTAAATTTTGTCCTAGATTTTATGACCTCTCCATTTAAAAATATCAAGGGCGAACATTGTTTCCAGCAGGACAGTTCCAGTATTTCGCTGCATGACAGTTACAGTGACTCATCACTGCTTCATCCAACGTAGTGTGCACAACCCTTACCTCTAACTGCAAAATGGATGTTTTGTGGCGTTTTGCATAGTTCCGTCTATCTAACAATCTACTAACAGTTTCAGTAACTGAATAAATATTCAGTTACTGGATGTTCTATGCAGTTTGTCCCAAATATATACTTTAAGAAAATATTTAAAATACGATTCTTTGTGCTGTGGATGCTGGTTAACACAGAAATTCACAGCTAGCTTAAGTGTGGAAAATAAGTGTCTGTTGAGTGCTCAACCACAAACAGGACATGTATTCACATCACCTCCCCAAGACTCAGGGACCATTAGAGAAAAGGGGGCAGAGTATAAAAGCCAGAGGTCAGGGAGAACTGGAGCAAAACAGGGTCTTCGGATATGACAGGAGCACTATACTCATGAACTCAGCAGCTATGGTTGCGTACAAGACCTGCACAAGACCAAAGCAGTCAATTCTAGCGTGCAGTGGGAAGGGGTTCATGAGTGCTTCCCCTAACTGAGGAGCTATGGCTAACTGACGGCTTCTCGGAGCTGGAAAGCAGATTTTCTTTAAGGGTGTGAGTCTGATGGCTCGATGTGCTCCAGTAGATGCTTCAGGAGTTTATGGACAGCAAAACTTAGAGTTGATGGGTTATTGATTTTTTTTTTAAAGAACACAAAGTTGGTGGGGAGGTAGAGAAGTGAGGAACGGATCTAGGAAGAGTTAAGGGAAGGAGGTGGAGTGAAAGTGATCAAAATGTATGACATTCTCAAGGAATTAATAACCTTTTAAGAATACAAAACACATTATTCCGTTTTCAACAGTCATTCACACTGAAAATTACCAGACTCAGCATGCTACCAGCTTCCATTTTTAACTTACAAAGTTGTTTCAGGTTTTTTTTCTTTTTAATTACAAAAATTAATCATAAGCAACTACATCATGAAGTGATGTAAATCATTAGTCATCCAAGAAATGTCAATCAAAACCACAGCGAGGTCCCACTTCCCACTCAATAGGATGGCTGTAATCAGACAGTCACACCTGTTGGGGAGGACATGGCAAATTCCCAACACTCCCGTGTTACTTGTGGGAGTGGAAAATGGTGGTGTTGTTTTGGCAAACCATTTGATGGGTAAAACATAGAATGATCATATGAGCTGTTTCTCTCCTAGGCAGGGTAAACATAAGTTCCCGTTAGAACCTGGACACAAATGTTCACTGTGGTGTTATTCATAATAGCAAAACATTGGAGTAATCCAAACACCTACCAACAGATGAATACAGGAAAAATGATGTAGCCAAAGAGATGTACCATATTTGACCATAAAAAGGTAAAAAACTGATACTTGGATGAACTTTCAAAATAGCACGTGAAGAGAAAGAAGCCAATCATGAAAAATATTATAAGGTTTCATTTACATAAGAGGCTCAGAACAGTCCAATCTGTAGAGATCAGAGGCAGATTAGGCATTTCCCAAAGCTGTGGCACAGTAGGAGAAACCAATGAGTAATGTTTATCAGGACCACAGTTTATTTTGGGATAATGAAATAGTTTCATAATTAACCGTAGTGACAGCTGCACATCTTCACGAATACACTAAACCCCAGTGAATCTTACAATTTAAACTGGTGAATATGTATGGTATGTGAATTTTGTATCATAAGAGCTGATAGGAAATAAAGTAAAAACTGCATAACTATTGATAGAATATATAGGAGACATCCATTAAAATGTCTCCAATGTTGGGGCTCAAGAGATGACTCAGTGGTTAAGAGCACTGACTGCTCTTGCAGAGGATGCAGGTTCAATTCCCAGCACCTACATGGTGGCTCACAACCATCTAGAACTTCAGTTTCAGGAGAAAGTGTGGCAAGCACTTTTCTGAAACATCTCCCCAGCCACAGACTTATTTTAAGTTAAAAAATAATAAACTGCTGGCCTTCAGATTACCTGAAAGTAGTCACTGCTATAAATTCATTGCGCTATTCTCATACATAGTTTTGGACTTTTACTACTTATGTGTACACATCTTCAAACAAAACAAGAACCTCCTTTTGAGACAAGGTCTGACTATGTAGTCCTGAGTGGCCAGGCTTGTCTCAAACTAACAGATATCCTCCTACCTCTGTCTTTCAAGTGCTAGAATTAAAGGAGTCTACAACGGCTTGGAAGAGCCCATTTTGAGTATGATCTATGTAACAAATAAATGACAAGCACCACTCAGCTCTCCATTGCTATGACAAAATACTTGAGACATTACATTTATAAAGAGGAAACACTTGGGGCTGGAGAGTTAGCTCATTGATTAAGAGCAGTTGTAGAGGACCTGAGTTCAGTTCTTAGCACCAACCTCAGGCAGCTCACAACAGCCTGTAACTCCAACTCCAGGGGATACAATGGCCTCTTTTGGCCTTCATGGTCACCTGCACTCATGTATACATACCCATACACAGATACATACATATACACACAAATTAAAATGAAATTAAAAAAAAAAACTTATTTGGGCTCATGGTTTCGGACATTTGTTTTGACACAGTGGTAGGGAAATAAATCCTAGCAAGCAGCACATGGTGGGCCAAATGGGTTCATGTTATGGTAGTTAGGAAGCAAAAATAGAGAGGAAGGGATTGGAATCCCAACAGTCTCCTCAGTGACCTACTGCTTGCAACTAAAGTTCCCACCACCTCCAACAGAGTCATCTGCTGTGGACCAGGCTTTTAACAAATGAGCTTTTGCAGATCTAAACTAGAGCATGGCATAATGAGAAGTAGCTTTTGCAGCTTCCTTTTTATATTTTGCAAGGTGTTTAAAATTTTCAAGGTGGGCATGGTGGTGCACATCTGTAATCCCAATATTTGGGAAGTTGAAGCAGGAAGATCATGAGTTGGAAAACAGCCCGGGGTTCATAGCAAGACTCTGCATCAAAAAAAAACTCACCTTTTTTTTATGAAGATCTAATTCCTCAATTTAAATTTTAAATTGTATCTCACTGGATTAAAACATTTTATATTGTATTTCACTGGATTAAAATAGCACAGCATCTACTGTTCAAACAGTAGAAAGTTATGATGTGGGGGAGGGGTGCACAGAAGTGCACATAAATGTGGAAGCCAGAGGTCAACATCTGGTGTCTTCTATCACTATCTTACTTCCAGACCAAGGGTCTCACCCTGAGCCTGGAGATCAGTGATTCAGCTAAGGCTGGTTGGAAAATGAGCTCCAGGTATCCATCTGTCTCCACCTAACCAATGTTGGGGTTATAGATGCATGCCACAAGCCTGGCCTTCAGGTATGGGTCTGAACTCAGGACCTCATTCTTACATAGGCGGTAGCTGACTGATGAAGCCATCTCCCCAGTGCTCTGAATGTTACTTGAAATAATTCACAGTGGTATTTGTTATTAGTTATTTTTAGATATCTAAAAATATTTTGAATCATAGCCAAATGATATGATTTCAGTTTATAAAGAAAATTGCCTTTGGACTTCACTGTATCTAACAGGCAGAAAGATTTTCCTCTGAATTCATGTAGGACTCCAATAAAACACTGGTGTTAGGAGAAATATAGAGAGACTTTTAAACATTATTTATTTTTTATTTTTTATGTGTGTGAGTGTTTTACCTACATGTATGTAAGTGCACTTTGTGTATACAATGCTTGCAGAGACCAGAAGAGGGTGTTGAATTCCCTGGAATTGGAGTTATAAACAATTGTTAGTCACCATGTGGGTTCTGGGAACCAAACCCAGGTCCTCTGAAGAGCAATCGTTGCTCTTGATTGCTAGGTCAGCTCTCAAAGTTTTTCAAACAATATAAAACAGTGCATTCATGGAAGTTTTTTTCATAGAAACTAACACAAAGATCCTCTAGAATAAAAACTCGAAGGTCTACGGTACACAGCAAACACTCACACACATTTCTTTACTTGTTCCTGCAGAAACATTCATGGTGGCATATACCGTTAATCCCAGCACCTGGAAGGCAAGACAGACCTCAGTGAGATCAAAGCCAGCCTAGTCCAAATAGCAAGTTCCAGGCCAGCCGGGGCTACAGGGTGACCCTGTCTCAAAAAAAAAAAAAAAAAAAAAAGGAACAATTAAGAACATGGAAACTACCTTCTGTTTTAAACACTGAAACATTGAGGATTAAAGCCAAGGCCTTGTGTGCCTCCCCAGTCCTAGGAAAATCTCTTTTCACAGTAGCATCAGTGTCAGCTAAAAAGCGCCATTTTAATCCCAGAGCTCTGAACACTATCTGCAGAGAGACTGTATGTGAGATAGCACTAATTACAACATAGAGCTCTTCAAGGCAATTGTTCCAGTCAATTCCCTCTTTCAGCTTCCTGAGTTTTGCTACTTGACTATTTTTGGAGACAGGATCTCAATTATCTCAATTAGCCCATTCTGGACTAGAACACAGTGTGTGGCTGGGGCGGGCTTCAAAGTGAAGGAGGGATTGCAGTTGCTAATCAACTGGCCTTAGATAAGGAAACTGGGCCTGGGGCAATGGCTCAGTGGTTAAAGCACTGGCTGCCTAAGCAGCAAGCATGAGAATCAGAGTTCAGATCCCCAGAACCCATGGACATACCGGGTGGGAGTGCAGGGACTCTACTGCCCAACCCCTCATTTCACCATGGTACTGCTCAGAGTGCTGTCTTGCCACTGTGTCCAGCTTTATGTGGACAAACTTATGCTTGTGTGGCAAGTGCTTTGCTCACTGAACCATCTCCTCTGCCCCCAAATTTGCATTCTTAACAGCCATTGGTTTATGGCAATTTGTTAGAGAAGCAATAGAAGGTGATACACAATCCAATCACATCCACATTGATTCATACTTCATCTCTGGCAATACTGGATATTGAACCCAGGGCCTTACACAGGCCAGGAAAGACCTCTCTCACTGAGCTACATCCTGCACTGGCCCATGCTTCGTACTGTCACCACTCTGCTGTCTTCCTCATTTCAGTCCCAAAGGGAAGGATGCAATTCTAGCCTCATTTAACACTCAGATATTGCAATGGATTCCTAATAGTGACCAAATGGCTCTGACCTCAAAGTGTGAGTCAGGAGGCCTGAGTTCTAGTCTGTCTCAGCTGTTAATTAGCTTGTGACCTTAGAAAACCTCTCTGCCAACCTTCTTTATCCTCCACTCTGAGAATGCACACACACAAACACACTCTCTCACACATTCACACACACCTGCACTCTTGCACACACTCACACTCTTATACACATACACATACTAACATACACTCACATATACCTGCACATGCAAATCACACATATACACACACTCACTCTCACACTCACACACATATTCACCCACATATGTACTCACATCCACTCATATAGACACACATTCATTCACATTCTCACACACATACACACACACTCAAAAATGTAGTAATGCAAACAAGATGATCACCAGCCTTCCTTGAGCTGCTGTGGGACTACTTTTCAGTCTCGCCTCATCTTCCTTCCTCGCAGCTTCAATCGATCTGTCATGCACATCAAGCCAGAACTCTGGGTAGAAGTTGCATCCTTACATAGAAACTTGTATTAGCGTTTTCATTGCTTAAACACTAATTTCCTATTACAGACCTTTTACAATATGCAATTGTCTCTCATCATCACAATGTTTTTTATTTGACAGAGTTTCCTTTTCACTTCAGCAAAACAGTTCCATCACTCAGTCCCCAGGCCTGGCCTGAGTGGGCTCTTTCTCCTCTCTATAACATTCATCACACTCTTATTTGGTTTCAGGACCCCTATATTTTTGATAAGAGGCACAGTACTTAAACTCTCTTGTGATTGCACCTCACCCACAGTCACTGTGACAGTTTGTTTCTCAAATTATCGTGACTGGGTTGACAAAGAAACAATAGAATGGGAATTTTTACAAAAGACTCCAAAGTCTTCCCAGCAACACTTTTTGGTTTGTGCCAAAGATGACTCACACCACTCTAATGCCTCTTGGATTTCTTTGGTTTCTTGGAGGGATTTCCTCTTACCAGTGGTCCAAAGCCTAAGTCATTGAAAGTATACGGTCTCAGCCATATGTCCAGGGCAATCAGCTTTAGCCAGCATGGCCAGGCAATGGCCTTGAGCTATTTAAGAAGTGATTCATTTTTGCAAAGAGAAAGATAATAGCTTTTTTCGGTACTAGACATTAATCTCAGTGACTTCCAAATGTTAGGCAAGCACTCTAACACTGATCTACATTCCCTGCCCATGCCCCATGAAGGGCAATTTCTTAAGAAACTAGGCATCTTTACATGATAATCTGGAAATTAAGTCCATCCTGAAGCAAAATGTTTGGATTAGTTAACAACCATTCTTAGTTGGATTCTTTTTTGTTTGTTCTTGAGACAGAGTCTCACCGTGTAGCCCTGGCTGGCCTAGAACTCCCTATGTGAGGACCAAGCCGGCCTCAAAATCATAGAGATATGCCTGTTTCTGCCTCCTCAGTTCATGTCCCACCATGCCCACTTTGGTTGGTTTCTCTGAAACTGCGTATGAACTGTCTATTTGAACAGCATTCGTAGTTTTAACTACCGCAGCACATTGACGAGAATCCAGATTCTGCCAGTGTGTCTGAAATCCAAATGCTTTCTGTACGGTCAGTTTACACTCTTGTATTCATGACGCTAACAGCTGAGTCTTCACGACAGAGCTGAGCCCTGGACTGGAGTTCAAGGTCATGATCATCATCCTAAGTCAACCTGGATACTTGGTCCGAAGCCCCAGAGCCTGGGTCAGCACATATTCATCCCTTAGAATATAACACACTAACTTAATAATTCTGATGTACACCAAAGTGTTTAATTTGTCTGCCTGTTTATCTAGGTACAGTTTCTCTCTTCTAGTTTCTTTCCCCACACATTCACACCTAAACTCACTTTTATAATAACACTGAACCAATCGTTGTAGCACACAAATGCCACTTTCTTTGGTCTGTCAGTAGCGCAAATTTTCCCTGACTTAACAAAGGCATTATATTCTTTTTTTCCCCAAATAATTACAGATTTAAAGTCTCCTTTAAAGAGTCTGTGTCTTTCTCATACAAATTCCTTTACCTACCTGACATCTTTCTTTCTCAGAGAGTACAAATATTTCTATGTGACATTGCAAAACTAGTGAGAAAGTTACTATATCAGCTTTTAAAAACCATTGTATATCTTAAACTGAATATACCAAAATAGTTATTTCCATAAAATATGTGTATATATCTGTATTTTCCTTTCAACCCTGTGCTGTTTACAGATCCATTCACATACAACCATCTTATAAATTAACTGTTGCTACATAGCAAGTCTCTTACATCTCTATTTCCTCTCAGTCTTTTACCTCTTCTAATGTATTCTGAGGTATATTCTTCACTATCAGAACTGATGTAACGAGTTAGTGTGCGCCACATTATCAGAAACAGCATGCGGATAAACTACTTTACTGTAACAAGCACAATTAGAATCCAGAGAACAGTGCAAAATACTTATTAATGTATCATATCATCTGATTTGAGGATTTAGAATGTCTTATACGATCATGTGTGAGTCCCTTTTTTCTAGGAATCATTACTTCTTTCCTAGGCAATGTCACATCCTTTCCCCCATGACACACTGGTTCTATCTTCAGAAAGTACAGATGAATTGATGGTTCTTCACAAACCTTCATGTAAGTAAATTTGGACAGCTAAGAAGCTTCGTCTCTCATTGTCTGGATATGCTGCAAAGCAAAATTCAGTGTACAACCATGATGTAAAGAAACAGGGTGGAAGCAGTCTAGTGGTGTGCTGGTGCATGCCTGCAGTTCCAGCATTCCAGGGGCAGAACTTAAGATTATTGTTGCAAGTTCTAGGACAGCCTGGGCTACACAGATAGTATTAGGCCAGCCAGAACTACATAGCAAGACCCTATGTAGTTAAAAAAAAAAAAAAAAAAAAACTACAGTCGAAGCCAGAAATAATAGGTCTTAGACTATAAATAAAGAGAGGAAGAAGAGAGACAGCTGTCTCATACCATGAATATATAATAGCTACTTGGATTTAGCAGGAGCAGAAAGCCAGAGTCATGAAGCCCTGCGCAGTTACACAGAAGCCTGAACAAAAACTGACTAGCCTCTATCCTCAGGCCTTTGTGAAGCCAGAAAGATTCCTGAATTAGGTATTCATGCTTTGAGGAAATTGCCTGGCAATGAATGGAAGGACTTAGTCCAGTCTTTCTGACAGCTGTTTGGTTCCTGGGATGTAGGCAAAGGACTGAGCAGATGCAAGAAGAGAAGACACAGCCACAGGGAGTGCAGAAGCTGCAGGGGCAGAAGAGGCTGGGACCTGCCTCAGGTTAAGTCCACAGACAGAGAAGCCCCAAATGAAGCCCCTTAACCATGAAGAATCCTGCTGTCGGATACAAGTTCTGCAAGAGCAAGGGCCAGGGTCCTGTTGGGACAGGCCATTTACTAAGGGGCCCTAGGAGCCTCTGTAGTCCTCCTGTCATAACAAGAATGTGAGGCTCTTGGTCTCCTGGGCTGCTGTCAGGGTTTTGTTTGCAATAAGCAACCTTAGAAAGATGAGGTAATGTCTTCCTCTGGACCAGGAACAACCTCATCACCGTTGACTCTGAAAGTGACAAATTCTCCCAGCCCAGTGTTCCTCTCTCCAGCGGGAGCATGGGTATCCATACAGGCCTCTCTGTGTCACCTCCATAGAGTCTGACATTTGTAGGAAACAGAGATGGGAGACTTATGTTGCCTGTTGTGTCACAAATAGTAAAGCTGGTGTCTCTTGCTCAATTTCTGTTTCTCTTGACAGCATCCATGACTCTGTAATGGGGTCATCCTTTGCTTAAACTCCAGTAAAACCCTAGACTGTTCACAGCCCCCGGCAGCTGTGTACCCAGCATGCTGAACAGTACTCAGCAAAGAAGGGTCTTTCCGTTTGTTAAGTAAGTATTTAACTCTTCAAAAAGATTTGAGGTTTAGGGAGATGGGTCTGTTTTAGAAAGTGCTTGCCTTTTAAGCATGAGGCTCCAGAACCCACATTTAAAAAGCTGGGTATGGTGGTGGCCGGTTTGCAATCCCAGAGCTGGGGAGGCAGAGACAGGCAGATGGTTGGGGCTTACTGGACAGCTAGCCTAGTCTACTAGTCCACTTGGTGAGTTATAAGTTGGTGAGAAACCCTGTCTCAAAACAAGCAAAACCAAAGTGGAAGGTTGTACTTTGAGTTTTGAGTTCAGTCTTATAAACATATATACATACAAAAACAAGGGGCAGAAGAGATGACTCAGTGATTAAGAGTTCATAATGCTCTTGTAGAGGACCTGAGTTTGGTTTTCAGCATCCAAGCCAGGCAGCCCGTAACCACCTGTAACTCTAGCTCTAGGGAATCCAACACATTATTCTGGACTCTGGTACTTGAACTCATGTGCACACATACACACACAGTTTAAAAGCAATAGAAAGAAATTATCCAAATCTTAATTGTACTGCACACCTTGTTTTCAGTTTACTAGTGTAATATCAAAACTAGTCACATGACAAAGACAATGAACAACAATGAACACTGTCTTGAGGAACTCAGAAGTTCTGATGAAACCTTAGTTTTCGTCTGTTAGTGATACCTACAAGTATTAATAAAACAAATAGTCTCTGATTGTAATATCTTTGCACAGAATCTTTATCCATCTATATACTAAAGAGTAAGACATCTGCAACTCGAAGTAGCACTGTTTTCAGGAAATGTTTTGTGTACCAGGCTATGTTCTAGATATTTTCCCATAGACAGTGATGTGCTCATAATCGCTTAGCAACATGGGCCCAGTGTTGAGTCTCTGCAACTGGTTCCTTGAGGTTTTCTCTCTATGCTGCAATCCTTTTTGCATGTGGGCTCCAAACTTCTGTAAATATTGAATAATGTATGGAAAAAAGACAACTGTTTTGTTTCTTTTTCCTTTCTTGCTGCTGAGAGGTTGTAAATTTGGTTTTACTGAAATAGAGAACTTCCCCTTAGTTTCAAGCAATGTTAAATTAAGCTCCCTGGAGTGGCATAAGTTAATGCTGGAAAAGAAAGTAGAATGGACTATGAATGGTTATTTTTAACCTTTCAAAATGGGGATATACTCAAAATGCTCTCAGTGAATACTCTTCTGTTGATGTCAAATTATATTAAAGTCGAAAAGTACTTTGTTATGATGAGAGCAGAATGGGGCCCTCTAGATAACCTCATTACACTTTTTTAAAAACTATCCCTTTTTCTCCAAACAGTTCACATAGGAGTCCTGAGCCTTGGGATTTGGACTAATATGTACATTAAAATCTCATCTTTATAAATGAATGTCAAAAGATCATTTAGACTATTCAGGTCATTATATTAAGCTAAAAAAAATCCCTTGGAAGAAAAAGAAACATTGAGATGTGAATTTTCCTAACACCTAATAACAGCACAGGACTTACTGAAATGTAGATGCATGTCCTCTGTCATCTCACAAGCAGCAAGGCAGGCATTAGCAGATTTGTCTCACTCTGAAAGGGAATTTTCCAAGACAATCAATGACCTCACAACAAGGAAATAAAATCCTGTTTGTCTGTCTTGATTTCTTATTCAGTGTTATGCTTGGCTGTTCACATCCTCTTTCTTAATGCGCATTCTACATTTGTCCTGTTTTACAGTCCTATCTTACCAGTGGTCTAAAGATTCCTGGGGGTCTTGATGTAGAAATTCTTTCTTCCTCTCTTCCTCCTCCTCCTCTTCTTCTTCCTCTTCTTTTGTTTTCCTTTCTTTCTTTTTATTTTGCAGTGCTTGAGACCAAAGCTATGTTTCACCAATGCTAGGCAAGTGCTCTATCAGGGAGCTATACCCCTGGTTCTATTTCTTGTTCTTCAAAAAAGTGGATTTTTGTTAACACATGATCATTGTACTAAATGATGATGTTCTCAATATTTTCGTTCAAGTATATTAATAATATTCAGCTTCTGCTACCTTCTCCTGTCACCCTGTTCCCCATGCTGTTAGTCTCCTTCCTTTCCCAAAATAGTCTTCCACACATACGCATGTATATATTACACACACATATACATGTATACACATATATGTCCACACATATATAGAGAACCTGAGTTATACACATATAATTTCATTATTTATGGCTGAATAAATATCCACTTCAATAAAAACCACATTTCCGTGACCATTCACTTGGTTGTTGTGACTAGTAAGTGTGGATCAGCAGGCATCTCCATGGTGTCCTGACTTGGACTCCTTTGCCCAAATTCTAGAGAGCAGTATAGATGAATCATATGGGAGTTTTATTTTCACCTTACTGAGGAATCTCCATACTGATTTCCATAGTATTTGTACAAGCTTACATTCCAACCATTAATATTAAGGGCTACTTTTGCCCTGAATCCTCATGAGCATTTATTTCCTTAGGTTTCCATTCTGATTGATGTGAGACAGAATCTCAGTGTAGCCACATAGCTCAGGATGGCCTTGAACTCCTGATCCCAGTGCATCCACCTCCTAAGTGCTTCAGTGTGTTTTGATTTGTATTTCCCTGATGGCAAAGACTTTAAACATTTTTTAAGATGTTTATTGGCCATTTTTACTTCATCTTTTGACAACTGTTCATTGATTACTTACTGAGTTATTTGAGGTATCTTTTGGTGTTGAATTTTGGGGACTCTTTATGTATTCTATATATTAATCCTCTATCAGATGTAGAGCAAGTAAATACTGACTCACATTTTGTAGGCCATCCCTTCACTGTGTTAATTCTTCCTTTGCAGCATTGAAGCTTTTGAATTTTATGCAATCCCATTGTCAATTCTTGCTAATATTTTCTGAGCCATCAGAATCCTTGGCAGAGAGTCCTTACCTAAGCCTATATCTATAAGTGTTTTCCCTATGTGCAAAATTATATTTTCATGAGCAGCTTATCTTTGAAACTACAGCAAATTCAACAGATAGTTGCTTTTCTAGGATTCTCAAAAGCAGGCTGTCTTCTGTGTGCTTGTTCTGCCTCACATCACGTCTAAATGTGCTTGATATTTCCTAACTACATTATGAAAGTGTGTTGATTCTACTCAGTATTGAAAGGATGGGTTTGGCTTTGCTAGATCATCAGAGTTGAGAAATCACAAAGTAGAGAGACTAATATGAGCAGCAGCATCAAAGAAAACCTAATGGTCTGTTTCGGATAGATGGTATTCAGAGTTGCAACTGTTTGTTTGATTTTCTTTTATGAGACGTGGTCTCAGGTAGCCCAGACTGACCTCAGACTTACTCCCTAGCTGAGGATGATCTTGAACTGTTGGATCCTCCTGCCTTCACCCCTTGAGTTCAAGAAGGCATTCACTACCTGGCCTGGTGCTGAATAGTTTTGTTTGTTTTGGGCATGCTTCTTACTCTATACACATAGACCCATTATATTTATACTCTGGGACAAATCTTAACATTAGGAGAAAGCACCAGGAAGACAAGAAAGTTTGGAGATGGGTATAAAATAAATATATAGCAAACTAAGTACCTTGAGTGGTTAGTAAATTTGCACAAAGGCAATTTTGGCACAATGGTGGAGGTGGTGGTGATGATGATAGTGATGGTGATTGTGGTGGTGATGATAATTATAGCGATGGTGGTGGTGGTAGTATAAATCCTCACTTCATCTATAGTCAAGATAAACAGGAGGTCATGAGCGGGGCAATGGCCCTCTAGTGTCTAGATACACAGAAGTGAAGTTTGTCCTCCAGCTAGCCTGCCTTCCTTTCTTCTTCAGGATTCAGGCACTCTCTGTGCTGGCCACAGGCACTGTTAGTGGCAGTGCTCTCTCCCTCCTGGGAGCCTGAAGCTCTGTGGTTCTTTATGGAAACTACCCCATCTCCCCATCTTCTCAACGTTATTCCAATGTACTCTCTTCTGCCAGCTTCGCCTCTCTCCCTATCTCTCTTCCTGCTACTGCTGCTCCACCTGCCATTATACCACAGTGCTCTGTTCTGCAATGTGTGGGTTTTGGCTACCGTCTATGCCCTGGGCTGCATCAACCCAACTGTGTATTTGACAGGCAAACAGACAGGGTGTACAAATATTATAGCGTTCAGGAAGGAAAAAGGAAATGTGTTTTAGATAAAGTAGAATTTGCCTGGAGTTTTGCAAAAGGATTGGGGAAGTAGATTTTGAAAACCTGAGAAGTTTTATAAAGTAGAGCTTTGTGAGTTTGAATAGAAATGTCAACTACAGAATTACAAAATGTGTTTGCAAGTCACACAGTAGAACTGTTTCACAGGTGATAAGGATTCATGCAAAGGACTAGTGACATGTTTTGTTTTGTAACTAAGTATTTTTTTGCATTTCATGACAGAAAGGGAGAATTAACACACAATAACCTTTTATAAAGCTGGAATGCTTCTCTCTCCTTCCCTGTTGAAAGAGTTGAGTGAGAGTTGTCTTCAATATATATGGAGACATTTTCTTCCTCTTAACATGGCTTTCACACAGCAAAGGGCAAATATTTAACCAGGGAAATCAAAATAAAGATATTCATCATAGTAGTTCAAGATTCTCTGGGTTCACCTAGAGTATTGGGTTTGGAGTTCATCAGGAGAAACATTAGGAGGAGCAGAGTCAGTCCATACAGCTTTAGGTGAGAATGAGACAAAGCTACTTGCTTTACATTGGATCTGGCTGGACTGCTCACCAAAGATTCATGTGCCAAAGCTTAGTCCTGAGCTTGGCACTTTTGGGAGGTGGTAAGAACTTTTAGGAAGTGGGGCCAGTGGGAGCTCTTCAGGTCACTGAGATGCTTCCATCCCTTGGTCAGGGTCACTGAAATTTGGGAATAGTGGAATCCAAGGCCTTTTTCTTTCTTCCCTTTCACTTCTTGGACACAAGGTGGATGGTTTTGTTCTACCACCCATTCCTACCATGATGTACTAGCACAGATCCAAAACAACAGGGCCAACTGTTCCAAAGAAACAGAAATCTCCAAAACTGTGAGCCAAGATACAACCTTTGTCTGCATAAGTTAATCACCTTGGGTATTTGTTACAGTAGCAGAGACCTGACTAACCCAAAACTCCTTCATTTGTACATAGCTTCACTCTTTAAGTGTGAGTTGAATTTTGACATTTTTATCCCTTACTCAGCTGCCCTTAGGTAGTATACAACCTTCAACAAGAAGCCAAGAAGCCTTCAGGGTCAGAAGTCTAGCTGTACTATAAGCAACCATGAGAATGGCTTCATGCTTCTCCTCTGTCAGACATGAGACTAGAGGTTCCAATGAATTAAGTACGATGGGATAGAAGCTTAGTTTTACTTCCCCATGCCTATTTTCCTCTGTTTCCTTGAGATTACATTACTTGTAGCCTTGAGTGCTTTAAAAAGGAGATCTAACCCATTTATTTAATGTCATAATCAATATTGATCCCCTGGCTGACTACAAAATAGATTCTCTGTAGGCGGTGTTCACTGTGGCTTTCTGGAGTTCAGGGAGAATTTACGAGTACCATCACTTTTTCAGTTATAAAAGAAATACATTCAAGATGAACTAAAATAGCTGGAGAGGTTCAGTTCCTTATTTTATACACACAAGATGGACTTTGTTTACTAGGCAAAGAATTTATAACTGGGAAAAGTAGACTTCCACTTTTAAGATTTCTAACCATCTCTGACTCACTCACAGAAAAACTGGTACTGAGAAATGCTGAAATGATAAGGTCCTAAATGACTGAATTACAACATTCAGTGTCTAGCTTTCTCAACTAATAATATTGCCCCATATGATAGAATACCAGTTATAAACAGCCATTTAAAATACATTCTCCATTATATACAGTGTGTGTGACTTTTTGCAGGTAGGTTATTAAATAGAATGTAGTTATGTGTAAACCAGGTTTATCCTCACAGATTTGTGGTAGACATTTTAAAAAATTGTCAATCTACAAATGCTTTAGAGCAGACATGATCCAAAGGCAAGATGAAGCATTTTATATGGTGTCACATTCCTTAATTAAATGGGAAATTAATATTCTGTGTTATCGCTGATACTTATTTGCCATTACTTCTTAAGCCACCCATAATTTTTTAAGGTTATAAAATACTGAAAAAAATCAAGGAGGGATTTTGTTAAAATAAACAAAAAAAAAATCTAGAAAACTGGAACCTTGATGAACACCTCATTCACAGCATTGACCATATTTCATGCGGCCTTCCGTTCCCTGTGTTTCAGGTGGACAGAGTGATAGCTATTACCTTAAGAGCTACTAGACTAGGGGAGAACAGCAATAACCTCATAATGATTAGAGAGGTCAAGTGCATTTGCATTCTCTACCACAAATCTTTCATTTTGTCTCCTTTGCCATCCTGGAAACAGGATCAGTCCGAAAGCAAACCCATGATCAAACTGATACCTCAGCTCAAACGTTTCCCCTGCTCTCTACCTCTCCAGATCCTACCACTAATCCAATACTGTCTCAAGCATCATTATCGATCCCCTCCCTCCCTTCAAGTCTCAGATCTCTAACCAGCAAGATGGTTTAGTAGGTAAAGGCATCAGCAGCCAAGTCTGATGACCCAAGTTTGATCCCCAAACTCACATGATTAAAAGAAGGAAGTGACTCCCACCAGTTGTCCTTTGACCTCCACATGCATACCATGAAACATGTATGCCCACATATATGTAGACAATAACTAAAAAAACAAACAAATAAATAAATGAAAAGAAACATTAAGAATTTTCAAATCTTTTACATGCTCACTTAACTAATTTTGATGCAGTCTTATATCATCTTATATTATGTCTGTCTAATATGTATGAGTCTTGTTTCCCTAGCAACTCTGTAAGCCAGAGAATAGGAAATGAAGCTTACCTCATCTTACTCCTGTATAGCTGGAGTAGAACTGAACAGACAACGGGTGCTACTCAATTTAATTCAGTAAAATGAGTCTCCTTCCCTCCAGCATATAGACTGAGAAAATTCCCAAGGTCTTCCACCACGACAAACTATAAGTATAGGCCATATTGTTACTCACCATGGTTGATTATCCCTTACCCACAGTCTACCACTCAGCCTCAGCTAAAGAATGAGACATATAATTAAAATGTGTCAAAAGAGATCTAATTAACATCCACTTTCCTCAAGAGTCCTATTAGTACACTGCAAATTAAAAGTGTTTGAAAGCACAGTCAGCATGATGATGAGAGAACACAGAGTAACTGTGCAGGGCACGGGAAGAAGGAGCTGCTGGAACAGACGGACCACGCCAGATCCTCACGTGAGTGGGTCATGCCAAATCTGTGCATGAGCGGACTATATCAAATTCTCACATAGATTAGGCCATGCTACATCTTCATATAGATGGGGTATACCAATTCTCACATGTGTAGGCTATGCCAAATCTCATATGGATAAGCTATACCAAAGTCTCACATGAGGGGAAATTCATGACCTGGAAGACATGGTGCTGCTGAAATTGGCAAATTAGGAAAGGACAAATACTGTATGAGTCCACATATAAAAAACTTCTAAATAACCAACTCACAGTAGCAAAGGATGTGATACAGCTGCCGGGGGCTAGAGAAAGTGAGAAATGGGAAACTGTTGTAACATTTCAGTCTGTAACATGAGTAAGTTCTAGAGATCTGCTATACAATATGGTACCCAGAAATAATAAAATAATAATAATAATAAAAATACTAAGATTTTGTTAAGAGGGTATATCTCCTACTTCTCTCTCTCTCTCTCTCTCTCTCTCTCTCTTTCTCTCTCTCTCGCACACATACACACACACACACACACACACAAAGACACAAACTGGAGGTGATTTACTATGATTTTTATGTTGAGCTTACTGGTGATACAACAACTCCTGTGCAGAGACATCAGTTATACCTCAATATACCTATTAGGAAAAATGTAAAAGAAACAGAAAAACACAGTAAGACACATAAGTTTAACAACAGATTTAAATACATTGATGATAAGAGATATCCTATTGATCATCAGGAAGGAAATAAGAACTAATAAATACTGACCAATGCTGTTTGCTGTATGCCGGGCTCCACTTTCAATGATGTCTCCTTAATCCTCATTTTTACCCTTGAGGCTAATACAATCATCTTTACTTCACAAAAAAAGGAAATTGAGGTACAGAAAAGTAAAGTCAATCCACAATACAAATGGGCTTCAACCTCGGGCAATATATGAAGACAGGACACTGTTTCAACCATTGGGTGACATCTTGGTGGCATCTCCTCCTCACAGTGTATACTTAACATTGACCCAGGAAAGTACTGTATTCCCTGAACTCTTAAAAAAACTGAAAGCACTTTGGCCCAAAGTTTTCCACAATTCCAAATGTAGACTGCAGGTGGCAAACACATCATGACATGACACTTAGTAAGTCTGGAAACTCTGCTCCTTGCATGTGAGATGGAAGGTAAGTTCTCCCTCCTCAACGGAATATGCTAAGGTAAGAGGCAGCCAGTCTTATGATTAGGTTACATCATAAATATAATTCAGTCTTAGCAAACTGGAGAAAGGCTCTCTAGCTGGCCTGCAAAGTCCAGCAACTATGCTTGAACTACTTTCTGTGAGGACCATTACCAGTAGGAACAGGTGAAAGGTTTCCATCTACCGGTCAACAAAAAGTCAAAGCTTTCAGTTCCACAGCCAGAAATAAATGGATTCTGTCTGTTTGTTTATATTGGTCTTCTGAGACAGAATCGTGCTGTGTATTCCAATTTAGTTTTGAACTCACTCTGTTACCCAGGCTGGCCTCAAGCTCCCAATCCTCCTGAGTCAGCCTCTCAATTGCTAGGGTTACACGCATTTCCACCGTGTCTAGTGTCTAGCTCAAGTCTCATTCCTTTTTTGATTTTAATTTGTTCATTTTGCATATGTGCACATGCATTGCAGATATGGCATGGCACACATGTGGAGGTCAGAGGACAATTTTCAGGAATTGGTTCTCTCCTTCCATCATGTGGATCATGAGGATCAAACTCAAGTTGTCAGGTTTGGTGGTAAGTACCACTACCCAATGAGTCAGCTCACTAGGCCTCGGTCATTTCTGGAGCCTCAGTAACTACATACTGCTGGGGAAAAAGCCTGCGGTGAGTGCTTTGATTTCAGCCATGTGAAATCCTAAGGTGAGAATCCATCACTACTCTGCTCAGACTTTGAACCTACACAACGAGCTAATAAGCAGACAGTGCTTTAAATCGATGTTTGTGATGTTTCTTCTTGCACAGTAGTAGAAAATAAATATACATCTCAGATTGATAATTGACATAAATTGAGTCAATTAAATAAAGTGAAAATGCCAAGTCAAAAGTTTGGAATGTAGGAGATGCTAAGAAGTGATGGAATATGTTTCTTATTGCCATGTGAGACACAGACTTTTTCCATCACTGTCACACTCAGAGGGTCAAATCTGCAGGTTGAAGAGGCTGCCATCCAGGAAGAGTGAGAACACTATGCAGTGACCATTACAACACACTGCAGGCTGTCTTTTAGACATTTATAATAATTCAGGAATCAGAACAAAGAAAAGGAAAATCAGGAACATTTACAGGGTATGTCTAAGGAGTGAAAACAATGGAGGTTACTATCTTGGTTCTGCAGAGGAAAGAAATTTAGTCCTTCATGTTTGAAATTATTCTACAACATTGCTATCTGTCCAGCTTCTCAGACTATCGCATACTAACATCAAGGATTCTGAGATCATGGAAAAGGCTTCAACAAATTGCCTTATGACTGACTCATAGCACTTGGCAGCTGTGGATTTGTCTGTCATGTGAATAAGGCAGTCTCTGCACAGGGAATGCTTAAATTTTGGCCTGTGTTCCATAGATCGTCTGATCTGTTCCAAGGATTTGAGATACAGCTCAATATATCTCAAACGTGTTATTTGAAACTGAGAAGTAAGTTCTCTTACATTCTCTTGTAGTTTAAAGCTACTTTCCTCTTTAAAGAAACTGTATGCCAAACTGATACTGTTGGAATCTATTTATCTGACCCCTACGATGGCTTTATATCATTTCCGGAAATAAGTGGCTCTCCTATACATTTTGGAGGATGTGTGTGGAAACGACAGATCAGGCATACATACTGTTCTTCAGGGCTGTTCACCTCATTTATCTGAACCAGAGTCTCTCTTGACTTGGAACTCACCAGTTAGCTACGCTGACTAATGTACCCTGGGGATCTACCCGTCACCACCTCCCTAGTGCTGGTATTATACATATTTGAATTTTGTACATGGGTCCTGGGAATTGAACTCAAGTATTTATGCTTGTGTAGCAAGCACTTTACCAACTAAGCCATCTTCCTGCCTCTCAAAGACATGTTTACTGTCTACTTGGTATCTTGGTCCTTGATCTCAAGTATTATAATTGAAATGAGTGTGCATTTAATCTTTGAAAGCAAAGAAAGATCCAGTATGTTGCAAGCTGATTTGGAGTGACAACATTCTGAGTACCACAGAAAGGTGCCTTGCATAGGAAAGGATTCCTTTCCCCTAGAAACATTTTTTAACAATGAACAAAAAGACTTCAAGTTCATGCTGGTAAGAGGCAGACAAAGGCGGTATGTTCTGGAATCTCTACTTATGTAAAAAAAATTATTTATTGCCACTGTGGAGAGAAAAAAAATATTTTTTGAGGTTGTGAACTATTTGTGCAGTTATGAGTTTATCATGACTCATTTAATTTTGTTTTGTTTTTGAGGAAGTATTTTATGTAGTCCAGGCTGGTTTCAAACATGCCACATCCTTGAGGATGGCCTTGAACTCCCGGTCTTACTGATTTCACCTCCTAAGTGCTAGGACTGTAGATATAGCAACCCAGTCCTGGCATTTTGATTTTTTTATTACATCAATTGATTCATTAATTGATTGTTTGATCGATTGGATGATCTATATTTTGTGAATGCAAATGTATATGCATATGGCTGGGTATTCATGTAGAGGCCAGAAGGCAACTTTGGGAGTCCATTTTCTTCTACTATGTGAGTCCTAAGAAGGAACTCAGTTATCAGGATTGTATGTAAGCACCTTTACTGGCTGAACCCTAGTGGATTAAATGTGTGTATGGGGGGGGCAGTATTTTTTAGTCTTTTTGAGACAGAGTCCCTGTGTAGCCCCCAGCTGACCTGGAACTTGCTATGTAGACCAGGCTTGCCTTACTCCCACAGAGATCTGCTTACCTCTGCCTCCTGTGCTGGAATTAAAAGCATGCATCACCACACTGGGCCTTGATTTTTTTTTTAATTATACAATTTTTATTTTAAGTGTATGAGTGCACTTGTGCATTCAGTGGTGGAAGAGGCCAGAAGAGGGAGATGGACTCCCTGGAACTGAAGTTACAGGTGGTTGTCAGCTGCCCTCTGAGGACTGAGAACTGAAACCAGGTCATGTGGAAAAGCAGTCAAGCTCTTAACTGCTGAACCATCTCTCCAGCTCTCTATACCTGATTTTTTTAAAGTAGACTCATTTGTTTTAAAATGGAAAAACATTCCAATAATCAGTTCAACACAAATGTTCTCTATACTTTTTATCTTATCTTTAAGCATCAACTCCATTTGCTAGTCACTAAGTTCAGAAAGGCAATGCACTGCTTTAGAATGGCAGAGAATCCTTGATTTTAAAAAGTGAGGCACCTCTGGTTGAGGAACTGTTGTCTTCATATTCTCACTCTACTCAAGAATATTCAAGCTGAATTATATAAAGTAAATTAATGCTTGTCCTAAGAAAGCTAGTTCCTCATTTGATACAGAGAATATAGGAAAGACGTTACCTTTTGAGGGTTCTGGAACATTCATGATAATGTCCATAAACACTATAAAGCCATTTCTTGCTGAAATGATCTACTTATCTTCAAGATCACTCATTAAAAGTAGAGCGAGGCAAGGGGAGGCAGACTCGTAAGATGTGGAACACAGGCCAGGTCCAGAGACCTTTGTATACTGGAAGATTCTGGGAAGGCTCCTCTGCAACAGTATAATTATTAAGAAATTCTAAAACCCTAAATAAATGATTGAATGGGAAGAATGATGGCCCCAGTTACAAAAAGACAAAGCATAAATTCAATATGGTAAATAACTCTCTCGGCTCTTCAATTATCTTTCAAATAGAACTTCTTGTACTTGTTTTATGAGCCGTGTTATGTTATTTTCTGACCCCTCATATCTGCAAACAGAATTTGCTATCTTTGCTAAAGCAGTTCTGTCATGGCCCCACCCCTCAGGGATCTGAGAGTGGTCCTGGGCTCCCTCCTCTCTCCTTTCCCCGCATGAAGTCAGTCACCAGGTCCCATTGCATCAAGTTTCCATATACTTAGCAGATCTTTCCCCTTGCTGCATTCCCATTGCTCTGGCTTTGAGACAAATCCTAATCATGTCTTCTCTGAAACACTAAACAGCCTCCTCATTGCTCTTCCTGCCCCCACTGTCAAAACAGCTCATCTCACATGGCAGCCAATCTCCACTCAGCCAGATGATCTAAAATACAAGTCTTATCTTTTCATTCCCTTGAGTGATTTCCCACTGCTTAAAAATAAAATGCAAACTCTTTAGCATGACATGGAAAGCCTTCTGCTACGTGCAGGCTCTGTTAGCTTCTTGTCCCCCAGTTCCTCTGACTATAGCACGTCCTTTTCACCCCTTGATGACTTTCCCACATGTTTGTTCCTCAGCCCTCATTGCCATTTCTCCCTCTGTCTACAAAACCTCTACTTTTCCTCCTCTCTTCCTTCCTGTTCTCCTTGCCTAGTCAGCCCATCCCAATCCTTCCATCCATTCATTTGCAAGCTCCCAGGAAGATATAAAGTTGCATGAACACACAGACAGACCCTGGAGAATGCAGATCAGTGAAGTTCGATGGACATTCAGTAGCAGGTTGAATTTGCACAGGTTGGTAAGCAAGAGATGCATAAGACTGCAGGGGATTCAGAGAAGGGAAACAAAGTCACAGCCGGGGGCTTTGCGTCATAACAGTGTTCTATTTCTACTTTTCACCCCCCTCTCTCTCTCTCTCTGTCTCTCTCTGTCTCTCTCTCTCTCTCTGTGTGTGTGTATGTGTAGCATAGTATGTGTGCATGTGTGGAGGCCAGAGATTGACATCAGGTATCCGCTTCTATTGTTCTCCACCTTGCTTATTTACTTTTATTTTTCATGTGTATGAGTGTTTTGCCTGCATGTGTGTAAGTGCACCCATGTCAGAGCCCCTGGAACTGGAGTTAGAGACAGTTGTCAGCCACCATGTGAGTGCTGGGATTTGAACCTGTGTCTTCTACAAGAACAGCCAGTGCTCTTAATTGCTGAGCCATCTCTCTAGCCCCTTCACTTTTAAATTTTTTAAAAATCTCTCTCTCATTACCCCCCCCCCCATACTCCCTTGTACTCATGTAGAGGCTGGAGGACAACTTTCAGGAACTGCTTTTCTCCTTTCACCATGTCCTGGGGATTGAACTCAAGTCATTAGGTTGTCAGGCTTGGTGGCAAGCACCTTAACCTACTGAGCCATCTCATCAGTTCTCTACCTTATTTTTAAATACAGGATCTCTCACTGAACCCAGTGCATACCAATTGGTTAAAGGGGCTAGCCAGTAAGATCTGGAGATCCACCTGCCTCTATCCCACCAGCTCTGGTGTTACAGATGTTGCTTGTCACACCTGGCTTTTTACATAGATACTGGGGGTCCAGACTCAGGTCCTCATGCTTGTGTGGCAGACACTTTATTGACTGGGTCATCTCCTTGCTTTACTCTTTTTTTTTAAGGGTGTCATGTGGTCCAGGCTTACTTCAAATTCATTATGTAGCCAAGGATGCCTTTGAATTCCAGATTCTCTTGCTCTACCTCCTGAATGCTGGGATTATGAACATGTGCCCAGTTCATGAAGTACTGCAGATGGAACTCAGAATCTGTGAGTGCTAAACAAGCATGGTAGCAAATGAGCTACATTTCCAGTCTCTGTTTCCTTAAGAAAACAAAAAACAGGCTGGAGAGATGGCTTAGCAGTTAAAAGCACTGGCTGCTCTTGCAGAGGACTGGGGGTCAGTAGCCGGCACCCACACAGTAGCTCACAGCAATCTGTGACTCTAGTTCTAGGGATCTGATGCCCTCTTCTGGTCCCTGAGGGCATTGTATGCATGTGGTACACTTACATGCAGACAAAACACTCATACACGTAAAATAAAAATAAATAAGAAAACCACAAGGCTGTTTAAATTACCCCTTGAACATTTATACTTAAATGCATTACTAACATGAACAGTTTTGTATTTGCGTGTAATAATGCATTTGTTTATTTCTTATTCATTATTTGTTTGTTCGTTTATTCGCTGGGAACTACCCTTCGGGAGGCATTTGCTTCATGTAGTAGTATTAAAATTGTCTGTTCTTGTCACTGTGATTTATAATTTGTCCATCTTATGTGCTTTTGTTTGAATACTGTTTGTTTTCTTATCTGAGCCTCACTATATGACCCAGGCTGTTCTCAACATCACTCTGTACCCCAGCTGGCCTTGAACTCGTAAACATCCTGCCTTAGCCTCCCAAGTTCTTAGATAACACATGCTCTCTACGACAGCCTGTTTCTTCTTGTTCTTAACAAAATATTATTCCTATTTGTATTTTGGCTTTCTGCATGATCTTTCAGCCACGTGTATTTTCCATTATGATTTAGCATTTAATTAAGGCACGCACTGAAGTAGGATTCCTTTCTTGTGTTATCTGATCTCCAGATGCTAGTAAATGTGCTAGATAGCTATCTGCTTATATGAGTATTATTGTGGAATGCTGTCCTTGGGGCATAACATGGACTTCAACATTTTGAAGTCAGGACAGCTGTGGTTATTTTCAGGAGACACTCAAAGCTTGGGCCTAATTAACATTCCCCAGAGAATGAGTGCGAGAGAGTGATCAGGTTGTCATCTGAGATGATAGCCCCTCACTCCTCACCCACCCACACATATACATATAATCTTGCCCCAGCTGCACAAGGTCTTGGGAGATGTTGAGTATATAGAAGGTAAAGGTTAACCGAGAGGGGAACTCCATCTATACAGCTTCTGTGAGGTCATCACACATGCAGTGAGACAGGAACTTGTTGATGCAGCTGTTTGGGAGTCTTCCATGTTCCTGTGACTCCTCAGCCATACTCTAGAAAGCAAGCCCAATAACCTCATTGCTTATCAAGCTGGACTTGAAGGGAACAGTTACTTCAGTCTGTGATCAGTGCCTCTCTGAGGTGAACAGATGTTTGTTCATGTCTCCCCAGGAAAAGTCACACAAGTATTAAGTGACAATAGGATATTTCCTTGATATTTCCAATTTTCTTTTTTCACAGCTATGGTTAAACATTTTTCATATGCAAAATATATGCTTTCCTGCTGAGTTATAGTATTCAATATTTACAGGAATCAAACAAAACATTTTTCCACAAAAGCAAATTTCAATACATTTGATAATATGCACACCCCACTTCCATAATACAAATTTCATTAATAGCATGAGGTATATTTTAAATAACAGCAAGTATCAGTGAGTAAAATATTTCCAGCTAAGGGACTCAGGAAATGATCCCAAAGCAGCATTTGAGCTAGGCTGGGGTAGATGGTTTAAGCAACACAGATAGGGTTGATAAAATTAAAGAAGGTCTTGAGAAAATACCACAGTAACAGAAAAGTTCAGTGCAAAATTTTGTACTTGCTGTAACTCCGAAGAGTGCAGTGTGCATAGTAAGATTTTTAGGACATAAAATTGAATGGTTCCCTTGGGGTCAGGCCATGGAGGTTCTTGAATATAGAAGCAAAGTTTATTGTATAAAAAATGGATTCACTAAGGATTTTGTTTTTAAAAGAAGAGAAATAATATAATCAAAGATGCCCTTCAAAGAAGATTATCTTGACAAAAACATTTTAAGTGAAAAAGAAAGGAGAGAGCTGGAGGTGGCAGAGCCCACGGAGAGGCCAGCAGGGCAGATAATGCTCCATAAAGGTAATGAGAACTGAAGCCCACAGAGGAGCAGAGGGAAAAGATGGGGTGGATTTGGAATCACCAGGATCCATTAGTTATTTGGATCTAGAAGACCACGGGAAGAAGACATAAGCCATCTGCTTGTGTTTGAGGCAACAGACAGAAAGAACATGTTCTCTTCGGAATGCACTGAATCCCTGGAGAAGAGGGAGCAAGCCGGTGCTGTGGCAATTGTGACAGCCATGGGAACATTCTAACGAGCTTTGTAGTCCAGGGAGAGTAAAGTTGAGGGCCTGGAGCATGGGACTTTAAATGTACCTTAGGGTCTGAGCTAAGAGGTGATGCACCTACAGGCAGCTTCTTGCTAATGATCAACTGCACTGGAAATGCTAAGGCTGGCTGCTTCTTCAAAATTCTTTCTTGCTCAGCTTTGGATCCAGGACTCTCCAGGATCTCTAACGAACCTCTCGTGGTCAGTTCTGCAGTCTAGAAGGCATCTAGCCTATCTCCCTTCTATCCAGTCAGCTCTTCCTCTCTCCTTCACTAGAGACTACCTGCCTCTACCCTTCTCTAGATCCCTCCCCATCTCAAATAAAAAATGTATGTGTTTGAGTGTTAACCTGCATGTGTGTAAGTGCAACACATGTGTGCAGTGCCCACAGAAGCCAGAAGAGGGTGCTGGATTGCCTGGAACTGGGGTTATAAATGGATATTAACCATCATGTGGGTGCCAGGAACTGAACTTGGGTCCCTTGCAAAAGCAGCAAGTGCTCTTAAGTAACCCCAAAGCCATCTGCTCAGCCTGTCCTGATCCATTAATACGCAGTAGTTCCGTGCCACCCATAAACTGTTTACTGCTCTCTTAGTATCCACTTCTCAGAGCATCTAGAACAACTCAAGGTCAAGAAGGCGATCAATATTCCTTATGCCAGTTTGTACAATCAGAATTTGTTCAGTATAAATCTTGAATCATTAAAGCACTGTTGAATTATTGAATCTGATCATAAAAATTATGCTTTAGATTATGTCTTTTGGTGAAAATATTCTGCATTTATATTTTCATATGATTCTTTAAATGAAAAAGTTAGAAGGCATCTAAGAAATTTTCGTGGGCAGGTATATAAAACTTCCAATCAAGATTCCAGAATTAAGAAATATTGAGGAAGAATCATAGGTAAGAGTATGCTATGGTACAATGCAAAACCCCATGTTCCAAATGCAATCTTTCTCTCTCTCTGTCTATAGAGTCTAATTTATGTCCCCACACTGAAGGTCTTTTTGATGGTTGGTAGCAAATCATCTCAAGTTATATTACTCTATTATTTGAAAAGTTCTGCTCTGGAAAGATGGCCCAGTAGGTAAAGTGCTTACTGTGTAAGCACAAAAACCTGAGGACAGCTTCCCCAGCACCCATATGAAAATCCAGACAGAGTGATGCATACCTGGAACCTAGGCACTGGGGGAACAGTAACAGGTGGATCCCAGGACTTGCTGGCCAGTCAGTCCAACCAACATGGCAAGCTCTAGGTTGAGTGAGAAACCCTGTTACAAAAAATAAATAAAAATAAAAATAAGGTGTGAAGCTATTGGGGAAGATATGCATATCGACCTCTGGCCTCTAGTGACCACACTCATATAACACAAACACAAAAGAAAGAGAGAGAGAGAGAGAAAGAGAGAGAGAGAGAGAGAGAGAATGCTTAGAATCAGTCAGAACAAAATAGCTTAACGATATAATAATTAGGCTGTCCAAGCAATTATTATGGCTTTCAAGTTTATCGCATGAGACTTCTAAAAATCACTGCAAAGTGAGATTTTTTGCTTGCTGAAGATATGACAGAGTATCTCCTTAGAGGTTAGACCTTTAAATACTAAATGGAAAAGTCATTACTGACTAGACTTGTGCTGCTTCGCATTCTTGGGAATTGCTTGCTTTCCCCTTTTGCATTAGGCTATGGTTTAGAAATCTAATGTGCTGTTAACTCCATTGGATATTCTTTGACTCCAGATACTAACAATGTTAGCAGGAACATCTGTGACTCTTTTGAAAGTCAGCCAATGATGTGGAGTTTCCTTGGGCAGACAAACTGTGGGCTGGGAGCCCAGTCCAGTGCTATACTTAAGGACAATGAGATTAGTTCTGACATCTAGAAAAGAAGAATTGAACACATGGGAAAAATTTAGGCTTGGAAAAATTAATATACTCTTTCTTTCAGAAGTGAAATGAATGGAAAGTTAAGGTTTGGGGCAGCTAGAAAGGTTGAAAACTGCACAATTAAAATGAAGGGATGAGTTACTTTGCAGAAAGTTTGGGTCATATAAAACTTTGGCATGGGGCTAGAGAGATGGCTCAGCCCTTAAGAGCACTGGCTGCTCTTGTAGAATACATGGGTTTGCCTGCTAGCACCCACACCGGGCAGCTCACAACTGCCTCTGACTCCAGCTCCGGGAGATCTGGTTCTCTCTTCTGGACTCCTTGGGCACCAGCACTCACATATGTCCATAAGTAGAAAGAAAATAAATTTTCAGAAAAGCCTTCGCCATGAAAGATCAAATATTTAGTCTGGTACTCCTCAAATGACAGTGTATTCGCGCTAGAACTACCAGTCAACACACTTGGTTCTGAAATGCCTTAACTGTTTCTAGCATGATGCATCTCTCAGTAACTCAGACCACGCCTGAGTACTGTGAGTTGCTTCCTTGTTACACTTCCGCTTTCCACTCTTTCTAGGGTTCTGCTTACTCCTTTAATTACTAAGCCAGGACCTGAAAATCTTCCACTAAGCAAACTCCTAATAGTGCTCTCTGATGCCTTTTGGGGCTGTTTCTGACCTTTTTGATGATAAAACTGCATAGCTTTACTTGCTATCCAGATGTATTGCATGTACACATCTGCATTAGTTTTTCCCATTGCTGTGACAAAATACCTGACAAAAGCAACTGAAGGAAGGCAGGGTTCCCTGTTGGTTCATCCCTTCATGTCAGGGAAGGCCTGGCAGGAACGCAGGCAGTGGTAACACTATCTCTGCTGTCAGGAAACACAGAAAGAGGAATGCTGGTGCTCAGCTTCCTTTCTGCTTTATTTGTAAGATTCCTTTTTATTCTTTTTACTTGGGGAGAGAATTTTCACATGCAAGGGCCAGAAAAAGGTGTCAGATTACCTGGAGTTGGGGTTAAAAGCAACAGTGAGCTGCCTGGTGTAGGTGCTGGGAACCGAACTTAGGTCCTCTGCAAGAGCAGCAAGCACTCTTAACTACTGACCCACCTCCCCAGCCGTACTTTCTTCTTTTTATTCAGTCCTAGATGCTGGCTTGTGGAATGGTGATATCACAGTTAGGGGGTGATTCTCCATCTAAGTCAACTAAATGCAGGAACTCCCTCACAGACATGCCCGAAGATTTCTCCTAGACGACTCTAGGCATCATATTGCCAACAATCAGTCCTAACTATCACAGCCTCTGTTCTTCTTCCCTCCCTTTCTCTGCCAATTCAGCTCACACATGCTCAGACACCTCCAATCACTCTAGCAAGCTTTAATTATCTTTGGACTATCATAAATGTCTAAATTTAATTTTTAATATATTCTCTTCTATATTGTCCTTGTGGTATAACACATAAAATTTACTTCTCACCTGCACCTGTAAATTTTTTTTTAAAATGCCATGTAAGAAGCTGGAGAGATGGCTCAGCGGTTAAGAGTATTGGCTGATCTTGCAGAGTACCCAGGTTTGGATCCTACCCATGGTGGCTGACAACCTTCTGTAACTCCAGTTCCACAGGATCTGACCCCTTCTTCTGGCCTCTTCAGGCACCATACAAGCACATGGTACATTTACATACATGCAAGCAAAACACTCATATACATCAAATAAAGAAATCTTTTAAAAAATACATTTAAGCTTTTTATATCACGCATGTATAAAATCAACTTGATTTTATCTTTATCCTTGTAATACATAATATTACTTAGCCATCTCTGTTTCTTTGTGAGATACGCTGTTATTATGTGGCCTGGGTTGAATCTGCAACTCTCCTGCCTCAGACTCTTTAGTAGGTAAGATTACAGGTGTGCCCCACCACATCCAGTTCATTTCTATTTTTAATTCTTACAACAAAAATAAAGCCTTATCGGCTCAGCCAGGTGCCTCGTCCTCAATACACCACCTTTGCCGCCCCTGGCAGGCCCCTCAAACCGCGTTCATTCTGCTATCTCACAGCCTATTTTCTGCCAACTTTGCTTCTTTCCTATGCAGCCTCAAGTACGAGGGTTCCTTTAGTCTTTTTCCCTGTATCTCTCACTTTGGTGATTTCTTTACAGCTTCCATTATCTTCTGCAAGAATGTACAAATTTTAAAATATGGTTAAAATTTCTTAACAAAGACAAAATACTGAAATTCTAATCATGCCCTCCCAGGAAACACTTCATTCATTTTTATATTCACTGGCTATCACTTTCAGGGATTCAAGGAGAGCTACTTTCTAAAGTAACGTTCTCATATAACTTTAAAGCCATTGTATGTATGCATCAATTATCTATTGCCTCATAAAATGTATGCTACAACATGGGGCTCAGTACAGTAACAACATTTTATTTTGCTCAGAAATCTCCAGTCTGGGCAGGGCTCAAGTAAATGGCTTATCTGTGCCCCATTCAGGCTCAGCTGGGTGATTCCACTGGCAGTTGGAGGCTCAACTTCAACATGGCTCCCACATGTAGCTCGCAAGGTGATGCTGCCTGCCAACTGAAGACAGCTGGGCTTCTTGGGCATCTCCACATCACAGCCCATTTCAATTCTGAATGCCTCAGGACACCAAACAGATACTTGTGCTGTTTCAAGGACCTTGTCTTATTTGAAGCAGTCACAAGGGCTTGCCTGGGTTCAGTGAGAGGGAGCACGGACTTTATCTTTTGGGTGGTGGCAAGATTATAGAAGAGCATATGGATGCTGTTCCTGTTGTGTTCCTGTTGCAAACGTGCTTTCAAAATCACAATCTGCTACAGGGACTAAGTATCAAGTTGCTCTCTGTAGGTTAATGCTGGATGATCCACTAATCCAAAGACAACCATATGCCTCTTCAATTCTAGTCAGTTCAACTTCTTGTCTGCCTCCCTGCATGTGTAACGACAGTAGGAAAATGATTTCGTTTCTGCCTCATAATAACAAGTATACTCCTCTGTGTATGTGTGTGTGTATGTGTGTTTCCATACCTAGGGTAAATCCTCACTGACGGTCAAATCTCTCCCTGTTATTTAATCAGTAGGTCAACCCCTCCCCGCCAATGTTTGAAGGAAATAAAGCAAACAAATTCTCCAGCCTGTCTTCAAAGAATGAAAATCACAAAAGTGAGATAGTTCAGAGATAATCTTACTAAGTTTAGATTCTTTCTTCTAAGTTGACAAACTTTTAGAAGCAGACACGAACTTCCTAGAATATGAATTCTGCTCTTAAATTGATTCTGTTAAAACATCAACTTTTTAAAATTGGAAAGAATTACTACTGGCACCTAAGGAAACTTAACCCAGTAGCCCTTAAAATGAAGACACTGTGTTTCATTCTCAAAATCTGGCATGCATTTACCTTGATCTCAGCACGACTGTCTAAAATACAGCAGAATGCAGCTTTTAGGGTCACTTCTCATGGGCAGAAAATAACAAACCAACATGGGGTAGAAACTCTCACATTTCAAGGTCGCAAAAATTTGACTATCTCACAAAAGACTAAAGAAAAATGTTATGTGAATGTTCTCTTCCCAAAACAAATTATATTTTTTTAAAAAATCATCTTGTTTTTCAATAAAGCGCTTTCTTGGGTCTAAAACTCTCGTTTATTCTTCACTAGTTGTGGGTCTCCTGTTGACTCTGGATTTAGATGTGCTGGATAGCTTCAGTGTCTACTTGACAGACCTGGGTAGAGGGAGCCTCAACTGGAGAATTGCCTCCATTGGACTGGCCTGTCTGTGGAGCATTTTCTTGACTGCTGAGTGTTGTGGGAGGGCCCAGTCCACTGTGGGCAGTACCACCCTGGGAGTGCTGTTCTGTATTATACAAGAAAGCAGGCTGAGTATAGACCAGAGGAGCAAGCCAGTAAGCAGTATTCCTCTACAGCTTGCGCTTTAGCTTCTGCCTCCAGGTTTTCGCCTTGAATTCCTACCTTGGGCCTCTTCAGTGATGAACTGTGACCACGGGAGATGTAAGCCAAATAAATTCTTTCCTCCCCAAGCTGGTTTTGGTCAGAGTGTTTTGTCACAGCGATTGGAAGCAAATCATGACATTAGACTTGTTCTTAGCTTGAAGGTCTTTGGAAAAATCCAAAAAGTGCTTTATTTTCCCTTTTCTTCTGTCCCCACACATTTATTTCACAATATCAACTTCAGATAAAATAAACAACATCTTTAAAGTACCAAGCTAACATATTTGTGATATACTTTACCTTAATAACTTGTGCATGCTTATATTGGGCGAGCTATAAAAGTTCTCTAGAAATTTTGAACGTTTTTATTATATATTTGAGTAATGACACTATGTGCTACAATTGCATGCTGAGAGCTGTTTGGTTGATATACAACACAAAAATCATGAATGGGGATTGGAGAGAAGCTCAGTGGTTAGAGACTGGATGTTCTTGCAGAAGATCTAGGCTTGGTTCCCAACATCCAAATGGCCTCTAACAGTTGTCCATAACTCCAATTCCAGGTAATTCAACACCTTTCTCTGACATCCTCAGACACTGCAAACATATGGCATATTTATATACATGCAGGCAAAACACTCACACATAAAATAAATAAAAATTGTAAAGCACATGTGGAACACAGAAAAACAGTTATAAACTGATTGTCTTTTTTACTTTATTATTTTATGAGTATGAGTGTATTGCCTGCATGTATGTTAAGTGTACTTGTGTTGTGCAGTGTCAGTAGAGGTCAGAAGAGGGTGTTAGGTCTCCTGGAACTGGAGATACTGATGGTTGCTAGTTGCCATGTGGGTGCAGGGATTTGAGGTCCTCTGCAGGAGCAGCCAATGCTCTTAACCACTGAGCCATCTCTCCAAGTCCAATGATCTTCTTTTAAATGAGTGCTATATTAATAAGATTCAGGGCCTGGAGAGATGGCTCAGTAGTTAGGAGAAATGACTGCTCTTGGAAGGATTGGGGTTTGATTCCCAGCACCCACATGGTAGCTAACAACCATCCATAACTCCAGTTCCAGGGATCTGACACCTTCTTCTGACCTCCTCTGTCACTGCACAACATGGGTGCACTTACATAGTGCAGGCAATGCAGTCATACATGCAAAATAAAAATATAAAATATACCCAAACAAAAGAATGAATTCCATACTTACATGAACTAGATTCAAATACTACCTCACCTGTTTATTGTGAACTGGTGGTCAGTAGTATCTGCCTTTTAACAGGGCACATTTCAGTGAGCTGTCCTTTAGATCCTGCTTGTACATGACTGGCACCAAACAGGGCTTGTTGAAATGATCCTTGTTGTTATTGCCAAGCTCAGCTGTCACCTTCCCACTAAATCTCATTAAATCTTCCCAAACACATCAGTTGAAACTGTCCATCTCATTACATTCAACTTCAACACTGCACCACAAATAATGCTTCCTCTCCAAATTCTCGTTGACGTCCGTGCCTGTCTCTCTTCCTCGGTGTCGATGAGGCACCAGGGGTAAGGCATATTTTCTCCATTCTGTGAGTTTTCTCTTAGTCCATGCTTCCCAGTACCTAAGACCAACTACTCAAGAGGAGATATCCCATAGGGACACCTCCCACTGGGAGTTTTTTTCTAGAACAGCATTATCCAGCTTTGCAAGGCCCTTCAAACTCTTTGTTCTTAAATTATATTTTTAAATTGGGGTCCCATGTATCTTTCTCATATATCACGAAGAACCTTGCTCCTCTTGGCTCCACCCATTTAAGACTCCACCATTGTTTTTTTTTTTTTTTTTTTTGGAGACAGGGTCTCCTTGTAGCCCCAGCTGGCATCTTGATTTCAGAGAGATCCACCTGCCTTTGCCTCCTGGGTGCTGGGATAAAAGGTATGCTCTACAATACTTGGCTTATATGCAAATTTTTGGTTTATTATTTTTATTTTATGTGTATGAGTGTTTTGGCTGTATAAACGTAAGTGCACCCATGTGTGCAATGCCCATGAAGACCAGAAGAAGGTGTTGGATCCCCTAGAACAGGACTCACGGACAGCTGTTAGCCACCATGTGGGTGCTGGGAACTGAACCCAGGCCTCCATAAGAGCAGCATGTACTCTTAACCGCCTACCCATCTCTGTGGCCCCTCTTCCATTAGTTTTAAATTCACGCTATTCTTAAATCAAGTAGTAATTAATGGTACGGGTGATATCAATTTTAAGTTCATTTGTTTGAGTAGATGAAGAAAATCATTACGATTAAAAGGCAAAGAGAGGTATTTCAAGGCGGATGAGCAAAATTTCAAGAGAATCCACCTTAAACTGAAACGCTTCAGGCAATCAGTGGATGCTAAGAAAGGCTCAGTCTTCCCAGGGATGAGCTCCCTGAGTGGTTATCTAACTCCAAACCAGCAGTCCTAACCACAGGAGCACCACTGAATGCACTCAATGCATTATATGTGTATGTATATCTATAAATGTATATATGTATGATTAACAATAATAATCAAGGAGACAGGAAATGGAGAGGGAGTTGGGGGGATGTGGGAGGAGTTGGGGAGACTGGGAGGAAGGGAAATGATGCAGACTATGCTTGTGTATGATGTTCACACAAAAATTTCAATAAAGAAACAAAAATGTAAACTGCATTTGTCTTGAATATTAACATCTAAATGTATTTTAAAGTTATAATTATGCTCTAAATGTTTTCATGTCATGGTTGAAATGGACACTCAATTCTGTAGATACTGAACTCGTATTTTTTTAGACTAATTCAAAATTTAGTCTTTTGGTTCTCTAACTGTATTCTATTTATTCCAGTTCTGGGTAGAGGGGGAAATGCAAGCATGCATCCTCACAGAATGGCAGCGAATGCAGAAGCACTTTAAGAGGATTAAGCACACAAAGATAATTAACTTGCTGAGGCCCCATAGAAAACGGTGGAACAGCAAGAATAACATTAGAAGTTTCTGTTATCCTAAGAAGGACTGAGTTAGTGAAACAGCTACATATTAGTGCTTCTGGGTTCAACTGTAGCCTTGTTAGCACACATAGCCTTGCTAGTTACTATGAACTTTAAGAGGCATTGTCCCTAGTGTGACAGCCATAGGAAAGGCAGCTCCTGTAAACAGAATCATGTTTCTATAAACAAACCCTCTCCCATACTTTTTTAGACAGAGTATCACTATGTGGACCTTGCCTGGAACTTGTTCTGCAGCTTGAGCTAGCCTCAAAGATCTACTTGCCTCTGTCTCCTGAGTACTAGAATGAAAGGTGTGCACCATCATGCTCAGCCATCACCCACGTTCTTGTAAGCAACTCTACTGAAACTCAATGGATCACAAAAAACAATGGAAGCGGAAAGGCTGAAGAGAAAGCTCATTAGTTAAGAGAGCTGCTTTCCAATTGCGAGGACCTCAGTTCAGACTCCATAAACCACAGAACAAGCTGTACCCCATCTGTGAGGGGGTGGATATGGGGGATCACTGGGTCTTGGTAGCTTCCAGCCTGGCCTAGATGTGAGCCTCAGGTTCAGAGAGAGAGAGACCCTGCCTCAAAGGAATAGATGGAAAGTGATAGAGGAGGATACTTGCTGCCCTCTTCTGGCCTTCACATGCATGTACACTCACACATACTAATAAATAAAAATAATTACAGTAGCTAATTATTTAAATCTTTAAAAATAAGAAAATAGAAGGGAGACTAGTTGAGAAGAGAAAGGTAATCCCTGGGATGGGAGGAGGACAAGAGAGTAAAAGCGAGTGAAGATGAGAAAAAATACAGTATGTGCATGTATGAACTGGTCACAATGAAACTCCTTATTATGTATAAATGATAATTTAGTGAAATGAAAATTTACAAACTGAACCCTAAATGTAACCCAAGAAAAAACTCAATAGTTTACCCAAGTGATATTGTCTCTTTTTGTTTGCTTATTATGTTTGAGACAGAATCTCACTTTTTAGCCCTGGCTGGCTTGAAACTCACTATATAGATCAGGCTGGTCTCAAACTCACAGAAATCCACCTGCCTCTGTCTCCCAAGTGTGGGGATCAAAGGTGTGTACCATCACGCTCAGGTAGTGGTATGCCAAACACAATGATTTTTCTTTTTTGGTTATTACGTTTAAAATCACTCTCAATAGCAATAAAACTATAAGCAACACAATTTTACTCAAGGATAAGACTGAAGAAATACTAGACTTATTTAGTATAAGTCTTAAAACTAAAATTCAAGATGTAACTCAGGGTTGGAGCCTGTACTTTGGTGTGAGGCTCTGGGGTCAATCCCTGGAACAAAAAGGAAAAAGGGCAAAAAACAAACAAACTGCAAAAACCTTAAAATTGATTTATAGCCATTTCTAGAATACTTTGCCAGGTTGGGGAAAATATGAAGGATTTTAGATTTTCTTATTTGAACTTTTAAGGTAATCTAGAAATTTTATTAAGAACATGAATTTTGTAATCAGAAAAAAATTTTAATTAATTACTATTTGGCAAGTGGATCTCTGAGAGATAGAGGTCAGGCTGGTCTACACAGCAAGTTCAGATGAGCTGGAGTTACAGGAAGACCCTGTCTCAAAAAACAAATTAAAAAGAAAAAGAAAATTACAATGTGCTTATATATTATCTGGTTTACAGTCATTCCTCCTGAAATGTAAGACGGGTCGCCAATCTAGACATGAGAAACCCATGTCATGTGTCACAAAGCAAAATGCTGTTGATCTGGCAGAAAACAGCTCTGAATCTAGCATCTCTGACTCATTCCCTGAGCGTTGGTATTGCCAAGTGGAATGCAACAGAGGGAGGTTATTCATGCGATAAAGTGAAGCCAAATGAGGAATACTGTGGACAAGCAATCAGCCTTTGGAAGAGAAAACAGCCCTGGAGAGACTCTGAGCCAAATGCAAAAGGTCATGGAAAACTGCATTAAGAACATTAAAAAATCTTTCCAGGGGCTGGAGAGATGATGGTTCAGGTGTTAAGAACACGTCTTCCAAAGAACCAGAGTTCAGTTCTCAGCACCTACATTATGCTGCTCACAACCACCTGTAACTCCAGCTCCAGAGGATCCAAAGCCTTCTTCTGGCCTCCAGGGACACCTCTACACACATGGGACACAGAGATACAGACATACACAAACACACAAATAAAAATTACAATAAAAAACTGAAAAAAAATCTTTCCTGGGTTAGTGAGATGGCTTAGTGGTTAAGAGCACTGACTGCTCTTGCAGAGGACCCGGGTTTGATTCCTAGCACCCACATGGCAGCTAACAACTGTCCATAACTCCAGTTCCAGGGGATCCGATGCCTCTTGTGACCTCTTCAGACATTGCACGACATGGGTGCACTTACATACATGCAAGCAATACACTAATACACATAAAATAAAATTAATAAATATTTTTTCAAAACTCTTTCTTAATGATGTCATCCTCTGAAACCTTTGGAATGTTCATTGATAATATCCACGAAATTATCTCAAATAAGACAGAATCACTGCGGCCCACATGTGTGCCAATAGGACTTTTCCCCCAGGCACACTTGGCTCCCTACCACCTCTGACATTGGAAACTTTGGCTCACTCAGATCCTTCTAAGTTTGATTCCAATTTGGAACAGTGTTCATGGGAGGATGACAGTGCCTGAGCCCTGCACTGTGCAGTTACACTAAGAAATGCGTCCTGTTGTTATTGTCTGCAAGCCTCAGGTCTAAATCAATGGTAAAGCAAATGAAATTCAATACTGAAGGGGATTTCTGCCACCTTTTAAGTTGCTCTGGGGCTAATTGGAACGGGAGGTTTGAGATGACATCAATCAACAAGAGGTGTTTATAAAAGGTATAACTGAATTCTGGTCATTTAAACTATACTTTATTGTGTACTGAAAAGCTTCTAAATATAAACAATACAATTTGCTAGCTGAAAAATGAAAATGTTTCTGTAAATTACAGACAATTCTTGCTAGGGCTTTTAGCAAATTATACTGTGAGACATGTGGAATGACTGCCATCTAGTGGCTAAAGAAAAAATTCATACTGTAGTAAAGTTTTATTCAAACTAAATAAAAGAGGCTACAATGGCGAGTTAGTGAAATGGTCATTCCCAATCAATGTAAAGTAGAAGAGCCTGAGAACTGTGACTTCATGCAGGCCTGCTCTCCTCTCCTCCCCTTCCTTCCCTTCCCCTCCCCTATTTCATCCCAGTATTATAAACGCACATTCATTCTTCCAGATGACGTAAAGACACATCCAAAACAAGGCCCAGTGAAAGAAAGGAAAAACAAAAAGAATACACTTGAACTGTGCTTGCATAAATCACAGACGGGATTAAGAAGAGTGCTACAAGTTAAAATTTAAAACAGAGCATTTCTCTAGAAGAAAAGAAACATTGGGTGTGGCGGCTCACACCTGCCATTCCGGCACTCAAGACGCTGAGGCAGAAGGTTCACCGTGGGTTAATGGAGCCTGGGGTTACATATGTGTTCTTGGCACCCTAGACTACAGAGAGAGACCCTATATCAAACAAAGAAAAAGAATAGAGAGAGAGAAAAGTGAGTTTGTACCACAAGATGTGGTCCACAGTACAAAATTGTGACCCTATCTCAAATGAATGAAAAAATAAATTATACATAAATAACATACACACCCAAAACGATGGGCTGGCCAGTACTTACTGTGGTAAGTTCAATTGCTAGAACCCATGTCAGACAGCTCACAACTGCCTGTAACACCAGCTCCCGGGTCCATGCTCTGTCTTCCCCTGGCGTCTGTACTCATGTGCACATGCCCACACGCAAATACACATAATTTTTTATTTTCATTTTATGTGTGTGAGTGTATTGTCTGCATTTTTGTAAGTGAACCTGTTTCGTACAATGTTTGTGGCGGTCAGAAAAGTGCTTGAGTCTCTTTAAAAAATATTTAGAAGATTGAAGAGATGGCTCAGTGGTTCAGAGCAGTGGTTGTTCTCGCAGAGAAGCCCAGGTTCAGTTCTCAGCATTCACATGTTGGCTAACTCTGGTTCAAGGGGTTCAGACAACTGTCCCCTGGAATTAGGAACAGTTAACTGCCGTGGATGCTAGAAACTCTTGCCTTTTGCAAGAGCAGCCAGTGCCCTTAACTACTTACCTACCCCTCCAGCCCCATATATTTTTTTAATGAAAAAAAAAAGGAAAATAATTATTGAAAAAAGTTGATGTGATGTTTAGGCAAAAATGTCCCTTATAGTTATAAACTTATACAAGAACTTGTAAAAAGTTAAATTAAGGCTTAAAAATATAAAACCAGGTAGAGATGCAAGGGCATCTGGCAGAGTTAAAGAAAGAAACTTTTTAAGAAAATCATTAATGGTTACAAAAAGTCCATTCAATCAGTAGGAGAAAATGGACTCAAAGGAGAGGAAACAACATGGGAAAGGCCAGGAAGTGCAGTGGGAAAATGAGACGGAAGAGGGAAGCAGGCCCGGGCACCACCTCAGCTTCCTGGAGGCTGAGGAGGGAGAATACTAACACAATGAAAAGAACCCAATGAGGACATGTAAACTGTGCCTGTTAATGCGGATAGGTAAACTGTGCCTGAATCCCTTTTTCTGTTTGCTGGCTTTTGAGACAAGGTCTCCCTAAGTTGTACAGACTGATCTCAAACTCATCATCATCCTGCCTCAGGCACCCAAGTGATAGGCTGATAGGTGTACAAACATTCACTACCTCACTGGCTTGCTTGAGACTCTTTAAAAAATATTTAGAAGATTGAAGGGATGGCTCAGTGGTTCAGAGCAGTGGTTGCTCTTGCAGAGAACCCAGGTTCAGTTCTCAGCATTCACATGTTGGCTAACTCTGGTTCAAGGGGTTCAGACAAGATCATCAGAGGAGTGATGTGGCTGGTTTTCAAGAAAAAAAGTGACAGTAATATGATGGTGAATAGCAGAAAAGAGATATGACACGAACAAAGGCAGTGTCCAGTCCCCATGGGGGCCAGAGAGGGCATTAGATCCCCTGGAACTGGAGTTATGGATGAGTGTTAAGCACTGAGCAATCTCTCCAGCTCGCTCTCTCTCTTTTAATAATCCTCTGGGTCCAATTAATGCTGTCCATATACACATGGGTGAGGGTCATCCCCTGGGGCATGGGCAGCCTACCAGTAGCCAGACCCTAAAGGAAAGTAATTCTTCTTCCTCCAGTAGTGATCAGTAGCCAATAGGTCCCCAGGTACAGGTGGGGCCACACGGGCCTAACCCCTCCATGCTGGAATGTTTAGCTACCTTGATCCTGTGCAGATCTTGTGAAGGTAGCCATAGCAACTCTGAGTTTGAATGCAACAGCTGTGCTGTGCTCAGAGTACAACATTTCACAGCTTTCCTCCCCATCCTCCAGCTCCTATATTTTTTCTGTCCCTGTTGGGCATAATGCAGGGTGGGCCTAGCTAGGCCACTTGCCAGGAAGCATGGAGGAATGGCTCTTGTGGGTGTGTTGCTCCACACCAGTTGGGTGTTAAGCCAGTTTCTGCCCAGCACCTGGAGAGAACCTGATCCACCTGGGAACAAACTGCAATTGGCTGTAGTCAGGACCCCAACCCATAAGGCTATTGGCTCTTTCTTGAATAAATGAATTTGCAGCAGATCACCACTGCTGCCTTTCTGCTCAACTCCAGGAGTCCGTGTCTTGACTCTGCGCCTACTCACCCCCTCCCCCATGGCGGAGATCCTTCATTCCCCCTCCGGGCTGGCCCTGAGTGCTGGGACCCCCAACATGTCCCCTCTTTCTGCAATGTTCCCTGAACCTTGGAATGGGGAGGGGAGTTGTTGTAGACATCCCATCTGCAGCTGAAAGCTCACGATTACTTATTCTCAGTACTTTGAGCAGTTAGGAGTCTCTGCCTTAACCACTACCCACTACAGTAAATAGCTTCTCTGACTAAGGTGAAGCAGCACAAATATATGGATAGGAACGTTAAGTGTTTAGAAGGCAGTTTGACAACATGACCATTAAGAAAACAGTATCAATGGATGCTCTCCTTGGGCCTATGACTTCCCCAGCTTTGGGTTTTGACCATGTTTCCATGCAGGAATTCCTTCTCTGTGGAGTAGGCCTCAAATCCAATCAAGAGAGCAGTTGGTTACCCCCACAGACAGTCTTGCCACTACTGCACTAGTGGGCACGTCTTACCTGGCAGTTCAGTATGATAGCAGGCAGAGTGGAGTGTTGCTGTCTTTTCTCCCCCACCAGGATGTGTAGCATCTTCTGGCATTAGGAAATGCCAGCCAGCAAGGGGAGAGTTTCCTCATTAGCTCAGGTTCAATTTCTTTATGTCCTATAATCAAAGTGTGAGGCATCTTCATCAATAGGATCTTACCATCTAGTTGTGGTGATCAGTCAAGAGCAATGGAAATAGACTACTCCCTGACCAAGAACTTGTAGGGAGATAACCTGTGCCTGACACTGAGATTTTCATTTGCTGGAATGTCTTTGGTAAGCAGCAGGTGGACTTTAAAAAAATTTTCTTGATACATTACCACTGTACATACAGAATGCGGTAATATTTCAACATATATATTCATCAATATTTCAGAGTAGTGAACATCATATCCATTATGGCTATGCCTGGGGTGTAGCTTAGTGTCTCCTAAGGTTGGGATGGAAGGCTTGTCTACAGGGTAGTAGTATTGGGAAGTTGTAGAAATTTTAACGAGCTGGAGCCTTAAAATAGCTGTTGTTGGAAAGTCCTCAGAATAACTGGGAGGATCCCATTTTTTCTCTTTGGTCTTGTTATTTGGCAGTATAGGCTCCTGCCATACACAATTTTACTGTATTTCTAGCTAAGGAATGACTAGTCCACTAAAGAGTTGGTATGGTAAATATTTGAATTTTTCACAAACACTTGGCCACAATTTGGTTTCTTTTTTGTTTGTTCATTAAATATAGTATTAGGTTTTTTTTAAAAAAAAAAAACCACAGTCTAGCAAATAATCATATTAACTACTTAGCACACCTCTAATTGGTTATCCCACTGCCTTTTGGGGTCAGAAATCTAGCATGTTTTAGCTGGGACTTCTGCAATGTGTCCTATAAAGGCTGAAATCAGAAGGTGAGCCAGTTGTGTCCTCATCTGAAGGCTCAGCTAGGAATATCACTTGCAAACTCCTCCAGGTCCTCCCTCAGATGGCTGGTGGAAGCCTTTCCACCCTACCCAGTAAAGTCCCAGTTTTCTTGTTGATTTCAGTTTGGGAGTGCTCTCAGATGCTTGTGCGTCCCACAGCATGAAGGACTGTTCCTCGTGGCCATCAGAAAGGAATTGTCCCAGTCTGCTACATGAACCTCCGACTGATCATGGGGTTGCTTCCCCCCACCTTCTCAAGAGTGGAATCTCATCCAAATATATATATATCCCATCATATCCACAACTCTTGTCTACTGAACAGGGTGTTTATCCCAAAAGGATTCTTAGAATTCTGTGTATAGCGAATATTAAGTAAATATTAGGCATCATTATAAAAAATACATATTTATGATATCATGAAAATCATTGTTAGAAAACACAAATCCACCACCCACCTTTAGAAAAAAAAAACACTGGTCAGGCATGGTGGAACCCATCTTTAATCCCAACTCAGAGGTAGAAGCAGGTGGATCTTTTTGAGTTTGAGATTAGCCTGGTCTACATTGTGAGTTCCAGGCCAGCCAGGGCTACATAGTGAAACCCTGTGTCAAAAAACAAATGCAAAACACAAAAATAAAAGAAAAACATTAATAATGACTCAATATAAGGAACAGTGGGATGATCAAGATATAGAATGATCAGTATATGGGAAGGCATGGCCACATGTGAAGCTTATGTGACTCACTGCCTCTCCCGCAGTCTTCGATTCTATTTCTTTCTTGGTTTCCCTTATAGTTTTGTAATGTTTGTATCCCTGGACCACAATAGTCTTGTTTAGAGAATGATGGGCAGAAACAACCCTGAAAAGGAAGATCTTACACATCATAATCTGGGAAGTAAAATGGGTTCCCTTACCCAGGAATATGCTGTCCACCCCATAATTATTCATTAAAATTACCTTCCTAAAATTTTTATTTTATGTGTATGAGCGTTTTGTCTGCACGGATGTGAGTGCACCACCTGTGTACAATGCCCATGGAGGCTGGAGGAGGGTGTTAGATGCCCTGGAACTGAAGTTACAATTTGTTAGCTGCCAGGTGGGTGCAGGGAACCAAACCCAAGTTCGCTGCAAGAGCAGCCAATGCTTTTAATTGCTGAGCCATCTCTCCAGTCCCAATAAAATCTTCCTTAAAATCTACAACACTAAACCCAGTGAACTACTCCCCCAATCCCTCCTTCAGGGCTCTCAATCGCTTTTTGGTGCCTATGCTTTGATTTGCTAAATAAACCTGTGCTTACACTGTGTCTCTTGATGGAATTCTCTTCTTCCAGAAGATAAGAACCTAGAGACTCCCACAACAGAGTGAAATTGACTCAAAAGTGAGAAAATAATGAAAAATGTATAGTAAGTGCTGTGTTGTACATGAATAAAGGAAGTGTCAAGGATGAACTCACAGGATGGCTCAGGGAGGACAGGCCTCTAAGTCTGACAATGCAGTTGGCTCTGGGGCCCATGTGGTTGAATGAGAGTGTGGACTCCCACACTTTGTCCTTGGTCCTTCAGGTCCACAGAAACACTGCACCTGTAAAAAAATAGTAATAATGTGCGAAGGAAATAATATGGAGACCTATGTCAAGTTGCCATTCAAGTTATCTGACTTGGGTATTTTTTACTTTTGAGACAAGTTCTCATCATGATGCAACTCAGGCTGCCCTTGAACTCACAGGGATCATGCAGCGTCAGACTGCCATGACTGGTTTGACTTCAGTTTAAAATATGGTACGGAGATGTATGACGCTGAAGATGAGAAATGAGAGATGAAGAAAACATATGCGGGCATTTGTATTGATTAAATATTTATTCGTAGAAAATTTCATGCCCTGGCATAGTGACAGGAAAAAAGAACTGAACAAACACAAGAACGTGGTAACACCCCTCCACACCCACCCTCCCCAAAGCACTTGCTCAGGGAAGGCCGTTCCCGCTCCTGGTTTAATGTGTTATCACAGAATAGCTCTGCTTCTCAGAGTCTGAACTACTGAGTGAGCTGCCTGCAGGAACACAACACGTTTTTGTTTACCTCCTAAAGTCCTTTGACATTTCTATGTATTGTAATGAACATGTATAAAATTTGTGAATTACCTGTAATATATTGGGAGAGCAGGCTCAAAATTTACTGCTGCCAAGTGTTTTAAGAAAATTGGGGGAGGAGGATTAATAGCATTGACTGCTCTTGCAGAAAACCAAGGTCCTGTTCCCAGCATCCATGTGACTAACAACCTTCCCTAACTCCAGTTCCAGGGGATCCCCGGTGCACTAAACACACATACCCTTAAAAATTAAAATAAATTTTTTAAATTGTGTCTTCTATTCCAGACCTTCGGGGGGGGGGGGGGATAACTATATTTAAAGCCACACGACATTCACAACCGACACGGCAGCAATAAAAGCCACTGATGTGGAAATTCCTTTGCAATTCTTTTAAGACTTCGGTAAGTAGCTCAGGCTGGCTTCGGATTCGCAACAATCCTCCTACCTCAGTATTCCAGGAGCTGGGATTACAAACGTGAATCACTAAATTTACTAAGAATTACTTTTCTTAAAGATTTAACTTAATCCCAGGGCAGCTGCATATATATTTTCCAATAAACTCCAAAGTTAGGATCCATTAGCAGGCTTGGGCTGCCTCGAACGCGGCTGCGGGCAGTGTGGATGACGGCGGGTGTAGCGTGGAAACAATTTTAACACCTTAAGAACTCAGCCAGTGTACGGACAGCGGTTCCAATTCACTAAAGCTCCCAGGTACCAAGACTGAGCGGGTTAGGCGGCCTCTAGCACTGCGCAGGCGCGGACACGGCCCGGGTGACGTCAGCAACACGAGCCACGCTGGAGCCGCATTGCGCATGCGTATTCCGCTCCTCACCGCTGCTCCCCACCCCCACCCCACAGGGGGAGCCCGCCTTCTCGCTATTCGTCACTTCCGGGGGACGCCGTGCGTCGGTGTGTCGTCACTTCCTGCCGCTACCGGTGTGGACGGTGCGGGTCGTGGCGGTCCGGTTTCCCGACGGTCCCCCTCCCCTTCTCCCTCCCTCCCTCCCTCACCTTTCCTCGGCCGTGGTCGGCGTCGCCGACTTCCGGTCCGGCCGCGTCCAGCAGCCTCAGCCTCGGTTGTTCGGCGGCCCGGCCCTTGCGTGAGCGCGGGCGGCCTTGTGGAGTCTGAGGCCCGGCGGTTGAGGAGGACGACGACCCTCGGGCGGTCCTCGGGATCGTGGGGTCACCGCCGCCATGGCCATGAGGCAGACGCCGCTCACTTGCTCAGGCCACACGCGGCCGGTGGTTGATCTGGCCTTTAGCGGCATCACGCCTTACGGCTACTTCCTAATCAGCGCTTGCAAAGGTGAGCCGGGCCCCGACGGCCATGGCGGGTGCTGCAGAGCCGCCGTCGCGGGGCTGCCGGGGCAGTACAGCGGGGGCTAGCGGGGGAAGGCGCTGCGGAGAGGAGGCTCCTTTCCGACGCCTGTCGGCAGCTCCTTGTGACCCCCAACCGACGTCTCTTCTCGTTTTCATTGCTGTTCGGAGGAACCCGCCCCGCACCTTCTGCATGCTGAACTATATTGTCAGCGTCCCCCAAGGATTTATGGGAAGGAGAAATTAGGCCAGGCTGCAGCAGAGGACAGTGCTTTGTATGCCTTTGTACTCATCCCCTGTATTCTTCTTCGTGGTGTTAGCCTCATTTTCAACTAGGAAAGCGGAGTTAGGGTTAGTTGGTCCAAAATAAAAACCGCCTGCCTAGACGGTTTCAACGCAGATCCGTGGCATCCCGCCTTTGGGTGTTGGCAAAGATGAACCAGGCCGCTGACCTGATCCCTGAGTCGCAGACGCTTCCCTCTAAAAGTGAGCCGCTCAACTCTTGGGGTCATTTATTTCTGGATGTTCCTTAGTTCGGTCACCCGGGCTAGACCAAACGGCTCCCCAGTGTTTAAGGACCGAAGGGATAGTTACAACAAAAACAGTTTTCCACGCAGCTATTCAGTTTGATTTTAGGTTTGACTTAAGATTTCAAGTTGTGGGCTTCAAAATCTCATGTTTCTTATAATGTCTTTTTTAGATGGCAAGCCGATGTTACGCCAGGGAGATACAGGAGACTGGATTGGAACCTTTTTGGGTCATAAAGGTGCTGTTTGGGGTGCAACGTTGAATAAGGATGCCACTAAAGCCGCTACAGCAGCTGCAGATTTCACGGCGTAAGTGTAACCCAAACAGCTGACTTTATTTTGTCTGGATTGTGTGGTGACATTATCAGAGTCAAGTTCAGTTAGGCATAACACTGACATTTAGCAGCTAGCATATAGAACACTTGGTGCTTTATCTCACCAAGAGCCCATCCTGGTTCTAGGAGCTTTGTCTTCACTGGTTCTCAAAACTTCAGGGGTTTGATGTGCTTTCCGTGTCCTTGCTTGCTACCAGACACCTGCGCCCTTACCCTGCAGTCCTGGGAATGGGCGTTGCTGATGCCCTTTACAGATCCCTGTCTAAATTTACCTAGTGTCGCTCAGTAATAGCACCAGATGCTTTTCACTGTAATTTTTTATTAACTGACTCTAGATATATTTAAAACTGCGTCTAAAAATAACTTAAATTTTATCTTACACATGTGAGTGTTTTGCGTGCAATAAGTCCACCCATCAGCATGGTGTGCAGTGCCTGTGGAGTCCAGAAGACGATGTTTGGTCCCTGGAACTGGATTTATGGATGGTTGTTAAGATAAGGACATATTGTGTATGAATGGTCAGCTGCCATGTGAGTGCTGATAACCAAACCAGCAAGAGCAGCCAGTGCTCACAATAACTTAGCCATCTCTCCAACTCCAAATGTAGCTCTTCTTTCCTGTGGTTCTAAAGATTGAAATCTAAGTGATTCTCGGTTTTCCTTAGATCTGCATTAGTTGTAATTTCTATCTAGCTAGTGTCTCTTCTGCCACTGCCTTAGTTCACATCACATCTCTTTCCTGCTATTCACTGTCATATCGCTGTCACTTTTCTTGAAAACCAGTCACATCACTTCTCTGATGATCTTGTCTTGTTTTGGTTCATCTTCAAAACAAGGGTATGTCTGATTTGCATAATCTGGAGAGCTTTTAGAATGCTCAGGTGTCTTCTGATTGGATTGTCTGTTTTTTTTTCCCTTGGATAATGTTCAGTTTTTGAACCATAGACAAGATCCAGTTGTTGGCCCCTTTGCATTTCAGCCCTTCCAGGTTCAGCATCTCTCTGGTACAGCAGACTGTAAACTGTAGAACTTAAGCTGTGCTAACCTCATTGTTGCCAGAATGCACTCTGTTTTAACTTTGAATTTTGCATATATTATCTGGCTGACTTGTTCTTTTTGAGCTTTTATGGAATGTGTCCTATCTTACATAATTTTGAAGTTCCTACTAGTGTTTAAACTAATGAAGGCAACCTTTCTGTTTTTGTAGTTTTTTATTTGTGTGTTTGGGCATGTGTGTCACTGCACATGTGCAGAGGTCAGAGGACAGCTTTCAGGGTTCCATTATTTCTTTCTGCTATGGTGCCAGGGCTCAGACTCAGGTTGTCAGGTTTGTGTGGCAAGTGCTTTTGTCAAAGCGACAAGCCATCTTTCTAGACCAAAGGCAGTGTTAAAAGCTGCTGTACGTGAATAGAGTTAGTAATAGACTGCAGGGCCTGGAGATTAAAAGTGAACTTGTTGGTTTCTTAGTTAAAAGAATCTGATACCAAGAAGCAATTAAATGTGTTTCTGCCATTGCTTTTAAGCAAATCAGACATATTAAGATTAAAAGAAACTGAACACAGATTGATTGTGACAAATAGGTAATCACATGTGTGTGTTGAAATTCAGATCCATATATACCACACAGTGAGTTACTGTATGTAAAGTTAAATGTAAAGTTTTAATACACATTATTAATGTTGTATGGGATTAAATTGGAGCTGTCAGAAGATCACTAAAAAAATTTTTTTTAATGACAGTCTGGATTTTTTTTTCCTGTGCCCCTAAGGAGGCACAAGAATAATAATTGTGCATAATTATTGTAAAGCTTTATGGTCTGTCCTGTTAATTACATAATTCTGATTTCAAAAATTGTCTTTCCATGTCAATACTTTTAGGGCTAAACTTGCTTTCCATATCAAGGTGCTTATTAACTCACATGATAAAGCACTATCTTATGTAGCCCAGGCTGTCTCCTAAGGATGGTTTTGAATTTCTGGTCCTTCTGCTCCTCCTTTTGAGTTCTGGGATTCAAACTGAGCTAAGTGCCACCACACCCTGTTTTACCCTTCTGTGGAGCAAACTCAGGACTTTGGACATGCTGGGCAGCCCTGAACCAGCTAAACTACATCCACAGCCCTACACTGACAAAGCACTCTTGATTGTTAGTTATGAGATGAAAATAGCAAGTGAAAATCATTCTCAGGTATGGAACACTTACAGGCCTGGAGAGTTGGCTCAGCTGTTAAGAGCACTTGCTGCTTTTGGCCTGGTTCCTAGCACCTGCATGGCAACACATGCCTAACTCCAGTTCCAATGAACCCAACACCTTCTTCTGGCCTCCATGGGCACTGGTGCATATGTGTACATGCAAACAAAACAGTCATACACATAAAATATGTTAAAAATAAAAGCTTTAAAACTTTTTTAAGTATATGGAAGAGTGGCTTGCTGGACAGTGACATTTAGGGTTCATTACCAGATTTTTCACCATTCTATACTGTAAAAACTTCCAGTACTTTGTAATATTTTTTTAATTAATGTGTCATTGCTTCTTAAGGTTCATATTTTATATTCGTGGTTTTAAATACTGCTTTATGTTTGTCAAGTAAGTGACCTGAAAAGATTTCTAAAATAGAAGATCAAGATCAAAGAATGGATCTTGATTTTGTTTATGGAATGTTTGTATCCTTAACTTCTGTTTTGCGCCCCCCCCTTCTCTCCAAAGTTTTTTTTTTTGGGGTCATTAGGAACATGGTCTTAGGTGCGAACTTTAATTGATTTTATAATAGATGCAGAAAATTGGCTTACTCAACTCTAGATTGCAGATACATGGTAACACGTGTCTTAACTCCAGTTCCAAGGGACCCAGCACCTTGGGTGGGCGTTTTATTTTTCTGCACTGCAAATTGAACCCAGTGCCTTGAGGATGTTAGGCAAGCATTGTGCCACTGAACTACATTTTATTTTGCTAAGTTGCCTAAGCTGGCCTCAACTCAATATGTAGCCAGGATGACTGTGAATTTATAGTCTTACCTCAGCATTCCAGGTAACTGGGATTTACTGGTGTGTGGTGGCACACACTGTAATCTCAACATTCAGGAGAATGAGGCAGAAGGGATTGCAAGTTGGGGGCAGAGCTGACTCTTATATTAACCCTCACCCATTCAGGGCTCATGGTCCATTACAGAGGAGGGGGCAGAAAGATTGTAAGAGACAGGGTTGGTGCATGGCCATGTGGAAGTAGTCTCCCAGGCTTCTGAGATCTTGCTCATATGAACTTATAGCAATAATGACAGCATGCACAAGACCCATGCAAACCAAAACCAGGCAGAAACCCAGCATAGAACTGGGAAAGTGGGCAGGAGGTCCCAACCTTAGCTAAGGAACTGTTGGCAGCTGCTCACTGCTGGGTGAAGGAGAGCTGATCTTCAGGGGAGTGACACTAGGTAGGCCAAGCATGCTCCAGTGGATGAATTCACACCATGGGGCATCTGGGTACACAAACTTAGACTCCGTATGCCTTAACTAGCATACATGACAGAATACATAAAATTCTGTGGGCGGGCTCTGGAGGGGCAGGGGCACAGATAGGGGAGGATGAGAGCATGCCTGTTGGTGGTGTTGATGCTGGCTTCATTTATATTTTCTTATGTTGATGTTTTGACATCCAAGTTTTAATGTGCTTGCTTGGCATGGCTGAATCTGGGTTCTATCCAATACCACCACCAGAAAAAACTAAATTAGAAGATTTAAATGATAGACATAGATATTCATGCAGATAACTAGGTTGGATGTTTCTGGGACATCTGGCATTTTCTTCACTCTTGACTTTTCAAAAAATATTTTTTAATTTTATGTGTCTGAGTGTATTGCCTGCATATATGTAAGTACACCTATATTGTGCGATGCCTGTTGAGGTCAAAAGAGGGCGTCTGATCCCCTGGAACTTGTCAGCCACCCTGTGGGTGCTGGAAATCAAACACAGGTCCTCTAAGAGCAGCCAGTAGCCATTTCTCTGTCTCCAACTCTGGATGTCTTGTTATTCTAGTTGTTGTGATCCATACCTATGTAGTCCATTTCTCTATGAATAGAAATGAACATGTATGGACAAAAGTTAGCCATTCTGTGGTTGCTGGGAACTAAATGTGGGTCCTCTGCAAGAGTAGCCAGTGTTCCTAACCGCTGAGCTGAGCTGTCTCTCCAGCCTCAGGAACTTTTTGGACTCCCATTTGGGCCCTGAATCTAGCCTAACATAAGATGTTTGATGTATATTTATAGTGTTTATTGAATAAAGCTTAGAAAAGATAGTGCTGATAATGTTTATTGTTTTGAGAGGGTCACTGTATAATCCAGGCTAGGCTAAAACTCAGAATCCTCCTCCCTTGGTTTCCCTAAAGTGAGTGAAGAAATTGCAGTTATCAATATCTGTATCCACGTTCAATGTTATAATAAGTCTTTAAAGTTAAATATAGAGAAGTTCTTTTTATTTTGCATTTACATGTGAGGAGATAAGGAAAAGATGGCTTGATGAACTGAAAATTGGTTTAACTATTTTGTAGGTCTAATAAAAGATTATTATAGATATAGGGTAGAAAGAAGGCTGGGTTAATTTTGAATGTTTCTTAAATTCCTTTTACCTTTTCACTATTAGAGAAAATTGGAGTTTGAAAGTTTCGTGGAAACGTTTGTCTTTTTTTCTTTAAAGTTATTTAGAAATCAAATTAAGTATCCTAACAGTGAGGAATAGTAGAGACCAAGGAGAAACATATATTCATGTAAAGATTCTCTAAATTATTTCCTACTAATCAAAATCACTATTATATTTAACCTCAAAGTGTATTTATGTTTGTTTGTTTTCACTTTTAGCAAAGTGTGGGATGCTGTCTCAGGAGATGAACTGATGACCCTCGCTCATAAGCACATTGTCAAGAGTGTGGATTTTACACAGGTATGAGAAAATGGAATTTTGACTAGAGATGTGTGTACAGTGCTCACACAGTGCAGGTGAGGCTCTGGGTTCTAGTTTCAGGGAGGTACAAAAATGAAGCAAGGGGTTGGAGAGATGGCTCAGTGGTTAAGAGGACCTGGGGTCTATTTCCATCACCCACATGGCAGCTCACAACTGTCTTTGACTCCAGCTCCAGGAGATTGGACATCCTCTTCGGACCTCCGTGGGCATTGCACAGCACCATACACTTATAGACATGCAGGCAATACAACACACAAAATAAAAATAATAAATAAAAAATGGAAGGGAGGAAATAAAATGAAATTTGGGAGGTTTCCATTCTTTTTTACTATGGAGCCTGAGAGTGGTTTTATATTGTTTGGTTTGTATTATTAATCGATACTTGATTTGGTTCTGTATTATACCATGCTAACTTGATTTTTTTTTTTTTTTTTTTTTTGTCTTGGCTAATCCCATGAAACTTTTAGATAACGTTGGAATTCTTGTCTCTGTTATCCAGCATAAGCAACAAATAAAGTCGTCCTTAGGAGGGAGGGGCAGGATCTAGAGAGCAGGAACCCTGTGGTACTATGTATTTGAAATGGGAGTCAGAGCGTGGCAGCTTTGAGAAGGGCAGCTGTTTATAGCGTTTTCACAGGAGTGTGTCTCTGCGCTTGTGTCTGTTTACTGGTAGTTGTACTTGAATCCTTGGTATTTTTAAGGGAAATAAGTATTAAAGTGATTTTCTTTCTTGCCTTTTCAGGATAGCAATTATTTGTTAACTGGGGGCCAAGATAAACTATTGCGCATATATGACCTGAACAAACCTGAAGCAGGTAAATGTGGTTTGTGTTTGTATCTCCTGTACCTTAAACAACTTTTAAGTACACAAATTTAGAAAATCACAAAAGAGAAACGTGGTACATTATCCACATTTAGTTCTTGTTAAAGCTCTTGGCTTATAGTCTCTCAGTCATTTTATTCTCTGTGGGTTTTATTTTAGTGTTGGTTTATTTACTACATTATATAGCCGTCTGGAAATTTAAAATTATGTTATGATATGATAAATATTATATTATGATGCTAAATCCTGTGAAGATACAGAACTGTGTTGTTACCTTTGGGTAATGTATAGGAGATGAGGCTGGTGAGAATTCATAGTTTGCACAGTTTATGTTTAGGATTTTCAACCATCTGCAGTGATGTTTGACAGAAGCTTTCTGGCTGGAGGCAGGATTATTCATAAATTGCAAAATTGTAAAAATCTAAAATTAAGTATCTTGTTGGACATGGTGGTGCACCCTTTAACCCACTTTTAAACAACTGGGGAGGCAGAGGCAGGCAGATCTCTGAGTTCAAGGCCAGCTTGGTCTCATAGGAGTTCCAGGCAAGCTGAAATTACAGAGAGACAAGACAAAACAAAACAGAAAATGTACATTGTAATGAAGCATTTCTTCTGGAGAGATAGCATTTCTGAATGATAAGCTGCACTCAGGGTTGTCTGTCACCTATGCACTTTTCTCTCTGTCTTCTTTTTGATAGACTTAGACTAGAGCGGCAGAGTACTCTGACCAAAATCAGTGCAGTTGTCTGGCACAGAACACAGGTAGTTCAAGGAGCACCTGTTTTCTTTCTCATTTACCTCTCTAACACTGACCTTGGAAGTTGCTTTCCCAGTGGATCAACAGAAGTGATAACAGAAGTTGTGTATGTCAGAAACTAACACATCAGTTTCTTTGTTCTTAACTGATCCTCACAGACAAAGCTATAAGATGTAATAATAATTGCTAGCCCATTTTAAAGATGAAGGAATGAAGCTTTCTAAAAGTTGAATAAAATGCCCAATTGTATTGATCGGCAGTGCTTTTGTTATGTGCTTTTTATGCTTTTTGGGTAAGGGGCTTTTTCTTACGTAGTCTTGTTATGTTAGGTTATGTTACATTACATTATGTAATTGCCCAGGCTAGCGTTCTCAGTCCTGCTTCAGTCTCCTGCCACTGGGATTGATTGCAGATGTGAGCCACCCTGCACAGCATTTATCCAGGCACAGTAATAAAGATTTTTAGAACTTTTAGAGATGATTCTCTTTTAACCCTTCTTCTCTGGGAATTGCCCATGCTACTTTTAATTCCCCATTTCCCCTTCTCTACTTCCCTGCTAGTATTTGTTGTTTTGTTTTGAGTTTAGTTTGTTTTCTTAATTAGTTACTGCTTACAATAGTTTGAATAAAGGTCATAGCATTAAAGGTAATTCTAGGATTGACTTAGGTCACTCTTGTTTTAGCACAGCAGTTGCTCATACTAGTTTATGTTACATTGTGGCACAATAATGCTTTTGAATATAGTTAAACTATATAGAAAACCACACCCAAGGGAATGAGTGTTCACATAGCTACATGTAGAAAGATTTGATTCTTTGTCATGCAGAGACATTATTGTTTCAGTATAGAAAACCTAAATGTATTCTAATAAATGTCAAGTTTAAATTGGGCTGGGGTTTGAAAAGTTGCAATAAAATTAATAATGCTTTTTTTATACACATCTAAAATGCTCCCGTATTGCTCATTCAGAAAGTCAAATATTTAGTAACTGTTTTAAATTGTTTCATCTACAGAACCTAAGGAAATTAGTGGTCATACTTCTGGTATTAAAAAGGCTTTATGGTGCAGTGAGGATAAACAGATCCTTTCAGCTGATGATAAAACTGTTCGGTAAGTTAATTTTTCCTTGATAATTTAAAGTTTGAAAAGTGTTTCACCATTGTACTTGTAAATACTTTTATATTTATTAGGAAAATTTGTCTAAACATTAAAATTAAATTGACACTGGTCACATTTATTTAGGGCTATCCATTTACTGTTAGGTACATAGAGTAGAATTCAAAAGAAAAAACATAATAATTGTGTAGGTGTACTTAATGTAATCTGTGGACAGATTGGCTGAGGGTAAACTAGGACTTAATAGTATAGTTATGTACAAAGTACATTAAAGATGATTTTACCAACAATATACCAAAGGTTTTGACATTTCAAGAAAACTCAGAAATTCAGTATCTAATTTATGATTTGTAATTGTTTGTTAAAAATTGCTTTACTACAACTGATTATTTAAATATTGCTGTATTTTCTTCTTTCTTTCTCAGCCTTTGGGATCATGCTACAATGACAGAAGTGAAATCTCTAAATTTTAACATGTCTGTCAGCAGTATGGAATATATTCCTGAGGGAGAAATCCTGGTCATTACTTATGGAAGATCTATTGCTTTTCATAGTGCTGTAAGGTGTGCCATACAATTTTTTTCATTTTCTTGTGGACAATTAACTTCTATTTATTGGGGGGCTGGGGCTGGGACACAGTAGGCTGCACCCCAACCGACCCCGCCTGCATCTTTATTCTTAATGGAATCCTGAAGTAGAATTAAGTTGAAATTTCTTACTTATACTTAGTACTTAAGTGATTTCTGTAAAGATTATGCAATATTAGAGTATTTTTGTATCTAAACATCTAACATTTATTTATAAGAGCAACTGGAAAAAAAGCTCACGACAGTCTTTACATGTTCTCTAAAAGAGTGCTTGCAGAGCTGAGTTTCACTGAATAGGAGATAAAGGTTTTAAGAACATAAAGGAGTTCACATATAAGTCATGACTAGCTATAATTTCCAATTGACAATTGAGAAAACATTCAAATAATTCTTTATGTGAAATTACTGTGAAGCTGTGTTTTTATTTACTTGTGGAGTGGAAGAGCAGGATTTCACTGTGCAGCCCTGGCTGACCTGGAACTCATAGAGAATCACCTGCCTCTCTCTGCCAAGATTAAAGGCAGCGTGACCACGCAGGACTTTACTTATTCTTTCCTGTGTTAGGGACTGACCCCTGGAGCTTGCATATTGATACTAGGCAAGTCCTCTGCTTCCCCAGGTTTTGACTTTTTGAGACAGAGTTTGACTTTCTCAGGCTGGCCTTCAATCATCTCATAGCTCCAGGTGAGCTCTAACTTGATTTGTTTCAGCCTCCTAAGTTGCTGATATTGCAGGTATGCACCACCATGCCTGGTCTGTATAATCTTTTCATATATTTTTCATATATAGACGGACGTTTATAAAAAAATTTTTAAAATAGTGAAATTTTTCAAAAATTGAGCCAGTCATGTTAATATATACTTGTGGTCCCAGGCCCTCAGAGGCTAACACAAGGATGATCTTGAGTTGGAGGCCAGTTTGGATTACTTGGAGAGCTTGTCTCAAAAAAGACAAACAGATCCCAGTATATAACCGATATCGTATTAATTAGCAATACACTGATCTCCTGAACCTGTCGGCTGCTTTCAGGGTAGACTTCATGCTACTGAAGTATCTTGTGTTCCTGAGGTGGACTCCTCTTGACATAGCATTGTGCTCACATTTGCTCATGTTAGTTTGGGTTTTGACAGCATCATTTGTTTGACTAAATTAATATTTAATTGTTCTTTGAGTTTCAGGATGTAGAATAATATTAATGTTAATTATTCTGCAGACGTTTACTTTCTCATGTTTTTTCTTCCTAGTTTGGAGCCAATTAAGTCCTTTGAAGCTCCTGCAACTATCAATTCTGCATCTCTTCATCCTGAAAAGGAATTTCTTGTTGCAGGTGGAGAAGATTTTAAACTTTATAAGTATGATTATAATAGTGGAGAAGAATTAGGTGAGTTTTCCTTTTCCCTCCTTTAAAATGATTCAGTTATCAAATATTAAGTTCTAGTAATGGGCACCTCAGCTATGTGTTATTGTAACATATTAAGGATTTCAGCTAACTACAGCTTGATGGTGAGAAGTACAAAGTAAAGGTGCTCTGTACCACTGTACAGTGATTTCAGAGTGTATTGAGAAGGGCCAAACCACATCCTCACAGATTAAAGCCCTCTTGTTCTTTCTGAGGCTGGGGCAGGTGCAAACCCCATTACCCAGCGTCCCTTTTCCGCTTTAGGAAACCTCAAGAATCCAAGAATTTCCAGAGAGTAGAGGAGTGTCACCTATTCCCCCCCCCCCCTTTTTATAATGGTGGTAAGATTTAAGAATTTGACTTGGAGAATTTTATGTTTGTTTGTTCTGGTTTTGGAGTCTTGGTTTTGCTGTCATTTTCATAATGGTGCTGAATGAGGAATGATTGATAAAGTTAATTTGAACCTCACAGAAATCCTACCTTTTTGCATATATGACAGTGTGCTAGGTGGTTAAAGGATATGGCTTTACTTATCCTTAGTATCTACTTTTGTGCTTCCCAGATCTAATAAGTTTTGATTTTAGTTCAAAAATCTAAGGGGTGGCTCTGGAGAGATGACTCAGCAGTTAAGAGCACTGGTTGCTCTTTCGGAGGACCTGTGTTTGATTCCCAGCACCCACATGACAGCTAACAACTCTTCTTAACTTCATTTCCAGGGGCTCCAACGTCCTCTTCTGGCCTCTAACAGCATTGCACACATCGGTGCTCTTACATACATGCAGGCAAAACACTCATATACATAAAAGAAGTAAATAAAATTTTTAAATGTTTTTTGTGTTTGTAAACAGTCACTTTTTTGTAACTCCTTGTATCTAGTTTTCAGAGAAAGAACTGTGCTTGCTTGAATTACACACAAAGAACACGAGATAACTTTATATTTTGTTTCTTATAGAAACTCGATGGATTTGCATTGGATACATGAGTTTTAGGATGTTTTAGTCACATGGTACATTCTTTTTCAATATGAAAAGGCTGTGGCTAGACTGGGGGTCAAGTAGTTGCTTATCATAAACAAGGGGCCACACTACAGTAAGGGACATTAGAGGAGACAGAAATTGGTGAATGTTGGATCTTGCACCTAGCCATTCACGCCACACTCTTGTCTGAATAACTTTAGGGGTGAGGTGAGAATCGGATCCAGGGCTTTGTATATTAAAGGCAAGTATTCCACCACTGAGCTACATTCTCAGCCCCGTACTCTTAAAATGTTTTTATTCATCTGCACGTAGTGGTGCTCACCTTTGGTCCCAGAGACAGATAGGCAGATCTCTGTGAGATCAAGGCCAGCCTGATCTACATAGTGAATTCTGGGCCAACTGGGACTACAGGGAGACCCTTTCTCAAAAGGAAAGGGAAGGAAAAAAAAATGTTTATTTTCTAGCTAGATAAAGATGGAGGGAAAGTGATGAGGCCTTATGAGAAATGTTCATCAATAAGAGTGTCACTGGACTGGAAAACCTTTCTGATCTGTACATTTCCTCATTAAATTCCATATGCTAAAATAGAAGCATCAGTATTGATCTTACATTGTATTGAAATTGAGTCTGGATAGGCAATTAAGAGATTAACAGGCAGAGGATGTAAAAGAGCTCCATCTGGTGGCTCTCTTTAGACATGGTGAGAAAGTAGAAAGTATTTTTAGTAAGTCAATACTTAACCTGAGAGCTCATCATTGAATTATGTAAATACCACCCTTTACCTTTTACAGAATCCTACAAAGGTCACTTTGGTCCCATTCACTGTGTGAGATTTAGTCCTGATGGTGAACTCTATGCCAGTGGCTCTGAAGATGGGACACTGAGGTTGTGGCAAACTGTTGTAGGAAAGACTTACGGCCTCTGGAAATGTGTGCTTCCTGGTAAGAAGCTGTATTCGGTTATGAAATTGTAGTGCACAAGTTTCTGTCTTTTGTGAATTTGTTTCAGTGTTTCTATTTACTGTAGATTTTGAATTTTATCATATGGCTTAAGCAAAGAGAAGCCAGGATTCTAAGTTGATCACTGTGTTCTTTATGGTGAATAGAACGAACTTAATTCACAATTTATTATAAAAAGGTTGGGAGTTAAGAGTATACACATAAATGTAAATCAAAATAAATATTAAAAAAAACTGCTAGCAGATAGTATGAAGAATTTACAAGTAACTCTAATTTCCCCACCTACAGTGTTACTTATTCCTTACCAACAAAAGGCATGTTTTAGTTTAGAAAGCACTCTTTACTAATCCCACAGTAGTAGTAGTAATGCTGAAAATAATATTTGAAGGTATTTTAGAACCACATTGTACTTTGAAAGTGTAGTTTCTCCTATTGTAGCCCTTCCCTTGGAGTAGTCCCATCTTAGTTTGCTTGTTCTAGCGGCACTGCTTGTGGTTCACACGGAGGTTCTTGATGCTCTTTTCACAGAAGAAGACAGTGGTGAACTGGCAAAACCAAAGATCGGCTTTCCAGAAACAACAGAAGAGGAGCTAGGTAAATGCAAATGAAGCTACTATAGACTCCTGTGCGGTGCAAAATTGAAGTGCTGTGTGTGAGTTTGGGTCATTGGCAGAAGTAATTTATTAAATGTGAACATTAAAAATAAAAGGTGAAACACTTAAAATTAAGTGTTTAAACATTTCTCCACCTCGGCAGAGCTCTGGGGACTGATACACTGGGTCATGCTGTGGTTGTCTTCACAAACCTAGCAAGCAGATGCCATTTTAGCAAATTATGTAAACAGTTTATAATTGTGAATTGAGTTTAGGAAAGCTTCCTCGAAAAGTGAGTTTTAAGTCAGTGGAAGCTTGGGAATGAGCAGGGTGGTGGGTGAGGGTATGAAGGTGGGCGACCGCAACAGCGTGAAGTTCAGTAGAACCCAGAAACCCTGCTAAGGCAGAGAAACAAAATGAAACCCAACATGGAGAATTTTAACTGTTTCCTATTCAAAGAACAAGGGCAAGAAAAGACTAGAGACTATCAGGGCTTCATGTGCTGCATTGGAGCTTTGCAAGTTTATAAACTGAGAACAAGAAACCTTTCGATTTAGGTTGAGGAATAAATAGAAATTCAGAAGATTGCCCTGGCTGTAGTGTGGAGAAGGAGTTAGATGGGGTCAGTGTATTCTAGATGAGCTTCCCTGTGGTGTTTGCCTAAGGGAATGGATGCCAAGGAGAGCAGAGGAGGGACTAGCATTGGCTTCAGTGACAGAATTGACAGGATTTGCAAATTTCATTACCTTGGAAGATGGGGTGTGATAAGGAAAATTTCATACTGCTTTTTTTGAGACTGGTGATTTAAATGATTAGGAAGGGAGGATGTTAACCAATATGCCTAGAGCTTTCCCTGGTTTAAGGGATAGGTGATAGGTATTTGTTTTGTTTTGACTCTTAAACACTTTAAAAATAACAGTGTTTAAATGGTTTCTGTTTTGATTTGCATAGCCTTATACACTAGAATTTAAATACCAGAGGAAAGGGGAAGATCGTACAAAGACATTATTTTAATGTATTGTTTATTGGGTAGTGCTTAGTCAGTGGAAACTTATCCTGAAAGGAAAGGGGTTTTAATTCAGTTACAGGGTGAAAAGACTAATGAATAGGTAAATCCATATGAAGTCTTCTCCTGGTGTTCTGGAGGCCGAGTCCAGTCATTATTGCCATGTGCAGTGACTTTCTGGTTTATCTTTCTCACCACAGTGTACTGTAACAAGCCTGTTCCTTACTCAGAAATGTAGATTAGTTTCTCTATTAAATTGACTAATTTTCTCTTTTAATTACAGAAGAAATTGCTTCAGAGAATTCAGATTCGATCTATTCTTCAACTCCTGAAGTTAAGGCCTGAGCATCAAGCGTATGCCACATATCCTATATAATTTATGGACTTAAGGAGCAAGCAGAGAAAAGCATTGGCCTTCCAGAGTTCCTCTCTGCCTGGGGCAGACAGGGCAGTAAAATAATGGGGAATATGAATTAGCTCCACTCCTCAAACAACTAACTTGGTGTTAACCTGTAAGTGAAAAACTCAGTGTGTCGGAAGAAGCAGGCGGAGTTAGCACTTACAGTGCCCCAGCCCCTTGTCTTTAATGAATGTGTGCAGCCAACGTACAACCATTATTACAATTAGATTTCTTAGAGCTGTTTTGTGTTACGGAGAAGAACAATATATTGGCCTATTTTTCTGACTTTTCCCTTAAAGCAGAATGCCTTTTTTTTCTCTTTGCTTTAGCTATAAAGAAGAGGAAACACAGGAGAGAGTAACTGGCTTGATTCTCTTTCCTGTAGACTGCTTCTGAACATCTAATTTTTTTAGTTATCAAAATAAAATTCCTCCAAACAAAACAATGTTTTGTTTCTTTGGGAAATTGTGATACATTTGAACATTAAAAATGAAAATAGCCAGAATGTTTTTCTGCGTCTTACATAGCCATAGCAAAGGGCCTTTTGAGTACAGAATCTATACTAGACCTTTCCTAATTTTAAAATTAATTATGTAAACTTGAAATTTTCATGGCTTTTTCTGGATATGCAGTTACCTCTCCTTCCAGATTTGATAGAAATGCTTGACCTGCCTTTTTAAACGGTGCATGCTAGTTATAAAGGGGGGAAAAAAAAAACAGCAATTAAAATAGCAGGAAAATCACTTAAAAGCCCATTTTTTCAATAAACCATTAGAATTATTTGACTGTTTAATGCACATTTGTAAATGGTTGTGTTTGTATGAATAGATCTACATGATTTTATGAACCTTGGTTAACTATTAGCTTGCAGTATTTAAGCTATATCAAACTTTATTTTATACCATTCTTTAAGTTTGAATCATACTCAAAAAGCCATCTTACCAGCCTTCTAATAAATTGGATCAGGTGAGTTTAGACTACTAGTTTATTTCCTTTTTAAAATATGGAGGTAATATTAAACTAGTAATTTGGAAATACTTAAGATGAATATCATTTGTCAATTTGCTTTCTCTGAATTTGTCTTTTGAATGGCCTGTGATAATTTTGCTTAGAAGAAAAACCAACCAAAAAAAAATAAAGTTAATTTTTGATGGTTTGTGACAACTAGAAGGAAGCCTTGTAAGCAGTGCTAGTTGCTAGCCTTTGAGAACCAAGGGCAGCTTGTCATAGGCAGAGCCGACTGAGTCACAGGGTGGTGGTATTTTTTATGTGTGCTTGTAACATGCCTGGTTCTCTGCTTCGTGGCAGAATTGTCCATGTATCAAGAGTTATTCAGACTGATGAGAGTGTGACTTCCCCTAAATGAAATTGAGATTTACATGCACCCTTTTGGATTGAAGTTGCTTGGTGTCTATGAAATTAATAAACTAAGGATGTTTCTTCTTAGTTGTGTGTATTGGTTTCCTATTGTAGCAGATTTGTTATGTGAAACAACACAAATTTATTTTGTATCAATAGATCAAGGTGTCCTGAATCTAAAATATTTCTCAGAAGGCAAAAATTAAGGTGTTGGCAAAGCTGGATTCCTTCTAGAGGAAAAACTCTCTGCCTTTCTCACTTCTTAAAGCCACCTGCGCAGTTCTCGATCCATCAGTGTGCATAGTGTCTTCAAAACTAACTGACTCTGTTCTTTTTCAGTTGGTTATATGAGGCCCATCTGAATACTCCCTGCAAGGTTTCCCATTTTATGACCCTTAATAACATCTTCAAAGTTCCTTGTACATATGTGGTTTGGGGAGTAGGGGATTTAGGGATTTGGGGATGTCTACTAGCCAGCCTGCCAAGCTTTGTGATGGTAGAACCCTACAGTAAAATTCAGTGAAAAGTTTATATCTTATTAATTGGCACTTGCCCAGGTACCATTGTCCAGCAGGTTTCTTTTCTGCTGTCAACTTACTGAGGCCTGGGCAACACTGAGAAATTGTCCACTTTGATTTTTAAGTATTTTATTTTCAGTTATGAAACCACATTCCTGGTTTTCCTTATTCCTTAACTATTGTGCATACATGAAAGCATGTGGTGTGTGTGTCTAGACTGAAGAATAGTGGTGGGAGTCTTTCTTGTTAGCCACCTTTATTTTTCAGATGGTTTCTTACTGAATCTGATACTTGATTGGGCTATGTTGGCTGGCCAATGGGCTTTAAGGAGTCCACCTGTCTCCTCCCCTAGTGCCAGGGTACAGATAATGAACCCTCTGTTTTTATGTGGGTGCTGAGTATCTGAACTTGGTCCTTAAGTTTGTGCAGGAAGTACTTTGGCTTAGCCATCTTCCCAGCCTTTTGTATTGTATTTGAGACAGGGTCTCATAGGCCTAGAGCTTGCCAAGGAGGGTGGGCTGACTAGCTAGTGAGCCTCAAGTACCCCTTCTTTCCCATTACAGCACTGGAATTAACAGCAGCATGCCTGGCTTTATTTGTGAGTTCTGGGATGGAACTGGCAGGTTCTGCTGCTGGTAGTAAGCACTTTATGGACTAAGCTATCTCCCTAGACCCCCACACTAATTCCTTTTAATGGTTACAAAATAGTAAAGGCATAACTTCACCATTTCTATTAGTTGCTCAGATTCTCTGAATGGAAGTAGTAATTTAGTGACCCTTCCTTGAGATTAAGGTTGAGAACAAACTGACATTCTTCAGAAGCTAGCAATGAAGAAACTGAGTAAGAACACACATTATCATGGTCCGTCCTGTCATGACAAAATACCTAAATAACTATAAAAAAAGAAATTTGCCTGGCATGCTTTTAGTCCCTTCACTCAGCACTCAGGAGCAGAGGCAGGCAAGTGGATCTGAGATCCAGACCACCTGGGCCTACAGAGAGACCCTGTCTTTAAAACAATTTTTGATGTATATATAATTTTAGCATTTATTAAAGTCACTACCAATGAGGTCATGTGCTTGTTTATTTTGACATAAGTCTTGATTAAATATGTGACGCTGCAGAAAGTACAACTTGAGAGTTTTAAAAATAGGTGTTTTGTGAAGGGTGTAGTGGCACACCCCTTTAATCAGAGCAGGTGGGAGGTAGACGCAGGTGATCTCTGAGTTCAGTGCCAAGCAGGGCTTCATGGTGAGATCCTGTCTCAGTAAATAAATAAATTAAATAAAAATTGATATTTTGAAGAGCTGGAGAGACCACTTAATGGTTAAGAGCCTGTACTGCTCTTGCAGAGGACACACTGATGCATAGCCCCCATGTCTAGCATCTCACAACTACTGTGACTAGCTAGCTGCACACACATCCACACACAGACATTTTTTTATTTTTTAATAGTGAGACCCTGTATTTAAAAAATGATTTTATAAATTGTCAGTACTAAGAATGTCACTTTGTGTAATTACCTAGTACAAAATGGCCAAAGTGTGTTTAGAGCCATTTCAGAAATTAATGGACATTATGTCCTAATCCCAGGGAAAAATTCATTTTTGTCTTTTCATGAGAAATCAACAGTTCGAACTTTTAAGACGTAACCATCCTATCAGTCCAGTCCAAGCATAGAATGCTTTAATGCGTACCTAGGAATGACAGGAGGAAATAAGTCTGTTTTCCATAATTAAACCATTATGTTTCTATAAGAACACAGTACTTTGTACAGCAAATAATGTAGTTCATAACATGCACGGGTCTGAATCTGAGCTCCGGTATTCCAGGCAGGGTCGACCGACATGTGGTGTCGTGAGGGGCATGTGCCCTGCGAAGCTCACACATTGTATGTTGAGAACCAGAGCTGTGGTAAAGGCGAGAAGCAGGCCAGAAACGCCTTGGACTTATTCACACATTTGGTTGTGCGTTTGCTTTTGGTCACTGTGCCTTTTACTCTTTAACAGTTTAGGGGTTTTTGTTTGTTTTTGCTGTCCCATATGGATCTGTGAATTAGTTTAAGACCCTTTGACCTAGATGTTACATTAAGACCAATAAATTACCAGAAGTTCACTAATAGAAAGGAGGCTTAACTGAGTGTCTAAATGATAGCTCATTTTCTTAAAACTTCATAACATGGATCACTTCAGTTGGAGTGAAGTTCCTGGTTACGTGGGAACTAACTGATTTTAGTTTAAAGATGAGTATGGAAGTATGTACTTATTTTAGAAAATAATTTCATAAAAACATCTTCCATGAACCCAGTGATTTGCCTACATGATCTTTATTTAGAGACTGGAAACCCGAGTTTCGGGAAGATAAAATGATGTCTTGGTTTCTTTTTTTTCTACTGTAATAAAATACTCTGACAAAAGCCACCTAAGGGGCAAAGGATTGTACAGCTCAGTTTCAGGTTCAGTCATTTTAGCAGGGACATCCCAGCAGGTAGCTGAGGGAGCTGCTGTCAGATCCTAAACAAAGCCTCTTCCTCCAACCCCTGCCTTAAACTCTGGGATTAAAGGTAAGCATCATTACCACACCTGACAGAGTTCTCCATTTTTATTCAATCCAGGATCCTCTGCCGAGGGAGTGGTTCCACCCATAGTGGACAGGTCTTCCCACCTCATTAAAGAAATCTAAACAGTTCCCCACAGACATGTCCACAGGCCCACCCAATCTACACAATCCCTCATCGAGAGTCCCTTCCGAGGTGATTATGGATGTGTCAGGTTGACAAAACTATCCATAACAACTGCTTGTCTGATGAGTTAGCAGGTTATATTATCTGATTTTCAAACTATTTTTTTAGCTCTTCCATTTCTTTATTTGAACTAGAAAGAGGATAATATTTCTCACAGACATTTTGAAGGAAATAACTAGTGTTTTTTGTTTCGTTTGGACTACCAAATAATGGCCACATAGGGCTTACCTCATAGGAAGTACCTAATAATGCTAGCATTATGAATTTTTCCATGATTCCAAGCCTTGGGTATTTAATAGCTAGTAGATAGTTAAAAAGGAAGTGAAGGGAGGAGCTGGAAAGATGGTTCAGTGAATTCCTTTCCTAGCACCTGTGTTGGGTAACAAAACCATCTGTAATTCCAGCTCCAGTGGATCCAAAGCCTCTGACCTCCCTGGGTACCTACACAAACCTACATGCAGACACACATGTACACATGAGTAAAAATGATTGAGTCTCAAAGGACAAGATAGGTGATCTTACCAAGTGAGGTTACTGGGAAAAAAAAATCATAAAAAAGGATACCTTAGGGGACTGGAGAGATGGCTCAAAGCACTGACTGTGCAGAGGACCCAGGTTTGGCTCCCAGCACCCATATGGGAGCTAACATCCATAACTTCAATTCCAGGGGATCTGACACCTGACCTTTGCGAGCAGTGCCTGACACAGGTGCACTTGTGTGCATGCAATACGCAAAACAAAATATTTAAGATTTTTAAAGATACTTTAAAATCCAAGTTGGTAGTGAACGACAGCAGTCTCAAAATGAAGAGCTTAAATCAGCTTCACAAGAGTCAAATATTTTTCTTATTTTAGCATAATGAAAAATTTAGTGTTTTGTAAGGCTCCCTCCAGTTCTGGAGTATTTTTACTGTAATCTTCATACTTCTCAGCCCTCTCTGTTATCAGATCTTGAAATACTGCCTGGCAACTCATAGTCTAAAAACTGCTCTTAGGAATCACAGGCTGAAAACTTATCAAATGGCAAAGGTCTGACTAAATCAGGCACTATTTTAGAGAGTAGAGAGATCATTAATAGCTTCCATTTATTGAGCACCTACTGTTTGCCCTTGTATGTATTAGATGCTTTATACATGTACAAATTTGTAAAGGAAACACATTTTACAGGTAACTAGATAATAACACTCCTAGAACCAGTTTCTAATCATTACATAGAATTTACTAATCGTTACATAGAATCTGATCTATTAATGGCCTTAGCTCATTTGGAGCCCACTATACATCACCAGAGAGTCCTCTATTCATAACATTGGGGTCCCTAGGCCTACTGCATACCTGGCAGGATTTTTCAAGATTCAAATGCTTTCATATATCTGAAGAGACCTAGAACAATTTGCCTCATAGTAGATGAACTATGACTGAGATTTTTCTTTCAGCAAAGCAGGGGATGTTTGCATTTGTGAGGACAGTTAAGTTGGCCAGTAACCAGGGTTGAGGCTGGGGACTGGCTCCACATAACTTAAACCTCCTGATTGCAGCAAAGTCAGGCTGAAAAAAACATCTTAGCATTAAAGCATCTTGGACTTTAGAGTGCCAGGAGAAGGTCAGGGTTACTGCTTTTAGATAAAAAAACTGGCGTTCAGAAAGACTGTTAATTTACCCCAGGACCCATATTTAATTATTCTCAGAGCTAGGCTAAGACATCAAGCCCTTGGGGCTGGAGAGATGGCTCTGCAGTTAACAGTAAGAACGAGCACTACTCTTCAGAGCGCTGAGTTGAGTTCCCAGCACTTACGCTGGGTGGCTCACAACAGCCTGTGACTCCAGTTCCAGAGGATCAAACATTCTCTCTTCTGCCATCTATGGACATCTGCACACATGGCACACACACATAAATAAAGATGATGGTAAATATAAATCTTAAAACAAACCAAAAAAAAGCCTTTCTTTAGATGTGATGGCCCACACCTGTAATTCCAGCAGTCAGGAGGCTGGGACAGGGGGATGATGGAAGTTTCAGGCCCAACCGGTCTACACAGCAAGCTCCAGGCCAGCCAGGGTTACGAGCCTGTCTCAGAAATAGAAGCAAAACAAGAAACCACGTCTTCCCAATCTGGAGTCCTTGCGTTTGCAGTCTTAAATAAGGTGCAGATTTATTAGTCTTGTGTCCAGACTAAGTCACAGCGTGTCCTGGGGCCTGGATTGCGCTTCTGTTGCCCTTTGGCTGCAGGATCACTGCTGACCTTTCGGAATAGAGGCTGCAGAGCTCTGAACTTAGACTAAACCAGGGGACAAGCCCGGGGTCACTGTGATGCAATCCTACAGGTAAATGTTTTGAAGAATCATCCTATTCAGTGCAACTGACAACCTAAGCGCTTTAAAATGGGTCTGGGGAGCCTTCCTTCCGGGAGCCCCGTCTGCCCTGGAAGGTCAGGGAAGCGGTAGGGGGGCACGTTCTCACAGGGCACCACTCCGGAGCAGTGGAGGAGGTGGAGATTCAGGCACAGGGGACTGGAGGGGCGGGGCGGGGGTGGGGCCAGAGGGCGCAGAGCTCAGGGCCGAGGCAGGGCGCGGGCGGGGCTAAGAGTCCGGTGGGGCACAGGGCGGGGCCGGGTGGGGCGGGACCAGGCTCGGCCGGGGCGGGGCCCGCGACCGGAAGGAGGAAGGACCGGTAGTCGGCTCCGGAGCACGAGTGGGTTTGGCAGTACCGCGTGATGGCCGCTCACAGCCGGGGCACTGAGCTGGGTAAGGGCCGAGCGCTTCTCTGACTCCGGGTGCGCAGGGTTCCCGGGTCCCTCCGGGACTCGGTCCACCCTCCCCGGGCACCGAGCCATGCTCCTCTAAGCGGAAGTAGGAAAGGTTTAGCTGTGCATCCTGAGACCTTTCCCTCCTGCTCTGGTCAGGAAGGAAACAAACCCCAGATAAAAACCTGGCAGCACTTGTGCCCTTGAGTGTACTTGTAACGCAGGGAGCGTACTGGTGGAAGAGTTGTCAGGACTCCTGCTGAAAGTTTAACTTTGGACCTTGTGATTGTAGATGTTTACACCAATTTGCAGTAATGCCTCTTTTTTTGGCCATTTTTTCATCTTAATGATATGCAAATACTACTGGGCAAGGAACTTAATTTATATTTCCCAAAACACGAAAAATACATACTTCACCGTATCAAAAACAGAAAGGTGCCAAAGCCTAGTGATTTCAGTTGATATAATAGCTTGATTGTCTTTATATCCTGGACCCTTAGTCCTGTGATTTGGGCAGATTACTTTCTGCTTATGTTTCTTCATCTGTAAAATAGTCATTATAAATGTAATTATCTCTGAAGGTGGTTTGGTTACTGAGAGGATACAAGCAAAGCTTGTAGATTCTCCCAGACTTAGTGTTGGATAAGTAACGGAATTAAGTATGTGTAGAAAATTCTGTTGGAGGGACTGATTTTGAGAAAATTAGCCATAAATCCTGTGTAACACAGCGCATGGTTGCTTTTCTCCCTTTAAAATAACTTTTTCTATTAAGCAGTCTACACTTAAAGAGTCCTGAATCTGGAAGTAGTATGCATGTCTTGACAGTTCATTGATTTCATTCCATTTTAGCCACTGCCCTCCAACAGGTGATGATATAAACTTTATTTTGGTTTTGGGTTTTGTTTTGAGACAAGGTCTCCCTGTAGCCCCAGCTGCCTTGGAACTTGCTGTGTAGTCCAGGCTGGTGTCCATCTCACAGAGAGCCTACTGCCCCTGCCTCCCAAATGCTGGGATTAAACTTTAGTTCCATCTCTGAAATGTAAACTTTAGCAGTAAGTGAGTGTACACTACAGTGGAAGATCCTTGAAGATAGGGGCTGGGGTTAAAGATGGGGTATCATGTCTTGTCTTGGTAGCTCAATAGGTATGCCTGTAAGGATAGATCATCATTCCCCCAAAACAGAAAAGTTTCAATATTTTCTTGTTTCCAAAAATTCAATTAAGCCATTTTTACTTTTTTTAATGTGCAAAAATTAGAATCACTTTCAAGCTGGCTACTGTGGCACATACCTGTAATCCCCAACATGGCATGGTCCAGGCCAGCCTCCTCTCAAAAAAGTCCTTTTCTCAAAAGCCCATTAAAAAATCACTAACATTCATTTGTTGAAAAGTAAGTTTAGACAGAAATAGTTGCTATTTAGAATAATAATAAATATGATCCTGAGCCCCATTTAAAGGTCACAGCTTTCTTATTCTTCTTCTTGTTAAAATCAGATATATTACAAGAGTGCTAATCTTCACTGGTGTGAGCCTGTAGTTCAGAGAGCATTAATCTGAACTGATAAGTGATATGAGCAGTGCTTATACTAGAGAGGCCCCGTTCATTATCAATTTATGCATTGCATTATTAATGACTTTTGTACTTTTTTTAAATTGAAAACTCATCACACACATTCACATATATCTACACACACACACACACACACACACACATTGCGATAGGGTTTCAATATCTAGCCCTGGCTAGCCTGGAACACACTATGAAGACCAAGCTGGCCTTGAACTCATCAGAGATCTCCTTCTTCTGCCTCCCAAGTACTGGGATTAAAGTCATGTGCCATTTTACCTAGCCAACTCCTTAATATTTCTATTGAACATTGTAATTTTTGCAAGAAAGTAATTTTTAAAACAGAAACTTAGTATTATAAAAATTTTAGTACAGTTGGCACCCCAATCCTAACCTTGATGTTGATGAAAAGCCTACAAGAAAGACATTCTTATAGCATTTGGATATGGACATTTTTCCAGACAGGGATGAACTCTCTGATTGTCATACAAGAGAATGAAGGTTTGGCAGTCAGGGTTACCACATCCTGTCGGGGATTCTGAAGTGCATCCAGAAAGCTGTTGTGCTGTGCTGGCCGTCTCTGCAGCTTTAGGCCATATCTCAGTAACCGCTTGTCCCTTCAGGGTCTGTCACCATGAGTGTGTGTTCTTTCTCTGCACTTTGATTTTTGCTTAACATGAGGTACCACTGTAAGTTTGGTTTGACTTACGGTCTTTGAGTGTCCTGGGCACTTGGAATAGTTCAGTAATACAGAAAGAATGCATTTTTAAAAATTAAAAGTTTACTTATGTTACGTGTATTATTGTTTACCTGCATGTGTGTATGGGTACCATGTGCATGGAGTGCCTGTATAGGACAGAAGAGGGCATCAGGTCCCCTGGAACTTGGTTGTGAGCCACCATGTGGGTGCTGGGAACCTAACCTGGGTCCTGTGCAAGACAAGCCAATGCTCTTAACTCTCTTAACTATTGAGTCATCTGTCCAGCCCCCTGCCTCTTCAGTTTTGTGACTTGTGTCTTTACAGGGCTCTCATGCCTATGAAGGATGTAGGCAGTGGTTTCTTTTCTATTGTGCTGATCTTTGGAAGTATCTGGAAAATGGGGATTTTGGAGTCAGTAATGTTTTAGCATCCATTCTCTTGCTTTATATCTGTCTGTATATCTGTTAAATTCTTGTGTACAAAGGGAAAATTTCAAACAGATCTTTAATTGAGAGAAGATGGGGACAATGTGACCTGAGGAAATCATGTATTAACCAGAGATCCAGGAACATCTCCACAATCAGAATCAGGGACCATGCTTATTGGTGATGTAAAGATTATTTTGGCACACACCTTTAATCCCAGCATTTGGGACGTAAAGGCAGGTGGATTTCGGTGAGTTCAAGGCCAGCCTGATCTACATAGTTCCAGACCAATCAGGGCAACACACGTAGTGAGACATTGTCTCAAAAAAAAGAGAGATTATTTTGCTCTGTAAATGTGGTTTTCTTTGTATGTGTGTATATGTTTGTCACGTATGTGGAGGTCAAATTGATGTGGAATGTCTTCATTAGTCACCCTCCACACTCTGGTAAGAGTGTCTCAGTTAACCTGGAGCTTTAACCAGACTGGCTTGCCACAAAGGCCCTGGGAACCTCATTTCTCCACCTGGGGGCTCTGGGATCACAGGAAAGGGTCACTGTGCTGGGCTTTGTATGTGGGTGCTGGGGATCAAAGTCAGGTTCTCATGCTTGAGGGCAAGCACTTTACCATCTAGCAGTCTCTCCACAACCCCTAGATGCGGTTTTAATAACTAATCAGAGTAGTGAGTGTTTGTTTAAAATGTGTGTAATGGAGGTTAGCTTGGGTTGCTTGCTGAGCCAAGGACCATCATGAGATTTTATATTTTTCAAAGCTTGTTCAGTCAACAAGTGGTTATGTATAGTGACTGCATGAATATTCAATTAGTCTCTGGAGTTTCAAGATAGCTGTTCCTGCTGCACAGAGCCAGGTCATATTCAGGACCCAGCATGAAGCGAAAGCTGTTATGAAATGATTTCCATTGGGTATGATGAGGAAGGAGTTCAAGGCCAGTCTGAGCTACTTGATGAGATTCTACCTGAAAAACTTAAAAACAAATCAATTTTTAAAAAGACTGCAAATATGATACTGTTATCTCTATTTTTATGTGTTTATGAAGTTAGTTTGATATATCTAGACTAAACTTTTTTTTTTTTGAAACGTGTGTAGATCAAGCTGGCCTAGAACTCCCAGAGCTCCTCCTGCCTCCACCTCCCATGTGCTGGGATTAAAGGTGTGTGTCACCACACCTGGCCTTTTTTGGTATTTTTGAGATGGCCTTACATGTACCAGTTTGATCTGGAGTTTTCTGTGGTGGAAGGTTGTGATTTTGAGCTGTTGATTCGCCTGTCTCCTTCTTCTGGGATTACAGGCATGTGTTCCCATGCCTGGCTTAGACTAACCATTAAATGGTATGTGCTCACAGAATGTTCTAGTCTTAATCTATTAAATCTTTATTTTAATTTTTAAAAAAGGTGACATAAGAGCTAGGAATCGGGGGTCAGAGAGATGGCTCAATGGTTAAGAACACTTGCCGTTCCTCCAGCGGACCTGGGTTTGATTACCAGAACCCACATGCTGACTTAAATAACCATTGTCCATAACTCTAGTTCCAGGGGATCCAACACCCTCTTCTGGTTTCTATGGGTATTGTATGACATAGGTGCACTTATATACATGCAGGCAATATACTCATATGCATAAAATAAAATAAAAATAATAAATTAAATATTCGAAAAATAACTAATGATGGAGAGAGCTCATTTCTGCCCCTCTTGTTTGAGAATATTTCTGATTTTTGATAATGTTAGTTGTGTTTATATATTTATTTTTAATTTTTTATTTTATGTCTGTGAGTGTTATGCCTGCACGTATGTAAGTGCACCCATGTTGTGCAGTGTCTGTGGAGGACAGAAGAAGGCATTGGATCTCTTGGAGCTGGAGTTTATAACAGTTGTTAGCCACCATGTGGGTACTGGGATTCGAACCCCCTCTTCTGCAGGACTAGCCAGTGTTCTTAACCGCTGAGCCATCCCTACAGCCTAATTGTGTTTGTATTGTTTGAAGTTTTGGCCATGGACTCTTAAAAGACAGAGAGGAAGGTGCTTGCGCAGTAATTATTTGACACCTGCTATTTGCCACACTGCTTTGCTTATGAGCTTGGTATTTTCACAGTGTTGAACAAAGATTCCAGCTTTAGGTGCGGCACCATGCTGAATGTTTCCTTCCTGATCTCAGACGACTGAAATGTGATTCTCATTTTGTAGATGAGTACATAGCTGAAGAGAGTTTTTAGTATCTTGCCAGAGGCCAGTTAGGTTCAGCTGATTTGGCAGAGTGTAATTCAAACCCGGTGGTCTGGTACCAGTGCTGCATGCTTGCAGAACCCCACTGCATCTGTTGGTGCCAAATGGGTGCACAGAATGTGTGATACAAGGGAAATTTTTTTATTTATGAGTCAGGATCTCCCTGTAGCCACAATACAGACCTATTGCACAGAAATCCACCTGCTTCAAAGGATGCGTGCCACCACGCCCCGCATGGAAGTCGCTTCTTTCTTTAAAAGGAACGAGTCCATTTTTATTACAAATGCTGATACATACTAAATATCAACCATAATTGTCTGGATGCTGCAGACATGAATGGTTGTTTAATTGAATGTTTGCAAATGTCATGGACTAAATTTAATCATATTTAGACTCCCCCTATCTGCACCTCAGCCCCCGCCCCATGGATTCCATGGATTCTGTCATGTGTGTTAAGGCCTATAAGCCGAATTCATGTTCCAAAATGTCCCTCAATGTGAGTTCATCCACTGGAGCTTGGTCAGCCTATCACTGCCTTAAAGAAAGTCAGCTCTCCCTCTCCCAGAAGTCATTGGTTACCAGTAGTCCCCCAGCTAGAGGTGGGTCTTCTCACCCATCTCCCTACTTCTGTGCTGAGTTTCTGTCTGGTTTGAGCTTAACATGGGTCTTGTGCATGTTGTCTCCATTGCTGTGAGTTCATATGAGTAACCTCCCCTCCCAGCTGTCTGGAAGACTGTTTCTCTATGGTCATCCACCACCTCGGGCTCCTACAGTCTTTCTTTCCCCTCTTCTACAATGGTTCCTGGGCCTTGAGTGGCAGAGGTGTGATACAGGTGTCCTGTCCAGGGCCAAGCACTCTGTGGTCTCTTACTCCCTGCACTTTGGCCAGTTGTGGCTTTCTGGATTAATCACTCATCTGTTACATAAGGAAGCTTCACTGGTGAGAATTGAGCGATGAATTAATATTCTTTCTACCTCCTGTTCCACGATGTTCTCTGAGCCTTAGATGTACAGGTGTACGTGTGTCATCTACAGATGTAGATGTGTCATTTAAGGCTGGCCACCTCACAGACATTTTCTCTCTGGAATGTTGTGATAGTCTCCATCAGTTGCACAAAAAACGTCTCTCACGAGTGGTGAGAGGTATACTTGTCTGTAAATACAAGGAGTAAGAAATTGCATATATCCAGGGATGTGTCAGACATAAGATCTATAATCTCTCCAGCCATGTGTATTTAACTATATTTATAGTACCTCACGAGTTCTCTCCCAGCAGGCTTTAAGTCCAATAGACATCTACTGATTAGCCCTAAGATAAAAGTGCCATTACTACACCAACAGAGATCATTTGCTGGGCCAGTCATTGTGTTTATTAGACTTTCCAGCTGGGTTGGGCAGTCGATTGGTTTTTACCCTTGGCAGCTTTCATAGTGTTTTCTAATACTGTAGGAGCTAGTTCTACTAGAGGAGGCTTCCAGGTCAGTTCCAGCTCGATTGCTCCAAGTCCTGTACCTAAAGTGTGCCGTCTTCAGCAATAGGGTCTTACCTTCAAGTTCTGGGAGGCAGTCACTGGCTGTGGCTATGACCTGTTATTTTGGGAGTCTCTTGGACCATCCTGACCAAAAACACAAAGGGAGGTTTCCCCTGTCTGGCACCGTGATCTTTGTTATATATCCTTCAGCTACATACATGCACTCATATATGTGTATTTTCGGTGGGTTTTAAACGAATACAGTACCCTCTGGTTTTTCACATCACCTAAGCTTTATTCATTTCTCCCCACTCTCCTCTGTATAACCCTCCCTCCTGCCTAGAAGTCACTTTTGATGTGACTTTTTCTGCAGGAAAAGGTCCGGTAACATAATGTAGGTATGTAGACTTAATGTGTGAGGTTGCTGCCTGTGCATTTTATGCAAATATATCATTTATATAAGGGACTTGACCAGTTGCAGGGGTTATTTTTTTTTTACATTTATTTGTGGGGGGCTCTCAAGTGGACGTCAGAGGGAAGCTTGGTAGAGTCAGTTCTCTCTTTCTACCATGTGAATCCTGGAGATGGAACTCAGTTTCTTGGACTTGGCAGCAAGTGCCTTTACCTCCTGAGTCATCTCACCATACCGGAAGACTGGATCAGAACACAGGCAAAATTTTTTTGAGACAGGGTTTCGCTGCATAAGCTCTAGCTGTCCTGGAGCTTGCTATGTAGACCAGGCTGGTGTCAAACTCCCAGAGATCTGCCTCAGTCTTTCACTGACCTGCGCGATCTTTATACTTTTGAAGCATGCAGCCAGTTATTTCCTCTGTTTCTGTGAAACAGGGCCTGTGGGGGCCACACTTCCCTGTGTCCCCTCCCCTCCCTGACCTCTTACCTGTGGACCCCTGTGCTGGGCCCCCTGCACATGCAGCTTCTTCCCTGTCGGGCTGCCCTTCCGTGCAGATTCCCTCCTGTGTCTGAACTCTGGGCTGTTGCACGCGTGGTACTCTCTACCTGTTCAGGCTCCCGTGCCCACCCTGGACATGAGGGTGCCCTGTCCCAATATGATAGTTCAAGTACCCGTCTTGTTCATCTCCCACCTCCCCCACTTTACCCTGGTGTTTAGAGCAGTTGTCTGCGGAGAAAAGGGGAGGGAACTAGAGCACTAGAGCCTCCCTCCTCCCCTTTTTGAGCCAGAGTCTTCCTATAGGCCCAGCTGTCCCGGAACACACCATGTAGACCAGGCTGGCCTAGGTCTCACAGAGAGCTAGTTTTCTCTGTCTCTGAGTGTTAGCATCAAAGGCGTGTGCCACCACTCTGGCTCAGAGCATATTTTTTAAACATAATATGCCGATATTTGAAGTCTTGAGGAGTGCTGGGAGTTCTGGGCTTGTTTGCATCTTGCCCCTGAGAATGGGTCCTAGGGGACTCCTGGACCGCTTTCTCAGAGCTCAGACGATTCAACCTTCCAGGAGCACAGACTGACTCCAGGTTGTTTGTCTAACATGCATGAAACCCTGTGGTTCAGTTCCAGCACTGAATAAAACCAATGTCATTTGGAGAGGTGGAGGCAGGAGGATCAGAATTCAAAGCCATCCATGGCTACATAGCAAGTCTGAGGCCAGCCTTGGATATGTGAGACCTTGTCTTGAAACAAAACAAAAAACAGTCACAGTAACAGCAATGAAATAATTCCAGAAACATGAAGGGCCAAGAAAGATGGGTTCACACCAGTCCAAGACTTTTCTTACAGATGGTATTTCCAAAAAGGCATTGGACCAGCCTGGTTGGGTCTCTAGATATAGGAATCTTGTTTTCAGACTTCCCATATAATCTTGTTTATGCTATAGTAAATACGAGTAATGTTTTAGAGAAGAAAATTATTCTGTGCGCGGAACACACGCAGTCAGTATGGTGACTGTGGACATTTTTAGATTTTAAATGGGCATCCTTTTCTGAATACTTAGTTTTACTCTGCCTTTGAAGTCTGTTACCTTTTGTTTGGAGCAGACAGGATGGGGCTGTCTTATTACTCTGATACTGTTTTGATAAATAGAAAAACTATGAAATCATAATCTGGGCTTGTTGTATAATTGAATAATTAAAAGCCCTCTGCAGTGCCTGCTCTGTTGAAACACACTTTTTTAAAAGCCTCTAAGCCCTGTGGATTTTAATTATTAGGAAGGAAGACAAACTTCAAGCACTCATTTAAAATGGAATGCCTGTGCCTAGAAAGACAGACTAGTAAATGAGACCGCAGCCGAGCCCTTGAGGATGCGATTGAAACATGTCACTAGAAATGGTTTAAGTGGAGAGTTCTGGCCCTTTTAAAACACTGTCTGTCACTTGAGGATTGGGTCACCTTGAAATGTGTTCATCTTTGAGTTAAAGGCATGAAAAGATACTTTGAAAATTTCCAGTCAACTTTGGTGTGTGTTGTGCACATCTGTGGATGTACCTCTCCTCCCTTTCCTCGGTCTGCCTCAGTCGAAACAGACAGTTCCCTGGAAACCAAAGCAGCCACAAGAGGAAGATAAATGTTTAATCTCTGCGCCTGCCGCGGTACAGATTTTTTAAAACGCTGGAACACTTGCGTCGAAACTTCTCACTCTCTTTGTGTACTCAGGCCCTTCCTCCCCCAAAGAAATGCCAGAGAGTCAAAGTCATTGCTGGTAATTGCTCTCCCAAAAGATGCTACCTCACTGGTGCCAGGATCGTTTGGAACGATGGTTAATGATGTCAAGATTGTGGTCTTTAAAGAAAGAAAGATAGTCAAATTATCTGGTCATAATCCTGATTCTGATCAGCTTTGCAACAGGTCGAACGGGCAGCACACTCCTGTCCTCGTGGCTCCGAGTGGGGCTGTGTCTGTGAGTTAGAGGTGTGCGGTTTCATTCAAATGACTACCACTAGGGAGGAGATGGCTCAGAGGGTAAGAGTTTGCCATGCAAGCCTGACAGCCTGGGTTCCATCCCTGGAATCCAAAGTAAAAAGCCATATGTGGGGCCAAAAAGATGGCTCAGTGGTTAAGAGCACTGGCTGCTCTTGCAGAGGACCAGAGTTTGGTTCCCAGCTCCCACATGGCAGCTAACAGCCATCCATAACTCCAGTTCCAGGGGATCTGACACCTTCTGACCTCTGCAGACATTGCATGCCCGCTTACACTTACGTACATGCACCCATATACATAAAATAAGCCAGATATGGTATCATGCAGCTATCATCCCAGCACCCCCACTGTGAGAGGGGAGCTGGAGACAGGAGAAGCACCCAGCAGTTCAAGGGCCAGCTTATCTGGAGTACGAATCACACCTGAAACAAGCACCTTGTTGTGGAAGGACAGACGAACCTGACTAGTTGAGATGCCTGAACGTGTGTGTATACACAGACAAATGCTTTTAAAAGATTGATTTATTTTTATTTTATTTTATTTTATGAGTGTTTACCTCCATCCTGTCTGTGTGCCACATCTGTGCCTGGTGATCCCCTGGAGCTTGAGTTAGAGTATCTGTGAGCTGCCATGTGGGTGCTGGGAACTGAACCCAGGTCCTCTGCAACAGCAGCCAGTGCTCTTAATCACTGAGCTCTCTCTCCAGCCCCCAGAAATATTTATTTTTTAATTTTAAATTTCTATAGCTTGGCAGAACTTCTTATATTCTGTTTTGTTTATTGAAGTGGGTCCTTGTAGCCCAGACTATCCTGGAGCCTGCATCATCACACCTGACTTTGGAGACTTTTTTGTTTTGTTTTAAGTTCAGTATGATTGACAGCTGCACAGTCCTAAGACCGTTGATCTGATGGCTGAGGTGGCTCCTTAATGACCAAAGGCCAAGTAGCAGTGTGTTGTAGACGTCCTGGGCAGAAGGAAACAGTGTATCCTCAGTGTGATGGAATGAATGGTGAGAGACAGGATCATACTACCTCAAACAGCATGAATTGAAAACTTGTGTTTCAAAACTTCATGTAATATTGTTGGACCTTGGTTGACCAAGGGGAATGGGAACTACGAAATGCCAGCTTGTAGGTAAAAGGATCCCTTCTACTATGGGAGCTCTGTTCTCTGTCCCTCTCAATAATGGATCTTTATCTGTTCATTTATTGAAGTGTAGAAAATAATGGCTTTGTGGTGTCACTTTCCTCCCTGCGTGTCCTGTTCTTTGTTCTCTGTTGTCCGCTGTCCCTCTCCTGTTACCCTCTGACACCTCTGTGTGTTCTTCTTTCTAGTTTACTTCCCGCAGGCCAAGGTGAAATCAGTCATCTGTGAAATGAGCATAGGAGAGTCTGTCCTTGGCTGTGTATGTTTCTCTGTGCTGTGGTTGGTCTATGAAAGGTACAGGGTTGAGATCCAGGCTCTTTGGTCCCAGTTCCGATGGCATCTGGCCTTGACCTTGACTAGCGCAGTGGCTTGTGCTTTCTAAATTTGCAGAAACACATGGCATGTGATGTCACATATGTGGTACTCTGGAGGCAGATGTTGATGATGAGGAAGTTACGCATGTGTGTAGTCAAGGTGACCCTGTGGGAAGTCTTTGTGCCTTCTGTCCAGTTTTTTAAAAGCTGAAGGTGCTATAAAAATTGTCTTTTAAATGAAACAAGATAAAACAGAAACCAATACCTGACCTCGGTTGCTTCTTGGGTCCTCACAGTGATTCTTCAGTGTGCTGGTGTTTCCAGGTTTGGCGTTTAGACTCTTCGCTTCCTTCTCTGGCTGGTCTTAGTCCCCTCTGCTTTGAAGGCTAAGTTGCACTGGTCAGTTTACATGTCCCCGTCCCCCCCCCTTTGTTGATTTAACATCATTCTGGACACAGTACTGTTTTCCTTCTCTGGGTATTTCTTAAATGGACCCTGTCTTTGTAGATCTTTTTAAGAGCAGAGCCTTCATTTTATTTTTATTGAGTGTGGGTGATGTATGTGTGTATATGAGTTGTGCGTACACAAGTACACATATGCGCAGGTGCTCATGCATGTGCATATGTGCTGAGTGTGCATGCTTTGGGAGGTCGAAGGTCAATACCAAGTGTCTTCCTCTGTCATTGTTCTCCTTACTTATTTATTTTTTGCTTTTGTGTTTTTGTGATAGGGCTCACTATGTAGCCCTAACTGGCCTGGAACTCACCATGTAGATAAGGTTGACTTTAAACTCTCAGAGATCTACCTGCCTCTTCCCCTGAGTGCTGAGATTAAAGGTGGGTGCCACCACATCTGACTTGTCTACCTTATTTTTAGAGACAGGGTCTCTCACCTAGCCTGGGGCTCAGTTTCACCTGGGCTAGTGGCCAGTGAGCTCCACAGAGTCTGTTCTCCCCCGCAGCCCTGGGATTACAAATGCATATCACATCTGGCTTTATGGGGGTCAGAGCTCAGGTCTTCATGCTTGAAGAGCCTTTTGGATGATGTGGGGACCTTCCATGAGCAAACAGTGAAGAGAACAGGGTGTAGGTCACCCTGTTTGGACCCCTAGCTCACAAGAAATCAAGGGTTAGCTGATGTCAGGGATAGCCCTCAGGAGGTAGGGATTCTGCACCTGGACACACCAACCTCTTTTTCTCCACTTCTACGTAACTATGTGTGAGAACAGACAACACAGTTTTCACCAAAGTGTGAAAAACTGATGGGATAAAGAACACTACCTCTCCTGGAAAGGGAAACCCTAATAGGCACCATGAAATGACACTCGAATGGTGCAATTTAAGATAGTTAAACAAAGGGAATATTGGGTTGAAGGGCCCTACCTGCTCGCTGGAGCTTGCCATTTTGACCGTCCACTCTTGTGTTTTTTCGCATTCAATCTTAAGGACCCTTCTCAGCTTTCTGTTTCCGTCTCTGTTAAATCCTGCCCTCCAGACAGGAGCAGGTTTCTCTGTGAACATCAAACAGGGCGCAGCTGAGTCATGTGACTTCCACCCCGCTGTGGGGTTCATGTGGGTCAGTGGGGCAGGTGGTGGGGAGCCGCAAGGGAGATTGTGGCGGAGTTATTGTCACACTAACTCAGAGGGACTTCTGAGTGGGCACCTCTAATGACTTCGCTTTTGGAGGCGGGACAAGGCTTTAAGGTTTTTCATGACTTGTCACAGAGCATCTGAAAGCACAGGGAAAACCAGCCCGCCTTGTCAAAACCTGAGGCACAAAAAGAACTTCTTCCTGAGGAGAAATTGCAGGAGATCAGGTTCTGTGGAAGCAGTGTTTTGAATTAGCACCCAGCAGGTGGCGATTTCCACTCTAATTCAGTCTGGAACAGATACTCCCAGACTGTGTTGGCCTTCGCTGTGCTCCATAATGGAGCGAGGGTTGGTTTGTTTGTTTTGGAAGATAATATTTCTCTCAGACCCTGTCTGCTTACAGTCAGAGGAGTTTAGCACATGTTCAGTGCCTGCTGATTGAGGCCTTCTGCCTCTGTGTGAGCTGTACATATTTAAATGTATAGATTTAAGCACAGATAAAGGCGTTGCTGAGAAGCATGAGGCTGCTAAGTGGGTATCCAGAGAGCACCTGGCTGCTCCATGCGGATCACAGGGACTGGATGACAAGGCCCGTGCAATGTGCAGTAGCTGAACAGTGCATCCATTTTCTCTGTCTTCAGAACTTAGCTCAGTTTAGATTCAAGGGGTGATCTCATACCCCAGTTTGAGAATTTGGCCATATAGTTGTGAACTACTCTGTTTCAACTTTTCTGTCAATAAATGTAGACTTTGGGGTAGTGACTCATTTAATAAAATGTAGCACCTTGCTTTGAAAGGAGATTGGAGTGTGTGTGTGTGTGTGTGTGTATTTGTATTTGTGAGGAGGCCAGAGATCAGGTGTCTTCCTAACTCACTCTCTATTCTTTTTTTAAAAAAATGTTTATTGTTTTTATTTATGTGAATAGGTATATTGTCTGCATGTAGGTGCAGTGTCCAAGAAGGTCTCAATAAGGCGTCGGGTCCCTTGGGACTGGAATTACACATGGTTGTTAACCGCCATATGGGTGCTGGGATCAAACCCAGGTCCCCTGCAAGAGCAGCCAGTTCTCTTAACCACTGAGCCATCTCTCCAGCCCTACAGCATTCTTTGAGACAGGGTCTTGCACTCAGTGTGGAGCGTAACTAGAATGACCGGCCAGCAAGCCCAGGTTCCTCCTGAGTGCCTTCCTCCCAGTGCCAGGATTACAGGTGCATGCTACCCTGTCCAGCTTTTTCTTGGCATGCTAGCGATCCAAACTCAGGTCCTCACACTTGTGTGACACATTCTTTATTGATGAGCCATTTCCTCAGCACCAGAGATTGGATTTTGAAACCAGGCTGCTTAGGACTCAAATCCTGATTCTTCTTCTGCCTTTGAGTTTTGAGTTTTTAGTCTTTAAAATGTGGTGACGGAAAGCTAGGTCAGTGAATAGTGGAGAAGATTACAGGGTTATGCAGAATGCTGGGAATTATGACCTTCAGCTTCAGTGATAACCACATATGGACAAGGATATTTGCTGGAAGAAATATAAAATGAGGTTGCCAGCAAGAGATCCCAGAGTATGCTGGGGTGCCGTGGGAGTTAAAAGTAAGCATGCTATTTAATACTCTTACATAGGACTGTCCTCTGACAGACAGATGCCATCTTCTGAGCTTAGTTGTGGCCACTTGCCTGGAGTATCACAGCTGGGCTGTTGGCTGTTCATGCCTAAACCCGCCACCCCCACCCTCATAGAAGGAGGGCCAGGGAGAGTTATGGGACTCACTTCTGAGTATCCAGCCATGCCTCCCAACCAACCACTGATGATCAGTTTGTCCCTAACTGCCCATGGCCTGGGAAAAAGACTAGAGTATGTAGGTTGAGGAAGACAAAGGGTTGGGATCTCTTCTGCCATTTTGTGGGACTGTGGGGAAGCCATCATCATCCTTGAGTAAAGACTTTCTGGTGCAGCCTTAGATGGGGAGCACCCGCATTCCTCTAAATAAAACCTCATCCACTGTGCGGTATGTAAGCCAGATAAACTCATTGGTTTCCCAGAGTGCATTTTGATGGAATCGTACCTTAATTTGTCAGTGGGATCCAGGGAGGAGGGAGTAGACATTATTTACATCCTCCCCCCCTCCAAGAAATTTTAGCAACAAAAACCTTTCCATGCTTGCTTTCCTTCATATGGAAATGTGAGCAGCGATAGTCTTGGGCCCCTGCCCTCTTCTGAGATTTTATTTAGCTCATATTTTTATTGTTTTCTGATGTTTTTCTCCCTTGGTATCTATGTTATTTGCTTTTACATTTCTGTGACCAAAACACCTGACAGAAACTACGCAAAGGAGACTCGCTCAGCCTCCTGTTTCAGGATGTCAGTTCGCAGCAGGGAAGGCGTGAGGGAGCAGTTCCGTCCATCTGTGGCTTCACGTGGTTTGGAGCTGTCCACTTGCAGCGGACCAGGACTCAGGAATGGACATAGCCTTTAAAGCCCTGTCTCTATGAACCTCCTTCTGCCTGCCACACTCCACCTTCTAAAAGGCCAGAGCCGTCAGAGAAGCGTAGTGAGCTTGTGAGGAACATTTAAGATTCAAACTGTAACGTGAGCATCTTTGAAAATTAATCAGTTTATAGTGTGTTCACTGAGTTAGATTCATTAGTGGCATATTATGACCTTTTAGGTTAACAACTAGAGATAAACTAATACACATTATAGTTTTCTTTCTGTTGCTGTGGTAAAATTCTCTGACCAAAAGTAACTTAGGGGAGGAAAGGGGTTTTTTCACTTAACGGGTCACAGTCCATCACCGAGGGAAGTCAGGACAGGAACTCAAGCAGAACTTGAGCAGAAACTATGGAGGAAAGCTTCTCCCTGGCCTGCTCTCGCTCGTGCTTAGTCAGGATCACTTTCATGGGGAATGGTGCCCGCACCCTCCCCCAGTGGGCTGGGTTCGCCTACATCCACTGGCAGTCAAGATAATCCCCTGTAGACATGCCCACAAGCCAGTCTGACAGGGGTAGTCCATCAATTGAACCTCCCAGGTGACTCCCAGCTCTGTTAAGTTGACAGTTAAAGATAACTGGAACCACATTGATTATTTAAGAACAATTTTGAGAAGAGATCAAAACATATGTTGATTTTGAAATTCAAATATATCAATTTAATTAAAACTAATACTGATTCTCAATAGGTCAGTTAAAAACTATTTCATGAAAAAAATTAGGTATCAAGAACAAAGTAAACTCAGATTTTTTGAGAAATGAAAGTAAACACCCTCATAAAAATCTCATTTGTAAAAATCTGCTATATGAGATAAGATATTACCTTAGAGATGGAATTTAAAAGTAATTGTTCCTGGGAGAGGTTATGTATAACATTAAGTTCATGGCAAAGCATAATCGAGTTTTCCTGAAATGAGATTTACATGGGGTAATGTGTAGTGAGAGTGGGACATCAGATCCTGGGCAGTGACAGCATGAGAGAGTACATCTCATGAGAAACAGGTACAGTTATCATGTAACCTTTAATTCCCACTAGCATGTGTAGCCCTTTCTAAGAGCTTCCCCTGACTTAAATTTCGGTGAAATAACTTTACTATTATTGCTAGCTCTGTTCTGGAGCATTTAAATAGTAGTTGGGATGTCTTCATAGAACTGATTTTATGTAGACTTTCTTTTGCATGTAAGTTTCCTTGCTGTCCACCCTGGGGAACTAGCACAGCATCCAGCTGAGATAGCAACGTCGGAAACAGTGCCTGTGAAATCCGGACGCCGAGGACAGACCAAAGAAATAATTCACTCAAGTCTAGCCTGAAACAGTGAGTTTAATTTGGGTTACTTAACAGGAGCATGGACAGCCTATGGGTGGCTATGCCACTGACAGAAAAACCTCTTAATCTAAAACAGTTAACTGACCCCATGTCTTTGGGGAGGGGCGGGTCCTCCTGATCCCCTCCCTAGGGGAACTTAATGGGCTTCGTATTGTCCAGGTCTACTTTCTGAGGAGGTTTCAGGATGGCAAAGGCTACGTCATGCCTAGAGGCAAGTGGTCTTGCCTGGTTCTGAGACAGAAACACCAGAAATGAGCAGCTGTGTGACTGTCCTGTCTCCTCTTTTCATTCTGTCTAATTGGTTTTCAGATTTTGTATGTGTTAGGAGTTCTAGGCCAGCCTGGGCTGCATGATTGTGAGATCTAACATCAAACATAAAAGCATGTTTTTAAAGACTGAGCATGTGCTGCTTAGTTGTTTCCATTTATTTTGTGCATTTAGGAAGTTAAGTGGATATATCTGGACTGATTTGGTTTTTTGAGATGGTCTTATGTAGCCCAGGCTGGCCTCCAACTTTGGCCTTGAACTGCCTAAGTGGCTAAGGATGACCTTGAACTCCTGACCCTCCTACCTTCACATCCCAAATGCTGGGATGACAGGCAGGCACCATCACACTACCCTAGTGTCTTTGACATCTTGGGTCAAGGTAAGAGGTACATTTCTGAAGCAGCCTTGATCTGCACATTGCTGAGGAAAACTACACAGTCCTAGCCCGGCATGTTAGGGGTCTGAGAAGTAGTAACGATGTGCCTCAGATACCTGGTAAGAAGCACAGTTTAAAAGCCTTTGATAATTCTTCCCCTAAGAAGGTGAAGGAAAAGACCCACAGGATAAAAGTACCACCTTTTGGGACTGGAGAGATGGCTCAGCGGTCAAGAGCACTTGCTACTCTTGTAGAGGACTAGGGTTCAATTCCCAGTACCCACGTTATAGCTAACAACTGTCTGTAAGTCCAATTCCAAGGGAATCCGATGCCGTTTTCTGATTCCATGGGCATTGTATGACATGGGTGTAATTACATAACACTCATACACATAAAATAAAAATAATAAATAAAATATTTTTAAAAAATACCACCTTCTTCACAGACTTACGCATTTTTAAACAGTATAGCAGTGTCTGTGTCCCGGAAAGCTGCTTTCGGCCCCTTGTAGCACTCCAGCATTGGTTGACTCCAGGGTTATTATAGCAAGTAGCATGTTCAGTGGTCATAAAAAGATGGAGGAGCATTTGGAAAAACAGTGGATCCATAGCAAGTTAAAGACAGTGTGAAGATCTAAAACGTGTCCTTTGTAAATAAATCGAGCCAAGTTTGCCAACATGGATCTCCAAAACTGTGATGCTTTATACTTGACTACAGCATTGATGTACTCAGCATTTTATTTAGTTGAACTTTTGAGATGGCCTCTCTAAGTAGCCCAGGCTGGCCTCAAACTTGAAATGATCTGCCTGCCTCAACCTCTCAAGGGATGTTATTTACAAAGCCTGTACTACTGTGCCTAGCTATCAAAATTTCTTTTTCGTTTTTTAAGATTTATTTTTTATTTTATGTATTTGAGTTTTACATGTATGTATGTATGTTAGTGCCTAGGATGCCAGAAGAGGGTGCCAGAGCCCCTAGAACTGGAGTTACAGAGGGTCCTTAGCTGCCATGTGGATGCTGGAAACTGAACCCAGGTTTTCTGCAAGAACAGCCAGTGCTGAAACATCTCTCAGTCCCCCCACTATCATGTTTTAAAATAATATTTACTTAAGATATGGTATATATAGAGAGAGAGAAAAAAGCATTCTGATTTTCAATCAATATACAGTTTAGTTTAAGTACAAATTTCAATGTGATTTGATTTATACATTTGTATTAGTGAGGTGCTAGATAATTATACTTTAACATTTGGGAAGAAAAATAAAATAACCCCATCTGTCATTAATAGAAAAAAGGTCCAGCAAGATGGCTCACTGGTCACAGCATTGCCGAGAAAGCCTAATGATCTGAGTTCAATCCCTGGCACCCACGGTGGAAGGAAAGAACAGATTTCCAAGAGTTGTCCCCTGACCATCACATGTGAACCTGCTACATGCAGGCCTGTATTTACGTACACATCATATGCACATACACACGATAACAAATGAGTGAATGAGTAAATAAATAGATTTCCATCTGATTTTGGAGAAATGTGAAAACTTCAAAGGTTTATAGAAAACAGTTTAAGACCAGTGTATATAAACTTAGATTGACTAGCAGAATAGTTGGTACTCTTTAGAGCCCACTGTTTGTAATATCCAGCTGATGATAACCAATAGAGACAGTAGACAGCCAGGAAGAAGGACTTCCAGTCATCCCTTTATCTGTGGTTTCACTTTCCACGCTCACTGTTCTGAAAATATGATTAATTGTCTTGAAAGAGGCAACAGGGTCACGTAGCTTATATTCCAGAATATTGTTATAATTGTTCTGCTTTGTTATTACAGTTCATCTCTTGTGGTGCCTAATTTATAAATTAAACTTTATTGTGGGTATGTATGTACAGTATAGAGAGCGTAGGAATTGGTCCTGTCTTTGTTTCAAAAATCCACTGGGATGGTGGACTCATCCTGCAGGAGTAAGGAGCACTGCTGTCCCTTCGTCAGCATCAGCTTTCTCACAGAAATCAAACTGTTCACTTTCTCTGTGGACAGATAAAATACAACTTGTACTTTAATTGGAAGAACATTGGAAACCTGTTTGGTTGGAATCATAAATTCTTCCTCTATTGTGAGATCTAATTATATTTCTGTTTCTCACTTTTCTGAATTTGACAAGAACACCGCTATTTTTTTTTAGTATTTATTTTTATTTATGTGTATATGTATATACCCCACCTACACATAATTTAAAAAAACAACTGAGAGCCAGTGTTTAATGAACTGATTTCCTGTTTGAAGCTCCGGTGACTGATATAAAACTGACATTTTCCAGTGTATTGTGACATCCTTCCATTAGTGGAGCCCACGAGTCCCTAACTACTGCCTTTCCTTTCATGTTGAAACACTGCATGTGGAGATGAGCAGTCTAGTCAGTTGTCTAAAGGAAAGTTGTGCTTGAGAGTTTCGTGTAGGGCCACCTTCTGAGGTGTTCAGTTTGTTAGGCTCAGGTGTCTTGACAGGCAAGTTTTGAAGTTGATACTGGTGCTTTTTCCCAGTTTAGGTGTTTTTGTAGTCAGTTTTAGATATGTGTGTTTCGAAGTACCTGGTGGATGTTGTAAAATGCAGTGCAAGTTACAAATAATCAATTTTCCTGAGAAAGAATCATTTAGAATTACATTTTCATCAAACATACATTTTTTTCAATATATTTTTATTGAATTTTTGTGCATTTCATATAATCCATCTTGATCATATTTAGACCTCCTCCCCATCTGCAGATAGGGTTTCATGTATTCTCTCATATATGTTAAGGCCTATCGAGTCAAGTTTGCGTCCCCAGATGCCCCTTGGTATGAGACCATCCACTGGAACCTGCTCAGCCTATCTAGAGTCACTCCCTTCAAGAAAACCAACGCTCCCTCACCCAGCAGTGATCAGCTGCTGATAGTTCCTCGGCTAAGGTTGGGGCCTCCTGACCCCTTTCCCCCGTTCTCTGCTGGGCATTAAACATACATTTTGAGGTTGCTGATAGGTATGATCTGGGATTACAGGCTGTACCATCATGCCCAGTTTTATGTGGTGCTAGGGATGGAGCCCAGGGCCTCATGCATGCTAGGCAAGCACTCTATCAATTGAGCTACATTTTCAGCCCTGTTCTAGCTGTTGATCTCTATAGTCTGGCTCCTGTCCATTTTCTGAATTTCTTCTCAATTGTGAGCCCTTAATATCCTTTCCTTTGAGTTCCAGTCACCAAAGTAAGTTTCATTATTTTCAGCTGCAAGAGTTGTAACTAAAAGCCTGTGGAGCTGGTTGGGAAATGCTGGTTGAAAGCATTGATTTTGCCCAGTAAGTTGTTTCATACTGAGCTTTCCAACTCTTCCTCGGATCTCTGACTTCTCTGTGTCTTCATGGTGGCTGCACCCTTGTTTAAGCTACCATATTAATCACATCATTTAACAGTGCCTGCACAGCCTGTAGGCCTGAACTGGGCACTGAGGTGTATGAAGGAGCTGTCATTGTCTAGCTGTCTAACCACAGCCAACATCTACGTCAGCAGTTCTTGGCTGGCCACTGAGTGATCCTCAGAACGCTGGGAACAGTTGGTCTGTTAAGTCCGCGATTTGAGAATGATCGAGAAAGACTACAAATATAAATTTTTGAAAAGCCAAATTTATTTAAGAGTAATTACTCCAGCCAGCTGGGGCTAGGGCTCCGTGTCCAATATGGAGAACAGCAGTCTCGAGCAGGGGGCACAGCCATTTTATAGGACAAAACTGCAGACTGCAGGACCTTTAAAATGATTGCCCAGGGCATTTGTAAGACTTGCTGGGGCTTTTTCATTGGTTACATTTTCTTTAGTAAGCCACAGGTCCTTCTTTCCCCATCTGGGGCTTTCTAAATGTGTCTACATCGGTTGAGGCACCAAGCCGTCTGACTTCTGGCAACTCGAAACTTGGAGGCTGGGGAAATGGGAATTTAAGGCCCAGCACAAAATGGAGGACGCGGGTTTAAAATGGCGTTTGTGTGGCGCTCACCATTTTTCTTGGGTCTTGAAAGGACCAGTACAGGAACTGTACAGAAAATTTCAGACCAAGAGACTGGATTATTTTGTTGACCAGATAAACCTCCTGGTAATAACTGGTGACTGAGGAGTATCATTCGTAGAAATGGGCAGCTGATTACGGAAGTGCGGTAATAGTTGGGACCAGACTGTCTCAAGGGTGAATGAAGGGTACAGAAAGGTAGGGAGACCTTAGACTCAAGATACGATGCTGCCGGGCAGAGCCAGCTTCAACACTGCCGTTACCACGCATTATAAATGCTGGCACTCTTTACTACGATAATGTGTCCTGAAAGTGTTAAAACCCACTTTGGTGGAAGAGAGGTGTAAACGGAGGACAGAAAGACTGGCACAGCAGCATCAAGCTGGGAGATCAAATTGGTCTTTTTCTTGATGCCCACCATCTAAGTTGTAGGTGTTTGAGGGAGATAGCTTGAGGGGCCCAGCCAGACTGGGACCGATATCTGGCAGGTGAATGTATGGTATGGGAATTAGAGGTTGGGAGAGCAGCAGCGGGGGGGAGGGGCATTCCAGAGGGCCATCTGGGCTGTGGCAGTGTGTGCTGTCAGGTTGCAAGTGTTTGAGTTCTTGCACATCTGTTCTCTCAGGACTGATTTAACTGACAGAGTGTTGGGAGTATTGCCTAGTGCCCAGTGTGTGCACAGATGCCCCTGAGTGCCCTCCCGACCTTAAGAGATAAGCTAGACTTTGGGAGGAAGACTGTTTACAGACCTCAACTGCTCCAGGCTAAGGACGGGGCTCTCGGGTGGTTTCTCACCCCTGTCTATTAGGGACAGAAACCAGCAAGGCCAAGTCTTTGCATTTGTTGTGGAAGTTGAGCGTGTAGTGTGCAGTGGCATCCTGGTGTCTTTGTTTCTAGCCAGCCCACTCCTGTCCAAGGTTAAGGCTGACAGATCAGACAGGATCAAGCAACAGTTCCCTGGGTTCAGTGACTGAGAAAAAAAAAAAAAGTTTACCAAAATAGAAAAAGTGCAAACATTTATGATAAACTCTTGTGTTGAATACCTGCTCATATGGGAGGGTGCGACTCATTCCTGGGAGGATACAAATTAGACTTGAAAACAAACAATACAAAAATAATAGTTATGTGAGTGCAATTAAGAAGAATCTTCAGAAATAATATCTGATATTAAAATACACAATCATATCAGAAGTGCATATCAGAAAGTGATATGTTTAGAGACAATATCAGAAAACATGTTTGGATGGAATGGTTAGAATTAAGCTCTAGAAAGAATTCAGAGAAAGTGGGGAAATTAATCTCTTCCATTCACTCCAGTTTGGAAGGGGTTGTGTCTGATAAACTGTGATGATTTATTTTTGTCCTTTAGTGACAAAGGTAAAAGCAGAATGTTTCTCCTCATCTGGGATTATTATTTGGAATCGTGTGGTTTAGTTAGGAATTATAAAAATGCAGAAACATAAAAACACACATGGAAATGATGGCCTGCAGGACAGAGGATCTCTGTTCTCTGAGACTCCAACGGGAATAATACTGTTAATAAAATGAGACAGTGCTTAGAACCAATTTATAACTGACCTGGATATCACCAAAGTGACATTCGGAGAGAAACAGTCATGTTTTCTTCTTGAAAAGTCTTAAGAAGAGCATTGTTGTCTGTTCCCCAAAGGCACGTGAACTTCAAACCAGTCTTGGCCCCCTAAGAAGATTCGATGGTCCTCGTGAGTTTGTGTGTCTTAGAGTCGTTTCTCCTGGAAAGGAGACGCTAAAGGGTACTTGAATGAAATATTAAAAGTTATGAAGGACGTAACAAAGGCCAATCAGTCCTTTCTTTTCCCCAGACCCCATAAATATGAGAACAAGGGTTATTTGATGAAATTAAGTGCTAATAAAATGAGATAGTCACTTAGATAATTCATTGCCGTGGGAGGTCACAGAGGCAAATTCTGCGCTGGATTAAATATGGGGCTGGGTAATTTTATGACCATTAATGATATTTTTAGCAGTCAAGGCTGATAGAGAGAAAAAAGTGATCCTGTTACATCCTCCATCAGATGCTTCTCAAGGACCCATGCAAATGCTGTCTGGAGTTTGAGCCCAGCCCCTCCGGTTCTAACCTGAGGTAGGAGGTATAGCGAAGGTTAGTTTTTAAGGTGAATGTATCCAAGCATCCACCTGAGGAGAATTCCTCTGGCGATCTCTCCTGGGCTTGGAGAACCACTGGCCTTAGTTGTGAATGCCACTCACAGGTCATGTACTTTGCTTCAGATTTTAAAAACCTATTGGAGATACAAACAGTTTAACATTTTAATGTTATCCCAGGTAAAGGGGCTGGGCTGAAAGTAGCAAGATTGCTTGAAAGAGCAAAGACACAAAGGAATATGTAATGTGAGGTTTAGAGGAGGCTCCCAGGGAAGAGATGGCTGCCGCCTCCTCCTCCTCCTCCTCCTCCTCCTCCTCCTCCTCCTCCTCCTCCTCCTCCTCCTCCTCCTCCTCCTCTTCCTCCTCCTCGTCGTCGTCCTCCTCGTCTTCTCTCTGTCTTTCTCTCTTGCCCCCCCCCCAATAGGGTTTCATTAGCCCAGGATAACCTTGAATTTGCTATTTTTTTCTAAGGATAATCTTGAACTCCTGATCCTCCACCTCCCAAGTGCTAGAGTTAAAGGCATGTGCCCCACACCAGGTTAAAACAGACTTCTTAAGTACTGGACTCCTGAGTGGCAGACTTTACCAACTGAGCTACAGACATACGTCTCAGGCTCTGAATTAAGTCTACCGGGTTGGTGAGAACATTCTTCAGACAAGATAAGGAAGGACATTCTAGGCAGAGGGAACAGAAAGATCACGAGATCCAGAGACAGAACATGAAATACGGAGTCAGGGAACTGCTGACTGTTTAAACTCAGAGTTAGAGAGACACAGAGGGAAAGATGTTCAGGAAGAAGTGGTGGGATTTCAAAATGGGGTTTGCTTGAGATCTCCCACCAGCAGCAAAGCTTCCAGTAGGGGCTTGAGAAGAGAGAGAAACTTTGAGGAAAGACAGCCCAGGGAACTGGCTTCCATCCTTTGACCTTTAGCCATAGCTTCTGGGCTATGAACCTTGTGATTTACACCACTCTTGGCTGTCCTCACTTACTGTCTGCCGGAAACATTTACTGTGAACTTTATCACCAGTGGTAGTGGTCGAAAGTGAGAATAAACAGAAGCTTCCCTGTGTGTAGATGGGGTGAGCTTCTTCCAAGGTGTGCATAGTAGCATCTGTCTAGGCCTGTTCCTTAGTGCCCTGCCTAGAAGCTACTCAGTCTTTAGGTAGACAGGAGACAGAAGTTGGCCTGGCCCAGGCTTCTGTCTTCTCCTGAGTTGGCTCAGCACTGAAGCAAGACAGAGTAATATTTAAAGAGTAGGAACAAATGGATTGAAATGTTTAAAATATGTTTCGTTAAATGGTTTCAGTTAACAAAATAATTTAATCAGAAAAGAACGAAACACCTGAACTCTGTTCCTACTTTAGTGATATTTAATAAGATTATCACTATAAATCATTCAGACACAAACTTGGAATCTCTTCACCATTAATATTGATACTTTCAAGAAGAAGCAAAAAGAAATGGGAATGAAAATTTTTTTTTAAAGACTTACCAGTTTTCTTGACAGTCTCATTGTGGTAGATGTAAATACTTTGTTTTCTGTTCTTAGTTGGTGTGGTTCTTAATCATGATTGGATTAAGAAACACCTATGGGATTGATGGAGCACACCTCTGGGGTGCCTGTGAGGATGTCTCCAGAGATGGCTGGATCCCGAGGGCTCTGACCTAATGGATGAATTAATCCCCTGGTGGATTTATTATGTGATGATGGCTTTACTGACAGGTGGCTGTATGTGGGAGGTGGGGTCTGGTTAGAGGAAGTAGGTCACCAGCAACATAGCCTTGGGGCTTTTATCTTGCCTCCTTTTCTTTCTTCTTTTGGGGGAAGGGCTGAGACAGGATCTGCCTATAACCCCAGTTGGCCTGGAACTTTCTGTGTAAACCAGGCTGGCCTAGAACTCAGCGATCCACCTGCCTCTGCCTCCCAAGTGCTAGGACTGAAGATGTGCACCACTATGGCCAGCTCCTTTTCCATCTTTGTTTCCAAATCTTTATTGCTTTGGGTCAGTGTGTGTGGATCACAAGTGAAGGCATGTGTGTGGAGGTCAAAGGACAACTTCTGGGAGTCACTTCTTGCCTTCCACCATGTTTGTTCTGGGGATTGAACTTGGGTCAAACTGTTGCTGAGCTATCTCAGTGGCCTCCGGTCTTTATCTGTATTATACCTTTTCTGGTTGTCCATGAACTAAACACCTTTCTTCTTTCAAGGATTCCACTGTCGTAATATTAGCCCAATCACACAAGGCCAAGGGTTCGTGGACTGACCCCATTGAAACCGTGACCCAAAGTAAGTCCTTCCTCACTTAAGCTGTTTCTGTTAGGTGTTCGGTCCCAGTGAGTCTAATTGATCAGTGCACAGTACAAAACTAGTCAGCACTCCCCCAATCACATTAGAGAACTGTGTGATTGACATGTCTTTCCTGATGCTTATCTTTCCCCACAGTAGTCTTTTAAGACCCTTCTTCAAAAGTGTGAGATTCCTGGCGGGGGGGGGGGAGTAGAAATGAGGTTAGTTATAAAAGGCAAATATATACATGTGTGACTTATTGTGAGGCTGCTGGTGATCAGGCACCATGAGTGAGGCGGGGAATCCCTGGCTACCAGACACTGGGCTTCCAGTGGTCAGACTATGACTCGTCATACGCTCAGTGAGTTTCACATGACTACTTGGTAAGTGCCACCCAACTTCTGTGGTAGAGGCACATCCAAATGTCACCTTTGTCTGGGGCTGAGTTCCCATCAAACTGCTTTTAGTCAGCTGCAAACAGAGTAGATGACGTGAGACTGTTTTCAAGCAGAGGCAACACAGATGCCCCTTGCGGTTCTGAGTAGGTTTTTTTCTTTCCTGTTGAGCTTCTCCTGTATCACTGTTGTTCTTTCTAATACATTTTGAAAAATTCTGCTTTGATTGGCTGTACCCTATCAGCCTCTAGCAGATATTAATCTTGTCAGGAAGCGGGTAGTGATCAAGGATGCCTTTAAGCCCCACCACTAATTCACTTAAGTATTTATTAATCATTTTCTTTCCTGGACTAGACACTCACAAATAAGTCTTTGTTGTCAGAGAAGAGGTATGCTGACTGGGGTAAGCCACACCTGTTTCTGCCATCTGTCTAAGGAATCAATACAGTTCTTCTGGTTCTAAATGCGCTTGATTTTGCACATAGTATGCCTTGTGGTGACAGGGCTTTCTTCAACAAGGTTATGTATTATTGTGTAAAAAAGCATACTTAAAAATGTTATTATTTTGTGTGTATGCGTGATGTGTGATTACTGGTACATGAGTCGCAACATGCGTGTAGAGATCAGAGAAGAACTTTTTGAAGTTGATTCTTTCCTTCTACCTTTATGTAGGTCCAGGGGATAAACTCATGGCACTTGGGCAGCAAGAAAGCTCTTTACTCGATGAGGTATCTTGTATCCCCCAAGAAGCATACCTTTTAAAAGCACATTGATAACAACTGATGAATATGTCCTTTCAAGGATCCTTTGACTTTTGGTGTTAATGGTACATTTTTAAGTTTCAAACGGTGTTTTTTTCTCTCTCTCTTTTAGACCTTAGCTGGATCTCCAAAGTACAAGTGAATCAGCCAGCAGTTCTGAGGCGGGCAGAGCAAATCCAGGCTCGCAGGAGCGTGAAGAGCCAGTGGCAGGTGGGAGTTCCTCCCGAACCATCCTTCTCTGTACCTCACACTGCACAATGTCTTCCCTCAAGGCCGCAGTATTGAATTTCGCTCAAGATGCATCTGAACTTAAAAGATTGCAGCTGTCCATGACTTATTTTAATAATTCATATATGATGATGATGGGTTGGAGAAAGATAACACATTTATCCAAACAAGTTAAACATCTTATCACTCTTGAGTGGCAAAACCACAAATGAATTTGAGGCATCTTTATTCATGAGTGAATTAAATGGCACATCTTCTCAACACATTTATTCAGTTTTTTAGACATGCCTTCTTTGGTTGTTTTCTGTTTTAATTCTGAAACCATAAACATCCACATCCAGTGTGTCCACCATTGAGGCCCTGAGATGTGAGTGTCGCTTTCTTTGACCATTGTCTTTGCTTGTTACTTTTCATAGATCATTTTTCAAAATTCCAAAGCGGATGTTTACAGCCTAATCATGGCAGCATAATTCAGCACAAGAGGCGAGACATGTCAGAGGCCTCTCCAGTTCTGTTCCCCGTTTTGCTTATTTTAGAAATATGCTGGTTGGAAAGATAAAAGGAAATTCATAAGAGTGAACTGTGAAATAGGATTGTTTTGTTAATGGGGTTGGATTTTTAAAAACCCAACAAGGAACTCAGAGATTTTAAAGACCATGACCTCACTTGGATCCGCTGAAAGGAGGTAAAGTTAAGGTGGAGCTTGCTTCAGTTTTCCCACATCCGAAGAGCCATAGATGGTTCCTTAGAGATGAGTGGAGAAATCAGAAATGGGGAGGGACAGCATAGGGGAGCTGTCAATTTGGGATTTCTGAGAATAAAAAAAAAAAAGTCTGCTCTTCTTTTGTTTTAGTCTAGATAACGTTCATTTTGATGGCCATTCTTTTTAGAAATTTTTTTTGAAATTACATTTTTAAATTGTGTGTGTGTGTGTGATATACATATATACTCCATGTTGCATGTGGAAGTCAGAGGACAACTTGGAGGAACTGGTTCTCTCTTTCTACTGTGTGGGTCCTGAGGCTTGAACTCAGGCTACCAGGCTTGGTGGAAGGGCGTTCCCTCACTGAATCGTCTTGCTGGCCTTAGTTGGTGATTGTCCGAGCACACTTTGGAGCAGCGTTGACCTCAGCTCTTAGCTGTTTGTGTTTCATGCTTCTCTACTTACTAGCTAGGTCCCAGAAGCGTCTGAATTTTTGTTTCCTTTCTTGCCACCAGGCCGCGTGGCTCCTGAAAGCAGTTACCCTCATAGATCTTACAACACTTTCCGGAGATGATACGTTTTCCAACATTCAGCGGCTCTGTTACAAAGCCAAATATCCAATCCGGGAAGACCTGTTAAAAGCTTTAAATATGCACGATAAAGGTAATGAGATCTACGTCTTGTCCAGTGTTTACCTGCTTGTAATAGTAATTTCTAGATTTCGGGGAATTCGAGGTTCACCTGCTACCCCACTAATAGTGGCAAAGTCCACGTAGAACTCCATGTGGCAGAGCCACGCAGATAATTGAGATTCTTTGAAAAGCCACAGGAAGAATATTGGAGGCTTGTATTTAGGTCAGTTTTTATATCCTTTGAAGCTGCTGGTTGAGATGTTCCTGATTTTTTTTTTTTTTTGTCAGTTCTTCAGTTTGGAAAATTTTGTATCTAGTGACTCTGAAATACAGACTTTGATTCCCTAGCCACATATGAGGAAAAGCCAGTCTCATTACTTAATAATCACATATCGTGCATAGTTTTCTGTGAGTGAAGAAATGCCTTTGAATATAACGTGCAGTTGGGAAATATTGCGTGCCCATGTGTGTATTTGGTTAAAGCTTCAAAAAAGTCCTGTTCACTCCTTTAGTGTACATGAGAGAAACTTTATAAAGTTGCCATAAGTTTCAAACTTTCACATTTTAGACATGGAGGAGGCTTTGGGGAGTTAATCTCCCTATTTTCTTTTTAAAAATCAATTATTTATTTACTAAGTATAAGTTTTTACAAGCATTGTCAATAAGTCTACCACATGCATGTAGTGCCTGCAGAGATCAGAACAGGGTGTTGATCCCCTAGAGCTAGAGTTATGAAAGGGGTGAGTCACCATATGGGAGTTGAACCTGAGTCCTTAGAAAAGCAGCCAGTGCTCTTAACCACTGAGCCATTGCCCTAGCTCTGAACTCCTTGTTTTCTAAGCAAGGAAATCAAGGCCTGGAGAGGCAAAAGGCGTGTCCAAGGCAATACATCATGTTTGCTGGGCCAGTTTTGGAAAACAGATTTCCTGTTCTTGAAGAGAAGCTTGTGGCTGTGGAGCATCTGCCTATGTGTGTGCAGCAGAAGGTCTGAGCCAGCCCAGTGCAGGTATCAGAGATCATCTGTTGATGACCTGGAAACCTAAACCTCTTTGCAGTTTCTGAAAGGTGTTTATTAAACTTCTTTCCAGTTAACAATAAAACATCAGGTTATTAGAACTAGAGGGAGGCATACCTCAGTAGAGTACAGAGTGCCCTGGCTTCAATCCCCAACACTATTAAAAACAAACAAACACATATCTTTTTTATAACACTTGAAAATAAAACCATCGTATGCAGTCAGCCTAATGATATTATTTGGTTTTATCCTGGCTAATTTGATTTGTTTTTATTTTTTACATTTATTTATTTATTTATTTATTATTTAGAGATATAATCAATGTAGCTCTTTCAGGCCTAGAATTCACTACATAGACCAGGATGTCCTTGAACTCACAGAGATCCACCTTCTTCTGCCTCAAGTCCCAGAATTAAAGACAGGCACCACCATACCAGCTAGGGTTTCCAGGAAAACCCTGTCTCAAAAAGACCTAAATAAGTAAATAAATACATACATACATACACACATAGAAATGTATCATGTGAGCTGAATTTATGTGATGTGGACTACTGTGGTTTCTTCCTTCAAAGGCATCACCACAGCGGCTGTCTGTGTTTATCCTGCCCGTGTGTGCGATGCTGTGAAAGCACTGAAGACTGCAGGTTGCAACATCCCTGTGGCAGCAGGTAAGGCTATATTGTTGTTACGTCTTCAAGATGTCTGCAGCTCAGCTTGGTGACTGTGGAGCTCTGACATAAATTTATACTACAGTTAAATTTTATATATTTGTGTTGATTGATGATTGTAGTGTTTTTTGATTATGTGGTAACAAGAGACATTAAGGTAGGCATGGTGTCCCAGATCTGTAATCCCAGCACTTTGGGAACTAAAGCAGAAAGATTGTGAGTTGAGCCAGTCTGTGCTACATAGTGAGACCTTTTCACACACAGAAGAGCACAAAAACCTCACACAGATAAATTGAGTTCTAAAAATGCAGAGCTGTACCCCTATTCTTAAGGATTTGGTGTCCATCACTGTGGTGACGTGCTGGTTTCTAGGCACACCGCGTGAACACCTGCAGAGCCCTTACTTCAGTTTTTCCAGGGAGTGGCCGGCGAATATTTCCCCGACTGTAAGAAATGTGAGAGCGCACGCTCTGTGTTGTTCCCATTTTCACACACAAGTGACGTTTTTTTTGTTTTTGTTTTTGTTTTTTTTGAGATAGAATCTCCATGTAGCTGTCCTGGAACTCGCTGTGTAGACCAGGATGGCCTCGATCTCACAGAGAGCCCCTGCCTTCACCTCTGCCTCCTGAGTGCTGGGATTAAAGGTGTATGCCATCATGCCTGGAATTTTTATTTATTTATTTTTATGTGTATGATGTTTTGCTACATGTATATAAGTGCACCTGTGTGTGTGCAATACCCATGTAGGCCAGAAGAGGGAGGGCGTTGTATCCCATGGAACTGGAGCTAAGAATGGTTGTGAGCCACCATGTGGGTGCTGGGAACTGAACCCTGGTCCTTTGCAAGAGTAGCCTGTTGATATGCTGTGCGATTTCTCCCGCCTCAAGTTCGGTGCTCTTAAGTGCCATTCCTGCTCTTGTCCCTAAAGCTGCTTCACTTATGGACTGAACAATTGAAAAGTCTGTTTCTTCCCTCTTCTTTGTCTCTCCCTTTTTTCTTTCTTTCCTTTCTTTTAAATCTCTCCTAGTGGCCACTGGCTTTCCAGCTGCACAGACCCATTTAAAAACACGATTGGAAGAGATCAGATTGGCTGTAGAGGATGGAGCTACAGAAATCGACGTGGTGATTAACAGGAACTTGGTGCTGACTGGCCAATGGGAAGGTGGGTGCAGGTCCTTGCTGCCAGGGGAGGCCTAGCCCTTCCTTGGTGGGTCATGTTGGTGTTTGGAAGGAGGCAGAATGTCATCAGTGTCACAAGTCAAAGATCAGGGGAAACACGGGCCAGAAGCCCATTCTAGTGCCCTTATCATGTCGGCCAGTCTTTACAGGGACTCCTTAGTGAATAGCTGTTCCCCTGCACGAAAGTCAGTTACATTTTTTTGATGGGTGTATTTCTGTTTCACATGTATAAGTGTCCCTGTTAAGTGGGGTGAATGTAGTCGGGCTGGGATACAGCAGTCACCTGAGAGCCACTTGAGCATGAGCACTGACAGTGAGATCACATCTGAGAACCGAGATGACTTAGGTGACTAATGGCCTAGGGGACGTCCAGTATGGACACAATACACTGGGCAAAAGTTGATCCACATCGCCAGCATGAGATTTCATCACTGCTGCCCAGCAAAATTTGTGAGTTGTTTATTTGTGGAAATTTCCATTTAGTATTTTTGGATCACAGGTTGACCCCTGGTGACTGAGACTCTGGAATGAAACCCATGGCTATGAAGGATGACTACAGTGTTTTATCTGTAGATATTTATTCTGTAAGACCTCACTTTATCAGTTATGAACTGTTTTTGTTCTCTTAGGACATAAGGAAGATTCAGTTAGGAGTTTAATCGTTCTGGGGTTTACTCTCTCACATGGAGTTCATCGGAAGTATTTGTGGAGTGTTGTGCCAGAGACCTCCACTGATTCCCTCTTCCAGTCTTAAGATGTACTGACCTTCACAGGTGGGGCTTTCCAATCTAAGACATACACAGGGGCACTCTATTACCTAAGATGACTTCTGTAGACTGGGTCTCACACATCCTCCTAGGCAGCAAGAAAGAGGAGCTAGCCCCACTGAAGATTCCCTCCTGATCTTGCATCCTGTTGGCTTGATCTGAGTCACATACATGCTGTATTAGTTACTTTTCTGTTGGGGGCAGACATCATGACTGAGGGAACTTGTGGAAGGAAGTTTATCTGACTGATGGTTCTGAAGGGGTAAGAGTCCACAATGGCAGAGGAGAGGAGGCATGGTAGCCGAGGCGGCTGGAGCGAAAGCCGAGTGGGCGCATCTTCAGGCAGGCACAGGAAGCAGGACAATCAGAAGTATGACCAGGCTTAACAACTCTAAAGCCCACCCCAGTGACATGCTTCCTCCGGCAAGGCCACATTTCCAAAACCTTCCGAACAGCACCATCAACACACAGTAAAATGTCCAAGTGTTTGAGCCTATGGGGGAACCTTCTCATTTAATTACCACACGTGGATACATAGCCTCCATCCCTGGCTACAAGTGAAACTGGAGAATGTGTTTTCAGCTTGGAGAGTTAACTTCATCCCATACAGCCTTCCTGTTTCCGTCCCCATCTCCCAGCTATACACATGGTTCACAAATACTGTTTTTCTTTTTCTTTTAATCTTTGTGTTCTTTCTCTTACTACTGTTCGTATGTGTTTTGGACATTCACAAGTCGTATTTAAAATGTGTCTTCCTGTTCCTTTGTATTCTGCTTATCTGCTTTCAGTCACAGATTTCAGTTAAAGTTTAAGAGTAGAAGAAAAATAAGCATGCATAATATTTAAATGAAATCTGGAAATAAGCTGTGTGTTAGTTGAATAAAAACTTGTGTATCCTTTATGTCTTTATCAAGTAGGTTTAGGTATAGATATATAGCTTATATTATAAAGTGTGCTCTGGTGCTGCTAATTGGAAAATAAAATCCAATAGGAGGGGGATTTTAATGTAATTGGCTGTCCCTTAATGGACTAGGAATAGTTGTTTTCAGGAACTGATAATTTCTCAAAAGTAGGCGTTCATGCAAAATATAATAGCATTTTTGTCATAGACTGTACTTTTCTATTAACTTTTTTTATGGTGTTAATAACCTCTTGACCCAAAACAAATTGAAAAAGAACATTTAATGCTAGAAATGTATTTCTAAATAGAAGCCTTCAGTGACTTAGGACTTTCCCCTGTGGTATTTTGTCTTAATTTTGATTCTCAGTTTGACTAGGTATGGTGTTTTCATTGTCCCGTTTTGATATTATGTTTACTGAATTAAGAGTCTAATGCTAATTTTGTGGAGTATGCTGATGGAAATGGCCATGGGGCTGCTGCATTTTCACACCTAGGACCCCCTCCTCTGTGCTCTGAGCTCTGCAGGTCACTCTGTGTAGTAGCTGCTTTCCTCCTTGCTGCAACAGAATACTTGACAGAAGCAGCATAAGCGAAAGGGCTTGTTTGGCTCACATTTCGAAGATACAGTCCATCATAGCAGGAGCTTAAAGGAGCTGGTCACACTGCATCTAGAGCCAAGATGCAGATGAGATGAAAGCGGTACTCAGCCACTTTCTCCTTTATTCACCCTTGACCCCAGCCCAGGGATAATGCTACTCACAGTCAGGACCGGCCATTCCTTTAACCGGGTCTAGAATTTCCCTCACAGATGTGCCCGGGGGGTTATTTCTAAACAAATAGATTCTAAATCTATTGATAATTCTAAATCCCAGCAAGTTGGTAGTTAAGATTAGCTGTCACACTTTGTAAAGCACAGTAGAAGCAGACCTCCCTGTGCAGAGCCCGACTCCTCCCCCTCTTTGTGGCTCCTTGATGGTTCACAGATGATCTGTCTGCTACTTCTCAAAGGTAATGAATGCTGAGATGGAGCTCATTGAGACCTTGAGTCAGAACTGCTTTCCTTTGCCCCATGACTCTGCTGTCCTGCATGTCTAAGTATCTTAACCCAGCATTGGTCTTTGTTGTTGGCCCCAGCCTCTCCCTTCCCACTCATTCCCATCAAGCATGTCTTACTATTTATAGCTACCCACAGGCCAATGCTTCTCTTTATCCATGGCTAAACCTCCTTTTCTCTCCTCTTCAAGTGACTGAAGTTCTTTCTACAGCTTGTATCTGTTTGGCAGGTCCTGACAAGGTGATAATGGCGTCTCCTTTCACATGTCCACAAAAAATACTCTTCTGTTTATTTAGCAGTGTTTGACATACTGGGCTTTCCTTTCCTCCAGGAAACACCACCTTGTCCTGACTTTATGATTGTATCTCCCTGAGATTCTCTGTCTGTTTCAGAGTCCTCCTTTGTTGTTGACAAGTTCCTGAACCTCCCCCTGTCCTCCCTCCAGTGTTTTGTCCAGCGTGACTTCTCATACTGGGCACACCCCTTTAGAAAGCCACTGTCTTCCATGGTAGCTTTCTGATCCCTGAGTACCAGGGTCCCGGTGTGCTGGTTCCAGACTCCTGTCCACTTTCCCACTCAGTCTTCATCATTTTCATAGAACCAAAGACTCAGAACAGTTGAATCCTCTTGAAATCAGAGATCTACCTGCTTCTACCTCCGAGTGCTGGGATGAAAGACAGACACCACCCCTGGCTTAAGCAGTTTTTTTGAAGAAAGATTTTGCCAAAAGGGGCGTCTCACAGACTATGCACAGATTTTGAAAATGACTTGCTTTCTGTACTCCACCTTGGAGACATGCCGGGCGTACTTATTGGACCTCTCTTTGCTATGCAGATACTCTCAATTTAGACCTTGCTCAAGAGTCTAGTTTCATGAACCCAGGACCAGAGCTGGCTTCATTGCCTTAGGGACTCAAGTCTGCAGAGGGCCCTGGCAAACAGACCTCCTAGTGCGGTTCAGACACTCTGGCATCTTTCTGGTATTGAATCCAGTGGAGCAGGTGTGTCTGTGTCCTGCAGCCTCGTGATCTCTCTCCTTCTCTCTCCCCTGCGGCTTGCTCAGCTTTGGAGAGGACACACTTCAAGACTACCTGGAGTTTTAGAGTGAGAGAATGGAGTTTTGGGGTCAGAGTCGCTATGTCTTTCATTTTCTTTATGAAATAGACTCTCAGATTCTCAAATCTAGTCAGTAACCTTTCTGTTATTTACTCTTTTACACAAGAATGGCAGATCTCTGTAAAGAACTTACTTTTGTTTCCTTTATAGAGCTGTTAATAATACCTCACCCGGAAAGCTGTTTCTAAATCTATAGAAATTTGAGGGGGAACGGAATCACATAATCTATAATCTGTAGTGCCTCTGTTTTGAGGGTTGTTTATCACAGGGAAATTCTGGAGATACTTATGGCAGCTGTGTGCTTTTATGGGTTTTGTTTTTATGTTATGATTCTTCAAACCTTCAAATAGTATTGACAAAAATGTGTGTGCTTTATTTCTCGGAGGTTCTTTTACCAGCTGGTAATTTAACTCATCTCTGTTCTCCTCTTACAAGTTTAATTAGCTGTTTTGGTGGATAAAACCATGTTCTTGAACAGTTAGTGACTTTTTTTTGGTATAAAAGGTTGCTGTACAATTTTATATTAAGTGTTTTACTGTACATATAATTATCTTAAGAGTTATTTTCAGGATGTTCTTGTGCAACATTGACCATCTTCTGATGTTCAAAAATAACTGCTTAGGTTTGTTCATTAGCAATTATTTTGTGAGCTGCCTTTAAATAGCAAGAAATATAAAAGGACTTTATGACTTTCAGATAGGAGTCATGGTCTCGAAAAACCTAGATTCTCACTTAAATCACAGTTCTACATAAACAAGAGCTAAGCGTGGTTTTCTACATTCAGAGCAGTGTTCTCAAAAATATGTTGGGTTTCCAGCTACTGAAAGATTCAGAGATAAGTCCACTAGTTCCTGCTGGCAGGAGTCAGGGCGGCAGAAGCAGATCCTGCTGTCAGGCTTGGAGAAAGGTCAGTCAACAGTCAGGAAGTCAGGGGGAAGAAGCCGATACACCATCGTACAGTGGGGTCACTGTCGACAGCCATTATGTACTGCATCTCTTGAAAAAGCTGAAAGAGGACTGGAGAGGTTGAACACTTGCTGTTCTCCCAAAGGACCTAGTTCAATTCTCAGCACCCACATAGCGGCTCTATCACCCCCTTCTGGCCTTCTCAGGCACTACACACATACCAGTGATCAAAACACTTAAACAAATAAAAATAGATAATTCATGTTTTTTAAAAGCTAACGGTACCATTAACATGTTCAGTTAACATGTTCAGATGGGTGTGTCTGTTCTGGTCAGCAGTTGTTTACACGCACTGCATACCACACAAGACCCTGTTAACATGTTCAGTCATGTTTTTATGAATCAGTTGAAAGAAGTGAACGTAAGGGCTGGAGAGATGACTCTGTGGTTAAGTGCACTTGTTGCTCTTGAAGAGGACCCGAATTTGGTTCCCAGCACACGCATAGTAGCTCATTACCATCCATAACTCCAGTTCCAGGGGGTCCCAGTGCCCTTTTCTATCTCTGAAGAGCACTAGGCATGCACACACATACATGCAGACACACATACACATAAAATTTTTAAGAAAGAGACTTAAGAAAACAAAACCAAAATACAGTCTGATCGTCTGGCATAAGGCTGTGGTATGCATAGCCTCTACTCCTGAGGCCAAGTTTTCTGATTCCTGTCACAGACATGCCCACACAGCCGCATCTGTTCTTCAGCCGGCAGTGATGGCACAGGTAGGGATTTGACCTCCACTTTCATCTGCCTGGTGTTAGTGGGAGGAACGTGGGGGCCAGCCTCTGGGAGACAACCCCTGTGTGTTGTGCGACAGTATTGATTAAGCACCCACAGTGTAATACATGCTGGCTTTCTCGTACACCCACCTTTACCACTCCGGAGAGCCCCGTTATAAGTCAAAGCATTCATTATCAGGATTTTATGTGATGTCACTGTGCCAGCCACTTCTCTGGTGTGTGTTTTGTTAAATTTGTATTACTCTGGCTACTTGCAGTCATGGTGTTTGAATTCCATTTTCATCTGTCAGTCATCTTTTAATAGCCTTTCAAATAATTATTTTTCTGGTATGCAATAAAAATTGTTCATTCTTCGTTTTTTTTCTTTAACTGAGGAATTTTCGGTTTTTCAGTGATTGAATTTTTACCAATGAACATATATTACATGGGAGTATGTGAGCTGTGAGTGGAAAAAAAAGTGAAGCCTCTAGGGGATAGAGTTGAAACTTAAGCAAAGACCTAACTGGCAGGACTTCACTACAGAATCGTGTATAGCAGAAAAAAAAATGTGGACTCTTAAACATCTAGTTAACAGGAGTGGGACTGAATAAATATTGACATCCACATGATGGAAGATTGTAAGGCCATTAAAAAGTGTGTCATAGACTTATAGATATGGAAAGAAATCAGTAATATATAAAGAAAAAGCAGAATATAAAATAACATGTCTTACATACAACCACATTTTAAGAAGTTTAAACTCTATAGGGTGGTTGATAATAAAAGCCCTCCCATAAGAAAAAAATGCTAGGATGCTAAACAGGTTATAACAAATAAATCAAATATTTTGTGTTGTTTCAGTTTTGAATAATTTTAAACTTACAGGAAAATTCTAAAACTAGTTCTTGAAACTGTAGTTTGCTTGCTACTCAGATTCTGCATGAGTGAAATTCTGTTGCTTATCATTTTGGCCTTTTTATTATCTCTTATATGTCATGTATGTAGACATACGCATGCAGTGCCCTCGGAGGGCAGAAGCGGGTATTCGAGTCTCCGGAACTGGAGTTACAGATGGTTATAAGCCTCCATGCTGGTGCTGTAAACTAAGTCCAGGTCCTCTGCAAGAGCAGCCAATACACTCAACTGCTGAGTTATCTCTCCAGACCCATGACTAGAATTTTTTCCTAAACTGTTCAAAATTAATTTGTAGAACTCTCGAACTATTACCCTTAAATACTTCACTGTATATTTTCCAGAAAAAAGGCAGTGTTATATCAAACCAGAATACTCTCATCCCATGTTACCATTCAATCCACAGGCTCTCATTTTTCACATGTCCAATAACATTCCTTCACTGTGGAATGGTCCTCAGTCTTTCCTTGTTTTTGAAGACTACAAGCCTCCTATTCATATCTTATAAAACATACTTCAGGGACTGAGGATGTAGCATAGTTGGTAGAGTGCTTGCCCAGCATGCATGAAGCCCTGGGTTCAATCCTCAATGCCACATAAATCCAGTATGGTGATGTGAGCCTCTGATTTCAACCAGGGGAGGTGGAGGCAGGAGGTTCAGGAGTTAAAGATCAGTCAGCTCCATAGCACGTTGGGAGGCCAGCCTGGGCTACATACCCACACCCTAAGTTGAGATTTGTTTGGTATTTTCTCACAATTAGGTTAAAGCTATACATTAAATTTTTAAAATTTTTATGGGTTTGAGTGCTTCATCTACATGTATGTAAGTGCATATGTACATGTCTAGTGCCTGCAGAGGCCAGAAAAGGGCATCAAATCCCCTGAAAGTATAGCTATGGATGGTCGTGAGCTGCTGTGTGGGTGCTGAGAACCAAATGCAGGTCCTCTAGGCCAGTGCTCTTAACTGCTGAGCCATCTTTCAAGCTTCCAGTTTTGCATTGTTGATGGGACTAGACACAGGCGTTTCTCTGTTCTTCAGGAGTAACAGGATGTTACTCTGCCTAATTACTGATGATATTAAATTTTACTGGGCTGAGATGATTTCTCTCAAGTTTTTCCATTGTCAAGTTAGTAGGTGTTTTTCATTTTAGTAGGTACTTAATACAGATTATGAATAGAGATAGCCTGAGACTGTTAATATCCTAATCCGCATCTGACTTTTATCCAGCATTTTAGCATCCATTGATAGTTCTTCATTTATTGAATAGTTGGCAAATGGCCATTTTCTAATTCTGCTATTTATTCTAAACTCACTACTTTGCCTCCCTCCCCCTTCCCTCCTCTTCCTCCCTCCCTCCTGTCTTTCCTTTTCATAAGAACTTAAATTTCTTTTGAACTTAATTGGTAGTAATATTTTACTATCATTATTTTAACCCATTTTTAGTGGTTTTGCCATTTAAACAATATTTTAAATTGACGTTCAGAACTATGAGCTTCGCTGCCATTTGGGTAATGCACATTGTATTTACTCACTTACCCCTCCCCTCCCCTTCCTCCTTCCACCTCCTTTGGGTCTCTTTCCTTCCTATAAATAATCTTCTCTACCTAGTTATACATGCATGACTATTATATAGTCAGTTAAACCTAGATGCACATGTGAAAGCCTGACTTTTGTCTTTCTCTCTGGCATTATTCTCTCTTGATCTCTCCCTCCTCCCTCTGCTCCTCCTCTCCCACACAGTCTGTCTTCATGTCATATTATCATCATTATTTTTTTGACACTCAAACTGTCTAAGATTTGACCAGCAGGAACTACTTCAAACTGAGTCCTGTGTGCTTTCTATGTTCCCATCATTCTTAAGAACTTCCTTTCTTTCTTTTAAAAGATATTTCAGGCTTATCTTTGACTTTCTTTAAAGCTTTAGCCCTGGAAACAGCTGCTCTTCCAAGGAGTTCTAGTTCCTTTTATTGAAGAATCTACTGAGAAGCCAAGATCTGCTGCCAGATATACTCTGTTGTTGAGACACTGTTGTGGCTGGCTTTCTCAGTGGTCAGATCTAGAAATACATTAATATACACATATACAGAGCATTCATTAACACATATACATTTATAGCTGTTTTTTAGTGTGTCTGCCTTTATCTGTCTGTCCGTTTATCCATTCATCCATCTCAGAGCCCACTAATTCTCATAATAGCTTCTGTTATTCTCCACCACCAAAATCACTGTCCTCACATTCCTCCTTCCCATTTTTATAGCCCTTGATGTTAGTGAGAAATTTTGTTCCCATTTGCCTTAATATGGTCATCTATTCTATCAGTGTGTACGTGACCAACTGCATTGTATATAACATTCTCTAGACCCTGTCTACTGTCTCTCTGGCCCAATATTGCTGATTGAACTCAGGAAGTCTTCCCAGAATTCCCAACACCCCTGGTTAGAGTACCTCTCACTGCCCCCAGCCTAGTAGACCTTTCTCATTCTCCAAGGGTGTCCCAAGCCTGCGGTGACATATTAGTCAGAAGACAGAGAGCAGAGAGCACAGCCAGGCCAAGCCAGGCGAGGACAGGGCTGACAGCTGTTGTTGTTACTACTGTCACTGGCCAGCGTGGGCTCCTTCCTGCTAACTGGTGGCTGGCCACTGGGCCACTGATCCTTGGGATCTGAGTAACTGATAAACTTGCAGCAATCAAAAGTATCTCTGAAGTTTCTTTCACAGTAAGATCTGAAGGAGCCGGGGTTGTAGTCAAAAAGATTTGGTATGGGTTTTTTTGTTTTGTTTTTTCTGTCTGGCCTATTCTGAGCGTGGTAATAGAAATAAATAATAAATTTTCAGTGTGTAACTTTAAAGATATTAAGAATTGGAGAGATGGTTCAGTGGGTGTGAGAAACTGTTGAACAGTTAAGAAGTCCTGGGTTTAGACCCTAGTACCCACATTAAAACCTGATGTGGCTGTGGATTCCTATAACCCTAGTACGTACGAGAAGGGTGAGAAGACGGATCCATGGGGCTTGCTGGTCAGCCAGTCTAACCTGTCATTGAGCAGTAGCAGGTTCAGTGAGTGACCCTGTCTTAAGGAAATAAGGCAGAGTGATGAAGCAGGGCACCCAGAGTCTTCCTCTAGTCTCACGAACAACACACATGCACACGCAGGTGCACACATGCACCCAAATAAAAAAGATTTAAGGATATTTTACAATACTATTGTGTGATGAACTAGGTCAGTAAAATGGTTGGAGAAATTGCACATCAAGAAAGAAAGGACACCAGTGCAGCAGTTACTCCAGTTCTGTTTGGATTGAAGGTTAAGGAGTTTACCTCCCCATGGTCAAGTCATAAAACTCTTCTAGTTTTTCTCACTAATTTAAGTACAGGTAAATAAGTCCTCTGGTTATCAAAAGGTACTATACTTTTTGGAAAATGGTGTCTATAAACATGATCATAATCAGTACTTTAAATTTGTTATCTGGACCAAATTTCACTTTAACAAAAGCTATAATGAAATATTTTTGACCCTGCATCTATATAATAGAGATTCTGTTCAGTGCAGGGAGCTGAGTCAAGCCATGAAATAGGATTTGATTTTATCATACATCACACAAAAAATTTTTTACTAAGATATTAAATGTAATAGCAGTGTTTAAGGGTTTTGAGTGCTCAAAGTAAGCCAGGCAATATGCAAAGTTTCATAGATACACATATGTTTGTGTTGTACACATGCTATGCATATCTTTTAATATTTGTAATAGACTTATAAAGTATATATTGTCACTCTAAGACTGAGAAATGTCCCTCAAGGTTCTACAGGAAGTGATGTATCTGGGTCATTTCAATTTTATTTTGATTTATTTATTTTTATTTTATGTATATGAGTGTTTTGGGTGCATGCACGTATAGGCACACCATGTGCATGCAATGTCCACAGAGGCCACAAAAGGGCATCAGAGCCTCTGGAACTGGAGTCATGGTCACCTGCCATGTGGATGCTGGGAACCAAACCCTGGTCCTCTGCAAGAGCAGCCAGTGCTCTTAACTGCTGAGCCATCTCTCCAGCCTTGCATCTGAGTCTTAAGCACATGCCGTCTGGCCTGTTTTTAGTAGCATTGTTTATTGCAGAATCTTCAAATCACAAGTTAACTTTGGATTGGCATTCCTGAATTTTTAGGCCAGAAAATTACAGTCACTTGCTCATCAAGAACAGTTTTTTTGTTTTTAGATTTAGTTCTCAAGGAATGTCATTCTATCTAAGACTTCCTTTCTGGATTGAAAGAAAGTGTAAATTGTTACTACTCAGAGGCAGCCACTGTTTAAGACATTCTTATGCAAGTTGTCACGGGAGACTTTTAGGTCAGGTAAGCAGGCAGTGGGAGGCAGGCCATGCTGTCATATTAGACATTCTGTGAGGACCTCTGGTGATGACAGACCTGTAGACTTACTAATCATCTTGTGTGGAATGAATGTTTTTCTTCTATTCACATTAGTTTATCTGTGTATAAAACTACCCCCTCTAAGACAAAAGTCCATCAAGACTTAGTGGTCCTGGTATAATAAGACTTCTGACTTATTGACTTCAGGAAACTAAAGTGACTGGAATACAGGGGAAAATCCAAAACCCTGTTGTCGTTGACAAAAGATTGTCAGTTTTTCCAGAAATTTGATATTTATGTTGGATTTCATTTACTAAAATTCAGTCACCTTAAATGTGAACTGTTCATCTCCATTTTATTTTGTCACATATATATGTACAAGCCAGGAGCAGTAGAGCAGGCGTTTAATTCCAGCACTCAGGATGCAGAGGCAGTCAGATCTCTGTGAGTTTGAGGCCAGCTTGGTCTACATAGTGAGTTCTAGGCTAGCCAGGGCTACATAATGAGACCCTGTCTCAAAACAACAACAAAATATGTGTGTGTGCATGTATTTATGTGTCTCTGTCTATGTGCTAATCAGACTGTTTGCTGGGTGTTAGGTGAAGCCCTTGTGGTATAGGGTTAGGAGAGAATTGAAGGTTATATCAATGAACACCTCACCTGCTAAGTTCACACACACCCAGCACTACCTGGCTAGGCTCATCCCTTCTTAGTCAGGGATATGCAAATATTCTTTGTTTAATAGTGGAGCACCTTGTTTTTTCTGTATTATAGTGATCTCTGGAAAGGGCTGCTTTATATTCCAACAAGACAATGTAGTATCTGTGACTGGAAAAATTAATAGGAATCTGAGAGGTTTTTTTTTTCCTCTAGTTTGTAAAGTGGTATACTGCTGTATGTATAATGTAAAGTGGTATACTGCTGTATGTGTGGTGGATAAATTTGTTTCCCCTGCCCCGTTAGGTCATAATCATATGGAAAAGGTGGAAATTATTTATAATTTGCATGTCATTCTAATGATATTTTAAAAGCTTTATGACTCTGGACCTTGGGCCAGGGCTTAGGAACAGTTTCATGGTGGTAAGCCAGGCGTTCCTCATAACAGTGCGTGAAGCGCCACGGAATGCTCTAGGCGATATTAAATTGGGGTGATTTTTAGTGACAAATGTTTTATATTTCCTAAATCTGAAATGGGTTCTCCTAGCTCTAAACGGCTGCCAAGCGTGTTACCACTTGCCTGCTTTGTAACTGCCTCCATTGCCTTCTTCCCCAGCCCTGTATGATGAGATCCGTCAGTTTCGCAAGGCCTGTGGGGAGGCTCATCTCAAAACCATCTTAGCCACAGGAGAACTCGGCTCTCTCACCAACGTCTACAAAGCCAGTCTGATAGCAATGATGGCAGGTAAGTTCTTTATATTCAGAGGGTGCTTCCTTCTGGTGGTGGTTTTAGGAGAAAGGAACTGCGCTTGGATAGTGTTGAAAGTGCTAACCCTTGGAAGTTTTTGGTGAGAGGGATGAGACATTTTGTGAGTACATAGACAATGTACACTGATCAGAGACTTTTTTTTTTTTTTTTTTTTTTTTTTTTTGGTGGCCTTTCTTCATTGCACTATACTTAATGAGGCAGCAGATGGCACTCTTGTTAGTGAATTGCCTTTTGTATCATTTGATTTGTTAGGCAGGGATTTCTTTAGCTCAGACTTATTTCTGTGAATTCAAGCTTTGGAGTTTTCTCAGAGATGTGTCCCCTCCTATCTGGAGCAGGCACTGCTTTTGTGTGTGTTAATTTAAAGAGAAACTAGAGTGGAATTGTTTCTCATACTTTCAAACGTAGGTTGGCCTTGTGTTTATTGCCATGAACAAGAGATCTGTCTACTCATGTGTGAGCTTGAAATCTCTGAGTTCTACTTGGCTCTCTTTCTCACCTTCACAGGCCCCCGTTAACATGTCCCCAGAGTCCTACCTCTTTACAGTGTCTAACACATCTGCTGCTGTCTCAGGCTACTCTCCTCGGCCTGGATTACTTCAGCTCAATTTTCTGTCTCTACTTTTGGTCACCTCAGTTGGTTCTTCATGCTGTAAAAGGCTCTTTTAAAAATGCTAACTTGATTGTGATATTGCTTGCTTAAAATCCTTTCGTCACGTCCCCTCTTCCAGGCAGAGGATAACTTCCTGAAGCCTCTGCCTGTGACTTCTGCCATCTCGTTTCCTCTTCACCGTGTAGAATGACCATCCAACCCCACTGCATATTTTTACATGCTTTGCCCCCAGCAAAGAATGCTTTTTGCCAAAATAGCTGTCCTCAGCATCCTTGGGTTCAGCGGAGCCACACTGGTGTCAACTTGACCCACCTGGGAAGAGGGAACCTCACTTGGGGAATTTCCTCTATTAGACTGGCCTTGGCCTTGTCTGTGAGGCATTTTCTTGATTGTTGATTGATAAGGGAAGGCTCAGCCCACTGTGTGTGGTGCCGCCCCTGAGCAAGTGGTCCTGGGTTGTATAATAAAGCAGGCTGAACACAGAGCAAGGGAACGAGCCAGTAGGCAGTGTTCTTCCATGGTCTTTGCTTTGATTCCTGCTCTGAGTTCCTGCCTTGGCTTCCCTCAGAGATGGACTGTGAAAGTGGAAGTCTAAGCCACCACACCCTGCTAGGGGTTACTTCTACCTCATTTTCAGGTGTCTTTTGGCTGCTGCTCTGGGTGCACTGAAAAGAACACATGTTGCCAGAAGCAAATAGTCGTGTCTGTGCTCCTCGGGTCACCTTAATAGTCCTGCTGATTCTGTTTTGGTTTTGATTCATTGGTTCTATTTATTAATCATGATTTTCTTACATGTCCATATGCCTTAGAGCATCATCTTTTTCTTCACATATCTTGAAACTCTCTCATATGCAGCACATGGCCAGAACTGCAGATCATCAAGTCACATAAGTTACGTAGAGAAAGATGAATCCTTCATGATTTTACCCAGGCATGCACTCCAAAAAGCCGATCTTAGCCAATTTCCAGTAGAATGGTAGGACAGGACACGAGGCAGGGGAGGAGCCAGGGAGAGGAGAGAGGAGGCTGGGAGCAGAGGAAGGAAGGATGGGAGAAGTTGATCCTCGTGGGTACCAGCTAACAGGGGTTGGGTGTTCTGGTGTGGTCACGGCAGGTAGACAGCCACGTTGTAGGTTTTGAAAAGATGTCAAGCATTTTTACAATAAGGAAATGAGAAACTTGGTACATTGGGGCATGACTGTAATCCCAGCATTTGAGAGGCCAAGGCAGGAGAATTATGAGCCCAGATAGAGGGTGCCATTTAGAGAAAAAAAAGAAAGAAAAAAGAATGTCTTTTAAAGCCTTAAAATCCCATTGTGCCTTTTATTTAGAATACTTTGCCCATTTACACCCCATGTAATTATTAATGTGACAGTGTTTTAAATTATCATTTTGTGTGTGTGTGTGTGTGTGTGTGTGTGTGTGTGTGTGTGCGCGTGTGCGCGCGTAGGCCTGAGCTTGATGTCAGGAATTTTCATCACTATTCCAACCTTATTCTTTGAGGTGCATCTCTCAATCCTACCTAGAGCTCGTTAATGTGGCGTCTCCATAGCCAACTCTACCCTCAGAGGCTAGACTTGAGGAAGGCCGTCGTAACCACCCGAAGTTTGTGTGGGTGCTGAGGATCCAAACTCAGAACCTCTCATTGGTGCAGCAGGCGGTTTAACCCCGGGCCATCTCCCAGCACTCGATCTTACCTTCACTCCTCTTGTCCGCTTTGGAGTTCAGTACCATTTAGAACTTTTCTTTCCATTGCTTCTATTGGATTCTCGTAGCCTCTGTATTTTTTAAGTGGTTGCTCTAGCAGTCATAATCTGCATCTTTACCTGACTGTAGGCCAATAGAGTGACTTTCCTCCACCTTACATTCATGTCCAAACCTAAGAACCTCACTGGTCCTTTCAGTTATTTAATTTTATTTTACATAGATTATGAACCCCATGTTGCAGTGATAGAAATCTGTCTGTCTGTTTATTTAGAGACAAGGTCTCCCTCCCTGTAGCCCCGGATGGCCTGGAACTCACTGTGTAGACTAGGCTGGCCTCAGACTCAGAGATCCACCTACCTCTACCTCCTGAGTGCTGGGATGGATTATCGGCAGGCATCATTATACACAGTTTCAGGGATAGACTTGTAATAATTGCTTGCTTTAGAAGAGGAGCAGACTGGGCTAGGTAGTCTCATACAGCACCCCACCAGCACCCCCCCCCCCCCCCAACATCTCTTCCACCTTCCCTTTTATGGAGCTGAGTTTCGTCTTGAATAATTCAGCCTGGAACACTTCAGTGGGTGTTTTTGCAAGTCTGCTGGTGTTGAATCTTTCCAGGTTTTGTTCATTTGAAAATGTCTTTATTTCACCCTTGTAATTTGGGGACTGTTTGCTGGATGTAGAATTCTGAATTGATGGGTTCCTTTGTATTTCAACTTGTAAAAATAGCATTGCCTTTCTTGGACTAACTTGTCTTGTCCTCCAACTGCTGGCAGTAAGGATTTTCCACTGGAATTTTCACTAACTTGGTCATGATGTGCATTACTAAGTTTTCTTTGTGTTTAATCTGCTTGGAGTTTGCTGAGATTCTTGGATTGCTTGATGTTAGCCATTCATTTACGACATGATCAGAACTGTTCAACTCTATTTTCTGCCCCATCGTGTCTGTCTCTTTGCCTACGACTGCTTGGTGCTGTGCAGTAGGTTACGGAAGTCCTGTCTGCTAATTTTCATCCTTATTGTTACCATCACTGTAATTACTACCATTTTCTCAAAGAGGCCAAATTAGCAATTAGGAAGCTAATTTACATAGATATTCATTCAGCCCTGTACCCTTTATTTGAATCTCAGGTTTGTTTTTTAACCCATCGAGTGAAATTTATGTATGTATTTTTGTTTTTGAATTTAAAAGAAAACAGTTTCATTCTTCTACTGAGTCCTGTCTTTTAAAAACATATGTTTATTTCTATTTATGTGTAAGTGTGGGGTTGCTGGTAGAAGCCAGAAGAGGATGTTGGATTCCCCTGGAGGTAGAGTTATAGGCAGTTATAAGCTGTTGTACATGGGTGCTGGGAACTGAATTCTCATCCTGTGGAAGAGCAGAAAGTGCTTTTAATCTCTCCTCTTTTTTTTTTTTTTTAAATTCATTGCAATTATGTTTTCCTGTAAAGCTTTGAACACACTTATAATAGCTGATTAAATAGCTTATCTGCTAGTTTGTGTCTCTAAGGTATCTCAGGGTCTGTGTCTTAAGCTACCAATTTTCCAGTGCCTGAACACATTTGAGACAGCTTTATAGTTATTTACCACAGGGGAGTGGGTACAATGGCATTCTGTTAGGTCTGAAATCCTCCATCAACACTTTTTACCCCCATTAATTTAAAATTAAATCCTTGAATTTTGATAACCATTTACATTATTGCAAAACACCAGTTCACCTGGAGAAAGAGAAGTGGAGATACCTGTTAGTTTAGTGCTGTCCATCATTTGAAATAAGAGCTCAATAACCAAGGCATTTGCATTCTTGATCACTGCTGTGGTTTCAATGTCCCCTCCCCAGTTCATATTGAAATTGAATCCTCATGAAAGAATCCGGACCTTTAAGGTTCTTAGGTCTGCCTCCATGAGTGTGTTGATGCTGTCACCGCAAGACCAGGTTGGTTCATCACCAGTGTGGTGCTGGTATATGTTTGGAGGAGAGGGTCTATCTCATCTCCACCTTCCAAGTAACATCCCATCATTAAGGGAAGTCAGGACAGGAGCTTAAGCAGGGAGGGAACCTGGATGCAGGAACTGAAGCATGCTCCAGGGAGGAACATGGAGGAGCGTGGAGGAATGCTGAAGAACACTGCTTACTGGCTTGCTGTCCCTGGTCTGTGTTCAGTCTGCTTTCTTATGCAGCCCAGGCCTGCTTGCTGGGGGTTGACACCATCCATAGTGGGCTGGGCCCTCCCACATCCATGAGCAATTAAGAAAATGCCCCACAGGCCAACATGGAGACAGTTCCTCAGTTGAGGTTCCTCTGTCTGGGTCTGTCAAGTTGACAACCAGAGATTTACAGCATAGAGACGCAATTGAATCTTTTTTCCTAGACTATTACTGTTCTTCAGTATATCACTTCTCTAAAACATTTGGCATAGTCATGATCTGGGTATGATGTTGGACTCCATTTTTTTTCTGTACTGATCCCAAAGCTTCTATTTGTAGAATTGTCCAAAAATTTTGGGTATGAACCAATTACACAAGAGAGGTGTAAAAGAATCTGAATGAGACTCACAATTAGACAGCATCTTGTTGGTTGTATCTTTTGGTACATTTGCTAGCCTCTGGACCCCACAATTCTAGCAGCCACATCGGCTCTTTAGACATGGAACCAAATAAAATATAATATAACTGCAGGTCACTCAGCAGCTGCCAGCATCTACAACCCTGCCAGGTACCAGATTAAAACAAGTGAAAACAGGTTGTCTAGATGGAGCGTGTGTAATGCGATATATAAATACTCTATGTAGATAACAGTAGCCAAAATGCTTGGAGTATTTACTGTGTACTAGGGAAAAACAAGGCTGGATGGAGCCTTGCTGTTAATCTTCACAGCAATCTAAGAGACGAATACTCTGACGTGGTCAAATAGGACAATTAGTGAAAAGGGGTCCTTTTGCTCTTGTTCTCCATGGTTGTTATGGGAAGCACTGTGGGTATTTCTGTTGGTAAGAGACTTCTTCCTTTTCTTTGGGCATTTAAAAAGATTTAAACAAAGAACTTCCTTACTCTGTCAAAGCTCTCCTTTGTCGTCTACAAGCAGAATGCATTCACAGATAATATTGCATCACTCTTGAAAAAACAATTTTATAACGTGTATGAATATTTGCCTGCATATGTGTATGTGCACCACATAAATGCAGTGTCTGAGGAGGCAGAAGAGGGGTCAGGTATCCTAGTATATAGTTAAAGACAGTTGGGATCTGCCATGTGGGTGCTGGGAACCAGGCCCGGGTCCCCTTTAAGAGCAGTGGGTACTCTTAACTGTGGAGCCGTTGCTCTAGCTCTGTGCTTCTCTTCTCTGTGAAATTTATGAATAGCAGTAGCCGTTGTCACATTGAATTCTTCAGTTCTTTTACCTGGTATGTGTTCACATAATTATGAGCTCCCATAAGGCCAAAGAATGCAGCTTACTTACCTTTATTCCTCTGAAATTACTATCATGTCTGGCACCTCGTAGAGACAAAGAAAACATTTTCAGGTCTACCGTGAACGGAAGGCAGAAGGGAGAAATGAAGACACAGAAAAGTGAAAAGAGGAAAAATGAAATTTGAAAATGTAGATGCACCTTTTCAAATTGGCCTTAATCTTGTAGAGTTTGAACATATGAGTTGAGAAAACAAACTTTAAAAAATGGGAAAGAGTAGATAATTTATACCTGTAACAAAAGTTGGATTTCCAAGGCATTTAAAGTAGTCCAATGCAAAGCAGTGACTGGACACTAAGCATGCTAGAAATCAGAGGTTCTGGGGGAAGGAAGACGGAACAAGAACTGTTTCTATCAACCTCTGGCTGAGTTAGTGGAGATACAGATTGGGGAGGAGCAGGTGAGGAGTGAGCACTTTGAAGGGATGCAATCAGGGAAGAAAGGAAAGCCGTGTTTTGTTTTCATCAAGCAGTGCATGAGCAAGCCAGCTAGGGAAGGGCGCACGCAGAAAAGAGAAGCTTCAACAGGTCAGACTCCTGGAAGAGGATTTTAGGACCGCGAATGTACATGTTACAGATGAAAGAATGTAGACAATCACCTTTATCTATCAGAAGCGTGGACTATTTGCACACATGCAACGGCTGACTAACAAGCTCTGCTTCCAGTTATTCTGGACCTTATCTTCAGAATAGTACAGGCATGATAAATAAGTTTGAGTGGAAAAGCACTAAAGATGCAATCACCGTACCATCAGGCTTGAACCGCCGATGAAGATCTGTGGGGATCGTACTAACACAGCAGTGCAGGTGGAGGAGCGTATCTGGAAGGAATACAAATAAGTCTTGAACTTGGCTGGAATTTTTCAAGGTGTCGGAAGTGAAAACTGGGGGAAAAAAGAAGTAGGAACCAGGGAGGGATTCTTCGAAATTCAACCTAATGAGATCAAAGTAATGTAAAAGCAGTGAGATGAAGCCGGAAATAAGAGAAAGGTGAGAGGAAGTCCTTAAATGGTCCAAGAAATAGGAACGTCTCGTGGACTGAGGAAACAAAAACTTTGAAACTGTGCTGTGATTAATGCTAAATTAATACCTAAGATTTAAAAAAATGAAATATGATTCAGATAGTAAATGGCACTGTGGATGGATTTTTCTGAAGATTGTCACAAGTCACACTGAGTCCCTTGTCATATCGCTGCAAATCTTCCTTGCTCAGGGAGTGCGGTTCCAGATGGCGCCTCCAGACCCCCGTGGTGTTCCAGCCTGGTTCTCCCCCCCCTTTTTAAATAAGATCTTGCTTTTTATAAGAAACTTATGAAAAGATGTGCTATTATTGAAAAATTCATTGATGAAGAAAATCTAAGACTATATAGAGATTCATTGGATAGAAAGATAACTAATGGAAAGTATTGGGTTTGGGGTTCAAGAGGGATGCTGAGATTGATTGTCCTTTGGGGTAAGCAAACAGGCAGGCAGGCAGCAGCATGGTGGTGGCTCTGAGGAGAGTTCAGGTCCATGTGGCAGCATAAAGGTCCTTCTTGCTAGTTTTGGAGGGAGCGGGGATTCTGTGCCATGGGCTTAATGGGTAGTCTATGGTATAACCTCTGTGTAACTCAGCTGTGAGCTTTGGGAGGGCAAGAATCTAGAAAAATAAATTATTTTAGTTGCAGAAACTAAATTACTATAGTTTGGGGAATGGTCACAGTTCAAGGAAAATGGAGGCCCTTTACAATGGAGGCCTTGGCTAACAGTTTGTGACTGTGTGACACAGAGATTATATTTCCAAGACGTTTTAGGCAGTGTGAGACAATGGTATGACACTAGAGGTTTGTGAGAACTCACAGGTGGGATCTAGAGGGAAGGAAGATCTTGGGAGAACTTTTCCAAATGAACTTTTTTTTTAGGTGTATGAGTATATTACCTACATGTATGTAGGTGCATGCATGCAGTGCCCACGGAGGCCAGAAGAGGGCGGAAGATCCCCTGGAACTGAAGTTGAAATGGTTGTTAGCCACCAGGCAGCTGCTGGGACTGACCCTGGGCCTCTGCAAGAGCCCCAACCATCTCTCCAGTCCAGGGTCAACTTTTAAAAGCTATGGGGAGATGGATTTAGATGTAATTACTATAAGAATGGGTTTTGTTAGTGTCCAGACCACCTAGAATTTTGAGTGACCCATGTCAGGAGATTGGAGTTGTTTAAAGCATAGGCTGCCATCGAACCCGACACAACTGCTTTTAGGCATACAACCCTTGGGAACCTCAGGAGATGCTTTCTGCCTAGAATGCATAGAGCCTCCACAGGGAAGAAAGTATTTCAGATAAACACACCCCTACATGTGTCTAAAATCTCAGCACATGTATCAAATCCAGAAAGCATAAATAATGGGACTCTGTCATGAAGTGGCTTAGACTGACAGCGTGGATCCAGAGGAGTTCACTCCCAGGTTCTGGAAGGTAGCATCCAGAGTCCTGGTGTGGGCAAGGCCTCATTCTTCCTGAAGCTTGTCACACGACCTGCCTGTCCTTCCTTCAGTGCTTGCTGTGGGCTGCCCTCAGTTTGGCAATGCACTGCTCCAGCCTCAGCCTCTGTCACTGCATGGCTGGCCACTTTCCTCTGTCCCCGTGGTGTCTCTTCTGACTCCAGTGAGACTCTAGCCAGCCTTGGTGTGACCTCAACCGACTGTATCTGCAATCAGCCTATTTCCAAATAAGGTCACTTTCTGAGTGTGGAGGATTGCAATTTTGACATCTTTTGTTGGAACACAATTCAGCACATATCAAGGAGAAATCGGTTTCTTGCTCTTTTTTGTTCTGTAAAAACTCAAGGAAGTTAGAGGAAGACATTTGGAGTCAAACTAACAAACTTGAAATCAGGTACAAAAGATTGATCTTTTTTTCCTTCTAAGCAAAAAGTATGGTTTTGTGGATTGGGAAAATCTAGTAGATATTAAATATTTTTCTCTGCAAAAGCATTTGGTAAGGTTCTCAATGGAAGATTAATGGCTAAAATAAAGAATGAGGCATTAGGAGATAAATTTGCTTATGAGCAAGAGACAGAGACTAACGGTGGAGGGAAATCCCTTTTAGATTGGAAAGGAGTGACATACAGCCCAAGCCAGGAATCAGTTTTGGGACCTGTGGGTTTTTCACTTTATTTTTATTGGACTTTGTAATAAAAATACAGATCTTCAAACAGTCCAAGACAGAGTGAGTAATACTACAAGCATCAGTAATCAAAAGTTATTCTCGATCATAAACTAAGTGACTGATAATAAATACTGACACGAGACTACACAACGTACCGTAATTTTATAAAACGGAGCAAGCTGTTGTCATGTGTTCTCTTTTCTCCTGCATGGATGAATATTTCTTTATTTGATTTTAAAATATTTGTGAGTTTCTAGGTTTACTGTATAAGTCAAATACATGAAAAAATATATATATATATTTTAAAACATGTACAGATATGTTAACTAAAGGAAAAACTAGTTGATGCCAGCCAAAGGTTATATTGCCATTTCTTGAATAAAGAGATTAGGTGTCCTCTGTGTTCAATTGCTCAGCAAGCTTTTCAGTAAAAAGACTTAAGGTGTGAGGAGGTGTTGGGGAAGGCATCAGCTTACGCTGCCGTCCCTGCCTTTAATGGAAGCATATTCAAAAAAGTCATTGTTCCAGTGTGGAAACTATGTATCAGAGGGAGATAAATACAGTGTGGAGCTTTTTTTCTTTTTAAATTTTAACATGGCTTTTAAAAAGTCCATAAACTTCTGTGATAGCACATGTAATTTTTTTCTTTGCAGGAACTAGTTAAGCATGTGGGAAATATGCTCTTGAAATTGGAATTGAGCCTACAACTCTTTTTGTCCAAGTCACTAAAAAGATTTTTACTTATTCATCTGTTTCTCCATTATTTGCCAATGAAAAGAGACCAAATGAACATTCATAAGTTAACTCATAAGGGCCTGGGGATGCCGCTCAGTGGTAGCGTGCCCGCCTGTCGTGTATAAGGCTCTAGGTTCAATGTGTAGCCAAAAATAAATAAATAGATCATTAAAGTTGAAGTGCTTAGAAAACTAGGATTATAAACTGTTGGAAAAGGAGTTCATTAACCGCAAACTTTTCATTCTGTAGATGAGAAACACTGAAATACAGAAGGCCCAAATGCATAAGGGTCTAAAACACCTAAACCAACACAGAAGCAAAAACAACTAAAGTCAGCACACAGCACAGACTAGAGTCTTTTGTTTTTGTTTTGGTTTTTTCACCTAAAGTGCAAATGAGAGTTTCCTGAAGGCCTACTGAAGTAAACTATTGCTAAGAGTCCACCACAGAGATCCTGGTTTCAACTGGTCTTGAGTGGAGCACAGGGGATTAGTCCTTTCCAAAAAATGATTGCCCTGGGTGTGTCTTGAAGTGGGCAGGAATTTGAACCTCTTATCTAGAATCCAGGTTTTCTGATAATAAGACAGGAAGTCTTTCTGCTCAGCTCTGCAGTCCAACAATGATGTAGAGAAAGCATTTCAGATTGGGAGGGGAGGCCTGACATGTGGCCGACACTTGACAGATGGATTGTTCTAGGTAGCTACTTTTCTAAATTGCTTGCTGGGTTTGTTGACCCGTGTTCCCTGAGACACAAGATTGTGTGCGATAAATTGTCCTCTGGGATACCCCAAAGGACCAGTAGTTCTCTGGATTCTAGACAGCATATAATACTGGGTTTTATAGCACATGAACTTGTACGGGATTTTCCCTTGATCTTTTAAGCACATGTATTGTCCTTCAGTGCAGTGAAGGCAGACCAAGGTTTCTCCTTCTGTCTTCAGCATGTTAGGCATGGGATTTGTCTGGGAACTTGTCTAGTTCTACTGGAGACAGGGGAGCCAGAAGGAAATCTAGGTGATAATGTGGCTGGCCAGAAGATGGAGCTGAGAAAAGCCTTGCTGACAAGAAGCCACTTAGGGGAGAAAGGAGTTTATTCAGCTCACAGAAGTCAGCGGCAGGAGCTCAAAGCGGCTGGCCGCATCATATCCACAGTCAAGAAGACAGAGAAATCAATATGTACAGGCCTGCATGCCAGCTTCTCCTCTCATACAGTTGAGGACCTGGTGCCTAGAGACAGTACCACCTACAGAGGACTGGGTCTCCCCACATCTATTTACGAACAAAACAATCCCCACAGTCTTGCCCGCAGGCCACCTGATCCAGATAGCCCTTCAGTTAAGATTCTCTTCCCAGAGGATTCTGGGATGTGTCACTTTGGCAGATTAAAAACTAATCATGACAAACATGTTTGAGGCAAAACCAATAGTGGTTGGGAACAGCCAACCGAATACTGAGGAAGGGGAGGGAGAGGCCGGACTAACACAGTGTGGTGCGTGTTGTTACAGGGAATTTGAAAGTAGTCAACTTGTTCCCAGACCAGGGACCAGGGCCTCTGCTTCCCTGTGTAAGATCCTTACCTGTCCACTCTGGACACAGTGTAGTCTGTCCATCACTTTACTCTTCTCTTCCCGTGACAGAGGAAAACAACAATATTTTACAGGAAATCTGAAGATGGTTAAGAAGGTTGAAGGGAGACTATTTTTCTACTTAGAAAACGTGAAAAAGATGAAGCCTGCAAATCAAAGTAAAGACCTGGTTCTGTGGCTTTAGTGGTACAGGAGGAAAAGGCAACTTGTGCACGAATGATCAGAGTGGTGCTTTGCTGCTGGCGACCCCAGAACTGGTATACTACATATTTTGTTTAAAAAAGAAAGAAAAAAAAATTATCACCAGCTGGGCAATGGAAAGTGAGTTTCCTATGTTCAGAAGCTGCTAAATTGGGCAGGGACAACTGAGGAGGCTCTAAATAGTCAACGGGGTGGAGAGAATGCAGATCATGCTGCCGCACCAAGGCCACAGAAAACAGCTGGTTGCGAGTTCGCAACCATCACACTGGTTTGATATTAGCATCCTAGTGAATAATTAAAGTATCCCTGTTTATTTTTTAATAAAAAGAAAAAGCATGTAAGTCAGCGCAGGGCTTGTAACAGCACCTTCCGTTTCACCCTTCAGATCTTGGCTTGTGGATCAGGTAGCGAGAAAACATTCTTCTCTTTGTATTCTTTGCACTGTTCAATATGATAATGCCTTTCCAAGCCATAAAATAAAAACCCTTAAACCTGCTCTGAGGCATTTCCACTACCATTGGTGTGTTCTAAATTGAGAGGTTATTAAATAAGTTTTTCTGCTGGAATTATTTTTCAAGTACTTTCTCATCTCACGTTCTCGCCAACACCACACACCCGGATATAGATACTGCTTGCTTTCTCCCTGCTTTGCCTTCAAGTGCCAGATTCCCAAGAGTGGATCATCTTCCTCATAATCAAATGTACTTTATCATTAACCCCACCCTTCCCACTATTTTCTTTGGTTGATCCTTCAGGGCTAAATTAGAAAAGTTCAGATTTTATTTTACGTATTTATTTTTATTGTTAAGACAGGGTTCTGAAATGTGAGTGGCCTAACTTAAGTGTGAAGCCTTCTAGATCCCCCTTCCGCCCCAGCTCTGTCCCTACAAACCCGGGGTCTGAGGCGTTTTTTGTCTCTCCATTCTGGGGGCTACAGGCCCAGCATCGTAGTGTGATCAGGGCCGATTTTCTTACTGAAGAGAAGTTTCCCTTTGGTTCTTGATTTCCCAAAGGACATAATTCAGCTAAAAGACACAGACAGTTTAAGTTTATTTAGCAAAGCAAAATATACTGTAGGAAGAGATCGGATTGCCTGACAAATCAGACGGAGTAGCAGCACATTGTGTTCTGTATTGTAGGTTTTGAAGTGTTTATGATTATTTTTGAGGTGACTGGCAAGTTCCCTGAGTAAGGTGACCCCTTCTCCCTTTCCCAAGTCATGGTGAATCGGAGCTCCCTTTTAGAAAAGTTTTTCCTAGGGTCTTCTTGAAACTGTCACAACATGGCATTGGTCAGAAACAACAGTGTTGCCGGCACTTGGGAGACAGAAGCAGGTTGATCTCTATGAGTTCCAGGCCAGCCTGGTCTACATAGTGAGTTCCAGGCAGCCAGGGCTACATAGTGAGACCCTGTCTCACAAACAAACAAAAAACAAAAACAAAGCCACAGAACAAAAAACAGCCCCAGTACAAATGATACAATAGCAACCGACACAGCTGTTTGAGGATAGATCTTCCTTTGTGCACATTTGCAGCAACTGAGGAGGTTCTCTGGAGCCTTCCTTCTAAGAGAGTGGAAGCAACTTCATTGCAACAGCAAGGGTGTTGAACCCCAAAGGGACCCTCAGGAGACAATACCAAGATACAGCTGCAGCTTCCTGGGTCCCCTCATTTGACTCATTGCTGACCAGGTCTTGGTCATTTCTTTGCAAGGGACTGTCTGTTCCAGGTCTCTTCTGCCCTCTGGTAGTGCCAGCCAGTGTTCATGTTGTGTGGCTTGTGCTGTTGTCCTGTGTGTGTCTCTGTTCACATGACCCTGTTTTCATGTCACCAACCATACTGTATTAGGGCCCACCCCACTTCAACATGATTTCATCTTAGCTGTTACATCTACTGCAGTCTTATTTTTAGGTAAGAGCATGCACAAGGTCTGTTTGGTGGTTAGGGCTTTGCCGTATGGGATAGTGTTTAACCCATAGCAGATAAGTTCAAAATGAGGCAAGTAAATAAAAATTTAGGAGGAATAAGGACTGGAGAGATGGCTCGGTGGTTAAGAGCACCTGTCTGCTCTCGTAGAAGACCCGGTTTCAATTCCCAGCACCCACATGGCAGCTAACAACTGTCTATAACTCCAGTTCCAGGTGATTCAATGCCTTCTGACATCTGTGGACACTGCAAGACACAGATGCACTTCCATGCTCCAGGCAAACACTCATACATAAAATAAAAATAAATAAACTTTCAAAAGTTTAGGGGGAATCTTCCTTATTTTGTTCATGTGTCTAAAGGATAAGGCTTTGTCTTAGGTGAGAGAGAAGCTTCAAGATTCTAGTTCTCTGTAGACAACCAAAGAGGCAGCAGAGAGGGAAGTAAACAGTGGGGCTGGTGGGAGAAAGCAGGATCTGTGACTGGTGGTGGAGCACCAGGAAATGGGAGTATTGAAACCCAGCTCTTGGTGCCCAAGAAGCCCCTAGTTTCAAGTGCCTGGCTTCCTTACCGCCTGTTGCCTTCATCCCAAGCTTGGCCACCTGGGCCCTGCCCCCCTCACCGTCTGGAGATCGCACATCCAAACTTCAGCTCCACTGCTACCAATATTTGAAGGTTGGAGCACCTCCATCCCAGTCTGACAGATAGATGATGGACACGTGTGACTTGTAGAGGTGAACTCTGCCGACCTTCCTGTGCTGTGCAGCGAGCTTAGGAGGACTGGACGGCCCAAGCATTGGGGTCAATCAGGGTGAGACTTGTGTTCTAGGCTTTCGTGGTCCTTATTACCATCCCAAATCTGGAGAAATGCATTTCAATTTTTCAGCCAACCACGAATTTATAAACTTTTGGAATACGATCCATTTCAAGGTTGGAAAATTACATTATTAAACTATTCACCTTAATAATTAAAGGCATAAAATATAATTGCTTTATCTGTGTATTCAACTTGCAGTTTAATGTATGCAGATAACTTAAGTCTGAGTCTAAAACCAAGTATTCAAAGACACAAATAGAGAAAAGATAAAAAGCTCATATAATTCCCCCAGAGAACCTACATAAGATAAAGGAGATTGCTACAGAAAACAAAACAAAATAAAATAACAAAACCCTAACTGCTCCCTAACAATCCTGGTCCCACACCAAATCGTGTTTCTTTCCTTTAATTTATAAACCTAGACATCTCTTCCTGGAGTGATTAATAAAAAAATCATAGGTAAATACTACAATTCTCAATTTTTGTTCATACCTTAAAGAGAGACAGGGGATGGGAAACCTCCCAGTGTTTTCTGAGTTAAGAAAGAAAAGGACTGCCTGCTTTCCTGAGTTTGTTAAGTAATCACTTTAATTATTAAACTTACATGTTCTTTAAAACAAGAGGGTATTTACAGATGTATCCTTCATGTAATATCAACAAATAATGAACTTTCACTCATTACATCCGTACTTCAGAAATTAAGGTGAATTATGTGCCTTCAGTTTCTTGAAGAGTTAAAGAAAACCCTACAGTACATGAAGATGGAGCTGCCTTGGGAGTTTCTAAGATCAAGGTTCACAGCCATTGGGTCATAGAGATCATGTGTGCCTGCATGTCTCTTAGTGCAGGGTTAAGAAGACTTCTGATAACTTCATGGGATTCACGAACCTATTGTAAGAATTAGTGTCTATGAATAACTAAAGAACAAACAGAGCCACTAAGGATTTGTTTCATGCCCCATAGAGCTCAAATTACATTTTGCTAAAAGACAGTTTACAAGTTGAAAAGATTTAGTTTTCTTTGTCTTCACACAGTCTACTTCAAAACACATTTTCATTAACTTGTCATCATAAAGTCAACAGGACATGTTCGGGATGGCCTGGGGTCCTGGTAAAGAAGCATCTGCCTCAAAGAGGTTGCTGTGAAGGCCAGCGCCCTCTAACCACCTGAAGAAAAAAAGCTTGTATGTTTGAGGACAATTTTCAGCTAAAACTGATTTTAAAAAATTGTGTTCAGTTAAACAGTATTTTAGCACCATCCTTTATAAAAATTCTATTTATTTATATATTTTTATGTGTATGAGTATTTTGCCTACATGTATTTAAATGTACCACGTGTGTGGAATACCCTTGGAGTCCAGAAGAGGGCATGGAATCCCCTGGAACTGGAGTTACAAGTGGGTGCTGGGAACTGAACTCAGATCCACTGCAAAAGCAGCTGGTGCTCTGACGCTCTGAGCCATCTCTTCAGCCTCAGCACCACCCTTTCTGACAATGGGTAGTCATGACCTAAGAACTTTGGAAGAAACTCTACCATATACCCCTGCAGGCTGCTTGTGTCTATAAAAGAAGCTGCTTTATTTAAAAAAAAAAAAAAAAAATTGTATACTGTTGTTTAAACCATCCTATCAAATTACTTTAAGTCTGGCAAAGTTTCCCTCGTAGAGATTATTAATACCAGACCCAAGAGCAGAGTAAGTGACGACTGACTAGGTTCTGTCAGGTCCTGTAGACAAGATTGTGCTCTGTGGGAGTATAAATGTTTAAGCAGAAACGATTTCAGCGAGCACGTAACTAGAACAGCGTAATGCATATATAAGTGGGCCAATTTTAGAAAAAAACCCTTGCAGGCTCTCTAAACATTGTTCCCCCATATTCCTGTGTCTGATGCTAGGATTGCTGCTTGTTGGACTCTGACAATTTAGGCCTGTTAAGCGTTAGGCCCGTTTAGAGGAAGCAGCGCACTTGGGGCGTGGGCAACAGTATCTCTGCAAAACTAGTTGACAGATGAAAGGAGCTAGGCATAACTTTGAGAAAATGTCTGATGAAAATCCAAAAGTCCAAGTTGGGCAGGTGTGGTAGGTCAGCCTGTTGTCCCAGGATTTTGGAGGCTGATGCAGAAGGATTACCATGAGTTGAGGCTAGTCAGGGTTGCACTAGTGAATTCCAGGCTACAATGTGAGACCTGTCTCACATAACAAAATTCCAGCAAGGGTTATAACTGCTGTGTGTTATAACCCTCTCTACCAATGAGAAGAAGTCAGGACATCTGTCCATCTCAAAAAACCACAACAAAGGAGAACATTTCTCTTCAGTCTTAAACAGTCTTGACACTTAAGATAGTCTGTTGCAGGGGGAAAAAAAAAAAAAAGAAAGAAAGCAGAAGAAATTGAATCCAGATTTGTTCAGTTGAAACCAAATGAAACTAAGACCAGGATGAGGACTGCAAAGTCAGACATTACCTATTGTGTGGGCGAACAGCCCGGCTGCATGGAAAGCCACACCCAACAGCTCCTGTTGGCTTCCTCAGGCCACTGCTCTGGTGGACTGGAACCTGCCCTGGTGCCTTGACCATACCTCTGGACTTCTCCTCCCAGCTCTTCATCACGTGGATTGGCATCCCTCACCTATCTCAGCTTGGTGCACCATCCTGCCAGAGCCAGAGGTTCATTCATAGCTGACCATATAGCCTGGGACATAGCGTGTAAGTCTGTAGATGTGAATGCTGTGTGTGTGCAGGTGCCTGTGGGGTTCAAAAAGAGGACACTGATCTCCTGGAGCTGGAGTTATAGAAGTTGTGAGCCATCTGTTGTGGATATTGCGAACTGAACTCTAGTCCTCCAAAAGAGCAGCCAGTGCCATTAACCATGAGCTCCCTCCCCAGCCCCCGGACCCTAGAGTTGTGTTCTTTAACCCCTAAAGCATCTGTGTGTGTGTCTGTGTTTTCAAGTGTGCAGGTGTGTGAGGATGTATGTACATGTGTGTGTGCATATGGAGGCCAGAGGTAAACCCTCAAATAGCTTCCATCTTGTTCTTTTAAGACAGAATAGCTCACCTTTTGCCTGGATCTCCTAGATTTGCGGGCCACAGGGATCAATCTGCCTGTCTCTGAACCCTCAGCCCTGGGATTGCAGACACATGACACCATACCCAGCTTTCCTTCCTTCCTTCCTTCCTTCCTTCCTTCCTTCCTTCCTTCCTTCCTTCCTTCCTTCCTTCCTTCCTTCTTTCCTTCCTCTCCCTCTCTCTCTCTCTCTGTCTCTCTCTCATTTTACGTGTATGAGTGTTTTGCCTGCCTGAAAATGCACCATGTGTGTGCAGGGGCCAGAAGGCAGCATCCCTGGAACTGTGTTAGAGTCAGTTGTTAGCCACCATGTGGGTGCTGGGACCAAACTCATCCCCTCTGCAAGAGCAATCAGAATTCTTAACCACTGAGCCATCTCTCCAGCCAAGCGTAGTAGCCTCTCAATGTGAGTGCGAGGAGTGGAACTCGGGGCCTCGCGCCTGTCCAATAGGTACTGTGCTCGCTGAGCCATCTCCCTAGGCCACAGCTGAAAGCTTAGTGATGAAATGCCACAATTGCACCGATTTGACCCATCCATATTGCTACATGTTTTAGATCCTCATGTTTAAAATTTTTTAGAAGTAGGCCCGGCGGCTCACACCGTCAGTCCCAGCAGGGGCAGAGGCAGCAGATCTCTGAGTTTGGTGCCAGGCTGGTTTACATAGCAAGTTCCAGGCCAACAACAAAACCCAAATTACAATCAAAAATTGTAAAATCATTCGTTTCTAGGCATTAGAAAGAAAAATTGGGCCCAAGGAACACAGGAAACCTTCCTAAGGTTTTTTGTAACTGAACAGTGGATTTCCAAACATGGGGACATTGCCGGGTCTTTTCCCGCCCTCCACTTCCCATCTTGATAATAAACTTAATAGCTGACATTTTTTTCTTCGTTGGGTTTTATATTCTTAAGTTATTGAATCTTAAGTTATTAGATCTTGATATTTAATATGTCCCCTGAAATACAGTGAACATGGTGAACTCTGACATGTACCTTAGGACAGGAAATAAAGACCACTCTCACAGCAACCCTACAATGTAACATTTGCTATATTAAATATGTATCAAAAGTTATGATTTTAAAAGTTCTTAACTAGCAGTAGACATGTTAAGTTATATTCTCTTTTCTGCTGGGGAGACATCTGAAAAATAAGTGGCCTTTTAATTAGCTTGTTACTTTTGTAATGAGAGGCTCTGTGAGGCACTGATGAAACCTCTCTGCTAAATATATAGTGGAAGTTATTTGAAGTATGCGTACTTCTGTGACTGGAGTTTGAGAATGAGTTCATAGCTCTTATGCTGCCAGCAGGGTGTAGGCCTGAGCATGTATAATATTTATGGGCAAGGTAGTACCTTGAAAAACTCATGACACTGTGTGTGGCACGCCAGAAGATCCCAGGTGACCTGTAGTTAAGGTACCAAATAGATCCAGCTTACAGGCCATTCAGTATTAATGCAAGATTTTTTTTTTTTTTTTTTTGAGACAAGGCCTCTGAGGTCCTAACTAGCCTAGAACTCGCTTTGTAGACCAGGCTGGCCTTAGTCTCACAGAGATCTGCCTGCCTTTGCCTCCTGAGTGCTGGAATTGAAGACATGTGCTGCCATGCCCGGCTTAATGCATGACTTTTACCGAGTTTGGAGCACTCCTACCCTGTTCAGACTGCCTTTCTCTTGTTTTCAGTATTTTTTTTTTTTTAAGATTTATTTTATTTGGGGCTGGAGAGAAGGCTCAGCAGTTAAGAGCACTTGGTGCTCACTGAGGACCTGGGTTTGATTCACCACCATATGGCAGCTGATTCCAATTCCAGGGGATCCAAAGGCCTCTTTTGGCCTTTATGGGCATTACACAGTATGAGTGCACTCACGTGCAGGCAAAACACTCATACACAAATAAAAATTTAAGAAGGATTCATTTTTGAGACAGGGTCTCACTGTGTAGTCTCTGTTGGTCTGGTATCTGCTATGTAGACTACGTAGTTGGCCTCAAACACAGAAATCCACCTGCCTCTGCCTCCCTAGTACTGGGATTAAAAGCATCTGACACTATAGCTACCTTATTTTATTTTTAATTATGTATATGTATAGGTGTCTATGTGATGGTTTATGCACCTGAGTGCAGGTATCATTGGAGGCCAAAAGAAGGTGTGCGATATATACCTTGGAGCTGGTTACAAGCAGTTGTTAGCTGCCTGCTTTGGGTGCTGGGAACTGAATTTGGGCCTCTACAAGAGAGCAAGTACTCTTAACTGTGGAAACCATTTCTTCAACCCCCCCTCTTTAGTAATTCCTGAATGATTTCATTTGGAATGACACATGTGGCAAACTATCAAAAGTTTATGGTGATTGAACCAGGTATGGTGGTGATGCCTTTAATGCTGGTACTTGAGAGACAGAGGCAGGCTGATATCCCTGAGTTTCAAGCCAGCTCGGTCTACCTAGAGAGTCCGAGGATTGCCGGGACTGTACAGTAAGACCCCTCCTCAAAGACGGGGAAAGGGGGAGTTTATGGCAACCTTTTCTGACTGTGCTCGTCCCCTTACACGAGGTTTTCAGGGCTCTGTCTCTGTCTCTTTTCACCTGTATGCCCCTCGTTTCTTGAAGAAATCCGGGTCCCTGGTGGTGTGCAGAGGAATAAAGATAAAAAGAAAGGTGTGACTAGTTGTAAAATAGAGACCTGATTTTGACTCAAAACTGCTTGGGATCAGCATTGTCCTAAGCTGCTGGTGGATGGTACCCACAGAGACCCAGATGGCCAAACAGGAGCTCCCCGTGGTACGAGAGCCTTTTCAGGGTCTACCCATCTCTAGATCTGCTAATGAGAAGTGTCCTGGTCCTCCACATACAGCGAAACTTTCGCCCAGAGATAAAGCTCCCCACAGAAAAATTAACACAACTTCTTTTGTGAAAGCCAGGTCACTGTAAAAAGTGACTCTAAAGACTTATCATCAGTTGCTGGGGGAAAAAAAAGATTTATGATGACATTGAGGTATGATAATCTCAAATATGTTCTGCATTGTTTTTAAAAGCTTTGTGTTTAAAATTCATAGCACTTTCTAATCCTGATAAAGTAGCCTAATTTTCTAGCTTGCTTTTGTTCAGTAAAATGTATTTCTAAATCCATTTTAAGCAGCTATTTCTTCAATTTGAGTAATTTTCTCTCAAGTTAATAGATTCCACACAAGCATACCTGACTTTTAATGTTAATATATACTATATATTCCAAACTTGCTCATGACAATAGAAAGCACAATCAAAATGAAATTCGGTTGTTTAAAGCATATCGGACTTGTTATTTTGTTAAAACGGTCTTACATTTTCCTCTTCTTTGCCAAAGTATACCAAGTCATATTTCACTGTGCATTAAGATTCTACCTTGCTGCCAACGGGAAGGAAAGAAGGGTGTATCAGAGGTGCTCTTGCCATTTTAAGATGACTTTAAAACTACCAGTCTACTAAATTTCCTGACTCAGTAAGTTCATCCATAAGGCTCAGACAGAGACGGAGCATTTTTGTTTTTGATGCATTTGGCAGCTGTGATTTGATGTATTTAGATCAATATTTTTAGTTTTTAATAGTCTCCTACACTTTAATTTTTAAGATTTATTTTATTAATTAATTAGTTGATGGATTTTTGTAGCTCCAGCTGGCCCGGAACTTGCTGTGTAGACCTGGCTGGCCTCTGTCTCACAGTGATCATCTGCTTCTTTCTCCTGGGTGCTGAGATAAAGACTTGCACCATCATGCCTGGCTATTTTTTATTTTTAATTTTGTGTTTGTGTGTTTATGTACACATGCATGCAGTTGTCTGAGAAGGCCAGAAGAGGGTGTCAGCTCTCTTGGAGCTGGAGTTCCAGGTAGTTTTGAGCTGCCAGACATGAGTATTAGTAATCAAACACAGGCCTCTTCAGTACTGAGCCATCTCTGCAATTCCCACCATTTTTATATTTTATATAAACTCTTAAACCTGTGTAATCATTCTGTGGCTGTTTCGGGCTTTTGCTTTTGATGCTGGGTAATGACTGAAGAGCCCTGACTCTTCTCTTTCTCTGCAATGCCAGGAGGTGTCTGAAAAAAGAGACAGCAACATGATGGAGACGAAGATCCTTTCAAACCTCTGTGGTCATATCAAGGGAAAACATAATTTTCATAACTTGCTAATGGGGCAGAGGCCCATAAAGAAGAGTTACCTCATGTAACTCCAACTCCAGGGGTATCTAATGCCTCTGGACTCCAAGGGCACCTGCACACATATGCACATGCCCCCACACAAGCACATGTATACACACACTTAAAGAATAGTAAAAATAAATCCTAAAAAAAAAAAAACAAAACGGTCTTGTGAATCTCTACAAGGACTGCAGCACATACTAGGTGCTTGGTAAACATTAGTGGCCTTAAGTTTCAGGATTGGGAAAGAGTGCTTTTGTGGAACACAAGTCATATACAGATGTGTCTGTGATGTGCTGTTGGAATGACTGTAAAAACCAAAGCCAGGCCAGTTCCGGGCAGGATCCAGGGGCCATGCGGCTGGACACTTTTCCAGTGTGCTAATCTGTAAGAGACACAGAAAGCACTAGAAGTGTGCAAGGCAGAGAAAATGGCATTCAGTAGAATCCCTCTGCTATCTGAACTTTGAATTAGGCACATTAGAAACACAACTCAAGTTTCCCTAGACAGATGACCCCATTTCCTCTGAAGGGCGGTTTCTTCCCTAGTAGAGCTTCTGCTCTTCAAATGTGGGAGCAGAACCCAAATTTTGGTCAAGAGGGAAAAGTGAGGTACTGTCAGGCGTCTTACTCTCTTAGAGTCTAAACATTTTCAGTTTGTGACCCCTTTTCACCTGGAGAAATTGTTAATGCATTCCCGAGTCTATAGGTATGTAAAATAGGCATGCACATCAAGCATTTACAGATTTAAAAATCATAAACTTATTTTATAAAAGCATTTTCTGAGCACACCTGTAATCCCAGCACTCGTGAGGCAGAGGCAGGTGGATCTCTGTGAGTCCAAGGCGGGCTTGGTCTACATAGTTGAGACCTTGTCTCAAAAACAAACAAAAACCAGTTTTCTGGCATACATGTAATTTTAATATTTATTTAAGGCAAAGTCACATATGTATACTAATGAAATGAATGTGCTTTTAAAAATTTTACACAAAGAATTAAATTTTGCCTAAATATTTGATATTGATATTGCAGGGCATAGAGTTTCAGCTTTTCCAGAGTTGACTGATTTGATTTTATAGTTGTCAATGATGAGAATCCCATTTAGCTTAAAAACACAGTGTGAAATTACAGAATTATGTTTAGGAGCATTTTAGAAAAATTTGAGAATTCCCTCTTAATCCCAAGTCAAAATTGATTTAATAACTAAAAAAAATACAAGTCAGCACCTCAAACAGTTCTCAAAAATAAATCTCCTGGAGGCTCAAGAAATTGGTCAGTCACTAAGAACACTGGCTGCTCTTGCAGAGAACCCCAGTTTGGATCCCAGAACTCATAGGGCAGCTCACAGCTGCCTGTAACTCCAGTGATCCAGCACCCTCTTCTGACCTTCTCAGGTACTATATGCTTGTGGTGTAAATATTGACAATCAGGCAAAATGCTCATACACATAAAATAAAAATAAAGTTAAAACCCAGCATCTTAACACATTGTTGATACATGCTGGAGAATAAAGGTAGGAAAATATTAAAAGTAGTCACTGTTTTCTGTAATTAACCCATTGTATCTCCATAAGAGCAGAAAATTTGGTTTGTGCAGTAAAAACACTGCAGTTCACAAGATGCAGCAGCCTCGAGTCTGAACTGAGGTCTTTCTGCAGACTTTGTTGCTGCTGTATGTTCCATTCTGAGACTGCAGTGAAGTTGTGTGATAAAGCATGGCTGAGTACTGACAGAGACACCTTGGAGTAATCACACATTTGATTTTAATTAATTATGGCTCATTGCCCATTGAGAAACCTTTTACTGCTGCAAAATTTTCTCAATTCCCAATTCAATTAGAGAACAGGATGTGAGGTTGTAAACTGCAGTTTAACAAGATGGGGTCACAAAGGGCATAGTGGCATATGCCTTTAATTCCAATACTTGGGAGGCAGAGGCAGGAGGATCTCTGTGAGATCAAGGCCACCCTTGTCTACATATGAATTCTAGGTCATCTGGGGCTATAGAGAGACCCTGTTATTGACTTATTTTTTGTGTAGGATTGTTTTGCCTGCATGTATTTAAGTACACCACATGCATACAGTACCTACAGTGGCCAGAAGAGGGCATCGGATCCCCTGGAATTAGAGTGATGAAACATTGTTAGTGGCCATGTGGGTGCTGGGACCTGAATACAGGTCCTCTGAAGAGCAGCCAGTGCTCTTAACCACCGAGCCCTCTTGACAGCCCCTCAGCCCTTTTTTTAATACTTTAGTTTCTTCTTCCATTTTCATATGCATTCGTTTGTACATGGGGAAGCACATGTTTTTTGTGGGTACACATGTGTGTGCATATGTGTGGAGGTTGGAGATCGATATCCAGAATCGTCATCCTCCATCACTCTTGTATTCATTGAGGCAGAATCTCTCAAGGAAATCCAGAACTTTCCAATATGGCTGGTCTCAGCAACCTGGGGATCCTTTCTTTGCCGTTTGAGGCTGGAATTACTGGTGAGTCCCCAGTGTCACCTTTCTGTTTTGGGGGACCTGATCTCTATTCCTCATGTTTGTGCAGCAAGCATTTTAACTGCCGAGCCATCTCCACAACCTTCTTAATAAGTTTAAGCCAATGTTTGAAGGACATCAGCCTAGAAGAGTTTCAAGAGATCATCAACCTGCAGTGATTCCATGTTTAAATCTCTCATTGAAGGCTTAGACCAGTATCTAATAGAAATGCCAATTTAAACATTGTGCAGCTCTTCCAATCAAATGAAATGTGGAACAATAGTTATAATATTGTATTTTATTTAACCCAATTAATTCATAATCTATCATTGTAGTACATAATTGATTTACATTAATGAAATTTTCTTAGTATATTTTTATAATAAATCTTCAAAGCCCTGTGTGTTTTTAAATATCTTTGTGAAATATTTGTCTTTAGATTGAATATTAGAATTATATTACTGCCTTCATAGAAGCTTCCAAATTCTTTACTAGGCAAATCTTCAACTATGAAACTGGATCTTTATACCTCACTGCAGATTATTTTTAAACCCATGTGGAACAAATGAATGTGATATTTTAATTTAGGGCCTTACATTCTGTTCATTTAAGAAAGTATCTCCCAGGCGTGGTGGCACATGCCTTTAATCCCAGCACGCAGGAGGCAGAGGCAGGCTGATCTCTATGAGTTCAAGGCCAACTGGGGCTACAGGGAGACCCTGTCCCAAAAAGATCAAAAGGAAAAAAAAAAAGAAAGGAAGAAAGAGTGAAAGCGTGAATCTCATTGGAGATTACAAATATAAATCAGTATTAGAATTACCACTGAAAACCCTCTTGTTACCATTAATTGGTAGTCTCTCAGAGAGCTATAGCAGACATGCAGCTGGTGTATAATATGGCTGGAAGCTCTAAACACAGGGTTGGCGTGACGTCCACTCAAAGACAAGCTTTCTCAGGCAGCGGTTGATTTTGAGTCCTATTTTTCATTAGTAAAACGTACAGTGTTAATAATGCCTTCACTGTGCTGTTCTTTTGTGCAAAGGAACACATGACTTCCACAGCCACCAAGGCTTTCACATCTTACCATAACTTCCTATATCATACATAAGATTTGTTCGGGAAATAAGAATGTATGTTTTCCCATTGTTCGCTATATGTTTTTCTAATAAGCACATCCGAAGCTTACGATGCAGTAATAGCCTTAAGATATTATTTTTTTAATATACTGCTTTGGTCTTAATACTAGTTTTTAATCTCTTCTTGTTTCTGTGAAGTCTGAATGAGATTTTGAAAATTGAATAATAATTTGATCCGTTAATCTTTTGAAGCTAGTAATTTTATTTTCCTCTCTTTGCAGTCTCTGAGGCTCGCAAATGAATAGAGCTTCATTACTGCAGTCTGCATTTAATAACCATTATCCATTATCTTGTAATTAAGACTCCCTGTAACGAATCATGAGGACAATGCAAAAATACATAGTACATTTCTTTAATGAACTGGAAAATGTTCATCTTGTTCTATTTAGTAATGAGTTGCTGAATAGTCATTAAATCCACTGGAGAATAGAGTTAGATGGATTTTGAAGACTGTCTTGAGTTTGTGGTTAATCTATTAGAATTAAAATTTCATCTTCTATTTTTATCAACAGCTGATTAGAAGTCATTCTGTTTGACCAAATTGATTAGAAGACCATATAGAGGGGCAGCTGTTGTTTAATGAAAGTTTTTAATGAAACTGTACCGTGGAGACTTGTAATTACAGGCCTTAGAAAAGCTTTGGGTAGCTTTAGACCACAAAAAAAAAAAAAAAAAAAAAAGTAGTGTGCTAAAGATTCCAAATTAGGAAAACTAAAAAAAAATAATTTAATGTAAAGCTATAAATTTATTATTAATTTTGGTTTCATCTAATTGCACTTGAGCACTGGTCTGTGTATTGGATGATCTTGACTCTCTCAGGCTGTTCTGCTCCTGCTCTAGTCATTAGTCCATTTCAGGGTGCCGGTGAAGGAACACGAGCATGGACAGCCTATTTAATTTGTGAGATGCTTTCTATAAGGCTTTGCTCCCTGAACGGAGCATGCTGGAGGCCGGGTAGGCTATTGCTGGATTCACACAAGTTCCAAGGAGACTCGACAGAGCTCTGTGGTGTTGGTAATTTGGAAAGCAGCATGTATTTCTCTGAGGTAATTTTGTTTAAGCAAAGGGCAAGGGAAGCAATATTAAAATGAGAAGTAAAACAAAAGTGTGTGCCTTCCTCGTCCCCCTGGAAAATCCATTCCTCTTCCGACAGTGGCAAAGCACCGATGGAGTGAATTTTCTAAAATATTTTGTGTAATGAAACCTTGATTTGTTTTTTTCTGGACTTAATGAAAGTCAGTTCCTGAATGCCTGAACTATATGCTTTCTGACTCTCTGGTGTCCTTCCTTGAGAAATCCAAAACAGACAGTAAATCCCGCATCTGTGAACAGTGGATTCATGTGATCAGACCCCATGCGCCCAAAGGACAGAAGGCAGATGATGTCTGCAGTTCAACACTCTATTTAATGTTTTAAAGTAAGGAACTTTCATAGTGACATTGCCGTACTGGGGGTGGAACTCAAGGCCTTGTGCGTGCTAAGCAAGTGTCCCACTGCTGAGCTATGTCCCCAGCCCAACAGTAACATTTTCTATAACGTGCACATCCCTAACAAGGCTTCCTTAGGCATACACCTAAATGACCCTAAGGATGTGTTTAATCCCTTTGCAGTTTGGGTGTTTGTTTTTAATGGAAAGGTTCTTCCACATACCTTCCCTCTCATCTTTAAATTTTCTCTTCAGAGTCTGTAACGTATTCTACCCATTCCCTGAGTCTTCCCTGTGGTATTCTAGTTAAAGGGATCAATCATAACCTTTCCAGTTCTTTCTGACCACATACTCACTTGGCATACGCCCGAAGTTCCTTCTCTGCCGTGCATACTTCAGTTTATGTCTAATTTCTAGACTGCAGAAGCTCGGCTTGATACTTTAAAGCTTCCAGGTCCAGCTATGACATGTAAAGTTTCATTCCTATTCTCAAAGCAAGCAAAAGCTGGGAAAGTAGAAATCTGGCTTCTCTCAAGGCCACAGTGAACGGAGGAAGGCAGTAAGACAAGCTCTCCCCCCAGAACTCCTGCCACAGTCTGCCTCAGCAAGAGTCCCACACAGGGTCTCACAGTGAAGAGCTAAGAAAGGTCCCTTCTTGGCTCTTGCATGGGATGAGGAAGAGGAAGATAATCACTGTCAAAGAGGCCCACAGTGTTCTGTATAACAGAACCCACTCTCTGCCGGAAATGACATAAGCGGTCTTCTCCTGCTTGGGATAAACGATTTCTGCTTTGCCCTTCCTGCCCCACCAAAGTAGGGAGGAGGTGAGAAACATTTGTGACAGTTACAGGGGGAGTTGGGGGTGGGGGCTCGGGCCCTCCCAAACATTGCCACTGAGGTTGTGTTACCGACGGTAGAGCTGATGGTATGTTCCTGAAGAGCAGTTCTAGGAAAGCCTAGAACAAATGGTTGAGGGGTTACTATAGGAATTTGAAGACAGTGGTACCTACAACTGTAGCGAGAATGAAACATGGCCTAACTCTTAGCCATATTAGCAAAAATATCACATTGGGACTGGAGAGATGATTCTGCAGTTAAGACAGACTGCTCTTGCAGAGGACCCAGGTTCCATTCCCATGGTAGCTAACAACCATTTGTAACTCCAGTTCCAGGGGATCCAACACCCTCTTCTTTTACAATTTATTGAGTGTGGCTTTTAACAGTATCTTACTGTGGATGCTGGAAGGGAGGGAGGGAGGGAGGAAAGAACAGAGAGAGGGAAACAAAACCGAAGAAAAATATCCCAAAGCAGGTGAAACAAATCTAGACTCAGAGATGGCACAGTGGAATTGTGTGACAGAGTCTAAATAACTGGCTCGTATGTTAATGGCTTTGCTGTGGAAAAAGCTAGGCAGCATGAAAGAGTCTAACTGATACAATTAGAGAGGTGCAAACTCTGAAAGAGACCAAAAGGAAAGATTCGAATTGGAGACACTGGAACAGAGGTGGAGGGCCTCTAATAGCCCATCTTCATGGACTAGACGTGGCCAAGGGGAAAGGATCCTTGACGGTGAGAATATGTTAAGAAACGCCTCCTAAACTAAATGTAAAGAGACAGAGTGATCAGGGAAAGCAACAAACAGAAGGACAGAATACCCAGAACCTCAGGACAGTTTCAAAACTTACAATAGTGGATGATCGGAACACCGGAGGAAGCAAGGGAGTGCAGAAATGGAGGGAGAACAGAGACAAAGCACAGTCCCAGCAGCTTTCCAGATCAGTGGCACGCCCACAGGCCTAGGAAAGTCAGGCAATGCCAAGGAAGACAAAAAGGAAAATATACCTAGATGTGTCATATTCTAACAGAAGAAAGTCAAAGGCAAGTAGAAAATCTTGAAAATAAATAGAGGTAGAGAAAGAAAATACTTTACCTTCTGAAGATAGAGGAAATGCCCGCAGTGGACTTCCTTTCAGAAATCATGTCAGGAGTGGAAGAATTCCTAGCCTGCAACTCTGCCCAGAAGCAATGTTTCTTTCTCAGCTGAACTCAGACCAAAAACTAAGGGGAGTCCTGTTGGGCATAATGCAAGGTGGGCCTAGCCAGGCCACCTGCTAGGAGGAATAGAGGAATGGCTCCTGTGGGTGTGGCGCTCTGCTCTGGCTAGTTGTGAGACCAGCTTCTGCCTAGCATCTGGAAAGAACCTGCCTACCTGGGGACAAACTTACTATTGGCTGTATTTGGGACCCACCCCATAAGGTCACTGGCTATCCAGACCTATAAGAGCTTGTGTACCTAGTCAATAAACAAGTTTGCAGTGCACCATCGGGGTCAGTGAAGAATTGAGAGACAGGAGCAACGATCAAGAAACACTTTCTTAGAAGGTGAAGGTGCTCAGAGTACCCGTGCCATAGCATAGTGTGATTCGAAGGTGTACTTCGATTAATTAGGAAAATGTATTAAAGGCTCTAGGCCAGTATCTAAATCGTATCTGAAAAAAGTATAGTTAATATGACGAGAAGAGATAAAGTAGACTCGTGTAAAATGTTCAAATACATGAGAGAAGACCAAAAAAAAAAAAAAAAAAGAGGTGGAAAATTAACAAAGAAATAAAGGGATCAGAGTTATAATCATGATAGGTATTAATCCAACAAAAATCAATAATCACTTTAAATGTTAATGGTCTAAGTATACCAATTAAAATAAGACTCTAAAAACAAAACAAAAAAGGCCCCTACTAAATGTTGTTCATAAGAAATCCACTGAAAAGACTCAAAAAGTTAAAAATAAAGGGTTGGCGAAAGACACACCATGCTAACCCTTAGGACTAAGCTGTGCTGAATCCACACAAAGCAGACTTAGGGGCATCATGAGGGATTAAAAGTGTTACATATGGCAAAGGGGCCATTTCTTCAACAAAGCATAACTGTCCTTTGTAAGTCTGTAGCTAGGGCCAGTAAGATGATGGTTCATTGAGTAAGGGTATCCGCTTCGTAGCCTGCTAACCAGAATTCAGTACTCAGGACCCACATGATGGAAGGAGAGAACCAATTCACACAAGTTGTCCTCTGGCATCCAGATGCACACTGTGGTGTGTGGGTGCTCATGTGCACACAAACAATAAATGTAATTTTCAAAATCAAGTCTGTACCCAAGAGCAGAACATCAAAATATGAGAGGCAGAGCTTGACACAGCTAAATTTGTCGTAGTGGGAGACTCCAAGTGCCTTCCTCAGTAAGTGGTAACTCAAGCATGCAGAACAGAACATGGTGAGCCTGGATATCACTGACCTTCACATGACCAAGTTGACATTTACAGAAAGTTTGAACAGTGGCCAAACACATATTCATGTTCACACGGAACATTCTTTAACACAGGCCACATTCCAGCTCATAAAATCCACCCTAGCAAAGAAAGCACAGGAAATCTGTTCTCCAGGCCAATGGAACTAAGCTAGACGGCAGAAGGAGAGCTGGAACTCCCCAGATATTTGGGGATTCAGCAACGTGTTCCCAAATAACAAATGACTCGGGAAACTAAATAAAAATGAAAATGATCAGAACCCTGATTTGTAGGACTAGGACTCCACAAAGCAGTGCGTGGGGTGTTTACAGCACTGGATGCATGTATTAGAGAAGAATTGGCCAAATGAATGATGTAAGCTTCTACTTAAGGGAAGTGGAGAAAGAACACTTAAAACCTAAATCAAATAGAAGAAAAGGAAGGAAAAGTACTTAGAACAGGAATAGATAAAATTAAGACAAAAACAAGACGGGAAAAATATTTTAAAACCTAGATGCTTGGGGGCTTGGGAGGTGGCTTGGGAGATAAAGCACTTCCTGTACCAGCCTAGTGACCTGAGTTTGATACCTGGAACCCACATAAAGGTGGAAGGAGAGAGCTGACTCCACAGTGCTGTTTTCTAATTTCCACATGTGCAGTGTGGCAAGAGCACCACCCTATCCCCGCCCCGACACACAGTGTACACATGATAATAATAAACCCTAAATGCTGCTTCTTCAAAAAGATCGATAAAATTGGTATGTTACAAACTCACAGCCCAATTACCTTCTTAGATATTGACTCAAATGGTTCTAAAACTAATGTCTGCAGAAAAACCTGCGTAGGAATGTGTCAGCCTTGTTCATCATTGCCCTAAATTGGAAGCAACCAATATAGGCTTTAATAAGGAAATGAGAAAGTCATTGTGGTGTATCTATATAATGCCGTCGTATTCAATGAAAAAAAGAAATAAAGTGCCAAGCCACGTGACACGATAGATCATGAATGCCGATTGCTAGGAAGCCAATCTGAGAATGGAGTCTTACTATAAGACATTGTAGGAAATTGCCAAAGGTCAGAGGGGAAAAAAGTGAGTGTGTGAAGCACAGATTTTTAAAAATAAAAATTTTAATTTATTTTTTCAAACTTTCATACATTTGTGCAATGTATTTTGATCCTCGCCATTCACTCCTGTCTCCTCCAACTCTGACAGGGGCCCCATCTTGTCTTCCCCACAATTTAATATTCTATTTCGCTATTTTTTTGTTACTCGTTACAGTTAGTGCTGTCTACATGGGCGTAGGTATGGAGCCATCCACTGAGATAAGGGAACACAAGTTACTAGCAATCCCGTCCCCAAAGGAGAATAACAGCTTCCAGGAGCCGCACAGCCAGAGTGGGACCTGGGAACTTCCTCCATCTGTGCTGGCCCATTGACTGGCTTATCTTGCACAGGCAACCACAGCTAGGGAGAGCTGGTGAGTGCAATGGCCGTGTCCTGTCCAGAAGTCAGCACTTTTCAGCTTTCTTCCTCATCATCAGCTCCTACATTCTTTCTACTTCCTTTCCTTCGGTGGGGATTTTTTTGAGGGGCAGGGGTGTGAGGGTGAAAGTATTCTGTGTGCCCCTATGATGACGAGCAATGATATTCTGTGCTTGTCAAAACCCAAAGGGTGTGAACAGTGAATGAACTTAATGTGTGTAAGTGAAAAAAACAATTACTAAGAGGTTAGGGGCTCTCAGGCTAGAATGCAATTTGAAAACAAAGAATGTATGTTTTATAAATGTCGTATGAGCTCACTGATCAAAGTTGGATAAAGGGAGTGACCCAGGCAACCTTACCAGTGAGGAAAGCAGTGTTTAAAGCTGAAGGCAAACGAATCTGCATATTAAGGCTGTGTTGTAGAGGCTCTTCCCGTGTGATAGTGCGTGAGCAGCTCTGATATCAGTGGTACTATGGATACTAGAGGAAGACTGCTAACTGGTGGTAACCAGTGGGTGCTGTTAGAGTCGTTCACACGCAAACCGGAGGAGGAGACGGAATGACCTACGTGGTAATCCATCAAAGTAGAGATACCAGTGTGATTTGTGTTCAGCAGAGGCATGAGTGCGTTGGGCAGTATTTACAGATGTATGTAAATGTGCTGGTGTATCTGCATATTCATTCCCCTGCTCAGTCACACGAGGAAGCCTAAAAGCAAGAAACTACAGTAGCAGTAGACACCCCAATTGTGGTTTCCAATACCATCTCCACTAAAAGGAACCAGGGCTTCTTGAAGGAGTTGTTCTTTGTAAGACTGGGCAGAAAGCATGCAAGAAAAATGTGGGGCACCTTGTGCTGAAAAGTAAATACTTAACACACAGAAAGTTCACCTGATACACAGGAACTGAGGAGGCAAGTCTAACTGTATAGCTCAGTGGCCAGTCAGTTCAGTCCCTAGTACTGAAAAAATTGAAGAAGGAAGAGAGGAAGAAGAGGAGGAAGGGTAGCAGGGGAGGACAAGGACGAGGAGAAGACTACAGGAGGCAACTGTGAAATATCTCCAAGTCTACATTCATGTAAGTAAATGATTGTAAATGTAAAAATGGAGACATAAGTCTTCTACCTAAAGCATTTCAACTTTATGCTGTTAACTCCTGAAGGAGTTTGATTGTAACCCCTCCCCACCCCTTAAGGGTGGAGTTCACACAGTCGCTTTTCAACCAGAACTGTATGGAGAGTGGGAAAGAGATGAAGTTGACAGTGGAGACACCAGGCGGGCACCGCCTCTGCCCCGTGCGGAAGTCAGTGTCAGTGGTAGTGAGTCCGCCAACAGTGTGTTCTTTGCTATGGTGTGCTAAAAATGGCACCTTCCCCAAACCCATGACCCCAGACTTAAGTGTGTGAAAAGTGTCACACAGAACCCAGGTGAGAGGCATAGTGTAGTATACCTGACCAGTACTTTCACAGCTGTCACAGCTAGAGGAATCTGTGGAGAAGTGACAAACACAGTATCCTGGATGGGAGTAGGTGTTGAGTAAAACGAAGAAAGTGTAAAGCTGGACATCCGTTTAATAATAATATACCAGCGTTGGTTCCTCCAAGCAGTTAGCAATGCAGGATGGTAATAATCAGAGAGACTGGGTGTCCGGTGTATGCAGACTAATTGTTCTGTAAGTCTGCCCTCTTAAAAGTAGAGGTTTGTTTAAAAAGAAATGTTTCATTTGAATTCATTTCTTAAAGCCGGGTTTTTATTCTCAGCCACCCGATCAGTTTTATGCCTGGGGTTAGGCTGAAATGCAAAATTGCTTTCTTCCTCACTAGCCGGTTAAAGTGGGAAGTGCTGTAGTTTGGCTTCTCCTGGTAGCTGTAGCTGACCATCCAGCCATCCACACCAGAGTTACTTCCTGAGTTTCTCCTATGCACCGTGCTCTGGGGACCATGTCCTCCCAAACATGCTTACAGTATATCAGAGAGAAACACAAGGAAATGAGTGTGTGACCACTGTTGCTGCCGTAGTAGATCTCTGCTGTCTCCTTCCAGATGCGGTATGGAGAGAAGCCTGTATGGCGCTCGTGCCTGTAATCCCAGTACTTGAGAGCTAGAGACCAACCTTAACTAGAAGAGTGAATTCTAGGCCAGTTTGGGCTATATACAAGACACCTTTTTTTTTCCCTTCACAGATTTATTTATTTTTATTTTATGGGATGTGTGCATGTGCACCATGTACATGCCTGGTACCCAGAGAGGCCAGAAGAGATTGTTGGATTCCCTGGAACTGGAGTTACAGACCATTGTGAGCCTCCTGATGTAGGTGTGGGGAACCAAATCCAGGTCCTCTGCGAGAGCAGTCAGGGCTGTTAATCATTGAGCCATCTCTCTAGCCCGCCATCTGCAGTCAGGAGGGGAGAGAAAGGAAGGGGAGGGAAGAAGGGTGGGTCACTCTCCTTCCTTACCGCATGGTGGTGCACACCGTTAATCCAAGCACTCAGAAAGCAGAGGCAGGCAGATTTCTGAAATTAAGGCCAGCCTGTACTACATAGTTCCAAACCATCTGGGGCTACAGGGAGATCCAGTCCCAAAAAAACCACTAACCAAAACAAAACAAACTAAGTGACGACACCTCCTTTAAAGGTGTTCAAATGTGGCCTTGATTCTTAATCTTAATAATTTTATATTTTAAGATGTTTAAAATAATTTAGATGTAAAAAGGTGATGCTACATACCTAGAGAACACCTCTTGATCTCCTTGTGGCCTGCTTCTGTCTACTCAAGGGTTTTAGTTCCTTCTCTCTGGTAGTCATCTTTCTATGCCGAGTGAGGACCAGGCATCAGCTCTCAGGTCCCGTCATTCCTTCATTATTAATGGACTTTGCCTGAGGACAACCCTGAGGCCTTTGCAGTTTTGCTTCCTTGATTATAAAGTTCTTTCCCAGATTTTCCTCATTTAGCCTCTGAATTTCCAGGATCGGTGATGCTGGCTCTTTTAAATACAGTTGCCCTTCCTCACCATCATCACTCTCTGTCATTACTTTGGACCAGTTTTTCTGCCATTCAGTCTCCACTTGACATCGACCCTATTTGTTCATTGTCTTTCTCTTTGAGAGCATCTCTTCCCAAAGGCAAGATTCTTTTCATTTGTTAGTCTGTTCCAAGCATCATGAGCAGAGTTTGGCACATAATAAACACCCAGCAAATGTTGTTGATGAATATATATTTGCCAGACATGTCTTACAGTTGGGTTATAGATTCGAAGAAAGGAAAGTACCTACTGACCCACTGCAATGTACAGCTCCCGTGGTAGTTATGGTCTGTTTTTATTAGCTATCTTCCCATTGCTGTGGCCAAACACAGCCGTTTCATAGAGGAATCCATCATGGTAAGCAAGACATGGTGATACCTTCTCAATGGTGGCAGAAATGTATGGCTGGGATTCTTTACTTTCTCATATTTTGGTAAAACAGGAAGCAGGGAGCAGACAGGAAGCAGACCCAGGACAAAGATCTCAAGGTCTGCTCCCATTAAAACTGTAACATTTCTTCCCCTAACCCCACAGGCCCATGGCCATCTCCATGAAAAATGCATTTGTCCAACTTGAAAAGTTCACCATAACTCCAGTTCTGAAGGATCCGACCGCTTCTTTGGACCTCCACAGGCACTGCACAATGCAGGTGCATGCAGACAAAATATTCATACACATAAAATAAAAGGAACACATTTTAAAAAATAAAATGATATACTCCAGAGAAGGAAGCTGTTAAAAAGATTTGCAAAACGTGAAAGAGCACAGAGGCTTTCCTGAAAATCCTGACCCTGTTGGAAGACATAGTGTTTCATTAATGAACACACGCAGCAGACATCAGCTCCCATTCTTGGGTTGTCAAAACTGTACTCTGTGTTTCCAGTCAACTAAGAGAAAATGAGGGGCAAACAAACAGACATTCCACAGCCTTGTGGGAAACTCTCCTGAGAGATGATAGTAAGCATGACGCATAAAATTGTCTTTATTCATCTCAGTTATGATTAGATAAAGCAACTTGATTTTAAGTGGTGGTATGAGGCTTAGAGGCATGAGTGCCAGAGGTCGGTGGAATCCGTTGAGTCACTGACTTATCTGGTAGTATAGAAAGACACAGAATTTTTATCATAATTTTTATTAAATTTGTCCTTTGACAGTTTCACATGTGCATATAATGCATTCTGCTTAGTCCCACATACACCCCTTCCCCTGCCACCTGTCTTCTTTGTGCCCTGCCCTTGTCAACCCCCCAACACACACACACATGTACACATACACACACACACACACATCCCTCTCTTACATGTCTCCTTGTTTTGTTATGTGACCCACTGAGCTTAACCAGGGCTCTATGTATGACTATGGGTGTAGAACTGTCCATTGGAGCCTGGGAGTCACCCAGGGGAACTCAACTGAAGACATTGGCTGACTGCCCCTTCCCCAGAATCTACCTGTAGCCAGTAGTTCAGAAGGGAGGGTAGGTCCCTGTAAGCCTCTCCCTGATCCAAGATTGACTGAGAGATCCAGTCTGGTGCAGGCCCAGTGGAGGCTGCCTCTGCTGCTGTGGGCTCATGCCTGCCATGACCCTGTCAGAACCCCCAAAATGGCATTTCCCAGTATTGCCCTATATTCTGAATTATATATATATATATATATATATATATATGTGTGTGTGTGTGTGTGTGTGTGTGTGTGTGTGCGCGTGTGTGTGTATGTGTATATATATATATATAAACAATTATTTTAAAGGTATATTTTCATTTTAGCTTTTCAAATAATTAACGAAAAGTAAAATGTTCTTAGGGGAAAAGTTGTGCACTGCTCATGTCTTTCACTGACTGAAGTGTAAAAAGCAAGTTTTTAATTAACACGGGAGTTTTTCTCCTGTTGTAGGATCAGATTTTATCAAGACTTCTACTGGAAAAGAAGCAGTAAATGCCACCTTCCCGGTCGCAATTGTAATGCTTCGGGCCATCAGAGATTTCTTCTGGAAAACTGGAAACAAGGTTTGTTATTGCCAGCACATCTTTCTTTAGACTAAAGGTAATGCTATTTATAACTACTTATAATACTGTCACAGCCAACCATGATAACCGTCTTCCTATGCAGAAAGTGTAAATGAGTTACCTTTATTAAGATAAATGTTTAATTTACCTTTCATTATAAAGGAACACCTTAGTGGGGGGAAAATGTGTGATTAACAGAGTGGGTGTAAGTGTGGGAGCGCGTGAGTGTGATCAAGATGTAAACTCACTTTGTGTCCTTTTATTAACCGAAGACAATTTTATCACTGACAAGAGATTCCTAAATGGGTTCTTTAACGAACTAATTCTGCTGCGACACAGAGGCTTTCTGGCAAGGCGTTGGCCAGCGAAAACAGGTTAATGCAGAAATTAAACTTCCTTGAGGAATGGAAAGAATTGCAGAGTAACATTTATTGAATGATAAGCTGTGGTGGCGATATGAAAAGTAGGCAATATAATGGGAAATAATCTTTTCCTGTCATTATTGAAGGACACACATAAATTGGTTTTTCTGTTGGGAAACCCCCGGTCCAGAAAAACTTATTACTTTTAATAATATGAGGTGAAGAGAAAATTCTCGAGGAGATGAACTTATTAAACAAAATAATGAAATGCTGTGAAACAGCAGGGAAAAGGTAGCTCTGCGTTATATAGCTCTTGAATTAAATATCCATTTTTGCGTTTTATGGCAGTTGGACGTGCTCTTTGGAAGACCGTTAAGCTGAGGAGGGATATGCTAGCTTTTGTCAGCTTTTCGAAAAATAATACATAGTTTTGAAACATGTGAAGTTAAAAGGAAAAATGTGTGTGGAGGTGTTTCTTTAAAAAGTGAGTTTGGATTTTTCTTTTTACCTCAAGTTGCTTGTCTAGCTGCAAATTACCTGAGGATTTTTTGGCATGATTGGAAAGGTAGTTTTGTGTGTTTTGCTGGGAAGAGGTTGTGTTTAATGAGACTTTCCTTTTGAGGCAGTATCTTTTAAAACCCAGTCTCTTGATTTCTGCCACCTAGAACCTCCCAAAAAACCTTCAGTCCTTTGCCTGGTGAATGGGATGACTTTAGATGACCATAGCTTCAATTTATTTTGGAATTGGAGATTTATATGAAATGTGCTGCTTAGAGATGAAATAATCTCCTTCTAGAATTTTCCCTGCAAAACCTCAGGTCATTCGGCACAAATGGGAGAATATCTATTGCAACTTGCAGATGACAGCTGCTACAATTTATATAACTTCTACTTGGTGGTCATTCCACACCAATTTAATAAGCCTTTAAAATTTTTTTACATTACTTTTATGTGTATGAGTATTTTGCCTGCATGTAAGTGCACTTGTGTCATGCAGTGCCCTTGGAGGCCAGAAGAGGGTGTCTGATCCCCAGAAACTGGAGTTAAGACAGTTGTTAGCCACCAAGTGGACTGTGGAAACTGAACCTGGGTTCTCTGCAGGAGCAGCCAGTGCTCTTAACTCCTGAGCCATTTCTCCAGCCCATCAATAAGTATTTTAAAGAATTTTTTTTTTTTAAAAGAGAAAAGCTAGAAAATGAGAAATATACCTCTTTCCTTGTGTTGGAACTACTGTCATTCATTAGAACCATGGCCTCATTCCTAAGTGGGTTCTTTAAAGACCTAATTCTGCTACCACAAAGAGGCTTTCTGGCAAGGCCTTGTAGGCCAGCTTGCTCTCAGAGAGTCCCTTGGCATCCGTGTTTCATGAGCTCCATTGTTAGGGATAAGCACACCATTGGGAACTGAAAAAACACCAACTGCATTATCCTGTGCTAATGTTAGTGGGGTAAACATGAACAAGTCCCTTCTCAGAAGAGCTCTTAGGCAGCAAGAGAAGAATCTCAGTCTTAAGTGCTCAGTGGTCCAGACCAGATTTCAGGACATTCTGCTATTTTTATTTCCTTTCCTTCTGATTGTATTGATTCTTTCCCCATTCATAAACAAAGCCCCACTTCGTTTTAAGCAAAGAACAACTTCAAGTGAAATCTTATTTACTTAATCACATTTGATTTCCAACAAGGAAGACCTATGGATGTCTGCATACATATGCATCTGAAAACAAGGTGCAGCCTTTAAGCTGACATACACTGAGCTATAGGGAAAGTCTGTGAACCATGTGGCCTGACTGGCAGGAAGTGCCTCTGGTTAATGTGATCCTCATGTCTGCTGGCCAGTTTCATTGCATTTACTTCTTTTTGCCACTTCTCTACAAATAAGGGAGAAGTACTGTACTCCTGCTGGGCTAACTATGGGATGCATTGAGGAGTCCTCTTAGAGGTTCATGAGGACTGTTCATGGCCTCCCATGTAAGAACTCAGTAGAAAGGCATGTGGTGGTGGGGCGTCCCCAAGGCAAGGAGGCGGGATTGGTAGGACTTGGCTGTTCAGTGGCTCTGAGATGCCTCGGGGACAGTGGAGGTCAGGTGCACACTGAAGTTTCCATTTGGTAACAGGACCATTGGTTTGCTGTCTCTTTTCTCTGCTCTGTTAGCAGTCACCTCCTGCTGGTGAGCTCTATCTAAAAACACTCTGAGCAGTAACACAGGAGGTTGGTCAGTGCTTGAGCTGCAGTTTGGCTTGGCAGCTTTGATGTGGAGATTGCTCTTCTGGGTGTTTTAAGTTCCTGGACAAGCACATCTAGGTGACCTATTACTGTACGGGGAACCTGTATTTCTCCACCTAACAGATATGGGACATCATTTATAAACATTACGTACTGGCTGAACTGGGCTGTTTGGTGGTCATCCCTGGAAGCGTCTGCATTCTGGAGAGACCGCTCACAGTGTTTTTCTCCAGGTCTTGCGTTGTTGATCTGTCTGCTTTATAGAGCTCTGTGTGCCTACAGCCTCAGGAGAGATACCCGACAATTAAGGTCCTGAAAGCAGCTGCCTTCCTTGCGGGTAGCTGCCAGTTTGGTTACGGTGACACGTGGCCGCACTGATTGTGTCTTCCACCACGTGCTTTGAACCTCGAGGGGAAGGCCGGAGGGTGATTCCACAGGCTCTTGTGTAGCAGTATAGAATGGATGGACTGGGGTACTAGGTTTTCCTGTGTTTTGACACTTTTCTTGGCTTCTCCATGTTTGCAGATACAGCCTAGGGAGTGGATGTTTATGACATGAGATGCTAATAAGGGTGGAGTTGTCCTCACTCGTGTCCTCTCAGAAGCAGTGACCCAGTTCCCATTAATCATGGAAGAGTTATATGTAGTGTGATGGGGTAAGACTCCATCCATAAAGCTATACAGACTAAGAATGGAAGTGACACTCAAGGCTCTTTACAACCTATGACAGTAGCTGCTCCTCTCTCCTTCCTTTCAGGTAGGCTTTAAGCCTGCAGGAGGCATCCGCACCGCCAAGGACTCCCTTGCTTGGCTCTCTCTGATAAAAGAGGAGCTGGGGGACGAGTGGCTGACGCCAGAACTCTTCCGGATAGGAGCCAGCTCTCTGCTTTCAGACATCGAGAGGCAGGTGAGTGATAAGCCAGTGTCCCCAGAAGGAATCAGGAAGGGATTCTGAGAGCTAGAGGTAGAAACTCGGTTGATTTATCTCATCCTCTAAACCTCCACTTTCTTCCAAGCAGACCTCCCCCCACAGTGGGTTGGGTGGAAATTCTGCCAAGAGACATACTACTGAGATACTAGCCTTTATTATTACTACGCTGTGCCGTAAGTACTAGTTGATATGTGTGATCATATAATAATTGCTAATACCGAAACTCTGATTTTCTTCACAGATTTACCATCATGTGACTGGACGATACGCCGCGTATCATGATCTTCCCATGTCTTAAATCAGCAACCAGACCAGAAAAGTTCTGTGCAACTTTGCATAATTGTCATGGTATATAATTTAAGAATAGGTAACTGACTTTTCCCCCTAAAATTTCCAGTGAACTTAAAAAATAAAGGAAACAAACCAAACAAATGCATATGTGGAACTCTAATCAGGCACATCTGAAATGGTCTTAATTACCAGAAGATCTATGCACACTACTCTTGTGAAGGATTTCTCTGAATAAAATGTTAATGATAGCTTGAACTGCATCAAACCCTAAGGGGGATAAAGTAGAATTGCCTAAGAGCTGTGCTCTAGGGCTGGCGAGATGGTTTAGCAGATCAAGGTGCTTGCTGCCAAACTGGACAGCCTCATTTCAGTCCCCAGGAAGGAGAAAACTGACTTCTGAAATTTGTCCTCTGACCTCCACATGCAAACTAAATGAATAAGATGTAATTAAAAAAAATAATTTTTTAAAACAATCTGGCAGCATGTGTCAGTTGCTGTTGCACATTGGGAGCCCTGCCCTGGGCATCCATCCTAAATTTCTGCCATGGAGGTACTTGATTATTAATTGTTTTGATAATGAGATTTCTAATGTTGTTATATAAAATTGAATGTCATTGAATTTTTTAATTATAAATGTCCCTTATTAATTTTACTAATTTAGGGAGGGGGTGTGGAGATAGGGTCTGTCATAGAGGCTGGCCCTAGACTGGTCTGGAACTTGAAATTTTCCTGCCTCAGCCTCCAGAATACTGGCATTGGTGGTCTGTACCACCATGCCTAACCTAGTTGTTAATTTTTTTTAAATTACTTTAAATGATAACAATATATACTGAAGAGTTGTCCATTGAACATATCCATTATGTAATCAGGGACTTCTGTAACCTATCTAGTTAATTCCTTGGTGATATATCTCAGATAAAGTACCTTGGGACCTGAGTGATAAATACACCCTATGCATATATTCAGAAATTCAAGGTTTTCCAGTGTATATGAGAAGACAATAAATATTAACAGCACTTAGTATGTGCTAAGATCTTACATCAATTTATTTCATCCTTATTTAATCCTTGTGATACTAAGTTACTCAGAGTGGAGGTGTTTAAATTCTTACAGAGGTAGATACTGTGTTATCACCCTTGTCTCTGCTAAAGGGACCAAGGACCGGAATTTAAGCAACCTGCCAAAAGTTGCTGGAAATTAGCAGAGTCAGAAGTCTAGGTTGGAGGCTTTTGTCATCTCTCTTTGGTGCCCACCAGAACTAGATAATAAGGCCCCATTGTTGAACATACAGCGTACCTTCAATGCCAGGTACAGAGAAATCAAGTTGTATATGAGCCAGATGAAGCTTCCTCCCTTGCTAGTGAGATTTCATAGTTCTCTAAGGTGCTGTGCAAGCTCCTGGGGACAAAAAGACATCAATGATCTCATCAGGTGATGAATCTGACAGTCTACAAGGCCAGCCTGCCAGACAAGATGTACACACTTGTACAGTAATGGCACAGCTGTTAAGAAGGTGACCATCTCTTCTCAGACTAGATTTGATGCCTGATCCACAGGGGGGAATCCATGTCTGGTACTATAAACCTGTTCAAAAAACCTTATCAGGGGAGATCTTAGGCCTTAAGGAGAAACTGAACACTATTTTTTGTCATATTGACATAGGGCCAAGCAGCCTTCCAAATATTTACATTTATGCCCAGAGACAAGCACTGCTCTCAGCCCTGATTAGAGGGTCCTGTCTTTTTAGTGATCATGATTACAGAGACCAATGAGTTCACAGGGTGCTGAGAACAGTGATGATGTATGCCCAGCCCTAAACAAGACATCTCCAGCAGCCCCTCTAAGCTCAGAAAACACTGCAGAAGAGAGGGGTAGAAAGAACGAGGGCTGGAGGATAGGAAGAAGGGCTGAGAAATGTTACTTCCTGGGCAAGACAGAGCCATTGAAATTCCAAAGTCACAGCAGCTGTGGACACCTGCATTGGTTCTGCACAGGGATGGGCCACTAAGCAGCTGGGTGGAGGAGGGGCTCAGGGGCCATACCTCTCACTGCCACACTATTTGCTGTTGATAGATTCTGGGAGAAGAGTCATTACCTGCAGGTGTGTACCCAGAGGTGTACCCACCGGGCTCCAGTGGAGAGTTCCAGTCCAGTGCTCACACAGATGGTTCCGGTAAAACGAAATGGGTCACAAAAACCAAACCAAAAGTCATAAATCTGAGAAAGAGACTGGTAGTGTAGGGACAAAGCAGAGGCCATTTCCACTCAGACCTCTTAAGTTTTAATCGCCTCGCCCCACTCTGCTACAATTCCGGTGTTCAAGACCCCCGCAGGTGGCAAGGTCTGAATTGTCTAATACAAATAATCCCTGTGGGAGAGACAGGTTCCGGACAACCAATTCCAAGGTTGGACCAGCCTGCAGAGCCGCATGCAGCTACTGAACTTATAAAAGATGGCTGCAAACTTGGGCGGAATGGCAGTTCCCCCATCTGGCTTTAGGGACTGCAGCCCAGCTAGCCGCTAGATTTGCTGTTTGCCAAATTATATAAATATATATTCCTTTTTGCATCATAGTGGAGTTGTGGGGTGACAGTAGCAGTGGGTGGGGCTGTTGCTAGTGATAAAAGGGAAGGAGGGAGAGCAATCTGAATACATTATAGGATTGGAGAAATGGCTCAGTGGGTAAGAGCACTAGCTGGTCTTGGAAAGGACATAGATTCTGTTCCCAGCACCCACGTGGTGGCTAACAACCAACTGTCTGTATCTCCAGTTATAGGGGAATTTGGCTCCCTCTTCTGGCCTCCATGGGCACTGCATGACATGGGTGTACCAACATACATGTGTGCAAAGCACTCATACACATAAACTAAAATTTAAAAAAATCACAAAACAGCGCACCGCACAACCCACAGGCAGCTGGAGAGCATTGGAGAGCGTCCTTTCTAGGTGGCTCAGACAGTCTGAGCCACTTCAGGCAGCTCAGCTGATCTCTGCCTCGTTCCTGCTTCTTGGCTGGTCTGAGATGGGCATCTCTGAACAGTTCTTAGGGCTTATGTATACTTGGGGAGGGAGGGGCCTAGTGAACCTGATCAGTTTCAGGGACCTCCCGAGCTTAAATTGATTCCCAGCAGGATGGACTTTCACCTCCCCCCAACATGTCCTGTTTCTTAACCTTTCTTTAGCCCATCCTTTGTTTAATGTTTTAAGTTTAGGGCATCCTGTTGTTTCTGTCCTTTGGACATTCTACTGTTTACTTGGTTTCCCTCCAAGATGAAAGGTTTATCTCAGAGGAACTTGCTATGCAAATGCTTGCCTTTCACATACAGATTTGATCCATAGAACCCACGTGTTTTAAAGGGGAAGGGGGCTGAGGAGATTGTTCTGTGGTTAAGAATATTTGCTGCTCTTGCAGAGGACCTGGATTTAGTTCCCAGGACCCACATAATGGCTCACAACCATCTGTAAGTTCAGTTCCAGGGGATTCGATACCTTTTTCCAGCACATGAAGACATGCAGGCAAACATTCCTACATATAAAATAAGAATAAATTGAAACACCTTTAAAAAAAAACTGCATACAGTGACACATACCTGTCATCTGAGGCGTACTGGGGATGGGGCAGGCAGAGATGGGTGGTTCACTGGGTGCATTAGCTAGTCAGTTTGGCCTGTTTGGTCAGTTACATTCACTTGTCTCAAAAAAAATAATAATGTGACAAATGACACCAAGGCTGAATTCTGGCTTTGCACACACACACAATAAATCCAACTTTAGGGAGGTGGCCCAGATTAAGAGATGGGCTGCTTGTGAGGGGCCTTGGACTTAATACCCAGGACTACAAAATAAGAAAAATAAGCCAGGTGTGAGGCTTGCTGCTGAGACTGCCATCGTCCTTGTGGGCCACTGTCGCACAGCTAGGCGCACGTGAACAGAGCTGGGAGATGTAAGGGGTTCGTACTCCCCTGGCTCCTTCACTCCGAGGCTCTCTTCCTCCTCCAGCCCTTTGGCTTGCTAGCATGCTGCCACAGTTTGGAACCTAGTGTTGCAAATAGTGATTTTCATCAAGAGCCTTCCTTTCTTTCCTCAGTAACTCTCCCATTACTTATCTGCAAAATCACTAGGCTCAGACCCCGATGTTAGTTATCTTTTCATGTGCTGGGGTTTAACCCAGCCCCAGCCTCCCTCTAGCTTTGGGACCGTGGTCCAGTCTGTTCACATCTTCCACCTTGTGTTTCTTCCTCTGTGAAGCAAAGGGGTGAGGGAGGTTTATATGGAGGAGCATTCTGACCGACGAACACATCACCCCAAGGATAATTAGAACAAGTCCAAGAAAATGTTTTATGGCTAGAAAGAGAAAACACTTTGTACCGCTCTAAATTAGAATTTGCCTCTCGGGAGTCAATTAAACAATTCCCTCAAAGCACCTCTCTAACTGTAAAGGAAATAACGAAAGTAAGAACAGAAAAGAGATCCCGCTCTCCCCAGCCCCTTAGCAGAATGCTGACTCTTGGCTTGAGTCTGCTCTGAATGCCGAATCCAGCTTCATAATGTGTTGGCCCAGGTGCTCGCCAGTGCTCTGGCCAGTCACCTTTGGAGAAGAAGCATTACAGAAAAATAATTATATCCTATCACCTTCACAGCTATTCTAATTTCACTGGGGTTTCAGTTTTCCTCCCATTAAACCCAGCTGGTCATTTTAGTTGGTCAAGTGAGCAGACATCATCATCTTCAATTTTAATTTACACGAGGCATCCACTGAAATTGACCTCTGTGAACAATTATAGATGTGCATAGGAAATGAAGACCAGTGAGTCCTCAAACCTATTAGAAGCTGATGAGCATGGCCTGATCCAAAGGTAAATAATGTTCTATTTTGAGAGACAGTTTATTCTAAGGACTGCAGTGCTCTTGGTGAGTCATGCCTGCCCCTTCTTACTTGGCTCTTGAAATTACATGCTACCAAGATGACTTTAATGGGAGGATCCTAGTTGATGTGTTTGCTATTAAAACACGAGGAAGAGGTCATTTCCGAGGTGACTGTGATTTTCTACAAGCAGATTTCTGTAGTTCAAAACACTGGGGACAGATACTTTACAGTCAGAAAATGAATTTTGAGTTCTGTGTTTAAAGATTCTGAGCTAGGGGCTAGAGAGATGGCTCAACAGTTAAGAGCACTGGTTTCTCTTGCACAGGACCCAGGTTCAGTTCCTAACACCCACATGGGAACGAACAACTGTTGGTTATTCCAGTTTCAGGGAATCGGAAAATCTCTTCTAATTTCCTTAGGTATTGCATGACCTAGGCACAGGTACACACATGCAGGCAATACTCTCATACGCATAAAATAAAAATAGAGGCAACCGTCCCTCTCCCACCAAAAAAAACTGCTACAGTGATTCAGAAAAGCTTGTTAGTCCTTAAAGTTACTTTTGAAGCAATTATGGACTTGAAGGGACTTCAGAGAATAAGCTAGCTTAACCCTGTCATTTTTGTACGTGGGAAAGGAACCTCAGAGCAGAGAAGTCACTTCTCAGGATTGCGTTCAAAGTCAGGGCCGAAGCCAGACAGAACGTCGCCCCCTCATGAAATATTTTGGAAGACAGAGCCAGGTTTCGGAATTGAAATTTTCTTCCCTGTTGATTGACCCCGCCATACGGAATTCTGATTGTCAGTATGGTAAGTTCAGTCTGAGACAGTTGCCTGTAGGAATTTTCTAAGAGGTGTTGTGTCCGTGTGGTGGATTTAATCTGTTAAAATTTCATTCAGGTCTGGATTTTCTTTTTAAAGGTTATATTTTGTTTTAGGAAAAGAATTTTGTTTGGATTCTAATTTGTGTACATGTAAAGAAAAATAACTTACATAATGACAAAACAGTTTTATAATTATGACTTCTGTATTTCATTCTGGATCATTTTAACACTAATTAATAATAGCTCAGGAGAACTGTGCAGAATTGGGAACTGTTAACTATGACCCTAAGGTGTCCTCATGGTGATGCCTTGCACCCCGGGTCCTGAATGAGTGAACACTTTGCTATGTTGTGCATAGATAGCTCTAAAAATCAGTCCTTCGGGAAAGAAATCGAAGGACAGAAGGAAGCCGATTGTTTCTCTTCCATCAGCCTGACAGGTTTTGTCTTTTTATTTTGATACAATATAAATGGCCAAAATACAGAGATGGCAAGAAGGATTTGAGTAGATCTTTCCCTTCAAAGGCAGTAAAATCCTGTGCCTCTTTTGTCGTTAGGAACAAGTGGAAGAGGTGAAATCAGTTTCTTCTCGTACTTTCCGGGTTGAGATCAGGTGTCTAGCCTCCCAAAGGAAAGTATGTATTTAAGAACCACCACCAAGCGATCCTTTCCAGAAATGACCACAGGTAACATCTGGCTGATACATAAAATACGTAGTAAAAATAATCATTTTTAATTGCTTAAAACCTGCTCAGGAGAGAGAGCAGAGGAACGTCCATCTGGTCAGTTCTCATTTAATAGGGCAAATGAGGGTCCAAATGTTTAATACGCTATATGTGAAATACGGTGACCTTACAATGAACTAAAACTTTTAAAATCAAAAACAGGAGAAGGAATCTGTAGGGAAGATGAGCCTAAATTTGGGTTTTATAAAATAAGTCCACCCTGTGGAGGAAAACACAAGTAGTAGTCAGCTCCTTAGTTTTGTGGTATTTGTTTCTCTGGTTCAAATTCAGGAAACTTGAGCAGTAAAATGAGGTTGTAAAATACCTTATGCTGGAAGTTGACGAGGATAAGAGCTTTAAGAGTGACTATAGGTGAAAGTAATACGGATCTGGATGTGTAGCTCAGTTGGTAAAGCCCTTGCCCAGCAAGCACAAAATGCTGGGTTTCATTCCCAGTGCCACACACACTGGGCGTGGTGGCACACCTCCATAATCCTAGCACTTGGGGAGCTGGGAGGCAGGAGGATCAGATATTCAAGGCCATCCTTGGGTACATACAGCGTTTGAGATCAGCGTGGATTACATCAGACCCTGCTTAGAAAGAAAAACACCGGAAATGTTTTTATTTGAGAAGGACTGGATTTCCTTAAAAGCTAACCATCCCAGAAAAAGTACTTCTGTGTTAGATTTTAGCAAGGATGGCAAAGCCGGATTTGTTCTAGAGAGGAACTCTTTTTATGTTCTGAAGTGTGTTATTGAGAGGGACTGGGGAGATGGCTCAGCAGTTAAGAGCACTAGCTGCTCTTGCAGAGGACCCAGGTTCAGTTTTCAGCACCCACATGGTGGCTAACAAGCATCTGTAACTCCAGTTCCAGGGAATTCATCTCCCTTTTCTGGCCTCCCCAGGCATTGCGTGACACATGTGTATCTGCATATATGTAAGCAAAACACTCATCCAACATAAATGAATAATTTTAAAAAAGAAGATACATCTTGCTATTCCCATTGCCCAAATAGGTCCTTTGGTTGGAATGGCTAAGTTATCCTGTAAGAGAGTGGTTCTCAAATGTTAATATGCAATAGAATGACCAGAGTTTCATAAAATAGGGTTGGGGGGCCTGCCTGACAAGTTTGCAACTCAGGACCGTGGACATGGAGAACTCGTGTGTTTCCAGCCTCCTTGGAGATGCTGCTGTGACTTGGGAACTGCACTTGAGAACCAGCAGCCTAGGAAGCCTTGTCCTTAACTCTCAGATTCCAGAGTGAGGAATGTGACCGCAAAGTGGACAAACCCACTGGCTGCAGGGTGTTGACACGAAGCTTCAGGAGGGAAGCCTGCTCTTCCCAGCCTAGGAGAGGGAACGATGGCAATGGCAATCCCTTAATCCTCTCACAGTAGGCAATGAACTTGATTCCACTTTGGGCTTTAAAAGCAAGCACTGGAGCCTAGAATAAACACTTTAGACATGTTTAGAATCATTATCCTTGAAATCTCCAAAGGATTTCAGCAAGCCAACACAGTAAGATTCAGCTACATTTGATATCACCAATTTGGACCGACTTAACTTTTGATGATTCAAGTGTGGTTACATACTTAACGCTGAGCCCTACTTTAACAGACTCCGTTCTTTAGCATACATTTGGAGTAGATGGCGCACTCCAGGGAAAGACATGTTTCACAGATAGTTGCTCTTAGTTTGAAGGTTCTGTGCAGAGAACCTCTAGAGCTTATGGAAATATCAGTTCCTTGGTATTTTCAACACTCAGTGTTTTCAGTTTGCCTTTTACTTTTTAAAGTGTGTGTTCTGCAGGTACTGTGCAAAGTCATGCGTGGTTCCTAGTTCCAAACATAGTATTATAACCTAGGATAAGCAGAGAAGATGCTTATTTTTAAAATTTGTTGAGTATTGTAGTATTGTACCGGATTTTCAGGAAGGACAGATAGCTGGCAACCCTCAGAACTACAGTAGTGAGAACTCACTGATATTGCATTTCAGCCCCAGATATCAGAGCCTCTGCCTTTGCAACCCCTGAAAGCCGGATGGGTCACCGTGGCTTAATTAAGAGGGCTTCCTCATATTGCCCTGTTGAGTATCAGGTTCCTAGAAAATCAGTCAGATTGTTAGGGATTCAGTTACTTCCTGCATCCTAGCTTTCCAGGACAGCTGGAAAGTTCATCGTGGCTGCCTTCTTGGGGACGGAGCACATCCTATGGAAAAAAATGTTGGTTGTCAACTACTTCTGTCCAGTGGAACTTGACAGAAGGCTTATGCCTTGGGTAGTAAAGGATTCAGTGTCCTTTAACTGAGTTTGTATTTTCAGTGTCTCTAAAGCTGAACTCTGTAAAGCTGCCCTTCATCTCTTGGTCTCATGCAATAGGTCCAGAGAAGTCTCATGGAGTCTTATTAATTCATTTGTTTGTTTGTTTATCTATTTGGTTAGTTGGTTGGTTTTTTTTGAGACAGGATCTCACTATGGTGCACTTGGCTGTCTTGGAGCTCACCATGTAAACCAGGCTAGCCTTTAACTGACAGAGATCCATCTGCTTCAGCCTCCCAAATGTTGGGATTAAAGGCCCTGAAGTCCTTTATAAAGGGACTTTTACCAATGATGTTTAAACTTCTGTTTCTTTAGATTGATAACTATTGACTTCCGAGAATAACGGGTTTTTCTTTTATAGTTTCCCCGTACCTTCCTCCTAAACTGATCTGATGCTTGGCGATTATGTAATTGTTCTGTTATTTATGTTCCTTAGACCGTGCAGTGGACTTGCAGCTCTATTGCATATCTCCCAAATTGTTAGGTTAATGTCATGAGGTTGTGACCAGGCAGGAGAGGCACTCCACAAAGCCTTCATTGGTGTCGGGACAGAGCAGCCCGCAGCAAAATGGAGTTGGCAATGGACTTATAAAGGGCCTTTGGCGGGAAAAACTTTTCAGGTGGGAGACTTTGCAGGCAGGGGCTACTGCAGGACAGGAGGGAAGAGGGACGCGGTCTGGGAAGGGAACAGTGTCCCTTGTGCCGTATTGTGCAGTTGTCTGGCCTGGTGTAGATGGCAGGCTTCCTGATGTTTTCGCAACTTGGGCTCTGTCTGGGGGCTTTAGATAGCTTTTTACCGCGCCCTAACACGTTACTAATGTCTTTATGCTCTACCAGATAAAACCTGTACAGTCAGCCATCATCCTGTCCTCTTATTTATCTGCTTTAATTTCATGTGTGTACTTATACATGCAGTTGCCTAAGGAAGCCAGAAAAGAACATTTGACCCTTTGAAATTGGAGTTACAAGCAGGTATGAGCCACCAAACATGGGTGCTAGGAAAAGAGCTCTGGTCCTCTGCAAGAGCAGCACTGGCTCTTAATCACTGAGCCATTTCTCCAGTCCCATCATTAAAGCTTTCAGAAAGTCCTTGATTATGTGTGTGGGGAAGTGTGTAGGGTGTGTGTGTATGGAGGTCCGAGGACAACTTTGGAAAGTCAGTTCTCTCCCTCTACTGTAAATTCTGGGGTTTGAACTCGGTTCGTCAGGCTTATGCAGCAAGTGCTTTTACACGTTGAAGCACCTCAGTGGCCCCACAGAGCTATTACGATTGAAATTCTGTTCTGAGCCCATAATCTTAGCTTTGTTTTTCCTAAAGTTAGGCAGAATCAACGGCACTTTTGCTCTGTATTCACTGCACTAAGTTGTCTCAAGAAGGGTGTAGGGACCATATTCTCTCAGTTTTTGCAAGTTCAAAAATGTGTCTTTACACTTAATGATGTTAGGCTGTGTCCCTGAGGGTTCCATTTGTTACTCTGATGTTTTCTATTTTAAAACAACGCTATAGAGAATAATATTTGCACTTAAATTTGGCGTCTTGACATACAACAGAATTTTTTTCTCTTCATTCTACTAATCTCAGTAAACCTTGCTTCAGGGTTGGGTGTTTTGGGTCATTTTGACTGGGGTTCAGTGTGCTCTCAGATTCGTGATCTATATTTCTGAAAAATTACTTGGAAGTATTATGTAAGCACTTTGCTGTTTTATTATTGTTTTCAATCTCTTCTTTGGGATGCTAGTTATGGGATATATTCAAGTCTTTTATTTTTATGTATGTATGTCTGTGTGGGGTTATGTGCATGTGCCCAAGAAAGTGAGACGAGGGCATTGGATCCCTAGTGCTGGTGTTAGAGGTAGTCGTGAGCTGCCCAACATGGGTGCTAGGAACCAATCCTGGGTCCTCTGCAAGATCAACCCTCATTCTTAAGGACTGAGCCATCTCTCCAGGTCTTTTTTTAAATGTGACATTATTTGCTCTAGTTCTTTTGAATGCATTACAATCTCCATTCCTGTCATGATGGTCACTTCCTGTGTTTGCATTCTTCCAGTTCAATATTTGTTTCCTAGCATTTACCAACTTACCTTTCATTTCCTGGTGCTTTGCAGTGTCTTTGTTGAGTCCTTGTGCATTCGCCATGAGCGCTTGCTTTGAAGATAAGATAGTTTCATTGTGGTTTAGTTTTTAAAGTTTCTAACAATATGTTTAATTCGTAACTTTATGTGCTCTGGGAAATGACTTTTCTGGTGACCATTCTTTTTTGAAACAGGGTCTCCCTGTAGCCCCAGCTGGCCTGGAATTTGCTATGTACACCAGGTTCAGAGATCCGCCCACTTCTACCTCACAAGTGTTGGGATTAAAGTCGTGTGCCACCATGCCCAGCTCTTTTTCCTTTATTCTTTTTTAAAATATTTTTAATTATCATTTTATTTTTTTATGTGTAAAAATGTATTGCCTGCATGTATGTAGGTGCACCAGTTTTGTACAATGCTCACGGAAGTCAGAAGAGAGCATTGGATCACCAAACTGGAATTTTAGATGGTTAGCCTCCATGTGGTTGCTGGAATTCAAACCCAGGTCCTTGGCAAGAACAGCCAGTACTCTTGACGACTGAGGCATCTCTCCTGTCCCCTTTTCCCTTTATTCTTAGTGTTTATTTCTTTATGTTCTTGTAGTAGCTATGCATAAATGCTCATTATAAAAATGTTTTCTTTCTAGACCAGCTGCAGGCAAGTAGTTTGTGTTTCATCAGAGCAGAAATTCTTGTTTGCAAACACTTAAGTTCTTTGTGACCCTCAGTTATGTGTTGGAATGTATTCTTTGCACCTCAGCTGTCCCTAGTTGCCAGATAGGACCAGCCAACAACTGTTCAGCATCTCATCGTCCACAGCAGACTGCTTCCTGTATTGGGTTTGCAGTTTGATTTAGATTGTAACTACACCTCTCTTCTTTGATGCCAGGCTGGTCCGGGAAGATTTCTGCTGTCAGCCCTAAGACCTGTATAAGGAAGAGCTGTCTCATGCTGCTACTTTGATCTGCTTCCTTCCAGGCCAAGAAGTTAGAAATAAGCATTATATTTGAATAGGGAGACTTCTTCTGTTTTGAATGAATAGAACTTCTGGCTCACTTTGAAACAGTAGAAGCAACAGCAGCTCTGAACCCCACAGTGTTAAGAACAGGGTGGGTTGCAGTGCCTGAGCCATCTTTGTTCTTCAGCATCTCCCCTCTCAGATAAAACTTATCTTCCCTTGGGAAGTGTGTGGCATGTACAAGCTATCTGGAAGGTTCCAGGGACTTTTTCTACTACCATGTCACTAAAAACATTGAGGAAAATCAGATGTTTAAAAGTAGACTTTCAGTAATACAAAGTATTACTGAAATATATTCATATATATAATACATCTGTGTGTATGTGTGTGTGTGTGTGTGTGTGTGTGTGTGTGTGTGTGTCTGCAGGTGGGAGTGCAGCACAGCTTTTTGGGAGTTGGTTCTTTCCTTCCACTATAGGTTCCAGAGGTTCAACTCAGAATGTCTGATTTGTCTGGCAAACCACTGACACTTCTTTTTTTCAATTGTTAAATTTTTCTTCCTCTGACACTTTCCCCACTGGGTCATATTGCCATGGATCCTTCTACTTACCCCACCCCGCTTTAGGCCAGTGCTAGGATTAGACAGGCTGCACCTCTGTGCTTGCCTTCTTTACATGGGTCCTGGGGATTGAACTCAGGTCCTCTCGCTTATATAGCAAGTGCTTTCAACAACTGAGCCATCTCCCCAACACACAAATCTAGCTTCATGTGAGTGTGTATGTTCTGCTCAGGTTCCACGTGCTGGGCATCCTTTAAGCTCATCTGTCAGCTAGGCAACGTCAGAAGGGACGATTCAAAGCTGAAGGACTTTTCTCATTTATGACACTGTACCAACTAATTTCTATCATTTTTTCTGTTCTTGTGATAAAATCATTGGCTTGTGTCTTTTTGACTCCTCTCCCATAGCAAGTGGGTTGTATGCCCACAGGAAGCAGGGTGGCCTGTGCTAAGAAGAACCGGTATTACTAAGCATGGCCAAGGAATCCCCAAACCTGGAGGTTGCACTCCTAGGACTCTGGAGTCCAGTGGAGAGAAATCTATGAGTAAAGAGGTCTCTGCATCTCAATTGCATGCACGGTGGGATGTAGATAGGAATGTAGGTTTAAAACAGGCAATTGAGGAACCACTGGCAGACAAGGGAAGCAGGGCTGGACTCAGTTAGTGGTCCTGTTACTCTGTGCGTTCTCCTTCATGAGGACTGCATGTTAGACCTGACCTTGTAAAGTCCAGGCTCAGAGCAGTTGGTCTTATAGTTGGGTTGTCTGTGTGGTTTTCTGCCCATTCTGTGTAAGAACTCTTTAGTCTGCTCTGTTTTAATTCTGAAGGCAAGGTAGGGGAAATGGGCCATTTTACCAGTTATGTTTCTAATTTCAGGCAGTCACAACTTACTGGATGCATTATAAATGTATGGAAAATTGGAAAAACAATTTTTATTCATCAAAGCTGTTTGTTCTGATAAAAAAAAGAGCACATACATTTTTTAAAGCAATGTTGATTTACATGTTGAATGGCTGCAAAAATAATTGCATGTTTGAAATCTTTGAGATATATTTTAATGCTTTTAGAATGACTTAAGAGCTAATGGGTCAGATTTCCTCCCTGTTGAAGTCATTCCATAGTTGCAAGTAAGCCTCATTTTTCTAGCCTTGTAGAAATATTAAATATATTATTAGATTATGTCTTTTAAATTGCAGTCAGAATCTGTCTAGTAGACTGATGACAGCATTTGGCACACCTGTAGTGAGAGTTTACAATGAAGAGATATTACAGTTGTGTGAACGCTTGATTTGAGCTTCAAAAATTGGATATGAATATTTGGGGATGTAATATACTAGAATTATTCAAACTTTATCTTACAATAAAATTTCAGTTGGTAGGTTTAATATGTATGTGCCTAGTATTTATACTGTGAAATCGTTTTCAAAAAATTGCTTTTTCAGTTCAGCATGGTGACTCATCCTCTTAATCCTAGCACTTGGGAATGTGAGGCAGGAGGACTGCAAGTTCAAGGCCACCTTAGGCTGCTGGTGTCAAAACAGACAACATTCTAGTTTGGAAAAAAAAAAAAAAACTCTTTTGCCTCAATGAGACAAAATTTAGCAGGTTTGGATATGGTCCATAAAATTCATACCCCAGAGCAGTATCTTGTCTGTTCTGACTGCCTATTAAATGTGTATTTCAAGTTTACTGGGGCCCATATTCACCTGGCAGCGACAGACAATTTATTACACACTTAGTAAACAGTGAGCACTGTCTTTAGTGCTTTATCAGTGTGAGCCGCTTGGTCCTACCACAAGCCCGTGAGGTAAATGTGATTATTACCCTCACTTTATAGATGAGGTGATGAATGCAGACTTGAAAAGATTGCAGTGATGTATCCTGTAGCCACCTGTAGGCCTGGGATTTGAGGCCAGTGCAGTAACAAGACTGCCTTCTGGGCTTTAACCCATGTGGTGGCCAACAGGGCCTTTGTGTCATAACTTCCAAGACTTCCAGAGGACAGTAACCACTCCCCTCACTAGTCAGTGACTCTAACCATCCAGTCGGTGACCTGTTCTCTGCCTTGGAGATGGAAAGACATTGTACAGCTGAGCCTCTGTAATGAGCTATTGAGTGACAAAACAAAGTCCTCTTTAGGTTAAACACTTATCGGGGGTTTTATTCTAGTTACTGCTGTGCTTAACATCTGAAATTTCCCATGTTATTTCCAGATCCTTACATAGTGTTCTGCATCACTGCAGGCTTCTACCATCATAGCTATAGATATACAGCAAATGCACAAAAGCCTCCATGTTCATATAAACTGATTAAAGAGATAGGAAGGTTGAACACTGAATTGTTGGGTTTGGCGCATGATTCTCAGTGGCATTGGTCTAGATGAGTCCTGATAAGAAACAAGAATTCTTCGGAAAGATTTCAAGGGCAAGTGAAGATGGGAGAGATTTATGAAGGTCAAAGCTGTAGACGGGCCTCATGGAGTTCCAGAACATGTATAAATTATTCTAGTGAAATACAGATGTTTGTGTACCTGAAGCTTCTAAATTTTTGGAAATAATGAGTGATATAATAAAAATAGAAAGGCAAAATCAGAGATGCTGTCACAAGTGTCTTTTGACGATGGAAATAGCATCTCACTTGCATTTATATCTGTGGCATCTTGCATGCAATGGCCTTAATATCACTCGAATTTGCTTTATCTAAAAAAATGCTACATTGTGCTAGAGAGATGACTCAGCAGTTAAGAGTACTGGCTGCTCTTGCAGAGGATCCAGGTTTGGTTCCCATAACCCACATGGTAGCTAACAACCATCTGTAACTCCAGTTCCAGGATATTCGATACCCTCTTTTGGCCTCTATAGGCATTGTATGACACCAGGGCACATAACATGCATACACATAAAATATAAATAAGCAAATAAAAATTTAAATGCCACATGCAGAAGGGAGAATAAGTCAGGAAATTAAATAGGTGATACTTGTGCATGCTGACTGTATTAGTTGCTTTTCTCTTGCTGTGATAAAACACCATGACCAAGGCAACTTATAGAAGGAAGAGTTTATTTAGCTTATGATTCCAGAGGGTGCATTATGGGACAGAGGTAAGGTGGCAGGAGATGGCCAGAGCAGAAAAGTGAGTGTTTACATCTCCAAGCAGACGCAGGAAGCAGAGAGGGACTGGAAATCTGGCAAAGCTTAAGAACTCTCTTTTGCCTGCCCCGAGTAACGTGCTTCCCCCAGCAAGGCTGTACCCACTAAGACTCCCCTAAACAGTGCCTCTAACTGGTGACAGAATGTCCAAATACTTGGAGTCTGTAGGAGACATTCTCATTCAAACCATCACAATGATGGATTCTTCAAGTGGGGAGTGTGGGCTGTGCGATATATGTGGGGTTGGCTGTGTTGGATAGAAAGTAAGCTACTTGCCATTCCTGTTCTCTTTCCTCTGAAGGGGAGCTGTTCGTGGACCACTGTTGGTTTCTCTCTACCCTCCCTCTCCAGAAAAGAGGGACCAACTTTTACCTTGTTTGGGGTTACAAGGTGAGGATAAGGAATATTTCTATGTGAATTAAGAAGCTGCTCTCTCCTTCTCTTGGGAATTAATGATCCAGTATCAAAATTGAATAAAGAGGGAGTGGCTTCGTTCAGGGAGGCTTGTGTAGTGCTGCCTGTGCCTGGGAAGTGAATCTGTAGATTTTCCAGGAGTGGAATGTTAGAAAGCCTAATGTGCCCTATAGGAAAAGGTGACAGTTGGTTTTGCACCTGTGTGTGTGTGTGCGTGTGTGTGACTTTACTCTGTCTTAGGCTATTCAGATAATTGGGAAAGTTAATGTTTACTGAGTTACCCCTTTGTCCCCAGTAGGGCATGCTAAGACAGGCATTGTTGGAAGATAAAATAGAATTTGACAAGCACATAAAAGTGAAAATTTAGTGTGTTTGAGCAGGAGTTGGAATACTCAATGGCTGTAAGAAGAAATATACCAGAGAGGATAGTTGAGGCTTGGCATATGTTGGGTTGAGTCACAAAAAGGCTTATATGACATATCAAAGAATTAGGGTTCATTCTTGGGACTTGATGGTCCTTTAACTATAGCTATCACTAGGGAAGCCAATAAAACCTCTCCCCAAGGGAAGAGGTTCATGAAATCAAAACTATATTCAAATAATTCTAAAATAAAGCTTAAAACTTGACTTTATTCTCTCATGAATATAGAGGGGAATTTCCCAGTGGCTGATAATACAATAGATTAGATGCAGAAGATAATATAAGTTTTCAGCTTCTGTTATAATAAAATGTCCTTTTAAATGACAAAATCTGAAGAGATTGGCAAAAATGTAATGTCAAATGCCTCAGTATTTTTTATAAATATGTTTTACAGAAGTTTATGTTAACATGAAATAAGCTTATGATTAGTGAATTAAGTAGCCATGTGAAAATTTTACTTCTATACATGTATAATTTCTAATACATTCTATATTAACAAGTAAAGATCCTCAAGCAATCCTGATATCAAAAAGTTTAGGGCATGGCTATCATCAACAGATGAGAACCTGAGGAGTTTAATAGTAAGGAACTAGAATAATTCCTATTTCATACTTAGTTCTTTAAAGAAACTGTGATCTGTGGGGTTTTGCCGATTCCTGCTCAAAACACCTTTCCTGTTTTTCTAATGCAAATTGCTTGACTATGTTTGATCTCTCCAATAGACATGGTCTCTTGGCCCACCACCTAACAGGCTCCTTTTCTGTCCAAACTGCACACTTAACACATTGCACTGCTCTGCCTTTTGCTCCTCCTCATTCTCATTATAAATATAGACAAACATATCCTACAATAACCATGCCATGGCCTGACTGGTTTTAAGTCAGCTGCCTTGAAGTTGCCTCTGCCAAATTAGTACATTACTTTTGAATCCAGCCTTACTGAAATTTTCAGGACATGGGAAAAATGTAGACAAACTTTGGGCCAAACTCTTAATAAGAATGACCTCTAGTCCCACCCCCAGCACAATCTCTGTTCACATCTGAAGCCTCCATACATATCTCTGCCAGCATGCTGGTCTTCTCAGCTCCCACAAGAATTGCCCATCAATCTCTGTGTTGCATTCTAGGGTTTCTCCAGTTTGTATCTCTGTCCCCAGTGATTGCTTCCTCCAGTTAGGCTCTACCTCCTGAAATTCCCAGAACCTCATCTCTCCAAATAGAGTAAAAAACTAGGTACCAGATACTGAAAATATGTATCTGTGGTTCAAACCAAGACAATAAGCATGTGTGTGTGCCTATATTATATTAACATATCTGCCACATTGGGCTTTCCCAGGTTTAGAAAACAGAAACCAAATTAATGTCAAATTTGGGGGCTTTGTTGCTTCCATACATTGAGATAAGGGAGTCATACATCCAGTCAAACCTCAAGGAACCTGAGCCAGGCACCGAGTACAGTGGTACCAGACCTTCCTTCCACACTCTTAGCATGGTCCAGTCGTCCTCCATGACCTCTCTCGTGCGTTTGTTTTCCAGTTTCTGTCCCTTTGTGTCTTCTGTAATCACATTTAACTCTACAGCTCCCAATGGTTGTTCTTTGTCCCGAGTGCAGTACTCTTTTTATCTTTCTGATCCAAACCTTGTGGTGTTTCTGCCAGTGATGCATAAATCAGGAGTGTTCTGCTCAATCTCTCTCTACCTTGTCCCCTTTGAGGCAGGGTCTCCCTTTGAACCTGTAGCCAGCTGGTGCACCGCAAGCTCCAAAGATCCTCCTGTCTCTGTATCACCCCCATAGTGTTGAGATTACAAGTGCTTGTGGGGCCACATCCAGCTTTTTGTGTGGGTGCTGGGATCTGAACTCAGGTCCTCAAGCTTGCACTGGAAGCACTCTTAACCACTGACCCTTCTCTCTGGCTTCTAATTGAAATTCTTGAGAGAAAACCTGATCACACAATTTGATACCTGTTTTCTATGTGTGAACTACAACATTCTATCAACTGTCGATCAACACTCTATCAACATGGCTGTCTTTGACCAGCTGTTTGCTCAAGCCTTGTCGGTCATGATTAAGAAACCAAGCTTGTACAGAACATTACCTCCCCATTAGTTCTTTGGAGCCACTTTCCTCAGCAAGGGAGTGAGCATACTGCACTTTGGAAGAACAATGTAAACATGTCATTTATAGTCTCAGTTGTTCAGTAAAAATATACTTATCCCTGTAGTTAATTGTAGAGAAAACTCCAGAAGACTGGTTTCTACCATGACAGCAGCAGCAGCAGCAGTTATCTTTGAGCTGATGATTACAAATGTATTTAAAATTTTTCCTTATCCCACTTGGTCTTTATGATCTCTGTCACTCAAGATTGTGTCTGTGAGATGGCTTCATAGTGCTACCATATCAGAAAGTTGCTCTTTTTTATTGTTGAATTATAGTCTATTATATAATAAAAGACCATTCACTGATGTACCCTCATCTGTAAATGGAGACTTGAATTTTTCCAGTATTCAGCTTGGATAAATAAATCTTTTATTTATTTGTTTATTTATTTTTACGTGTATGTGTGTGTTGTCTGCATATATATAATACCCCAGAGGTCAGAAGAGGACATCAGATCCCCTGCAACTGGAGTTATGGATGGTTATTAGCCACAATGTGAGTCCTGGGAAACAAACCCAGGTCCTCTGCAAGAGCAACCAGTGCTCTCCCACTGAGCCATCCATTCACCTCCTTGATGAATAAATCTTTTAGGAATACTCCTGTTTTGTTTTCTTTTTAATAGAGGCATAGTATCACCCTGTAGCCCTGGGTGGCCTGGAACTTCATATGTACACCAGGCTGGCCTCAAACTCATAGAGATCTGCCTGCCTCTTCCTCCAGAGAGCTGAAATTAAAGATGCCCAGCACATGTGTTTTTAAATCTTTTGTTATGTTTTATTTAATTCATTTATTTACTTATTTACTTATGAAGGGTAAGCACACAATTTAAGAGAATCAGTTCTGTCTCTCCACCATGTAGGTTCTGGGGATTGAACTCAGGTCACCAGGTTTGGTGACAAATACCTTAACATTCTGAGCTTTCACTGGCCCTAAAAGCCAATTTTTCATATTTATTATCATTTTTCCTGAGTAAACATCTAGAAATTTCATTGTGGGGTCATGGTATGGGTTATGTATAACTTATGAAGAATTACCATATTGTCCCAAACAACTGTACCATTTCAGACTTCCATCTGCAATTTTTCTGTGTGCTGATTGCTTCACATTTTCACTAATCTTTGATAATGGCAGTCTTTCTAATTGTATACATTTCACCGTATAGAGTTATCTAGTTACCTCCAGCTACAGTCTGATTTGTCCTCCTCCCTTCCTCCTTCTCTCCCTCCCTTTCTCCTTCCTTCTTTCCCTTGTTTTGGTCACTAATCTTGTTGAGGAACTTGCATCCACTTCACCCTACACACCGAACTCTATGCCCACCCACGGTCAAATGTGGATGCTATAATTTAAAATCAAGAACATCAAGAGTGTGAACTACCAACCACAGACAGTTCAGGAACTGAGTTACCTTTATTTCTACCTGGTCAGAAGTGTAATTGCCTATAAACCTTTAGGACATGATGTTCGTTTCTGCCTCTTTCCTGCATTTTTTTGGCTTCCGTTATTTAGCTGAATTCAAAACAAAGTAACTACTCTCTAGGTAAAATCCTCCTGATAATTTATATGATAATATGAAGCAGAGACCTTTGGATTACTTAATGCCTTGTTTTTGGAGCATGTCTTTCTTCAGAAGTACTCGAAGCCCTTTGAAGTTAATACTCACAACATCTTTGTGAAGTGGGTAGGAAGCTTTGGGAAAAGAAACTGAGATTCCAGAAGGCAGAGAAACTTAGCCCAAATCTCAAAGTAGATCAGCAAAATGCAGATTGTCACTTGAATCACACTCATTGCACCAGACCGATTGTAACCCAGCAAAGTGAGCTCCCTCTCCTTATAGCATGATAAAGGTTTCGAATAAAGTCAGGTAGCTCTTCATCTGTGGGTATAAAGTTAATATAGCTCCGCTCCCATCTTTCAGAACTAGAAAGCTATCATGAGCTGTGCCATAGGGAGTCCCTGTGGATTTGTGCATTGATGGTTGTAAAGAAAAACAGAGTCATTCTGCCCTGCAGAAAAAGATGTGTGAGAATTCAGTAATGCAAAAAAGAAAAAGAGAAAGGGGGCGGGGACACAAGTTTCAAAGAACAATGAGCAAAGTCTACCCTCTCATGTGCACATAAATATTTTCAAATAAGAAGACTCTGGATTTTGAGAAAAACAACAAAGGAAGGAATAGAACCTCTAGCCACAAAGAAATAAAGCACTCCAGTGTTTCAGACTGGCTCTCTGCACCCGAACACATTGCATATTTAAAGAGTCACACCAAAGTAATACGTCTGATGTTTAACAAATATGTCAGAATCCATATACCTGAATAGGCGCTTTCTGTCCTCAAAAGGAGGCATCTCCTTCAGTGTCACTCTGTCACTGATAAAAACATTTGGGGGATTGCTCTTTGGAACAACCTTCAGAGCTTCTTCAGAAACACACTTTTAAATGTCTTCAGAATTTTGTCCCTCCCTGAAAAATTTGCCTTGAATATTTTCTCGTCATTTTGTTGCCTTAGGTCTTAGGGTTGCTGTCTTGCCGTCTTCGGTCTCTTCTTACTATGGGGTCTAAGCCCAATTTGGATCCTCTTTTTTAAAAAGTTTTTAGTTTTTATTTTGATTCATGCCTGTGTCTGTGTGTCTGTGTGTGTGTGTGTGCCACATTGGGGGTACAGAAGAGGGCACTGGATCCCCTGCAGCTGACACAGGTAGTTGTGGGCCTCTCAACCTGGGTGCTGGGAATCAACCTCGGATCCTCCGGAAGAGCAGCACTAACTGCTGAGCCATCTCTCCAGCCTCCCCATCTTCCCAGTTTTAATTTTTGTTTTTATTGACCCATAAGACTTTGTACGTATTTGTGGCGTAAAGTGTGATCATCTGACTGATGGTTTCAGTATGTAATGATCAAACCGAGTCATTTGCATTTCCATCTCTAAATATTTCTCTTTCTTCTGTGTTCAGTGCTCTCTCTTAGTTTTATGAACTACACAATAAGTTCCTGTGAACTGCAGCCATCCTTCTGCGTTGCAGATCACTCGTATTGATTCTTCCTTGGTAATTGTACTTTGCTGCCTGCTTCTCATGACCTGTGTTCTGAACTCATGGCTTACCTCTCATTTTCCGTCTCATGTAATTCAGACATGACCATCAAGTTCATAGTGTTAGCTATCATCTTCCCCATTCATACCTAATACTGATTTTCTTTAGGTCCTATGACCTATAGCCACTCTAGATGATCCCCTCCTGATGCACCCTGAGACATGCACCACTCTGCCCATATCCCCAGAATCCCACACTGATGGCTTATTGGTGGTGGTCATCATTTCTTAAGAGCAAGATTGATTGATTCAAATAACCGCACAAGTTTGCATGATAAATTTGGTAAATGGTTTGATGCAGGGAGAAGAAAGTCCTGAATAGAGGCTTTAAAGGAGCCTCGGTCCATCCTGCATCCAGAGGCACCTTACTGCAGACTCAGGAATTCTGCTTCCGTGTGAATGCGCATTCACATCTCACCCTCGCCAGCAGCTGTGGTCACCTGTGGCCACATGCCAGTTTCAGTCTATACCATGCTCCTAGGACACATCTCCTGAAAGAGGAGAATGGTACATGGGGAGCCACACACTGACTGAGGACACTGATAGTGGAGTGCGGATAAGACTGCTGCTGACCTTAAGTGGTTGAAAGGAAAACTAATTTGGATTGTTTTTGAGTAGTTAACCAGGGTCTGGGGAGGTGGCTCAGCAGGAAAGTGCTTGACTTTCAAAGCATGAGATCCTGAATTTGGATCCCCAGCACTTGTGTAAAAAGCCAGTCAAAGCAACATGTGCCTACGATCTTAGTGCTGAGGCAGGGACAGAGACAGGAGGATCCTGAGCCTTGATCCCAGCCAATCTAGCCAAATCAGTGAGCTCCAAGTTCAGTAAGAGACTCTGTATCAAAAAATAAAGTGGAAATCAACTGAGGACGGCATCTGACATCAACCTGTGCCCCTGTGCATACCTGTACATACGTGCATACACACACAACAGTAGGCACAATGGTGCACACCTCTCATCCCAGCACTCGGAATCAGAGGCAGAAGGATCATAAGTTCAAAGCCATTCTTGGCTATAAAGAGATTTTTAAGACCAGCCTGGGCTACATAAGCCCCCATCTCAAAAGTCAAAAATAACAAATAATAATGTAATATAGTTAAATTTTGTTTTAAACATGTTTAATAGGAGAGGGGCACTTACTGTTTATGTATTGCCAACAACTTTGAAGTATTTACATTGTGGAAGGACAAGTCATGGTTGATAAATAACAATAATGAAAATACATTATATTATTATTATTATTGTTATTGTTATTGTTGGTAGTGTTTCATATTAGTAGTAATCAATCTGTTTCCCTAATTGCTTTTCCCTTGAAGTAAAATAGAATGAAGTTGTGTTTCCCAAGCATGGGAAAGTAGATTAGCCCAATCATAAGAGCAGAACAGATGTTCAAGGATGTCTGTTCATCAAATCTGCACAGTGTTTTTGCAAGTTGGTTTAGAAAACCAAGCACACGCTTTGCAAGACTTCTCATGCCAGATTCACCTGAAGGATTTGATGTAAAGACAAAAAAGAAACCCACCTACTTAAGGAAAATGCTCAGGATTAGTCCCGGGATTTAGAGAGATGCCTAAGAGAACTTGGCAGTTCTGTAAGCGCTGGTGGGAAGACTGATCATCGGAACAGGGAGGGCAGGGTACCCCTGTGGGAAGGCTCTGGAGGTCCAGGCAGCTCTTCTCTTTATCAGTAAGGCTGGAGCATAACCACCGCAGTGGGCTGAGGAGAGAGTGAAAGCCGGAAGTTATATTGCGTTTTGTCTTCCCTCCGCGCTTAGCTCGGGGTTTCCCACATTCAGGGAGAGGCTAGAAAGGGCACTCTGTCAAGGCTCCATCATAGCGATCCTACAAAGGAAACAGACTTTAAAAGCTGCGAGAAGGATTTACGACTTCGGGGGCCTTTGTGAGTCCTTCTATTAGCCTAGTGTACCCCCTCTTTCCTATCTCGATGCTGACAGCACTTCTCAGCCCTTCTCTTGAGTTTCTTGTCAAACGGGGCAACTACATAATGTGAATGAGAGCTGCAGCAATGGGCTGACGGTCCTGACTACGCCTATACATTAGCAGCAATTCTGCTCTGCTAAGAGGTTCCCTTTTCAGTCTCCCGGGGAGGGGATCTTGGCTGGTTTCTGACAACTCTGTGCTTTGGAAGAGCTTTATTTTCCTTTTAATAGTCTTCCTAAGAGCATATATCAGCATGTCAGGAGAAGAGCGTGCCTGCTTAAATAGTTTTTTAAAAGTTATTTAAAAGTTTGGAGATGGCTCTGGTGAGTGTGTGGCTTGGTCATCAGTCAGTAAATGGTTCTGGCTCTTTTAAGACACCTAAGTGACTGGCATTTTGTAGTCAATGTGTTGGTTGGTTTTGTCAACTTGATACAAAATAGAATCACCTAGGAAAAGGGAACCTCATCTAAAGAATTTTCCAGATTAGATTGACCTGTAGCCACGTCTATGACACATTTTCTTAATTGTTAGTCAATGTAGGAGGGCCGAACCAATTACACATGGTGTCATCACTGGGCAGGTGGGCTTGGGCTGTATAGAAGATTGGCTTAACAAGAGAGCAAGCCAGTAAACAGCATCACTCCATGGTCTCAGCTTCTGTTCTTGCCTCTTGCTTGAGTTTCCTGGCTTCCCACAATGATGGGCTGTAACTTGTTAGCTGAAATCAACCTTTTTTTCCCCAAGTGGGTTTTGGTCAGTGTTTTATTACAGCAACAGAAATCAAACTAAAGCAGCCACAACCTATGGATGTGAAGGTCAGAAGGGACAGCTCAAATATTACTTACCCTCTTCCTTGATTCCTCCAACTACACAATGTTCTTCCTCTATATTCCAATGGAGGCAGACAAGTAGTGAAAATTTAGCCACCCGGGAATCTGCATGGATTGAACTGGGCACACACACTCTTTTCATGACAAAGCTCTTAGCAACCTGGACACTCACCTGCATTGGGCCTCATGCACACCCTTCTCATGGGATAAAGCAACACAGATACAGGACCTATGAGTAAAACAAAGAATTGAAAAGTCAGTGGTAGCAATGGGCTCAGAGACACGGGCAGTTGGTTCCAGAGGACACATTTTTAACTACTGCATTCTGCAATTTTGTCACACATGAATTTTCTAAAACAATTGTATTTCTTAACTTGTGTGTGTGTGTATGTGTGTGTGTGTACATACAAGACACAGTGCCTGTGTGGAGGCCAGTGGACATCTTGCAGGAGTCAGCCCTGTTGAGGGTATCCAACTTAAGTTATCAGGCTGAGACATCTCACCAGTCCTTTCTTACTCTTAATGACATGAATGTTAGGAATAATCACAGTAGTAGCCAGTGTTTTCCAAGTGCTGCACAGAGCAACTTAAATGTGTTTTTCTTTAACTCCTTGAAATGCTCATGTTCTACCACTGTTTTGTCTTTGGATCACTGATGACTGAGGAAAGATACCATGTGTGTGGAATATCTCTCCTGGACTCATGTGTTTAAACACATAGTTCACAGCTTTAGAGTCTTGAGGAAGTCTCAGCGGAGGAAGTGTGTCACTGGGGAAGGACCCCAGGCCATAGCCCAGATCCATTTCCCGTGTGCTCTACTTCTGGACTTACAGCTGCAGAGCGACCTCCTGCTCCTACCGCCATGGAGGCCCATACTCTCACATTTAAGCTAAAACAAAACCTTCCTCTGCTTCTTGTCAGATATTTGGTCACAGTGATCCAAAAAGTAACCAACACACTCACTAATTACAGATGTAATATACTTGCTTAGTACTTGTTGCATCCAACTGATCTCCCACTGGAATTGGATGTTCACTGGAGCATCCCTATGCTCTAACTTACTGTTGAGCTGTTGATCACACATACAAATACACACACACACATACACAGAGTAGATCTCCTCTACTAAATGAGTACTCCATTGAGACTATCAACTTGATTGAATTACTGAACTGAGAAACTCCTACACTGGTAAAGAACATGCTGAGTGTTGTATGAGGGTGGCTCAGGAAAGATGAACTAAGGGAGAAAACCCATCCTGCATGGGTGGCTTCCTCGCCACCATGAGGGGAACAGCTTTGCTCCTCCGCACCTTCCCACCAAGGTGTTCCGGCCCACTGCAGTGTTACTACATCAGTATGACAATCACCTGCACAAAGGCCTGACTCTTAAATTTAGTTTTAATAGTGGATCTGAACTTGGAGAACACCCATTCCCCCCAGATATTTTTAGAACTGTCTGTCTCCTGGAGCTATGCTGATGGAACTGTGTCTCTGGAACTCTGTCCAGAAGTCAGGCCCCACCCATTCAAAATGGTTTTTCCAGCTTCAATTAACGAAGTACAAGTTTGGCTCCACCCTTATATTAACAGACCATCCAGCCTTTTCATCCCTAGTTCTAGAATATATCGTTCACCCAAAGTCAAGTGTCCTTCTCAGTCTTTATTGTGTGCAATGGGTGCTGCCTTTCATCACTTGATATGTTAATTCTCAAGCATCGTTCATTATCTTTTGGGGTGGAGTAGCAAATTCAGTTTGCCAAGGAAATGCTCAGGGTCAGAAGACACAAGAGCACATGGGTTTTTCTGGGGTTAATTAAAAGTCATCAGTCCAGATTATGTCCATTTTATAAACGTTATTCCTACGGCTTACCACAAAGGATCTGGCTGAGCTTACACTAAAACCTTTAGTTCTTTGAGCCAAAATAGATTATTCCTCCCTTAAGTTGTTTGCTCAGATATGTTGCCACAGCAATGAGAATCTGATTGACACACTGGCAGCAGAGGATTCAAACAAGCATGGGACCCTTCTGAGCTTGGGGCCTTACACGACACCATGGATGTGTATGAATAAAACCATCCTGACCACACGGGAATCAGTCTCTTAGTTAGTCTATAGTTTTCATACTAGACACTGGTAGAGGGTCAAGTAAGGAAAATTAAGTCCAAACAAATTCAAATCCAAGGAGTCTGGATTTGATCACTGATCTGTTTTACTGACTCTAGAATTTACCCTATCTATTCAGTATAGTGGGAAGCTGGCTATTCAGCTGTCTATAGCTATTGGTTGATTATATTTGTCTAAAAATAAGTATCAATCTGCAGATTACACAAAATCTAGTTTCTTCCCTTTAGACATTCTCCCATGCAAAATTTGATGGAAGTGTCTTGTGTAATATCGCAACTGATATTTTTCGGAATTCCTTTCTCACAAGTACATTGTTCTATCTGAGCATCACCACAGTCTTAGCAGAGCCTCAGGTCATTACTGAGATTGTAAGTGTATTAGTCAAACTTTTATCCCTGTGACCAAATACCTGAGTGATGCAATTTGAAGAAGGAAGGATTTGTTTTGGTTCAGAGTTTCAGAGGTTTCGCTCCGTCTTCCTTGGCTCCATTGCTTCTGGTTGAGGCAGAGCGTGTTGGCAGTGGACCATGTGGCAGAGTTCCTCACTTCACGGCACCCAGGAAATAAAGAGAGAGAATTCCCGTGCCAGTGACCTCCCACCTCACCTTCCGTTTCCTGTGGGTCCTCTCCCTATGAGAGGGTGCTGCCCACATCCCAAGCAGGTGTTCTCCTCTTACTCATCTTTGGGAAGACCTCAAAGGTGCACCCACAGGTGTGTTTTACAAGGCTCATAGGCACTTCTCAGTCCAACCAAGTTGATTAACCATTAAGGTTGGCAAGGAACTAGAAGCTCAGAAGGTGTGAAGTGATTTCTCCAGGTTGCTCCCATCAATGTCAGGCCAAGGAAAGAGTTCTTCCTTTTATAAGTGGTACAGTCTGAATGCATCCTTCAGAATTCACGTTTAAACCTAATCAAAGTGTGACAGTATTAAGGGTCAGGGCTTCTGGGGATGTCCTACTATTGTACGTAGATAGATGGCTTTATCTAAGAGGCACAAGGAAGGTGTTTGCTTCTTTTTGCCTCTTACTGTCTGCTCTCTGAGAGTGTAGTAACAAGACACTCCTAGAAGCTGAGAAAACCATTCCTCACTGGACATTGACTCTTTCAGTGTCTTGGTGTTAAATTTCCCCCCAGAACTATGAGAAATACATTTCTAGTACTTATAAATTACCCAGTTTGGGGTGTTTTGTTACAGAAATTTTTCTTGGTCTACTTTGTGACAGTATGGCAGAATGTTGAACATTGAGTAGTTTGCCAATACAAGATATTGCCTTGTTCGTGATCAGGTGGCTCTGTCTAATGAGCTTCTGGTGAGAGTCCCATGGTTGTTTCATGGCATAGCAGAGATGCAGAAGGAGAAGCAGCTATTGGGACCCCAAAATGGCCTTGCTTTGCAAAAGCAATGGCATTGGTGCATCGGTGTTGTAGATGAGAGCTTCATAATTTTTTTCCTCTCTCAGCCCCTTTCACCCAAGGAGTTGTATATATAAATCTAGGCTTATATATGTATATAAATCAAACTCCAGTGGATGAACTTGCACGAGAAACATCTGGGTACAAATGCCTGACCAGATAGGCCTTAATATTATATGACAGGTATATATTATATATGTATTATATGCATACAATCCAATATATATGACAAAAAGCATGAAATATGGTTGGGGGTTCTGAGGGGTGTGGATGGGGGAGAGACAGTCTAAATACGATTACGATCTTTTGTATGAAATGCAGAAAAGCTCAATAAAATATACGTAAAGACATTTACTGCTAATCAGTCATAAAGAAATTTAAATAATTCTTTGGTATACATTTAATTTTATAATTTATTATTGATTAATCAAATTGCATGCTAATGAGATGAAGAGGCTTCTTCATTTTCAGAAAGAATTAAATATTGGCTGAATGTTTGAAACTTTCAGGATGTAGAACATCTTCAGTGTTTTTCAAAGCTGATCAATATTTTGGTTTTATAATCATCAACACTGAGAACACAAGGTGCCATCAAAAATACAATGGCAAAAATGTTCAGGGCCATCTCAGAAATTGTTAGAAATTCTGTCCTAATCAGAAGAAAAAACTCATGTAATGATTTGGGATGTTTTTGTGGTCTATTCTGAGACCTTTTCCTGAAGCCCCTGCTGAACTGGAACTCACCCTGTAGACCACCAGTTGTCTCTGCCTTCCGATTGCTGGGATTAAAGGCAAGCACTGCCATGACCAGCCATGCAATGATTTTTGTGAAAAGCAAGTCGGCAACTCAAGCAGAAGCTTCTGAAATCAAACATGCAAACACAACATAGTCTAAAGATATACTAATTTGATATTTACGTGCTGAGGAATGACAGTAGGAAAATATGAAAAGTCTTTGTTTTCTGTAATTAAATCATATGTTTCCATAAGATCAGAAAACTTCATATGTATAATAAAAACACTGCAATTCATGACATATAATTTTTATTTATTTAATGTCTTCCGAGAATTTCACACAGAAGTACCATATTTACATCATTTCCACCTCTCCTCCTCTCCAACTGTTCCCTCTTCCAACTCAGCCCATGTGACCCCCAGCTCTCTCTCAATTTCCTGTCCTCTTTGATTATTGTTACATATACATACATGCAAATATATGTATGTCCAGATACTGAGTCCATTTGGTGATGTTCTTGTGTCTGTGTCTATAGGGCTGACCACTTTGGGATTAGATCAAGGAGCTACTCCTTGGAGAAAATCGATTCTTCCTCCCTCAGCATTCAGTGGCTGCCTGTAGCTCTTCATCTAGAGGTGGGACCCTGTGTCATCTTCCATCCTCATTGGTATGTCATTTCCTTTTGTCATTACACAGGTCTAGTCAACTCTACTGTGAAGATTTCATAGGTGCAATATATCTAAAACATATTATCTAGCAGCAGGCATCCTGTTCTCCTGACTTACAATCTTTCTGCCTCCTCTTCTGCAATGATCCCTGAGCCTCAGGTGCATGAGTTGCCTTGTAGATATATCAAGGGAGCCTAGCTACCATACAATTGCTTAATGTTTGCATGCTGAGCAGTTGTGGAACCTTGTAATGGTTCCATCTGTTGTAAAATGAAGTTTCTTTGATGAGGTGTGAGAGCTATATTTGTCTGTTTATACAAGGATACCTATGTAGAATACAGTAAGAAATCGTATTGGTCTAGGAAAGTGGCAGTAATAAGTTCTTCTCTGGGGTCTATGACCTCTCTCTAACCATGTGTACTTGACTATGTTTACAGTACCATGCATGGATTCCATCCCATTAGGTGGGACTTAAGTCCAATTCATAGCATAAAATACTCTTGAAGCTGAGCTGAGGTATGTCAGGAAGCATTAGCTGGTGTTGAATGGATTTATGACATGCTTATTGCAAAGTGTACCACGTTGCATGTTCATGATCAAGGCTACGATGCTAGAAGTGGAGGCACACACCTTTACTCTTAGTCCTTGGGAGGCAGAGGCAGGTGGATCTCTGTGAGACAGAGGTCAGTCTGGTTTACAGAGTGAGTTCCAGGTGGGCCGAGTCTAGGGAGGTCCTCTCAAAACAAAACAAAAAAAACCCCAAAGCCTGCAGTGATGTCACATGATGCAATATGTGTGATCACTGCCAGAAACCCCTCAGATTCATTACGTGTTTGACTTTGAGAGTTAATTTTCTGTTGTGCATTCAGAAACGGTGGTGATTTGAATGAGAATCATCCCATGTAGGCTTATGCTTGAATACTTGATTCCCAGTCAGTGGCACTGTTTGAGGACCTTAGAGAACCTCTAGGAGGTGGAGCTTTGCTGGAGGAAGTACATCACTGCGGGTGGGCTTTGAGGGTTTATAGCCTGGTCCCACTTCCTGTCCTCTTTCTGCTTCCTCTGTGTGGATGAAGATGTGACCATCCAGCTTCCTTCTGCCACCAGACCTTCCCCACCACAGTGGACTCTGTCTGGAACTGTGAGTCAAAATAAACCTTCTTCCCATAAACTGCTATCAAAGCAACAGAAAAGCAACTAATACGGGAAACTGTCACTATTGCCAAAGTTTCTCTGACCCCTCAATATCCAGTTATGCAGTTCCAAATGGGGTTGTGATCCACAGTTTAAGAAGCATGCAATACCCATGGAGGTCAGAAAAAGGCAGTGGATCCCCTGGAACTGGAGTTACAGATGGTTATTAGCTGCCATATGGGTGCTGAGAACTGAACCTGGGTCCTCAGCAAGAACAGCCAGTGCTCCTAACTGCTGAGCCATCTCCCCAGCCCTAGAAATGAAATTTTTTAAACTTCATTTTAATAAGCATCATGACTTAGTGGGAAGACTGTGTGTTGAAAATTGGCTTATTTTTAAGTTTTAAACCTTTTGTATGTGTGTGGGGTTGGGGGGTGCATGTATGCTATGGTATGCACATGGCGGTCAGAGGAACACTTGAAGGAGTTGGTTCTCTCCTGTAATTTGGGGTCCTAGAGACTGAACTCAGGCCATCATGCCTGCAGCAAGCACCTCCACCTGCTAAGTTGTCTTGTCAGCCCTAAAAATTGATACAGCCGCTTGCCACTTTTCAACTGAGCGAACTTGGCAGCTTTTGTTCTGAGCTCTAACGCACTCCTATACTAAAAGAGGTCTTTATATTTACTTTAGCAGATTATTGTGTCGAATGCGTAAACATTCCGTGCCAAGTAACTGAGTTTCCCTGTGCCTGTGGGTCACTCAGGTGACATAGAGAGAACTCAGCCTATCATTCTCAGCTGTAGGCAAATCATGCTACCTAACATGAATGCAGAGAGAAGGAAAATTGAGAGCCGAACAATTTGAACAGTGCCTGCTTCTGTTTCTACCATGTCATGACCATCTAGATAAAAGGAAGGAACTATCAGGCCCTCTGCTTAATACATAAAAGATGTGTAGAATGTGTACAGTCCAGTCATCAGGCAACACCATTTCGGGGATTTCATTGTAAAGTCGTTTTAAAGTATGAACTAATGGGTAGTTTGGCCACAATTAGTAGATTTGAAATCATTATTAATTTTTTTAGTACCATCATAACATTGATTTAGATGAGCCTTTATAACATTTGGTAAGTGTATCATATTTAGGCATAATGAACATCCTTTAATTAGGAAGCATTGCCAAGCAGTCTTCTCTCTCGGCTCTGTGGGAGCCAGGGCAGTTGGATGAAATTTAATCACAAAAGAAACAGCTTGTGTTTTATGTTAAATCTGCGTTTAATGGATTAAAAAGTATTCTCTGGTATTATTATTTTCTAATAAAAAGATACATTTGAGTCACTTGCACTACAGAATGGGATTAGCATAAATGCCATAAACCTTATGGATAAAACCTTCACCTAGACACACACACATACACACACACACACTCACACACACAGTATATGAAGTGTAGAAAGTGATGTCTGGTCATATGCTCATGGAGTTGTGTAGACCTTAACATAGACTTAGCTATTTTTAGTCCTCTAGAATCACAGTATGAAGGCTCCTATTTTCATGCATCCTTGGACTCAGTGTTCTCCTCCCTAACCAGAGAGGCATTTAGGCCATGGCTGGGTATGAAAATTGCTGACATTTTCTGAATTTCGAATGACACACGAAATGCTCTTGTCATCTGACTGTGTAATGTGGGAGCATATGGTGCTTTTGCTAGTGGGTGTTATTTCAAAGTTTGCAAATCACACCATGAGAAAGTCCCTATGGTAAGCTCCTGGAATACTTAGCAACTGCGAATCTGAAATGACAGTGTGGAGAAAGGACCTTTTTGACAAGGGGGAGAAGGCAGTACAAGGTAGATGGGTGAATGATTGGTTAATATACCCAGGTGGGGAAGAAGACGCCCGTCCAGCAAAAGGGGCAACAACGAATTTCCCTTTTGTAAGATAAACTAGGAAATGACGTAATTTCTTAAGTCAGAGTGCAAAGTATCAGATTTCAGGAAAAGAATAAAAAAATCCAGGAGCTGACTAGAATCAGAATAAGTATTAACTATCTGACACGAAAGTTTAGAAATGGAGGACGTTATTTCAGGGGACAGAGAAAGATGACAAAATTACATCTATGCCCCTAATCACAAGATAACTGCGAAGAGTAAAGACTGGAAAGAAAGCTTCTGTTATTCAAACTAGGGCAGTTTTTTTTTTTTTTTAAACTAGTCTCCTGCTGAGAACTAGTCTATTTCTTTCGTGGCTATTCCCCTTAATGGGTGTCTTGGACAGCTTCAATTGTCAGCTTGACTAGCCTCGGAAGAGGAAAGCTCAACTGGGGAACTTCCTCTATTGGACTGGCCGGTGGCCATGTCTTTGGGGCATTTTCTTGGTTATTGAGTGATATGGGAGAGCCCAGCCGACTGTGAGTGGTGTCACCCTGGGCAGGTGGTCCTAGGTTGTGTGATAAGGCAGGCTGAGCGGAGGCCAGGGGAGCAAGCCAATAAATAGCATTTTTCCATGGTCTGTGCTTCTGTTCCCGCCTCCAAGATCCCCTTCCCTGCCGTGCCTTGATTTCCTGCCCTGACTTCCCTCAAAGATGAACTGTGATCAGGCATGTAAGCCAAATAAACCTTTTCCTCCCCAAGTTAATCTTGTGTAGTGTTTTATCATAGCAACAGAAAGTTAACTAGGACAGTGAGGTGCGCTATTTTGTTCAGTAATCCCCACACTGCAGAGCATTTCTATTAGGACTACGTGAGCTAAGTCACTGGTTGCTTCCTTTACAGCAATGCTTCCCACACCCTCCTTGGACATTGCTCCTGTTTCTGTTGGCTCCTCTTGGAATCCAAAAACTTTCCATTGTGTCTAGTCACAAATAAAACTGGTTTATGCCTGAAGCACGCAGAGTAGCTGTAAATGACTGGAAGCGATGTTTTTCTCAAACATCCCATTTCTCTCATTAAAAAAAGTTTAATAAGTTTACACCCAAATCAATGAAATCTGAAAATTTTCATTCAAGATGTGCAAAACTATCCAGTCACAGGTTGGAAGTGTACTCACTGGGAAGGAAGTCTTCAAATAGTCTAGGTTGTTATTACAAGTGTTAGGGGTGGACCCCAATGTCAAAGGCAAACAGTTCTGAGTAAAATGTATTGTTCACGCTAACACACTTATCTTCCTTTCAGAGCTGAGGAAACTGAGGCAGACAGAGGTCCACCCCCTACTTCTGCAATAGCTTTCTAACGTTAACCTAGAGTGGAAATTCGTTAACTTCCATGCAGAACCTTAAGGACTCCTGCTTCTGTGGACACTCCCAAGCTTTAGACTCAGCCATGGCAGCCCTACATTTCTTTTCCAGTCACAGGTAATTCAATTGAAGGGTATATTACATGTAGGCTAGACTAGGCTAAAGCTACCAGACGTTCCTCAAGTTTTGAGTGGCTCATGGGCACCTGAGCAAACAACAAGGCCCACCCAGAGTAGAGCCACTCTAGAGGGTACTGAACCCCAGAGACCATGTGAATTTTGGAGACAAACAACCAGCTCTGTTATCAGCATTTTCTTACCTAGTTCTTACCTAGGCTGTGGGAGATATAAACAAACAAAGTTTAACAGTAGTTCTCTTGATGGTTCCTTGTCTAAGTTTTTCTAGAAATCTTCTGAGTACTACAACTCTTTGGGAAAAGATGATATGCCTTTAAACATTCAACATCCATTCAGAGACAGAAGCCAAATGTGGTGGTACACATCGGTGAGCTGACCAGCCTGGTCTGCCTAGCAAGTTCCAGACGAAACTTGCTCAAAAAGACCAAAACAACAACAACAACAAGAATACCCCAAACAAAAGCAATGTATGTGCATGTTGTTTGTTTGTTTTGTTTTGTTTTTGAGATTGCCTCGTACCTGTCAGTCCACTGTCCAGACATTCCTTGATTCCCCGCAGGTTTTCTCAGTGTCTGCTGCATATATCACAAAGTTCCAAGGACTAGAAAGTCACACACAGAGTTACAGAGACCCTGGCAAGACTCAATAAAGGAAGGACAAAGAGGAAGTCACAAGAAACACTCATCACACAGGGAAATATCTCCCACTGATTCCCTAATCACCACCAAGTTCTTGTCTTTGGTTTCGGTCTCTTGAGTTGACCTTGGCTACAATCTAGACATATCACTTGTTAGTAAATGTAATGTCTCAATTAAAAAAATGCTTTATTATTTTTATTTTACGTGTATGAGTGTATTACCTGCAGTAATATACTATAAGTGCACTTGTCTTGTGCAGTGCCTGCAGAGGTCAGAAGAGGGCGTTAGATCCTTTGGAGCTAGAGTTGCAGATGGTTGTTAGCCACGATGGGGATGTTGTGAACTGAACTTGGGTCCTCTGCAGTGCTCTTAATGTCTAATTTTATGAGTTGATTTGATTGGGTCAAACATTATTCTGAGCATTCCTCTAAGTATGGTTTTAAACAAAATAGGTATTTAAATCTCTAGACTGAGTCAAACAGATTGATATTACTAATGAGCTAAAAGCCCAAACAGAATGAAAAATGGCAGGCCATGCCCCAGGTAAGAGAATTCCTCCTGTTTGACTGCCTTTGAATTAGGACTTGAATGAAGACATTTGCTCTTTCTGAATCTTCTGCTGGCTAGCTAGCTCAACCTGAGACTCTTCAGAACTGTCTTTGTTTATAATCACATTTGAAACCAACTAATTTTTTTTTCATAAATACACAACAAAGTTCTCATTAGTAAGTTCGTTAATTTTCCTTCTATAAGGTGAGTGTTAGGAAACTGTACATATGAGGCTCTGGGGAGAGCAGGATTAATTTGAGGAGGTGGAATGAAGAGTTATGTCCCATCCCCCACCTCCAACCTTTATCTACTGAAAGGTGTCTGAAATCCTTGTATTCATTTTTAAAAAAAAAATTATTCTTGGGGCTAGAGAGATGGCTCAGAAGTTAAGAGCATTGGTTGCTCTTGCAGAGGACCTGGGTTAAGTTCCCAGCACCGATATGGCAGCTAACAACTGTACTTAACTAGTTCCAGGGGCTCTGATGCCCTCATCTGGCCTCCATGGGCATTGCACGCACATGGTGTACTTACATATATGCAGGCAAAACATTCATACACAAAAATAAATTTTAAAAATTATTCTTGACATATTTCTAAAAATGCTAAGACTGTGACATCATAAGTCAATATGTATAGCATTCATTAGGATCTAAATAGGAACTAAATAATCGTATCAAATATTTCAGTAGAGGGAATTTAAACAAAGAAGTTGGTTAAGAAAATGTTGGAAGAATGAAAAGGCCAAATGTAGGGATTCATTGGTATAGTGCTTGTCTTGCAAGAACAAAGACCTGCGTTTGGTTCCTAGAATCCATACAAGAAAGTCTGGGATCCATAATCTCAGCCTACTTGGTGAATTCCATGCCAGTAAGAGATCACATGTCAGAAAAGGTGAACAACTTCTGAACAAGGGCACTTGAGGTTGTCCCCTGGCCTCCACATGCATGTGCACACACACACATGCACTCACCTGTGAACACACACATACACAAGCAAAGCATGAACATTTAGGTAACACAGAAATAGTACTTAAAAGAGATAGTGACGACTTGAACAAGGGAAGGGCAGGAATTATCTTCTTAGATGCTTAGGAAATAGGTCTGGTGGAGCTAGAGGTCAAAGTTCTGGTTGGGGACATTGTTCATCTGCTCATGGACTATCTAGAAACTAGTCGAGTGACCTTTTGGATTTAGAAGTCAGAACCCTGAGAGGAACTTGTGCCCAGTGCCTCTAAGTAGTGATTAACACTGAGACCTGGGACTATCTGGGACCATGAGGCCATTGCTGGATTCCATATAGAACCCATGTATAAGAAAGTCTATTGTCTTGCCCAGCAGATAAAAGAGAAATACATTGCCCACTCTTAGCTCTAGCTTCAGGATGCGTTTCACCTGAAAGTGTAATTACCTGCACACTGATGCATGGAAAGTTTGAATGCTGATTTTGACAGAGAAGAAACCTAGAGAGGTAGATAGTATAGGAATTTAATAGGTGCATGTTTGAAAGTGTGAGGGTGGCATCCAGGAGAGGACACATCCTTGCTTTGTTTAGAGTGTTAGCTCTGACTGAGATTCGTAATGCCTCTGAATAGTGACAGCAAAGAAGACCAAAGCTGGTTGAAATGATTAAACATATACATCAAACGACCACATTATATATTAATTAATTTTTTGTGTATGTGATGACAGATGTGTGTGCACATGTGTGGGAGTGCAAAAGCATGTGTGTGTGTGTGCGTGTGTGTGTGTGTGTGTGTGTGTGTGAAGGCAGAGCGTGATGTCTAGTGTCTTCCTCAGTCATCCTCCACTTTATTTTCTGAGTCGTTTTCTCTCTCTGAATCTGGAATTCATCAATTCAGGTAGACAGACTGGCCACTGAGCTCCAGGGATTCTCCTGTCTCCGCCCTCTCCTGCTCAGAGCTGGTGTTCCAAGCACATGCTGCCATTCCTGACGTTTTACTTGGGGGTCTGTAGATCTGAATGCAGCTCATCATCTCTGCCCAGCAAACACTTTACGAACTGATCTATCTCCCTAATCCTGTAATTAATAGACATTTATCTTGAAAATCTGTTGCCTATCCAATTATGCTGAACAAAGCAGAGAAATACTGTATTTCCAGCACACCCTTTTTACACTGGATACCAAAGGATATTTTATAACCAGTGATTCTAGTAAAGAAGATTGAACTTATTATAGTTATTATATAAGAAATTGGTTTAGTAGTAAAATTGGAACTTAAAGTATAACCACTTTGAGAAGTTGTTCATTCACCACAGCCTCTACATGTAGGATGAATTCATCACTCAACTCTCACCAGAATTTCTTATGCAGCAGAGGCTGATTAACACAGAAACCCACAATTGGCCAACATGCAGAGAACAAGAGGCCGCAGAGTACTTATCCCTGAAGCTTTGCCTCCCAGGACTCAGGGATCATTTCAGAACAGGAGGGGAAAGATTGTAAGAGCCAGCAGGGGTGGATGACCACAAGGAAATAGAGTCTTCCAGAGAGCTGATCAGTTACTCATATGAACTCACAGCAATGGTGACAGCATGCACGAGTCCTAAGCAAGCTCAAATCAGACAAAATCCCAGCATAGACATGGAGAAGTGGAGAACAAATCCCAACCCAAGCCAAGGAACTTTTGGTATTTGATGGCTGCTGGGAGAGGAAGAGACAGTGTCTTACAGGAATAGGACTCTATGTGGGCTCAGTGAATGGCCCAATACTGAAGGACGTTTGGGGACCCAAATCAGACTACAGGATATATACTTATCCTGTAGTCGGCAGGGAGCAGTGGGAGACAGTGCCAATAAAGGAGGCGATCTAAACACCTTCAAACTATATTGTATACAAATCGCAAATATTCAGTAGAAAAATTTAAAAGCAAAGAAATGGTTCAATATTCCAAGTATTTAAAGGGTTGGCACTGGGTAATTACTGTGTGCCTGGCATTGCTCAGAATGTTTCTTGGATATCCCTTCAGAGGATTCTTATAAAGAGGGGCTAAGTAACCTGTCAGGGATCACACAGCTCCAATGGCAGATCTGGGATTTTAATCTCTTAACCTTCATTGTCCACTATTTGTAAAATGTTTGGGATTTAAAAACATCCCTTCAAGTCGTATGACAACTCTTAGTTTCATTTCCTTGCCTATAAATATGGATACTAATTCTTTTTAAAAAATATTTTATTGTGCTTTTGTACATTGTGCACAATAGTTCTTAATCAAATTTAGATCTCACCACCTACCCATGTCCTCACAGCCCGCCACCAGGCCTCATGCACTCTGCCATACATACCAGGTCCCATTCAGTCAAGTCTTACATGATAGGATTGCTAGATTGATACACTGTAGAGGCTTTGTTACAATGTTGTATACTGCAGATGATCTGATATTTGTTAAATGTTTTAATGCAGGTTTTGCTATGTATCAAGGCCTTACTATATTATAGTTATTATTTATAGTTCTGACTAATTTTCCAGAGGTAGACAAAATGCCAGTTATCTAGAGGTATAGATGATATTTTGAAAGTGAACAACCACAAAATCTCCTATAACCAGGATTAATGAGTGAAGGAATAGCTAATACTGACCACTAGCAATAGAGCCTGATAACGGAGATGGTCTATGGACTTCCTTACCTGCTTTCTAAATGGCTAGTGATAATAATAGATCATTATCTGAATAATCATCTTAATTCTGAAAACCTCAATTTACTAAACAGATCAGGAGACTACAAAGCAAAGCAATTACTGGCAGAGCTGCTATGAGTCTATTTTTCTGACTTGCCCCAGAAGCCCCACACAATCAGCATTCAAGAGGGAGAAAATACCATGTGAGGTGCATGGAGACAGCCCCAAAGGTGATTTATCTTTCCATCTGCTTTTAAGAAAATGGAGGGGAGAGTGTAGCATGGAGTAATGGCTGAACCGTGAGGTCGTGGATCAAGCAAATATAATAATGTACTCTTCAAGTATAAAGCAGTGACTGATTCCTTCTTATTGCTCTAAAACTCCAACAACATGTTTATACAGACACTCTTAAGTGGAAGGCCCATTTTGCAGGGTTATATATTGAAAATGCTTCATAAAAATATCTCTTATAAGATTAGGGCCTTTCCATTGGCTTAAGCTAAGTTAGATGCTCCCCTTTGCTCTTGGGCGGTTTAGGAAATTTAGAAATACAGAGAGAACTGTAACACCCGAGCATCCGTGGGCTGGTAACCAAGGCAACTCTTCCTGCTCTGCATCCAGGCTTTCCTGTTGATTATCTATTGTAATGCCAATAATTGCTGCTGTGAAGAATCTCTGTTTGTTGTGAAGACAATTAGCACTTGAAATAAAATAACAGATTTAAATAAATTGGGGGGGCTCAACAGTTTGACCTGATCTCTTAGGAACACACAGCAGCTTTGCAGTAGGACTGGCTTGTGTCTCAGTAGTCTCAGGAGTGAGCACCCTCCTTCAATGTTCCTTGACGTCTTATTGGTGATTATTCCAGTTATGGTTGCAAACCTTTTGCCTCTTCTGGGATTAGATTAGGATATAGCTTAATAGATGGAACCTGAAGGAAGCTGATACTGAATTTTCGATGATAGGCTTATCCACACAACTTGTCTCTACACGTTAATGCTTCATTAACAATATTTCCCCCAATTACTTATCATTACTCTCCACTGTTACATGGGCTGTATTCCAAATCGCTAGTTCCTTAAATACAGATGTGACCAGAAAGCGTGCAGCCCTTGATCTCTGCACCTGTGCCTTGTCTGCAGGTTTTGCTTCCTCAGTGATCATCACCATTTCTATTATAATCATTTACTGAAAACATCACAGGGCCCAAACTCTCAAAATCCCAGTGACCTAGTCCATAAACCTATGACTCTGAGAGTTTTCATATATCTTGGTACATCTTTAGTACTCTAAGCACAAATAGACTTTCCCTGTTTTCAGAGTTTCATTGATTATTAGTACAATCGCTGTGGTCTCATACTGCCATGTGTTGGGATTTCTGGTGGAATAATATTCAGGCTTCTCTTAGCAGCTATTGGATTTGTGAGTTCACAAAAAGAAACTGAACATACTGGATTTCTTGCTAGATTTTTGCTTTTCAGAGTGAAGATGTCCACTGGTTTTTAAATTTTATGTTTTGCTGGCAATCAAGGCAAAGAACTTGCATATGGACTTACTATGACTTTATCCTTTAGTTGAGACTGGGTCTCACTAGGTAGCCCAAGCTAGCCTTCAACTTGAGAGCCTCCTGCCTCTGCCTCCTGAATGTTGGGATTACAGGTGTCATCACACCTAGCTGGAGTCGTGCATTCTTGTCACCCCTCTGCCACAAGGTAGAGGCTCTGTGTCTAGAATAGCCTGCAGCTTGTCAAACTGCATCAATGAATATGGAAGAAAAAGTCTTTTAAATTCAGTGATAGAGGGGAGTCTACAACCACATTCTCCAATCAGCTTTAGCAGTCATAAAGCTGTTGGTTTGATCTCCATCTGTCTATCTTTTCTATCTCTAAATTGGTTCTGAATTCAACTGGGACACGGAAATGTTATTTATTGGCTGTTCCCAAACACCGAACATATGTTTTCCATATCAAATGTAGTTGATAAGTATTAACTGTTGACAAAGTCAGAATGCAAATTTGACGAGAGCAGAGCCTTCGCTTATCTTGTTCACTGCCATTTCTCTAGCACATAAAAGTTATTAAAAGCAGAAAAAAATTCCCACTCCCATTTCAGAATAAGGTATTCAGAGCACTTCGTATTTGGCTGTTATACATTAACAATATCCCAAAGAAGGATCTAGCTTTGAGATTTCACTAAAAATGTTCTGAGGAATGCTTCAATGCATATACAGGAATGAGAGCCAAGGACATGTTGCCATACTTAGGCCTAGGACAGACAGCAAACAGCACACACTACACAGTGGAGATCACATACCTGTCCCTCTTTGGACCCTCAGCTAATCTCTATTCTGCTGTGACCTCCTCCAGAGGATTGAGCTGGTCTCAAAGTGAATGAAAGGATCAGAGCCATCTCAGACTCCTGGGATCATCCTCATCACAGGCTATGGTGTCATGCGCCTGTAACTGGAACTGTAACTTTCCTAAAGCTTGTTCTTTGCCCTGGCCCACAGTGCTAAGAAATCTCAAATGATGGGAAGGAATGAAGAGTTCCAACACACACTAGTAGCAAAGCCCTAAAGGGACACAAAAGGATTTGAGGATGTAAAACATGCATCAAAAAGAGATCTAGAAGAACTCACACAATACTGAGTCAGAGACAATTTCCTGGTAATGTCTCTTGAATCACTGATCCCAACAAAACATGAGTGATGGATGGTTTTATGGCATAGAACCCTGGAATATACATTTTCAAGATGGAAAGGTCTTCTTAGAATCAGTGAGGATGGACTCTCAGATCTGTACTTTGGTCTTCTCTGGAAGACAGACAGAACTTGGTGGAGAGGATTCTAGTTGGACAAAGAACTCTGAGCAAGAAACAAACAAGGGCAGAAAGTACCCAGAACTCTACACGTTGGGAGAGGGAATATCCAAGAAATTCTAAGAAGGCAAGCTAAAGATAGCCATGGGCATCTGTAGAGGAAAACTAGCAAGATTGAATACTAGCAAACAAAGGACCATCCTAGAGCAGAGCAGTGAAGAAAACTGGATGAATGAATATACATAGAAGAATTGAGACCAGAGCAACAGAGATTAGCTTAGCGGCCCAAAGAGGAACTGCTAATATGGTCTTCACCGTGGTGTTTATTACTTGTTTTCATCAAATGGGCAGAAAATGTCCATATTTCTCATTCGGGTGTATAAATTAAAGCATTCCCCAGGAATTTCTTAGTGGAATCCCAAAGAAATATTCTTCCTTTTACTATTGTAAATGTACTATGTAACTATTAAATGTAACTATTAAAGTTAGCACTGAGATGTCTTATATGGATCAAGCCTATGAACAGAATCCCATGGCATGGCTCTGCATCTGGAAGGCTCCTTATTTATGCAGTAGAGTCCATGCAATTCTAGAATAGTTCTTAAATCCAGACTTTTTGTTTAGTGCCTGAGTTTGAACTCTATGCTGTTATTCCAGTTAAGTTATAAAATGTCCAGTGAATTATTTATCATAAAACCATAGTTTCTTCCTCGGTATAAATGTACATGTGGGGATTAGAATAGTGACTATCTTGTATCAAGAATTTGATAACACAAGTCATTACAATACTTAGTATATTAAGTATAAAAATGAATTAATTACTCATTTTTATACATTCAATGGATTCTTAAAAATTGGCAAAATCTCCCCAGGCTGGGGAGATAGCAGTCAGTAAAAGTACCTGCTGTGGAAGTACAAGGACTTGAGTTTGGATCCCTAGAACCCACATAAAAAGTTGAGTGAAGGCTGGGTGTGGTGGCACATGCCTTTAATCCCAGCACTCGGGAGGCAGAGGCATGCAGATCTCTGTGAGATCGAGGCCAGCCTGCTCTACCTAGCAAGTTCCAGGTTAGCTGGGACTACAGGGAAAATCTGTCTCAACTCCTTGACCCCCGCCACCCCAAAAAAATAAGTTTGGTGCAGTGACAACATATACCTAGAATCAGGGAGCTTTTGGGAGAGTCAGCCTAGCTGAATCAGTAAGCCACGGGCCAGTGAGAGACTGTGTTTCAAACAAAAGAAAAGTAATGCGGACTATACCTGAGAAGGAAAGACAGAATGACACCCAGTGTCACCTCTGATCTCCACATGCATATACACACACACACACACAGGTGTACACACATGCACATACATACAGATTAATTAAAAATAGATGATCCACATAAAGCTCTTTACACCATGACTAGCATATGATTCATATGATTATGTTCATACAGATAGAAAAGTGAATATTAACAGATCTGGCAACATGTTGAGTGCTTACTGTGTATCAGCTCAAAAATGTGATGCCTACCCATTGACTGCTCTCTAACCGGTTAGTTCTGCTTTACCTCATTCTCTAGAGGATGATGACTTCGTTTTCCTCTATGGCAGCATTATGGGCTTTTTTCTTTTAAAAAGCATGAATATGATCAAATATGAATATGAATTGTCTCCCCATTTCCTGTAGAAAATTCATTGACATGAGTTGGTAATGTGATTAGAAAGGCCCGGATCTTTGCATTTCCCGTTTAGCGTTAAGGACATGTGGCTGCTTTTGTTCTTTTCTCTCCTCTCTTTCTTTTCCCATATAATATACATTTTACTTTCTTGTTTGTTTTTTGAGACAGGGTCTCCCTGTAGCCACAGCTGGCCTAGAACTCACTGTGTAGACCAGGCTGACCTTGATCTCACACAAATCTGCTGCCTCGACCTCCTAAATGCTGGGATTAAAGACATGGACCATCATATATATATATATATATATATATATATATATATATATATCCTTTAAAAACAGATTTTATTTTGAATTCTGTGTATGAGTGTGTGTCTGTATGGGTACGTATGGGCATGAGTAACAGTGTCCTCAGAGGCCAGGAGATGACATAGGATTTCTCAAGATCTAGAGTTACAGGCAGTTCTGACCTGCCTAGTGTGGATGCTGCGAAGCAAGATCCTCTGCAAGAATAGTACATTCTCTTAACTGAAAAGCTGTCTATCCAGCCCCCCCAATATATTTTTGAGCCCATCCCATATACATGGTATAGTGCTAGAAGCTGTGGAAAATCTCTCTCCTTATTCTGAAGCTTTTAGAATCTGTCTGAGGAGGCACAAACCTTAAATATAATGTTGCAGGCAACATAAGAATCTCTGCCAAGGTCACTGATAACATGCAATCAATGGCTTCACTGTGAAACCTAGCATAGGTTTAGTCAATAAATCATTATGTAAAAATCACCCAGTTCCAAAGTTTTTTAGAGGAACTTAATACATGCATCGAGAATATGATGGAGATATAGAGGCGTGTGTAAGGGAAGCTTAGTAACGTATAGGACCTGCCAGATTGATTTATGAGGTATGAAAGGCACAGCCACAACCTAAATATGTGCATGCAGGCAGTTATCTCTTCCAGACACCAGTGATTATCAAAATAATTACAACTGTTTCTGTTCTCCTTTTGTAAGGGGTAAGCCTTGGTTGGTGTAAGTAAGATCCTTTGCTTTGAAGGGAGAGATGATTTTAAAAATTGTCATCAGGCAAGCTCTATCCTGGAAATAAAAATATATGCAATTCTCAGACAGTTGTTAAATTCAAGTTTATTCATGATGAACTAAGGGGACTATAGTTTAAAAACAAGCGGATCTAATGGCATTTAGAAATGAAAGATACAAAAGATAGCCTGAGCTGATGGATCACTGGCAGCTGCTACTGGACTTTTCTTGGCCAGTAGCCCAAATGCAGGGCTTGACATTTTATAAATATGCTAATATCATACCGGAAGAGGTAAGTCATAACTTTAGGAAAAGAGAGATAATAGGAAAAACTTTTTTAAAAGGCTAAATAATGAGATAAGCCAATACAGTTACATTGTTTATTAGAAAGGTTGGAAAAGCTGGGTACAGTGTTGCTTATCTGTAATACCAGCATTTGGGGAGACTCTGACAGAGGGACTGCTATGAGTTTGAGACTGGCTACCCTAGGCTACAAAGTGAGTGCCTAGTCAGCCATAACTACATAGCAAGACATTTTTTTGAACCTCTTCAACACTCAAAAATTGAACTAGCTTGAACTAATTTAATTATCATCAAGAAGGTGCATAAAATTCTCATTCATTTAAAAATATAACATGGGGTCTGGAGAGATGTCTCAGAGGTTAAGACCACTGGTTGCTCTTGTAGAAGACCAGGGTTTGGTTCCTAGCACCCACATCATGGCTAACAACGGTCTGTACCTCCAATTCCAGGGGATCTGATGTCCTCTTCCAACTTCCAAGGACACTACACAACATGGGTGTGCTTACATACATTCAGGCAATACACTCATATACATAAAATAAAAATAGTAAATAAAATATTAAAGTAAAAAATATAACATGCTATAAATCATAACTGAATTTATATGTAGAGATACTATTTACTCAAAAAGTTTGACTATGCACTACAAATGTTATGAAAGAAATTCCTTCATGTAATCAACCGACACCCACATTTTGTAGAGAACTCCCCTTCCACCCCAAAATCAATGGAAACTGTGAAGAACTTGGGAATGTCTGTCTCAAAAATGATTTTCTTCTTTTTATAAACGCATTTTAGAATATATTCAGCATGAATTATTTGCCATTTGGAAATAATTGCCTATCAGTGGTATAAAGAGAAGAAAAGTTAGAGCAAGCACACAACTTGTAAAACAATTTTAATGATATTTTAATGACCATGGTTCTATATCTATATATTTACGCTTGAGTTTATTGGAAGTGTCTGGAAATTCATGCAGAACACTGAATAAAAGTTGTAAGACAAGTGATTCAAATTGAGGTCAGTCAAGTTATCTATCAAAACATAAATGTACTTCACAGTATACTGCGTTCCATCATAGTTCATAAAATAATCTGTTTACTTGCTGACACAAAGCATATAGATTTAAATTTTATTCTAGTCAGAATTAACATCTTTTGTAAAAACCAAATTTAATTCCAGTACATCCTTCCTCTGTACACAAACCTCTGATCACTCACCATTGTTTATGGAATCAAATTCACAATTCACAGCTTCTAGGCAACACAATTACTTTCTCCACAGTCCAGATGATTCAGTCTGCTTTTCTTATTTCATTAATTCATAGCTTAGGACTTGATGGTTTGTTACATGTTGTTGAAGTGAACAGGTTAATTTTAGCTACCTTCTGACCATACTGAAATTATTTTTTTTCTTTCCCTTGTCTTAGAAAATCTCTCGTATATTTCCTTTAAACTAATATTTGGAAACTGAAATGCCGACATAGATAACTGGGTACAGTAGGTCTGGATGGGACCAGACAATGGGAGAGGCCACTTGCTATCTGAAGAGTCAGCCTCTCCACACTTGTCGTAGTAAACACATGTTGATGATATACCTCATTATTATACTTGATTCTTAGGTGTTATTTGGGTGGTTTGTAACATTGAATTGACTTGCATTTGGAAGGAGGTCACTTACAAATACTTCATCCAAAGAATTGTTCACGGAGAATGCATTTCAGATGAGCATTACAGAGTTAATACTTACAGGCTAAAGCCTAATGGGGAAAAAAAGCCCAGTTAAATCATGTTTCTTAACAGATGGTGTGTTTGTGCTTCTAATGCAATATCCTGCCTTGGTAGAGTTGTCATAATTAAGTAATTGTTGTCTGCACAATCTTCTGTGACTGAAGATTCTTTCCTATGGATAAGTTCTTAGAGTATTCTGCAACTGTTCCTAAAATTGGCTCAGCGTCAGCTCTTTCTTGGTGGATTCCAAACAACTTTAAAAGTCTTTGTTGGTTTTCATGTGAGAAGACAGGCAGTTTAGAATGAACTAGGCCTGAACAGTTCATTTCTGAAAGGACCATAGGACCTGGGAGCCAGAATTCTCTGCCTTCTGGTTATTTATATCATTGGTTCATGCTTGAATTATTATTATGGGAGATCCAACAGAGCTGGAGGGTGTGGATAGGTCTCCCCACTGTACTGAGAGCCAACTAAACCTATGGGAATGATTATATTCCTTTCTTCTTGAGTTAAATACACAGCACTGTTTAGGAGCCAGGTCTGGGTATGTGATGGAAAGAGTATTTAAACTGCAATCGAGGAGTCAGCTGTTTGACCTTGAAGAGCAAGGTCATTACCTGAGTGTGTCCAGTCTAGTTTTTCCAGGAGTAAGACGAGAAGGGCTTCCTCTCAGAGTCATCCTTATTTCAGGATTAAGGGACCTAATACACGGGAAAATCCTCTCGTAGTCATGCTGTTGAAGTGTTCACTATCACTTATTTGAATAACTTACGCATTTGTTTCCTTGGTGGGACATACGTAACTTCTTGGGAACCCATAGGAGTCAGAAAATGGTGGCTGGATGAAATCTGGCTTATGTCTTGTCTGGGTCTGTTTCTCTCAACAGTGGCACAGCTGAGGACTTTTAACAGAGCACCTCGGTCCTGCGAAGTCAAAGATGTTTAATATCTAGCTCCTCACAGAAATAATTTTCTGATTCCTGTGTAATTTTTCACTCCCAGGAAGTATGCAAACATTTGGCTTCAAGTCTGAACTTGAAGAGTGCCCCAACTAGACCTCTCGGGTTTGCTATTTATTTTTCCTGTGGTCAGGGCAGGAGTGAAAACACCTGTGGGATCTGGGACCAAGACAATAATTACTTCTCAGTCTTATCTCCTGCAGCCAGAAGAAAACAGCTGCTTAAAAAAAATTCAGCAGAGAAAGGCAGAATTAAAATTGTCTAGGGATGTCCGTTGTATTTTTGGCACACAGAAGGAAGGACTGAAGGGAGACAAGAACATTTCCGGTTTAGCTGAACTGAAAATTCAACAGAAATCAAATTAGTAAGGGTGAAATGTTGACTTTAGTATTTGAACCCAAATAGGTCTCATTGCTGTTTCTGAACCAATGGGTAGACGTTGGCCAAAATCTCACTAAATTCTTTGATTTGCTTAATCAAAGTCATTTTAAAAAAATCAAATGGATCACCGGGCAGGAATTTGACCAGAAACACCTTCCAAGTGATAATTAGCTTGCCAATTTTTCTTGGAGTTCTATGTTACCATAAATATTCATGACACATCCCCCCCCCCCCCCCCCCCCCGGTCAAATTGTAAGTTCTTCAGGAAACACTGTTATCAGTTTAAGAAGAACATGAATCAGACTGATAACGCTAATTGGTTAGAATTCTTTTTTTTCTCCTTCATTTTAAATAAAGCTGTCCAAGGTTCCCGGGGTAATGAAGAGCTTTGTTGTTATGACAACTGCTGATTCCTTTGCCTTTGAAGGAGCTAGTAATGCGATAGGCAACGCGCATCAGGAATAATTAAAACAAATGATAAGCGAAATATATCTGCTTAGATGAGTGAGCCAACGCAAGCCATTTCACTGGTCCTTATAAGTTGCAGCTTCCATGTCGGAAATGTATCTAATCTGACCTGGTCATGTGTCCCAACTTCCACTGCTTACTTATCCAGGAATCATGGCACAAAGAGAGAAGTAGGTAGACACATAGATCTTATTTGGCCTAGTGCTTCTCACTGGCCAAACTGCTTTTCTCCTAGGCTGGCGGAAACACCCTCTGGAATGCTCAGGAAAGCTGGCTTGGTACTTCCTCTGATTTCTTCAAACGGAAAGGAGGTATGGCTGTGTGGTGCTCCTCACAGCTCCTCCAGCCACAGAATAGTGCTCCCTTGAAGTTTGCCAGGCTATCTCCTACCCCTGTTCTCTTTCCTGTTACCTTGTTTCTCTTCTCTGTTACCTTGCTGGCATTCTTTCTTCCAGTAGGAGAATACATTCCCAGGAAAGTCTGAGGGATTCCACCAAAGTCTTCCACTTGAAAGTGGTTAAGTGGGAGTTCAAACTCCAGTCTTTTGGTGATGATTGATCTTTATATGATGCTACTGATCATTGGGAGAAACCTGGTTTGAATTAGTAAGCTATATCAGATGGTTTTCTATTGAGGTCCGCTGTCACTACTGGCTTAACTCCACATTTCACTGCTAAACAGCCCACTTGGTCTAAAGAGTTGTATCTTCCAGTTTCAAGAAAGGAAATTTTGCTGTTGTTTTATTTGTTTGTTGAGCCAGGGTCTCATTATGTAACACTGGCTGTGGGGCTCACTATATAGACCAGGGGGCCTTGAACTCACATAGACCTTCCTGCCTGCTTCTCAAGTGCTGAGATTAAAAGCATGTGCCACCACACCTGGTTCCAAGTAATGAAATTTTTGTGACTATGAACATTTTATGGATAGAACACATCTGACTACTCCTCTTCTTCCTCCTCCTCCTCCTCCTCCTCCTCCTCCTCCTCCTCCTTGTCCTCCTCCTCCTCCTCCTCCTCCTTCTCTTTCTTCTTCTTTTTCAACACAGTTTCCCTGTAGCCCCAGCTGGCCTGGAACTCACTATGTACACCAGGCTGGCTTTGAGCTCACAGAGATCCACCTCCATCCCCAAGTACTGGGATTAAAGACACGCATCACTATGCTTCATTCCTTTCTTTTTTAAAATGACATAGACTACGAGTTTGTTCATGTGTATACTTGCAGATTATTTATTCAGTATATGTGTATGTAAATACAAATGATTTATGAATCTATATAAAGTCTAGAAACCACAAACAAGAGAAGACATACAGTATTTATCTACTTGAGTCTGGCTTGGCTTCTTTCACTCCTTATGATCTCCAGTTGCATCCATTGGCCAGCAAAGGACACAGCATTCTCTTTTACGACACATGAATGTGGACACTATCTTTCAAAGGTAATGGCATGGATAGATAGGTAGAATGAACTCAGGCTTATGGGAAACAGAGATTTCTTTTAAACAGTATCTCTGTAAGCTTTTTTTTTAGTTTTATTTTGACTTAGAAAGAAAATGACTATTTTCCCTTACTTTTTACTGCACTCCTCTGATCATGGATGGTCACAGGTCTGCTGAACGAAGGCTTGAAAGCTGTTCATTTACTAGAACATTTGTTACCTAAAGGTGGTTACGTTCTATGGTGGTATAATGTGGACTTAATTAATAATGGCGACTCTACCTGTATCACGACAGTTTCTCACAATAAAATCATCCAGTGACCTGGGTATAAGTTTCCTTTCTCCTCACAGAGTTATTCATTCATTCATACTTCATTCATTCATTCATTCAACAGAATTGTTTTTCCCCTGATGCTGAAACTGAGCCTAGTACAAGCCTATCACACAAGATAAACAAAAGCTCTACCAATGACTTGCGTGCCAGTAGGTTTCTTTGTACTTTAAAACATTTATTATTTTTATTTTATGTGGGTGAGTGCATTGTCTGCATGTAGGTAAGTGCACCTTGTCTTGCAATGCCTACAGAGGTCAGAAGAGGGTCTCAGATTCCCCCTGGAACTAGAGTTACAGATGGTTGTTAGCTGCCAAGTGGGTGCTGGGAATCGAACCTGGGTCTTTGCAAGAATGACCAGTGCTCTTAATCACTGAGCCAACTCTCCAGCCCCCTCTTTTTACTTTTTCTTTTGAGGCAGGGGTCTCACTAGGTTGCTAAGGCTGACCTTGAACTTCCTGTTTTAAAGATAGGCTTTGAACTTTCATCTTCTTACCTTAGCCTCCTGAGCCTCTAGGAGGACAGATTTGTACCACCAGGGGTGGGTCAGAATATTTTGCTTGTACATAACTTTCAGGAGGATAGGCATTTCAGCATCTCATTCACTGCTGAATCCCTGGTACCTGGGAGGTGCTCAGAAACTACTTAGTAAAATAGCAGATGCGTTCTGACAGTCTTTAACTGCCTGAAGTTGTGCAGAGCACAGAACCAATAGAATTAGAGATGTAAATTTCACATGAGAGGATCAGGGAACTCCTTTGTCTCTAGATTTTAGAGTTTCAGCTCAAAGTTTTGTATCCTCAACTCTTGTCTGAGTTAAGGTAATGCTAGCTGCCAGACTAGCAAATCCTCAAATGTTGAGGGCTCAGCACATTAGGCAATTTTTTCCACTTAAGTAAGACCCGGTGTTTTTGACTGGTACCTGTTTAAGTGGTAGTAGCGGAGGGCTGGCACTGTGGCACCCAGTTATTTGAGCCATCATAAATAGAGGCTCTGGACTGTTCTGGAGAAGGCATTTGAGATCACTCCAACTATGCAATATCCAGCTGGTTCAAGAGTACAGATGGAGAAGATATATTTGTTCCTTAAACACCATTGTTTGAAGTGTACACACCACTTCAAAGTGCTCACATTCCCTTGACAAGACCTGATTGTGTCCCACTTACAACTATCCTAGTTTCAGTAGGGTTGGAATAGGTGAGACTTCACACACATGTGCAGCACAGGGCTACATGCTCAGAAAGGCCTTTGTGTTCAGTTTAAGGCTCTACTCTTGTTGTTTTGAAATTATTAATGAGCTTTAAAGTGGTCCTGTACAAATTATGCATCAGGGCATGAGGCTGGGAAATGTAATCTTTAACAGGGGAGCAGGAGCTCTCTCCTAGCAGTAGCTCTCAGTTTCTCTCTGCCTTTCTTGTAGTTATGTTACAATTTATAGGAAAGAAGAAATAAAAGGTAGGTATATTTGTGGGTGGCTTCCCAGCTTCCTCTTCTCATACCTTAGTCCTTCCCCCCACATACAACTCAGGTCACTGGTTGGTTGGGAGGGGTAGCTGACTCTGCTGGCTTCTGCCTTTGTCAGTCAAGTTTATTTACGTTGTGCTTGAGTGCATGGTCCATTCTGGGATGGGAGTGGGGCTTTGGCTGGCGGAGGACCAACTCACCCAACAGTGAGTGTGGTTATTTTTGTGTCAAGGCTTCCACTTTTAATTCTTTAGAGTCTTTAGAGTTCACTGTTACACTATTAGAATATGGATGGTATCTTAGCCACCTTCATAAGCCGAACTGTCATACCTGGGAAGAGGAAACCTCAAGTGAGGAAGTTCCTCCATCAGGTAGGCCTGTGGGGCATTTTCTTGATTACTATCTGATGTAGGAGGGCCCAGCTTACTGTGGACAGTGCCATCCCTGGACAAGTGGGCATGGGATGTATAGGAAAGGTAGCTGAATGTGAATCTGGGAGCCATTAAGCCAGTAAGCAGCATTCTTCCAGGGTTTCAGGTTCCTGCCTTGGCTTCCCTTGATGATGAACTATAATCTGTAAGAAGAAATAAATCCTTTTCTCTCCAAGTTGTTTTTGGTCTTTGTTTCATCATAGCAACAGAAAATAAACTACAAAAGATCATAAAATAATCATTTGTTAAAATTTTATTTTTTGAGGCATGGTTTCATTATCTGGGGTTGACCTCAAACTCACTATGTAGCTGAGGCTAACACTGGACTTCTGATCTTCCTGGTTTCACCTCCTCAGTGCTAGGAATACAGGTGTATGCCACCAGACTTGGTTCATGCAGTGTAGGGACTCTAACCCAGAACTTCATTCACGTTAGACATTCTATCAGTTCTGCTACATGCACAGAACCAGTACAGTATTTAAAAAAATGACATGTCCAGCATTCCAGAAGCAGAGCTAGGAGGATAGCTACAAGCTTGAGACCAGCCTGGCAGCAAGTTCCAGACTAGCTAGGGTTATGTAGGATGATCTTATTTCAAAGAAATAAACACAAAAATAAATGTAAGTACCATATCCGTGACATATAATTTAGTTTCTGGATATTTAGCCAATTATCAACCATCCATCTTGCTTCAATCATCTATCAACCATTCATTCATCTGTCTCTCTATCATCTATCAATCATCAACCATCTATCCATCAGCCATCCGTCAACCATGTATCCATCAACTATCTATTCCTCTGTCTCTCTGTCTATCATCCATCAACTATCCAGCTATCAACCATCTATCCATCAATCAACCATATATCCATCAACCATCCATCTATCAACCATACATCCATCAATCAACCATATATCCATCAACCATCTATCAACCATCCATCTGTCTGTCTCTCTGTCTATCCATCTATCATAACCAAATTCTAACAACTAAGGAGAGCTAGTTTGTGAATGTTTTTATGGTATATTTTATTTCATTCCATATTTTTGGAAACAGCTTTAGCTGAGTTTAGTGTTGTAAGCCTTGAACTCCAAGCTACTTGGGAGGTTGAGGCAGGAGAATCATAAGTTCAAGGACTGCCTGAGCTACAGAGTGAGTTCAAGGTCAAACTGGGCAGCTTAATGAGACCCTATCTCAAAATAAAATGTAAAGAAGAGGCTAAAGATACAGCACTTTTCCAGCATGTGCAAGGCCTGAAGTTTGATCCAAATATTGCAACAAAGACTTTAGAAATAGGGGCTGGAGAGATGGCTCAGCATTTAAGAGCACTCACTGCTTTTGCAGAGGACCTGGGTTCCATCCCTAGCACCCACCTATAACTCCAGTTCAAGGGGATTCAACGCTCTCTTCTGACATCCACGGGCACTGTATGTCACAGGTGCTCACACACACATGCAGGCAATACATTCATACACGTAAAATTTTAAAAATTAAAAACTTTATAAATATAATTGATATATGCAAATTACATTAATTCAAAATATAATAACTTTTCATTTAAAGTACCATAATTCCATATATGTATATAGCTGTGAAATACCTTCTCTATTCTGATAAATACCAAATAATAATTGGCTTATTTTCCAAAACTATGAATTGGTTTGCATTGTCTGGAATTTTTGTTTATGTGTACTATTTGTCTGAATTCTTTTTCTCAACATAGATGTAAAAATATATTCTTTACATTCACCCAAGTAATTGCATATATCAGTCCTTAATTTCTATTTCTTGAATAAAGTTCTATTCTATACATATACCACATTGGTAACAAATGAATATTTGTTGACATATGTTTGAATTGTTGCCATTTATTGACTATTATAAATGAAGTGGTTGTGAGAATTTGTACTTCTCTTAGGTAAATATCTAGGAACAAAAACTATTCTTGAAGTTGGTATTTCATTATACATTCATACAGAAGCTCCAACAGTGCATAAGGTCCAGAGCACTTTTAATTTTAGGTGTTTTTAATAGGTGTGTACTCTTATTTTATTGTGAGTTAAGTTTGTATTTCACTAACTACTCATGGACATTTAAGGTCTATTGAGTACAATTTTTATTCTTTTCATTTTAAATGCTAATTTTCTATTAGGGAGAGTTAAACATTTGAAATCTTTTCAATGTAGCCACACAATTGCTCATGCTTTATTTCATCTCTGTGCATTTGAAAATATGTTTTGACTTTGAAAAACACTTGTGCTGGGAATAAAAGTCAAGCCTGACAATTCGAATCTTCTAGGAATTTAAAGGTGCAGTTACACTGTTTTTTCATTTTACATTCTGTTATCTTTCTTGTTCTTCTGTACAGAATGTGCCAATTTTTCCCCACTCTTGTACAATTTTTTTTTATTGGACTTGTTGCAACCCACTTAACTATGAAATTCCTTATAATTTTCTTAATTTTTATTGTAATCGGGGTTTGCAGAGCTTTTAGGATTTATGGGGTTACAATTGAAAAAAGTTTGGACGTTATATCTTTTCAAATTTTCATCTGCCTTTTCTCTTTTGTGAACACTGAACACATGTTGAAGTCCTTTGAAGTTGCTCAGGACTCGTGAAAGCTCTGTTTACTTTTTTCCTCTCTTTCTCTTTGTGTATTATATCTAGTTCTATGCTTGAACATTCACCCGTATCTGCAATCACAGAATCAAATCTGTTCTCTTTCTGTATGAATTTTGTCTTGAGTATTATAGTTTCATCTCCAGAAGTTTGGTTCACTTTGTCTCTGTGAAACAATCATCTCTACTGGCTTTGTGAACACGGTGAATACAGTAGAATAGTCGTTTCACTGCCCTAGTCTGCTTATTCTATCTGTGTGGTTTTTGGTTGAAATTATATGATGGGTGTGCTAGTTTGTTCTTCTGTTGCTTTGATAAAACACCCTTATCAAAAACAACTTAGGGGAGAAAAGAGTCTATGTCATTTTACAGGCTATAATCCATCACCTAAGGAAATTGGAGCAGAAACTCACGCAGGAACCTTTTGCAGAACCATGGAGAAATGTGGTTTATTGGCTTGCTCTCTAGCCTTTTCTTTTCTTCTCCCTGTAGTTCCAGCTGCATTGGAACTCTCTATGGAGACCAGGCTAGCCTCAATCTCAGAGAGATCTGCTTGCCCCTGCCGCCTGAGTTCTGGGACTAAAGGCATGCACCACCATGCTCTGGCTCTCTAACATTTTTAGACAGCCCAGACCCACTTGCCTAGGGATGGTACCACCCACAGTGGGCTGAGCCCTCAAAGAATTAGCAGTCAAGATAATGTCCCACAGACCTGTCCACAAGCAGTCTGATGGAGGAAATTCCTCAGTTGAGGATCCCTCTTCCCAGCTGATGCAGGTTATGTACAGTTGACAATAAAAACAGGCACAGCAGGGAATTACTCTTTTATACTCTAGCGAGGTGGGCTGCATCCTGTATTCTTGCTGTCCCAGCCATTCCGGACTTTCAGCTTTTCACCCATCAATCTCTGGCTTTTCCTTTGCAGTCCTACTGCTTGGGGGCTCTCTGTCATAAGATTTGTCTTTCATGGGGCCCACCTCCTTTCCTCCAACCTGCCAGTGATCTCTAACCTTGTTTTCTGAAGACGACTGTTTTGAAATATTTTGGGGGGGAGTGCTTTCTGAGGTTTCAGCCCTATCAGAGTTGCAGTTGTCAGTTGATGACTACTAAGGGAAGGAGAGCCACTCTCCTTTGGGGATGTAGCCACTGGTAGGTTGCTCTTGCCCCAGTGGATGGCCACACACCCATTTGTATGGCAGAAGCACTAATTGAACTTGGAGTTATTAATAACAAAAATAACTTTAAAAAGGACTTGAACTGGAAAGCTTGGAGGGAGATGGAGTGGGGGCCACCAGGGCCAGGTACAGGGAGATAATGCTGGATTGATCCAATCACTATAAATTGAATAAATGTATTTTAAAACCTCATTTCTCCCCAGATAGTTTGTTTTTCCAATTGTTCTAGGTTAGGTTTAGACTCTGTTACTGAAACTGGCTGGAGGTGGTTATAGCTCTGGTTTAAAAAGGCTCTGGCAGACAATTCTGTGCAGTAAAGGGTGAGGATAATGGTGAAGATTGTAAACTCCTTGCACACAGTCAATACACACCCACATGTTACACACATTAATAAATGAAGTACTATGCTTGAGGGAGATACTTCTGAGGAGGAATGTAAAGGAAGAAAAGAGTCAGGACAACATACTTGCCTCCTTCAAACCACATCTTGCTGGCAGGGATAACAGCAAGAGTCTTCAGTGATGCTGTTTGCCAGCCTGTATAAAGGAACAGACCAGGTGTAGATGCCAGTGAAATGATGCATTACTGTTTGGCAGGATGGGAACACTTCAATTTTTCATGCTAATGTCTTCACAGAAATCAAAGAAAATACATTTCAGCAGATTCTAGAAAAAAAAGGAGTGGGATGAAATTTATAGTGTCTACAGTATGAAATATCTTTGGATTGAGATGTGCAGCTTATGAAATCGTCAGCACTTCAAAAGCCAGTCTTTTGCAGCCTTAATCCTACCCATATTCCCTCTTCCCTCCTCCGTGAAACAGTCTGTTACATGAACACAGTGATATTTGGGGAGATCTCAGTGTGTTAGGGTAAAACATTATCTCAGCTGTGTGGAATGAGGAGTCCTGTGGGCTGGAAAAATTTGAGACTGCTGTGCTTACCAGCATTACTGTGAGCACATTATTCTCCACAGAGAACTGGGGCTACTGTGAGCTAGGAAAGAAAAAAAAAAGGGACTAAGCCTGCTGAGTATTACATAATTCTTGAAATACAAACTGTCCTTCACTTTTCTTTTAAATCCACTTAAGTACCTGGACAGCTTTGAAGAGGGATTTTAGTGACTTAATGCAAGAGCTTTGCATAGAATTGGCATGTCTGAAGATACTCAATTTACCTCTTCCTTTAAAGTGTTGAAAAAAGGATGCAATGGTTTTTGAGATTAAGATGTATAGTTTATGAACATAATAAAACCATGCTCCGCACGGGCCACTGTAGACCATGGGAATGTAGCCTTGTTTTTACCCTTTAACCAAGAGCTAGGATCCTGGCTTCCATGCAATGGATAGCAGGCACTAAAATCTACCCTATTGTATTTCTTCAAATAAAAAGAAGATGAATTGGAGCTGGAGAGATGACTCAGTGGATAAGAGCACTTGCTCCTCTGGCAGAGGAACCTGAGATGGGTTCCTAGCATTTACATTGTAGCTATCAACCATTCTACATTGTAGCTATCAACCATTCGTAAGTCCAGTTTTAGGAGAATCCAAAGCCCTCTTCTGGCCTCCATGGGTATTGCATTCATGCAGTGGATTTACATACATATAATTAAAACACTCAGATACAAGAAATTAAAAAGTAAGATTTTTTTTTTTGATGTTTATGAGACAGGGTGTCCCTGTAGCCCCGGTTGACCTGGAACTCACTACGTAGACCAGGCCGGCTTTGAACTCACAGAGATCTGCCTGCCTTTGCCTCCTGAGTGCTGGGATTAAAGGCATGTGCTACCATGCTGGGCATTAAAATAAGATAAAGTCTTATTGTATTTATTTAGTGTGTGTGTTTGCATATGACATAACATACATGTAGTAAGAGGACAACTTGTGGAGTTGGTTCTTTCTTTCTACCACATGGGTCCCTAGGATCGAACTCAGGTTGTTAGGTGTGGTGGCAAGTGCTTTACCCAGTGAGCCACCTTGCCTACCCCAGTTTAGTTACTACTCCATTAATTTAGTTACTATTCGATCTCTGCTATGTACCAGCCAGATGAGATGGTCGTGAACACCCTGTGGTGAATCCTAAATTGCCTTCCAGTTGTTGTTATTTTTTCCTAAGCTTATAACATTCAACCCCATTGATCTCAAACTGTGAACATTCTCATAGAAATGCTGTCACATGTGTCCCAGTGAAAGGTTTTATTAGTTCATTTCTACTGTGTCTCAAGAGAGTCTGGTCAACCAAAAGACGTTAGAGGAGGCAAGAATACAAAAATGGGAGGATGAAGCAATCTATAAAAGGGCTTCAAAATTTTGCCCTCATGACATCATGAATTAATGAATGCCATCATTCATTCATTATTCAACTTAGAAAAAAAACCACTCTATTAGGTGTTGTTAAAATAAATCTGATGGTGTGCTTTCCAAAGTGCCTCAAACCAGCTTAGGTCAAGCTACAAATACACAGAAAACACCAGATCCCTGTTGAATACCTGCTGGTCTAGCTGTTCCTCCCAAAGCCAAACTTCACTATGCTGCCTTCCTAACTAAACTAGAAGTTGAGATGGAAAGTTACTAACAGCCAAACTTGCCCAGAAGGACATTACCTGATAAACTTTAAAATAAGCAGGATGTAAAAGGTAGAGATGAATCCACTCATGATTTGTGTTGAGCAAAAGATAAATGTAACTGGCAGAGGAAAAGACAGAGCTAGATGACTTAAGAGATGGTACCCTCCTAATTATTCAAAACAGAAGAAGGGAAGGCCACGTGTTGGGTTCACAAAGTGTACTTTGCAATCAGTCGGGGCACCTTCCATAAAATAGACTGCTTTACTTTCTTACTCTGAGGCTCCAGTATTCTGATAACGAAGTGGGATCAGAATCATTGATTCTCAGTGCAAACAAATAAATGATTAATTTATATCTCCTCTAAACAAAAAGGATTTTTGTTATGGACTGAGACACACAAACCACATTACCAGTATGGGCTTGATATGAACCAAAATGCCATAGACTAATATGGCTTTGAAAAAAAACCATGAAAGATCATAGTTTTGAGTATAATGGGCTACATAACAAATATAACATGTGTCATTATAATTCAGAGTTGCTAAAGGAAAATAGTACTTGGTGAATAATGAAAAGTAGTGATGACTCTGAGATTTCTGGCTTGGACAAATAACAGTTGTTTAGGGTCGTCATATCAGAGCTACAGAATGCCGGCAAGAGGAAACGGTTGAGAGAGAACAATGAGTTTGCAGGCAAGGTGCACCTGGCATTTGAATACACAGATCTGAACTGAGACAACTCAGTCTTAGTCCAGGTGTGGAGACTCTGGAATTATGTTTCAGGTTTAATGCTGGCTAATGGCATTGCCCCAGAAGGTCAAATACACCAAAGAAAAGGTCAAGGATGGCAAAATGACTTTAGAGGGCAGTGGTAAAACATGAAAAACCCAGCTTGGATGGTAGGGGCTGCAAAGGCAAGAATGAAACCAGGAGACAGTGATGGAAGAGAGCCCAAACAACCTCATGGAGCTGGGCTCTGTCTGTGGTGCCAAATGCTTTTGAGAAGTTAGTGAGAGAAATGTAGAAATCAGACACTGGAGGATGGTCTACAAAGATTCAGAAGCGATGAATGTGGAAGCCAGACTTCAGTGGGCTAGAGAGTAATGCCAAGGGGGCAAGATGTTGAAAGTGAACCCACTCAGGGCAACAGAGCTTTGATGTATTACCATCCTCCAATACAGTTTCTGGTCAAGAAATTGCCTTTTATGAGGAAGGGAGTTATTAGAGGAACATGAAACCCTACACATACAGGTAATTGTCACAGCATTGTTTACATCGATCAAAAATGTAAAATGAGAACACGTTAGTGCTCAAATCTCAGGCATTAAGTAATTTCTGAATCAGCTAGATGATGAAAAAAATAGCCATTAAAATTATGTTGAGAGAAAGATACAGACATTAAAAATGCCTGTGAAATAAGTTTACCAAGATCTCCACATTGAAACTATTGCCAGTTTTAATGTTCAGGAAGCTCATTAGAAAGACCATGCACCTGTCAGCTGAGCTTGGGATGGAGAGGGGACCCACCCAGAGATATCTGTCCTTTTCTTCTTCCTTTGATCTTTATTACTTTTTAACTAATTGGAGATGTGTGAACATGTTTGGTCTGAAGAAGTAACAGTTTTTTTCAAAAAGCTCAATGTACTAGATATTGGGCATGGCATTGAGAAAAACGAGTAGAAAAAAAAGATTCAACTGCTTTGGGGGGAAAATCAGGTCCAGAGGACAGTTGAGGTATACAGTGTTAATGTTGAAGATGGGATGGGAAAAGAGAAAGCTGAAGCCGACTGTGTGTGAGGACAGAAGAGACGGGTGGGAGAAATGTCCAAACAGCATATTTTATGTTTATGTGAAAGGTAAAACTCTGTCCTCCATCTGCAGAAAACAAACAGGTATAGATGAGGCTATCTCCAAGAAGCGTTGAAATTTAGGAACAGAATTATTTGTGGCTAATGGGAAAGAATCTGTGGATACAAACTTATAATGTATGCCTTATATAGCTCTTGCTATTAATTCCCCAATAATCCAAGAGGGATGTGAACAGAGTATTAGTGTATTAATGATAGAGTTTACCTGCTTGAATATGGAAGTACTGGAAGTCCCACTTCTCCCTCATCATGGTCATTAGCATCTATTTACTGAATTCTCAAGATCAAGACACTGAGGAGAATCAAAGAATGATGAGATAGGGCCCAGCCTTCTGGAACTTACATCTGGTGGAGGAGATGAATCACAGCCACTTGAAAAGTTAACTACATTTCAAGGTAATTTTGTAATAAGTGATGAAAGTGACATGCAGACTCAGAAAGATGATTAATCACTTACAACTGGAGCAGTCAAGGAAGATTTCACATTATTTTTTCCGTTGCCTTTGTGTATTTATTTCTTTCTCCTTTTCAATAGGGTAGGCATTGCCACATTCATCTTCAACCCCATCACATTTCCTGGTACATGACAATCACTTAATAACTATCACTAAAGAGATGCACTAATGAATAAACAAACAAACAAACCAAGTCCCATTTGGTTAGGTGGAAGGGTTAAGCATTCAACCCAGGAGGATTATGGTAACATATAAAATCATAGACAATAGACACAAAGAACAGAAAATAACATTAACTGAATATATCTTAGTATGCTTATTCTTTCACCTATATTAACAGCTCATTTAATTATCACAATAACTCTCTGACCTAGTCTTAAATATCCTCATTTCAAGGTAAGAACATGGAATTTCAGAGAGATCAGGTGACTTGCCCTCTTATACTGGGTCTGGAAGCTCTTGGCTCAAGGGTAGCCTCAGGACAGTGAACAGATGGGTTTCCACATTGCCTGAATAGATGTGGCTGTCCCTGACTTGTCTATAGTATATCGAGGTCCTCCACTTTTGCACTCTCGTGACTAGTCATCTCTCGGTCCACAGCTGTGTGGGTGGCTCAAGATCCCCATGCCTAAGATGTCAAGTCCCGAATGAATCCTCATTATGGTAAAAGATCCTACATGGCTTGGCCTGTGCGCTGCCCAGCCTCGTTTTCAGGTAGCTGCCATTATGCATCAGTATCCGCCATCCAGTATCGAGCTGGCTGCGGTCACCCTCTTCTGACTTTCTAAGGTCTTCTTTATCTCTCCAGTGTCCTTGTCTGGGTCTAGTCATCTTTCCAAATGCAACTTCATGTCACTTCCTCTTTCCCTGACTTGTAAATGGCTTTGCAGTCCTGAATTGATTTGCTGTCTTGAGGGGACAGCATCACATACTCTTTTCTGTCCCCCAAATAGCAATGTGGATGGATTCCTCTCTTCCAGCTCCAGAGTGCTGTTTAATATTTCTACAGTTCCAAATGGTCTCTTCTATATAGTGAAATAAAAAGAAACTTTGGACATTTAGTCCATGACTATGACTCTGAAATTTTGTACCATCTGTAACAGTTAAACCTCCTCCTCTCATCCCTTGGAAAGAAGAACTGCAGGCACTCAGTTGGATTTGCTCAGAGACCACATACATTTTCAGCTTGATGTAGTCCTGAGGTCCCTGAAGCCTTCTGGCATCAGGCTTGGCCCTTACTTACATGCTTTTGTTTCAAGGCATCTGCTGAGCTGCTCAAAAGGAGAGGAGCGGGGAAGCTTCTGGAGGCTCAGCGGAGGGAAAGCACAACGTTGCCTCCTTCAGATAATTTCAGAATTTCTGAGTCTGTGAGGAAAATGCTGGCATCCCAAGAGAGAGGCCCTTTCTCAGGAACAGCATGAAACAACACCCTTGGCTAGCTCTGGGGATTAATTAGCACTGTTGCAAAAGAAATCCTTTAGAAGAATTTAACTTCTTTGGAAAAAAAAACTATTTTCAAATTTGGACCAATTTGCTTTGGTGAAGAATGATCTCCTCATGTTTCCCTTTGAATCTGTGTGTAGCCAGTGACTCCAAAGCCTCATGCTAGCTGCACTTTGCCTGGGGGAGGGTAATAGGTCTTATGTCCAGAGAGTCCCTATAGAGGGTAAGCAAATGTGGACACCAAGGCTGTAGGCTGTATCTGAGTTGAGTGTTCATGGTGGGATGGGGTGGCGGTGGAGAATGACGTTGAAACAGTGTAACTTGCTTCAAGTTCAAGGAAGTCCTATTGGCTCTGTTCTGGATAGATCTGGAAGAAATGAAAGACTGTTCCAGGAGCTCTTGGGAGATCCTTGCTGATCTCAGTAGAAGGTAGCTAGAAGAGAAGACACAATCACCCATGCATCCATTGTTGATGAAGGAGGGCTTCCCAACTCTTCCTCTCCTTGTTTGGATCCTCCAACTCTCCCTTCTGAACTTGGCAGATCCCTGGGGAACCAGTCTGCATTTTGCTGACACCTACCTCTGGAAAAGTGCCACCATAGGACGTAGGTCTGGGATTTTTTTTTGTTTTCATTTAATTTTACTTTGTTTAAAATCTGATAAAAATTCCTGCTCTTTATCAAAGAGAACAAATGTTGTCAGGTACAAAGGCCAACTTAGAGTTGGAAATTGAATTATATGTCAAAATTGCATTTTTATGTGTTCATTTATGCCATTGCTAAAAAAAAAAAAGTACATAAATTTCTTAAATCTCTGTGTATCGACAACAATTAAAAGCTGCAGGAAACCCGAGTAAATACCATTAATTTCATCTTGGCTTTGTTTGAGTTTGTGAACTGAAAATTATGAGTGCTGGGCATAATGGTACACACCTGTAATCCCAGCACTTGAGCAGTAAAGACAGGAGGCGAGTTTAAGGTCATCCTTGTCTTATATATGCAAATATGTATACATATACATATATCACACATATATACACATGCCAAAAAGGGGGTTAGAGGATGGTAATATCATTAAGAAGCAACATTAGAAAAGGAAAAATATGTTGCATTGCTCAGATATCATATTTAACCATGTGAAAAGAGTGAAAGACCTAGGGAAAATTACATTTTAACACATTTCTTATGCATTTATGTAAAACTTTAGATGATATAGAATATTTATTGGTTTGAGTTTCCTTTCTTTCCCTTCCCAAGGATGTAGAGTGTGAGATGCAATCCTGACTGCACTGAAGGCATCAGGAGTGGTATCTGGAATTGCCATCTAAAGCCCCTGACTACAATCTCAAATAGATATCCAGTTAAGCGAGGAAAATCTTGAAGTATGATAATCTTTCAACAATGGCATAATGATCTCATGTAGCATTTCCCCCAGAATAGAAATGGAAGATGAACAAGAATGTTACTGAATGTCATTATGCAGACGTGAACATGCTAAGCAACAGGTAGAAGACAGTAGCTACTGCCAAAAGGGACGCTGCTCACTGCTGAGTTCCCACCGCTCTGTTCCCAGGGTCGGGATCCTGGTACTGAAGGCTGACGTCTCAGAGGTGCAGAGGTACAGACCTCTATCTAGAGTTTCAGTATTTTTTTTTCAACTGGCAGAGAAAGAATTCAGAGAGGAGACAAAGGAGGAAGAAGTTTCATTGTAGCGTGAAAGGAATATGGACTTCTTTTAAAAATATTTTAAAAATTATTTTTATTTTATGTATATGAGAGTATTGCCTGCATGCAAGCGCACCCATGTTGTGTAGTGCCCATGGAGGTCAGAAGAGGGCGTTGGATCCCCCTCGAACTGGGGTTATGGACAGTTGTTAGCCACTGAGTGGGTGCTGGGAACTGAACCCGGATCCTCTGCAGGAGCAGCCAATACAGTGCTCTTAACTGCCAAGTCCTGGAATGTAGATTTCTTAAGAGAGATACCGCAGGGCCCTCTGACTGGCTTTTAGGCTAAATCTGTGGGATGTGGCATAAGATCATATGGGTTATTCTTGAGTAGGGAATTTGACAAGAAACACTTTATTTTTCAGTCTTCTTAGGGGGTAGGTTAGGTCAAATGACACATGCACTGTAGAAGCTTATTTTATTAACACAGAGCCCGCTTTGATGGTCATTGACCCCACACCTGCGTACTATATAGTTTATAGACTACACAGTGTTACTTTTTACATTCCTTTTTGTTTTGAAGTACTTCCCTTTGACCCCTCCAAAAAGTATTTACTTGACTATACTATATATTCATCTGATATTTCTATTGTAAAATAAAATGAAGATGATGCATCCAGTGTCAGTTAGTGATCTTGTCTTTGTGGTAACTACTCCCCAGGTTTACATAGAGAATTTTTCCAGCTGTCCTAGAAGCCCTCTCTGCTCTTCACTCCATCCTCAAGACTCCTTCTGTCCCTAGAAAACCACTCTCCTGATCCTACAACAACCACTTTTTTTGGTATCTTATCGTAGTTTCATATAAGCTGAATATGCATAGACTTTGCAGTTTTGATTTACATATCTTAAACTTTTAAGTCTTTTAAATTAAAAAAAATTGAGTTGCTCAAGTTAGCCTCAGATTCACTATATAGTTAATAATGACCTTGAACTCCCAATCTTCCTACCTCTGCCTCCCTAGTGCTGGGATTTACAGGCATGTGTCACCACACCCTCATTATGTGGCATTGAGAATTGCACCCAGAACTAGGCAACTCAGCTACACCTCCAGAGTTTAAGTCTCCTTTAATGTGCAGGTTCCCCTTCTGTGGTTTTCTTTTCCTTACAAATTGAGTGTTAGGGGACTGGAAAGATGGTTCAGTGGTTAAGAGGACTATCTTGATGGCAGAATTCCAGCACCCAGATGGCAGCTAGTAATTGTAAATTCCAGTTCCAGGGGATCTGATGGCCTCTTCTGTCCTCTGTGGACCCTGGAGGACAGAGGTGTAGGCATAACACTCATACACATAAAATAAACATAAATTAAAAAAATAACAAAAACACAAAAGCCAAATTGAGTGTTAGTCTGGGCATGGTGGCACACACCTTTATCCCCAGCATCGGGGAGGCAGAGACTGGCAGATCTCTGTGAGACTGAGGCCAGCCAGATTTACATAGTGAGTTCCAGGCCAGCTGGGGCTACAGGGAGACTCTGTCTCAAAAACACAAAACAAAACAATGACAAGAGCTAAGGAGTGTGATCCCCTCTGGCCTGGATGGTTCACCTTAGCACTTACTTCTGTATTCCCTCTAAAGTGCTGCTGGATCCAGGCCCTTGACCGCACATTCCACAAGATGGAGGGATTTCAGTCCCAAATACCTCTGTGGTAAAAGCTTGTGTTGTCCTCATCCTGGGTAGTGGGAACCACTTCAGGTTGGCCCTGGAGACCTTTTAGCCAGACTGTGAGTTTTTCTTTAAATTTTTTGAAACATGTTTTTATACTTGAGGCCCAGGTAGGCCTCAGATTCACTCATAACATTTAAGTCCCAGTCCTCTTGTTTTTTACTTTGTAAGTCATTTACCTGTCTAGTGCTAGTGAGCATCATCATGCCCACAGATGCTTTGATATCATGATAACTGCTTTGCTATTTGACATGACGAAGTCCAGGTTTATCCTATACATTTTTTTTTGCCTCAGACGTGACAGTTGCTACTTCTTAAAAAAAAAAAAAAAAAAAAAATCTCTGAATGAATGGCTGGGAAAGAATGTCCAAAATGCTTCAAGCTGCCATGGGTATGCTAGAGAGATGTCTTTGAAGTTGTCTTTATGGGTTCACAGTGATAGTTTTGTTTTATTTAGTATTTTTATTTTACGTGTACGAGTGTATTGCCTGCATGTATAGAAGTGCATTGATGTCATGAAGTGCCTGAAGAAGTCAGAAGAGTGCATTGGATCTACTGGAACTGGAGTTAAGGGTGGTTGTTAGCTACAATGTGGGTGCTGGGATTGAACCCAGGTCCTCTGCAAAGACATCCAGTGCTCTTAACTGCCAAGCCATCTCTCTAGCCCCCGTTCCCCCCCCACCCACAATGATCATTTTACTTTTAATTTAGGAATATAGGATTTTCACACTGTATTGTATTATTGTTACTATTATCATTTACAGTGCCGGGGATGGAATCCAGGCCTTGTGCATAGTGGATCAGTGCTCTACTGCTAACATACATCCCCAGCCCTTTACTTAACTTTTACATTGCATCTGTATTTCTTAATGACTAAAAAGTCGTAATTTTCTAATACACAACAGATGATAGAATCAGAATATTATATAATTACTCACTTACTTAATTCCAGTATTACATATTCAAGCAACACTAATATCATTCTGGCAATATAATTACTGAAAATAATTAAAAATTTCCACATATGTTGTCCCTGCGCTCGCATTAATTTTTATAGCTGTACTGTACATCCCCTAAGCATATAGTCATTAATATTATGCCTTTGCCTTTTACTGCTCATTTGATCTTCTTTGTATAATAACCATGTTTTAACTATTTAGTTCTTACCATTGGTTCTTGTGTGGATGTCTCTCTAGTGGTTTTGTTGCTCAGAGACGCATTTCTAGAATATTCTCCAGGAAAGACTTGAGGGAATACTATTCTTTGAATTCTTACATGTTGATAACTATTTGTTTATACTCTTTATATCTTTTTATTTCTTTGTTTGAGACAGGGTCTCACTATATAGCCCCAGCTCACCTGGAATGTGCTATGTAGACCAGGCTGGCTGCAATCTCTCACAGAGAGAGATCAGCCTCCTGAATGCTGGGATTCAAGGCATGTGCCACCATGCCCAACTTGCACCTTATATTTTGAAAGTTAGTCTTTCTAGTTTTCTTTATATTTAAGAAACTTCTTTAAAATCCAATGCCTTTTATTAGACTTGGCCTTGGTGCTGGTCATTCTGAGCTCACGCTCTAAGAGACGTTTTATGCATGTTCAGTGAATGGCATTATTTCCTTTCTAATTTCAGGAAAGTGTTTTGATTTGCTTTTCAGCCTCCTTCATCTTCTTCCTCTTCCCATACTGTTATGTACTTCAGACTGTCTTTGCCTCCTTCCTCCCTGTCCAGGCCTCTTTCTTCCTTTTTGTTTCATTTTGACTTTCGAAAATGTCCTCAGCCTCACCTTCTCTCAAGGTGTATTTTGTGCTTCTGTGTTCCTTCTAGTTTAGTCTTTATTTCTGCATGACTTTTTCATTTTTTTTCTTTCTTTCTTGTCTGTCCTCTCATTTTGGAGTCCTTCAGGTTCTCTTTTACAGTTTGTATTATTTTATAATGTCTTTTAGCTCACTTTGAAGTAGGTCACAGTTTTGATCTCTTTCTGATATGCTTTTATTGTTGCCAGAGAAGTGATTCTATTCTCTTTTCTCTCATAACTTCGCATAAGATTTGATGTTGATTCTTTTCTGTTGAACATTTGTATGTGGAGTTGCTTTTCTGTTGTTTGGAGCCTGGTCCAGGAACTCTGGAGAGTTCCTTCTTCTGTTGCTTTGCTTTCTACTCCCATTCCCCCTGAAAGTATTTGTTTCTTTGTCTCTATTGGCCTTATTCGGTTGAGTTTTGATTCCATTGTAATTTTTCCTCAGTATTGGTTCTTTCCTAAGAGGGAGGCCTGTCCAGGAAGAAAGGTCAAAAGTGTTCTGTTAGTCCCCTCCTCGGCCCCTGGCACTCCTCTGCAGCTGGGCTGAAGCTCTCTTGGTCTCTGTGGTTATGCCTGCCTGAGCATATGGTATCCCACCCTTGCCTTTTTAGTCTTTGTCATTCCTGTAGTCATTGATGAGCTGCTCAACTTTTGAGCTTTGTAAAAAATCTAGAGCCTGGTGTAGTAACATCAGTAATCCCAGCACGTGAGAGGCAGAGACAGAACAGCGGTAAGTTCAAGGCCCACCTGGTTTGCACAGGTCTCAAAAGAAAAGAAAAGACATCTAGTTAGTTTCATCACAAACATAGGCCACGGATGTTGGGTTTGCAATGTGATGGCTCTGCTGTCTTCCTGTAGATACTCAGAGACAGACAGGAAGGTGTCCGCTCCCAGTCTTCCGAATAGAGTATTTGCCTTCACTCACTGTGTCCTGTCTCATTCAGGCTTCACCTTTTCTGTCAGGTGGGAACAATTACCATTCATTCTTATTTTGCATAGCAAGAGTTGCAAGGGGTCAAACCCATTCATAAGAGCTAGGATTTGAATGTGTATCTGATAGAACCATAAGTCTGTGATTATTTATGCTCCAAACATTTAAAATAAACTCTTTGTAATTTGAAGTAGAATGAGTTCTCACTGAAAGATTGTGACTATGGTTAAGAAAACAGAAAACATTCATCTTTGAACACATGATTTGGCTTTGTCTGTTCGGCACATTCCTAGATTTCTTTAACGAGCATTACTTTAACTTTTTATTTGATTTATTTTTTTGACATTTTATTTTTTATGTATATGAGTGTATTGCTTGCGTGTATGTAGGTGCACCCATGTTGTGCAATGCTCACAGAAGTCAGAGGAGGGGGGTCAGATCCTCTGGAACTGGAGTTATAGATGGTTGTTAGCTGCCATGTGGGTGCTGAGACCTTGATCCCAGGCCCTCTGCAAGAGCAGCCAGTGTTCTTAACTGCTGAGCCACCTCTCCAGCCCCCCAGTTCTTTTTAAAGATTGGTTTATTTTCTATTGTTTATGTGTTATCGGTTATACCTGAATGTACGCAAATGCACCACACGCATGCAGTGCCCCCAGAGGCCAGAAGAGGATGTAACAGCCCATCTCCTGGAACAGGATTTTGAGACACTCGTGAACTTCCATGTGGGAACTGAGAACCAAACCCAGATCCTCTGCAAGAGCAGCAAGTGCTTTTAACCTCTGAGCCATATCTCCACCCCCTAGTATATATTAACTTCAAAATGAAACACTCAGTACAATTTAATATAAACATTAAAGCATAGTTGAGAGTTTTCTTGGTTACTCTTCAAAAGTTTATTTAATCCATGGTGCATCAGAAGTACTGTGTGTGTATAAGTACACACACCCCCACCACACTTGACTAAAGTAGTAAGTCCTATACCTGAAGTATCCCATAAGAATTAACTTGCATAACGATGTCAGGTCTGTGTCTACACACAGCTGAATCTGAATGTTGGATCTTCATCTTGTTAGGCCAACTTAGACTCATTATTCAGTTTCGGTTTCCTTATCTGTAGGATGGGAACACTTTATAGGATGGTACTGAGCATCAAACAACACAATGCCTATGAAACAAGACCCCAGAGATGTTATTCAGTGCTGTGGTGGTTTGAGTGAGAATGTCCTCTATAGGTTCCAAGTTTTAGGCAGTTTGTCTCCATTTGGTGGCGCTGTTTTGGGAGATTTTAGGAGGTGTGGCCATGCAGGTGGGAGGAAGCACGTCACTGGGGGGCCATGGGCTTTGAGAGTTCTTAAGCCTTGCCGGATTTTCTGTCACTCTGTGCTTCCTGTGTCTGCTTGAAGATACTGAGTGCTCCTCTTTCTGCTCAGGTCACCACGCCTCCCCACCATGATGGTCTCTGATTCTTCTGGAACTCTAAACTCAAATAAACTCTTTTATAAATTCTCTTGGTCCCTTTATCACAGCAAAAGAAAAGTAACTATTACACGCACTCACTAAAGACCGCATAGAGATGGCTACTAAACAAGCAAACAAAAAAGAATTAGGAATTCAGGCTTGGTTAGGAAATGTAATGTGGGGTTATAGCTATCACAAAAATAAGCTTTGTTTAATATCAAGCCTTTAGAAACAGATGGCCTTTTGTGTATGCTTATTTCTTTTAAAAGGGCAAGACTTTTTTCCCTCTAATTTATCAAAGATCAATGATTCTCTTTAAAAAATCCATCACTAGGGGAGACAAGTGTTGTAGTAACTACCTTAGAGCAGGTGGTCCGGTGCGGAAATGACAGGGAATATATCACATAAAGGTCAGATACTTGGTGTAATTTGGAAATTGACTTCCTGTAGTGTTCTGGGGCCAGATTGGAAATTGCCCCACTGGGTCAGTAAACGCTTGTCAGAACCTCTGTCAGGTCTTCCCACGAACTGCTTTGGACGGTCATTTACAACCCTGATCATTATAAACAAATGGTACTAAAGTGACAACCAGTCGTGCACATTGGTGAGAATTACTGGAACATTCTACCCTGGTAGGTTTAGTTGGTTAGAAGTGTGGTTCTTTTAGGAGAGGCTAATACACACCTTCCATCTCCTGCTAAGTTCGCTATTTATGGTGTTTGCTGTTGAGATAATAGGAGCGTTTGGTTTTATTGAGCACAAATGAGTGTGATTTGAAATTGCTCCCCCTCTGATTTCTATGGTCACGTCTTTGTTCCGCCTGTTGAAATTCAGGGTGAGGCAGAGGCCATGTGCTGTGGACCCCACACACGGCAGGGAGGGTCTGATGTCTATACTGCAAGAGAAAAACCCTGGTGCCTCTGGCAGCATGCTCTTTAAGATGGATTCTTGACCTTTACTGACTGCACTATTAGCCACTAACCAAGGTAGGCATCTTTGGGGAAAAACTTCTATATTAACACATCTACAAAGTACTCTTTTTTTCTTTGCAGCTCAAACTTTATGACAAAAACTCAGCATGCTCAGAGGCCACTCTGTCTGCCCTTTTAATTTGTCACTTTAATGTTTGTGTGCATGACTATTTTGCATGCATGCATGTAAGTCTATCTTTGCATGTAAGGCTGGGAAGCTAGAGAAAACTACTGGTTAAGGCATTTGCTAAATACATTAGTAGGAACGTCAGGTAGGTGGGTTGTAGTCATCAAGGAGTTTGTGTTGTAGGGTTCAGATGTTGATGACATCCTTAACGCCTGGGCCGCAGAAGCTAGGGGTTCTGCTACGTCAATGCATTGCCAAGGTTTGGGGGTTGCATCAGATACTGAGGTAGGTAATGAAGGGAATAAAGGCAGCTGAAGATAGTTTTGACTTTCAGTCTGCAACATTCCAACTCCACAGTCATAAAATTTCAGTCATTCTGTCTTCAGAACTGTCTCAGCTTGTTTTCTGTTGCTGTGACAAATCACTGGCCAGAACCAACTTGAGGAAGAAAGCATTTATTTCCAGTTTATACTTCCAAGGCACAGTCCACCTTTGAGCAAAGTCAGGCCCCAGAGGCAGAAACTGTAACAGAGACCATGAAAGAACTCTGCTCACTGGCTTGCTTCCCCTGGCCTACTCAGCTCTCTTTCTTAAACAGCCCAGGCCCACCTGCCCGGGGAGAATAATCTCCCACTGTGGGCTGGGCCTTCCCAATCAATCAGCAACCAAGAAAATACCCCATAGACATGCCCACAGACCAATCTGATGGAGGAAATTCCTGTTTCTCGGGTATGTCTAGGTTTGTGTCCAGTTGGAAAACTCACCAGCAAAGGAACTCCAACACAGATATGGCCTTTTTAGGGAACTTTAGTTCCTACCTCTGAACATGTGCCCATAACCTTGAACTGGCATGCTGCAAAACCTGACTGCCACCTTCCCTTTACAAATGTACTCCTCTACTGAAAATGCTTGGGACTATTCCAGCCAGAAACATACCTTTTATATGAATATGTATTAGATCTCCCTGTTGATGAAATAAACAGTTCTCACCTCAAAGGAATAAAAGGGACAGTTTATTTTGGAGCCAAATATGAGTGGCTGTGACCTGGGACACAGAATTAGTTCTCCCCACATACCATATTCCAACGAGGCACCAATCTCATGAGCTTTCATCATAACAGAACAAAGAAAGTCATAAATCAACACAGTTCAATACATGGATGTGCTGTTCCAATGGACTTTCCTTGGGGATTGGTTCTATCTCTCTGAGGCCATCAGAGAGCACCTGACTAGCTGGGACGAGTGCACCTTTCACCCCTTTTCAAAGAAACTTCTTTATGCAACAGATGGTGACTATTACAGAGTTCTAGAACTGGTCAAATAGAGAGAATAAGTGTCTCAGGGACACTTAGGCCTAAGTGGCACATCTTCAAGGCAACCTCTACACATAGGATGAGTGCATCTCTCAGCTCTTACTGGAGAAGTTTCCTGATGCAGCACATGGTGATTAACACAGAAACCCACCACTGCCAATGTGCAGAGAACAAGAGACCCAGAGTGCTTGGCCCTGAATGGGACTCCTGTTTCAAACCTCTGCCTCCCATGGCTCAGGGATCATCGTAGAAGAGAAGGCGGAGAGAGCGTAAGATCCAGAGGGCATGGATGACCACGAGGAAACAGTCTTCCAGACAGCTGGTCAGTTACTCATATGAACTCACAGCAATGGTGACAGCATGCACAAGTCCCATGCAAGCTCAAACCAGACAAAATCCCAGCATAGACATGGGGACGTGGGTAAGAAATCCCAGCCCAACCTAAGGAACTTTTGGCAATTGATGGCTGTTGGGAAGAGGAGAGATGGTGTCTTACAGGGATGGGATTCTTGGAGGGACCCACACTGAGGGACATTTGAGGACACAAATCAGATTCTAGGCCATATTAAATATCTTTGGGTGGAGAACACTGAGAGGTGTAGATAGGAGAGGGGGTTAAAATACCATCAAACTATAGTGTATGAGATTCAATAAAGTAGTAAAGTATACTTAAAATGCCCTGAAAAATACATGGCAGGGGACCTCAGGTAGGTAGGTTTCAGAAAAGGGGAAAATTCTGCTATAGGTCTTAGATGCTATCTGACAACATTATTAAACTTTGTTTGGTGAAAACTGGGGCTCTGTTCACATATTCCAAAGATTTACCTAATGGTTACAAAGGACGTTAGTTCAGGTACAAGGGAGGGACTGAGATACCTCAAGATGGTTTGGCTCTGGACCTGCAGCATTCCAATGACTCTACCTCACTAAAGCTCTAGTCAGTCCAGCAGCCTTTGCAGGCACGGCTTCCTTCCAGGAATACACCATCACATTCTGATAAATCCCCAAGGTTCCTTTGTTTGTGTGTATCATGCTGTCACAAAGAACCACACTTCTAGCCAACTGGACTTTGTGTGGCTTTGGAAGTAACTCCTGCGTTCTCTTTATCAGCTATGAGCAATAATCTTTCTCCATACTTTCATGTCTTGGCCATGATTGTTTTGGCTTTGAACCCACCAAACCTATTGTATTTGGTGACATGTACTCCCTGTCTTCCAGAGTCAAGTTTCCTACCCTCTGTGAAATCCCCGAGTCCACCATCCCTGACAGGAAGCTTGAATGACAGCTGTAGCACCACTGACTCCAGAGCATTCTTACTGATGTCACAAGGGGTAAGGAACCTGTCAGGGGGCTGGAGAGATGGCTCAGGGGTAAGAGCACTTGCTGCTTTTGCTAAGGGCCTGGCTTTGGATCCAGGCACCCACATGATGGCTTACAAGTGACCGTAACTCCACTTCCAGGGGATCCGATGCTTTCTTCTGGCTGCCTTGGGCTCCTACACGCACACATGTGATGCACAAAAACTCACACAAACACACAGAGATGCACATAAAAATAAACAAACACATTTCAAGAATAAAACAAAACAACCTGTTAGCTGACATAAGGGGTAATGAGTGTAAAAGTTTGAATATATACTTGTAGCAAGTTATTTCTTCTTCTCCTCCCTCCCTCCCTCTCTCCCTCCCTCTCTCTTTTTCTTCCTTCCTTCCTTCCTTCCTTTCTCTCTCTCTCTCTCTTTCTTTCTTTCTTTCTTTCTTCTTTCTTTCTTTTCTTTCTCCCAGTCTGACCTTGAACTCACAGAGACCCACCTGCCTTTTCCTCCCAAGTCCTGGGATTTCAAAGGCATATGCCACCATCCCTGGCCAAGTTATTTCTCCTTCAGTATTTAAAATAATCTATCAAAAATTTGAGACTATATAATTTTTAAATTATAATTTTCTTTTTCTTGAGAATTCCACACCTACATACAATGAGATATGATTGTATCGACACTCCACTTCCTCCCTTTAACCCCTAGCATCTCCCCTCCCAACCTGCTGCTGCCTGTATGTTCATGGGTATGGGCCCACCCACTGCAGCACAGGAAACCTACCTGTAGGCGCACCCTCTGAAAAGAATACTTCTTCCTCTCCTGGAAGCTATTAACTGCCAGCTCCTCAGTAAGGGGTGGGGCCTTGTGAGCTCCTCCCCCATCTATGCAGGAAATGTGGCTGGCTTGATCTTGTGCACATAATCACAGCTCAAGTGAGTTCATGAGTGTCAATCCGTGCCAAATCTGGAAGACAGCACATCACTGTGTTCCTGCCCATCCTCCAGCTCCTACTTTGTTTTCATCCCTTTTTTCAAGATGTTTTCTGAGCCTTGGCTGGGGTGTGTATGTGTAGAGTGTTGATAAAAATATTCCATTTAGGGCTGGACACTCAGCGATTATACAGTTTTAATACATGAATATACATTTTAAAGTTTACTTAGAGTTTACCTTTTAAGTTTATTTTAAAAAGTATTTAGCTATTAAGTGATAATAGTGATTAAGAACATACACTGCCCTTGCAGAGAACCGAGTTCAGTTCCCAGAATCCACACCTGGCAACTCACAACTGCCTATAACTCCAGCTCCAGGGGGATCTGAAGCTTCTGGCCCGCTGGACATTTACATGCGCAAACGCACACACACACACACACACACACACACACACAGAGACACACACACACACACACCCATGAACATAATTTAATAAAAATAAATTTAAAACTATTTAATTAAATCTTGCTACATATGAGTATAAAGATAGAACTATTGATAGTTTGACCTGCAGGTACCTGCTGTGATGAGTCATACAGTTGCCCTCTTAAGACAATGCAGTGCCCAGGTATAAAAATCCTGGGTTGGAGAAATCACGACCTTCCATGGACCATGAGCCAACAACTGCCCATGTCTCACTTGCTGCTCGCTTGGCTTACTGCTCTGACCTCAGCCTGCTGCATTCAGAACTGTTCTCTAGGTGGCGAGAGGGCTGTGCTTGGCCTCAAGATGTGCAAGATGGCTGCCACATGGTTCCTGCCTGCAATCCTGAATTGCCTTCTCCAAACACTGAGCCAAACTGTGGACAGCTTTGGAGCACACCTATCATTCTGCATAGCCACCTCCAGAAAGAATAAGAAACAAAGCAGATTCCCCCCCCCCCAAAAGTAGATAGAACCATTCACATTTACTATCAATCAAGTTGCCTGTGTTAAGAAATACTGTCCTGTTTTGTGTACTTTATATGTAGCCTAATGGTTTTCAGTCAGTGGACCAGTGTTGTAGGAGAGATTTGGCAACGTCTGGAGATATTTTGTCACAAGGGAGTGGGGAAACTGTAGAGAACGGGGGATGTAGTGCATAAAAAGGATAGTGCTAAAATCTTATAGGACCTCCCCCACCTCCTGCAGCAAAGAAGTTGTCCTACTTTAAAGCTAATCATTTTAGGCATATACAAACACAAATGAAGATATAACAGTGGTAAGCAAGTAAAAGGCACAGGTAGGTGTGGTCTGTAATCCCAGCAAGTGGGCGGGAGGATCAGGGGCTCATCCTCAGCTATACAGTGAGTTTAGGGAATGCCTGCTCTACAAGAGACCAGAAACAACAATGAACTCCAAAATGCTTCTCAGTGCCATGTGCAGGGGCTGTATGAACACTCATTTGCTAATTCCCCTGGAATCCTGCATTGAACACAGAGAAAGGTAGGAACACATTCACTTGGAAACAATATTTGGGTATACAACAGTCACCTGGGTTATACACTCCCTGGGAGCAAAGAGTTGACAGGTTAATTTGTCTTATCTCTAAAGTATCCTTGCCCTGAGATCTACCCAGTCAAAACCCACACTGGTTCCTCGGGAGGAGGCACAGTCTACCAGCTTTGGTAACTGAATGAAACTGCTTTCTGGGTAGGGAGGACGAGGAGAAGGATGGAGAGTGTCTTATCAGGGTTGGTCATGAAGGTGGGTGTTTGGAATACAGATTATGCTGTACGGCACTGTTTGAGAAACAAGAACAGAAATAGTCTCAATTCGTGTGTGTGCGCCATGGGGATGCCCTGGACCACCAGCTATGTTAGTTTCATTTCTGTTGTTGTGATATTATACCCTAATAAAAAAAACTAACTTGGGAGAGAGAAGGTTTATTTTAGTTCACAATTCCATCATGATAGGGTGTGTCAAGCTTGCAGGCACTTAAAGCAGATAGTCACCTCACATCCATTGCCAAGAGCAGAGAGAAGCAGAGGCCTGTATATCACTGCTCAGCTCACTTTCTGCCCTAAAGTGAGGACCTAAAGCCAGGGAATGATGTCACCCACAGTGTGTGGGTCTCCCCATATCAATGAACACAGTCAAGACAACTCCCCTCAGGCATACCCAAGGCCAACCTGATCTAGACAATCCTTCATGGAGACTCTCTTCCCAGATGAGTCTAGACTGTGTCAAGTTGATGGTTAAAACTACCCATCACAGTGACAAATCTATAATGCAACCTCTACAGCTAAGGCTCAGGGAACACGGTGGAAGAGGGGACAGAGAAAATGTAAGCGCCAGAGGGACATGACACCTGCTACTAATTAATGCATTCTAGACCTGATAGGGAAACCTCCACAATAGTGCAGTCTTAGAAGATCTGCATGATAACTAAACCAGCTGACGAGCCAAGGTGGACAGGGGGAATGCCACGGGGTCCCACCTCAAGAGGAAGAGCTTCAGGCAATCAATGGATGCTGAGGGAGGGGGAATCAGGTTTCTACAGAGACGAGTTCCCTGAGAGGTTATCTAATCCCAAGTGGACAGCCCTGAACACAGGTACACAGGAGCGCCACTAAATGGACTCAGTGCATCATATATATGCATATTTATAAATGTATGTATAAGGAACGATAATAATTAAAGAAGAGGACAAGAAACTGAGAGGGAGTGGGGGACATAGGAGGAATTGGTGGTTGGTGGGAGACTGGAAGAGATGGAAATAATGCAAGGACAATACTCATGTATGAGTTCTAAAAAAGAAAGATTTATTTGTAAAAAGACCTACAAAAACAAAACTAGCCATCACAACAAAGACTTGCTGTGCTTGACATAAATGTTTAATTTAGAAATGTGTAACTTGGCAGGCTTTGGACTTCCAACTTGAAACCAAAAGGTGTTTTGCTGGTTAGAAGTGGGAGTGTAAACAGACTATTAAAATTCTCTCTCCATTTATTCTTGAACATCGTAACCAGCAGTTCTGTGGGGATGAAGGTCTCTGGAGTGTGGACAGTGCGACACCTGGAGCAAGGTTTGAGGTCAAGGAGCTGGGTCTGAGTGAGGCCTGGGCCACAGGAGCCTGGAACCTCCTCCTACCTGTGTGGGATTCTACCCAGGGGAAGGAAAGTGAGAGGCAACATCGCTTTAAACACGTTCACTTTGCAGTCTTATTTCCCTTCCCCACTCCAATTTCCCTGGTTCATTTTCTCTTAATTGGTCCTGATTGGAAGTCATCATAAATCAGAATAATTTCTCTTTCATGCTCTTCAAATTTTAACTTACCAAAAAAAAAAAAAAAAGTCTTTAGCTGGAAATGTCCATAAAAAATGAATGTCAGTGGTTTCATCTTTAACACGGAGAAAATGAAACTCAGACATTTTTGGAGTCACAGTCAAACTACCTCAGTATGATTGTGAATTGATTTATACAGGGCCTTTACGAAACTTCATGTCCTCTTTGGAATATACTGAGCAGGAATCACTCTTGCACAAATCTAAAAATTATAGCCACCCGTGAAGTTAAATGCTATATCTGTCTTAGCCTGGGTCTGTGCTAGGCTGATAATTTACTTCAGGACTCAAAAAGGCAATTTGACTCTGCCATCTAGTTCTCAAAATGACTTATTCAATACTGAGTATTCAGATAAAGACCAAAGATTCCTCTCTTCCTCTCTCTCTTTCTTCACTCCCTCCCTCATTCCCTTTTTCTCTCCTCCCTTCCTCCCTCCCTCTGTAGCCTTCCATTTATAGGTCACACATTGAGGGTGCCAGTCTACTGTAGGAACAGCTGTGCGGGAAAGCTATGTGTGCACGGATACAAGTTGAACACGCCCTCTTAGCTCCAAAGTTGCAAATGGCAACAAACCACATTCTAGTAATTGCTGGCCACTACTTCAATAATTTTAAATCTGCCATAGTAAAGACATTGTGCATCGTTATGAATTTGCCAGAGATCAGGCCTAGATTAATAAGACTGACCACAGTCTGTATGAACTACTGCCCTCAGTAGCGACTGCAATGACTTTATTTAGCCCATCAACCTTTTAAGTTGCAGAGCCCAGGGAACGTTGAGTGAGACTCAAGGAAAGGTTTAGTGAAATAAGTCTATGAACCTAACTTCAATCAAAGGCTAATCTACATATGTTCTAGAACATTCTTGAACCTTCTTTTTCTTTTCCTTCCCTTTTTTTAAAAAATAAGGTCTCACTATATAGCCCTGGCTGGCCTGGACCTCACAGAGATCCACCTGCCTGCTTCTGCCTCCAGAATGCAAGGATGAAGGCATGTGCCTCCATGCCTGGCTTCTCTTTTTCATTGTATGTGTTGTTGGAAATCTAACCGAGAGCCTCGTGCATGCCAGGCAAGCATTCTACCACTGAACTATGTTCTCAGTCCTGTAAGTTTCTCGCAAATTTTTATCTCACTATGTTCGTGCTGTGTAAGTAGCGGGAAGGCTCTGATGTTAAGGTGTTGAACATGTATCTTGGACTCATGTCTCCTTCTTTGCTTATGGTGCCACAGAGACCTCTCCTGACACAGGCCTCTCATGCTGCCATTTCAGGAAGACCAATAGGATGGCTGGGATGCATCGGTTTTAAGACCTTGAGCAAGTCTTGATTTTATCTCTTTATAAGGTGGAGACGGCAGCAGTTTAAGCTGCTTCACGTAGTTATGAGGCCTGAAGTGGTAAATACTGTTGTGATCCTGTGAGATACCGAAGCTCTATACTGGTGAATGATGGCACTCATCAGGAGTTTCAGAGATTCTCAAAGAGGATAATCACCGCTATCTGCATAGGAAAGAGTGCAAGATGGACTCAGAGAGAGTCCCACAGGGAGCATGGGAAGAGAGGGGCTAAGCAGGTGAAAGGTAAGCTTCCTCTGGTTCAAGTTTTGCTCAGCCTGTATCTAGCATTTAACCATTCCTCTCACACTCCAACTACTTAGGAAAATCCGAGGCTTTGGAGGGGTTCTGACTTGGTAACTGACATTGACATGAGGCCTAGAATATTTGATCCTACTAGGTGTACAGTAAACACACACACAGACACACACACACACACACACACACACACACACACACACACTACTAAGGAGTCTGTAGAGATGGCTCAGTGGTTAAGAGCTCTTACTGCTCTGCTCTTGCAGAGGACTGGAGTTTGGTTCCGAACACTAGCATAGGTGGCTCACAACTGCCTGTAATTCCAGTTCCAGGGAGTCAGACACCCTCTTCTGGCCTCCATGGGTAACTGCACACATGTGACATATGCATACAGACACATGTACACAGACACATAAATGAAATAAATCTTTAAACAGCTACTTGGCTGGAGACTGCGCATCTTACTTACCAGGCTGAAGCAGTAATGGCTATGAGATAGTATGCTGTCTATTTTCTATGCTGTTAGTCACCAATAGCTATGAGATAGTATGCTGCCTATTTTCTAAGCAGTTAGTCACCTCTAGGAATGTGGAGTTATAGGTAGATGGGAAGAGAAATAAGGAAAAATGGCAGAGGAGGCTGGAGGGAAGGACACACAGGAGGCCTTATAAAGCTCTTGTGCTGTAAATACAGAGCCAACTTTTCACATCTTAGAAAGTTAAACCATTTCTCTAGAATCCTTGCTGACTATTTCAATGATTACTGGATATGTGAGATTGATGGTTTACACATTAAATAGTAATGACTTCAAAATTATTATTTTATTTCTCTGATCTGGGAACACCTCTGGAAAGAGAAATGCTCCCTTTCTTACTTAATAGACAAGGGACAGCCCCATGCGCCTAACAGTTTTGAGCTCTGTGGTATCCCAGGCTCTGACAGAGCACAGGAGCTCTGGCACTCACAGCTGTTGAGAGATTTCCTGTTTCTTTAGGAGCAGTAAGATTAGTGATAAGAGACAGATGAATAAAGACAGTGATCAATTAACAGGCTGGATGCACCTTATCTATCCAGACTGACAATCAAACAGAAGCTTTCCCACAGTGCCTGCCTAGGGTGCTACCAGGATGCTTAAAACGAACAGCTGCTTTCTACGCGAGTACATCGGGACTATGGCTTTGATTCTTCTGGATTTATGAAATGCTAATTTTCCTTCCCTTCCCCTTGTTGTGTGACCTGGTTTCTGGGGGAGATGTGAGCAAATGTCAAGTCACCCCATATGAGAAACCAATGACAAACCCAAAAACAAGGACACCACCAGAGTCCAACTCAGCGATCCAATGAGTTCCTTGGGGCCCCTTACAGGAGCGTGGGTGAAGTGTTACTTACAGGAGCAGAAATGACCAAAGACAGCTGCATCTCCAAAAGCCCGCTCCAGCATGGGTGACAGCTCACGAAAGCAGGAAACCTGGAGCTCTCTGCACAAGCTGGAGGCAGCTCAACAGGTCGGAGAGGGGCGTTTCCAGGTAGCTCTGCTGGTCTGCGGCTCTTCCAGGCGTCATGGCTGATCTGAACCCCTTCTAGGAAGCTCGGCTCATCAGAGAGCATCTCTCAGCAGTCCTTACTGCTTATATATGCTTGAGGAAGGAGGGGCCTAGTGAATCTGGTCAGTTTCAGGGACGTCTATTTCCCTCCCTTTAGAGCATCAGGTTGTTTACGTCCCTTTTAACATCCTGCATCTTAAGGAGCTTCTTTCCAAGATGGAATGGCTTACCTTGGGTATTGCTACACACCTTCCCTTCTCTCTGCCTCTTTCCGCTCCTCTCCCTTTCCTTTCCTCTTCCCTTCCTCTCTTTTCTTCTCTTCCTTCCTTCTATTCTTTTATTCTTCTCTATATCCTACCTTTTAAAATATTTTATTATTTTCATTTTATGTGTATGAGTATATTGCCTGCATGAATATAAGTGCATCCGACTCGTGAAATGCACTTGGAAATGAGAAGATGGTGTTGGATTCCCCTGAACTGGAGTTACTGATGGTTCTTAGTCACCATGTGGGTGCTGGGAACCGAACCCCAGGTTCTCTGAAAGAGCAGCCAGTGCTCTTTACTGCTGAGCCAACTCTCCAGCCCCCTGTTTCCTACCTTTGTGCTAAGGGGATTTGAAGCCATCAAAGTTACCTTGCCTTTCCATTTTAGACAGGTTTTCAGTTGACTCTACTTAAGAAGAGATGGAGGGGACTCATTCTGAATTTGTCAGTCCAAAGGAATTTTTCCACCAGCTGGTGATGTCACTGTGTACTTGAAAGCTCTTACTGAGACCAACTCTTTAGATTATTAAAGTCCCACATCTTCACTTCTTGCACAGGAGAATGAAGAGCTTCTTCTATTGAAGCAGTAAAATTTGGGTATTGGTTATTTTGACTTCTTTTTAATTTTAAAAAGCTTCCATTGACCAAAATTTAGACAGAAGAGACAAACAAGACAGATTGGGTGAGGTGTGAGGGATGAGAAGGAGGGCCAGGAATAATCAGTTTTGTTTAGACACTGAAGTTGAAGAGTGAGGAGTTGGAGAGATGGCTCAGTGGTTAAGAACACTGGGTGTTCTTGCAGAAGACCTAGGTTCAGTTCCTAGATGCCACAGGGAAGCTATGGACTATCCAGTTCCAACTATCCAACTCCCTTTTCTTGCCTCCACAGGCATTACAAGTATACTTACATACATACAGGCAAGACACACACACATACACACACACACACACACACTATATATATATACATATATACAATTTTTATTTATATATTTTTATTATGTATGTTATATGTATTATATATGTATATATATGTATTATATATGTATATATATATATACAATTTTAAAAAAGAAGTTGAAGATTGGACATACTGACTATTAGATATCAGCTAACTTACACTAACAGATGAAATTAGAAATAGTTCTCGGGACTGAAGATGTACCTCAGTCAGAAAGTGCATGCCTGGAAAGTAAAAGGCACTAAGTTTGGTCCCCAGCACTACATAAAGCTGAGTGCAGTTGTACATATCTGTAATCGTAGCATTCTGGAGGTGGCGCTCAGAGGATCCGAAGTCCAAGATCATCCTCAACTATGTAGGAAGTTCATGACCAGCCTTGGCTATGTAAGATGCTGTCAAAACGAACGGAGGGAGGGAGGGAGAGAACGAGAGAGGGGAGAGGGAAAAAGAAAAGAAACAGAAAGAAAAGAAAACAATGCTAAACTTGGAAGAGTGGTACAGGCTGAGGCTGGAGACTGGGTTTATCTAGGCATAGATGATTCAACACTATGAGATATACTATGAGATTAAGTAAAATTTCTAAGAACAGTACTTCATGCAGCAGGAAATAGATCTAGGATAGGATTGTGGAGGGAGCACCAAGCCTAGGCAGATGCTGATGACAGAGAAAATCAGGACAATAAAATTGCCTGCAGAACACATAGGACCTAGCATGGGTTGAAGTTGAAACCTACTGGTCTAAGCCGAAATAATAAAAATAACTTCATAAATTATACTATATAAATAGATGATCCAATTAATGGTGGTTGATGAAAAAAAGAAAAATCTTTCAGTATGCCAGATTGCATAAAGATTAGTGTGTATGAACTGGTGAATGTGTATTTGTGTATACGCATGTGTGTATATATGTTTATGTGTGTCTGAATGTATGTGTGTATGTGGGGGCTGTATGTTTGTGTGCATGTGTGTATATGTGGGGGCTGTATGTGTGCATGTGTGTGTATGTGGGGGGATGTTTGTGTATGTGTGTATATGTGAGGGGGCTGTATGTATCTGAGTGTATATGTGTGTGTGTGTGTATGTGCATGTATGCATAGGTATTCAATGTGTGAGTTGCAGAATATTCAGGGACTAGGAACATCCCTTTACATTTGATAGATTTTTATAAAATATATTGTGTATGGAAATATACCTTAGAAATAACTAATTGCATACATGATTCTTCGGCCACATATGTCATCCACCTAGTAATATTATTATGAAGTTTAAAAATTAAACCTCCAATATTCATCACTATCAACAATATGCATTTAAAACTGGAAAAATTGCCAACTCTTGAGGTGGTACAGGGTTGTGATCCCAGCTACTGTAGAGGCTGAGGCAAGAGGGTTGCAAGATCAAAGACTGCCTGGGCTACAGAGTAAGTTCAAGTCCAACCTGGACAACTTAGTGGGACTCTATTTCAAAATAAAACATAAAAGAGTGCTTGAGACACAGGTCCATGGTAGAGAGCTTGTCACCATAGGGCAGGCTCAAGGTTCAGTTCACTGTACCATCACCAGTGATAGTAATAAGAAATGCAAAAATCTAAAACATGAGTAACCGTTTCCCTTGAGTTCATTTATTGACTGTCAAACCTGCTCGTTAAGCATTTGTAGAATTCATTTTTGATAAATATTTACTTACACACACATATATTACTATGAAGTTTAATTTTTAATTTATTTAAAAATTTTTTTAGTTTTAATTTAAATACTAGGTGGATGACATATGTGGCCAAAGAATCATGTATGCAATTAGTTATTTCTAGGGTATATTTCCATACACAATATATTTTATAAAAATCTGTTAAATGTAAAGGGATGTTCCTATTCCCTGAATATTCTGCAACTCACACATTGAATACCTATGCATACACACGCACACACACACACACACACACTCAGATACATACAGCCCTCTCACATATACACACATACACATACATATATGAGAGAGAGATAGAGAGAGAGCGCCTATTCCCTTCTTTTGCTGGGTAGTGTACCTTGGTGTGGAGAGATATTGGCTGTTGCTTCCTGTGAACACAGCAAGAGTTAACCAAAGAGTTGCCATGGTTGGTTTCTGTTGTCAACTTGACACACCTGGGAAGAAGGAACTCAATTGGGGAATTGACTCTATTGAATTGGCCTGTGGCCATTTTCTTGATTGTTGAGTGATATAGCAGGGCTCAGCCCACTGTGGGTGGTGCTGCCTATGAACAGGTGGTCCTGGGTTGTATAAGAAAGCAGACTGAGCACAGGCCAGGGGAGCAAGCCAGTGAGGAGTATTTGTCCATGGTCTCCCGTTTCAGTTCCTGCCTCCAGGTTCCTGCCTTGACTTCCTGTACTGCTTTCCCTGGTGATGCTGTAGAAGCTATAAAATGGAATTAACCCTTTACTCCCCAAGTTGGTTTTGGTCAGAGTGATTTGTCACAGCAATAGAGAAGCAAACTAAAGCAGAAGTTGGTACCAGGGTCTTGGGGGTCTTGCTGTGAAGGATCTGACCATTTTTGGAAGAATTGTGAAAGTGTTTGGACCTTTGGATTGGAAAAAACATTAAATGCTTAGAGCATAATGAGCTTTTCTGTGGGAGTTTGGAAGACAGAAACAGTGAGAGAAATGTAGATGATGGAGTCCTGGCTTGGGAAGTCCCAGAAGAAAGTGAAGACTCCAACAGGGCTTGTTGTGATATTTTGGATTGAGAATCTGTGGTTTCTGATTCACTGGGGCTGCGTATCAGCTGGGATTAAGAAGAGACCAGCATCGCTGAGGCAGATCTTCTGGGAAATACTTCCTCAGGGTCAGCACACAGAAGCTGTTGTCCACAGTGGCTCAGGCTGCCTGTCCAAGCTGGTAGCTGAACTTTGGTAATGTGTGTGAGTCTCCCACATGGTGCTGGTTTTGAAGGCATGACGTGGTTACAGAGAGCTGCTGAGGTCTAGCTCCATATGGCAGGTTTTGGAGTCACTGCACAGACGCTAGGAGACCACTGGTGAAGATGCAGTCTCAGTTGCATTAGACCCAGTGTATTAGAAATTCCAGGACCACGGGACAACCACCGAGGGCCACATTCGATATGGAGTGGAGCCGCCCTGAGCTTATGAGACAAGGTATGTGTGCTGTGAATGGCAGAGCTAGAGAAATGATTCTACCCAAGCCTTTGGGTGCCCAAAAGATTGAGAGTGAATCCCAGATGGTGGATATTGAACTACATTGCTCATTGGTTAAATGTGCTGGGTTATCCCCCTTTTTGAGAAAAATAAATAAATTTTCTATGTATGAGTGTTTTTGCCTGCACTTATATAAGTGCACCTCGTGTGCAGTATTGTGGGGAGCAGAGGGCTTGAGAGATCCCCTGGAACTAGAGTTACTGATGGTTGTTAGCTGCCATGTGGGTGCTGGAAACCAAACCTGGATCCTCTGCAAGAGCAGTCAGTGCTGTTAACTGCAGAGCCATTTTTCCAGACCTAGTTCTTCTTGTTTGAAATAAGACGGTATGTGACATATTTTTTATTTTACAGGAGCTCACAGTTGAGGGATTTTGGATTGTTTTAAACAGACATTGAATTTTTACGTCATAGAATTCTTGACAGCTATGGGACTTTGAAAGTTGTGCTGTGTTTTGTACTGTGAGATCTTGGGGAAGGACAAAGAACAGAAATGTTATGGTTTAAAGTGATGAGTGTGTTTGTCAAGATTGCCAAGAGGTGGGATGTCATGGTTGGTTTCCAATATCAACTTGACATACCTTCAATTAGAGAATTTCCCCCATCTGATTGGCCCGTGGCCGTTTCTGTGAGACATTTTCTTGATTGCTGAGTGATGTGGGAAGGCAAAGCTCACTGTGGGTGTTGTATAAGGAAACAGACTGAGCATGGGTCAGGGGAGCAAGCCAGTAAGTAGTGTTCTCTCTGGTATCTGCTTCAGTTTCTGTCTCCAGGTTCCTGCCTTGAGCTTTGATCTGACCTCCCATAAAGATGGATGTGCCTTTGTAGTATAAGGTGCCATAAACCCTTTCCTTTTCCAAGCTGCTTTTTGATCAAGGTGTTTAACCCAGAACGAGCAAAGTAACAAGGACAAACTTCATCAAAAAAGTTGTTGTACAAGGAAAAAAGGCACCATGTTAGTTTATTTTATGTTACTATAAGAAAATACTCAAGGTTAGGTACTGTATGAAGAGATTTATTTGACTCACAATTCTGGAAGCTGGGGGGTTCAAATAGCATGGTGCCAGACTCTTGACAAGAGTCCTACTGGGTGGGAATTGGCCGTTACTAAAGGGCCAAGTGGAGTAGTGACCTCACTTTATTATAATAATCTGCACCTGAGCGAGCTCACTGTATGGAACCCCATTAATCCCTTCCAAGGAGATGCCCCACGATGAAATTTACTACCAACTGGGCTTTTTAAATGTATATTTTTGTGCATTTCATATAAAGCATCTTAATCATCTTTATACCCATTCCCTAGTTCATATCCCAACATATTCCCCCACACCAGATTTCATGCATTGTCATATATGTTAAAGCCTATCAAGTTTATGTACCCAGACGTCCCTCAGTGCGAGTTCATCCACTGGACTCTAGTCAGCCTATCTAGAGTCTCTGACCTCACTCCGCGCTTCAGCTTAGAGTGGGGTCTGATGCAGAATTCCCTAGTTCTGTGCTGGGTTTTTGTCCAGTGTGAGTTTGCATGGGTCTTGTGTATGTAGCACCATGGCTGTAATTCATACAAGCAAGTTTCCGGCGACCTGGAAGTCTGCTTCCTTATGATCCTGCACCAGTCCTGGCTCTTACAATCTACCCTCCTTCTGCAATGGGTCCTGAGCCTTAGGTGGATGAAGTTTTTGCCTTTAAAGGTTCTACCACTTCATCCTTATCAGAGTAGAGACCAAGCTTCTAGCCCTGGAACTTTTGGGGGACATACACAAATCATATCAAAATGATAGCTATCACCTTAATATTTAGGTAACTGTATAGCCCAAATAAAAGCAGCCCAGAGGAGCTTTAGCGTCAACATCAGAAGCAACATGTCTAAAACATGATTCTGCGTGTTTCTTCTGTTCCAGAAGCATCTCTGGCACTCAGTTCTCTTGGGACAGCATTGTCATCATGCCCTTACTAAATGTGATGGTCAACTTGAAGAATGTAGAATTGTGTGGGAGAGTGAGACACACTTCTTCTAGGTGTGTCTCTGATGTGGTGGGTACCACCACTCCATGGGCTTGTGCCTTGGATGGAATGAAAGAGGGAAAGGAGAAGCTGAACTTCATGCTGGCATTCATCTCTGTCTGCTAAGATGTGAGAAAGCCACTATGGAGCAACACAATGAACTTTGTTCCTCCGAACTGTGAGCCACAATAAATCCTTCATCCATTATGTTGCTCTTCATCAGGAATTTGTTCACATCAATGAAAGAAGTAACTGAGGGGCTAGAGAGATGGCTCAGTGGTTAGGAGCACTAGCTGCTCTTGTAGAGGACCTGGGTTTGGTTCCTAGCACCCACATTTTGGCTAACAATCATTCTGACTCCAGTTACAGGGGATCCAATGTCTTCTTCTGTCCTCAGTGGGCATTGTATATACATGGTGCATTTACATACATGCAGGCAACACACACATAAAATAAAAATAAACAAATAAAAATTAAATGTAGCTAAAACAGTGTTTTCCTAAGTACTTCTGAATTGTGACCCCTTTAAATGGGTTATTGTGGGTCTTCCTCTCCAGCCATCCCAGAGAACAGAGAACAAATGAACAGGTCTTCAGGCAGTCCAGAGTGCAATGGGAAAGAACTTCCAGGAGACTGTGTCAGTGGACAGTTCATTTATTGAAATCAAGGCAGGGATGTCTATAGGGAGTTCTGTCTGGCTGTTATTAAAGGTGGGAAAGTTCAAGGCGGGTCTTTTAGGTAAAGGTGGGAAGGTTCTAGGGCTGACAGCCGCTAGGGGTCAGGTGAAGCAAATGCTGAGGAATGAGGAAATGAAACTAACTGGCATGGCTTCCTAGGACCCTAGGCTATAGCTTCAGGCAGAGCAGGCCGGACTCCTACTGTCCCTTCAGGGTCTCCAGGGTTACATTGTTTCCTCAGTACCTTTTGCAATAGGCCCAGGCTCCACAGGATGCAAAATCAATGCAATGGGTGATGACCACAGTTTAAAAATAGAAACAGAATAAAAAATGTCCAAGTACAGTGCATTTAGGAAGTTTAATGTCTCAATGAAGCTTTCCTCTCAGTTATAAAGGTACCTATGTACATGTGAGGTATATGTGTATGTAGACTGACTCTTTGTGTATGATATTTTTTAATGGGAATCACAGCAATAAAAAACATGAAATCTTCTGCAGCCATCCCAGCAGAGAGACCCAAAGATGGCATTCCCTTCTGGTTAAATACATTGCCGTTCTAGTCGTTCCTCTCCTGCCTACTCAGGTCTTTATGGTTTCAGCGAAATTTATTACAGTAACCTCCTGACCAGTCTCTGACTTCAGTGGTTCCCTTCTAATCTTAATTCACCTGCCGCAGCCATCTTCCTGACATACGCTTGGCCTAGCTCCAGCCTACGGTCTCACTCCATCTCTCCCACCCCTCAGTGGCTGTCGTGTAAGTCATGCTAAAAGAGTTCCTATAGTCACGATACTTTCTTGCATCTTCTAAAAGTCTATTTCTGCATGTTTTAGTCCTTGTTTCAGTGTACTGTCATCTCTTGGTTTCTGAGAGGGTTGGTACCAGGAATTCCAGTAGAAACGGAAATCTTTGGAGGTTCAAGGATGCAGTATCTGCATACCACTCGAACCATTCCCTATGCTTTAATCTTTCCTAGATTTGTTTATAATCGCTCACACTGAAAATTCTAGGTAAATCGTGCTCACACTGGGTTGTTTAGAGAATCATATCAGAAAGGTTTGCACATGGTCAGCACCATGTTTAATTCTGAATTTTAAAAAATATTTTAAAATTATTTTATTAAATCATTGTATATTTCATACAGAATATCTCAGTCTTAATCATCCCCCCGGCACCTCTGTCTGTAGCCCCCCAACTGGAACCCATACATTCTTTCATCTGTGTTAAGGTCTATTGTGTTAAGATAGTGCCCCCAAATGTTCCTCAGTGCAGGTTCATACACTGAGGTGTAGTCTGCCTATCTAGAGACTTCACTTTAGGAAGATTAGCTCATTCTCACCCAATGGCCCCTGAGCCTTGGGTGAGTGAAATTTAATATAGGAGTCCTTTCCAGGGACCCACACTCTGCAGATTAGGAATCTCCATTGTTTGGCCATTTGTGACCTTTTGTGTTCCTGGCCCTCTGTTGCATGAGGGAGCTTCATTAATGAGAACATTCATCAGTGTCCTCTTCACTCCTTGGTCCATGCTGCATAAGCCTTCAGTGTAGAGGCTGGATTGTAGATGTGCCACTTAGGCGTGGGCAATTCACAGACAATGTCTATGTGTGACTAGTTTTGGTACTCTACGGTACTCTCCGTCTGGTGCAAAAGAAACTTCTTTGATGAATGGTGACTGGGATCCTTGACTGTCTATATAAGGATACATATTTTGCACTTAGTAAGAGGTTATATCAACCTAGGGATGTGACAGCCTTGGTGATCTCTCTAAGATCTATGATCTCTTTAGCCATGTGTATTTGGCTATGATTATAGTACCACACATGTTTCCCCCCATGAGTGGACTCTAAGATCGATTAGGTAGCCTTTGATTGGCCCCAAGATAAAAGTGCCACTACTGTACCCAGTGTCAAGTGCTGTGCTGATCATTGATGTGGTTATTTGGGCATGAAGCTGTTGTTGGTCCATCAACTGATGTTCTCCCTTGGCTGCTTGCATAGTGCTCTCTATATCAAAGAGAACTAGCCTTCGGGGAAAGTGGCTTCCAATTCCAGTCCCAATGCTCCAAATCTGGTCTCTGAAGTATGTCCTGTTTTCAGCAACGGGGTCTTGCCTTCAAGTTCTGAGAGGCAATGAAGAGCTGTGGCAGTAGCCTGTGTAATTTCGGGAGTCTCTTGGACCATCCTGGCCAACAACTCAAAGGAAGATTTCTGCTGTCTGGCACTGTTTGTTATGCAGCCTTCAGCCATGCACATGGACCCATGTGGAGATATTGTATATGGAATTTGTCATTAGGTTGTTAGACTAATGTGATTCCCTCTGGTGTTTTACACTAGGTAGGAATTATTTATCTCCTCCCCTCTCCTCTCTTCTCTTCTGTTCTTCTCTCTCAGGTTCTTTCTTTGTCACCTCCCATGTTCCTTTTTCATTTTCCTGGTTCCTGCAGTTACATCAGGATTCATACTCACATATAAGGGTTTGGTGCTGGGATCCACAAATGAGGAAGAACATATGTCCTTTGTTTTTCTGAGTCTGAGTTACTTCACTTAGCATAACAGTTTCTAGTTCTATCCGTTTACCTACAAATTTCATGATTTTGTTTTTCTCACTGCTGAGTAGAACTCCATAGTGTAAATACACCACATTTTCATTATCCACTCGTCAGTTGAGGTACACTTAGGTTGCTTCCATCCCCTCAGGTATTGTGAAAAAAACAGCAACATGGATGTACAAGTATCTATCCAATAGAATGAGTCCTTTGGGTATTTTCCAAGGAGTAATATAACCTGATCAAATGGAGATTCATTTTTAATTTTTTAGGAGTTCTCACACCGCTTTCCATAGGAGTTGCATGAGTTTACAATCCCACCAGCAGTGAGTGAGCGTTCCTCTTTGCCCACATCCTCTCAAGCATTTGGTATCATTTGTTCCCTTGATCTTAGCCAGTCTGACTGCGGTAAGATGAAATCTTAAAGTGATTTTAATTTGAATTTTCCTGATTATTAGTGGTGTTGGAACACTTTCTAAGATGATTTCTTAGTAATCTCTATTTCTTCTTTTGAAAATTCTCTGCTCAGATCCTTAGCCCTTCTTTTAATTGGTCACTTGCTTTCTTGATTCTTTGTTTTTTAGTTCTTTATATATTCTGGATGTTAAACCTCTGTCAGATGTGTCACTCTGGTGAAGATTTTATCTGTGAGTTTTCTCTTCACTTCCTTGGTTGTTTCCTTGGCTGTACAGAAGCTTTTTAGTTTAATGATTATTGTTGATTATTGACCTTCATTCCTGAGCAACTGATGTCAGTATTCTCTTTCAGTTCTGTACACTTAATAATTTCACTATACTATGCTGTGGGGAGCTTCTTTTCTAGTCTTGTCTATTTGGTGTTCTATGTGCTTCTTGTATTTGTATGGGAGTGTCCTTAATTTTTGGAAATTTTCTTCTACAGTCTGGTTGAAGGTCTGGTCAATACATTGTCCCGAGTTTCTTCTCCTTCCTTTCTGCCTGTGATGCATAAAGTTGGTCTTTTCATGCTCTCCCCATTTCCTTTATATTCCATTCCTGTTTTTTAAAATTTTCATAATGTTTGCTTGAATTCTTCAACTTTATTGTCCAGTGTTGATATTCTGTTGTCCATTTTATCCATTCTGTTGGTGAGGCTTTGTCGTGTGGTTTCAAATTAGCTTGTTGAGTTTTTCACTTCCTTCTTCATTTCAGCCTGAGTTTTCTTTAATATTTCTGTCTTTTTTTGTGAATTCAGTAGCAGTTTATCCCTATCTTCTTTTAGTTCTTTGTTTGTGTGTTCTTTAAATTCATTGAATTCTTTGATCAGTTTTTGATTGTTCTGTTAAACTCTGTGTCCTGGGTTATCTCTGTGGGGTTCTCTCTGTGGAACTCTTCTATGGGACTGGTGATGTTTAGTGGGGACATATTATTTGGGTTTTACATATTATTATTTTTTTCATTGTGATCTTGGCATGTGGATTTCCTTTGCTCTTTGTGATTCTGATGCAAGACTCAAGCCCTTCTTTGTTGAATTGAAATTGGATTCTGTTTGTATACTTGATGGGAATTGGTTGTTTTCTTATTGGGTATGAATAGCTGGTTAGTCAAGGCTTCAGGTTCTCTCTTTTGATTTTATATTGGAGGGACCAGATGGCTCTAGTCCAGCTGCTCAGGAGTTCCCTCAGAGGCACAAGTTAGGTGAGATCAGATGCTCCCAGGCTCTGTCTTAAAGTCTGGGCTTCTCTAGCCAGCAGGCATAGCACAATTTGGGATGATGGCTAGGTAGCACTTAATTCAGGTGTTGTCACACAGTCTTCAAAGATCTGGGCCCCTACTAAAGGGCACAGAAGCCTAGCACTGCAGCAGGGGGAGGGGCCGCAGAGGGTAACAATGTAGGGACAGGAGCAGTGCAATTTGGAGAGCTCACAGTCAGGTAAGAGGTAGTCCAGAGATCTGGGGGACTAAGAGTGAAAGTGTGCCCAAGGCTAGCAGGAGAACGGGATGTGGGGCAAGGGGAGAATGTGGTTGCTCAGGTGGTAGGGGAGTGGAAAGGAAATGGGTGGGTCCGGCTTAACAGGGAAGAAGGTTGCTCACAGGAATCCAAAGCAGGTGAGGGGAGGGGACAGCCAGGGCAGATGACAGCTCTAGGGCCCCTAGAGGGAATCTAGGGGTGGAAACAGCCTGAGACGGCTCTAAGAAACTAGACTGAAAAACTGGCTGATCTGAGTACTCGGGATCAGGACACAGTGGTGGGTCTGGACTAAAAGGGTAGTCCAGAGATCTGGGATGCCAAGAGCAAGAGCAGGTCTGGGCCCAAGGCTAGAAGGAGAACTGGAAGTGAGGCTGGGGAGCTTATTATTTTTACTTTTTATATGTTTGAGTATAATGCCTGCATGTAGATAGGTGCTCCCGTTTCATGCAGTGTCCATGGAGATCAGAAGTTGGCATCGGATCCCCTAGACCTGGAGTTACTGCCATGTGGGTGCTGGGAATTGAGCCCAGATCCTCTGCTAGAGCAGCCAGTACTCTTAACTTCTGAGCCATCTCTTCAGTCCCTGATAATCCTGAATATTTTTAATCTGTAGGTGGTAGAATCTACACCTCGATATGAAAGGCTGAATGGAGATAACTTTTCATCTTTCTCTAAGGTTTAGCTCAAAGTCATTACTTCTGTTGCATATCCCCTAGGCCCTCACTCTCACATTGATGCTCTTTGCTATGTCCCCTAAACACTCTGTATACACCTTCTCAAATGTGCTGCTCAAAAGTGTATCTGAATTTCAGTCCACAACCCACGAAAGCAAAACATTATGCAGCTATGCTCTCCTTCACTTTATATTTTAAGATCTCATTATTCTAAGGCTAATGGCACTGAATGTCAATCAAGTTGAAGGTTCACCTCTGTCCTCTTGAATTGAGGTTGAATTTTGAGGGCCTTGTGTGGTGCTAAGGCTTGGCAAGGGAGCACTGTGAGGAAGGAACATATGATGTCTCTTAAAGCCAACATCTGCTGAACACCCATCATCCCTCATCATTGCTTAAATTGTGCCTCTCCTCCCAAAGTATGGTAAAGTCCTACCCTTTGTACCTGTGAATGTGATGTTCTTTGTGAATGGGATCTTTCTAGGGTAGCCTCAACATCTAATGACTGATATTGATGACATAGGAGAAAGAAAAGGATTTAAAAAGACTTCAGAAGGACCTTGGCTCTGCCAAGACCTTGACTTTGAACTTCTGGCTGCCAGAACCGTTTGTTTCTGCTCTTCCGTGAGTGGCATTTGTTATAGCAATCCAAATGAGCCCCTCCACTCCATCATCCACACCGTATTTCAGACTTCTACCAGTATCATGCCTTGTAGCCATATGATTCCTGGGGCTCCATGGAAAGACAATACAAAGTTATATGGAGAATCATTACACAGGCCCCTGTGGAGAGTCACAGTATAGTCTTCCATGGAGAATCACAGTATAGGGCTCTATGGAGAGTCACTGTACAAGCCTCAATGGAGAATCACCGTTTAGGGTTCTGTGGAGATTCGCTGTAGGGGGCTCTGTGGAGAGTCACAATACAGAGCTCTATGGAGAGTCACAATACAGAATCTGTGGAGACTCACTATGATGGACTCCACTGTTTTCCTTTCACCTTCTGTATTTTCTTCAGCTTGAGGAAGTTATTTAAGAACACTCAGCCATGTGACACACTTTCCTATAGTCCATGAGACACTTGACTATTTCAACTCTGGATCTGTAGCACTCAACCCTTCCGATGTTGAATAAATGACTTTGGTTGACAGTGTGTCTGTAGGTAAGACTAGTGAGCAGAAATTAACCCCATTGTTCTAGAAACACAGACAAATTAACATATAAGTTGTTTAAATCAGTAAATTGTGAATATTGAGCAAATTACTCTAGTCACTGGCAGAGATTCAGCTATGAAAGTAGGAATTCTTCTTGGCTCTGACTATATTTTGTTATTTATTATTTATGGGGATAACATCTGGTCATCTTAATGATCACATGACATGAGGCCTCCAACATAAACTATAGTCTTCAATTTTTAAAATTGTGTGTGGCCTATTGAGTTTAATTAGAGTCTCATTCCCTAGTGTGGCTAGGTTATTTACTGGAGCATAGGTGACTTATCAGTGGCTACACCACTGAAGAAAATGACATCCCTATCCCAACAACCATTATTTGCCAATATCGTCTCAGGAGGGGAGGAACTTATGAGCCCTTCTTTCACCCACGAGGAAATGTTGCCCAGTCCAAGCTCGTGCAGGTCTTGTGCAGGTAATCACAGCTGCTGTGAGTTCATGAGAAAATGCCTGTGTCACAGAAGAAGACATCTTTTTGCTGGATACTGCCCCGTCTTCTGGATCTTTCAATCTTTCTAATTTGTCCTCAGTTATTTTTCTCTGATCCTTGGAGTTGGTGATCTAGCTGTTGTATTTGGGGCTGAGCATGCTACCATCACTTATTCTAGGCACTTTGGCCAGTTATAGATCTCTACATTGCATTGTTTAGTTTTGTCAACTTGACACGAACTAGAGTCACCTGGGAAGAGGAACCTCAACTGAGGAATTTCGTCTGGAATTGCCTGAGGCCATGTCTGTGAGACACTGTCCTTTACTGCTAACTGATAGAGAAGGGCCCAGTTCACTGAGAGCGGTGCTGTCACTAGGCAGGTCAGTCTGGCTGTATAACAAGGGTAACTGAACAAGCTATGAGGAGAAAGCCAGCAAGCAAGCTTCCTCCATAGGCTCGATTCAGTTTCTGCCTCTAGTTCCTGCCCTGATTTCCCTCAGTGACGGACTGGGTCTTGGAAGTGTAAGATGACATAAATCCTTTCTTCCCCAAGTTGTTGGTCAGTCTTTTATCAAAGCGATAGAAACCAAACTACAACATGTATTAACTGACACTTGCTGCAGTTTGAAGCTTCTCTGATAAAGGCTGAGTGCAGCCTTGTTCTCAAGTGGCACCCAGAGTTGAGACCTCAAACTATAGTCTTGTATGTAAAGACAGTGCACACTCTTAATTTTCTTTTTACAATCATCTGCTTTTCGCAAGCCTCTGCAAACTAGACAGTGGGAAGGAAGAAAAGAGCTGTATTTTCACCTCCTGTGTAAATAGCCTCCCTGTTAATTGGACTCAGTGTGGATGGCACAAACGAAATGTTTCATATTTTAGAATTCTAACTCCATGCCTACTGTATTAGTCTCTCGAAGGCTGCTGTAATAACATTCCACAAGCAGGAGCTTACAATACAGGAATGCATGGCCTCTCTGTTTTGGAGGCAGGGTCCTGCTTCATTTGCCATGTTTATTGAGTCTTCCCTTGCTTCTTCCTAGCTCCCTGTGGTCTGCTAGTAGGTTTTGATAGTCCTTGGTCTACAACTGCATAATTTTAACAGTTTTCTTTGTCACGATGCTGCATTTTCCCAATGTCTCTTCACATACCCATCTTCTTTGAAAGACGTTAGTCACCCCGGTTAGGAAGAGAACACCATCAGCTCTAAATAGGACGCTTACGTTATGCCCTCTCCTTCCAAGGTGCAGGGATCTTTGAGAAAAAGAGGGTGAAAAGATTGTAAGAGCCAGAGGTAGGAGATGAATAACAAGGAAACTATGTTGTCTATATACCACAGGGCAGTGGCACATATGAACCCACAGTGCTTGTGACAGTATGCACAGAACCTGTGTACGCCCAAACCAGACACAAATCTAGAAGGGATGGGGAGATAGATAGGAATTCCCAGCCCTAGTTGAGGATCTATTGGCAACCAATAGATACTGGGAGAGGGAGAGTCAGTTTTTCTTACTGGTGTGACTTCTGCAAGGGTGACAAGACCCCAAAGGATATACCCACACCCAAGAGCATCTAGGAGACACAGATTAGATTCAACAGGCCTTTAAAAAAGATAAATAATCATAGAGGACATGAAGTGGTGGGAGGAGGTGTCAAGTAGGTTGGAGGGAGAGAGAGGGGAGGGTCTGACTATGATCAAAATGTATCGTATGAAATTCTCAAATCAATAGAAGTATTTTTAAAAAGACCACTCCCCTCCAATATGACTTCATCGTAGCCAATCATGTCTACTGTGTCTTTACTTCCAAGGAAGGTCTGAGGTATTGGAGGCTAGAATTCAAACCACAAGCCAATTCTTATCTTTTGTTTAAGGTGGTGTGTTGTACATGAGGGATATACCTGACCATAGGTATTTCTTTTCTGCTGCTCTGTGATGAAGGATGACTGTCCTGCGCTGGTTCTAGAACTGATCATTGAAGTACAAATTTTCCTGTTCTTACATGAATAGAGTTCACTGATAAAAGGTGATATTGGTATGCTGATAATAAATTCTCCCTATGCTATGTCAATTTGGTATCAAGAGGGAAATTTATACATACACACACACACACATATATACATATATACATATATATATATATGTATATATATATATATATATATACATATATATATACGTACATAGAGCATATGTACTAGAGATTGAATCTAGGGCTTTGTGAATCATGGGCAAGTATTCTACTAGTGAGCTACATGTGCACAATACATTCCAGTTTCTCAGTCCCATCATCACCATCAGGACCTGAGGACATTCAAGAGAAGAGACTTGTTAATTTCCTTTGTTGTTGTTTTTGGAGCCTCTGTGAGCACGTTTGTGTTCATGGACATTTCTGTGCAAATGCCTGCGGAAGCCACAGGCAGATGCTGGGTGTCTTCCTCTATCTCTCTCTCTGCCTTAGTTGTTGAGATAGGGTCTCTCACTGAATCTGGAACTCACCAATTGGCGAGGCTTGCTGGCCAGTGAGCACCGGGACTCTCCTGTCTCTGTTTCTCAGCATGAAGAACATAGGTGCGCAGTACTATATCTGACTTTTCTGAAGAGAACACAGGCTCAGTCTCTCAATGCTAAACTGAATTTCTGTTTTTTGTTTTTGTTCATATTTAAATACTGCTTTTCTTTGTATTTTGAATGTATAGGAAAGAGGACATCTTAGGGCAATATGCAATATTTGTGTTTTTGTGTGGCGTATGTATCAATTAAAAATAAATATAATAGAAAACTTTATGAAACAAGCCTTTTCCTTGCTGGGGGAAAAAGGATAACTTTGATGCCTGATCTTTAATTCACACTGTGATGTGGAAACTCCCTTGATGATTGATTGATTTTTTTGAGAGTAAGAGATCAACCAGAAGGGAAAATTCCAGAAGGACTTCCATAGCTAACTTTGTATTTAGCTTATTCCTTTTGATAAAGAACTTTTATTTTGTATATAATATTACATGGAACTCTACATAGCAAATATCCTTCTAGCATGTGTCAAAGAATACTAGAATATAACATAACAGCTCTGTGCCTTTGTGCTGTTAAATTCCTATTGAAATATGGCTAGGACTCCCAGTTCCCTTTCTTGAAATTTCAGAGTTTTGGAAATTAGTGAAGTAGGGTTTAGCAATATTTTACTCTACTTAACCCAAGTTTTCCTACTCACAACTCAAAAGCCATTAGTTCTTGCTCTGTCTTCTTGACTAATGAGAATAATTGATTCTTGTCTTCTTTTTACATTACACATTTATGTATTTTTGTCCATTAAGCTTTCCGTTTTAGAACGGCATTTTCAAGAAATGCCATTTAGATGATCTGTTGAGTAGAAGGTCCTGGTTATACTAATATAAAGCCGTGGCTTTCCTTATTTCTGGACCATTAAACCAATTGGTAGGATTGCAATTACACAAACAGCTTTTTCCATCTCTAACTTTAGAACGTCTGTCAAACTGGGATAAAATGCCTTGCTTAATGCTTTCCCTCTGCTTCCCGACTCACTAATTACCTGGGTCTGTTCTTCATAGAATTTTAGAACAGGAAGTAGCTCAATGTCATCATTTTGCAGACAACTCGGGATGGTTGTCTCTGCCATTCCTGAGTTTTTTCACCACAGCTGACATATTTTTCTCCTCCTTCATATGACTATCAGCAGGTCTTGGCTGAAATCTTAAATGTTAAATGTCACGAGTTTAGGGAGCTCTTTCCTGACTCCCGTCTGCCAAGAGTCTCTGTCTCTCTCCTTTCATGACACTTTCTTAATTTTCTTCCTAGAACTGCCTGTACAAGTCACCGTGCCTTACATTCTTGTTTTCCTGTCTTTTCTGCTACGTTTTGAAATTCATGAAGGAAAGGCTGATGCTCTGACTCATACACTGTGTTCCCTCCCACTGCGTATCCTTAAGAGGTATCAGGTACTGTGTAGGCACTTGATACAAGGGCTGGGAACAGATCCTTAATCTCTCTTTTCTCGTTCAGCTGTGTGTTCATGATGCATGCTTGCTTGTACACACCTCTCCCACATCCACAGTCCCCTGACTCCCACCCCCACCCCGCATACGCCCCTCCCCCCAGCCCCACACACACTCCCCACACCCACCACTGCCCCCACACTCCCACACACACCCTCCCACGCACAATTGTTTGCCCCAGAAATTTTACCTTATTGTTGTAGTTTGACTCTCACAGAGTCTGTCTGTGTAAAAATTCTTAAATTTTTATCACACGAAAGGGGCTAATATGATTGTGCAAAATTTATTTGTTGTAGGATGTAGCTGTAGAATATTTCCAAAGTGGAAATCTTTATTCTGAAAATGGAGAGAGCCTGGCAGGCGAATGACCCAACTTTCAAAACAGTAGGTAGACTTGCCGACGTTGCAACCTGACCCCTGCTCTTTGGAGGGGTCAGTAAGAAATGGTGTTGAATCGTAGTTTGCAATTTAGTGCAAGTTACAGTCATCTGCAGAGTTCTGGAAAAACACCCATGCCTCGAGTCTGTCACTAGGATCTATCCGATAGGAGGCCCCAGTCGTGAGTCTCAGGCATGTGCACATTTAAAAATCATTCCTTGGGGGCTGAGGAGATGGCTGACTTGGTAAAGTATGCACTGTGCAAGCTTGATAACCTGAATTCAGAATTCCAGCAAGCATGTGAAAAGCTACACCTGGAGGTCCCCTCTGGTAGGCCCTGCACTGGGGATGGAAGAAGGACTGATGGATCCCTGTAGCTTATGGGCCAGACAGCCCAGCTGAATTGATGAACTTCAGGTTCAGTGAGAGATCCTGTCTCAAAAAGTAAGTGTGGAGTTTCAGACCAGCTGGGGCTACAGGAGACCTTGTCTCTAAATAAATTAAAGAGATGATGAGATGATAGATAGACTAGATAGATAGATAGATAGATAGATAGATAGATGATAGAAAGAAAGAAAGAAAGAAAGAAAGAAAGAAAGAAAGAAAGAAAGGAAGATAGATAGATAGATAGATAGATAGATAGATAGATAGATATAGAGTGATCCAGGAAGACACTTGACTGTGGTTTCCACACCTACTTAGTGCTTAGACACCTACCAACACATGCACACACCGACACTAACAAGTACATACTACACACACAAGTCATTACTTGTCATTCTGTTGTGTATCTGAGGTTAGAACAAAGGAGAGGGTGAATTTAGGTGCTGGAGAACCACATTTGAGATTTGTGTTCACTGTGAATATGTTCTTTGGAAAACCAGTAAGCTAATAGCTACATCGGCTTTAGGACTTATTTTTTGACAAGATTAGTTGGTAGATGCTCATCAAGGGGGTCGCTTAGGCTACTGTCTGCATACTTGCTTATAGAACAATTATAGAAATAGTTCTGACTTAACTTTCCACTCGCACCATCTATACGGGGATTCTGCGGGGAAGATGACTTTTCTTGGAAATATGCCATCTTGCCTTCTGTAGAGTTACCACCTCCCACTTCCTACTCACCATATGGATTCTTTCTCTTGTTTTAAGTCAGGGTTCAGGGCTCATCTCCTTCTGCACACTTTTCATAAGCAATCCGATCAACTCTTCTAAGCACAAGGTTGGTGAAATCACCAATGTACCTTTGTAGAGCTCAGGGTTTTATTCAAATGTTAGTCACAATATGTACGCTGTTTATAACAGATCAACAGTTTTTAATGTGGATTGCAAGGTTCTGAAGGCTCATGGACCTAGTGACAAATGTCCAGTAAACATTTGTTGACTAGGTGAGTGGGCAGGCCTGCCTATTCCATGCAAACAGAAAAAGATGGTGTGCTTGTTGGAGAGGGGGAAGGTTTGTTGGCAGTTTGTTCCTGTGAAATAAAAATGAAATGGAGTTTTCTTTTTCCTTGTGTCTGATTTCCTTTTGCAGGTTTCTTCACCAACTGGCTACTGGCCAACTTTGTGAGAGATGAAACATCAGAGAGCTAGAAGAGAGGTTCTCAGTTGATAAATATTTGATTTACAAGGTATTGAGGGGTTTAAAGAAATAGAAGGGAGTTTGCCTAATGGGAGTTGTGTTTAATATAGCAAGGAAGATCACCAGTAACCAGGTCTGTTTTCTTTGCAATGGCCGGTGGGTACCTGACTTTACCAGGCTTATTGTGATACAGATTGCGTTGGACTTCGCTGACAAGGAAGCAGAGTTGTGGAGGACTGCAAGGCTCTTGGTTCTGCAACAGAAACACAGCTGAAGGGAATAGCCTTAGATTTTCTTTTCTTCTCTTCTATAAGCTGTGATAAATATTGTATGTCTCAGCAGCATAGAGAAAAATGATTGATCCTTTCTCAGTGATATAGACATGTGGCTGTATACGTTAGATGCAGAAAGAATGATGGAGAGAGAATGGGGGAGGGGGACAAAGAGAGATGCAGGTTTCTGTGTATAGAATCACCAATAGCCATCTATCAAAGGGAAGCCAGGAGTGGCAGAATGCACGATGGATTTGATCTCTCATCAAATTATGTGTTGCTTCCCTGTTATGAAAAGTTAGTTTCGTTATAAATTTCACTTCTCACCACCACCTCCAAAGTTCCAAAGAAATAGACACATTAGGATGAAAAACAAACATGATTGAATTAAGTGCTTAAGAAAGCAATGTCTAGGCTGTGAGTCTCCTGTGAGAGATACTTTCAGAATATTGCACTTTAAATTGCCCCTCAGCTTTAAGAATGGTGTGGACCATTCTCAGTAGAGGCCATATTGCCATGAAGGGAGGAAAAAGTGTGCTTTTAGGGGGAGCAGAGGCAAAATTATTAGATTGCATTATGGTTTATGGTTTTCTAATGGGCCATGGTACACAGATATATGGTGTCAGTCTTCTTGTTGGGTCTTACTTTAGTTTTAAATACTGAAATATTTTCCTGGCTGTATCCATTATTTTGGAGAATGTTTAACCAGGTAATTTTAGAACTTCTCTGTGCTGCTGGAGGGATGGCTCAAGAGTTAAGAGCACTTATCGCTCTTGCAGAGGACAGGAGTTTAGTTCCTAAAACCCACATGGCTGCTCACAACCACCTGTTTCCTCAGTGATCTGACTCCCACTTCTGGCCCCCTGAGGCTGCCTACATGTACATAAACCCACTTAGCTACACACACACACATACATGTAGAATAATAAATCTTTCAATAAAACACTAACAGGTGAATGAGGAAGATGTTCATAGACTTGCAGGCCTAACTCCTAATTCTTTGTGGATTATTTACTTGTTATTTCCCTCAAAGTACTGGAGACAATGAGTGTGAATGGGGGATGATTATTGTGATTTTGGAAAGCTGTGCTGTCTTTCGGTGATGAACAGTACACCATGCACCAGTTGAAAGGTAGAAAGCAACACTTGGGAGTTTCACACAGGTGACCGAGCAGGGTTGATGAGTTCCTTCCAGAACATTCATGATTCCTCCTTTTTCTCCATAGTTTGAATATTATTTAATACTTCATGCTGAAGTGTCTTCTTTGGTTCATGGGGGTTGTGTGTGTTTATCTGCTCCCTCATTTAAATTGCATACCAAAAAAGAGAAGAGATTTTCTAGAATCATAAAGCATTGCTGGGAGAGGAAGGGAAATCCTGCTCTACAAAGACAAAGTTCACTTGTTGCTGATTCATTCTTTAGTCATTCCACCATTTATTGTATTCTTAGTACATGTGTTCAGATTTCGAGAAGTTCAAACATGAACCATCAGTTAATCCTTCAGAGAGGGTAAGGCTTTTAAAACAAGAATAACACATTTTTGGGGGCACGTCTTACAGTTCTCTCACTTTTCCATCATAATTGGCTATCTTATGAATGGATCATGAATTATTCTTTATTTTCCTTTTATTGCTGACTTTACATTTTCTTTTGTAAATAGTATCCCAGGGGCATATTTACTTAAAAATTTAATTTATAAATTATTTCTAGCTTAAATTTCTAGAAATGAAATAAGCAGGCTAAAAAATATGTTCTTTCTTTAAAATACCTTGATTTTTTTTTTGTAAAGTTCTTCCTAAGTTCAGGCTGGTCTTGAAATGACCTTCCTGTTTCAGCCTCTGGAGTTGGTGGGATTGGAGGAGTGTGGTACTATGCCTGGCTGCTATCTTGATTTTAATGCTACTGTTTTATTACTTTTAGTGTTTTTAACCAGTGTGTATACATAGACATGCTATCTTACCATATTCTAGTAGTATTCAGTATTATGGTGAAATTCCTAGTTAATTAAATATAAAGGAAGAAAAATGATACTTAAAAGTAGTCATGAATGCATTGGGAGCTGGGCACTGCTCAGTGGTTAGAACACTTCCTCCATGAGCAAGAGGACCCGAGTTCAGGTCTCCAGAGCCCATGTAAATCTGGATGGAGGTGGCAGCTCAGCTGGAATTCTAACCCTGGAAGGTGGGAACGGAATTCCTCAGCCAGCTGGTTAGTTAGCCAAGTCAACTGAGGAAGATTCCTAACATCTACCATAGGCCTCCACACCTACATACATGCACACACACACACACACACACACACACACACATTCATATACATATGCATGTAGACCACATGCACATGAAAAGAAGAAACAGCATTACAGGAGTCCCTGCTTTGTAAAGGTGGCTGTATAATTCAAAACAATTCCATTGTTTCCAGAGACAATTACTTAGTCAGTCGACAGGCAAATTCCTCTCACAGGAAATTTTCAAAGTTTCTGTTAGTTTTTCTGTGCTGAAGGTGGGACTCAAAATATAGATTCATTATTTAGGGGAGAATATCAGTGATTCAGAATGCCCTGAGCATATAAAACACAGAATGTTCACCTCTGATGCAACCAGGGGGCTGGAGGTGGCAGCTCTGCTGGTGGAAGTGAGTCTAAGGGAAACTATCTGAAAACGGACCAGCAGACAGTCTCTGCGGAAAGGAAGTGGGGACAGCTCAGAGCTTGCCTGTCGCCATGAACACTGACTAAGCCTGTGTCTCCCATGACCATCAGGAAGGGCGACACAACACGTTCAGGGTGCTTGTTTCACAAAAAGACTTTGTGAGCTGGAGACATATTCCATCTATGCTCCAAACTCACAGACCCAAAGAGGAAGAAGATTTGGAAAGAATTATGAGTGATGTTAAAGAACTGCAGAGGCATTAGGAAGGATTTAGACTTTCTTCAGTGAAGACTAAATGAGGTTATATTTCACTGATATTTAAAGTTGGGCTTTTTATTAGTTATGAGGCTGAACATCTTTTTTATATGGCTTTTAATTTTTTTCTTGCTCCATTTTTCTTCTGTGAATAGTGGGTTCAGATCCTTTGCCACTGGCAATCACAACTTACATAAAAATATGTACCCAGGCTATACTGGAACAGTACAAAGCAATTTCTCTTGCATCAAGACCAAACTGGGCTTTATTTTTTACATTTTATTTACTTGTGTATGAATGTGGTATGTATGCACCAGCATGTGGGTGCACGTACTTGAGCATGTAGAGGCTAGAGGAGAGTGTCACTATCCTTTACAGTTCTTTGGTTTACTCCTTTGAGGCAGCGTCTCTCACTGAACATGGAGCTCACTGTGTTTTCAGCTAGGCTCTACCCCACCTCAACACTAGGGTTACAGGTATACTTAGGACCAGGTATACTTAGGTTATATGTGTGCTGGGATCTGAACTCCTGTCTTCATGCTGGCACAACAAGTGCTCTTAACCACTGAGCCTTCACTCCAGTCCCCATCTAGGCTTTGTAATGATAATTCCTATTCAATTAGTAATAAAATATAGAAGATCTTCCTTGAAGGTACAACTAAAGACTGCCTGACTTGAAGTTCTCTAACAGTGATTTGCTGATCGTGCAAGAAGACTGCTTGATTCTGCTGAATGCTTCTCTGGGAGAAATCCAAGCATAGTCTGTTCACATTCCTCAAGGAATTCCTTCTCTGTTCCTTTTCTCTGTGTACTAGTTAGGGTTGTCCAGAGACAGAAACAACAGGAGATGTTGTTTATATATATAGCAAGACATAGACAAACTGATAGTTGATAGATGATAGATAGGTGATAGATAATGACTACAAGGGGACTTACTGGGGGAGTTGGCTCATTGGAATGTGAACTTTGAGAAGCCTCACAACAAACTCCACAAAAGCTGGAGCCTCTGGGTTGTTTGTGTGTCTCTGTTCCAGTTTAAAAGCTTTAGCACCCATGTGATGGCTTGTCTTCATTGGGACTTGACTGAATTCAGAGTACCCTAGGAGATACACCTCTGGGCATGTCTCTGAAAGGATTTCCAGATGTATTTCCCTGAGGTGGGAAGACCTGCCCTGAATGTGAGTTGGGTCCTGGACGGAAGGAAAGAAAAGAAAGGAAGAAGGGCCAACAAATTGTCTCTTCTGTGCGTCTTCACTGTGAACCCAACATGGCTAGCTGCTTTGGGCTTCCACCACTGTACCCTCTGGCTGTGCTCCCCTCAAACCGTGAGTCCAAGCCAACCTTTTCTTCTTTAAGTGCCTTTTGTTAGGTATTTTGTCATGGCAATGAGAAAAGCAAATAACGCAACTAAAGAAGCTGGGTTCCTAAAGCCTTAGCCTGAGGCTAAAGCCCTGAGACCAAGTGGGGCAGTGTGTGCTGGTGTGGGTCCTGGGGTTCCTAGGGCAGGGAAGAGAGTGTGCCAGCAGAGGGGTGTGTGTGTGTGTGTGCGTGTGTGTGTGAGTGTGCTTGTGTACATGTTTCTAGTTTGCTATATATGGCTGCCAACAGATTGGATGGTACCCATGTAGAGTGAGGGCAGACCCTCACTCAGTCCATCAGCGCACTGCCAGTCTCCTCAGAAAACACCTTTCTGGACACACCTGCCATGAATACAGTTCTCTAGGTGTGCCTCAGTTCAGTCCAATCGACCTCTAAAATTTACCCTCACCCTCCATAATCTCTTAGCTCCAAATTGGCCACACGGATTCACAAATAAAATGAACATTTTCTCCCTATTCTGAGCTTCCGCATGCCATTTTGTAGGGGCCAGGAGTGAAGGAAGAAGCTTTGAAAAGCCTCTAAAGCCGAGCGTTGGCCGGCTTGCATGCTAATGTTTGGACAGTCTGTGCCGGGGAGATGGGTAGCGTTTACCAGCACATCGCAGCTGCAAGCCAACCTCGGAATTGTTCTCCTCATTCCATGCTAATGAGACGTTCGGTTTTCAACGAAGTATACTCCATACGCACAAAAAAGAAAGAAATTCAAAGGTGACTTTGTTTTGTTTTTTGATTTGAACACTATCACAATATCCATGAAAAGAAAATGTTAATCTCAAAAGGGCTTATCATCATAATAGCAATATTTTAAAAGTGATAAACTTCAAAACCAGAAGGAGCTTTAGTTCATTTTCCTGTGGGGACAGATAGTGTCCCGCAGGATCTTCCTTTGGGAATCCTTGTCAGAGGATGAAAAGAATCAAGTTTATGGAGGCAATGCAGCTCCCGTTTTCTTCAGAAAAACACAGAAACAAACAAATAACAAAAATGTTCCCTCTTCCAGGAATCCGTCATGTGGATATAGTAAAATTTCCATTGACCTGTGTACAATGATAACAGAATTATTTGAGAAGCTTATTTGATCACCGTATTTCATTAAGATTCTGCTTAAATGGAAAGAGGCTGAAGAGACAAATATTGAGATTTGAGTCCCTTCAGCCGCAGATCATTGATAAATTGGTTATGACTTGAATCAACCCCCAAGCGGAGAACAGGAACCCTGGGGACAAGTTCATTAGGTTTTCTTAAATTAGCCTAGGTCCCAGAAAAGACTGACTCTTAGCAGCAAGGTTTGGCTGGACTGGCTGGCTCAGAGTCTCTTGTCCTCTGTTCTTTGCTTTCCATCTTTTTTCTGTTTTGCTCTTTTAAATAATCTGTATTACATTTATTTGTTTGTTATTTTGTGGGGGATTAGGGGATGTGTGAGCCATGGAGCATGTGTGGTCAGAGGACAACCTGTGGGAATTGGCTCTCTTCTTCCACCATGGAGGTCCCAGGGATCAAACTTGTGTCATAGGGCTTGGTGGGAAGTGTCTTTACTGATTGATCCATCTCATTGGCTCTGTTTTGTGTTCTCTCTCTCTCTCACTTTCTCTGAGAGATGTGGTGTGGGGTTGTTACATATTTGTGTGTGTGTGCATGTTTTTGTGTGTGCAGATGCGTGTGCACCTACACATGTGCTGACCAGAGACTGATGTTGGGTTTCTTCCTCAATAGCTCTCCATCTTACTGGTCATGACAAAGTCTCTCACCGAATCTGGAACTCATAAATTTAGCTAGACTGGCTGGCCAGTGAGCTTCAAGGAGCTTCTTGTCTCCACCTCCCCAGTGCTGCGGTTACAGATATAAGCCACTGTGCCTGGCTTTTCTGTGGGTTCTGGAGATTTTTAACTCAAGTCTTCAAGTTTATATAGCAAGCGCTTTACTGACTGAGCCTTATCCCCATCTCCACTCCTGGTTTAATACTCCCCGGGAATGCGAGGCCTGGAAAAATCTCACCTTTCCTAGATGTAGGCTGACTTAAAAAAGTGCCAACTGCACCTGAAATCAGCCATGTAGACGTCTTCTACGACGTCTTCTACCACATTACCCTTTAGAGATTGAGGGGCAGATTCATCATTCCTGGATAGATAGCCATGGGATATGTGCTGTTATGGAAATGCTGTCTGTGAGGTGTCTCCTTACAGCTCGTCATACAGAATTTTCTTCATAAGGCTTTCTTAACTTTAACCGTTTTCTCTTTAGTAGTTTGACTCTTTGACTTGCAAAGAACAGAAACTAAAATCGAGTTGCTTAGGCAGTAGAAAAAGAGTCCACAGACTTAGGAAGTGGCAGATTGCCAAGCTAGAAGTATCTTAGATGTGCTTTGATCTTGCAGCTGTGCCCAATCTGCAGTCGGGGCCATATGCAGATAAGGTTAGCTATGGATACAGCCAATGGAAAAAAAATCACAAACCCACTTAAAACAATATGAGTTTCTTATATTTTTGGAACTCAAGTACATGATTCTTGAGCACGAATCCTACTGATGACAGCTTGGTGTCTCAATGTCAAAGTGTTGAACACATTTGAAAGAGGCTAAAGTGGTGTAGACAGGATCAATGCTGCATTCACTTTATTTTGTGCCCTTTGGTTTCATACACAGCTCTCTTTGTAGACAGGTGGGCAACTTATCCCTCCACCCAGCATCCCCTAAGGTTCAAGACTCCCAGGAAAATGGAACTACACTCATGAAATCATTTAAATAGTTTATTATTTTAATTTTATGTGTATGAGTGTTTTGCCTGTATGCATGTAAGTACATCCATGTTTTGCAATGCCCATGGAGGTCAGAAGAGGGTGTTGAATCCTCTGGAACTGGTTACAGATAGTCATCAGCTGACATGTGGGTGCTATGAACTGAACCCAAGTCCTCTGCAAGAAGTTCAGTGCTCTGATCACTGAGCCATCTCTCCAGCCCTTAACTAAATAGTTTAGACACAAGCTTTGGACTTAAATATTGCTAATACAGATGAGATCATGTGTTCATCTAACAAATCACTGTGATCAGGAGGATGGAATTTTATTGTTGTGCAGCTCTGAGTCATATGTACCCCCTGGAGGGGTACCAACAGCACAAGAATTCCATACTTGGGTTGTGAAGGACAGAGGTTGACTAGAGACAATGGGAAAGACCTACGTCTCAAGAGGCAGGAGATAGTTGCTTTAGTCTGGATCTGAAATATCTCCAAAGTCTCCTGTGTGTAGAACTTGGTCTCTGCTCATGGTACTGCTGAGATCTGGCAGAACCTTCAAGGAGAAGGGGTGTCTTATTAAATTTATTTTCCACACCTTGGCAGGCTGGGTCTGGTCCATCCGGCAGAATAAAACAAACTGGTCTTCCATTTAGAGAGATTTATTTATTCCAGGCGACTCACAAAGTTATTGTTGGAACATACTGCCTGTGACAGGTGCCACAGCTTTGGCGCCATGGTGCAGGGCCGGAGTTTGTTTCCACTCATGCTATTCTGGGGCGGGGGCATAGGGACCTGGACCCTGCGGTCTGAGTTCCTGGCTCTCTGTGCACCTGGGGCCATGGCACTTTCCTTCACGTGGCTTTGGGTAGTCTCTACCTGCCCCCTCAGGACCCCTTGCCTCCTCTAGCCTCCATGTTTCTGGGCTCCCCGCCTTCCTGCCCCCTTATTGGCCAGAGGGTGGGACTTGCCGCTGAATGAACCAATAGTAAAAATTCAGAGAGAAATGTATATCTACTACACAAGGGGCCTTCTGGGAGAAGCTAAGGCCATGGTGAGAATGCCCTTGAGGGGGCATCTGGGAGCCTGTGCCTTTCCCTTCTTTCTTTGCCTCCTGGTTATCATGAAGTGATCAAGTGACTTTCCACAGCCCCCCAAATAGTAGGTCAATCAACCATGGGCTGAGAACAGTGAAACTGAGTCAAATTAACCTTTCCTGTTTTGAGGCTGATTGTCTCTAGTATCTTAGAGTGACAGAAAACTGCCTGACACAGCGGTGTATAGTCAAAAGGCTGTAGAGTCCAGTGCAGGACCATTATTGGAGATGTATGTTTCTGGAGTCATCAGTGGAGTAGATGCTATTTAGACACTTGGATCTGTGTAATCCTGCCTAGGGAGACAGTAAAGTTAGAGCATCTAAAAACAGTCTGCAGAGTGATTCCAGTCTTCAGAGATCAAGGAGCTGAGAAGAAATTAGCAAAGAAGACGGAGACCAACTAGACACGAGGAGGGTAAAGAGATAGGGTTTCATTGAATATAAAAGGAGAAGTTTTTCAGGAAAGACAAATTGGTAGATGAAGTCTGGAGATATTCCACTGAGGTTGAAGCTGATTTTACAGTGTTTCTAATAGACATCACAGCTGTATCTGAACAAAGAAATAGCCTGACTTTCAGCCATCATATTTAGAACTCAGAGTGGACCTGAACTCCGAGAACCACCTGTTCATTCTGATGTCTCTCAGAACTGTGCTCTTGAGAAGGCTTCACTCACACTTTTTCTCAAGCACTATTTCCAGTATCAGTTGGGAAAGTCGAAGCTAGAATCACCCTTGTCTTGTCCGAGAATCTTGCCCTTTGATTCTTGGGCCAAAAATAACACACACAGTATCAAACAGACTTCTCAGTTTTTCTCACTGCTTTCAATGTGGAACAGGATGCTTTCAGCACTTGGCTTTGATATGTTAATCAAACATAGCCAAATTCATTCATTGTCTTGTGTGGAAGGCAAAGTGGATGACTGAGGATTAAGATAAGGTGCCCAGGTGTTTTATAGGACTGTTTTCCACAGACAGAAGATGAACAGAGTCCATCTTTCCAAGCTTGGTTGTGCCCACTTACCTAGGATCAGCACAGCTGTCACTCACTACAAAGGAGGAGGGACAGGGAGCACCATGGAGAGAACTCCAAGAGTTCAACCACACCTCTCAACCAACCAGTCTGCCTAATTGCACTATAGTCTTCAGGGAGGGACTCAGGGTACATAGGCTGGGGAAGCCTAGGGGAGGTGCTCTTGCCATTTTATGTCTGTGGGGAAGCCGCCATCCATGCTTGGATGAGGACTTTCCAGTGAGACCTTGGAGCGGGGGCACCCATACTCCTGTAAATAAGTCCTCAGCCATTGCTCTGTAAGTAAGTCCAATAACCTTACTGGTTTCCCAGACTGTAGTTTAGTGAAATTGTACCTCCATTTGTCATGGGGACGAAGGAAGGAAGGGGCCGATGTTATGCCTCCCACTCAGAGGGAATTTTAGGTACACTAGGTCACAGGCGCACACAGCTCAGTGAGCTTGTTTATGCTATAAACAATGACCTTTTTCTGGGTGAAAGTTTAGGTGAAAGCCACAGTCTAGTTTATGTCTATATTGTGAAATCATTTCTACAACAAAGAACCACAATGAGAGACCACTGGTGACCTTGACCAAATTGAACTTAGGGTGGAAAATCTTTGGACAGAGCCTGTCCTGGAGATATGTCTGCAAACCCCAGGTCCAGTGTCACAGAGCAGGATTAAGAAGGATGAGTTTGGAGATAAAAGGCAAAACTCAAATGTCTGGTATAAGCGGTAGACACAGATATCCAAAGGGTAAAAGAATATCTGTTAGCACTGTAACCAAAGAGCAATGAAAACCACGAACCATGAGTTTTATCTCACTAAGGAGAAGGTGGGAAAAGACTGGTAAGAAGAGTTAGAAGTTGAATCCAGAGCCACCATGTGTTTGGTGGCATGACTTAAATGATGACCAGTACTCTGGAATCCACTGAGAACCCAGTGGGACCCAAGAGAAGCTGGCTAAGGATTCTCAGCCTGAACAAACCTGACTTACTGTTCCAGCGTTCAAAAATCATAAGATCAACTATAGTGATCATGTTGAAGAAAGGGAACAGATCGTCCAGCTCCTGCTAAGGAATTCTCACTTTCCATAAACACTTTGGAGAAGGCAAATTTTCACCGAAATGATGGTTATTTGACATTGCAAAACTCAAGCAGTATTGAGTGCTTTTCCACTTTCTTTGTCAACCTAGGAAAGGTAAACATGCTTGATTATAGGAATCTTTAGGATCTAATAATGCATTAAATGTTTTCCTAATTATGGGAAGATTCTCGTATCCTCCTTCTCACTTTTGGTTTCTGACACATCCTTCTACTAACCCTCCTGTGATCCCCTGACTGCAACAGATAAATGACTAATAGAAGAAATTTAGGAGTCAGCTAGAGGCCACCCAGGAAGACAGCTCGGGTGTGAAGCATTTTCTTCCACTGAAATCATGCTGCTTAGTGACAAGCAACCTCACTGTCGAGAAGTACAGCCTGTCAGAGTTCACAGCTCTGGCAGTCACAAGAATGGATGAGGGTCCGCCCTATGGCAACATTTGTACAAAATGACAGTTTTCAGGAAGGAATAGACTCTTACTTAAGTGACAAAGAATTGACAAGAATAAAGCTGGCTGAGCTCAGTGTAGCACAGTATGGAGCACAGTAGGTTAGTCTATAGTTCCAGTGCTTAGGAGGTAGACACAGGAGGGTCAGGAGTTCAAGGCCATCCTTGTCCAAGATCAGCTACATAGTGAATTGGAGGCCACCCTGGACTATAGAAGACCTTATCTTAAACGGGGGCTAGAGAGATGGCTCAGGGGATAAGAGCACTGACTGCTCTTGCAGAGACCAGGGTTCAGTTTCTAGCACCCACATGGTAGCTGTCCCTCCAGTTCCAGGGGATTCAACACTCCCCTCTGGTCTTTGCAGGCTTTGCATCATATTGGTACACTTACATGCATGTGGGCAAAACACTCAGATATATAAAATAGCAAGTAAAAATTTGTCAAAGCTGCGCATGGTAGCATTTGTGTGTCCTCCAAGTCCTGGGTGGATGGACACAGGTGAAACCCTGAACTGGTGAGCCCAGACAAATTGGTAAGCTTCAGGTCAAAAAAAAAAAAAAAACCTAGACAGAGAATGATAGAAGACACCCAAAATTGACTTCTGACTTTCACACACAGGTGCACATACGTACACCCACATGCACACATGCGCACACACAAACATGTACATACACTGCCACGCATTTAAGAAGTTCCCACAAAATCAAGAATAAGCAAACAACAAAACAGTAGTTATTCCTTACTGTAGTACTGTAGATGAGGCGGGACTAAATGAAGCTGAACTGAAGAATACTGCAGACTTCCTTAGCTGAAGTTTGGCTTTGAACTCTTTGTATATTCTTTGTGAATGACCCCAGGCCCACTTTGAGTAACCACTAGTATGGTCTTAATTCTTTTATTGCTTTCTTTCTTAGATTAGTTTTTCATTGTAGCAAGACAAATGTAACATTATTAAACTTATTTAAAACTGCTCATTCAGATCTACCAAGGGAACTTGTCTCTTTATAAAATTTTCTTTATTTTCATTTAACGTGTATGAGTGTGATGCTTGCATGTGTGTGAGTGTACCCACGTTGTGCAATGCACACGAAAGTCAGAAAGTGTTGGATCCCCTGGAACTGGAGTTACGGATGGCCGTTGGCTGTCCACGTGAGAGCTGGGAACTGAACCCAGGACCTCTGCAAAGGCAACCAATGCTCTTAACCACTGAACCATCTCTCCAGCGTGGGAAGGGCGTTTAAAGTATAACTGGAGAGTAGTGTACAAGATTTGCTAAGACTTCACCTACTTGCAAAAAAGAGTAAAGAGCTTTTCATGAGTGTGTCTGAATTACAATGAAATACAAATGTTCAACCTGGAAACATCTATTATTTTAGCAGCCTATTCTCTGAGGCAATAGAACTTCTTCTGTGAGGGTATAGTCCACAGTTTGTAGTAAGCCAAACATGCATAAAAGGGCATATAATAGATGATAGAAAAGAAGACTACAGGTAAGAAGCCAGAGGAAGATATGACAGGACTGTTGGGGACTAGTTGGAGAGGAAATTCTGAGAAAGCATGGAACTGAATGCTGGGGAGATGGCTCAGTCAACAAAGTACCTGTGATAAACATGATGGCCTGAATTTGGATCCTCAGCTACTTGACTGAAAGGCTGGATGCTCCTGTAATCCTAGTACTGGACACAGGAATTCCTGGAGCTCACTGGCCAGCCAGCCTAGTCAACTGGCGAGCTCTAGGTTCAGCAAGAGACCCTGTCTCAAAAAATAGGGAGAGAGCAATAGAGGAAGACACTGACTTTGATATCTGGGCTCCACACATGTGAACATAAGTGCACGTGCAGGCACACATGTACACATATATACACACCCCACTGAAATCAGAGGGATAGATGGAGAAATGGGGCCAGAAGGGGTTTTATGGATCATACCACTAACTTGATAAAGGACGGTCAATCAAAAGGAGTCAAATTTCAGCCTGGATTTAGCAGAAGATTCTGCATTTAATAGTGAGAAGTTCAGCTTTTAATTATTAAAATATACATAATAGGTGATTTCTGGATCAGCTAGATAGACTCAGCACAGGCTCCTTCACTGTGTAAGACTGAAGAGTCTAGAAGAAAGGTGGTGCCCAAAGGTGCACGTGTGACGTAGAAGACTCCTCGGGACCCTTCTGAGTTCTGACAGTTCACTAATTCACCCATGTATTATGCAATTAAACATTTCTTTAACATTCTCTAAGTTTCACACAAAACACTTTCAGAGTTATGAGCAAAACCAATGAATGTATTTCTTTCATGATCCTTGTACTTTGGCTAAGAAAAAGGGTAGTAGAAACAAAGGTAAACAAAAAAATATCGGGCAGTTACATGTGCAGTGAAGATATTATAGCGGAATGGTAAAACAGTATATATATATATTTCATACATGAAATAAATGATCAAACATTTTCTTTTCTTTTTCGTTTCTCTTGTTTTTTTTTGAAAGTCTCTCTGTAGTCTCAAGCCAGCCTAGAATTTGCTATGTAGACCAGGCTGGCCTCAAACTTTCAGAGATCTACCTGTGCCTGCCTCTGCCTCCCAAGTGCTGTAATTAAAAATGTGCAACACCATGCCCAGCCCAAATTAAACATTTTTATTTTTCTTGTCACCCTTTCTTTCTTCTTCCTTCACACTTTTTTTTTACATTTACTTGTGTCTGTGTGTGTGTGTGTGTGTGTGTGTGTGTGTGTGACAGAGAGACAGAGGTGGAGGGAGGGAGGGAAGGAAGGAGAAAAGGAGGGAGAGGAGAGAGAGAGAGAGAGAGAGAGAGAACTACAGCATTGTGGAGGCCAGAGAACAACTTGTGGGAGCAGGAGTCTGTTCTCTCCTTCCACCACGTGAGTCCTGGGGCTGTATCTCGGGTGACATCAGTCTTGGTGGTAAGTACCTTTACCTGCTGAGCCATCTCGCTGGTTCATGCATATTTCTGGAGTCCATATGAAGTGCTGGGCACATCTGGTTCCTATTTTCCCATTGCCTAGCCCCCTCATAGGAGTAGAAGTTGAGTGTTTTGCATACAGTAGACTCTCAGTACATTATTTAAAGCTTTTGGTTTTTGTGTGCTTAGGCTGTGAGACGAAGAGCAGAAGATAATCCGAGAAGAGGACGGAAAAATATTAAGTGTAATTAACAGAGAAGCAGTTTAACATGAGATGACAGTGAGCCTTATTGGCACGAATGATGACTGTGTCAACATGGCATTTGAGATAGCAGGGGGCCATCACTCATTTTACTTTTGTGTCTCGTCTGTCTTAGGAATTTAGAAAAAGCGAGGCATTTTGCCAAAATTAGAAGCAATTCAAATTGTGTGTATTGAGACTGTTGACGGAAACGTGTGTGTGTGTGTGTGTCTGTATTTGAGTGCTGATGGCTGGCAAGACAAAACTTTCTAGTTAAAAGAAAATGAGAATTACGAGGAGTGTGTGTGGGGGGGGTGGGGAGGGACATGAACAGAATGCGTTGTGTGAAATTCTCATAGAGTTCATACAAATATTTTTAAAAGAAAAGGAGAGTGAGAGAGATCCAGTGTGTTAAATTTATTATAAAGAATCCAAAGCATAAGAAGTACATAGATTGACGTGATCTGAAAAGGTAGAAGGGAAGAAAGATAATGCAGAGTGAGCATCTGACTACAATCAGGGGTCTTAAGTGTGATCACAGTCTTAGCATGTTGGGTGACTGACAAGCTAGTCTCCCCTAGTAAAGAGTCTGTTGATGACATAAGCCAAACATTTTTCTTCCTAATTCTCCTGGTAATGGCAATTTATCTTTGTCAAGCCAGGAAGGAAATACATGCTAATGCAGATTGGGGGCCTTTCTGCTCAGCTCATATGTAAATGTTATAATGGGATTTGCCTGACTTAGCTGTGTCATCCAGTGGGGGTTCACATGTTTCGTTTTGATTCCCACCCGTGCTCGCTAAGACTATACAAGTTTCTGAAAAAGATCAGCTTTCTGCAGAGAAAAAACAATCACATTAATGCTTTTGGGAAGTATAGGTTTACCATAAAATCCAAACTGATCTGAAATCCTGGTAAGAAAGTTATGGGTGTGTTAGGGTGGAAGTGGCTTATCTCCAACAGACTTGGGCCGAGGTAACTGGCTGTGTCTTGCATTTCAAGGCTCATGAATACATTCCTTCCACCTAAGGCATATAAATACACATTTATGATGGAACTGCATAACTCTCTTTATTTTTAGGAGATCACATTAAATATTTATGTCCCTCTGTCCTCTTAACCAATTCCTTCCCCTAAGAAAAAAAGAGTTTGTACATAATGTGATTAAAAATTTACCTTGGAACAAATAACTTGCAATTAGTGCCTTTATTCTTCCCATTCTCGGTTAGAGTTAGGTTATATTATAAAGTAAGGGTTGCTTTTGAGCCTCTCAGTCTGTGAAGGCACCTATCAATGGGGGCAGTCAAGTCAAAACACAATGTAGAGTTCCTATCAATCAGAGTGTCAAACGAGCTCATCAGAGTCTTGGGTCTGTATGTGGGTGCATTTCAACGACTCTGCTTTTCCTGTGTGGAAGCTGAGCAGAGATTAAGTCATTTAGCAGCGACAGTTGGCTAAGGCAGCGAGTGGAGGCTGAGATGAAATGTGTCAGTCATGTTTGGGAAGTGCTGCCTCAACAGGAGGCTATCGGGAGGAACCACTGTCACAGGGCCCTTGCTCATGTGGGTGGAATTCTTTCTACAGAACATTCTTCTTCTAAATTTTGTAATTTCTTTGTGAGTCTTTGAGTCTATTCACCATTTAAATTTACTTCCTAAACATCGTAGCCTGGTATGATGATGATGATGATATCATGATGACTGGATAAAACTCTCACAATGTTGGGATATAAGAAATTGCAAAGATAGGCTTTAGAATTTCTATAGATAAACAAAATATTGAGAGTTATGGAGGTAGCTCAGTGGGCAAGAAAGCTTGCCTTGGCAGACATGAAGACCTTATAAAAAGCCTGGCATGACTTGTGTGCTTGTAACTATAGCATCAGGGATACAATCAGAGACAGGTAAATCCCAAGAAATCACTGGCCATCTGGCCTAGCAGAAACAGGCAAGCTTTGGGCTCAGAAAGACGCTGTGTCTCAAGGCAATAACGTGGAACATGATAGAGGAAGACATGCGATGTCCTGCTCTGATCTCTGCATTGGAGCTCTTGGGTGACACACTATACTTGCTATTTACTTATACCATGTACTACACACACACACGCACACACACACTCACATACACGAGAGAGAAATAATATATAAGTAGTAAACAGTTAATCAATGGCTGCTACATATTTTCCTATTTAAAGTTTTACTTAAAATTTGCTAATTAATCCTCACTCCTAAAAATAACTTGGAAAAGAGGCTACTTTTTTTTTTAACTTTTTAAAATTTTATTCAATTTTGAGAGCCAAATGTTGTTTCTGGGGTTGTCCCTCTTCTAAGTCTCAGAGAAATCCAAATGTCTGTTGTTGGTTCACAGCATGAATGAACTCTAAACATCTGCTTGGGGCATATCTATGTAAAGTAGAAAACTCTTGGCCTTCCAAAGGTCTGGGTTACAGATTACTTCAGGAACTATCCCGACCATTTCATACACTCAGTTTCTAATAGCAGCTGCTGCCTTCTCTGAGGAGTCAGTAGTGACTAGACCCTCACAGAATTTGGAGTCTCTGAGCATGTCTTAAGAAAATAAAATAAGCAATAAGGAAATTTTACACACAAGGAAATGAACTTGAAGGAAAGACTATCATTATTACAGCAAGTGTTATGCAAACTTTATTTTTTTTTAAACTAAGGGAAGCTACTTTAATTGTGCTATGGGAAAACGCACTACAAGGTCCATGGATTTTGTTTGAAAGTCCTCCATGGAACTCAGCCACACAACAGTGAGAGGGACTGTGCATCTTTACCACCAGTCAAAAGCAGGAAACCTTCTAGTTCAAAACACGTGTTTTCCTAAACTAAATATTCATCTCAGGGTTTTTCATGCTGGATTTAAGACTTCAGTGAAAGTCATTTATTAAAGAAACCGGTTATTTTGCTTAACAGAAAGGGACAGTACTTATTTTTGTGTTTTAAAAGATTTGTTATTTTATGTGTGTGTGTTTTTTCTAAATGTGTGAATGTGCACCGTGTGCATGCAGTACCCATAGAGGTCAGAAGATGGCATCTGATCCCCTGAAACGAGTTGCAGGTGGATGCTGTTACGGGATGTTGGGAAGTGATCCTGGGTCCTCTACAAGAGCAGTAAGTGCTCTTTGCCATCTAGCCATCTCTCCATCCACTCAGGTTTTAGTTTTTCTTCTCTTTGGTTTTTGCTTTTTTTTTTCAATCTTGCAAAGTTTTAGTAGGTGAATTATAAAGTAGAACTGGTCTGAGGGACAAAAAGACATGTCAATAGATAATACAATCAAGTGAGGTAAGTGCTACAGAGGGATCTGTGCCACGGCCTCCAGGAGAGCCTCACCCCTTCCATATGGGGATCCTGGCAGTGGTTGTGTAGAGTGTGGGTGGATTTGCTGAAGCGATTGCAATCAGGTCGGGCATTAAAGAACTCTTCAGATAGAAGCTTAAGTCCGTCTTCCTACTGATGGTGTGTTGAGTCTGAAAATGTGAGGTAAGATGAGATAGGAAAAAACATAAAGGTCATTATTGTGATTATTAAGAACTTACTGTGGCAGTCTAGTTGAAATTAAAGTTTAGCCTAAAATGGGATAAAGTTATAAGACTTAAAAATTATGTAGCCCTCTGCTTTTTCAGAGTAATTTCTTATTTTCCTAGCGTTGCCTTCAAAGGTAATGTAGTTTGTAACACATTAATTCCTAGCCATTTGTCCATTCTTTCAATAATTAGGATCTATAAACAAATGCTGTCAGGAGTTAGAAATTAAAAAATTCATAAGATACTGATCCATGTTTACCGGATTTTATTTTTTGTATTTTTTAAATTTATTTTTATTTTATGTGTATGAGTGCAGGTATGTAAGTGCACTTGTGTTGTGCAATACCCTTGGAGGACAGAAGAGGGCATCGGATCCCCTGGAACTGGAGTTGGGGATGGTTGTTAGCTGCCATGTGGGTGCTGGAATTTGAACCTGGGTCTTCTGCTAGAACAGTCAGCACTCTTAACCCCTGAGCTATCTCTCCATTCCCTTCAAGATTATATTTTTGTTAGATGGTGAACATCTTCTTTATTGGGTGGCTCAGTTTTCTCTTTGATGGCAAAAGTATTACTAACACATAGGTACTCACTGTTGTTCATTAAGTAAATATCTGAATGTATGTTTTGATGAAGTCAAATAAAACATGATAAGACCATAGGACCTGAGTCAGAAGTTCTGATTTTAAGCCTTAGTTTGGATGATACGGGCTTTTGACCAAGTCAGGGTGTTGAACTTTCATGTGACATTTCCCAATCTCAATGTTTTTATCTTAAGGACAAAGCAATTCTGTCTCACAAGGTTTTTAAGAGGGGAAACATGAAGATTCTTTCTAATGCTTCGTCAGTCCAAAATCCTCTCCTGGTCCAACTATTTTAGGAAGCAGCAGGCAAGGGCTTCAAAAGGTGACCAGCTGATGTGGACCATGTTATAGGTTTCTGACACACACAGAAATACCTACCCAGTAGTTCTCAAATAGAAATAATCTTGGAGTTTCTGGAGCTCTCTGCCCTACTGAGCAGTAGATACCAGGATATGTTAGAAGGATAATGGGCAAGTGAGATTTGGAAAATCTTCCTTGGTATGTGGCTCAATTCTCTGCCCATCTTTCCTTTAACAATGTCTAGTCTAAAATAAGTCAGTAAGAGCATACTCTTTGGATTCTATTACTTCTGGATATAAATCCTTCTGATTCATCGCTCACTGGCTCTGTGACTTTGTGAGAATGGCACGACCTTTCTGATCATCTTATTTCCTCATTTGAAAAGTGCAGTGAATCATTCTCAAATATACAGGGACAAATTTTACTCAAACAAGCAAAACCATAAGAAAAGTAACCGACACCGATAAGAGAAATTTTTAAAGAACTAAGTACTTAGAAAATATGTGATAGCCATTGATTGGGAGACAATATGTTTAGTAATTTTTCACAAGTTTATTTGTAAAAATAACCCAATGGGGGAAAAAGTCTTGCTGTCAATGTGATTTTACAGAAAACAATAATTTGATTCTGAAATTTATAAGGAGATGCAAAAGATGGGGAACAGGCAAAGTCATTTCAAAAATGAGAAATTCAAATGAGGGATTTGCACCATTTGACTTGGCATGGGAACCTGGTTAACAGCGTCACAACAATTAACAGACTTGTAGGGAGGTGGAACAGAAAACAATTATTATCAATTGATTTTTGACAAAGGTGACAAGATAAGTCAATGGTGTGTTAGTTTCTTTTCTGTTGCTGTGATAAAACACTCCAAGAAAAGCCACTTAAGGAAGAAACGCTATTTTGGCTTCATTTTAGTTACTTCTCTGTTGCTGTGATAAAACACTGACCAAAACAGAGTTGGGAGGAAACAATTTACTTGGTTTAGAGCTCACAGTCCGTCACTGAGAGAAGTCGGGCAGGAGCTCAAGGCAGGAACTGACTGACACAGAGACCACAGAGGAACGCTGCTCCCTGGCTTTGCTCCCCTTGGCTTGCTCAGCTACCTTCCGTATACAACCCAGGCCCATTTATTTGCCCAGGAATGGCACTGCCTACAGGGGGCTTGGCCCACCCTCAGCAATCAGCAGTCAAGAAAATGCTCCACCGGTAAGTCCACAGGCCGATTCAGTGGAAGCAATCTTCAATTGAAACCCCCTCTTCCCAGATGTGGCAGTTTGAATGACCCCCACGGGCTCCAAGTACTTGGGGGTTTGGTCCTCAGTTTGTGGCACCTTTTGAGGAAGTCATGGAACTTTTAGGAGGCGTGGCCATGCTGGAGGAAGCAGTCACTGCGGATAGGGTTAGAGAGCCTTGTTAAGCCTTGGTTCCACTGCCAGTTTCTCTCTCTGCTTCCCGTGCCTGCTTAAAGATGTGAGTACTCAGTTGTCTGCTCCAGCCACCTCCTGCTGTGCCTGACCCACTGTGATGAATTCTTATCCCTCTGACACTGTAAGCCCAATAAACCCTTCCTTCTACAAGTTGCCTTGGTCATGGTGTTTGATCATAGCAACAGACAAGTAACTAATACACCAAGTATGTCTAGGTTTGGGTCAAGTCAACAAAGACAGGCTTACAGTCCTAGAGGGATACAGCTCATCATCACAGTAGGGAAGACTAGACTGAAGAATCGTAAGATCAGATTATCACATTCCATCAGTAGTCTAGAAGCAGAGGGAGAAAAGGAAGTGGGGCGAGGCATAAAACCTCAAAGCCCTCCCACAGTGATGTACTGCCTCTAGCCAGGCTCTGTGTCCTGAGGGTTCTATAATCTACCTAAACAGCACCACCAAAGTATTCAACCACATAAGTCTGTGAGGGACATCGACATCGAACTGCAACAAACGGGAAAAAGTCTAATCCCTTTAGCAGATGTGGTAAAAAAACTCGCTCTTTGTATGAAGGAAAGAAGTGAATCTGAATGTACTTTACAGCGTATGTTAAAGTAGAGATGGATTATGGCCCTAAAGACAAGTGATAGAACCATAGATGACTCAGAAAACAAACAGGAAAAAGTTAATGTTGGGGCACCATATGAGAAAATAGTTGATCAGTTGGGCTGAACCTAAATGAAAAGCTTCTGGTTCTTTTTCTAGTTTTTTATTGTTTGATATTTTGATACATTTACAAAATGAATTTTGGTCATTTTCATTTCTATTTCCTCCCTGTATCTCTCTCCCTCTCCTAAGGATACCCTTCTTTTCAATTAATTTCCTTCTACTTTCAGGCCTTCTTTTTGTATATGGCCCACTGAGTTTAACTAGAGTTACTTGCCTGTGTGTGGGTGGCAGCTTATTTACTGGAGCAAAAGGAACTTAGCAGTGGCTTCAGCACTTCAGACAGCGCTTCAGACAGTGACACCCATCTCCAAACAGGTGTCAGTGGCCAATTGTCCTTCTGGGAGGGGAGGATCTTCATGGACCTCTCCCTCACTGATGATGAAATGTTGCTAGATCTCATCGTGCATGCCTCGTGCAGATAACCACAACTACAGTGAGTTCATGAGTACTCAGAGTACAACAGCTATGTCATGTCCCAGAGACATCGTTCTGATATACGTTGCCTCATCTTCTGGCTCTTATACTCTTTCTACTCTCTTTCTTGATGTTCCCCGAGCCTTGGAAGGAGTGATACAGCTGTCCCAGTTGGGGCCAAGTACTTCATCATCACCGGTTCTCAACATTATAGCCAGTTATGAGTTTCTGCATTAACCATTGTCTGCCACATTAATAAGTTTCTCTGATGAAGGCTGAAAAGCACTATGGAGTAAGTGAAAAAGAAAGTGACAAGCTAAGGAATAATATTGAACTTGAATCCTCAACAGATTAACAAGTCTTACAATTCAATAAGATAGTCCCTCAAAATGAGCAAAAGATTTGAATAGATTCTTAAAAACACAGGGACCTACAATGCTTAATGAACGCATGAAAAGGCACAAAAAAGATTCTCAACATTACTAGCCATTAGAAAACTTCAAACTCACATGAACAGGCAACATTGCCCCACAGCCAGTCAGATGGTTATAAAGATAAAACACTGGAAATACATACGAGGGGTGGACAGGAAATGAATCAACTAATGTGCTCTGTGTACATCTCAGCTGCACATGCACACAAACATGTGTAAAGGGTTTTCTCCACAGAAATGATCAGAAGCAGGATTATTTTTAAATCGAATATATTAAGGTATAATTTAAAAAGTGTACTCATTTTATGTGCAGAGAATATTGTGAAATGAATATATCGTGTAATTGCCACCTAAATAAAAATCTAAAACATTCTAGAATATTCCTTCAGAATATATATGTGTATATTCTTTAACTTCTTTTATTTTTGTTTTACGTGTGTGAGTGTTTTACCTGCATATATGTAAGTTCATCACATGTGTACAATGCACGCAGCAACCAGAAGAGGCATCAGATTACCTAGAAGTGGAGTTACAGATGGTTGTTAGCCACTTATGTGGGTTCTGGGAACTGAACTCTGGTCCTCTGCAAGAGCAACTAGTGCTCTTAACTGCTGAGCCTTCTCACCATGCCCCATATACATATATATTCCTTATCTCTTGCAGAGAGATGATGTTTAGTACATTTTATGTGCTCTCAGAGAACCTGGAGTTTAATGAAAGAAATATATGGGTGTGTGAGCTCATCAGTTAAGTTGTGATGCGATGACCTGAGATTCAGGAAACATTCAAATGCCAAGTTGTAAAATACAAATTTAAATATACACTGAGTTAATTTGAGAGCTTTCCAGTCATCTAAGAGTGTGTGCATAAACCAAAAGAATGAAATCCCAAACAAAAGGGAGGAAGGAAAGAAAGAGAATGAAAGAAAAAGAAACACTAGAAAAGTATTGGGTAGTTTGCTGGCAAAATAAACATCGAAGCTCTTTAATCTGAGTTTGTCAATCTTAGTAAGAGAACACTTTTCTGGTTCTTTAGAAGCTTCCTACTGAAAAATTGGGAAGAAATCTTTACTATGTCCATTGTGTCTTACCCACACTGTTAGTGACTATCCCTGAGCCTATCATGTGACTATCATGGTTGCAGGAATTTGAGGTGGAAAGACGAGGAAGAGGAATGCTTGTGGTCACCTGGCTTTCTCCCTTTTCCCCTTTTAATTTGGTCCAGGACCCCAGCTTATGGGATGGACTGAACACATTTGGAAGATTGGACACTTGGAAGATTCTGAATGACTTAAAAGACAACCCACCTGGTAAAGGAAATGACTTACGCCACTTTCTGTGTTCTCTATGTTCATGAAAAACTAACAATGAAGTTTGAATCTGATCAAGTATCTGATTCATAGGTCCTTTCGAGCATAAAGTGAAAGCTTACACTTAGATAAAGAACAAATAGATAAAACTACATGCATATAGGATATTTTGAAGAACACTGAAGTTTTACTAAAAATAGAATTACTGTATGATGCAGCTGTACCTATTGGGTGTCTACTCAATAGACTCTGCATCCTACTACAGAGAGCATTGTACATCCATGTTTATTGTTGCTCTTTTCACAATATCAAGGAAATCGAGCCAGTCTAGATATCTGTTAACAGATGAATGGATAATCCAAAAATTGATACATAGGCACAATAGAATTTTATCCAGCCATGAAGAAAAATTATGAAATCTTCAGGAAAATAGAAGGAACTGGAAAATAATTAAATGAGGCTCAACCAGACAAATACTGCATATAAGAATATGTACATCCTGGCTTCTAATGTTTACATATATGTGGGATGAGTGTGGGTCAAGGTCAGGAAACTAGAGAAGAAGGGGGAAGAAAGAGACTTGAAGGCAGGGAGTTAGGGGAATAATAGAACGTATATGATTCATCAACAGAAAAGGAGATACTGGGGCAGAGGAACAAGAGAGAGAGGCAGCCAGGTGGGGGAGGTGTGGGAAGCAGGAGAGACCAATTAGAACTAGATGTGCATGGGAATGTCAGAAGGAAGACTACTACCTTGAGAGCCAATTAAACAATAAAATCAAGGACTGGAGAGATGGCTCAGCAGTTAGAAGCACTTGCTGCTCTTCCAGAGGACTGGGCAGCTCACAACCATCTCTTAACTCCAGTCCAAGGTGACCCAATACTCTCTTAAGGCCTCCATGGGTGCCCACACACATGTGGCAGACACACACATATGTAAAATAAATCTTTTAAAAAATAATAAGTTAAGCAAAAAAGATTTGTAGTTTTAGTGTTGTGCTGGGCACCTTCCATTGTCGACTTGACACACACTTGAGAAGACAGACTCTCAATTGGGGAATTTTCCCTACCGGATTGGCATGTGGGTAGGTCTATGAGGTATATACTTTACTGTTGAACGATCAAGTGGGAGGGTCCAGTCCACTGTGGGTGCCATCGTGGGCAGGTACCTCTGGGTTGTATAAGAAAGCAGGCTGAGCAAGGGTCAAAGGAGCGGGTCCCTAAGCAGTGTCGCTCTGTGGCCTGTGCTTCAGCTCCTCCCTCTAGGTTCCTTCCCTGAGTTCCTGCCTGGCTTCCCTCCATGATGGACTGTAAGCTCTAGGGTGAAATAAACTCTTTACTGCCCAAATTACCTTTAGTCAGAGTGCCTTAGCACAGCAGTAGAAAGCAGACTAGGACAGTTATGTGACGCTTGATATATACATTTCATGAATTGTTTTTTTTCTTCTGTCTAAAATAACCGACCAACTAACCACACGTTAAAAATGTAAACTACACTTAGACTACAAAAATGAAAGATCTCTGCAGAGAGATGCTGAGGTCAGGCGGGGATGATTCTGAGGAGGTGAATGAAGAACCGGAAGACCAAAATGAAGGAGGAGAGGAAGACCACATCTTCGAAGGTCTGTCAGGCATGAGAACAGAGACAACTGGAAACTATAGTGTGGGCTTTGGGCAAGAGCCATTATGTGACATAGCTTTTCAGGTGCTTTGCCTCTTGTGAGAGTATTTCCTGGAAGGCAGGCCTCTCACCTCATCATACATGAGCTCATTTTTTTCAGTGAATGTTTTCAGATGTTAACCAAATCATACTTAGGAGAAAAGATTCTACAGTTTGAATTCTGTCTGTGCCGGGAATCTCCTCAATGGCTTTCCCCATGCTGGACTCAGGGGCCATTGCACAAGAGAGCCAGAAAGATTGTGAGGGCCAGGAGGAGGGGCGTGACCTTATGGAAATAGAGTCCTACAAGCTCCTGAGACTCTGCTCATAGGAACCCTCAGCAATGGGGATGACATGCTCAAGACCCATGCATACTCAGAGCAGACAAAAAAGCCAGCTCAATGACTTTGCCTATGCACTGGCTGTTCTTGCAGAAGACCTCGTTTTAGTTCCCAGCACCCACATGACAGCTAGCAACCATCTCTAACTCCAGTTCCAGGGGATCCAATACCATCTTCTGACCTTTGTTGGCATTGCATCATACCAGTATACTTACATACATGTAGGCAATATACTCATACACATAAAATAAAATAAGTGGGATATTTTTTAAATTAATAAAGAACTCATACTTAGATGATGTCTATAACAGGATACAGCAATTAGTGAAGGCATAAGTCAATCTCAGTCTGCCTTATTTTACTTAACCTGATAATTTCCAACATGCCTCTGTTAATGCCAATGGTATGATTTTGTTCTTTCTTTTCAGTGAATGGTCGTGTATTTCATACAGAGCATCTCAATCAATCTTATCTTTATAACCTTTCCCCATCAGCATTCCCCATCGCCCCAACTGGAATCCATACATTTCACCTGTATTAAGGCCTGTTGTGTCAAGTTAGTGTCCCAGATGTTCCTCAGTACAACTTCATCTGCTGAGGTTTAGTCAGCTTATTCAGACTCCCTCACTTTAAGAAGATAAGTTCTTCCTCACACAACAGTAATCAGCTGCCAATATTTCTTCAGCAAAGACTGGAGTCTGCTGTCCACATCCACAGCCCCCTAAGTATAAGTTCTTCATAAATACCTTCAGGTAAGTACTATTCTGAGGCTGGGGAAGGTGAGCTCTGTGAGTTTAAGCAGCATGGGCAATGTCAGCGAGCTGGCTATTTGTCTGCTCGAGTGTGTGTGGGTCTTGAGCATGTCATCATCATTGCTGTGGGTTCCTATGAGCAAGGTCCCAGAAGCTTGTAGGATTCTAGTTCCATATGGTCATGCACCTACTCCCTGACTCTTATATTCTTTCTGCCCCTTCTTGCGCAATGGCCCCTGAGTCCTGGGTGAGTGATACTTAATATAGGAGTCCTTTCCAGAGACCCACACTCTACAGACTCCTAATCTCCATCCTTTGGCCATTTGTGACCTTTTCTGTTCCTGGCCCTCTGTTGCATGAGGGAGCTTCATTAGTGAGAGTTGAGCGATTCATTAGTGTCTCCTTTGCACGAGGCTAGGTGTGGAGGTTGCACTGTAGGTGTGCCACATAGGTTTCAGCTGTTCACAGACAGTATCTGGATTTTGTTCTTATTTATGGATTAACAGTACTCTGTTACAAAGATAGTCCACATTTTCTTTAGTCATCTGTTGTTGGGTTTCTAGGCTAATTCCACAACTTGGCTATTACGAATAGTGTCAAAATAAACGTGGTCGGGCAGGTGTCTCTATAGCATACTACTGGGATTCTGCTGAGTTATGTGATAGTTCTAGTTTTAGTTTTTTGAGGAATTGCCATATTTATTTCCATAATAGCTGCATCAATTTACAATCCCTCCGATGATGTATAGGTGTTTCTCTTCTCCCTATATCCTTACCAGCGTTTGTTGTTTGTTTTCTTGACTGCCATTCCGACTGGGTTAAGATGAAATCCCAATGTAACTTTGAATTGCAACAAACGAATGCTTTTTTGTGTGTGTTGGACTCAGGCAGGCAGATTTCTGGGACATACTAGTCAGCTACACCTTGGCTGGGCAGTCTGCTGCTACAGGCAAGGTTCATGTTAGTAGGAGTTACGGCTATCTCAGTCACCTTGATCTCACTTTTCATCAGCTAGCCTGTAATTATTCTCACTGAAGAATCAGAAGTCCAAAAGAAACAGGGGAATGAATGAGGACCCCAGAGAGTAGGTTTAGAGCGTGTGTGTCATCATTTTCACCAAACTCCACTGCCAAAGCCGGCCTAGACTCATGGGGTGAAGAAATAGTCTGTACCTCTATATGAAATAGCAAATTCACACTCTGAGGATCATGGCTATGAGGAGGCTGGTAGTTGTGGCCACAAGTGGAATCGGTTTACTGTAAGATGCAAGCATCAGATAGACGAGAAAAAAAAAATGAATGTAACTGTAGAGTCAATCACATCCCAAGACTCTATAAGAGATGAGCCCTTCCTTCTGGCAAATAATGGAAAGGTGACTGACACTTTTTAAATTTGTCTTCTTTTACTTAGGTAATATAATATTCCAAGCAGATGTCCAATAAGCTGACAAATATACCTCCCAAATTTAAAACAGCAGATGATATCAATTATAAAATTGTAGCATCCAGAGTGATTGAACTGAAGGTATCATAGAGAATACCCAGCAATGTGATTGTGCTAGAGATATGAAGATTAATTATCTAGTGGGAGAACCAGGGACTTCTGTTTACAGACAAGGAGTTAAATTCTCACAGCAGCTCTAGAGAAGACTTTTGAATTAATGGCTAATTTCAAACAAAGCATTTAATGTCACCGTTTGAAATGTTTCAGTAATAATTCAAATGGTTTAATTCTAAGCCACTTATGATTAAATTTCAAATATGCTAAGGTATTATTAGACATTTATGGGAGAAATCATTTTCCCCTGCAAATTAAATGTTCCTCTTTGACAATTATTCAACTTATGGTGGGGGTTCCTGTTTCCTTTTAATTATAGCCCAAACACTTATATGGGTAAAGTGGCAATACGATCACTATTTCATTTTAGAACGTTATTACTGAAATGCAAAATATCTCAATCTCTAGCCCTCGCCCCCTCCCCCTCAGTTTTCTTTTTAATCCCATAAAAGCATCTGTCTTTGATTTCAAGTGGAGTACCTGCTGTGCGGGATGCAATGTGAATCCAATTTGTGTGTAACAAAACCAAATGGGCTGAAATGAACTCTGCATTTTAAAGATGTTTTTGTTTAATCATCGCCATCACTCCTCTTTAATGAATGCATAATCAAGTTAAACTTCAGGCAAGAAATGCAAAGGCTGTTCTTCAGAAGGCAAAAGAGAATTCTTGCCACATCCCTCTCTGCTGATCTCTCTCCTATCCCCGGCTTGGCAAGGAAGAAAGAAGAATCTTCAAATGCTATAGCAAACTGTTGAGAATCAAGGCATGAGCAACAGCAACTGCTCACTTCTTCATCCTTCTCTCTTAATTAAAGTATCAGGAAGTGAATTTGTGGGGTTCCTGGTCTCCCACTTCCTTCTCCCCCTTTTGCATCTCACAGCACATAGGAGTTGTAACGTAGCATTTTGAGGCGTTTAGAAGGGAACGTAATATGAGACATTTCTCTGCTGAATACATCTAATCTAAATGTTTGGAACAATTTATTAAGCAAAACTTCCCATAATGCTTGCTTTTGGAAGGAAAGACTCTCCTACGAAGACCTGAAGATCTCTGATGACTTTTTGCAGAGTCATAATATGCTGCAACAATTGAGAACACTCAATTATAGATAGAGAAGAGACAATATTTTATAATTTATATTTCTAGGTGGGCCCTTACCAGATATCTAATTGACTCATTTTCCTAGTGAGATGGCTAAGCTCAAAATGTACGTCAGATGATCAGTGAATCGGAAAGCCAGAGTTGAAGCACTAGTTTCTGATTCTCAGTCTGACCTCAAAATGGAGATATAGTCTAGAAAAAAATCCTTAACTGATAAACTATCTACAAGAGCTTTGTGTTAAAGATGAGTGGCTGCCAATGGAGTTAGGTAAAGTGAATGCAGTGCAAATGCTACTTTCAAGCAAAAAATCTAGGAATTCATGAGGGTATCAGAATGTAGGACTTCTTTCTTCTGATTAATTTTAATGAATAAGAATTTGGATTCAAAGTACTAAGAATAACCTCAAAGCTGTATGCACGCTTTCTTAACTCGTTGGGGGATCGTGGCCCCTGAGTTAAACAGTTTGAAGAACAGATGCACTGATGCATATTCCAAAGAGTTCATCCTTGGAGTTTTCCTATTCTCAGTCTGCTTATCATGTGCTTTATAATCATAGTGATTAAGCTTTATTCTGCGAGATGAACCTTTCTATCTTGGGAACAGGATTTTATCTCATATGCCAGATCTACCAAACAACTTTCAGTAACACCACTCAAGGGAGATTTGAAGACACGTAAGCTTTTTGTTAACCGAAAGATTCCGATTCCCAAGTGGTATCTCTTGACCTTTCAATTATTTTTTTTTTATTTTTCTCTGAACGGTTGTGAGAAGATTCATTTCAATATTAGTATACTCCAAATACCTGAGACCAGAGGGTCATCCATGTAAATAGAAGGAGTCATACAGCCTATTACACTTAGACTTTTTTTGGAGGTTAAAGACATCGGGTACAATAATATGGTGAATATTTAGAGAAGAGGGCAAAGTATAACCTAGGTCTTCACAGATAACATTATCTGAAGAAATACATTTGTTAGTGACAGTCTAGATATAAGCACGCTGGCTACCAAAGGGTCAAGATACTTCACAAAGTTAATAGAATCAGCTCTCTCTCTTTCTTCTCTCCCCCACTCTCTCTCCAGCATGTGTACTTTGTATACATAGAGGTAAAAGAGTCAATGTCATGTGTCAGTATTCAAGTTCCATCCAACTGTTTTTTTTTTTTAAAGTAGCTTCCTATAGCGTCTTTCATTGGCCTGGAACTTGCCAAGTTATCTAGGTTGCTTGCCCAGCAAGCCCCAGGGATCCAGCTCTCTTTATCTTCTCAGTGCTGGAATTATGCACGCTTGCCACCACATCTGACTTTTTCATGTGGATTTTGGTGTTGAACTGAGGTCCTCATGCTTGTCAGACAAGTGCACTTTGCTTGCTGTGCTCTGTCTCCTCAGCTCAGAAACCTTCTCTGTCCTTTCAACATCAAACTGTACCAAAATCCTGTCTTTGTACATATAATTCAGCTGTTATCAACACACATGGCCACTGGATGTCCCCACTCTTCCTCAAATGCAGCCAAGACGTTCTTTAACTGCCAGGTATAAAAACAATGCATTTTTCCAAGGAATGTTCAGCAAGATCCTGCAAGAGTTCTGAACAGTGCTGTGTGCTTAGCAGTCATGCTTGCTCTTGATCCCAGCACAGTGACTTAGAAAGGCATGGCTGAAGAGACTGAATTCACTGGAGAGATCTTGTTGGGTCATGTCCTTTGGTGTTATTACATCTTTTCTTTCATAATTATTTCCAATGTCCAGATTTTCTAAACATCTCTGAAGTGAGGTGAGTGTGAGAGGATAGAGAGAGCTGGAGGTGAAACAAGTGTGCAAGAATAAGAATGTCAGCCTTGAAGAATGTACAGAAAACTATCATAGCTCACGGGAACAGAGGGTATTGGTATAAGGTATTCTTCAATGTCGCGAAAGGTCTGAATTTTGATCTCTCATTCAGTCTTAGTAGTAGCAGAAATACCGAATCAGGTAACATCTGTGCATCAATTGGCTGAGTACTGGAGTTATTGTTAGCAGACTATAATTTAAGTCTTAATTCTACTTTTCACTTGCTCTGTGACATTGAACTAATGTGTTGCATCTCTAAACATCAGGCCCTTGTTCTCTACAGTCTCTATTATTGGAAAATACTATTTTTCTGAGATTTGTTGAGAAGCTTAAATGATGTGTATATATATATATATATATATATATATATACACACACACACATATAGTGTAGGATCTAGTGGTTATAGAAAAAAAAGAAAGTTAAAGATGATTTTGGAATGAGTGATAGTGAAAAGTTAGAAAAGATTTTATATCTTCCAAAAGATCTTTCGTCTAGTTAAAACGTGAAATAGACGGATTTAGCATGACTTCCACTTTATTATCAGCTCAGAGTTAATGAAAGCGATTTAACTGTATCAGCTTTTCCTTGGTGAATGTCCAAAGTGGAGAATTACATAGCCTCACCAAAGAAAAGTCCCAAAGTCTGGGAAAGTGGAATCGTCGTTAATAGAAAGCACCACAGATACTTAGCTCATTCTCGGGATCTATGGGAAAGGACGGGCATGCAAATGAAGTTTCTTTCCTGATGAATGGCCGAGGCTCTGGGTAAAGCTGAAGTGAAGTGCCTTTGTGCCATCCATCATATGGCAGTGTAGAGAGGTCAGATGGAGATGCTGCAGCAGAATTTATGCCATTTCTTCTTCAATGAGGGCAGGGAATACTCAGAAACTATGGAGAGCCAAAGATTTTCTCTCTGAATAGATTCTGTCAGACTCCCAAATGGAGTTTTGCTCCTCTAATTCCACGTGTACCTCCCCACGGGACCATTTTATGTCCATTTAGGGAAAGCAATAAAACTTGGTTGTAACTAAGAAGCAGGCCCCCAATGCAGCTCCTGAGGTCCCTGCACATTGCTCCTGCTGGGAGAACAGTACCAGAACTCATCTGTAGGGAGAGCCTTTGTGTTAACTCATAAGCACCGACTACCAGGCTGCTAATTAGTATTGCTCAGTGGAGGAAGCTGACTTGGCTTTTTGACTACACAAGAGCATCCATGTCTCTCTATACAGCTTAGCATGAATGAACAAATGGATGAAAGAATGAATATCAGAAGCGTTGTTGGCTTAAATGAACACTGACTGAGATACTGATTTGAATGAACGATTGAGTAAGATGCAGAGCTTCCGTGAGCTCTGGCTTAGTTGGTTCTAAATGGTTGAGGGTAGTTTAGAAAACAGTTGTCCAAGGAGGCTTCATGATCAAGGCCCTCCACTTGTAAATTGGTTTTGGATAACCAATTGAATGCTTTTATTGAACACATTGTATAAAAAGAATCCACCTGCAGCATAACCATGCAAGATTCTGCACGAAGCAAATCCTGGGTTCTGCCATCTTTATAATAGTTAGATAAAGCATTGTGATGCATATGCACCTTGAGATTTTGTCCTGCTGTAAAGAAAAATCCTGACAGTTGCAGGAAGATAGATGCATCTGGAAATCATCATGCTAAGCAAAATAAGGTAGACCCAGAAAGACAAGTACTGCATGTGCTCTCTGATATGTGGACTTTAGACTTAAATTTATACATGTGTGAGGAGATCTTAAGGAAGGGAGGATGCAGAGAAATGGAATATATGTGACATGAAGCAGAAGAGGGGACTATTTGGGAGTGAGTAAGGGGGCCAGCCAGAGGGAGAAAGAGAGATTGGGGGAGCAGTGTGGGAGGCAGACAAGAACAGCAAGTGCTCTTAACTACTAAGCCATCTCTCCAGTCTAAGATTTCTTTAAAGCACAAAACCTTGGGTCTCATTGCTAGATATTTTCATTCATTGGAGTCTATGGTAGGACTCAAGAATCCATGTCTGAAAAATATTCCTAGTTTTAGTTGACACACAGTAATTACACGTGTTTATGTCACATGTGTGACATTTTAGTATCTGCATACTATGTGAGACCAGGCAAACGGGCATATCTCTCACCTCAGACAGTTATCATTTTTCTTTGTGTTGGACGATATATGTGTTTTTCATAAGAGCTACTGGTAGTTCATATGTAGATGGTTCTTGGGCCAAACTTGGAGAAACACTGGTGAAAACAGCTGAATCATCTGCATCTGTGGGGGGGAAGCTGGTTAGGATGCTGAGAAGAAAGAACATCATCTTTGGGAGGAGGGAGGTGATGGGGCAGGAAACTGAGAGGAGGGGGAAGGAAGCAGAGTAGATGTGATGTCAGTGGTAATGATGTCACATTCACTCATCTTGGGAAGCCCATGGACACTTTCTCCCATCATCAGATGACTACCATCCACTGTCTACTTTAGCCTGTGAACTCCATCAGGCTGGGGAAATTAGAGGCACCAATAGCACAGATTTCCTACATTTGATTCTTGGCATCTGTTTATTAACAGTATGAGTGCTTTTCTTTTAAAAGTTTGCTATAGTTATTAAATTTTTGACATATTAACTAATGTGTATGTATGTGCGTGTGTGTGTTTAAGTCTCGGGACATTTGTATGAAGAAAATCTTCTAAAAATTAACGTGCAAATAATAAGCCTCATTGTGTTATACCTGTACACCGTGCACTGGTCGTCTGTACTCTCTTCCTCTGTATTCTGTCTCTTCCCCCTCCCGCGGATCCTTCTCCTCCCTGTAAGTACTCTTCTTCCTGTTTTATAGCCTTGTGTTAAGTCTAGATTCTGAGAATGAGAGAAAACCTGAAATACTTGCTCTTTCCGAGTCTGGCTTATTTCACTTAATGTGATGATCTCCAGTTCCCCCTGTTTTCCTGATAAAGTTCTGCTCTTCTTTATGGCTGGCTAAAACTTCATTGTGTAAATATTTCATGTTTTCTTTGTCTCCTTAACCACCGATGAATACCTGATTGCATGACTTCACTATGGTGACCAGCACTACAATAAACATGGATGTGCAGCACCCTTGACTATAGGCTGACTCAGATGCTTTCAGGAATGTATCTGGCAGTGGAATGGCAGGAACGTTGGATAGCTCTATTTCCAGTTTTTTTCCCCAAACTACCATGACAGGTGACTTTAGCAATGTTCCTTAATCTCTAAATAACTTTGCTTTCTCATCTATAAAACGAGACTAATACCGGTTCTTAGGACCTTAAGTGACTATGAAATTAAATAAATGAAAAGCTCGGAATGGTGATTTGCTTTTGTCAGTGCTAGAGGTTGCCTATTATTACCCTGACCTTTAGTTCAGTGCTTTTCCTTCAAGGATAAGTTTCCAGATGGTGTTAGTATACAAGGCAATGGGATAGTAATTTAGAATAGAAGACAAAAACATAGAACTGTGAGCCCTTAGCTTAAGCCAACTTATTCAGTGGATAACTTCCACTATTTAAAAGTATCTCTAAATGTGTCTATACTTGAACTTTTATTTCTTCAGATATTGTTTTGAATTTTCTTCTTGGAAACAATATATAAGAAAAACTCCAGCATCGATATAAAGAAATAAATTCCCAGAGTGCTCATTCTTGGGCTTCTGGATCTGAGAAGTCAAGACTTACCTGTAGATAACGCTATATAGTCATGGTAACTGGGTTCAAAGAAAATTCTCCACCAAATTCTAAAAGTTCCCAGACACTAAAAGTTACAAAAGAATCCTCACCATCTCTGTAGCTCTTTCCAAATCAACTTACTGTGACCCCAGATGAGTGATGTTCATCGCAGGGTAGCTCTGATCCCTTCTCCTCTGGGAGCTTTTGACAAAGTCTTGAGGTATTTGTGCTTTCACACCCACGTGGTATTAATGACACCTGCTGGATAGAGACCAGAGATACTTCAGAATATCCAGAAAACAGCACAGAGTACAGCCATCTAGTCTGAAACATCACTAATGTCAAGGCTGAGAATCCTTCCTTAAGACAATAGCTACCAATTGAAAGACAGTTCCGGCTGGGAAGGAAGTGAAGTAATTGAAATTAGTTCTCTAATTTGGGTAATCAGCCTGACTTCATCTACTCTGTCTCCTCACATCTCCATGTTGTCAGTCTGCTTGTAGCATCCACAGAAGCCCAGCTAGAGAGCAGAGGCAGCTCTGGAGATGCTGGGCGCTCACTGGGAAATGGCAGACCCAAGTACAGGGAGACACACCGTCCTTTCTTTCTAGGCTGTGCATCTGCCACAGCAAGGACTTCTCACTAGTACTATACCTGATGCCAATAGCAACCAGAGGAGACTCACCCCTAGTGCTCTCTTTGGGTCTTCATGGCTTGGTCCCATGGAAGAACCCTCCTTCCGTGTTGGGTTTTAGTATTATCTTCCTTATAGGTCAGGTACTGGCTTACTTACAATCTGGATGTTTGATTTGGGAGCAGGCAAATTTAAATTTCTTCTTCTGTAGCCTAGATTATCAAGGGAGACATTTCCTCACTTGGGTGATAAGTCCCTACAATAATTAGTGCTAATTGAGATCTAGGTAGGCAGCTTAAATAGAAAGGCTGACAACTAAATCACTCCTGGCGGTGACCTAGGGGACTAATCTCACAGGTTCTCATTTAGTCATTTGAGTGAAGAAGAGAGAGGCAGACCTGAGTGACATCAGTAAGTCAACTTTAAAGATGCATTGTGGTTGCTATCAATAATTAGCAAAATATTTATTTGGGCTGTATGCCATGAACCAAACACACACAGACACACAGATCAGCTTCTCTCAAGGGGATTCTGATCTCTACCTAATTATAACCAGACACAGGATTATTCTTTGAATAATATATAGGTCTATCTGGTAGCCCAGGGACAAGATCACATATGTCACAACCATGTCCCTGGAGTGTTTTTGTATGTGGCTCTCACTTGACTCTCCTTCAGTTTCTCCATTATTAAAGAGACCCGACTTTTATTGTTTCCTGTTCTGAAGTGACCTTCTGTATCTCTGAAGACCTACATTTAGAGGCAAGGCCAATATTAGAGAAGAGCTGTAGTTTAACAGATGGGAGTCCATTAGCTTTCTAGAGTTATACCCTGGTTTGGCTGGTAATCAGGATGAGACTGAGAAATAAGGTGTGCCTTTCTGAAAAGACTGACTTTGCTTTATAGAGCCAGGAAAAAGATGCCCATAAAAGTTCATGGGATTTTTGTCAGTTTCTCCTTAATCTTCCTCATGAGTGTGCAGGATAGCAAGTGGTATAGACTGTATGGGGTACATTTTCAAAAATTTGGGAAAAAAAACATAGAGATTTTCATGTCAGTGGCAAGAATCTTTGCCCCGTTTTTCTTCAGAATTTTCCACAAGGAGTGTAAAGAAATGATTATTTAGATTTGCTCATCAGCCTTGCCACTCACTGGGTGAACAGAGTTTCTCCCTATGTCAGTAAGAAGGGAGAAAGCAAAATGATATTAAGTTCACATTTTTGAGCTGTTTCTATAAAGTCCATTCTAGGGTTTAGGAGCACTCAATTCAACTCCAAACCACTTTTCATGTTCTGTGAGAAACAGAAACAGTTATGTGATCTGTTTTCTTTTTTTTTTAGTTTTTGACAAGGTCTCCCAAGCCTCAGCTGTCTTGGAAGTCACTATGTGGACCAGATTGGCCTCGATCTCTCAGAGATCCCCCTGCCTCTGCCTCCTGCTGAGGGCTGAGATTAACAGCATGCACCACCATGCTGGGTATCATTTCCATCGTTTGTAACTCTGGAACTGCTCAGTCCTGACCAGGATCTGAAGCTCACCCTATCCTGGCAAAGTCATGGTGAGAGTTAATTTACTACAAGTTTGAGTACCACCATAGATACCTTCTCCCTGAGCAAAGCCAAGTCAGTGAAGTCAGTCTCCTGGGAGAGCCCTGTTCTTGGAAGAGAGAGTACCAGGTACTCAAGTGGTTCTAAATATGTCTTGTGATTGAGAGAATTTTGAATACACAGTGGTGTCCATATGTCTGTGTCTGTTTGCATGAATACCTCCATAAGACATGGTGTTTGTGTGGTAAATTAAAGCACAAAATGAAGAAACACTATGACAGAAATAAAAAATGTCGTCTCAGCAAACTGAGGGCTTCAGAATATAGAATTCCAAAAGCTGCAGCAGTGTCTCAATGCCTGAGGGAGTCAAGGTACTGAGGGGCTCTGACAGGGACATCTGATTGTGATGATAGTACCTGAGTATTCTTGGGAGTTCTAAGAATCAGGACTTTTATGGCTTGTGGTTGCGTTGTAGGCATATGCAGTAGCTGAGTTACGGGATCCTCTTGTGTATACTATTAAGGAGGATTTGTGGTATCAGGTGTGGTGTGTGGTGCAATCCACACAGGATGGAAAAGGGAATTCTGTGGCCTTGTGAGGTTCCCCTAGGTAAGATGCTAAGTGGGCAGAAGCTCTTACAATAGCCGGTTCAGGAAGAGATTGGGCTAAAGTGATACGTATCTGTAAACACAGCTATCTCTTTTCACCCTTCCTACCACTCTACCTCTAATGCCACCATTCTAACCTCTTTCTCTTAAGCACTCCCATGACTAACCCAGTACCTTGGAAACTACACAGAGGAGAAATTTTGTGGCAATTCTGCATCTAGAAGAGGTAATCCAGCTACAGAATCAGCTTTAGTTGGTCAGCGTTTGAAGTTCATTTTTGTATAACAGAAGCAATTGATTTGGGTGAAGGATGATTTGGTGGTAAATTCTGGATGATGATAATAGCTAGAGAGCAGGGAACCTGCCCCTCAAACATTCAAATAGAATAGCTTGGTGCATACTTTTTTGCACATACTGTAATTTCTTGGAAAAGATTTGGAGTGTAAAGTAGGATACACTGTCTTATCTAGTAGTCCTGATAGGACATGGAAAGATTGCTAGCTTAAGTCCTGTGATATTTCTGGCTCAGAATCAAGGATGATTGCTTGGTGACATCTTTTCCGTCCCTTACGTTCTTGGTCAGATTTAAAACAGTTACTTTATTCTTAATCTCTTCTCTACTTTTGTACCTGTATCCCAGATTTCCTCGGGCAGACTTCTCTATTCCTAGCTTTCTCTTCATGTGTCGTGTTCCTGTGGAGCTGGCCAACTTCAGAGATGGACAGTAGGATAGAATCCTGGCTAGTTAGAAAACTCTATTATTTTGGCCATAGTGTTTGGCCCCTTGGAATCAACATGATGCCCCTCAACAATCTCTGGAACTTCTGAGAAGGACACTCTTCCTAGCTTGTTTTATGCAGTCATCTGCTGATCATAAAAAAAAGAGTCTGAGAGTAAAGACAGTGTGAAGGAGAAGGAAAGGAATACACTGTTTCTGTGTCTTCTGTGAACACCCCTTTGTGTAGAAGGGGCGGTTTGGCGGGCAGACTTCCCATGCAGTTGGAGAGAACTCCATTAACAGAAGGGCTCTGTGTTTGGCTCAAGGATTTTTTCCTTACTGCTGTTGTAGAAAGCTTACATTTTCTCATTGCACTTGTGTTTTCAAGAGAAATCCTATAAAGCAACAAGGGCTGTGTGTGGACAGAGCAGTGCATGTATGTGCATGCCTGCTATCCCTGTCTATACTATTTATAGTGTTCATAATGACCCAAAAGCACAGAACTCCAGTGGACCCCACAGAGTGCCCAGATTTAGTTCCCAAAGTGAGTGAAAGGGAAGCCTGCTGTGTCTACAACTAAGTAAGTGAGAGCTGGCATCCTGGAGTTCCAGGCTTTCCTCTTGAATCAGAACTTAGCTTTGAATATAGAAAAGCAGACACTAACCTTCCAAGAAACACAAATAACCCAAGAACTGTCAGAGGTTGTGTATTGTTTTTCCTGTTAGTCAACTATTTTCACTAAAAATGATGGTACTGAAGAATAAGAAAGAATAAGTCATAGTTACTGTTCCTTTTAGCCTTTCCTTATCAATAAATCTGGGATGAAGTGTTGATAGACTGGCGTAGATCAAGAGTAAGATCTGAGAGATAAGGCATGGTTTTGCAGGGTTTCAGTTGTTTTGGTAAGAATAGCTGTCTGTGTTCGTATGTGTGTAGGAGATATGAATTGTGAGTTGTGGAATTTTGGTATGCAAGTTACATGTTCCTATATTTGCATTTAAAATTGTCACTGCAGAGCCAGATGTTGTGTGTGCCTTAATCCCAGAACTTGGGAGGATCAGGAGTTCAAAGCCAGCCCCAGATATATATCAAATTCAAAGCCAGCCTGGGCTATATGGCACTCTGTCTCAAAACAACAACAGACCGAAAAAACAGAAGTAACTAAAGAAACTCCTCTCCAAAAAACCCTGGCATCCTGAAATATAAAGGTCAGTGGGAAAATTCATGTAGATAATTTAAAATTTAATTTCTATTTGTTTAGAATCACGCAGAAAAAAAAAAAAGAACTAAAAAGACAATAAAAACAAGAACCCAATGTCTCAAAAACCCAAACCTCAAAACTGCTATATGAATCAAGGGAGGCCACAGATGGAGAAGAAAAACCACTGGTGTTTGTTCTGCACCTGCTTTGAGGTCTTAACTGTATTCTACAAACATGCTCCCATATCCACATCACTGTGGTCAATTGGAAATTACATCTGATGGAGATTTTCCTAGTGCCATTTCTTAGGATCCACTCAGACTGCTGTCACTGATGGATAGAATATATTTAATGCTCTTAAGTAGACTGCAAATGAGTAATAAGGGATGGCTAAGACTGTCACAGGAATGGAACCAGATGCTTGTGAAAAATGTGTCTTTACACTTCATCTGTGAAACTCAGAAATATTAGTACTAACGGGGAATCAGGTATCCGCCCCTTCATTTTCACAGAGAATAAAACTACGGCTTGAAGTCAGATTCAGTCCACCTCACTTAGGGAATAGATACTAGAACCCAGAGCCTCTATGAGCACATTAGAATTTTTTTTTCCATTCTGCTTTGTGGTGCTCAGCGCAATTTCTCATAGTACAAAGATGAAGCGTGGGGGGGGTTTGATCCCTGGGTTGGTTCACCTGTTTGATAAAATCTCATCTCTTGGGCTGCCTTTGTGTGTTTTTTAAACAAAGGATCATTTGAATAAAATATGCACCAATATATCAAGATGCCTGGCTGAGTCCAAGCTGGCGAAGTCAATGCTGTAGAGGAGTTCTGTCTCATCTAACAACTTTTTAAAGACATGAGCAGTGTAAATAGATGCATTTCTCATTCAGGAAAAAGGAAGTCACAAATGCCACAATTTAAGCTAAGATCTTGGAGACGTGACTTCAATTACAGTATGTCTGAGGTAATCAATAATTACAGAAGGCAACTTCTCTAAGGCAATAATGGGCCCCAGAATCAGACTGGGATTGGAAATTTAGAATTCTCCCCGTCCCTGGAGTTAATTCCACATGCAGGGCATAGCATTTCCTCTCAAGAACTATCAGGGAGCAGAAATAGCACTATTTAACTTGCACAATTTTTCTAAGGAGGAATCACGTACTGGGTGGATGGATATTTTTTATTTATTGAATGTTCTCAGCATTTCTCACTGGCATCTCTGAGCAGCAGAACTAAGATCAATAGGAAGGCATAGGATTGCAAGATGGGAATGAAAAATGAGATGAAGAATAATGCTTGTAAAAATGCAAAGGCACCTGCTTGAGAGACAGGCTACAAGGCCCGGGCTTTCCTGTTCTTTCTTCTTGCATGAAGGTACCAGTGTTGTGGCCTCTTTGACAAGACGTGTTCCTAGATGAAGAGCTGGCTCAGTGGGTAAAGTGCTGCTGTGCAGGCATGAGGACCTGAGTTCATATTCCTAGCACCCCAATAAAGGCCAAGTTTTTAACCAACCCAGTGTTTATGAGGGGCCAGAGACAAGTAGATCCTAGGGACTCCATTGGCTACCTAGTGTAGCTGAAAAGGCAACTACCAGGATCTCTAGTGACAGTCCCTGTCTCAAAATCATAAAATGGGGGGCTGCAGAGACAGCTCAACAGTTAAGAGCACTTGATGCTCTTGAGGAAGGCCAGAGTTCAGTTTTCAACACACATATAGGGCAACTCACAACCACCTGCAACTCCAGGGGATCTGATGCCCTTTTCTGGCCTCCTCATGGCCCCACACATGTACATACATGCACACAGACACACACATAAAGAAATAATAATGAAAATTAATCTTAAGAAATAAAAGGTGAAGATCGACAGAAGAGGGCATGAACGGTTGACCTCTGGACTGTCCATGAACATGCATACTCACACACATACATGCACATGCATGCATATACCACACACATATGCAAGTGTACACACATGCATGTATGTATGCATACACACACACACACACACACACACATACACACACCATACACATGCATAATATATAGAATAATGAAATAAAAAACAAACTGGGGAGAAATCTAAGGCACTGTGGACACAGAGGCAGTGACAACAAGCATCTCCAAGAGAAATGGCTGTCAGCTCAGATGTGAGGTCAGTATCAGTGTTCTAAAGATTGTGATGTCATGTGGCTGAGTATTTCCTGCAAATACGCTACTATACCCAGATGAGCTCTTCCTTTCACATTCGTCACCCTGACGATGTAAGTGCTGAAACACCATAGCCCTTGTGTAGGGGAGTTTAGGGGAGTGACTTTACTCTTTTTTAGGCAAAGTTCCTATAGCCCCATGTGGAGTGGACCTTACTATGATATATACAACAGATGGCCTGGATCTTACAAAGATCCTCCTGCTTCTGCCTCCCCTGGGTTGGGATTAAAGGTGTATGCCACCATATCCAACCTTTATTCTTTGAATAAACTCAGAACCAATGAATATTTGTTGAGTTTTGAAAATTGCGGGAAGCCAGCAAGTGTCCATTTTGGTAGATAATGCCACAATTTAAAAGAAGCTTTCCTTGAGCAAGTTCCCAGAGGCCTGAAAGCCTCTGTTCCCTTATGATCATGCACTTCCTCTCCTTACTTTTACAGTCTTTCCACCCCCTCTTCTGCCATGGTCCCTGGGCCGTGTGTGGGTGAGGTTTAATACAGGTGTCCTATCCAGAGACATGCGCTCTCTAGTCTCTTTCTCTGTACCTGAGCCGGCGTGCATCACACTGCATTGTATGAGGAAGCTTTGCTGGAGAAAGTTGAGGGATGTATTAGTATTCTCTCCACCCTCTGTTCCACTGTTCCGTGAGCCTTAGGTGTAGAGGTTCCACTGTAGATGCGTCACTTAGGGCTGGGCATCTCTCAGACGTATATTCTCTGTGTGTGACTAGTTGTGGGAATTCTGTAGTAGAATCCATCTGTTGAATAAAGAAGCTTCTTGATGGGTGGTATATGGTATACCTGTCTGTAACTATAAGACAAGTTTCTTGACAACTGATTATCTCTGGGTGAGGGAGAGTTGATCTTCTTTAAGGGAGTGACTCTAGATAGGCTGACTACACTCCAGTGTTGCACCGAGGGACATCTGGGTACAAATGCTTGACCTAATAGACCTTAATATATATGACAGAATGCATGAAATTTGGTGGGCATGTGGATGGAGGAGGGGATCTAAATTAGTGCATGAAATGAACAAAAATGCAATAAAATGATATATAAAAAGAAACTCCCCTCTATCCTCCTCCTCCTCCCTCCCTCTTTCATCAGTGTGACTTCAATCACAGATTATACAAGGTAATAATTGTAGAAGGCATGGGGCTGGAGAGATGGCTCAGTGGCTAAGAGCACTGGCTTCTCTTGCAAAGGGCTGGGGTTTGGTTCCCAGCACCTACTCAGTGGCTAATAACTAAGTCCAGTTCCAGGGAATCTGATGCCCTCTTCTGGTCTCTGCCGGTATTGCACTGCGCGCATTACAGAGACTCATGCGCATAAAAATACTTACAGAAGGCAACGTGACTAAGACACAATCAGAGGAACAGAGGGCCAGCTGTCCACCTCTCTCCTTTTCTGTTTCCCCACCCGTTGTCCTCCTTTCGTTTCATTTTTCATTTTCTTTCTTTTCCTTTTTCCATGTTTTCTTCCTTTCCTCCTTTTTCTCTTGTATAATTAGTAATCAAAATTGGAAACCCAGATATATAATTGCTTTATTTCATTTTTTTGATACAGGATCTCCCTATGGCCCTAAGCTGGCCTGGAACTATGTAGACCAGGCTGGCTTAGATCTCACAGAGATCCACCTGCTTCTGTCTCCCAAGTGCTGGGATTAAAGGCATGTGGGCTACCACACCTGCTGCAATTGATAAATATATGGTTTATAAGTGTGATAGATACTCTAGGCTTAAGAAGGTTTAAACAATGACAACACTGAGAATACAGCCTCCTCACAGTGAGGAGGGGCAAGCACCAAAGGATGCACCAGATATGCTTGCATACCTGTTACAGTATCGTCACAAATCTTGGTTGTATGAGAAACAGAACTTCATTTAATATAGTTCAACTAAGCACATATGGGAGCAATCTTATTCCTAACCTTTGAGGGAACGACACAGTCTAAGTCAATCCTGAGCTGTCTTTGTTTCCAGTCTAAGCTCAGTCAAGTCATATTTTACCTGTTCTCCAGGACTAGTATAAAGCTTGAGCTCTTCACGATCTCGTGGGAATAGAGGAGCCCAACTGGCTGCCCCTTTCTGGGCTTTACCTGTTCTGCTGTGGTCCCTGAGATTTGCAAGTCTTCCATTAGGTCCTCCATGTTGAACCCATCCAGGCGGGACTCTGTTCTTCTTCCTTGCTCTTGCTGTGTTCTCACTCCCCTCCCCCGCCCCAGCTACCGTCTATGTCATGAGAACATGGAAAAGAAGGAATGGTACATGTGTTTCTCATACTTTCAGAAAGGAGAAGTCTTGGGCTTTCAGTCCTTGTTGCCTCATGGAGCCGTTTGACTCTCTGTTGCCTTGCTTCAGTGGTTGGGAAGAAAAGCCCCAGCCTATACGTAAGTGCAGACTTGTTGTACAATGGGCTCGTAGGAGCATGAGGTTGGCAGGTGCTATTTCCCAGGGTTCAGGAACAAAACTTGAGTGCATGTTTTGTCTTCTTTGGGATTCATCCACTCATGCAAGGATTTTCTTCTCTTCTTGAGATGTCTAATGGGAGTGGGTAGAGCGGGATGTGAGTCTAAGTGACTCTGCAGAAATAATTCCATTCTCAGGATTTCCTGAGTGATGCATTCACTAGAGGAGACTGCCAATGGTCCAACCTTGTTGAATCAAAATATCCTCATCACACAGATGTCAGAGGAGATCTGCATGGTTCTTCTGTAGACTGCACATAACACGAAGCATCTGTCTTGCTTGCTTTTGTATTCCTAGATATTTTATTTTACCTGTACAGTAGCAGTCAATACAAATTAATTCATGTGATTAGGAGACATTGAATTGAAACAGAAAATTTTGATGCTTATAAATATTATTGGTCTTTTCTCGATTTTGCCAGTTTGGTTATCTCAGAAGAATGTAGCTATTCTCTTAGCACTAGCTGGACCTTTGTAAACCTGGGGACAGTAAACTAAGAAGGAAGGGTACACTTCCCAAGTAAACATCTGATATAGATCTGGTCTTAAAATGGCACACAGAACTTTTCAGATAGCTTCTTAAAAATCTTTTTTTTCACACACATTTAAGGTCCTGCGAGGGTGCTTTGGGAAAGCTGGAGAGGTAATCAAGCCAGTAATCATATGGAAATTTTTGGTTATATAACTAACAACCCATTTCTCACAGTTCAGATTCCTCAGTGGCCATAAATGACTTTGAGAGGAAGCATGTTCCTCAGCAGCCAGAGCACGGAAGTCTTCAGTGCAGTCTGCACGCTGAAGATGAGGACAGCTGGGAAATCTTTAATGGACGATTGGCTCTGTTCTTCATGGGTTTATGAGAACAGCTGCACAAAAGCCACAAAATTCAAGCATCCTGGGTTCTGATGAGGTCATCCCTCCCTCCCTCCCTCCTTCCCTCCCTCCCTCCCTCCCTCTCTTCCTTTCTTCTCTCTATCCCTCTCTCCCTCCCTTCTTCCGTCTCTCCCTCTCTGCCTTCTTTTCTTCCCTCCATTTCTTTCTGTCTTCCCTGTTACAATTCTGGCCAACATGCTTTCAGCTCTATTAACTAGATTTGTATAGAAATGATGGAATTTTATTTTCAGTTGGCAATGGAGGAAGAAAGACTATTGCTTATTCCTAGTTGTTCAAACCTGATTCTTACCCCATTCTGGCTAGTTCAACACATCGAAGATATTTCTCTTTCTTGTTTGTTTCTATTGTTTGAGAAGTTCATGCATGCATGAAATGTGTTCTGATCAAGCCCACCCTGACTCCCTCCCTTCCAATTCCTTCTCTAACCCTCCCACCATAGTCTCTCCCAATTTCATGTGTTATTTCTTTTAAAATACTTTGTTATTTTATTTTTTGTGTATGATTGTATTGTCTGCATATATGTAAGTGTACCCATGTCATTCAGAGGTCAGAAGAGGGTGTGAGATCCCCTGGAACTGGAGTTATAGATGGTTGTTAGTCACCTGGTGGGTGCTGGAAAATGAACCGGAGTCCTCTGCAAGAGCAGCTAGTGCTCTTAACTGCTGAGCCATCTCTCCAACCCCATGTGCTCTTTTCTTAAACCCACTGAGTCCACTTAGTGTCACCAGTCTGTACATGGGTGTAGGGCCATTTACTGGAGCATGGATGCCCTTCTCAGGAGCTGCATCTCTGAAGAAAATGGACTCTTCCTTCTCACAGCAGCCAACAATTCTTCAGCTAAGGCTGAGGCTTTCAGCCCCTCCCCTGTCTGTGCTGGGACTTCATCTGACTGGATCCTGTGCAGGGCTTCTGAATGCAGTCACAGTCCCCAGAGTCTGGTTGTACCCAGGAAATACTGCTTCAGTCAACCACTGCCTCAAGTTCGTACATTCTTTCTGCCTCATATTCCAGGATGATCCCTGAGCCTCGAGAGGTGGGAATTCTATAGAGATGTTTTATTTATGAAACTGGGCACTCCATGGTCTCTTACTCTCTGCATCTTGAACAGTGGTGGATCTCTATGTTAATCACCATCTACTACAAGAGGAAGCTTTTCCAATGAGGGTTGAGAGATGCATTATTTATGGGTGTGATGGTAAGTCTCTAGGAGCCAGCTTAATACTGTTTTCATGTAGTGGACTAATAGTAGTAGGTTCTCCCCTAGGGCCTGTGACCTACCTAGCCTCAGATTTTTGGTCTTGTTAATGGTGCCAGACATGAGTTCCATTTTGTGGATCAGGCCTTAAATGTCATCCAAAAGATCGATTATTCCCATCACACTTGTACCACTATTTTGTCAGTAGGCATATCTTCCAGGTCATGTATATTTTTGTTATCTTATTTCCCGTGACTTAATTTTGACAAATGTTACATGTTAAAACTAGATTGTTGAGAAGCACCTGTTAAGAACGGCATATGTTTGTAGCATAGTGGTATAATTTATAGAGCATTAAAATCATTTGTATTGTGTTGGGGAGTTGGCTCAGTGGTAAAGTGCTTGCCACATAAGTATGGGGACTTGAGGCTGATGTCAGGCACCTTCCTCAGTTGCTGTCCATCTTACATTTTGAGCCACTGTCTCTCATTGAATCCATTGCTCAGAAAGCCCCTGAGGTCTCCCAATTTCTGTCCCCTCAGCACTAGGAATACAGGAGTGTGCTACCTTGCCTTGTTGTTTACATGGGATTCTGGGGAACCAAATTCAGGACCTTATGCTTGCACAGCAAGTGCTTTACTGTACTGGATAGTTTTAGTGTCAACTTGACCTATGTGGGTTGAGGGAGCTTCAGGGGAATTGCCTCCATTGGACTGGCTGGTGGCCATGTCTCTGAGGCATTTTCTGATTGTTGAATGATGTGAGAGGGCCTAGCCTACTGTGGGCAATGTCACCCCTGGGCAGGTGGTCCTGTATTGTATAAGAAAGCACGCTGAGCCTGGGCCAGGGAAGCAAGCCAGTAAGCAGCGTCCTCCATGGCCTGTGATTCAGCTCCTGCCTCCAGGTTCCTGCTCTGAGTTCCTACCGCGGGTTCCCTCAGTGATGAATTGTGACCCGGGAGATGTAAACCAAATAATCCCTTTCCTCTCCAGGCTGGTTTTGGTCAGAGTGTTTTGTCACAGCAATTGAAGGCAAACTAGGACATTTACCTACTGAGCCATATCCCTGACCTTTATGTCCTTTTTGAGTGAGTTAGCTATGTTATGTGTTCTGGGTAGCACTTTTTCCAAAGCTGTACTCAACAGCAGGAATTGTATTGGCTGATTAATGACCACCGCTCTGCTGTCCAGACAAGATACAGGGAAAACACTAGAAAACACAACAAATAATCAGATCTCAGTTTACTTTTTCATAAGATGGCTGTGTATGACACAGATGAACTTAACAAGTATTGTTCAATAAAGAGGAAAATAAGTTAACCCTATGAAGGATCACACTGTTTTAAAGGACTCCTGCAAACATTTAATGGGCAATCAAGACCTTATTTGTTTTGTTTCATTTCATCTTATATGGTGATTATCTGTGGGATGCTTAGTTCCATCTGTAATCCAATTATGAGTAGGAAAGAAGAAGACCTGTTAACTGTGTATCTGGAGAAAATAAAAACAAGCACAGAGTGAAGAGATGTTTCAGTGAATCAACAGGGACTTTTTGTTCTGACAAATGAGATTTTTGTGTCTTTGTCTCTTGTAGCTTGAAAATTGGATGCATTTGGGGCTTGATATCAGGGTGATTGTGACCATCGACTCAAATTGTTGTTTGGACTAAAATGTACAGGTTAGACAGATGCTTTTAGTTTTTCTTGAAATGATAATACGAAAACTATTCATTGATACAGATCTGCAGATTTCTTGGGAACAGAGAAGATATCCAGCAAACATGACTGAGGAGGACTGAAAATAGCTGGTGACTAATCTGGATTGACTAGCCCGGTGTCTAGCAGTCTTTACTGACTCTGTTAGTATATCTTCCAATGGCCAAAGCACTCTGAAGAATGTATTGCTCCCGTTTTGAAGCTGTGGAGATTCCGTTTCTGTGATGATAGATAGTGCATCAAAGGGTGTCTAGCCACTACCAGCTGGAGCCTTAGTTCAAATCCAGTCTTGTCTGACTCTTAAGCCCCAGTGCTCGCTAACCCCAGCATTTTCAAGGAGTGAGAAGGACAGCAGTGTGCTCCTATGGATTTAGAAGACTGAGTTGTTTTTATTTTTTGTTTATTTATTTTTATTTTTGCAACATACAATGTGCATAGCATAGCTTCTCAGAAATCCTTTATAAATCAAATGAAATAAAATTCGCTAAATCTACCATTTGACTATTGATATTCTTCTTCTTTCCTAATAAGTCTTTGGGAAATTCATGTTTTACTGGCATGGCTGAAGTGCCCAAAGTTTAGCCAGTGCCCTGGCATTTATCTCTGGGCAAATCGGATCAACGCCCTGAAGCTAGATTTCCTCATTTACAATATAAAACCGTGGCTGCTTAAAGATTCCACTTCATTTCCACACAAACAAAGCTCATTTTGCCTTGTATAGATAACTAAGGGGACAGAGCACGTCACCTGATTTCCCGCAGACACCCCACATTTATCATGTGCATTTGCCTTCTTGTATTTTCTACCCTTCATTCTCCTGTATTTTATGTTAAGAGTGTTTGCCTGAGTGTATGTATGTGTATCACATATGTGCAATGCCTGCTCAGTGCCAGAAGAGGGCATCAGATCCTCTGGAACTGGAGTTCTGGATGGTTGTGAGCTGTCATGTGAGTGCTGGGAACTGAACCTGGGTATTCTTCAAGAGCAACAAGTCCTCTTAGCTACTGAACCATCTCTCCTGTCCCAAGTCACTGAATTTCTAAAGTCAAAAATCCTAGTCATAGTCCTTGACTCCTTCTCCTGTGTTGCCAACACACCTGAGCAGTATAGCTCTATGATTAATTATGCACTATTTCAGTGCTGGAGTCTATGAATCCTGGCTTTTCTTGGAGAAGATTTTGGATTCTGCTGTTTCAGTGTTCAGATATATAACATGAGGCGGACACAAATTCCAAGGTCATATAGATCAATTGTAATAGTTATAAGAGATAATTAATGCAGGTGAAGTCTAGCAACTGGTTTCTTCCAGTTATCCTATCCTCAAGTTTCTTGTTTATGCACCTCTTTTCTCTGTGCTACTGGCTTAACCAAGGGCCTCATTGTCTCTGACTCGCATTGGGATAGTTACTAGGCTTTCCAACTGCTATCTAGTTTCTGTCAGATCTTTCCTTTACATTTTTTATTTTTTATCTTTTCAATTGTGTGCCTTTAACAGCTGTGCCAACTCTACAGCCCCCCCTGCCCAGGTATCTTTTTGAAACACAAGTGTCCACACTACTTTGGCCCGGAGCCTTGTGATCTGGTGGTACTAAATGAGCTTTCATTTTCCACAATAAGCCATGGCATTCGGTTCCCACTTGGGCATTTCGTTTCTGCTGCTTCCTGAGTTACCTGGAATGCTTTTGTCCCTGCCCTTTGTTCTAGTACAGCGGTGTGGTATAAGCTTTTGGTTCCTCTGGGCCACACTGGATGAAGAATTATCTTGGGCCACACATTGTCCTTACAGATGTTTGTTTATCTTTAAACTTAAAGAAGGCAGAGCAACATTTTTGGTACCAGATGAAATTGCAGAATCTTGCTGCTTTTTCAGGAAGACGTGGTGCTTACTGCTCGCTCTTTAAGGTTAGACAGATCTCCATGATTGCTTCAAAGAGAATACAGGATAGGAATGCTGTGTTGCCTTGAGTTAGGGCCCAAGCTGAAAACATTTCTACCTATGCTTTTTCTTTCACGTTTACTTACAGATACCAACCACTATGCTCTGATAAAACTTGAAATAACACAAATAGACAGACAAGATGAAGAGGCTCACCGGCCATCTCCTAGGTCTCCTAGTTGATAGAATTTCAGTCAGCAGTTGACACTGGCTAGCTATCATCTGTCTATTATCCATTCATCTATTTATCTTCCATATATAATAAATCTATCTACCTATCATCTATCTATCTTTATCTATCATCTATATCATCTATCAATCTATTTATCTACCATCTATCTCTCCTTCCTTCCCTCTATCTCCAATCTCTGTCATCTATTTTTATCTTCTATATTGTGCTATATTTTATATTTATCATCTTTTATCTTTTCTATATATCATTTTTCTGTCTATAATATCCCATTTATTATCATTTTCTATTGATCTATCTACATATGTCTATCATCTATACATTGAACTATCTGCAGATTTCTCTATCACCATTTCTAACTATATATCTTCAGCATCATCTCTGTCTCCATGAACCACATATGCTCTATAACCTTGCGGCCATATGCAGAAAGTAAATGTTCTGTAGTAAAAATGTCGTCTCAGATTGGCAAGAGGAAAGAATTTGGGAAACTACACCCTTACGTAGAATTACTAATGCTAAAATTAATGTAAGATTTAGCATGAATTCGAAGGGGGCCTGGAAGGAGAGAATCCCTTTGAATTTTTCCACCTGCTGTCTAACCAGTGAACTTCATGGTCAGTTACACATCAAGCTTCTTTGTTCTTCTAAACCTTGCCTCATTGCTGCACATGGCAATCTGGGCCAGCTGTCTGGTGACTGTGGCTTCAAGAATAATGATGAAGTTTTCTAGCACTCGTCATTGTGGGAAGCAGACTGTTGTCGAAGTGTTATTATTAATGAGAATTGCTGCTGGACAGCTTGAACTGGAGGATAATTTATTCCCCGCGAACTTCTAATTGCAGCAAACCGTTCATTCACTGCCACACGTGTCCTTCCCACTTGTGCCTGCCTCTCAGCCACACTCATCTGCAGTGAATTCAGGCAGAGCCCAGTCTGCATGAGCCACAGAAGTCTGTGTTTCTGGACACATGGTGGAACCCGGTCAGGAAGGTTTAATCTATATGAGAAAAGCTTGGGAATTTGGGAAAAGCCATCTGGTGTGCTCAGGGGACCACTATCAATTCATACCAACCAAGGAACTTACTAGGGGCAGGGCATAGTGCCCAAACTGAAATTCTCCCTTCTGAATGACACTTACTGTTCATGTTTGAAGCTTGCCCCGTCCCAGCTGGCATTGCCGATGGAGATGGAGAGCTTCTTTGCCTCCTTTAAATTCAGCATGTGCTTCCTATTCTCATTTTACTACAATAGATCCTGTTAGGGAAATGTGAAGCACCCACGATGACTATGTTTTCTTTGTAATCTAGTGGATGGTAAGAGGTGTCCCATTGATTTAGCCAAATCTCGAATTTCCATGGGTTAATTTTGCTCTGGCTTTTATCTGTGATATGATCAAAGACTTGTTTTTCACATAAGGGTCATTAAATGTATTCCTGACTTGCTGCTACCAAGGTAATAGACACTTGTCATAGGCTATGGACTCACTGTGCTTATATAAGGTTTGGTCACGTGGTTTCCCAGGCTCAAGGGACAATCTGATTTCTAGCCAGGAGGTTGAATTCAAAGCCAGGAGGTATATTAAAACCCTGCTGTGATAGATGATAGATGGGGGTTGTGGAGGGGGCTGCTGGAGAGATGGCTTGGTGGTGAAGAGTTCATACTGATTCTGCTGAGGAACTGTGTTTGGTTTCTAGCACACAGGCTGGATGGCTCATAACTGCCTACAACAGTTCCAGAGGGATCTAATATTCTGGCTTCCAGGGGCACCTGCACTCACACGGACACACTTACAAATAATAAAAACTAACAATCTTTATAAAAATAAGAAATGAAGGGTTTGGAAACTACCTTTCTTTAATAGCAAGTTATCCCAATAGGATTAGGGAAACAATCCTGGTTAGGAACCAGCATCCATTCTCCTCCCACAGTGCACCACACACACGCACACACACCACAGTATACACACGCGTGTGTGCACACACACACACACACAGAACTGTCATCAAAATCCCTGATTATGTTTGATAACTTTATACTTAGCAGAGACCAGGACTTGGGAGATCCAAGGCAGTGCCTGTCTGTTCAGACGCTAAGGGAAGAGAAAGCCTGATTGATTTGGTCCTATTATGAGCCAGCTATAAATGTGCTGAGGAATAGATAGATGCTTTACACTGTGATTTGTGGGCCACTCAAAAAAATAATCACATCTAATTCTAAAATAAGCAAATATACCCATTTATTGACACAGTGTCTGAAATTCTGCCCTTGGAACTACATCTTTAGGAGTTAGCAAGTAGAGGTGTTTGGGACGAGAAGCAAGGGGCGTGGCCTCCTGGGATTGCTTGGAGAGCCCTGCCAGTTCAGCCTAGTTGTTGCTGAGGAGTAAGCCAATGTCTTGTCTGAGGCAGAAGAGGTCAGAATCTATCAGGATAAGATAAGACATTATCTTCCTTGGAGCTGAGGACTAAAGGTCCAAACAGATCCCTGGTAGGCAGACAGACAGACAGAACAGACTCTCTAGGTAGATTGACGTACTTTTCACTGTAACATTTAAGTTGGCCAGTTTCCTAATTCTCCCCCAACCCCAGGACAAAGTCTTGATAGACTTCTCTCTCTATCTTCCCTGCAGGAGGGAAACTGTTCACAGAACTTCAAATCTCTTGTCAGAGGATTCCTGTGACGAGAATGTCTTTCTCTGCATCATCCGACCCTCTGTGATAATCCAAGCCCACCAGTTCTGAGGGAGAAAGGGAATGCATTCCATCACCAAACATAAAAGCCCTGACCCTCCTAGCAGATCTGAACACCAGCTCTGGGTCCCCTTCCCAGCCAGGGAGTCTGTCTCTTGTGTGCTTTGCTGAATATATGCGTGCTTTCCCTTCCGATAAAATCTCACTGAGTGCTGAGACCTTGCTTTCCCTGTGTTTCCGTTCTTCAAATGGGTGGAGAAAAAGAATCTGCTTCTACAACCCTAGAGGACATGAGAATTTGCCTAAAGCCTTCCGGAGTCAGTAACTATATTGAAAAACAGCTATGTAGGTGGCTAGGGCAGTCTGAGGCCCTAGTTACACATCTTGACTCTATGTCCTGCTTGTAGCTTGTGTCATCTCTGGAAGTCAGAAACTCCTCCTCTGTGATTTGGGATGCTTCTCTGGAGGACAAAGTGAGTGGCTGTGCCTCAGTCATAGGCTGACTATGATCATTAAATGAGCTAATATACCAAAAAAAACCCAGAACAGTGTCTTAGTAAGACGCACAGAAATCTTCACAATTATTAGTCATACTTTGGGAACACTTATTTTCTACTAATTGCTCTTTTCTGAGGCAGTTTGGAGCCAAAGGTAGCACATCCAGATCGTTTGGATGACAGCACTAAAAGGACATTTTCACACGTGAGATTCTCCACCTCACTGTGGTTGGGGTGGGTGGGTGGATCTTTCAGTGGGGCACAAGAACAGCATAAGGCTCTGAAGGGAGAACCGAGCAGGAGCAGAAAGAAGGACGCTGTTTTTCTGTTAGGCACTTTGTCAGGCTCTCTAGCCCTGTCATGTTTTATCCTGACCCTCTTGTATTTCTTTCACATGATAGAAAGTGTTTCATCTATGTGCGGGTGATCCACACACTGGGGACATTAAGAATGTTGTTTGTTAAAGCAGCTGCCAGTCTAGAGACCCATAGCCCCAGCTTTCAAGCCTTGTCTGTGTTGCCTACTATGTCTGTAACTCTGTTTTCAGTTTATTTTTATTTATTCATTTGTGTGTATATATGTGTACTCGGGGTGTACATGGTGTGTGTGAGTGTGTGCAGATGTATGTGTGTGCATGTTGCTGCCAGAGGTCAGTGTTAGATAATTTCCTAGATTGCTCATCACGTTAATTTTTTTGAGACCCCCTCTCTCAATAAAACTGGAGCTCACTGACTGAGCTAGGCTGGCTGGCCGGTGATCTCCAGGGATCTTCCTGTCTCTGCTTCTTGCGCTGGGGTGCAGCTGTGTGTGTGCCTGGCTTTCACATGGCTATCAGGGATCGGAACTTAGGTCCTCAGGCTTGTGTGACCGGCACTTTACTCACTAAGCCATCTCCCTAGCCCCTGAAACTCTTGATAAATCACATCATGTCTTTGTGTTGCCATTTCTCATTTACACAATGGGCCTTCCTCTCTGATTGCTGGGGCTAATCAAAGGTGTGACAGCAACTTGCAAACTGTAAAAGGTGGCATAGATGTACGTTGTTATTATTAGCGATTCCTTTAATTCTCTTGCTGTCTACAAACAGACCTGCACTCCACTGCCACATGCTGTTCTTATTTCAGTGTTGATTTTATTTGAGGGCCTGAGACTCGGTTGTATATGTTGGCATCTCTTGCAGCAGAGATCGTAAATTGCTGGGCAGATCTCTGCACCCTTTGTTCTCATAGAGCCCGGCAGTTTTTGTTGAGGGTTCAATTCATTAACTATAGCACATTAACAGGAAATTTTAGAATCACAAGCTGTTCTTTAGTGTTCCTATTAGTTTCATTTCTGTTACTGTGATAAAACACCACAGCCAAGTCAACTTACAGGAAAGAGTTTATTTGAGCTTACCATTCCAAAGGTCCATAATGGTGGAGGGAGGGAGGGCATGACAAATGTGACCAGAGCAGAAAGACAGGGATCACATCTTTAAGCAGGCACAGGAAGCAGAGAGAGATTGGATATCTGGCAAGGCTTAAGGACTTAAGCCCACTCCCAGTGAAGCGTTTCCTCTGGCATAATCATACCTCCTAAAGGTTCCATGATCCTCCCCAAACAGCACAACAAACTGGGGACCAAAATGTCCAAATACTTGGAGCCTATGGGGGACATTCTCATTCACAACCATCACATTCATTACTTTGGTAGTTAATAAAACATTGAGGAATTATTTGGGGCTGGAGAGATGGATAGCAGTTAAGAGCACTGACTGCTCTTGGGAGGAGTCAGTTTTGGTTCCCAGCACCCACACGGAGGCTAACAACCATCTTGCAAGTCCAGGGGCAAGGAATCCAAGGCCCTCTTCTGGCCTCTGTGAGCATTGCACTCACGGGTGCACTAACACACTTGCAGGCAAAACACTCATATACCTAAAATGGTAAATAAATTTGAAAAGGCACTGTGATGGAAACATTTTTCACTATGCGATATGACGACACTTTTGTAATTTTGTGCACAGGTTCAACTTGGCTGCACCAAAGTATAACAAGAGAGAAAGAGAGAGGGAAGCTGTTTCTGTCACTTGTGGACAGAACCAGATGGGGTCAGACCTGTGCTCTGTGGCTCATACAGAACATTCTCAAATACTTGGCCTTTCAAGTCTCAGTCATGAACAGAAACTGAGCTCAGAGGTGTGTTTTGGGGAAGACAGGATTTTCCCAGCCTTTCAGCACTCTGCAAACAGAGGCAAGTGACTGGGAGAGCCCCTTGGCACCAAGTAGCTCAAGTTAAGAGGACGCTGCGGGGACACAGAATTGCATCACCACTGAGCATATTACTGGAGAAATACAGTACGGAACGCAGCAGGCTTCTGCAAACAACACATCCCTTTAAGTTAATTGGTGTTATATAGAAGCTGAAACGCTCCGCTTATTTACAAAGCTCCAGATTTATGTAAAGCAAAACCAATTACACTTAATGCCTAAACTATTCCAGGTGCTCAGCGATAATGTCGCTAGGCACTAGAGAAGAAACTGCAGAGTGAATGCACCCTGTTCCGAATGGAAGCGTGTGTAGTTACTGCAATTTAGCTAATCACAAGTGTCAACGCCAACGTGAGAATTCTAAGCTCTCCTGGTGCTCGCTTTGGGTCAATTTTATAATTCTGTAGATCTTTCATCGCAAAGGATGAGTGAAAGAGTAATGAGCACCTTTTTTTTTTTATTACAATGTAGAAATTAAGGAGATGAAGGCAAATTTGGGAAAGGGCCAAAATATAGCCGATTCTTTCTCTAACAGCGAGAGAGATGGGCAGAACTTTCCATTTATACCAAGATGAGGTGTTTGGTGCTTTCTTGATCTTCCGGGTGTTCATTATGAGACTGATGCGCTGGCTACACACTGTGCTAACGAGGCTCCTTTGGGGTGTTCATTAAGCCCAAAATTGCAAGCTTGGCATTTAACCTTTTGCAGCAAGGAGAGTTTGTAAGAAACAGCAGGGTCTGCCTTACTGTTTTGCCAAGGACTTACTTATGAGAAACAAAGGCTTTGGAAAAGTTGTGAGAAAGAATTTCTACCCTTAAGAGCTAATCTTTTTACTTGTCCTTCAAACATACAAGCAAACAAGAAATCGTTGGAATAAGAAAAACACCTGGTACTTTTACAGCTGTTCTTTTGCAATTAAAAATGCATATCATAACCTAATCAAGTTGAATAAATCTTTTATTCTACAGCTCTGAAACATTTCATGTATTCACGAGAGAGGCCCTTAATTGCAGAACCTCTTGCAATGAACAGATAAATGCACCTACCCAATCCAGCACAAATAGTCTTGGAGAGCACGGGCTTTCAGACTTCAGGGAGGGAGAATGATTGTAGTGTGCTGGTGAAAACCTGCAATGTCGGGGTACCAGAATGGAAGAATAGGGGTTAGGTTCACCAAGATGGGCTGTGCAGGCCTAAGAAAGATTCACCCGAAGGAGGCTATTTAGAACCAAACGTCAACAGACACTATGACAAAGGCAAAAGACATACATTTTATTCAATTAAAAATTGAAGGCTGTAGTGTGGTAATACATACCCATAATCCCAGTGCTTTGGAGAGGGAAGCTGGGGAGGATGGTCAAGAGTTCAAGGTTATCCTCAGCTACATAGTAAATTTGAGGCCAGCCTGGGCTAAACAAGGTTATCCTCAGCTACATAGTAAATTTGAGGCCAGCCTGGGCTAAATGAGAACTTGCCTCAAACCAAATGAAATCATCTCTATTTTAGTAGCATTCCTTTTGAATTCAGAGAACATTTCTTTAATCAAGACACATCTTAGTGGAATATTAAGACTGGATATAGCAAAATCATACATATGTTTATTGTCTACTCAGACATATGTAAACTATGATCACAATAAAGTCTTAATGAATGTACAGAAAGAAAGAATACCAGCCCTATGGTTTCTTAGATTCTAATGACTCATTAACTCATTAAAGTTTTCAATAAAACTTTGATGTTGCTTTTAACACATGACCTATTGTAAAAGGTTATAAAATATGACTGGCATATAAAAAATTGTCATTTTTGTTAGTCATAGAGTAATCAGTTAGGCTTTGAAATTACTTTATTTACTTCAGAGCATAATACATCAATACAGAAGCATAGTAATTTCTTAGGTGGGCCTTAATTGGTCATTGTAAATAAAGTACACAGATAACATTTAGCCACCTCCTTTTATGTTGCCTCTCTTTCACTAAAATATATAAACTATTCAACTGAAAAAGAAAATAATGAATAAGGGTCAAATATAGTTTCAGAGGGCTGTCTCCTGAAGATTAGTACTTGACCTGTCTTGTATACTGCCATAAAATCTCAGAGAGTTTTCACAGAGGAGAAGGGTTTCTTCACGGTTGCTTCCATGGACATTAAAGTGATTTAGATTAAAATATCTAAAAAAGAAAGAAAGCTTTTCTTAGGAGCAGATGTAGATGACTTGATAAATCACTGTTCTTCCTCCTGAACTTGTCTACCCTTTATGACGGGCTCATAGATACTGGCACAGCAGTGGTCATTATTTAAGAGGCAAACCAGGACAGTCTTTATACGAGGACGAAAGAGTTTTATTTAGTATATAGTAGGGATCTCCTAAGAGCTTTTATATAGTATTCTCCTACTAAAAAGCCAAGGTCTCACTGCAATCTACATAGTCCAAGCTCTCCTGAGACTCATGCAGTCCAGGCTGCCTTTGACCTGGGGCAGTCTTCCTGCCTCAATCTCTCAAATGCTGGATTTTAGAAAAAAGCAAGATGGTGCAATTTTTAACATTTCATTTTTTTCATGTATATGAATGTCATGCCTGCGTGTAGGTAAGTGCACCTGTGTAGTGAAATGCCCGAGAAGGTCAGGAGAGGGTGTCAGATCCCCTGGAACTGGAGTTATGGAGGGTTCAGTCACCATGTAGGTTCTAGGAATCAAACCCAGGTCCTCTGCAAGAACAGTCAGTGCTCTTAACCACTGAGCCATCTTTCCAGCCCCAAGATGGTACTGTTTGATAGCTTGCAGTGAGTCTCTTCCACGCTATCAATGAGAGACCCTGAAATTATATTTGTAGTGGATGTTGTGGATGCCTGAATTCAAAGGACTTATCAGATGTACTATAAATTTATACTAAATTGCACTGTGACGGCTGATGAAGAAGGTGTCTCTGACAATATCGATAGAATGTTCACCCTCCACCCCTAACCCCAGAGAAACTAGCCTTGCCTGTGATTTTCCAGCTACCACACAACTCTGGGAAGAGATCATTGCCATTTAATAGATTAGAAAACTAAAGTTCAAAGGGTTTATATAGTGGGTACTTGGTAGAGTCTGGCTTTGGAACCAGGACTCAATTCCCCTAATCCTGGCCTTTCTGCCGCACTGTGTGCTGACTCCAAATACTTCTTAAACACTTGTGGGTGATCTCCATGAAGATGGACATCTTAGAGGGCTTTGTTCACCGTGCTGTTCTTAGTGCCCAGATGAATGTTCAAGAAATATGAGTTATAAACTCAAAGTCATCGAATACACTTAAGTCTCCTGGGATCAGCCATCTCTATTTTGGTTTATGACAGCTTCTGAAAGATAGTTTACTTTCCTTTCTCAGTACATTGCTAAAAGGAACAGTAAGAGCATGACTACAGCCTAAACGGACAGTCATTTGTCTCTGATGTACTTCTCGCAGTTGTTAGGGGCTATGCATAAAAGTTTATGGCAACTTGAACAAAACAAGTCCGCTTTTATAAGACGGGTTTTCCAGTGGAGTTTGGTCAGGATACACATACTCCCCTGCACCCTTTGATCTGTGAGAGCTAATCTTCATTTTTAATTTGGTGGAATTTAGAACCACCGAGGAGACAAAATTCTGGGCATGCTTATGAAGGTGTTTCTAGAGAGGTTTAGGCTGGGATGACCCATCCTGAACCATCCACCCAAACAAGCTCTTCCTTCCTTAAAATGCTTTGTTACATGTTTTGTCACAGAAATGAACAAAAAATTAATATAAAATCCAATATAGGATACACATTTTCATTTAGTGCTTAATAGACATACCTACTGCTTTTCAACAAGGAAAAGCTATCTCATCTAACTTGCTTCCTCCATCCTGATGCTAGAAAGGCTTAGATAGGACATACCACAACTGCATTGTTTGAAATCTGATTGAGGAAAATTCCAGTGTAAACAAAGGAAGGGGGGGTCCTTCCTCCCTCCCCCCTCCCGCTCTTCTTCCTCCTCCTCCCCTCCCCCTCCTCCTCTTCCTCTTCCTCCTTCCTTCCCTCCTTCCTTTTATTTCTTTCTTTGCACATGTAAGAGGTAAGTCTTTTCTGATATGCATGAATAACTCCTGACTGTACTCAGATTGGGATTGGAGATGATGTATCAGGGATCCTGTTCAAATCAATTTGGAGGTATTTTTTTGCTCTTGGACTACATTCCCCCTAAAGGATCCCATGAGTACCATTATGGCTCGGATCTGAATTGTCCTTCCTAGGCTCAGCCGGGTGGTGCTATTTTGGAAGCTGTGGCTATCTGAGGAGGTAGGGGGCTGATGGAGGCAGAGCTTGGTTCAGGTTCTTCTCTTTACTTCCTGTCTTGATGGACTGAAATCTTCTGAAACTGAGTGGAAGCACACCTGTTGCCCCCTAAATTGTTTTAGTCAGCTCTTCTTTGCCACAGCGACAGAAAAAGTTAACTAGTCTCATTCCCCTGCCTAGGCAGTCAGAACCCACCTCCTCTGTCACCATCTTTCCGCCTGGGACTGAGTCCCTTATCTTTGCTTGTTCTAATCTCTCATCCTTTCTCCGTTCCCTTCACCCCACAACCCCATCTTTCATCTGTTCAATAATCCCAGAGAATCATATTTGGATATTTTAGATTGATTACCAACCCCAGGTCCCTGAATACTAACAGAATTCTTTGGTTCCACACTACTTCTCTGGTGTCTGGAACAGTGCTTAACATGTTGGCTGGATGTTTGCATAAATGAATAAATCCTGAGCTAAGAGGTTCTGAATTCCCTGTAAGAGTTGCTTGAACCCAATCGTAACGTGGTCACTTCGCAGCATAAGTCTAAGAGAAGGTTCAAACAGAGGAAAGGGTGTCTAAGCCCTGACTCACTGAGGCCACTGTTGTTATTTTTGTTTTTGAGCATTTACTCAATCTCCCAGCAACCTCGTGGCACAGTTCTTACCCTCACTGTTTCCATTTTACAGATGAAGAGGCTCAGCAAAGTCAAGCAGTTTGTTGATGTTTATATTGCTGATACATTGTGGAACAGGACTCAGCTCTGCTGACAAAGACCAATTCTTATGTACAGTTACAAAATAAAAAAAAAATGGAGAGGCAGTGCAAGCTTGTACAAATTGGCAGATGGGCTCTGCTTCTGTGGTTGGAGATAGTGATTGGAGAGAAAGAGCGTATGCCTTTACCTACTGTTTTAATTACAGAATCTGTTTTGTTACAACGCTGAGGAAATTCTTATTGAGGTTTTCCGCAAGACTCTCTGGTTTTCTAATTTCTCCGGCAGTCTAAGAAAGAGACTGCCATTTAGGAAAGTTATGCATAAGGGATGCACAGACTGAAGGAGCCATTAAAGTTTTAGTGTTGTCACTCATTACTCCTTGAAGGAGTTTCACTGACTCTCACCCTGGCTCTCAGCTCAGCGAGAACAGGGTTGTAGGTGATACTGAGCATCTAGTGACTTTTGACTCTGTAAACTTCTGGTTTACCAAACTCATCTATCACCTGTACACTGTTCCAAGAGAAGGCTGATAGAAGAATAAAGGACTGGTTTGGGTGAGGGGAAGGAGACAAAGGGGATGACTGAATGTCTACAATTAGTATATAGAGGAAGTGGAGGGAAATAAAACTGGTCAGTTACTGTGACACAGCACACAGAGGGCTCAGCCTTTTACAGAGTCATCGCCCTGAAAACCAGGTGGTAGGTATATGTCTTTAGGTGTGTAAAGCCTTGGAGACATTAGACAATTGGTCAAAGTACACAGTTAGAATATGTCACAAAGAGACAGAGAGAGGCAACAGATGGATAGACAGATGGATGGTAGATGATACCTAGATGCCTCACTCCTGGTAAACAGGTATTGAATGAATGAAAATTATTTTCCAGGATTATGTAGTCTTTTGCATATGCTAATTGTCAGACAAGTGGGGTGACATTAAGGGGATGACACAGTCATTATTCTGCCAACAGGTGACAGGGTGAGGGATGTTTTTACCTATTGATCTTGAAAATGGCTGTCTTAAAAGTTTGAATGGGATCCAAATCCTTGGGGTCATTAGATTCCTAGTTATTTCTTCAGTGATTTCTGCTTTTAATGTCAATTACTTAATTATTCTTATTATCAATGTGACTTTAAAAAAAACTCTAACATGGTACTACAGTGACCAAAAATCATTGGCTTTTGTACTATGTTTTAGAATGGCATAAAGCACCCTTTTATTGTGAGGTTTGATGGAAAAGTAAAGTCTGAAGTGAAATTTCTTTGTCTGAATAATCAAATTTCTAGAGCGTGTTAATTCATCTAGTCATGGTGTATGGGATCTCGTTGGCTCACTAATGACCCTCAGACCAGTCTTTCATGGACTCAGAAACCATTCCTCTTACCACACACTTACCTTTGTGACACACTCCAAAATCCCAGGACATTCAGTAATGCTAAGAATGCCAGCAAGAAGAAGAAGCTTTCCAAATGGCCTTTGTTTAATGTGTTTGGAAACCAATTGCCTGTTTGAAGCAAATGTAATTGTTATTCATCTGCAGCAATTGTAAGTTTCTGTGAATATTTAATCATTCCACAATTCATAGGGCTTCATTTGCTTCGATAATATTGCCAAAATGAGAAAGCTCATCTAAAGCTTCATTGTCAAAATTCATTAACTTCTGGAATTAACAGTTAAACAATAAAGAAAGGTACCGTAAACATGTCAGGCTAAGAAGAAAAGTAACATTACCTGGGCTGTGTGGGTAATCCTGATCATATTATTAATTTGCAGGGACCATGTCTGTTTTGCCTATTCTTATATTTCTAGTTTTTAACACAGTGTCTGATACCTGAGGGTGGTTTGGTAACTATTGAATGAAGGAAAAAAAATTCTCATGATTACATCATCTTTTGCATATGTTAATTGTTTTAAAATTTATTTATTTTTATTCTATGTGAATGCATGTAAGTGTACCACGTGCATGCAATGCCTGCAGAGGCCAGAAGAAGGTATCAGATCTCCTGGATGGGAGTTACTGATGGTTGTTAGCTGCCATGTGGGTCCTGCGGATTCCAGGTTCTCTGCAAGAGCAGCCAGTGCTCTTATCCACTGAGCCATCTCTCCAGCCCCTGGCATACACTAAGTGAGATAAGCATGCAAATGAAGAAACGGCTGACTTTAACATCCCAGATACAACCCAGGTTTGATTATGATCATTAACCAGCATGTCACTGTCCCATTGGTCAGATAACATCAATCTCTAATCAATACCAAGATTTCTTTACACCTAATGAATAATTCTCCCAGTTAGAAAAGCACCAAATAAAGGATCCTCACTTCCTTAAAGTCTCAAGGTGAGTATTTATAATATTACTCAGGATTCAAGACAATTGATTTAATTTGGTATTTGCTTTGGGTCTTTGATGTGATTTTTTTTCTCTTTTTACATCTGAATCAATCCATCTTTAATGCAGTATTTGTGTGTGTGTGCATGGGCATGCACGTGTGCATGTGCACGCCTTTTGTTTGAGACAGGGAATCTCATTTGTGGCCTAGGCCAGGCTAGCCCATCTACCTGTCTCTACCTCTCATCTCTCCATCTCTGGGATTACAAGTGTATACCACCCTTCTCAGTGTTTTTGGTGGGTTCTGGAGCTCTGAAATCAGGTCCGCATCCTTGTAATACAAATGCTTTGCTGGCTGAACCATCTCCCCAGCCCTCTTCCACGGATTTTGGTGTAGTACTGTTCAAAATGTTATATGTTAATACAATACACATAGTATACACACAACATGTAATTTTAGTTAGCAATCTAAAACAGCAACATGATCTAGTTGAAACAGCCTGGTAGAATGGTGGAATGTTTGAAAGGAAATTCCATCTTTATAGGAAGAACTCAACAGCGGTTCTGAGTTGGTAGAATCCTTCCCAAACAACTCTGCTTTCTGAGAACCGGAGCCCATCATCTTTAAACGTTCAAATGCTCGTGTTTGCGTATTTCCTTGTCTTTTTAGAGGAACAGCTTCTACAGCCATGGTGCAAAGAGGTCTAGGATCCCCGCAACCTATCTGTGCACCAACAGCCTTGACCTTCAGTGTGCACTTGGGCTGTGGGATGCTTCTTGAACTAAAAAATATCCCTCAGCCTCTCTGTGAGAAGTGCACACTTGTAAGTGGAATTTGGATGAAAGCATCTGCTTAGGGTTGACAGCCTAAATGCCACAGCTGAGATAGGGGGTGCCATTTCCTGTTTAAAGCTGCTGCTTCTCTGTCATTGAACTTTCCAATGACCATGACTATAGGTCAACCAGGACAATTAGCTTGTGTCCATTTTAGTCTTGGACCCCCAAAATAAAAATGGGTACTGAAGCAGCACATACCTGAAATTCCAGCACTTGGGGCCTGAGGCGGCTCGATGGACCAGGAGTTTGAGGTGAGCCTGGGCTACGGAATTAAGTTCTATCTTTAAAAAAAAAAAAATGATACTGAACTTGGAGCTGTTTTCTAAGTTCTGCTTCCTCATTTTATTAATTTGTGCACCACTGCCAAGGAAATGCTTGGCTTATTTTATACTAACATGGTGTCTTCATCTAGTGCTTGGATGAGTGATTTCACCAACTGCTTTGCTATGTCTTTGAGCTGAATATTGTAGCCCCGTTTCTCTCTTCTCTCTGTCTCCTTCTCTCTCTCTCTCTCTCTCTCTCTCTCTCTCTCTCTCTCTCTCTCTCTCTCCTCTCTATATATGTGTGCACACACATCTGTAGGAACTAAACACGTGCCTTTTGGCTGAGCTTGAACCAGGGAAGCTGGAGTGGAGGTCAAGGAAAGCGGAGATATTAAACCACCCTTTTCAGGAAGAACTAAACTATCCCGCTGAGCTTGTTCAAACAGTCCTATTTTCTTTCTCTCTTGAATTAGCATCCCAGCTGTACTTCTGTCCCTCCCACTTCACTTCAGCATGTCGCACAATGACACCATTTTTATCATCGAGTTACTCTGGCTGGAGTACCAGAGTTTGCACAGAGCATGTGAAGCCTGAGAATTAACATGACATTAATTCCTTTTGGAGCATGAATTTTGGTCCGTAATAAGTCATTGAAAAGACTGCCTTTATATTATAACAAAGTCAGATGAGGGAGAAGCACAATCAGTTTTGTAAGATCTTTAGAGGTAAAATATAATATTTCTGAGAGGTTTTGCAATCGCTGCAAATACCAGCCTTGCGTGAGACAGTACCAGATCCCTTGGGCCTGACAATATACTTTGATCTGTCATTGGGGACACAGTAGCCATAGATGAAAGGCACCATGAGGTGGTACATAGGAATGTGGGGTAACAGGAAGGGACAGGGTACCAGAAAGGTCAAAGGAAGGTTGTGCCATATCATCCATTCTAATTATTGATAATTCTCCAACATTCCTTGTTTTTTTAAAAAAGAATTTATTTTCTAGTTCTGGGAATTGAACCCAGGGCTTTGTGTATGCTAAGCAGGTACTCCACCAGTTACTTCTATCCCTAAGCCTTTTTACATTCTTGTAAAATTCTTAAATTGTCCAGGCTGGCCTTGAACTTATGATCCCCTGCCTCACCCTCCTTGAGTAGCAGGCATTGGAGACTCATGCCATTAGGCTTTACTCTGCTTTCTTTCTTTCTTTCTTTCTTTCTTTCTTTCTTTCTTTCTTTCTTTCTTTCTATTTTTATTTTATGTATATGAGTGTACTGTCTGCATGTATGTGCAGTGCACCCATGTGATGCAATGCCTGCAGAGGTCAGAAGAGGGCATCATATCCCCTGGAACTGGAATTAAGGATAGTTGTTAGCCACCATATGGATGCTGGGAACTGAACCTGGGTCCTCTGCAAGAGCAGTCAGTCAGTGCTCTTAACCACTGAGCCATCTCTCCATCTCTCTACATTCTTTCTTAAGTGTCATTTTAAATATATGACTTTTGTCATAATGCTAGTCATCCTATGAATCTCATATTTTTTCTATATTTACTTCTCATTTGACATTCCCTCATTTGACCGATGGCATTCATGGTGAACTCTGTGGGAAGCTGAATCATTGCCTGAACTGATAACCAGGACAAAAACAGGCATCAGGTTGCACAGAGTCTTCCTAAAACCTACAGTTTGCTTTATCTAATAGCAAAAGACACATGGGAATACGGTACCTGGACCTGGGCTGACTTGGAAGTCAAATCTCATCTCTATTATGGAACACTTCTTGTTGTAGAGTAAATAACTAGGTTACTTAGGCCCCCATTTCTCCACTCCAAAGTGAAGAAAAAAGCACCCCTCTCACTGGTTGTTATAAGAAGCAGAAGAGAATGGCTGGAAAGGGGTTGGTACAAAGAGGCTCCCCATAAACACTAGGTCCCACCCCACTCCCTTGAGAGATAGCCCACACAGAAATCAGGTGTCCTGAACTTGAACTTGGACTTGTTTCCTGTCAGATATTTCTTCGTGTTCTCTGTGCCATTTTTAAAAATCATTATTCCAGGACTGGTTGTAAAATGTTCCATTTAACATTGTCGGTTGACTCAGCTCTTAGCCCTATAACTTTATTTTAGTAGCTTATAAACTTTTATTGTCGTAATTCACATTTGGGTCATTTTTCATCTGACATTTCTAGGAGTTGATTGAAGTCAGGAGCATCCTTGCAAAGGGAGACAAAGTAAAGACTTTAGAAGGAACTGAAGGACTTTTCTCCAGGATGCCACTTGGGTGAGCCAAAGTTAAAAACAGGATGAAGACTGTGTGACATTTGTAAAGGCTCACAGAGAACCCCAAGAATCTAGTGGTTTGTCCAGCTGGTCCATAATGAGAGTCACACTGCTGAGGAAACCGAGCATTCAAAATGTATGACAGTGTTCAGAAATTCCCTAAATAGCTCTTGGTAAACTCAATTTATTTGTTCATTGAAAATAATTTTTAAAAATTCAGGTACCTAGAAGTAGTTGCTCCAATTTACTTAAGAGAAATTTATAGATTAGTAAAGAAAATGTGTATGACAATTACTATGGAGTGGTAGACTTTGCTCATTAAAACATTTCTACTCATCTTAAATTACCATGATCACTGTCAGAAGGAACTACAGCATCCTCTAGGCTACTCCCTTTGTTTATTTACGGATTGAAGTGAGAAGGCACTGGGAGGGGAGGGGGGGAGGTCGAGGTGGGGAGGGCACACTCAGAGACTGCTTCCAGAGAGCTCTTCCTGTCCTTAGGAGCACACCCCCTTGCCTGCTGCTGCTGGCAAATGGAACTGCTGTCTTTGTGATTCAATGACATCTTAAATGTCTCCATGGCAGTCCTTGAAACAGTGTGCCTCAAATGCTTCCCAGAACGCTTATACTATGCTTCCACCTAAATCCTAGGACTCACTCAAGCCAGTATGAGATTCTTGGAGTAATCTGCAGCAACTTGAAAGCTTTTGAAACCCGATCAAGAAACATACAAGATGGGTCACTTTGCTATTCTGAACAGGAGAACTCTTCCTTTCTGATGGCTTTCTGTATATCGTGAGCACCAAAATTTCATGTTGTGCCTTGTCTTTGGGCCTCACAGGGCTCCAAAGGCTGAACCCTATCTTTTCTGGTTCCTGTTAGGCATACTCCCAACCACAGACACCCACAGGCATAGCTCCCAATTAGCAGGGAGCAGCTACACTCTGCCCAGGTCTCAACCTAAGGGTTTTCGCTTCCCTGCCAGTGCTTGAGATTGACCCCAACACCCAACTGCCTCCTTCCTGGAAACCATGGGTTACCATAGCCCTCTGCTGCTGCTGAGCCTGCACCCACACATCCAGCTGGTTCGTGCTGTTCCTGAGCACAATCCCCGCCCCCGTGTGACCCGACAGCAAGCACACTGTGCCTTCCCCTCCCAGGCTATGAGTGTATGAGACCAAAAAACTGCTGTCCTTGCCCTAACCAGTGTCAAGTGTTTGTTTTCAGCCCAATTCTATCCTGGGAAGCAGAGGGAAGTCTCCTCACCAACGGGATACATTAGAGATGACGGCGTCATGGCTAGTTCTAGACAGAATATTCTGCTCTAATGCATAACTGTTGGCTCCCATCCCACCACCCTTCTTCCTTCTCTCTCTCCCTCCTTCCCCCAGCCTTCACCTCCCTCCCTCTCTTTCTTCCTCACCTCCCTCCCTCCTTTTCGTCATTCCTTCCTGTCTTCCTTCCCTTTCTCAGCCTGTCCCTCTCTTTCTTAAGAGGAAGGCACACCCACAGATACCCCTCTGTATCAGTGTTCATTACCAACTTTCCTGCTTCTGAACAAAGAAATCTTCTGGCACACAGATCAAGAAACAACAACACAGAACACAGGCAGGGTACGTGACACCCCGGGAAGTGTTGCTCCTAAGGTATCGGTTCTTACTGGACCAGATGGCCATGTGTGCTTCAGCCTGTAGGCTACAGTTGCCCCTTGCCTGAGACCAGTCTCCCTTCAGCCCAGTGGCCAGCTTGCTGCAGCTGCTTGGGTTTTAATGGGGGTGCTCTAACTGTAGACTCCAACACAAAGACTTCATCTGTTCTCAACTCGCCAACACCTTGTCCCCATAAACTTCTTCTGAGGGTGAATAAATAGAAACAAAAGGCCCATATGGAAAAAGTAGTGGGTATTGTGTCCAACACTCACCCTTGACAGACTATAAAAGCGTAAAATGACCATAATTACAATAAGGAAGAGTCTGGAGATGCCTTCTGCGACAGGTGGGAATCTCACCTCATAACCTAAGTTAATCTTAATGGTTTTAAGATCATTGAACAGTATTTCAGCTTGCTTACCATGTAAATAAGCGTTGGAGGTCTTGGACTCCGCTTGGGCTTATGCTGAACACATAGCTTTAATCCCTCATGACCCTTCCTTGCCCTGACAATCATTGGAAGGAATGAATTATTCCCAGTTGTTGTGTCCAACAACAGGTGTAGTAGATTGATAGCATCTGTTGGCGGTGGTTGCCTGTGTGGTTCTGAGTCAGTAGGGTGGGGTGGGGTGGGGTGGGGTGGGGTGTGGGAATCCTCCCCTATAAGACAAAATTCCTCTTTTACTTCCCCTCTTAATGCTGAGTGTAGTGTTTCAATTGATAGAGAGTAAGTCCTTTGCTCCAGGGAGCAGTTCTGAGAGAACTCAGAGGAAAGAGTTCTGAGAATAGATCGGGTTCACTCTTGCTTTTAAAAAGTATTTATTTATTTGTATTTTAAAAGTACGAGTGTTTTGCCTGCATGTTCATAAGTACATCCATGTCATGCAATGCCTGCAAAGGCCAGAAGAGGGTATCTGATCTGCTGGAACTAGAGTTATGGATGGTTGTTATTCACCATGTGCGTGCTGGGAATTAAACCTGGGTCCTTTGTGAAAGCAGCCAGTGCTCTTATCCACTGAGCCATCTCTCCAGTTCTCCCTCTGGCCCTAGCTGGCTTGGAACTCACTAAACAGACCAGGCTGGTCTTTAACTCATAGAGATCTGCCTGTATCTGCCTCCCAAGTGCTGGGATCAAAGGCATGGGCCTCTAGGCCCAGCACAAGAGAGCCTATCTTAAGCAAGGTGGAAGTGAGGACAAACATTCAAGGTTGTCTTTTGATCTTCACATGGACACCTGGACACATGCACGCACACACACACGTGCACACAAAACAATGCAAATTGAAACTTGGAATACATGCCACTTGACAGCCCTTAAGTAATGAAAGCAAAACAATTTTTTGTTCTTTGGAAGTACAGGATAAAAACTGAGGAAGAGCAATGATTGTGCATGATTCTATCACATCTTCAGGTTTTGATGGAACAGGCCCAGTAGTTAATGACATAGAGAATTAGGGTAACATGACTGATAATATTTAATAGAAATTGTAATATGTTTGGTTTAAGGAATATACCATTTATAGAAACTTGCTATTAACCACAAACCAACCCTAGAGCCTGAAGGCGTCGCTCCCATACATAATGATTGTTTGAGAGAGAGTCTCCCTGTAGCTCCAGCTGGCCTCAGACTTACTGTGTTGACTAGGCTGGCCTCAACATTACAGAGATCTGCCCACCTTTGCCTTCTGAGTGCTGTGATTAAAGGCATTTGCCACCATGCCTGGCTGCTCATAAACAATGGATGGGTTTACAGAAATCAAATGCACAGCCACAAAGTAGCAAAAGAAATGGCAGATGTAAGTTTAGCACTGATCTAAACTCTACAGAGACACTTCAAAGGCACACATGTTCTCATTTCTAAAGTGAGAATAAAAATAAATGAAGTAAACCTGCCCGAAGACTGACTAGACTTCAGTGGATGAACTCACACCGAGGGACATCTGGACATACAAGTGACTCATTAGGCCTTAATGTATATGACAGAATGCATGAAATCCAGTGGGCAGGCTCTGGGGGAGTGTGGATGGAGAAAGGGATCTAAAGATGATTATGATGTTTTATGTGGAGTTCATAAAAACGCAATAAAAATACATCGAGAAAAGAAGATGCTATTACTGAGATGATACATTTTCAATTAATAAGAATATTGTAAACATTTGTTTTTGTTTTTGTGCCACTAAATTTATATTAAAGATGGAAAAGAAATGTAAGGACACCAGGAGGGACAAGATAAAGAAGAGAGCAAGAAATTGATACAATGGGATGTATCAGATTTAATAGTTATAAAGCTGATGATTCCTTTCAGGAAATATAGTAAGATATGGGAAGGCACGTTTAGTTCGGATATATAGCACTGTTGCTGAGGTGACAAGAATGTTTAGCTGCATGTAGGCTATGCTAATGTCAGAGTCTTGTGGGTGGAGGATAATAATTTTAGAAAATATTAGTTGCCAAAATCAAGCCAAGGAGAAATGGGAACTATTAATGGCCATGACTATGAGAAAAGGTCACAGAGAATGATTTTCTAAAGAGACATTAGAATCTGCATCAAAGTTCCAATGACATTTCTCACAGAAATGTGAAAAAAAATGTTCCAAAATTTGTACAGAACAACAAAAGACATTAAATAGCTAAAGCAATCAGGCAAAAATGGACACATTACAATGCCTGACTTTAAAATAATGTGCTACAAAGCTCTGGAATCAAAAAAGCATGGTATTGTCATGTAACTAGACACCTAAGATGCAAGGTCAATGGAACAGAAGAGAGAGGCCAGAAGTAAACTCACACATTTATAGGCAACTCATCTTCAAGAAAGGTGGCGAGAACATGTGGAAGAGAAAGGACAGTCTCGTCAATAAATGGTGCCGGGAAAACTGAATAACTGGATGCAAAAGAGTGAAGTTAGACTTACATCACATTACTTGCAAAACTGGATCAGCATGAATTAAAGACTCGAGCACTAGTCATGAAACCTTACAATTGACAGAAGTAAATACAGGAGGAAAAACTGGGTAAAGCACTCTTTAAAAACCACCAACACAACAAAAGTCACTGGTGGAGTGAAGAGAGAATCCACAATTAGGAGAGAGAGTTTGTCGTATGCTTGTTAAGGAGTTGATATCCAGAATATATAAGGAACTAAAAATATCGACTAAAGAGATAACAACTCAAGACTGACAAAGAACCTGAAGAGGTTTTTTTGTTTGTTTGTTTGTTTGTTTGTTTTTTCAGAAAGGTGAAAAAATGGCTAGCAGATATTTGGAAGAAAAATCGCAACTTACTAAATACTAGGAAAATGAAAACTGATATGATATTCCTTCACATTTGGTAGCCTGGCTGTTATCCGCAAAGGTAGATGATTTCAAAGGTTGGTAACGTTATGGAGAAAGGGGAAAGTCTGTACAGTGGTGGGAATTAAATTAGAACAGCAGTTATGGAAACACTATGAAGGTCTATTAAAGCGCTAAAAGTAGGATTTCCATGTGATGTGTCAGTCTCATTGGGGTATGTATCCTAGTAATTGAAATCAGTTGACTAGATGTCTACACCCTGTGCAGACTATTCCTAATAGTCACTGCTATGCTGCTCCAAACTTCCAAGACATACAAACAACCAAATCACCTACAATGGATACAAGACAATTAAAATGGATCCACAATGGAATACCATGCAGCCTTTAAAAAGAAGAATATTCTGTAATTTGAAATGATTGGGATAAATCTAGAGCATACTGTACTGAATAAAATAAGCAAGGGACAGAAAGACATACTGCAAGTCCTCACTGAAATGGAGACTGGAAAAAAACGGTACTCACTGAAGCGGAAGACAAGAATGATGGTTCCCAAAGGCTCTGGGGGATGGGACTAGGAAAAGGAAGATGCTGGTTAAAGAGGAAAGAATGTTAGTCTTAGAGACCAATTGCATAGCATAATATTGTGATTAATAACAATGAATATATATTTCAATGTATTTCAAATTTCTAATGCTCCACCACAAAAAATAGGTACATGAGATGTTGGGCGTATTAGCTTGGTTTGAACATTCTACCATGTCACCATGTATTGAAGACTCAGCGCACTCCATAAATGTATGCAGTTCTTCACAGTCAACGGAAAATAACCTAAGGAGACATCCAGGTCCTGATGAGAGTTCTCAGCTGTCAAAGCAGTGCTGGGTCTTTTCTCTGAATTTGTCCAGTTCACACATTGCTTACTCCATGTACCTAGCTGATTCCACGTTGAAAAACAAATTAATTAAATATACAGTAGGAATGGATCATGGAAGAAAAATCTCAAGGTGATCTTAAGTGCTTCTCTGGAAGTATCCAATAAAGTTAACACAATGCATTTAAATTGGGGAAAGAAAATTACCTATGACAAAGCATTCCCTTTATGATTACATTTATAAAGCCATGAATACACTTAATATGAGAATAGGAATGACTCATATTTAGATCGTGAGGAAGATAAAATGTGGATGTCTTCTGGTGTTTCTGTTGCCCTGAATGTTTCCTCCCGATAATGAAGGCAGGCAGAAGACTAAGTGTTGGAAATGATGATAAAAATTACATTTATTTGGTGGCTGGGGGAGGAGGCTTGGCAGGTAAAAGCACTTTCTGCGCAAGCCTTATGAACCAAGTCTGATCTCTGAACTCCATGCAGTCAGCTGGAGATGGTGGTGTACATCTATAATCCCAGCATCCTATGAAGAGATGAGGGGCAAAGATGGGAGAATTTGTTTGCAGTTCCCGGGCTAGTTAACCTGGAGTTCAAAACAAGGAGGAAGACCAGAACCAACCAATACTGAATTCTCTTGTGACTTCCACACAGGTGCCATGACACATGCTCCAGGGCACTCGATCTGCACCCCTCACCCACTTGCTTTCTCGCTTGCCTTTCTCATACATATGCAATGATTTTTTTTTTTTAAAGACAAGGTCTTACTATGTTGCCCTGGCTGACTCAGAACTTACTATGTAGACCAGGTTGGCCTCGATTCATAGAGATCTCCCTGCCTCCTTCCTCTGCCTCTGCTGGGATTAAAGGTATGTACCAACATGCGTAGTTTGTAAATTTTAAAAAAATATTTTATTCATTATTTTTTATGAGTATGAGGATATTGCCCACATGTATGTAAGTGCACCCTTGTGGTACAATGCCTACGGAGGTCAGAAAATGGATTCCCCTGGAACTGGAGTTACTGACAGTTGTTAGCTGTCATGTGGATGCTGGTTCTCTGCAAGAGCAGTTAGTGCTCTTAACTACGGAGCCATCTCTCGAGCCCCATACTTTGTAGATGTTTTAAAAAATAAAAATTACCTTTATTTGAAGAGATGTTTTGCTGAAAACATGAAGGAAATAATTGAAGCATTATTTAAAATTTACCAAGAAAACTTAAGCAACTTTGTGCAGATACAAACAAAAGCCATATATTACATATTTCCAACAGTCTCAGCAAGCTATAATGGGAAAGAGTGAGTTGGTTCATGATAAGAAAAAAATGGGGAAAAGAAGACCTTAAAATTCCTATAGTAGACCCCACAAGATATCTACAAAGAAAATATTGAAGTGAATTTAAAAGTATTGAACAGATAAAATATCTCTATGAGGTGGGGGCTGTAGTTAGTGATACAGTGCTTGGCAAGCATGCCATAGGCTCTGGGTTTGGTCCTCAGCACCTCAACAGATAAAAAATGTTATATTATTCTATGTTAGCAGAAGAGCCTTTATAAAAATCACCTTAGAAACTTCTCTCATTTTATTAAAATGGCAAGGACTGCTAGGCATGTCTTTAAACCCAGCGCTTGGGAGGCAGAGACAAGCAGATCTTTGTGAGTGCCAAGCCTGTCAGGACTAACTAGTGAGAGTGTGCAAAAGAAAAAAAAATGAAAAGCTTGGGTAAAAGATTAAAGATTAAAGGGAAAAGTAAAGGTTTGGGTAACTGATAAAATAATTTATTATGGCTCAGTGGTTAAGAGTACTGACTGCTCTTGCAGAGGACCTGTGTTCGATTCCCAGCACCCACATGATGGCTAACAACTGTTTGTAATTCCAGTTCCAGGGGGATTTGATGACCTCTTCTGACATCTGTGAGCATTGCATGACACAGGTGCACTTATACGCATATAGGTAAAACACTCATATACATAAAAATTTATTTTACTGATCTCTAAGTATAAATCATAGAGAACACAGAGTCAATAATAATCATAACTGGGAATAATTGATGTAAATCTGTACCATAAAACTGTAATCACCTAAGGCCTAGGAACATTTCCACACTAACAAGTGGGTTCATTTAATTTGGTCTTTATGGTGGAGTCGTGAGATAGTTTAGGCAACATTTCCTACCCGTGCCAAGCAACATTGTAAATGTTGTCAACTTGAAACCAATTATGTATTTTCTTTAAGATTAAAATGAGATTCGTGTATGTGAAGACAAAATTCAAAGTGTTTAACTATGGGGCCTGGGATGGTTCAGCTTGCTGTGCAGGTCTGATGGTCTGAGCTCAATCTGCAGAACCTACTTAAAAAATTCAATTCTGCAACTCCAGTTCAGGGGATCCAATGCCCTCTCCTGATCTCTGTGGGTGTTGCATGTCACAGATGCAGTTACATGCAGGCAATAACACTCATACACATAAAATAAAAAGAATACATTTTTAAAAAGTTTAAAAATGTTCAGTCATGAAATTCCACAACCATCGAACAAGTGCATAAAATTAATCACAATTGAAACTGCTCAGTGGGTTCAATCACATATGTCAGTAGACAAGCAAAATAATCTATGAAAGCAAAATAGTCAGAATTAAGAAATATTAGCAATAAATGACAAAATGATAATATATATAAAAGATACAAAGAACAAGGAAAATAGGGTTTTTAGTAGTCCAGAGGAAAGATTGAGAAGCCCTCCAAGACTATCATGTGCTATTTTGAATTAAGAATCTGTGATTTCTGACCAGCTGTGCAAACTTCTGTGCTTTACTGGGACAATGGATGCAGGTCAGCTGGGGGTGAAAAATCGGCCATGATGAATAAGAAACCAGTACTGTTGACGTGAAATCTTCTGGGAAGCATTTCCTCAGAGTCAGCATAGCAAAGCTGTGCTTCACACGGGGCTAAGGCTATACAACTCAAGCTGGAAGCAGAACTTGGTAATGTGTAAGAGTTTCCCACGTGGTATTGGCAGCATGAAAGCTAATTGACTAAAGTGGTCATAGGGAGAAGCTGAGTCAGCATTTGAGAGGCCAAGATAGGCCATTGGTGAAGGTACAGCCTCAGATGGAGACCCCAGGGTATTGGAGGTGTTAGGACCATGGGGCAACCACTTAGAACATAGATATGTGTGGAGTGGAGTGGCACTATATTTAGTCGTTAAGCTGTGTGTGCTACAGATAGCGGAGGTGGAGAGGGGGGAATGCCCAGACCCTTTGAGGACCGGAAGCTCTTGAGTAAGTCCCAGGTTTAGCTTCGATCTGATTATAACTGTGCCCTTTTCTCTTCCCATTTGGAAAAGAAGGGATGCAACTTATTTTGGATTTTGAAATAGCTCACAGTTAAGAGATTTCAGATTTTTTAATAGAGACTTAGAGCTTTTAAAATAGGCGTTTTCAAGACTGTGGAGCTCATAAACGTCAGTTTGTTTTATGTTGTGATATTAACATGAGATCTTGGGTGATAAGAAATGGAAAGGCATGGCTTATAGTGATGTATTTGCACATCAAGTTGACAAGGAGTCTATTGTGTTGGTGGACAGACAGACAGACACCAGCTAGGTCAGGGCTCTGTGGAGAGATTAGGCCAATGTGGCAGAGTAACTATCCTTTTTTATACATGTTAGAGGATGGGCAGTCCATAGAATCTGCTTGCAGTTAAGCTGTCTAATTTATGTGCAGCTGGGGGTTAGGAGAGTCTCAGCCTGGGGTTTATATGCAGAATCAGCTATGTGGGTGAGAAGAGAATCCAGAAAGATAAGCTAACGGCGGAACATTACAAATGGTGTGACCCTAGCTATTAGGTACCATTATATGCCAATGACACAAACCAGAGTAGTCATTCAGAAGATGTTCTTGTTCAGCTTCTCAGTGGTCTAAGACATTTAGCTTCATGGAAGGAAGAATTCCATTTTACGGAGCTAGTAAGTGATATTCATAAGGTGCATACACGTGTGAACTCACCTTGGTAATATTTATAACAGAAAAATTGGAACCCATCTAAGTATTCTGTAAGAAAGAAAAGGCACACATACCTGCACACTCACGTACACTGTGAAATATCCTAAATATCAGTTGTTGCGGGGAAGGCACTTGATTCCATTTTACTGTTTCATTCTGAATGCAATAGAACTTTGAAAAAATCTTCATATGTCTTTTGGAATGCTTTCAAATGACAGTTGGACTCTGAGCAATTATTTCTCTTTGACCTTATTATAATTTTTTTAAAATGTTATTTGTATAGGGCTGTTGAGACAGAACTGAGCAATTTTATATCCTACTGTATTTTAAGTTCATCTTTCATGTCTCTGTGTGTGTGTGTGTGTGTGTGTGGCTTTTTTTTTTAAACTTGGGAGCCAAAAAGTATTCAGTTAAAGGGATGTACCAGTCATTCTCAAGGGTGCACAAGCTTCTGCACCCCGGGAAATAAACCCAGGGCAGAGTGGAGAGCTTTGGAAGAAGAAATCCACCATGGATATATACTTGTGGTAATTCATATTCTTTCTCAGCCTCATTTTCTTCTTATATATGTTGGCGCTACAAATATCTGCCCCCAAAGGCTTGTGAAGATTTAGTGAAATAATATCTTTGTGGAATGCATACAGCAAGGTCTGCATATAACTGACACTTAATAAATGTTAATTTCTTCCTTCCCTCCTCTCAGCAACCTGATTTAAATGCTTCATTTGAGATTCATAGCTCTCCTACCTGAGTTAATTTTTAAAACACATTAATTTTCATGATACCTGAAGGAAATAATACCTAACAACTGTATTCTAACTTTGACTTTTCTATCTTTTTTTTTTCGAGATATCTAATAAGAACTCAAATTATTATTGCCTTTAATTTACAGACAAGGAACCAGAGGCACAGGAGGGCTGAACTATTTGGCTAAAGTCAAATAAAGGAGACAGAATAAATATTTGTTGAATGAACAGATGAACTGAGATCAGGGCCTCCTATCCGTGCACAGTTCAACCGGGCTGACTCTTTCCATCACAATATCTGCATTGTGACTCCAATTTGCATGTCCAGTTCTTGGGAATTGTGGATAAAAATGAAGTCAGGTCGCTGTTTCCAGAAAGGGACACCATGTCTTTCAGAACTGTAGAGAAATCATGAGGCATTGTTCACCTGAACAGGCAGAGGGAAGGGCCTGGATGGTATCTGGCATTAGAGGCTTTCTTGTAAGGGTGAGTTCATTCTTTTGAGGAGCACTGGGAGGGAAAACCCATCAAGATTGTGTGTTCTCGTGATGATTTCAATGAATTATTGTGGAAATGAGTTTCAGAAGGGAGGTAATGCTTCGTGATAATAACCCAATAATGCCATTAGCTATGAACTGTAATTGTAATAGAATTAGTCAAATGAATATATCTGATATTAATTTGAGTGTCAAATATTTCTGTAAGGTTCTTCTTGTTAATTAAACATCAGCCTGGGCACTATTAATTTACCATCTACCCAGTCCTTATACACAATAGGCACCCAATATATATTTGGGGATTGAATTAATAAATCAGTCTTTAAGTGAAGTTATTAAAATAGTAAAAAATACTAAATTTAAATAATTTCATGAATATAACAAGAATCGATTTGTTAGATTTATTTTATTATTTTTAATTATGTGTATGTATGTGTGTCTGCTTGTGGTGTGTGCACAAGGGAGCAGGTGCCTGAGAGGTCAGAGGCATTGGGTTCCCCTGTGGTTGGAATTACAGGCAGTTGGGAGCCTCTGAGTGGAGTCTGGGAACTAACTCTGGTCCTCTGGAAGAGCAGTAAGCCCCTTTAATAGGTGTGCCATTTCTATAGCCCCAACAATTGAAACTTTTGTCCAGTAGCTGCAGCCTGTTCAGTTCCAAGTCAAATTAGCTAATAGTGTAGATTCATTGATTTTTCAAATTTTAGAAGAAAGCCCATGTATCAGTTCCTTTCTGTTGCTGTGATACACACCATGACCAAGGTCACTTCTAGAAGGAAGAGTTTGTTGATCTTATGGTTCCAGAGCAATGTGTGGTGGAAAGGCATGGCAGGAGGCTGCTAGAGGAGAATGCTGAGCCACTGACATCATCAGGCACAAGAAGCAGAGAGGGCAGTTGGAAGTGGGCAAGCCATACACTCTCAAAGCCCATCCCAGGGTAAGGTGCCTCCTTCCACACGGTCACACCTCTTAAAGTTCCTGTAACCCACTCCAAACAGCACCACCAACTAACGAATACTTGGAGGCTCTGGAAACACCTCATTCAAATCACCACAGCCGGTCTCATTTTTTGATAATTTAGAGAAAAAAAACTCTTTGATTGCAGATTAATTTGAGCATGGAGCTTCTGTCTTCCAGACCTTGTCTGTGGTTTTTAGACTATTTTCAGACCTCTTAGACATCTTGCCTACATGGAACACCTGAGCATCCCTGACAGCATCCTGTTTTGGATGCATGAGTCCAGGATCCTAGAACCAGCTGGGCTGGCACAGCCATCTTAGGCTTGAGCCACGGTGGCTTGCCCTCCCACTCTGCCTGTTCTTTCCTCCTCTCATTCTTTGGTTTAGCAGGGAGAAGAGGTTGGTGCAGGAGAGGCTCATTGAGACAGCATCTCACTATGTCGCCCCAACTGGCCTCAAACTACTGGTGATCCCCCTGCCTCAGTCCCCTCAGTGGTGATTATAGGCATGCCCACCATGCCGGAAGTCAGTAGCTTTTCATCCTCATTTTCATCTGAACTGCAATTTGCTCTCATACTTCGTAAAGAAAATGGGGGGCTGGAGAAATGGCTCAGCCGTTAAGAGCACTGGCTACTTTTGCAGAAGACCTGGGTTTGATTCCTAGAACCCACATGGAGGCTAACAACCGTCCGTAACTCCAGTTCCAGGGAATCCAACGCCCTCTTCTGACCTCCTCAGGCATTACACGACAGGGCTTCACTTACACACATGCAGACAATACACTCATACACACAAAATAAAAAAAAATAAAAATCTTTAAAAAGGAAATAAAATGGGGCGGGGGATTAAAAAGAGACTGCATTCACGCCTTCCTCTTCCTTAATGTGCCAGTACAGGAGAGTATCTTCTTTCAGGGATGAAGTCCAGCTCTCTGGGTTGCCACTCACTGAGCCTCTATCCCCTTCCTCAGGGTCTCAGCCCCACTCTTCTTTCTCCTGAAGTTTCTTGCTTTTCCATCTGTAAGTATACTCGCCAGTGAAATACACTCAGGCATAAAAAGTAGCGTCTTGGATCTCCACTTAAGGTTCCCAGTTAAATGCAGAATTCTCAGCTACATTTTACCTTTAAACAGTGAATCTCATACTTTAGGACAAGCATGTCTTCACTATTGCATGAATCACTTTGCTTATCTGTGTGCCCAGTACTGCATGAGCTATACCTAAATACTCAACAATTATTTACTTTGGACCCGAAATTCAAGTGAAACTGTACATGCCATATTTTTATCTGCTAAATCTGGTAACGTTACCCACATCCCCTTCTAGCCATCTCTTGACCTTTAAACCTCCTCGGTCCTAAGGTCTTCCAAAGAGCAATTTTCTTCATTTACTTGTTTATTAGCTTTTCTTCAGTCCCTATCAATATAGTTTCCACTCCCATTTCAGCAGAGAGATGGCTCCTGTGAATGTTACAAGGGAACATAATGCAGCCAGCTAAAACCTATGGGCATCTCATAGTAACATTTGACATTATGGTGTATTTGAAATACTCAATTATGTTTAGTGAGAAACAATAAATACAATACATATGCATACAGGTTCACCATATGACTGCATACATGTCTATGGCCTACACATGTATATGTGCATCTCTCTATATGTGTGTGTGAGTATATATAAATGTGTGTGTGTGTGTATGTATAAAATAAACTTCCTGCTGGGGCTTTTCTTTCCTTACCAAGCTATTTCTCTTCCATGCATCTTCCTTCATGTATTTATTTTTATTTTATGTGTATGAGTATTTTGCCTGCATCTATGTAAGTGCACCTGTGTCGGGCAAAGCCAACGGTGACCAGAAAAGGATGTTGAATTCCCTGGAATGGAGTTGCTGATGGTTGTGAGCTCTCATGTGGGTGCTAGGAATTAAACCCTGGTCCTCTGGATCTCTCCAGCCTCCCCCCTCTTCTCCTTTTCCTCCTCCTCCATTTTTTTTCAAAAACCATTTTACTTATTTATTTTATTTTGGGGACAGTCTCCTTGTAGCCCCAGGTGGCTTGGAACTCACTATGTAGACCAGGCTGGCCTCAATCTCACAGAGTGCTGGGACTAAAGGTGTGCTCCACCAATCTTCTTATGTGGAACCCTGCAGGTGTAAGTCCTGGGGTTCTTCTTACCCTCACTCTCCAGGCAGTTTCATTCAGTTATCACTTCAAGTATTATTTCTGTGCTACAGATTATTGTATTTATATATGTCGTCAAGATTGAGATTTTGTGTGGGAGAGTAGGCTTTGGTTGTTTCAATTTAGAAGTCTTACAGTTATGCCAAACTTAATGTGTGACTGGGTGACACATTGTACAAGGTGTTCTTTCAAGTCTTTCCTATCTAGTAAATGGAATCCTTGCCCACACAGTGAGTTGCAGAGGCAGTGAATGCTTCTGTGATTCTCTCTCCTTCCTTCAGCCCTCTGCTGCCTTCTGAGCTTCAAAACCATCACAAGCAGTTCTGATTGTACCTCAGGAAGAGAGCTTCATTCGCACCCACCCCACATCCTCTCTACTTCATCAACACCTTTGTTTGCCTGGTTATTTTAATTGCGCCCATCCTACTCCTAAACAAGCCATTTGTTTCTTCCATCTTATATTACATCTGCACTGATCTTCACAGGCCTTAGAAGGTGTCACTCACCCGATGCCTTTATTATATTTATTTAAAGAAATCTCTGCAAGTTGAAGTTCCCATATGATCCTGCTTCTTCCTAACTCCTCAACTTGGTTTCTTGCCATTCTCTCATTGCTGCCTAGTTCCAGCTTGCTGGCATTTTGTGATTCTCTTATGCACCTAGCAATTTTCTACTTCTGGACCTCGTTACGTGGACTCCTTAGCAAAAATAGTTCATTCCTAAGCTCACCATGCAGAACACCACACACCCTTCTGGGAACAGCTTCGATACCATTTCCAGGTGCTCTTTGTATGAAGATGCTCCTGTCTCTGACCCTACCTGGACCTCAACGTTTGCCATGCAGAGGAGGTGGCATTCATGACATCAGTCTACAAGGTCAAGAGGAACCCTGGATGATGCTTTATTTCATCTTATTGGAAGCTAGACCCGACCCTGAGGTTGAACATGACGAGTGTGCTTTGTATTCATAGAATATAGTCTTTCCGGAAGAACTGCAGAAATATCACAGCAGAGCACTGCATCTAATATACACCTAGTTGACCTACAAGGCTCACTGAAAGGACAGCAATCTTAAGCACAGAAATCATTATCTTTGTTTCCTTAAATTTATCGTGTGACTTATGTCCTCCCCTCTAGTTCGCATACAAATCATGGAAGGTATGTTATTCATAACACCATTTTAGAAGAACACCTGAAACTCAGAAAGAATAAGAAGCAAGGTCAAGGCCTGGGGAGATGGGTCAGTAAATAAAGCACTTGCTGTGTAAGTGTCAGAACCTGAGTTCAAATTCAAGTATCCACACAAAATCTGGACGCAGTAGTATATATATCTGTAATCCCAGGGCTTCTTTGGGGAGAGAAAAGTGGAGATAGAATTTCTGGAAGCTCGTGGGTCAGCTGGCCTGGCATACGCAAAAGCAAGCGACAAAGAGACGCTGCCTCAAACAAGACAGAAGATGAAGACCAACACCAAAGGTTATCCTCTGACTTCCACATGTGCACTGAAGAATACCCCTGAATACACACTGACCTCTGCCCCCAACACACAAACACACACACAAATGCACACCCATGCCACATGATTAAATAAAAAGAAACAAAGTTATCATGGACTTCTCTCTACATTTTGTGAGTTAGTTGCAATGGTTAGTAGCTTTGTGCAGCCTCATGGGTCATTTGGGCTGCTCCTTAATACTCTTATGCTTTCAAATACTCCTACATAGCGTCAGGGATTTCTGTGGAGCCAGAGGTTGGAGATGTAGAACAAACTGTATCTGAGATTCCTAGCACTGTTGAGTGAAGAGGAATCTGCAACTAATTTAGAGTGAAGATCACAAACAGCCTTTACCTGTAGGAGCTGGGTCCAGTTAGCCATAGTCCTGGCTGCAGGTGAATTCAGGGCCAGCAGGCCACTGCTTTCCTAGCTCTAGGTTTACAAATCTACAATCTCAAAATGCATATGAAGTTAGAAACCCAGTCATTGGATGGGAAGAAACACATTTCTTAGGAAATAGACATGGGCTGGGGAAATTCAGCTGAATACTTTTCCAGATGCGTAAATATTGTCTCCTTTCAAGTTCCTGTAGCTGCAAATTCCTGTTTCAAGATCAGCCCCGTGATTCAAGCTGACATGCTGTCAGTGCCCTCAATTCTTGTAGCTATTTAAGTGAGAATTTTAAAAGCTCTCATCTTTAATTTAAAATGATCTTGATTTGAATTAAACAGATACATTCTTTGTACGTTTCCTGAAACCCAAGGAAGTGAAACCAGGGAGGACAAGGAGACCCTCAGGTTGACCTCTTGATTCTTTCTGTCTAATCACCCCTTCTCTTCCAGGCTTCATTCTTAGCGTCTCTCCGCCGTCTGCAAGCTGTAACTAAGATGTCACGTCTTGCTGAATTCTTATTTTGTTATTTTTGTCAAGAGGTAAGTTTGGAGTCATGAGTGTGAGAAATTGATCTGGTTCCTAACGGGCTCGAGTTGAAATAAGCAGTTTGAGTGACTTCTTCACTGCCTCATATTAGCGTTGCTACTTTTAGATAAACTATTCCTGAAGTGATTAGTGTAGGAGGGTAGGTTTAGTCTTGTATCTTCTCCTTTAAAACACTCAGAGTGAGAGATCCCAGAAGGATCAGTTTTCTCACTTGTACTGAAAATGTCACTCTAACAGTTATCTGTCTGCTCAGTCGAGTTTTGAGAAATCTTTTGAATTTACCGAATTCACACCATTTCTCCATCACGGTGCTAAAAATGACTAATGCAGCTTGGAGACTGGGGGACTGTGATAGCTGATCGTTCCCAATCACACATACCCCGCCCCCAACAGATAGAGAGCTGACATAAATCCTTAAAAGGTTGAAAATATCCTAAATGTCAATTGGAATGTTGAGGGGTGTTGGGTACCTAAATATATCTTCAGGGTTGGTTTCCTTGTGGTGGGTCGTGTCTGATAGATTCATCTTACCACATGAGTGATCTGACTTACCTTGTTTTGGAAGAATGGACCATTACAAACTATAACAATTTCATATTTAAAAATAATCCCTGACATCGAAGTTTTGAAATGCTTTCATTAATTTTAGCCTCTAATCATTTCTAAGAAAAGCAAAAAAGGCTTGTTCCTACTTTTAATTAAGAGAAAACAGTCATATAGAGATAATGACTTGTCCAAAGTGAGGCTCATGGTCAAATGGCCATACTTTTGGGGAGCCCTAATTAGTCACCACCAGACAGGACATGATCACAATAACCAGATCATTTAAATGAACCTCACTTCCTTTCTTGAATTATATTCTGATGACTAAAAGAGTCTGTCATGAACAGAAATAACTCACTGCCAGTAAAACGAATGACAGAATCTCCTGTGTTGTCATTTAGGGAGGGGTGGGGAACTTTGTGGGTGAACTGAGAGCAATTAGGGGAATTGGGAGCTGATTACATCCAAAAGGGGAGGTTTAGATTGATCGTCATTAACTTGCCAGAAGAGGTTTATAGGACTTTTCCATAAAGCTCTATTTTCAGTCCTGTTCAATTCAACAATTTTATCAATTACCCGAGAGAAGTCTAGGAACTTGCTTTCTGAATTTGCAGACAACACAAAGAATAAAGATTTAGTAATTCACTGGGTGACAGAGTCAGGTTCCAAAAATGTCTATTATGTAGCATGATGGTTTGACATTCATTAAGGAGAATGATAAAGTCCTATATTGAATTAGAAAAAAAAAAAAAAACAATGATGTGTGGAGCGGAATGGAAAACAACCGCCAGAAACAAGGAAAAGGTGTTTGAGGTTTTAATTGACCACAAGCATGTGCAATTACTGAAAAAACACAAACAGTTTCTTTTTGGGAGAGAGTTGGGGGGAGATAGAGACAGAAAAAGAGATAGACAAGACTGATAAATATTCTGCATGTGCCTATTCTGAGTCTTGTGTTTGATTTGGGGGATCATATTTTAAGGATATTGGCACACAGTTTATTTAATGGATGCAGAATGACTGAAAAATTAGGGGTTTATGTAGAAGAAAAAAGAGGTAGCTGTCTATAAAACATAAAGAGATCACGACTGCAACCTTTACTAGCGATAACTGTGGGTGTTTATTAATTACCTAATTCTCAGAACAACACTATGAATTATTTAGTATCATTACTGACATGGACACGGACTATCTGGAATCAGATGGAGGTGGTCTGGCTCCAGAGCCTATAACACCTTATGTTTTTGAATATTTATTAAATATCTGAATGGCTGTTATGTAGTAAACAAAATCAGATTTATTCTATGGAATATACTTTTCAATAGAAGACATACTAGAATTCTATTTCCAAGCAGATAACTTTTCTATATACTAGAAGGTGAATGCATCTTTCAGTTTTTGGTACAATATTATATGTAGTGTCCTCCAAGCAGCATCCAACTGTAAGATTATAATTGCCTTGGATATGATTTGATGTTATATGATTTTATTATGAACAGAAAACAAAAACCTTAAAGGAAGGACATTAAATTAATTAGTGACAATTTACATGGTGGTAACTTGAACTCAAGTTCTGCAAGTGTCTCACCCTACATCCTATCTTGGCAAGATGTCCTTGATAGCCTTTTATTCAAGGTCATCCAAATAGCAAGTTATAAAAACTTTGTGTCTCTTATCTTTTGACGCATCTGAAATATGATCAATATTATGCACACACCTCAAGACAGAAGATTATGCTGCAGAAGTTTAGAATGTCATTATATAGTTCTTATACCTGAAGACTCCTAATATTGCTTGTTATGTTAAAATGAATTTATCAAAGGCTGGAGAGATGGCTCAGTGGTTAAGAGCACTGGCTGCCCTTGCATAGGACTGGGTTTTGATTCCCAGCACCCACATGGTGGCTAACAACCAACTGTAACTCTAGTTCTAGGGGATCCAACACACTCTTCTGACCTCTTAGGGCACTGCATGACACAACTGCATTGACTTACTTACATGCAGGCAATATACTCATACACATAAAAAATGATTTCATCCTGCTGGGGGAGTCAGATCTCTTTCAGACACAATCTTCAGTGACTGGGGCACTTTATTTTAATTTTTTGCTTTAATTATAACATTACAAACACAAGGATAACATTATTACATTCACAAAAATTTTGCAATAAATCTGAAAATGAATGCGAAAACTCTTAATGAACTATGGAGATTCTCAGTGAAAATTTGGTTTCTCAGTGACATGTTTTTGCAAAAAAGGAAGCAGTTACTTGAGTGAAGAGGCAGATTATAGAATGAGGAAGAATATTTGCCAATTATACATTTGACATAAGATGGGTATCTAGAACAAAGAACTCAAAAGTGAAACCATAAGAAAACACACAGCCCAGTCAATAAATAGGCCAATGAAAAAGACAGTTGGCCAAAGATGAAATACAAATTGCCATAAGCACATGAAAAAAACTCAACCTCACTAGCCATCAGAGAAATGCAAATCAAAATAACGTTGAGACGCCATTTTACCCGTTAGAGTGCCAGTCATTTAGAAAACAACAGGGAACACTGTCTGTGAAGATGTGTACAGGAGGGAACTCCTGTGCACTGTGGTGGGGATAAACATGTCCATTCTCTGTAAGAGTCAGTATAGAGGGCTCTCAGAAAGCTAAGCATAGCTCTTCCTTCTAGCTATCTCATGCCTGGGTATTTACCCAAAGAACTCCAAGTCAACCTATCATGGAGATACATGCCCCTCCCTGTGTACAGCAGCAGTATTCACAAAAACTAAGCTATGGAACTAGTGTAGATACCTACAATAGAAGAACGGATAAAGAAGATGTGATATGTACAGGCTGGAAAGATGGCTCAGTGGTTAAGAGCATCATCTGTTCTCACAGAGGACCAGGGTTTGATTCCCAACAGCCACATGGTGTTTAACTGTCATCTGTAACTCCAGTTCCAGAGGAATTTGATGTTCTCTCCTGACCGCCTTTGGCATTGCACAACACAGATGCACTTATACACAAACAGGCAATACACTTATCCACATAAAATACAAAATACTGAAATAGTTTAAAATAAACAAACAAATAAATAAAAGAAAATGTGATATATACTCAATGGAATGCTTTTCAGCCATAAAGAAGAATGAAATTATTTCATTTGCTGGAAAATTTTTGCAACTGTAGGCAATTATATTAAGCAAATTAAGCCAGGCTCAGAGAGAAAAATATTATATATTTTATCTCATTTGTGGTTCCTAGATTTTACCTAGTCACATAAAATCACATATGTATACATAAAATGAAAGTAGAAGTGAAATTATCTAGGGGAACAAAAGGACCAGGGAGAGTGAGAAAAGTGAAGGGGAGGGGACCAGGGTTGGGAGAATATGTGCAATATATGATGCAAAGTTTTAAATTAATATAAAAATGTTTCCAGGGACAATTGTGTCTATTAAAGAATTGAATAGATCTGGATCCTGGGAAGTAATTATTTTCCCTAAGTTTCTTGAGAACTTGGAGTCTTTGTTATTCCTGCTGGGTAACTCATATCCTACAAAATAACTGATGGTAACTGATAGTTTAGGTGAATGAGGTGACTCAGAATGGAACGACTAACCAAGAACACAGGGCATGGGGTTAGAGAGCTAGGGCTCTGACTCACATGACAGCAGCTAAAATTCTGGAAGGGAGGAGTGATGGAGATAGTCAACCGCAAGGTCAGTGATTCAACTAACCATGCTTAAGTAACAGAGCCCAGCAAAACTGCCAAGGATGGTGCAGCACAGCGAGCTTTCTGTCTGACTGTGTTCTTCCTCTTATACGTGGCTGGGCAGGGCAGTCACTGAATCTTTGAAAATGAAAGACCTTCAGTTGTGGAATCCTTTCTGGTGTTATACTTTGTGCTTCTCCCTGTGGCTTGTTGTAATTTGTACTCTTTTGCTATAATGAAGTAACAATCAAAAGTGCTGATGTTGGCGGCCTGCAAAATGACTTAGCCATCATCACCTCTGATGGAGCTTGGAGTCCTGTAAAGGTAGTCTTCTGAGATGCTGGTACATCATGCTCAGGGTCATGGGCTTACAGAATGAGTCTCACTGTCTCAACAACTTGCCTTCCGTTCCCTGAGCCCTTTTTGTGTAGTGGTTAGTAAATGAACTTGGGTTCAATAATACCTGGAATCACCAACATTGTGGTTAGTGGACAAAATACAAGAATTTGGGGGCAAGAAGCTTAGGAAGTGTGGTCTAACTCTGGGTAAGTTGCTTAAACTGCTATAGAAACAGTTTCAGTTTATAATTTGTGTAAGACATAAGCTAGTAATAACACTTAGCTTTGCAGTTCTTGTATTCAAACGTGATTTGACTGTAAGAACTTTAACATTTATTTATTACTATGTATGTGAGGGAGGGAGGGAGGGAGAGAGAGAGAACGAACTGTGGGTGTCAGAAGACAGCTTGCAGAGGTCAGCTCTCTCCTTCCACCTGGGTTTCCAGGGATAGAAATCAGGGATAGAATGCGGGCTTGGCATCAAGTGCCTTCACCTACTGAACTATCCCTCTGGCCCTGTAGAAAGCTTTTAAAGTCAACTTTTAAGAAAAATCATTAAGTAATATGAAATAAAGAAACATGTTTAGCTCCTGAACTGTTTTAGATGTAGGTTTAGGTGAAACTTTTCAAGGTTATTTATTAAATCTTGAAAGCAATACTTTAAATATAGAGAAACTGACTGTTAGGGGTCAAAAAACTTCCTGAAAATTATAGAATTAATTTTGCCAGTTTGAATTTGAGTTATTTGAGAATTGCAATCCTTTCTGACAGCATTCTGAGTATCGCAGGCCTTGAGACATGGTGACTACCCAATTCATGCTTTTGCTTAACCTTCTCAGAAAACTGAGTAAAGGGAAGAGTTTGATCTTGTCACCCATCAATCAAATTTGGTGGATTTTATTCTATAGAGTTTTATCATTTCAATCATATTTATTACTCTTAATTTTATTGCTTCCTGAATTGTCAAAATAATTCTAGGGGTTTGGGAGTGTTTAATTTGCTTGTTCTGGTACCCCAATGCCCAATGCAGTGCTTGAACAGACTGGCACTTTGATAAATATTTTTGAATGGAGACTTAGAGCCGAATTTGTTATTAAGAGAAGTTATTTTCTTCATAGTTTGAAAGCAGGTAAATTGAATTTGTGTTAAAAGAACACAAATCAACCCTTTCTTTACATTATCTTAAGTGCACAGACATAAATATTTTTGAAAGTAGAAAAGAATAAGTTTATGATATTTTCCATAAAGTAAACAAAAGTCAATTAAAATAAGATTAAATGTATGTTGACATTCTAGAACAATTTTTTAAAGTCTATGGATTTAATAATATAGCCAAAGGCATTTCCCTGTAACCACTAATCATGACTGTCAGACCGTGTGATTTTTTTTTTTCCCACACACATGCCAACTTTAGGGTAGTACTTTAATATTTGCACCTGAAATTTCAGGTCATTTATTTTTTTGTCCAAAATCTCTACTGGGAAATCTTTCCAAGATCATTTGTTAGTCACCTCATGATTCCCTCTTGGCTTATACAGACAAGATTTGGGGTGAATCAAGAGGAAAATAAGACATAGGGTACCCTTCAGCGTATACATGTGCAGGTGCTGACTCTTTTGCACATTGTCCCTGACAACTATCAGCCATTATTGAACATGGCCTCATTAAACTAATGCAAAGATGATGACCAGTTTACTTTAAAATATGCTTTAAAAAGACAGCCAACTCTGTCTCGTGAGAAGTGACATTCTGTAATTACCTCCTCCTATCAAAAGAAAAACAATTCCCAGAAATTAATGAATACAGCAAGAGTCTATTTCCTATCTTAATACTATCTTAATTGCAAAAGTGGATCAATTAAAAAGACTGTGCTGGCAAAGCCCCTCTCTTAAGGTTTTGTCTCTCAGTTCCTTCGTCATCAGTTCAATGTACATAAGCATAACATGAGTGTATTTTTACCTTCTGAGATGAGATAAACCAGCTCCACCAAAAGCGCCCCTGAGAAGCAGGCAAATCCATGGAACAGTGTCAAAAAAGTCCTAGAAGTTTCTCTGAAGGTGCTTGGAACACATCTGTGCACGATCGCATAGACTGAGAGAAAAAGAGGTCAGAATTGAGGACATGCTCCTGAGATCACGTTCATAGACAAGGTTCAAAAGAATGTTGACCATACAAAAAAGACAACTCACTACTAGCACCAAAAGATATGAGCTGGACTTTGATACGGTTAATGCACAGATAGATTATGGTGCAATTTACAGATCTTTTCAAGGAATCAAATATGACAATAGGAGCCTTATACAGCCTTAGAAAAGGAGGATTTGATTGCTTGAAAGTTGAGTGTTATATATATTCACCCAAACTTCACTTCTATTTGAGTATTTCTGATACCTTTTGCATTGAGGTGAGGCCTTTTCTAGATGACATCATGGCAATGTGTCATGAGATCTCTGATTCTGTAATTCCATGTCTATCACTAGATTCCTTATGGAAAACGAATTTATCATAGAAAATTTGTATAAGAGTTCTGGAATTAAACAAGAGCGTTCTAAAATTTCATGAAAATTAGTTATTGTTCCTGTGATTAAGTAAGTTGACTAGGTTTTCTAAGTATCAAGGTCCTCTTCTTTGAAATTGTAATATTATTATTCATTTTTCGAGGTATCATGACACCTACTATACAATATAGAACATGCTTAGTGCAATACTGATTCGTATGTGTTAAATAAAGTTTAGATATTTTAAACAATATTTATGTTACTCATGCAAAGCACTGTGTAAAACCCTTTATGTATACTGCCCCAAGAACTGGTTGGTCTTAATTATCAACGTCACACAACCTAAAATCATCTGAGAGGAAAAGCCTCAATTGAGGAATTGCCTGCATCAGAATAGCCTATGGGTATGTCTCTGAAGGACTGACTTATCATTAACAGATGTGTGAGGGCCCAACCTACTGTGAGCAGCACCATTCCTAAACAGGTAGTCCAGGGCTGTATAAGAAACGGTCAATCATGAGGCAGCAAACAGCATTCCTCCAAGGTTCCTGCCTCGAGTTTCTGCTCTTTCTTCCCTCAATGATGGACTAGAATCTAGAAGTGTCAACCAAATAAATCATTTCGTCTCCTGAGTTGCTTTTGGTCAAAGTGTTCTATCATAGCAACAGAAAAGAAACTAGAACACCCCATTTAAGAAAAGGTGTTCTGAAAGACATTAGCATAAGCCTTCTAGTAGCCAGTCATGGTTGGGTACAGGAATGATAGTGGTGATCGGCTTGGGGGAAGCCATGGAAGAGATTTTGGAAAATTAGCTAGACATAATTTTTTCTAAAATCAGAATGTTTTAAAATAAGCATATATGATTGTGTTTATATCACATTAACATATCTGTATTAAAATATGCATGACAATTTTAGGAATGTCTGTTAAAATATTTGTTATTTATGAGCTTGAGAGATAGCTCAGCAGGTAAGAGCATTGACTGTTCTAGCAGAGGACCTGTGTTGGGTTCCCAGCACCTACATGGCAGATAACAACTGTCCATAACTCTAGTTCCAAGGGATCTGATGCTCTTTACTGACCTCTGTGTGCATTGCATGACACAGGTGTACTTACATCCATGCAGGCAATATACTTATACATATAAAATAAAAACAATAAATAAATTAAAAAGTATTTTTCATATTTACTATGGTATCTGAGAGTTGCTTAAAAATTATGTAACAAGAAGGAAGAGGACACAAAAATGAGAGCGGAGATGAAACCTGCCAGCCCTGAGTTATGCCTTCCTGAAATCTGAAGATCGGTACATGGAAGTTCATCTTCCTAATCTCTATCATATATATGCAGCAAAAGATGACAAAGGAATACATTAAATAACATAAACAGTCTTAGTTCTGAGTGGTGACATTATTGGATTTCTAACTTCTTACTCATTTGTGATTTGCATATTGTTTTACGTGATTATAAATAAACATCAACGCTCATTTTAAAAGGGAAAGATAGTAAAAATCCATGTACTCTAAACACGAATTACTTTACTGCCTTATCCGTAGGAAACAAGACCTGTTTTTATCACTTCTTCCCCTTTCGGGGATAGTGAACTCTTGGCTTACTTCTACTGTCCTCTAGACAACTTCTGCACTTATCCTCATTTCAATTTATTCAGTGTGTGTGGCATGCAAAGGCCACAGTGTTCATGTGGAGGCTAGAGGGACCATATGCCGGAGTTGGTTCTCTCCTACCATGTAGCTCCTGGGGATCAAACACAGGCCATTGGGGTTGGCAGCAAATGCCTTTACCTGAGGATCCATTTCGACAGCCCTTATCCAGCACCTTTCAAACTTACTAATACAGAATGCAGATGCATATTGATGCTCTTTTCTGCATTTGTCGAGCATCTCTAGTTTACTTCCTGTGTGTTTTTGTTTATTCATCCAGTAAACATTTAGGGGCGTCTCTATGATCCAGGAAAGCCACTCAGTGCTGGCCGGAGGACGAAGAGTATCCATTCAATTTTAGATTTTAAGCTCTGGCAGGACAGACAGCAGAAAAATGTAAATTATCTCAGGCAGTGCTAAACAGGTTCTCTTTGCAAAAATATTGGTCAGGGATGAAGATAAGGATGTAAGGAATTTTTTTTACATTTTATTTATTTATTTATTTATTTTATGTGTATTCATGTATGTAAGTGCACCCATGTCGTGCAATACCCAAGGAGGTCAGAAAAGGGCATTGGATTGCCCTGGAACTGGTGTTGTTAGCCTAGGAATTGAACCCACGTCCTCTGCAAGAGCAACCAGTACTCTTAACCACTGAGCTATCTCTCCAGCCCTAGAGGTAAGGGTCTTGATAAATAAAGTACTGTAAGGAAGGGTGTCTGCTATTGGTGGTCAGGTGTCACAGGTGTTTTGTACAGTACAAATCACCAACAGGAGCCTAAGCCTTCCAGTAGTTTCAGAAAGGTTCACCTGAGAGTACAAGGCTTTGGGAAGAATTGATTCACTGTTATAGTGGGTTTTGGCTTATGAACTTTGCTCACCGTAAATACAGGGAGACAAATAACAGGCAGAAAGAGTAAGTGGGCTGATTTCTTTCCCTGAGAAAAAGCAGAATGTACGAGACCATTATTACTCTGCTACTTAATTATTAATCCTTTCCTTTTCTCTTGCTGGAGCTTCTGGTGCGGTGTATAATTCATGAACACACTTTGCCAGCTCTCAGCCTGCTGGTTCATCTCTCTTTGGTGTCATTTCAGTCATTTTCGAAAAACCTCCAGTTCCCTTTAATAGGACTTAGCTTTACAAGTCTTCAAACCTCCAAATTTCAGACACTGAATTGCATGTTCTAATCTTCTTCAACTTAAGTGCTCATCAGTCTGACTTTTTAGGCTTCCAGATACTTCTTACTGCCCATTATGATACAGATAATTATCAACAAGTCAGTCACTACTCTAAAATACCCATTACACTAGGATGATGCTGTAAAAAATATTCAAACTGTATGTGGAAACAAGTCTTCTTGCCAATGAGAGGTGAAACGTGTTTCCAGATAGCAGCTGGCTGTGGTTTACCAGGAGGCTTTACAGTATGTGCAGCTTTACAGTATGTGCGGCTTCTGTAACATATGGAGACATAACCACCTTCCTAAAGTGTCTGGGTACTGGGGACTCACTGCTGGAGTTCCTCTTTAACTCCAGTTATTCTTGAACAGTTGAAAATGCTTGGTGAGCAGCATTGTGAATATGTGGGAAAGAGCCACCATCCCAGAAAATGGAACCTCTCCCATTGTACCTGCAGACCATGGTCCCACATTTATCCCTGGAAACTGTAGCCTTGACAAGCATGTTAGGTTATCCATTGCCTCTGTGTATGCTGTCATCTGCCAGTCTAAGACATCTTCATCTGTTCTCAGAGGCAGCATGTCCTTTCTCATCCTTACAGTCTATAGAATCATTTTTGCGCTAGTTCTCTGCAGTTTTAACATACATAGAAGCCATCCTTCAACACATCCAAATCTTGGTTTCTCAGTCCATTCATCCTTGATGTCCTTGTGTCCTGTGCTACTTTGGTTTCTGATCCATTCACAACCACTGGCACATCTATACCTTCAACCGAATTAAGGGTAGGACCCCCAGCCTACCACCTATTTGCATAAAGTTTTATTGGAACACAGTCACACTGCTCATTGTACATTGTCTACGGCTTGGTTCATACTGAAGTGTCATAGCTGAATGATGATAACAGTGACTAGACTGAAAATTCACTATCCATCTGCCACTTTATAAAAGGTTACTGACTTTTAACTGTTGCTGCTCTGTGATACCAACTACCACTAAAAAGCTGTAAGTTCCGTAGGGGTAAAGTTTTAGCAATTTTTTGTCTTTATTTTTCATGTTATTCTTGGTTGATAAGTTTGGAGCTTCTAGAGTGCTGTCAGGCATCCAAGACAGCTGGAGAATGCACTGTTAACCTTAAACTTTTCGTTTTTCCATTGGTAGGTCATCTCCAGGACATCACATGGTTTTGCAGGGCAGAAGATGTCTCCTGATATTTATGGAGTGAACTACTGTGCCTCTTTGCCTACAGTCATCAACATAGCCCTGGTCAATAATTTGAAAAAAGTATGGTCGAAATTAAAAAAAATTATTTAGAAATGGTTGAGTTCCTTCCTTCATTTGTTTATTCAATCAAAATGTAGTGATTGAGAGCCTACTATTACGTACAGGCACCTTTCCAGAAAGAGGAACACAGAAGACTCTGAGGACTAAGAGGATTAACCAGGACAAAAGTCCTTGCTTCAGGGAGCATATGATATACGGAGAGGCAGGCGACACATACACATCATATATGTGTATATATGGTAATTCAAGATTTTGGTGTTTTCCAGGCCTTTGGGAACTTGCTGATATGAACTTATAGCAACATTGACAGCATGCACAATACTCATGCAAACTCAGTGAGACAAAAACCCAGCATAAAGCTGGGGAAATGAACAGGAGGCCCCAACCCTAGCCAAGGAGCTATTAGCAACTGATTACTGCTGGGTGAGGGAGAGTTTGTCTTCTTTCAGGTAATGACACTAGAGAGGCTGAACAGGCTCCAGCATATGAACTCACACTGACAGACATCGGGGGACACAAACTTGACTCAGTGGGCCTTACATATATGACAGAATACATGAAATTCAGAGGATGAGTTATGGGTGTATAGATAGCGGAGGGGGTCTAACTGAGGAAGACAGAGACAGACAGACACACAGAGGCGTACAGAAAGACAGAATGGAAAGTGGTCTCTCTGAGCAGATGACTTGAGAAAAGTCACTGAGAAGTCAGCATTTCGGAACAAAGGAAAGGGAATTCTAAACACACAGCAGGCACAAAGACCTTGGGAAGAGAAATACATTGGCCATCCAAGAAACACAAAGATTTTTAGTGAGTAGCAAGGGGTCTGAATATCATGGAATGTAGCAGTTGGAACAAGATACATATGCAAACCTTGTGGGATACTATTCCTCATGGGGAGGTGAATGAAACTGTTTCTGTCCTTGCTGTGGGGTTGTAGACAGGGGGATTCTGGGATTGATGTTTAGGAAAGACCACAATGGCTGTTTGGAAGACAATGGAATGATGTGGTGGGAGGAGGAGCCAAGGACAAGTTGAGAGGCTCCGGCACAATCAGGCATGGCCAGATTTAGGCCATATAAATATTAACCCTTCCTGTTGAATTGGAAGTCATAGGTAAGGAGTAGAGAGGGATCAGGGATGGCTCATGGGAGAAAGGCATTATTAGCTTATACGTGGTTAATTTGTTTGTGATGCAGAGCAGACAGCAGTACTGAGTCTGGAGCATGGTACTGCTCACTCATGCAAAGAGCAACAAGGAAAACAAGTTCATCTTGTGGTGCTAATTACTGAGTGTTATCTATGCACTAAGCACTGGTTGCTTAGCTTTGCATGAAATATTTTACTAGATTCTTTGAATGACTCTTGGTCATATTCTAGATGACAAGAAAAGCATGGAGGTTCCCCAGTCACACAGCTGGGGAATGGCAGAACTGGGCTTGAGCTCAGGTTGGTCCAATTTTAAGACCAAAAAGTTGAACGATCAAGCTGTATTTGCCTCGCAGGTATTGCTTGATTTTATAGTTCAACACACTTTATACAAGTTGATTTTCAAAGAATGGCCCCTCAATCCCATGGACTCTTATCCTGATGCTGGGATATAAAGAATAATGATTATTATTTCCATTTTAAAGACCAGAAAGTTGAAGGTTGTAGCATAAATGAGTCTCCAAAGACCCGCAGGTAGTAAGCGAAAGGCTAGAAATGAAGCCAATGTCTTCTGGTGTCTGGCCCATGGACTCCAGAGTAGATAAATGCTTAACTGAGTAGGACTCAGTTTCCTGATGAGTATTTAAAAAGGGCTGCATTAATGATTTACATTATATGAGCTACCTTTTTAACAGCCCATGGCTTTAATGACCTCTTTGGATTCTGAATGTTGAGTCACTGTGTTAAGCTCGCTGGGAATTTCCTCAGTGTAATTACTGCTTTTTTTTTTTTTTCCTACATGCAGTCAAGGAAATTTTGGCTATTTTCAAGAACTTTCTAGAACACCACCAGGGCTGATCACAGATGCTAATGTAATGGCATTCTTTTGACTTCTTTTGTGTTCTTTGCTATTCTGCACAACAATGGTCCCCTCATAAAATCTTAGAACTTACTCATGTAGAGTACATGGAATGAGAAAATTTAACACAATAAAAAGATATGGGCTATGCCTGCTTATGATTAGAAATTAAATTCATGCATGTCAGTTTTTTGAATGAATTGCTCTAGTTTCAAGTATGTGCACATGTGTGTGAATACATTTATTAAGTACCTATTTAATTTGGAAATAACTTTGAAGATCATATATTCATTGAAGGTTTTGGACACAAATGAAATGATTAGAATTTTCCTTTAGATTGATTTTACAAAAGGTTGTGGAAAGTGGCAGTGACAGTGGAGGTATGATGATACTAGGGTATGTAATAGTAATCTCAGTAAAGTGTAATGTGGAGTGAGTTAGAATAGAGGTCCAACTGCAGGCAAACACGAGGGACATAGAAACGGAAGATGTGATAGGTTGTGCTGATAAGTGTGTCTACACACAAATACACATTATTGTATTTCAGGAAGTTTCTGAAATATTGTGGTGACCTATAAAGTGGCTAGTTTAATCAGTATACACAACTGAGATAATCTAGAAATTTTGATAGCTAATAAACATAATTTAAACGTGTCTTGTGAAATACTAGTGATCACATTCAATCTACTGTAATGGAATTTAAAGGCATTGAGTTATCAGGAAAATTACATCAAATTTTCATCTCATTTGCATGTTTATATACTCTCAAAGTACATTAAATATCACTTGTGGAGGGACGATGTATGTGAGTTTGAGGGAAGGGAAAGGAGGTGGGAAGGTGGAGGATGAATTTTCATTCAGTCGCAGCTGTCGTCTAGATTTTAGCAGGTTTTTTTCCTTTATTTTCTGTCTGACCAGATGGTATTGGCTCTAATCAGGTTAGTGAATCCTTTAATCTATATCCAAATAGAAGTGGTAATTGTTTATTGATGGTAGAGAAACAAAGAGAAATGAAGCATTTAAAAAATGAGGGTGAAGGGGCTGGAGAGAACGGCTCAGCAATTAAGAGCACTGGCTGCTCTTCTAGAGGACCTGAGTTCAGTTCCCAGCACCCGCAAAATATGCATGACCATCAGTAACTCCAGTTCTAAGGGAACAAATGACCTCTTCTGGCCTCTAAGGGCATTGCATATACATGGTGCACTTACATACATGTATGCAAAGCATTCATGTAAAATGAAAATAAATAGGTAAACAGAGTGAAAACAGGCTTGCTTGCTTGAAGCATTGTGGGAAATAGTCAGGCAATGGACCAAACATTTGCTACTTGAATTGCAGAGTGGCATGCTTTATGCAAAGCACTGATTGAGAAAGAATGTTACTCACAGGCCGGGTTTACCAGAGCTTCAGCAACTCCAAGTAACAGGTACTGAGGAACCAGACAGAAGCAGGCCATGGAGGAAACAGAGACAAGTTTTCCTGACAGAGGCTGCTCCACCGGAGAGAAGAGCTTTCTGTGTATTTCCAGGAAGCCAGCCACCATCACAGACAAGGCAGCAGAAAGGTTTCCAGCAACTAGAGAAAAACACAAAATGAAAGAATGACCTAGAGATTCAGTTAATAAGCCACATCGTTTCCTGAACTTAGGCTCTCGGGGATGTCTCTACAGCATTCATGCTCTCTGGACACCAGAAGAACAGTTAACTGTGTGGTGCAGACACACAGGCTGAGGCTCTGGATTCAGAAGGGCTGAGTTCACCCCCTATTGCTTGATTCATGGTCGACAGGGCTCATGCTTTTTACTTAAGCCCATTACTGCTCTGCTAAGCTCAAGGTCTGACAGCAATGTTTACCGTGTAGGCAGCGTGGCAGTGAGATTTAAATAAGATACGGTTCTGCTCTTATGAAGTCTCTTGGTAGTAAACAGAGTGATAATTAGGGAAGATACGGAATAGATTTCAAGCTTTACTTTCCCAGGAGAGTTTCTATTCTAAGTAACTTTCACCCTCCGTTTGGATTTTATGAAACAAAGTCTCACACTGAAGCCCAAGCTGGCCTACAATTTATGGAGTCCTTCTTGCCTCAGTTTCCCATGTGCTGTATAGATAACTCTAAAATTATTTCACTTAGTATTTTTATTTTATGTGCATGAGTGTTTTGCCTACATGTGTTTAAGTGCACAGGTATCATGCAAGGCCCAGAGAGATCGGAAGAGGGCATCAGATCCCTTGGAACTAGAGATACAGATGGTTGTTAGCTGCCATGTGGGCCCTGGGAATTGAACTCTGGTCCTCTGCAAGTGCTGAGCCATCTCTCTAACCCCCTATAGATAACTTTTAAAAGAGATTTATTTGAATCCAAAAATGATCTGGGGGAAATTTAAGACGATATTATCTTTTATATCATTTAAATTATTATTTTTAAATGATTTGGTGATGATATGAAGACATTATTCTGCTTTAGGAGTTTTTTTTTGTCTTGTCTCTGATCTATGAAGCTAATAAAGAATCGAAGACTAGGGACTATTTATGAAATAATTAAAGAAGAGTCTGGGAGATGACTCAGTGGGTAAGAGCACTTGCTGCGAAAGCAAGAGGACCTGAGTTCAAATCCCCAGCACACATGTCAAAGCCAAGCACAGCTGCATGTAACTGGATCCCCAGCATTTCGAGCCATAGACTGGCCAAAATGTGACTTTCAGGTTCAGTGAGGGACACTGTGTCAAAAATTATGATGGAGATTGATAGAGTAACACACTTAATGTACTCCTCTGGCCTCCACATATGCATACACAGGTGCACATACATGTGTCCACATATCACACATACACCCTCACATATGCAAAAAAAGCCTTTCTTTAAAGAGGAAAAAGCAGAAGAGCAAGAATAGAGAGAATAAAGACATTGTACCATCGAGGAACTGAAGACTGGGAGGAAGAAGATGATAGAGGTCAATGCACGTGGGTGCTCACGTCGGGGCAAGCTCTTCCTTCACTAGGAATTTTCTAGGCTATTTATGTTGTAAGAATGGGTTTCATGACAGAATTTACATCAATTGTGACTACTCCATCTCCCAATCAAAGAACTGTATTTGAGCTTATCATTGCAACAGACATGCAGTGGTTTGAATGAGAATGTCCCCATAGGCTTCAAGTATTGTGACATTTTGTCCCCACTTGTTGGTGCTGTTTGGGGAGGTTTTAGGAGGCGTGGCCTTGCTGGAGTAAGCACATCACTGGAGGTGGGCTTTGAGAGTTCTTCAGCCATGCCAGATTTCCAATTTCTCTCTGCTTCCTACACCTATTTGAAGATGTGATCCCTTGGTTTTCTGCTCTGGCCACCTCTGTCATGCCTCCTCCATAATGATGGAACTGTAAGCTCAGATAAACTCTTCCTTCTGTAAGTTGTCTTGGTCATCGTGTTTTATCACAGCAGCAGCAACGTAACTAATACAGAAGTTGGCCCAGAGAGTAGACTGTTGCTGTGAAGAATCTGACCACGTAGGTTTTAGGAGGAATGTAGAAGACTTTGGAAGTAACTAATACAAGAAGTAAAGCCTGGTTTGATGTAATTTACTTGAAATTTAGAGTTAGTTCCATTTTATCAACTTGCTAACATTTTAGATAAAGTAAAACTTTCACTTAAAAAATATGAATCTAATATTTAAACATAATCATGTTTGCTTTGACTGATGGAGAACCTGGTAGGTAATTTTTAAATAATATCTCAGCATTTCAGTGTGTCCATGAATGTTGTTTGTTGTTCTTTAATAGGTCTACAAGACATGAAATGTGTAAAAGAAATAGGGGAATCCTAAGTAACAGTTCAAAACTGAGGAACACTTAAGTTTATTATTATTTTAAATTAAGCTCAATAAGCCCCATAGTGAAATTGAGATTTTTATTCTGTAAATAGCTCATTTAAGGTATGAAGTTCTCATGTGGCAAAATTCATCATACAATTGCATTTTTCTAGGTTACTAAGTGTATTCTAAGTGTATGAGAAAGAGTACTAACATATTAATTCAACTTAATATTTATTCTGTTCCAACTATCTGCAAGGCACAGTGGGGAATCTAAAATGAACGTTTGTTCTCATCCTATCAGACTCGCATTCCATTGAGGAGTATGAGAAAAAGAACCGATTTCTAGTTCAAGAGGTGAAAGACATCATTTCATGCTTTAAAGAGAAGAAAGCTTCAGTATGAAAAGGCAAGGGCATCACACGTAGCATTGGGAAAGCTGCAGAGTTGTGAAAGCTTTGGATAAATTTTCAAAATACCAGGAAGCTCATGGGATGTGAGGGTCAGGAGAAAAGGTAGACTGGGGTCAGATCCTAAGGGACATTTGATATACTCTGAAGACATTTGAAAATTACTCTTGGGATTATAGAATCATGGGAGTTTGGGGACACAAGTAAGATGATTAGCAATATCACTGAGAATGATGATTGTCAAGGTCACTTAATCACTGTCAGAATGGGGATGGCCATAGAGATAGGAAGGCAGGAAGCTTTACAGGCAATCCAGGCACAGTATGGAGGCCTGAGTTATAATGGGGAATTCTACCTCAGGGAAAGAGAAAGAGGTAAAACCATAGCGGCTAAGCAAGGACAAGGAAGTGGTAGATGTTAATGCTGAGAGTCCACGTAACTGGAAAGCTCAGAGGGGTAATAATAGAAATGGAATCTGTAAGAGGATGCAGGGAACATGCATTTAATTTTGAAAGGAACTGGAGATACTAAGGGGTCAAATGAATAGAACTGCTCAGAAAACTATTAAAAACGAATATCACAGCTCAGGAGATAGGGTGAATCAAGGGAGAAAGATGAACAAATCAACTGCTGAGTGTGGGGTTTGAAGGTCGGAGGACTTTGAAAGAGGATTGGAAGGCACTACAGAAAATGTTCAAGCAGTGCCCTTCAGTGGTGATTACACTTAGGGTTAGAGAAAAAGCTGGGGACTACTGAAAGGACAGAAAAAGAGGCTGGAAGGAAGGCTTAAAGGGAGAAGACAAAACAGAACTATTGGTCGTTAAATTCTTCACTCTTCCTCATTCCGTCATTCCATCAGAGTCTCTTTTCTTTCCGAATAGCTCCAAATACATCGGGTTCTTCAGATTCTATCCAAAATATATAATAAACCAATTTCTTCCTGTCTGTAACTACTGCTGTCATTCTAAGCCCTTCTCACTAACCCAGACTTTGGGGTGTGCATACTGACTGTTCTTTTCATTTCCACTTACTCTATGTCTCACAACTAGCACTGACAAGGAATCCCCTATAAACGGAAATAAGTGTGACTCCAGCTCTGTTCTTTCTGGGGGCCTCTGAATGGTTCGGCGGAAACCCCAAATCCTCTCCATGATATGTATGATCTGGCTCATTGCTTGCTATTTGTACCATGGCTTTGCCACATTCATTTTCATCTTTGCTGAGTGTCTTAAACTCTTCCTCACTGTGGAGACTGATTTGTTCTTCTCCTTTGTAGAACATTTTCCTTACCTACCTCACGCCTATGTGTCCTTAAGATAATGCATTTCATAATCTAAACTAGATCCTGCCTGTCAGTCTCCCGTTTGCCATACTTTCTACCATTTGATATAAAATACCCTGGTGTCTTCATTTGTTTCATGAATGTTTCCGTTATCTGATTAGAAGCTTTATGAGAATTGAAACCAAATTAGTTTTTCCTTTATTACTAAGACAAATGCCAAAAATCAGAATAAATGACACATACACATCCCAGCACTCACATACCCACATAATAATGATGAATAAAATGAACATTTTTGGTGTTTTGGAAAGAGAAAGGTAACTAATTTGCTTAAGATGTTAATAGTTTTATTAGTTTTATAACATGTGGAAGGCTTGTTCATATTTCTAGGCAAAGGGAGGCATCAACAGAGATGGGAAGAGTTAATAGATGTAAGAACAAGATTGTCTTAGTTACTTTTCTGCTGCTGTGATAAAACACTGTGGCCAAGGGAACTTACAAAAGGAAGAGTTTATTTGAGATTGCAGTTCCAGAGGGATCAGAGTGAGGCATGGTGGCGTGGCATGGTGGCGTGGCATGGTGGCAGAGGTGGTGGGAGTAGAAAGCTTGCACTTAGATCTTGAAGTAGGCACAGGAAGCAGAGTGACTGGAGATCTAGCAAGGCTTAAGAACTCTCTAAGCCCGTCTCCAGTGATGTGCTTCCTCCAGCATGGCCACACCTTCTAAGACCTCCCAAAACAGCTCCAGCAACTGGGGACAAAATGTCCAAATACTTGGAGCCTTAGTCAAACCACCACATTGATGTAAATATAGAAATGTCTTGAGGTAGAAGACAGATGGGAAAGGACTAAGGGCTCAAAGTATACAATCACAGCTCGAAAGAAAACGCATCACTAAAAGAAAAAAAAAGGTACAGAAACATTTGGAATACATAGAAGATTGAGGAATAGAAGACATGAATGTGAGGAGATACATATCAAATAACCTTGGCCTTGCAACTTAGAGAGCTAGTTACCTCCCAAGATGGATGGAGATGAAACACACAGAGTGAAGGGAAAATTTTCAACAACTACTGCGGATCACTTGTGATGAAGACAGAAAATCTGTGGTGAAATTGGTGCTGTTTGCTGTGATTTACAAATCATATAAACTCCTTTGTTTCTTTCACAGTGAACAGCTGAGCTATCCAGACAATGGTTGTGCATCAATGCTTTTCCGATTTTGACTTTGTGACAAAAATTAGAATGAGATCAAGTTATTCAATTGTTTACACATTTCAGATGCATTCCTAAAGTCTTACTTATGTTTTCACTCATAATATTTTGTTACACTCTGAATGGATGATGGGGGTCACCAGGCATTTGAGAAGAACTTTCAGTATCAAAAAGAAAAACACTGGAAGTAAGGTACTATGTAGTTGATAACCCTCAGAGAGATGATAAGTCATTGACCTGAAATACAGGAACAAGTTTCTGTGAAAGAGGAATGATTAAAAAATACTGGAAACCAAATATGACTAACATTTAAAACTCAGTAGATCACTTGAAGGATCAAACCAAAGATATTTCCAAGATGTTAGATTAACAACAGCAAAAAAGGAACGAAAACAGCAACAAAACCCAATCAACTAACTAATTAACTAGTTAACTAATCAACCAACCATCCAATTAACCAACCAATCAGCTAACAAATGAACCAGCCTATTAACTAAGCAACTATCACAACCAGCCAACCAACCAACCAACCAACCAGCCAACCAATCAATTAACAAGCCAGATGACCACTTCACTAATCAACCAATCCACTAACCAACTATCTAACCAACCAAGTAACAAACCAAACAGACAAAAAACTTAAGATAATAGGCACTGAACATACAGTTTTGAGAAAATTATTGAATTATTTTAAGAAAGTGCAACATCTGATCAATAGGGATTCTAAAGTGAAGTATAGAGAAAATGAAAGGAAATAGTTCCTAAAAAATAGTATTTTTCTGACTTAAAAAGTCAAGCTGGGTCAATCATACAAGGATTGAAAAAGATCCTTATCAAGATACAATAACGTAATTTTAGATACAGAAGAGTTGTCTAGTTAGGAAAATAAATGATAAAAGCAGGAACAAGTATCAGAAGAGCTCTGGCCTCCTCAACAGTAATTCAAGTTGCTTTCTTAGGATTCCTCCTTGAAATTTGAAAAATGAGGATGTGGTTCAGTGGTAAAGCATGCTTAGCATGTGTGAGGTTCTGGCTCAGTCCCTGCCACAGGAAGATACCTATTTTAGAATTTGACCTCCAGGAGTATCTTCTAAGACACCTTTCATGTTAACTACAGTAACCTATAGAAAAAATATCAAGCACTTTTGGGTACTGTGCTCTGTGTAAAATGGTTTATAATTTGTGTAGAAAAGTTTATAGCATTTTTGGAAATAGTTTAGATCAGAGTCTGCAAAGTTTGTTTTCTGTAAATGGCCAGGAATAAATATGGTTCTTGTAAGCCCAAAGGCAAAACTAAAGGGATGCTGGCATTTATGTAATAAGAAATTTCTACAAACTTTGAATGAATCACATTCAGACTAATAATTTGTAAGGAAATGATTCAATTTCACTAAATCAGAGCTCAGAGTTAACATTTCTTCTCATCAAATCAATTGCAAATGTTTATCTGTGCAAACCTCTCTTATCTTACATGTTACACAGACAGATGCTGGACTAGATTTGTTCTATGAGCTGCAATGGGTTTTTAATATCTGGTCTTGTCATTGGCTTTTACTGCTTGTTTTTAAATTTTCACTCTGGCCTGATAATTTGTGGCTTTTCAGTCCAGTCACTGCTGCAGCTGCACACCTGCAGGAAACCTTAGAGAAGAACCCTGTATTGTCGTCTTCTGTTCTTGACACCTGGGAGCTTGTCAGTCATGTAGAATCTCAGGCGCCACCCAGCAACGGAATCAGATTTTGCATCGAAATTACATTCACAGATGGTTCCTGTCCAAATTAAATTCTGAGAATCACTGCATTAGCACAGAGCAGTATCAGACTTGATCTAGCTTAACTCCATGAAACGTCTTTCTCCAGACAATTGTAGGCAAATCACACATTTGACTCATTTTAAAAAAATTCATTTATGATGCTAAAATAAAATGCTTGTGATGGGATCATTTATAAAGAGCAGAAATGTGTTTTCTCACAGTTTTATAGACTGGCAAGTCGAAGGTCAAGGCTCTGGCATGTTCATTTGCTTGGTGCAGGCTGCTTCCCGATCCAAGGGTATCTCCAAGGTTACATCCTCTGAGAAGGAGAGGCACTGTGTCTCATAGTATAGAGGACATAGGGCAAAAGGAACATGCTCCTTCCTTCAAATCCTTTTATGAGGGCACTGGATCCCCTTTGTGTCTCACTCACAGTCCACAAGCTACAGACTCGCCAGAATGGTGGCATTGAGGATTAAGTATCAATATGACTTTTAGGGAGGACAAGAATATTTAAACTATAGCAGTCCTTACTTAGATGATTTAGGGCAAAGTCTATTATACATGAAGGATCTAAACAAGTACATTTGCTTTTTATTTGCTACTGCAGTCTGGTGCCAATGAAAAATGACTTTAAAAATTCAAAGTCTGAATCTAGCCTAAATTTAATTTTCTTCATTTTTAATTCTTAACTTGGGTGAACTCACAACACTTCCAAAGCAGAGTGCCATTTATCAGAACTCACATTTTAAACTTCCTACAGATCTGTATTTACAATATTAAGCACAAGGGTTCCAAAGGAGATATTATATTCAGATAAATAATATATGTTTTAATATTGGCTGTATGGTTGCAGACAAGTCCATAAGAGTCTTGAAGCTCTTATAATTTATTCTATTACCCTATCATGTAATACTTTTCCAAATTAGACCATGATGAAATAAAAGTCAGAATTCATTCGAATGCTAAGGTTTCATTTACTGTTTTATATTGAAGCAAAATCCAATAATAAATAATGGATATATTAAGATTTTTAAGGTATTGCCTGAACTTATTCACTGAGAAGACTTGGGGGTTTCTGTGGGTAGTCTGATATATGGTGTTTCATGTATAAGCTTACCACCGTAGCTAGGAAATTCTATTGAGCCCTTAGGAAATTCCCCTTGGACTCATCATTTTAGCAAACTTACAGAATAGGAAATGAACTCTTGTGAGAACAGTCTGGTGTCCACAGAGCACTCCATGGCAGTAGCAATGACCTTATTCCCATGTGTTTGCTCTCTTTGGGAAAGTTATTTCCTGCTATTAGAATGGTGTCTGGCTTTAAAATTTTTGTTGTTTTTGCTCTTAGTTATATGATTTTATGTTTGACTGGAGCTACCTACCTTCTCTCTCTTCTCTGTTTCCCATTTCAAGATTTTCATTACAGTTTGTGTATTAATTTCTGAATGTGGACCAGGTCATTCGTTAAACACTAAGATCAGATACACAAAAGGCTGTCTACAAGGCATCAAGTATTGCTTCAGAGGGCGAACTAGATCCGTCTACTTCACCTCATATTTAATTCCAATTTGATGTTAACTTTAAGGACTGAGAATATTAATGTGCTTTTGCTAAACAAAAGAACAGCTGAGAGGAAAACTTATTTGCAGTCGGTATCTATAAAAGTTACATTTCAGTGTTTGTGGTTCTTTCTATTAAATACTCTGCAATGGGAAATTAGTATGCTTGGAGGAACATTTTTCAATTAATTTATTTTTATTTATGTGTATGAATGTTTTGCTCGCATGTATGCAGGTGCACTGTGTAAGTCCAATGCCTTCAGAGGCCAGAAAAGGCATCAGATCCACTGGAACTGGTGGATTGTTAGTCACCATGTGGGTGCTGGGAACTGAAGCTGGGGGTTCTCTGAAAGTTCAGCCAGTGCTCTTAGCTACTGAGCCATCTCTCCAGCCCCATGCTTGGGAAAATGTATCAGTTTGAAAACTGCGTAGAAAAAAGTAATTCTAGCTAGGCATAAGCCCCACATGCCTATAATCCCAGCACTCAGGCGTCTGAGGCAGGAGGACTGCCATAAACCACAAGTTCAAGGCCATCTAGAGCTACACAGCAAGACCTTGTACAAATGAAGGGAGAGAAAAGAAAAAGCAATCTTTTCTGAGATAATCCTATTTCCAATGAGCATGGCTGGATCCCTAACTCAGTTTTTAGTATATCAGTTACTTTCTTTCCAAACAAAATTGGAAATTTGTGTAACTGCCAATGACGAGAAACAGCATAAGGCACTGGTTATAAATAAAAGGATCAACACTGTGGTCAAACTCTATCATAAAAAACTTTCAGTTAGAATTTGGATTTTCAGGTTACTTGAAAGAAGCTCTTACTGGTATTTGAATATATTTTGTCTGCATTTCAATTTAAGTGGTACTTCAAACTCAAGCTGTGTGTAGGACTTAGTAACAATCTTAACTGAGTTAATTTTAATCAGATTAATACTTGCATGTGAGCACTAATGATGGAATGCCACGTGTCACAGGATTTTAATAATACTATGGAAATACAGAGTAAACATTTTTGAGCCACGAAAGTCTAAAATGAAGCCTGGCTCTTATAACAAAATAAATCACAACGATATTACAGATTTTAGAATTTTGGTCAATTAAGGTTGACCTTTAAACAGATACATCTGTATGTGTATAACATTAGGGAAATAAAGCCTGGATAAACAGTCCCAGTGCATCAAGTCTTTGCCTGGTACAGTCCTGGAAGGCATAGAGATTTTTAGCTGAGGATGACCTTGAAGTCCTCACTTTCCTACCTTTGTCTCTCCAGTGCTAGGATTACAGGAGTGTATCACCATGCCTATTTCGTACGGTGTTTGAAATCAAACACTTTGTGTAGGCAAGCATGCTACCAATTGAACTACATCTTCAGTCCGTAGAGATATATTATTTGTTTATTTTAAATATTTTTATTATTTTTATGTGTATAAGTGCATTGCCTGCATGCATGCAAGTGCACGTGTATTGTGTAATACCCACGGAGGTCAGAAGAGGGCATCCGATCCCCTGGAATGGGAGTTACAGATGATTGTTAGCTGCTATGTGGGTGCTAGGAACTGCGACAGCAGCCAGTGCTCTTAACTGCCGAACCATCTCTCCAGCCCCATTAAAAAATATATTTTATTTCTCTAGAGACATTTTAATAGTTGATATACTTCTTGATTTTCTTTTTTTCATTAAGGGATGAACTCAGCAATGTCATATCTTGGATTAGAAACTTCTTTTCACTGCATTGTCTATAAGCAAAATAAAGGAAATAATTTTGTAATTTCATTACATTTCAAGTTTGACCAATCGGATGAGATGTCTCCATCTCTCAGAAGTCTGTGTTGTGGTTCTGTACCTCAGACATTGACATTCTCTTTACCATCTGCCTCCCCTGAAAGGTTCCTGGAAGGGAGTACAGAATGTAGAAAAGAGGAGGAGAGTTCAAGAAATAGCAGCTTATTATCGACAAAAGAGCTGAGGTGGTTGATGTTTACTGTCAACTTGACAGCATCACCTGGGAGACAGACATCTGGGCATGTCTGTGAAGGATTTTCTAGATCAGGTGAAGTAGGAAGACCCATCCTGTTCTAGTTTCACTCTGTTGCTGTGACAAACACCGAAAGCAGCTTATGGGAGGCCAGGGTTTGTTTGGCTTACATTTCCAGCTCACAGTTCATCACCGAGGGAAGTCAAGGCGGAACTCAAGCAGAACCTTGAAGCAGAGCCATGGAGAAATGCTGGCTGCTGGCTTACTTGAGGCTCCTGCTTAAATAGCTCTCTCATAGAGCCCAGGACCACCTGCCTAGTCTAGTGATATCTATAGAAGCCGGGTGCTCCTCCATTAATAGATAATCATGACAATCCACCACAAACAAGCACATAGGCCAGTCCTATGTAGCAAATTCCTCCACTGAGGCTTCTCTCAGATGGCCCTAGGCTATGTCAAGTTGACGGTTAAGTTTAGCTAGGGAACACCCCTAACCTCAGTGCATGGGCTGGAGTCCAAGACTTTATACAAAGAACATAATCTGAGCATCAGTAATTGTGGCTCTCTGCTTTGTAGATACAGGCTGACCAGTTGACTCATTCTCCTGCCACCCAACCGTGATGGACTATATCCCTTCCAACTGTGAGCCAAAATGAACTCTTCCTCCTGTAAGATGATTTTGTATGGTAGTTTCTCACAGTTTTGAGAAAAGGAACTAGTAAGCGAACATTTATTTCCTTTATAATTGAAATTGAAATATAGCAACAAGGATTCCAAATTAACTTGGATAATTTAACTTCTATGATCTAACAGCTACATATCATTGATAAATTGAATAATACTAGTAATGTTAACGGTGATGATGATGATGATGATGATGATGATATCATGGTCACAGAATTAAAACACCTGAAGTTAAATCACACTCCATTGACACATTAAATTATAGGTTATCATAAATCTCAACATAATATGTACATGAAGACATATGTTCAAGCTAGGAACTCAAAATATATGTCCATTCATACTTTATATACCTACATACTGCAGTCACATTTTCATACACTTGAGTACAAAGTGAAAGGAAGGTTTAATATTAGACTAAGTCAATTTTGTAAATTACTATAAAAAGTACCCTTGGTTTGCCTTTCATGTTCTGATGAAACTTGTTTATCTTCCATAATCATAACCACAAAATGGAATACTTAACACAAATATCTAGTGTAAAGGATACATATCATCACACATTTATATTCCCATAGCAAAACATTATGCAAATGAATGGATGGATGGAGTTTGGCTTAGAAACAACTGAATTCAGTGCTCTGGACCCAGTGGACTGGAGCTTAAGTTCTTTGATGTGGATCTAGTTTTCTTTTCTCCTGTGCAACAGGTCTAGTTACCAATTTTGAAGGATAAATAATTTAGTTTACTACCAACATCAAAAACTGTACTAGAAAATTCTGCCCGACTTTATCCACAAGTGCATACCTTTAAGAACAAACATAATTTCAAATATGTCATAGAGAAAGCTGATCAGATTTCAAGTGAGTTTAAGATACTTCATTCTGGTGAAGGGTTTCTAATGAAGGTCTTATAAGACTTATTTGTGGTTTATTTCCTTAAAGCAGCCCAGATGTGAACAATTTATGCATACATCTGGAAGCTCTGCCTGGTATGTTTCATGATGCAGTTCAAGACTATCAAAGTTTTCAACAGTTTGTCACGTCAGTGCATTCTCAGTGTGTGCTGCTGTCGTCCTGTTTCAGGAGTGAATTTGCTGACGATAGATGTACACAAGACCCTACTTTTACCGGCATCTTCAAAGTGCTGGAGACAGTTCTGTGTGTTCACTTAATAATAATGTTTTCTTGGATTTCTGAATCAGCAGACATAGAAATCACCCTCTGAAATACAGGGATTATGAAGATTGACAGATGATTACTTCCAAGTGAGGGAGAGCTGATCTTCTTTAAGGGAGAGACTCTAGATAGGCTGACTAATCGCCAGTGGATAAACTGGCACTGAGAAATGTCTGGGTACAATAACTCAATTCAATAGGCCTTAACATGTATGACAGAATGCATTAAATTTGGTAGGGGCGATCTGGGTGGAGGGTATAAAGATGATTAGGATGTCTTGCATGAAATGCACAAAAATCCAATAAAAATATACGTGTAAACTCTTAAGACTGAGAGATGGCTGAGCAGTTAAAAGCACTTGCTGTTCTTGAAGAAACCCAAGGTTCAGTTCCTGACACTCACATGTGGCTTACAAGCATCTGTAACTCCAGTTCCATGTGATCCAGCACCTTCTTCTGGCAGTGGTGGGCACTGCAAGCATGTGGTATTCTTAGATACACACAGGAAAACACACACCCACATAAATCTAAGTAAAATAAATAAATAACCAAAAAGACAATTTTGTTAAGTTCTACTACAACACATAGGGACAAGGTTACCTAATAAGCAGAAATCATTTGCCAATAATAGTTCCTTGGCTAGGGTTGGGGCCTGCTGCTGCTCATTTCTCCCGTTCTGTGCTGGGATTTTGTCTGACTGAGTCGGCATGAGTCTTGTACATGCTGTCACCACGGTTGCAAGTTCATGAGCTAGTTCCTAGACGCCTGGAAGCCTCTGTTTCCTTATGTTCAAGCACCAACCCTGGCTTTTACAATATTTCCACTCCATCTTCCAAGATGGTCCCTGAGCTGTGGGTGGGTGAAGTTTAATATAGAGTCCTATGCAGGGACACGGACTCTACAATCTCTTCATTTTATGTGTGCAAGCATATTGCCTGCAAGTGTACTCGTGTCGTGCAATGCCCACAGAAGTCAGAAGAGGGTGTCAGATCCCTTGGAACTGGAGTTAAGGATGATTGTTAGTGGCCATGTGGATACTGAAAATTGAACCCAGGTCCTTTGCAAGGGCAGCCGGTGCTGTTAACCACTGGAGTCATCTCTCTAGCTCTGACCTTGACTACCTTCACTACCATGTTAGGTTGTTCTGTGTGATGTTTCCTGAGAGATTCCAGCTCTGTTTCTTTGAGGCTACCCATGCAAAGAATGGCTCATAATAGCTCGCATATATAGCTCCTTGGCAGTGTATCAAAATTGTGTTCTGGGCACCAATGTCATGCTGATGCTTTCAAGTTCTTCAGAGCAAAGGGATCCATGATTTATATAGGTTGTGTCCCTCAAAGAAGGTAAGCAGGCAAACAGCCCCCCAGGAGGGTTAGGTGTCTATTTCAGAGTTACAGAGTGGTAGTTCAACAGTGGAGAGCAGGTCCCCGATTCTGACTTTTCTGGGCCTGCCCTGTGACAGTGCCTGTGGAAACATGGCTGGGAGGACAGTCTTATCAGAATGGTCTTCCATTCCTTTTATTTTATAGTTTAATATGTGTGTGCTAAGTAAGCTAATCTAAATTGTTTGGCTTTGAAAAAATGTGTGAAAAAATCATTGCTGCAGTCTTACTATTTGGAAAAATACTGTATGGAAGCAGAAATCACAGTATTAACTTTTTTCCGTCAGTGCTGAGGCTGGAACCTAGGGCTTTATTCATGTTGGCAACCATTTTACTACTGAGCTGTTGCTCCATGCTTATAATGCTAGTTTTTAACAAACTTTGCTAGTGGTTCAGAAATTAAAACTATTTTGTTATTTGAGTATATTATTGCCTACATATATATAAGTGCTCCTGCGCAGTGCAACGCCCCAGAGGTCGGAAGAGGGTGTTGGATTCCCTTGAACTGGAGTTGCAGATGGTTGTTAGCCACCATGTAGGTGCTGGGATTTGAACCCGGGTCTTCTGTAAGAACAAGCAGTGCTCTTAAACACTGAGCCATCTCTTCAGCTTCCTGGTGTCATTTTTAAGAACATGTTAGGTATTGACTGAAGAGCAAGGGCTGTCCTCCTGAAGGATAAGCCATTTAGTGGTGCTGTGAGTTTTACCATCTCTTTATATCAGATCTGACTTCTCAGGAGGCTTAAAAGGATAGATAGGATATGTGACATTGATGTCTGGGTTGAGACTTCGGGATCTGGATGCTATCACTCACAAATTTATTTTCTTTACAATTTGTGGAAAATCTGAGCCTACTCAGGAGCATGTAGGTACTTTAGCAAAGAATCTTTTTTTTTTTTTCAAGCTGAAAACAATTCACTTAGAATTCTAAGTTGTACTTACTAATGCATGCTGACAAGAATGGTCCATCTCTCTTCGAGGGAAGACAGCAGGTGCTGAAGTAATCCATAAAGGGAACCAGAATTAACAATGGCAGGATGCTGATGGCATTCATTAGTGCAATTGGCAGAAGATATCCACCCAAGTTCAGGTTGGAATTCATGGTCTGTACATAATATCCTGAAGGAGTCTGCATTCAAGAAAGGAAAGAGCCAGGCATTAAGTTTCGCTTAATGGTTTGACTTTCTTCCTGCATGGTGGCACACACCTTTAATTTTAGCCCTCGGGAAGCAGAGGTGAGCATGTAAAATCCAGGCCAACAGGGTCTACATGAGGAGTTCCAGACCAGCTGGGGACACAGGGAGCCCCAAAAGCTTATCTCAAAAAATACAGTGGCTCAGCTTTGAAGGAAGGGTACTCTGTTAGATGCCTTCTCCCTGGCACATACATGACCTAGATGCTTCCCAGGTTCCAAGGTGTCAACTCTGAGCTGACAAAGGATCTGTGACTCCTCTGTAGCCAGTTGACATTATTTCTGATTAAATTGTTTGGTCTTCTTTGGACAGGGTCTCCCTGTAGCCCCAGCTAGCCTGGCACTCACGGTGTAGACCAGGCTGGCCTCAACCTCATAGAGATCTGGCTGCTTCTGTCTCCTGAGTGCTGGGACAAGAGGCTTGTACCACCACGCCCAGCTTAGTTTACCTTCTTAATTTTCCTTTTTTTTCTTTCTTTTTTTTTTTTTCTCCTCGTGTTGCTTGGCTAAGGTTAGAAACTGGGCTAACCTAAGCTCATATCCATATCAGTCCTTTATTTTTGAATTAATTCTTTAAATGACATCTAGTTTGGTGACAAAATAGATACGATTTGATTTTTTTTTCTAAGAAGATGGGACCAGCAGGGACATATATTACTTGCTGTGGGTTATCTTTGTGAGTTCCTTGGGTTGACCCTGTTTCTAACCTGAGCCAGGCAACGTGAAAAAAGGGAAGAATATTTTTTTTCTGTGTTTGTGGCTCCCTTTTAAAGTAATTACAGGCTGCTCTTATGATTTGAATGCAAAACATTCCCACAGGCTTATGGTTTTGAATACCTGGTCCCAATGGTAGTGCTGTTTGGGAAGGTTGTAGAACCTTTAGGAGATGGAGGAAGTGAAACCCTGACTCTACTTACTCTCTGGGTCTGTGCTTCCTGACTGCAGATGTGATGGTGGACCCTGCTCCTGGTACCAAGTCTTCTTTCTCATAATCGACTGTATCCCTTCTGAAACTATGAGCCTAAATAAACCTTTTCTTCCTTTAAGTTGTTTCTGTCAGGTATTTTGTCACAGTCATGAAAAAAGTAACGGGCATACTAGGAGCCCCCACAAAGCTGCAAGCATCTCTGTATTAGCATAAAAGAGAGCAAATTAAAAAATTCCTTCTGCTCCAACTCACAGCCTCAATGGACCATGAGAACCTTTACATGTTTAAGATTATTTCATTGTTCCCTAAATCTGTTAACAGAAGGCTTAAGCCACATCTCTGGTGGATGACCGTGTCAGAACAAAGATGCATGCCACATGAAAGGGATGTCGGTTCACATTTCTAGGTCACCAGCTCTGCTCAGATCACCCCATCTTCAATGTCATTAGGAGCACATAGCATGTCTATAATCCAGAGCAGCACTTAAAGCTACTGTGTAGCACGGAGCAAAGGCCAGCATGTCTTTTCCTTGAGGCACTGGTTTCACTGGGTATTTTTCTTACAATGCTAGAACCATATTGAAATTCTCGCCTTCTCTTCAACCTGGGACAGCTGCCCTGCTCAAACATCCAGATCATATCTTCTTGTCTGAAGTCTTCACTGACCCCTTCTCTCTAATCAATTGCATAGTTTGGGAGGTTATATGGGGTATCAACAGTAGACCTTTTTCACAAGCACATCAGCTATAAAATGCATCCCTAGCCATGTTGTCTGCCTGGGCATGGGCTAGATCACATTTTCATGGGGCTTCTTTCTATTTACATATACCATGTCCTGATGATAATTTATCTTCCAGTCTTTAGGAAGATAAACTAAGATTGCTTTGGTTGGGTACAGATGGCCAGAGTGAAGGACCCGTTAGCCTGCTCTGTGTTACTTCAATAAAATGAGGATGCATGTGTCCTTCAATCAGAGAGAAATGAATGAGTTATGTGCTTAAAAAAAAAAAGAATGCTGGCAGCCGAACAATGCTAAGACTGAAGGCTCCCAGCATCACTTGCAGTTTCTGTTACTGATTTCAAATGAGAATTATTGTTAATAGAAGTAAAGTTATTATCAGCATGAATCACAGACACAGAAACCTGTTAGCTTAATAATGTGGCAAATGTACTATTAATCTTTAGTGAAGCAATATTAATATATTGCCTAATCCAAGAAAAGACGCCAATGTCTTGAAAGCTTGAAATCATTTCTGCTTCTGCCTCAAGTTCTGAAGTCATCCCCTTTTAAAATTTTAAATACTTTTATTTCGCATGGGCTCCCAGTATTCAGAAATAATTGCTGTCAATAGAGATTCATTTTCACCTTCCAGTGGCCTGTAATGTCAAATGGAAACCTCATCGGCTTTAATATCAACATATTTTAAATGTATGTCTTGGATCTGAAGGTCAATAATGGCTACTAAATTTAAAATATGGAATTCTGGGATGTTTTATTCCTGGTACTTTGATTGCCTTTGTACTGGTAATTATTTTATCTAGGGGCAAAATCTAGTCTCAGCTTATCAGGATGGAAGTTTCCTCTGCCAATTTAAAAAGTATGGTCCAACATCTTCTTTGGAGTTTCTAGCATAATACTTCCTTATATAATTTTGGTACCTACATATTTTCCATAAAGGATATTTAGTCACTCATAATAAGAAGGGAATTGTAGGTAATAGGCTTTGATAACAGCCTTGAGTTATTGGGTTAGGGCAACCATTCTGCCATATTTTAGCATGTTAGAAGCTGGAAGTTACTTGATCTTTCTGGTCACTGGGACCTTAGAAGTTTTTAATTAATTAATTAATTTTCAAATTTATTTTTAAAGATAAGGTCTCACTGTGTAGCCAGGCTGGCCTTGAACTTATAGAACTCCTGCCTCAGCCTCGCTATTGCACTGGAATTACAGACATGAGTCTCAGATCTATGACAATCACAGTGGCTATGTAGCCTTGTAATGATTAAATTAGATATTCAGAAGTCAAGTTGGTGAGATGGCTCTGTAGTCACACTTGCCACTAAGTCTGACAACCTGAATTTGCTCCAGAACCCATGTGGTAGGAGAGAACTTACTCCTGCAAGTTGTCCTCTAAGCTTCACACACACACACACACACACACACACACACACACACACCCCATAGCATGTGTACCCCCCCCAATAAATGAATAAATATGGATATTCAGAGGCCATCTTTAGAAGCTATGATAAATAATATGTGATCAGCAAATACTTAGGTTTGGGGCTGGAGAGATGGCTCAGTGGTCAAGAGCATTGGCTGCTCTTGCAGAGGACCTTGGGGTTTGATTCCCAGCACCTACATGGCAGCTAACAACCATCCATAACTCCAGTTCCAGGAGACTCTGATGTCCTCTTCCGACCTCCTTAGGCACTGCAGAACATAGGTACACTTATACACATGCAGACAATCCAGTCATACACATAAAATAAAAATAATAAAATATTTTGCAAAAATACTTGGGTTTATTCTTTGAAATAAACTGGACATCTAGTTTCTTTAAAAAAATTAGCTTATCAGCTTTCTTTTTCACCTGTACAGCCCAAACTCCTGTAAATAACCCTAACAAAGCTCACTGGGTCGTGGAAAAATGAAAACACATGAAAGTCAAGGGACACTAGAAGAGGTGAGGCAAGGTGTAGAGAGGTGGGGGAAGGAACAAGGAAGGGTGAAGAGGCATGAAAAAGATCAAAATATAGATATGTATGAAAACAATGAGCTTACCAAAGTGTGTTTACAGCAAATTAAAAAACCTAACAGGTATGGTGGCACATGACTTCCATCCAAGCACTTGGAAGACAGGGGCAGGTGGATCTCTGTAAGATCAAGGTCAGACAGAGCTACCTAGTAAGATCCAGGCCATATGGGACTACAGAAGGACCCTGTCTCAACAAACAACAACAAACCCCACCAAAATAAGCAAAACCCCACGTAAAAATTTATGTGCATATATATATATATATATATATATATACACACACACACATATATATGCAGTTTACAGAAAAGGCTCCCACTGAGTTTAAAGAAATACCAGTTGCCACTGAATTACGAAGATAAAGAATTAGCAGTTTGTGTTCCTTGCACAGGAGGAATTGAGGCTAGCTACTACCACTTGGTAATCTGCTACTCATAATTAGTTTCTCCATTCTAGGATGCTCTCCTATCAATGATCATCCAAATGAACACTGCTTCTGCTGGGTCCTCTTTTGGTTCTTGCTACTGTTTATAAAATCAGGAGGAAGGTGGAGCTTCCCAGATCTGCCTCACTTCCATGTGTTGTTTAGACCAGGGGTCAACAAGCTTTTCTATAGAGGAGAGGATGATAAAGACAACCACATATGAATTCTTTGGCACCTACTCAATTCTGCTGTTTTTGTACTCGAGCGGTGATAGCTCTAACAAGCCGAGGAGCATGGCAGCATTCTGATAGAACCTTATTTATGGGCACTGAAATTTAACTTGCGTGCAATTTTCATGTGCCACAAAATATTATTCTTTTGACTTTTCCCAATGACATAAAATGTTAAAACTATCATAGCCTACAGGACATTAAGATAATAAATGGGTTGAGAGATGGCTCCAAGGATAAAGGCACTTGCCACACAGACCTGGAAACTTGAGTTCAATCCTCAGAACCTCTGTAGAAGAGGAAAGAGAGAACAGATTTCACAAAGTTGTCCTCTGACCCCCAGATGAGCACCTTGACATGTATGTGCTCAATCTCCCATCATGCACTTATGCACACACAGGTTAATAAATAAAAATAGGTCATGGACTGAATTTGGATTAGAGGCAATATTTTGCCAGGTGTATTAGTTACTTTTCTGTTGCTGTGACAAAATACCATGACCCAGACAACTTCAGGAAGAGTTCATTTTGGCTGACAGTTCCAGAGGGACAGAGTCCATCCTGTCAGGATAGGCTTGGCATGGTGGCAGGGTCAGGAAGCTGGCTGATTGCATTTTTATCCAAACACAGGAAGTAGAGAGGGAGAGAGAACAGGAAGCGGGGCCAGTCTACAAACTCTCAAAGCTTGCTCCCAGTGACGTACTTCCTCCAGCAAGACTCCACTTCCTTAAAGTCATAACTTCCCTCAAACAGGCCCATCAGTTGGAGACCAAGTGTTCAAACACAGGAGTCTATGGAAGACATTTTTCATTCAAACCATTGTTCCAGGTTTACAGAGGAAGGCATGGATTGCTCTGAGAGTCAGAAGAACTCTTTCACTACAGTTAACTGTGGCCGCTTCCTTATCTTCTCATTCCCACCAAATCATTTAACTTTTCTGTGCCTGTTTTCTCTATAACAAATGAAGCCATGGGTAAGCAGGCTCTTAAGTTTATTTCCAGCTCCATTGTTCCATAATTGACACATACAGTTCACTTATTAACCTTCTAAATTCCAAGCTGGGGGTGGGATAGCAATCAAGAAAGTTCCAAGTTTGTTCAAAGACTTTTATAATCATCTTTCTTCTCCATAAATAGCTTGGTCTTTGACCATAGTTACATTAATTTTTAAAAAATCACACATAGCTATAAAAGATACTTCAGGCTTCGTGTTTTCTCTTTGATTTCCTCCCAGCATAAGGACTGATTCCCTGAGGTATAATATGTGAGTGGGAAGGGAATCACTTTCTCATTAGTACTTTCACTTAAAGAGTTAGTGGAGGTGGAACTGGATCAGCTTGTTAGGGCTGCTTTCTACGGTATAATGAGGGAGGGAGCCTAAAAGATCGGATAAAGGGAGCTTTGGTGATTGCCTCAGAGTCTGGTATCGTCATAAAATGCTCTGGTGTTTTATGACTGTGCACTCTGTGATCCAGCCTGTACTTTGGCCGAATGTTGACAGTGCTATAGAGATGTACCCACCCAGGGCCTCCTCCGGTAAGCTTCAGCTCAGCCCTGATGAGCTCTTAAACTCAGGGCCTGAAACTGCTTAGAAACTGAGAGAAAAAGGCAACAATGCATATAAAATGTACTTGTTGCAGTGTGCTGTGGCTTAAAATGGGAACTGTTGCCTGTTGTTATGGTTTGAATGAGAACGTCCTCCATAGGCTCCAAGTATATGAATATATCTGGTATATCCCATATATCCAGGATGTCCAAGTGTATCCATTTTGAGGGTCTGTTTTGGGAGGTTTAAGAGGTGTGAACTTAGAGAAAGCAGGTCACCGAGGGGCGGACTTGGAGATTTCTTAAGTCTTGCTGGATCTCCAGTCCCTCTGCTTCCTGTGCCTGCTTGAAGATGTGAGTGCTTAGCTTTCTGTTCTTGCTGCCTGCTTTCCCCACCTCTTCACCATGACGGACTCTTAACCTCTGGAACCATAAGCCAAATAAACTCTTCCTTTCATTAATTGCCTTGGTCATGGTGTTTTATCACAGCAACAGAGACGTTAAAACATGTAAAGACTCCTGAGTTTGAAGACTTAGTCTCCAGATAGTGGTAATGTTTAAGAAGGTTGTACCTTCCGGCAGTGAGTGTGGAGGAGGGTGTGGTTCACTGGGAGTGGTCTTTGAGATTTCACAAACTAGCCCAACTTTCTGCCCTCTGTTTCTTTGTAGACACAATGTGACCAGCCACTATAATTATCACCTCCTATACCTCAAACTGTAGCCCAAAACCAACTGTTCTTCTTTAATTTTCTTTAGTCAGATACTTTCTCACAGAGATGAGAGAAGTAACTAATGCAGGCTGAAGACAGATACCTGAATGTACATTCACCGTGTTGTCCTCAGGGTGTCTTCATTGTCTGCTTACCTGCATAGTACACATTCTGTATATGAGCTGGAAAGTGAAGAGAGGCAGAAGGATGGGGAAGGAACTCCTGGTGTCTTGCACGTGGAACTCACTGCAGTGGCCGTTTCTTTCCATGGGGTGGTCTAACCAGCTTGTCCCATGTCTGCCAAGAGGACAGTGTCTCGGGCAGCATGCTTTGAGTGCTTTAGCAAACACTTTGAAGGCTGTCAGGAGGGCGCAATCTGCAAACCAAACCGTTGGAGATGCTATGTATTAGTATGGGGATGGCTCTTTAGTGTTCCCACAGGCGAATCAGGAATTGATCACCGCAAGGATGAAGAAGGACTGCGGTAAAGTGGCTGAGAAGGCTTTTGTACCCAAGGGGTTGGATTCAAAAGAACAAGCTCCTGACAACGCTGGCATCCTGATGGCCAGCCCAGGGTGGTGCCTGACAGCTGATGTAAAAAATAGAAAAGGTAAGATCAATGGGAACACATTAGAAAAGAAAGGTGAGAAAATACACCAAAGTGAAGGATTTCTGAGTCTCTTAGAAGTCTCTAACTTTAACTCATTAATGAAGGGGAAACTTGAACTTTTCTTTCACATCCTTTACATAGGAGTCAGTGCTATTTTTAAATATAAATAGTCCTCAGTTTGCTTGGCAGGTAGAGGGTGGATTTTTTTTTTAATTTTTATGCAGAGATGAAGGCAAATGTATTCTTTGCTTTGACTTCATCCTTGAATTTCAGACACAAGATTAAACTTTGAACTCTTAAGCGACTTTATGGATGTTGGCAGTGTTGTTAAAAGTTTGAAAGGGATTAGTTGACTTTTCTGGTAGTTCCCTTGGGGTTGATATGGAGGACACTTAGCATCAGAAATATTTCGTTGCCTCAGATGGTGGTGGGCCTCTATTCCTTGTTGTTTGTCTCAGGGTTGCTTTTTTCATGTTCTTTCAGATTGGAGGTTTTCTTTGTCTCTGTTGGGACTTCCTGCTTACAGGGACAGAGGAGATGTCGATCAGTGAGCAGTTTCAGGGGTGCCATCTTGACTGTAGAGTTTTTCCTTTCATTTTCTTTGACCAAACAATTCATCCCCAAATTAAGCAGACACCAAATCCTGGTTTAATACATGTGAGATCATTTGAATCATTTTCAAGTTTGCCCTAGGTACTCAAAATACAGTTTGATTGTCATTTAATTGTGCTCAAGTTTCCCATGAGGAAATTCTAGATAAAGTGAATTCTAACCAAATTCTTTTAGATGCTGTAAAGTATTGGCTATGATATTTAAATAAGGAATACTTACCAATATTTCTTTATATCATTATAAAGTTAGTTGTATTGATGCGAACTGATCTTTTCTTTAAGACTTCTAATAGGTACATAATGTCAGTCTTTGATTAATTGAGGCAGCTAGGGGCCTGGTAATTGAATATGGAGCCTTTCACCTCTAAGTCACTGAATCAAATCCAGTCTAAATTGGTAGTGACCAAGAATGATTACAGTTGTGGCTCACTAGTGGCCTCTGGGAGGTGTGTTTAGGTCACGTGGAAGTGTGCCTAGATAATTGCTGACTGGAGATAGGCTCAGATCCACAGTTGTCACCTCTCCCTGTCACTGTTCCCAAACACAGAGGAAGGCCCAGGGACTGGTGAAGCCAAGGGGACAGAAGCGCCTGGGAGTGGCCAGACGTGTGTCAATTAGAAAAGAAGTGTTAAGGAAAGCACTTTATTACTGCAGAAAGAACTGCTCTATTATGAGACGCTCCTAGCTATTTCCATCAGTGTACTTAAGATTTAAGTAAAATGAGAGCTGAGTGTGTATTGATGAGGTCTACAGATTGAATGTGAGAGGCCAGGGCAGGTGGCTTAACTTCCAGACATTTTCTTACAACCTTGCCAGCATTGCTTATCAACCCACTCTCCACTTAACTCATGCAAAAACAGCGTTGTTATGTAGAGCAGGGTTATGCTTTGCAAAGCTTCAAATGACTCCAGGGTTTCAGATAGGCTTTATTATTAGATGATAATTATTTGTAGGAGACAGACAAACCATTTTCTAAATGTGTTTTCTTCCCTTTTCTATCAAGTTTATAAATTCAGGGATATATATATATATATATATATATATATATATATATATATATTTTAACTTGCTGATGTGATTATAAAAAAATCATTATTGTAAGATAAAATTGAGTTTGTGCCTTCAAAGATATTATATACTGAGCCTTGTAATACTATTAGACAATTAAATATTGCTATCACATTAGTTCTAAGGAAAGGTAGATTAGACTGATGTTTCTTAAACTTTGTTGAAAACCCGTTTGGGGGCTGCAGAGATGGCTCAGTGGTTAAGAGCACTTGCTACTCTTCCTGAGGTTCTAAGTTCATTCCCAGTAGCCATATCAGGCAGCTCAAACCTCCCATAACTTCAGCTCCAGGAAACCTAACACCTTCTTCTGGCCTCTGTAGGCACTTGCACTCACATATGGCTCAAGTGTGCATACACGTGTACAGACACACACACACACACATAATTAAAAGTAAAATAAGGGCTGGAGAGATGGCTCAGTGGTTAAGAGCACTATCTGTCTTGCAAAGGACTCATTCCCAGCACCCACATGGTAACTAACAACAGTCCTTAACTCCAGTTTCAGATGATTCAACACACTCTTCTGCCCTCTGAACAACATGGCTACACTTACACACATGCAGGCAATATATTCATAGAAATAAAATTAAACAAACAAAAAACAACTAACAAACAAGCTGCTGTGCCCTTGATCCCAGCACTCAGGAGGCAGAAGGCAAGCAGATCTCTTGTGAGTTTGAGGCCAGCCTGGTTTACAGAATGAGTTCCAACCAGCCAGGACTATATAATTAGATCTCATCTTGAGCAAAACAAAATAGAACAAACCAAACAAAACGCAAAAAAAAAAAAAAAAAAAAAAAACTTAACAAAAATCTCAAGTGTGATTATCAATGTGATTGTGAAATACACTAAAAAATTGAAATGCCTAAACAATATTAAGTCGTAAAACATAAGCCCTGAAGTTTATTAGAGCCAATAGACATCAGTGTAAATTTCCACACATGTGGCTACGTGTACTCTTCCAGTGTCTACATTTCCTTGCTACATTTCCAGTGTTGATTCTCAGGTCAGCAGCATGTTCCATGCACCAGGCTGTGAACAGCCCTGACATTAAATGAGTAGAGGCTTTGATAAGTAAAGTTATTGGAATACAATTGTGTCTGATGCAATAAGGCAAAACCAAAGTGGTCAAGAAACAGGAAGTGATGACATATGTGTAATATCTGCAATTCCTACTCGCACAGCAAGTGCTCATGATGCCCAAGAAATGTGAATGTGATCATTCGTTCAACACATTTAATGTGAGTCAGGGATTGATTATCTTTGTTCCAGGTATCACAGCAGTGAACAATTCTCACACAGTCTTAAAACCCCAGCCCAGAATGGGGGAAGACAGGAAGCAGGACCCAACCCAAGCCACTGGCCAAGGAAGAACTAGCAAATGATTACTGCGGGGTGAGGGAGAGTAGATCTTGAAGGGAGTGACTCTAGAGAGGCTGACTAGACTCCAGTGGATGAACTTACACTGAGGGACATCTGGATACAAATGCTGAACTGGATAGGATTTAACATATATGACAGAATGCCTGAAATTGGGGGAGGGGCTTCAGGAGACGAGGAGGAGGGAGAGGGTGTAAATTTGATGAAGCTATATTATATGAAATTCACAGAAACTCAATAAAAATATTTAAAGCAACAACAAAACAGAGTTGTAAACAAGTATGGGCATGTCTCTGGTGAAAACGCAATGGGTCGATGCGATAGAAACCTATTGTGGGATCCTGTGTAGAGGTTTCCTAAGGAGCTGACATGTGAACTGAGGACCTAGGAGTAGACACGATGACTGCAAAGAAGCAAAGACTGGACAGACGATGAAGTAGAAGGCAGCAGCAGACCTTCGGCAACAGGAAAGGCTCTGAGGAAGGAGGAGCCAGTGAGAAGGTGGCTAGATGGTGAGGTCTAAGAGCTATCAGAGGTCCATCCTCACAGATCATGGAGGAACAAACAGTCCACCCTCAGTAGCATGGGAAACCATAAAGAAGTTGCAAGAAGAATAGAGATATCATAAAAATATCTATTTTATAAACTCTGGACCCCGGGGTGTAACTCAGTTGTAGAGGACTTGCCTTGCATGTGTAAGGCACTGAGTCTGATTCTCAAACTGGAAAAGAAATAATAAAAGAAAAATAACCCTGATAGCTGGGGCATCTGGTAGCCTGATGGTGACTGAGCAGGGCAGTAGCCGGCGTGAAGAGAACGTACTGTGTTCTCAGCAGTCAGTGGAAACTTCTGATGGATGAGGGTGTGGGAGGGGAAGAGATAAGACTAGAGAACGATGCTAACATTCAAAAGGAGAAAAGAGCTTGCCTACGCTCTGTGAATTAGGAACTGGGTTAGGGTCAGGTTACCTTTGAGAAATAACCAAGTCACTCAGTCAAAGTGTCAAATAAAAAGCACAGAATGTTCTTTCCAGGCTGGAAGAGAGGGTGATACAAAATTGAGTGGGATGTGGATGACTCTAAAGATGGGGGTTTGAGGGAACACTATAAGAGGAGTTCTGGGCTGGGGACACTGGGAGAGTTCTAGGTTGGGAGATACTATGAGAGAAAGGCATTGGTAGAGAGATGGCGTGGTTCTGTGTTGGCAAATGGAAATTTACTAGTAATAAGATGGTTGCTAATAACATGGAACCATGGAAAGCCCCCAGGATAAGATAGGAGAAAATAAAGAAAAGAATGATGAAGGTAAACAGGAATCTTCCCCTCCCCCTGCAGTTTATCACCAGTCTACCCATCGTTGAAATCCTTCTTCTCCAAACTGCTACATTCTTGGGATGTTTTGAAACCGTGTGCTTATGTATAACCATATACACTTCTGGAAAGCCCTGTCTGCTTGCTTGTCATAAATTGTCCTACAGACATAAGTTCCGGGCTTGGTGTCCTTTTGGAATAATCCAGGTGTCAGCCCACTGGTGTAAATAAACTTCCTTTCTCCTCCACCTGACTCGGCTGCTGATCTGGTCTCATGACTCTCCGACGTTTCAGCAACAGTTCCTGGGAGGAATCCCAGGTCCTAGTTATCAAGTTATCACAGTGAGCAGAACGACTTGAAGAGGTGGACCCAGAAGCGATGTGTAGCTGTAAAGCGGAAAACCTGAACTGATCAGCTGGACAGATCCACTGCCAATCAGCCATTCAGAGAATACTTAAAAAGTAGCTGCTCATCCACGCGTCTGCCGAGGTCTTGTCCCTGGAACTGTAGTTCCCACTGAAAGTTAAGATGACTGTTCTGTTGACGTCGCCTCGATCTACACACTGTCCCACCTCCTTGGATTAATCCATTAGACTTAATAGAAAACTCATGCCCTTTATCCCAGTAATTTGAGGTGGCATGTAGACTCAGCCTTTAAACAGAAACCCATTGTTATCATAACTCTCAAATTGCTTTTGGGTACCCAGGACAGAAAAAAGGAAGTTAAAAAAAAAATCGACCTGGAATGAAAATTCAGTTGCGACATCAAGGTCAGCTTACATGCCCAGGACAAATACACCAGGTATGTACATTTTAAAATAAAACAGATGATCTATTTTAAATGTTTTATTATGAAACCAAAGGATTTCAGTTGTGATTATATTAAAAAAAAAAAAACTTTTAGAAAGCCATATTTTTCTTCTTTGTACCTTTAAGTCCTTGGCTCTGATGTTCTGCTCCTCTGACCTTGATCTAATCATGAATATCTATGGTACTTAATTATAATAAAAAAGCCTACATTGCACTCTCCATGGAAGATGCATATTTTCTCTCCTTTGGTCACCTGCCAGTTCTCAAAATTGTAGCAGTAGGAAGTAATGCAAATGAAGGCCGCACTTGACAGCTAAACATAACAGAACAGGGTCCACATTTGAAAAGTTACCTTAAAATAAAAGGTAGCATAGAAAAAAAAAAAAACATTCCTTTAAGGTCACCTATGGCTTTGAATTACAGCTTGGAGGAATTTCTAATTTAGTCATCAGAAAGGAAGAAGCAAAAATAAGATTATATCCTATGTGGTGGAGTTTTGCCTCACTATCTTTGGATGATCTCAAAATATGGAAGTCACAAATAAAACATCCTGAATAGTCATTACCTAAAGAGGCTTGTGAGGAGCCACTGAAAATGTCATCTATGCTAATTACACTCTTGCAAATAATTAAATTGATTTCTTGTTAATGGCCAAAGAATATGTTAAGACATGATAAAGTATGCAATTTATAGACTCCAAAGGAAGGGCAGTTGATTCTTTAGATCTATATTTCCTAAGGGATTATATTTCTTTATTCAGATAAGTAAATGTTCAAATAGGATACTGGGAAATAAGTGAATATATGCTGAAAAATGTGAAACTAAAATATTGTGTATATGTGTGTCGGGGGGGTCATTTTTTTAGACAAAGTATCACTATGTATCATAGGCTGACCTAGATTGAAATCTTGGGATTGCAGATGCATCCCATGTTAGTGTGTTTTCTCTGTCTCTCTCTGTCTCTGTCTCTCTGTCTCTCTGTGTCGCTCAGTCACTCACTTTCTCTTTCTGTGCTCGAGAGTTGAGTTAAGAGCTTTGTACATTTTAGGCAAAGAGCAATATCACTGAGCCACACCCCTAACCCCGTCTATGTATATTTGTGCCTGTGTGTTCAAATTCACAAAATTCCCAGAGTGTTGAATAACCAGACATTCTAGAAAATGCCAAAGTGGTTTCCAAATCAAAGGCATATATTTTACATTTATTTCTCTCTCTTTTTTTCTATTTGAGACTGACAGGGGCATCTTTTGAGCAGACCCCATTTTATAGATTACAAAAGAATGCACACGAGGCAGTGATAACTCTTGGATCCCAGAGCTCTGAGACCCGGGAGCTACTTCTGTGGGAACCCTCATCAGTGCTTTGCCACCTCAGTATATGGAATAATAGTGTGGCTTCAACCCATGAAAATTAATGCTTGGGCTCTGCTTCCAATATTTTCTGTGTCTATATATCTGTGTCTACACTCAGGCAAAGAATAAGAAGCCTGAGCTCTTGCTACACCAAGTGTCTATGAGACGGAAGTCTAATTACAGTCTTGAATGGATAATTTGAACCGACATGGTGGGTGCAATGAAACAGTAAGCTCAGGGTACTCCAGGAGTAGAGGTGTGGCACACAGAGTCCAGTTTTCAGAGTAGTAAGGATGCTGTTCCCCTCGGCCTCACAGGAATGTAGTGGAAATGAAGTAACAGCCCAGTGATGCTGGTGATGATGATGGTGAGTGACACTTCTGAGTGACGGCAGTGAGTGACGCTGGGAGTGACGGTAGTGAATAGCACAACTCACTGTACTGCTGTGTCTGACAACTGTGCAGACGATCAGGAGAGAAAGCAGGAGCAGTAAAAGGGAAATATGGCAGAAACTGAGGGCAGAATTAAACACAATGAACAGAAAAACTGGTCAAGGGAACAATCGAAATTCCAAACATGTTAGTAAGAGGATGAGGCAATGATGGCATTTCCAATCAAAGTCTCAGGCATGGACTTCCCATTAATGCCATTGGAATAAGTTGGTAGTAATACAAATAGAAGATATGCTTATTCTTAAAATCTAATATCTCAAGTGGGTCAAAGGTGTAAAGGTAGAAAAAATAATGTGAATACTAAAAGAAAAACATGAATGAATTCTTTTATACCCTGAGAGTAAGATTGTATCACCATAGCTCAAAATCTGGAAGCAACAAGCATGGGGATGGGTCAATTTTGTTATAAACACTAACTCTGAGGAGTGTTTCAGAAACTGAGGAGAAGTTCCCCTAAACACAGGGCTGGATGTTCTAGATAAAGCAATTACTTGAGAAAAGGAAATGAAGCCAGAAGTCCAGGAAACAATGAATAAAACCATTCTTAGCCTCGGACGAAGAGATCCTACACGTCTCTAAGGATCACACACACATGCATGAACTGACAAATGGATGTTTGCACACACAAATCTCTGTGAGCTAATAAATGAATTTAGTAAACTATTAGGATTCAAATTTAATGGTCAGAAGCTGTAAAGATGACTCTGTGGTTAAGAGCACTTGCTGCTCTTCAGGAGGAGCTGTGTTAGGTTCTCAGCACCCATGTCAAGTAGCTCACAACCCTCTGTCACTCCAGCACCAATGATCTGATGCCACCTTCTGGCCTCTGAGAGCACCCACGTGTATGTGCACACACACACAAATATACACATACATGCACATAAATAATAAAGAATGGCAAAACTAATAATCAAAACCCTATTGTGACTGTGTATCCTAACGACTGATCTCATAGGTTTAGGAAATAGTACCACTCACTACAGCATGAAAAACGAGACATACCTAGAAATAAATTCACCCAAGCAGGTAAAAGATGTGTACTGGAAAATATAAAAATTTGCTAAAAGCTAGTAAAAGGTTAGGCGTCTTGGTGCATAACTATAATCCTAACACCTGGGAAGTGGAGGCAGGAGGATCAGCAGTTCAAGGTTATCTTTGGCTATGTAATTAGTTCATGGCTGTCCTGGGCTACATGGGACCCTGTCTAAAAGAGGAAAGGAAGGGAGGGAGGGAGGAAGAGATGGAGGAAGAGGAAGAGGGAGGGAGAGAGGAAGGAAAAAAAGGAAGAAAGAAAGGAAGTTAAGATACAGATAAATGGGAAAAATCCCTTATGAGTTGAAGAACTTAATATTGTTGAAATGTGTATCTACCAAAGCAATCTCCAGATTCAATACAGTACAGCCCCTAGCTAAACACTAAAACTTTGTTTCTGTGCAGAAATAGGAAAAACAACCCTAAAATATATATGAAAATTTGAGTAACCTTGAATAGTGAAAACAGACTTTAAAAAGAAAAACAAATTAGGACACCTCATACTCTGAGATTTTAAAGCATACTGTAAAGCAACAGTAATGCAGAATGTGTGGTTCTGTTATAAACATAGGGATACAAATCCTTGGAACCAGATAAAGAACCCAGAAATTTACCTGTACGTATTTTGCAGACAATTTTTAACAGGATGCCAAGTTTCCACAGAGGGGAAATGAGTTGGGAAAAAAATGGATATCTACATACAAGAGGACACTGGCTTTTATCTTATACTATGTGTGAGATGGATGAAATATCTAAATCTAACTATCTAAATCTAAAACTCTAACAATGAAGTTCTTAGAAAAAAGTCCTCAGAGCATTGTGTCTGGTTCTGGTTTCTTGAATATCACATCCAAAATGCAGTTAAAGAAATAAAAGAAATGGGATTCCATTAAACGTAAAACCTTGTGTGTGTCAAAGGAAACATGGGGTCAGGCAAAGGGAGAATAGATGGGATGAAAGAAAGTGTAAATCACATCTGACATAAGAATACTCAGTATATAACGAACTTCTACTTAATAGCAACAAAACCCAAATGTCTTGATTTACAAAAATGAACACAGGAATTAAATTGATAATTTATCAAAGAATATGTACAAATGGCTGATAAACATTGCCAAGAGAGTGAGTGTATTAGCTACTCTTAGTTGCTGTGATAAAACCCCATGACCAAAAATGAAGACAGAATTATTTTGGCATATGGTTCCAGAGAGAGAGCCCGCAATGGCAGGGAAAGCATGGTCGAAGGAATGGGAAGTGGGCTGATCTTATTTATCTGCACACCAGGAAGTGGAGGGAGCAAACTGGAAGTCTGGATTTGGTTCTTCCTCTAGGAAGGCTCTACCTCCTTAAAGTTCCCTGACCTCCGTAGCACCACCAACAGGGTACCAAGTGCTCAAACATATAATCCTAGGGAGGATATTTCTCATTCAAATTGGAGTCAGTGGCATTCCTAAATACTCCGGCCCTGTAAGTCAAAACCACAGTGAGCTATCCTTTCACACTCATCAGGGTGGGCCCCTTAGAAACATAAAAGAAAGTAGTAAGTGCTGGTAAAGATCAAGAGGTGCTGAGGAATTCCTGAGCACTGTTGATGGGAGTGTAAAATGGTACAGCTGTTAAGGAAGGCAGCATGAAGCATTCTCAGAGGAGGAGTTACAGAGACGGCTAAGAGCACCAGCTACTCTTGTGGACAACCAGGGTTCAGTTTCCACCACCCACATGGCAGCTAGCAGCCATCTGTAACTCCAACTCAGGGGAAACAGTGTCCTCTTCTGGCCTCTGAGGTCATTGCACACACATGGTATGTTTATATACATCCAGGCAAACACCCCTACACATAAAATAGAAACAAATTGTTTTAAAATTTAAAAGAGGAATCAATTCTACTTCTGGACATATAATCCAAAATAAAGTCAAAGCAGGATTCCAAAGAGGCATTTGCACACCTATATCTCACATAGCAATATTCATATGAGCCAAGAGATGTCCATAGTTTAATGGTCTAATAATAGATGTGTGGATAAAGAAAATGTGTCGTGAGTGTGGTGTGACGTGCCTAGAACCCCAGCCTTTGTGAGGTGGATGATCAGGCCAGTGTGGAATATATAGAAAGTTAAAGGCCAGACCATTTTACACCATGAGACTTTGCATCAAAAACAGACTGAAATTGAGGTAAAGATATTCCCTTTCTCCACACATACCTATCTCTGTGTGTGAATGATCATGATACTATGAGCAGATTTTTATAAAAGTATTTAATGTGCTTAGTAGTCACATCATATGTAATACATATTAAGTGTACAGATGCTTGTCGTGACATATGCTAATGAAATTCCAACACAATTGTGTTGGGATTGCCAGGTGGGATAGAGAAACTGTGAGTTGCATGGCTGAGAGCAGATGCCGAGGGCCATCCAGGCACAGAGAGGTAAAAACAGGATCAGGTACACCCTGGACTGTGTGGCCCTCCAGTGTAATAACTGCCAGACTCCTCAAACTCTATGAGTTGAAAGAACTTATAGGAAAACCACTTCTCTCCCCACCAAACCTAATGGAAAATGCAACTTACGTTTTTCTGGCTGATAGATCAGGTTCCAGTACGTCATATGAAGGGTTATCAGTGCGATAAACACAGACAAACAGGGAAGAAGTATAGCTACCGCCCAGGCCACCGAGAGCTGGATGTATGAGATGCCCAGAAAGACAAGAGCTGCAGTTAAGTTGGTAAACCAGGACACCCTGTGTATACAGAGAGACAAGACGAAAAAGAGCATGGATTATTTCACAAAGCAATTGCTAGTTTTTGATACTTTTTTTCACATATAAACTAAAACATGACCAGAATTTTATAACTAGTATTGACTCCCTTTTTATTGTTTTTATTTTATGTGTGTGAGCGTACTGCCTGCATGTGTGTAAGTGCACCCATGTTGTGCAGTACCCAAGGAGGTCTGAAGAGGTTGTCTATAACTCCAGAACCCCTGGAACTGGAGTTACAGACAATTGTTAGCTGCCATGTGGGTGCCAGGAACTGAACCCAAGTCCTCTGCAAGAGCAGCCAGTGCCTTTAATCACTGAGTATTCTCTCCAGTCCCTGACTCAGTTTTTTAACAAGCCATGGTTCTCCAGTTTCATTGTTCTTATTTCTGTTTAGACTGTAATAAGAATGTTGGTGCTGGATAGCCTCAGTTGTCAATTCGATATACCTGGGAAGGGGGAACATTGATTGGGAAATTTCCTCTATCTGATGGGCTGTGAGACATTGTCTTGACTGTTCAATGCTGCGGGAGGGCCCAGTCCAATATGGGTGGTGCCACTCCTGGGAAGGTGGTGTTGGGTTATGTAAGAAAGCAGGCTGAGCATGGGTCAGAGGAGCAAGCCATTAAGCAATGTTCCTCTGTGGTCTCTGTTTCAATTCCTGCCTCCAGGTTCCTGTCTTGCTTAAGTTCCTGCCTTGCATTCCCTCAGTGATGGACTGGCTCTTGGAAGAGTCAGGTGCAATAAACCCTTTCCTCCCCAAGTTGGTTTTGGTCAGTATTTTTGTCACAGCAGTAGTAAGCAAACTAGAACAAATATGTTATTTTTATCTGTACAGATGATCAACATACATTTTCTGTCAAGAGCCCTATGGGACAAAGGTCTGAAACACTAGATCTTTGCACCTGCACCCAGATCTCTGGATGTCCTGGTGTTCTGTGTCTCAGTGCAGAAGATTAATAATTGACGCTCTCTGGTCTCTATCTCGTGGCGTCAGCTGGGAATCAGTGTCCTTGCCTGCTTTTTCTGGTATGTGTGTCTAATAATAGATGCTATTCCTCGTTGCTAAAACTATGGGGCCAGTGAGCAAGATGGTGAGTTGTAGCAGTGTTTCCTGGCTTGTGACTGGAGTGACTAGCAGTGACTGGCTTGTGAAACAATGGAAAAATGTTTGGCCTATATTGGGCCATGCTGTTCCTCATATTTTCACTATCAGGAATAGTCTCTTTCTGGGGCTTCCTTCCTAGCCTACCCACCTGCCGTCCACTTTCCTGTCAATTCTGTTTTAGCCGCTGGTCCACTCTCCGCACACATCCCGGGTCATCACTGTCTGCAACCTCTTCCGCCTTCCTTCCGTCATCCCTCCCCTCACCCAGCCCTTCTCCACATTTGTCCTGTCCAAAACCCTTCCACGCCCACCCACCACTGCGCCACATCCCTCTACAGTTCCCTGCTCGGAAACCCCCATCTCTGCCCCCTCTTTTCAGTGAGACCCTCACACCCCCTCCCACACAACACCCTTCACTGTCCACCTGTCACCCCTCCGGCTTCCGTCCAAGCCGCTCCACACAGACCATCCTCCTGCACAGCCTTCCTTAGCACATCTCCTCCCCATTCATATGTGCTCTCACATTCTCCATCCACACCCGCCTCCACCCCCCCACTCCCTGCCCCCAATCATCCTGCCTGCCCCCTTACCAACCCCACTGCCCACACACCTTCCATCTCCCTAAACCTTGCCATCATCCATCCTCCCTCCACACCCCACCTGACCCCCGATATCCTTCCTCCTTTTGCCCTCTTCTAGCATCCACTCTGTTCATCTCCCCTTCCCACACCACGTTCATCCTCCTCCTTGGGCACCACACTTCGGTCCACATCTTCTACTCGCACACCTGTACGTACCCATCCAACACCCCCGTCGCACCCTCCCATCCGCTCTCCCTCCACACAGCCCTGCTGCCTCTACCTATACCCCTTCCCAAGCACATTCACTGCACACGGTCACCACCTCCCACCCACACTCCTCTCGACCATCTTCCCTCCCGTCCACCTCACCCAAACCCACGCCACAGCCTCCCTTGGCTTCTGCAATGCGTTCACGCCTCTATCGCACCCGCACCCCACGCCTCCGTCCACAGTACCTCCACACACCCGCCATCCTGTAAACACACCATCCCTGCCATCAACCAGCTCCTACTGTGTTCTCGACTCCCCCTGCCCATTCCCCTCCACGTATCCCACAGTCCCATAATACCCAGTCACAAGCCCCTGTGGGCCCCATCGACACCCCACCGCCACGGCCCTCTGGCCTCCCGCTGCCTGTGCACACCCCATCTGCATCTCAACCTACCATTCTCCTCTTCTCACACCCTCCATACGCGCCAAACTCTGGTCTGTTCGTCCTGCACACGCATCCCTGTGCACACCCTCCTCGCGTCACGGCCCACCATCATCCAGCAGCTCTGTCTGTCTTCAGTACCTGTCTCCTCACACCTGACCCTCCTTCCACAGCCCTCCACACACTGCCATCCCTAGCTCCCATCCACACACCCACTCCACTATCCACCCACCTTCTTTACACCTCGGTCCAACACTCCATCCAATTCCCATCCCTCTGCCTTCTCCGTCATCCCCCATCAACCCCACATTCACCCATCTCCCACCTCCAAATCCTGCTCCCACTCTAGATCAACCCCCGCCCACCACCACCAATCCCATTCACTCCATCCCTTTCTACCTCACCCACCCCTAACCCACACCCCATGTATCCTCATCCACTCCTTGCCCCCCCTTCTGATCCACTCTCTACCCACGTCCGCTCACACCTATCTATCTATCTATCTATCTATCATCTATCTATCTATCTATCATCTATCATCTATCTATCATCTGTCTATCCACTCCCTCCCCACGTCCCCTCACACCTATCTATCCACTTCCTACCCATGTCAGCTCACACCTATCTATCTATCTATCTATCCATCCATCCATCCATCCATCCACACCCTGCCCACATCCCCACATACCCATCTATCCACATCCACCGACACCCAGCACCCATCCACTCTCCTGCCCTCATATGCACTTCCCCATCCCTTTTCGTTTATTACCACATCCCACTCCATGCATCTCCCTCCACCCTTGAGCAACCACTGTCTGATCCCCATCCACCCCACTCACCCACCCAGCCCCCACATATCTCCTATGCATCTGGAGTAGACAACCTGCACCTCCCCATCTGCCCCATATGAACCCCTCATCCATCCCCTGTCTGCTTGACCTACCTTCCTATTTGCCTCTTCCCCCTCCTGTCCACCCCAGTCCATTCCTCGGTCCACTCCTCCACTCCACCCCATCTAATCCCTCATCTTGTTTGACGTGCTACCTGATCCTCCCGTGTCTGCTCCCAGCATCGCTGCATGCACTGCCTCATCCTCCCGGTCTACTCTTCCACCCACTCTCCCCATCCATTTCTCATTTACTCCCCCATCCACCACCATCCACCCCTCAACTCTTTGCTGTTTCCAGACAGTTCTAGCTTAAGGGCCTCTCCAGTGTCCCTACTAAGAGAACAAACAAACAGAAGCTTGGAATCTCAGCGATATTCTTCCTCAAGTTCGAAGGTCCCTAGGAAGCTTCTATTTTCTTTCTACCATCTAGAATGTTCCTAATTCTGTTTCTTATGTTACATCTAGGGTATTTTAGCTGTAAGAAAGAGGAGCTAGATGGGTCGGGGCTTCTCCATCTTGACCAGGTCTGGAAATCCTCTTTTCTTTTCTAGTTGTATAGTTTGCCTTCCCATTATTGACTTCGGAGCATCTGAACTTCAGTCAGATATGTGTCCTATAAATGTTCTGTTCTGCCTGTGGCTATATATTGTACATAGATATTCTGGTATTTTGACAGAACTTATTGAAAGGATGGTCTTTACCCCATTTTTAAAAAATGTTTCCCCCAAATGAAATAAAGACCATCTTTTCAATAAATAAATTCTGCTAGACCATGAGAATGTAGGTCTGTTTTCAAACCTAACTCAGTTTCAGTGTTCTGTTACCAACACCACTTTGTTTTGATTGCTGTTACATTTTCTTACATTTAACAGATCTATTGACATAGAATTAAGGTGTGATGAACAGCATTGCAGAAAATGTACAAATTGGCAAATTTTCAATGTGTGCACACCCATGAAACCACCTCATTCAGGACGATGAGCTAGCCAGAGCCCTGCCTTGCTCCTTGACCCTTTGTAATTCCTCCTCCCCCCATTTTAAACTACCTTTTCTCTATCAACAACCATTGTTCTTTACTCTGTCACTATTAATGAGATTGCCCTGTAGCAACTGAGTTATGCTTATCTTTTATCAGCTTTCTTTTACCTAGCATAATTATTTTGAGAGTCACCTGTGATAGTTTGAATAAGAATGTTCCTCACAGAGGGACTAAGAGTCCTCATAAGCTCTAAGTATTGGACATTTTGTCCAGTTGGTGGCTCTGTTTTGGGAGGTCTTAGAAGATGTGGCCATGCTGGAGGAAGCAAGTCACTGGGGGCGGCCTTAGAGAATTCTTGAGCCTTGCTGGATCTCCAGTCAATCTCTGCTTCCTGTGCCTACTTGAGGATGTGATCCCTCAGCTTCTACCCCAGCCACCTCCGCCGCAATGCCTCTCCGCCATGATGGACTCTTGCCCCTTTCGAACTGTAAGTTAAATAAACTCTTCCCTTGAACAGTGTTTCTATCACAGCAACAGAAAAGTGACTAATACATCACCTATATTGTTTTTCTTTTTAAAAACATTGCCTTTCTGTCTGTAGTCATGTTCAAGTACCTTTACCTGCTGAGTCATCTCACCAGCACCCCATATTGTATTTCATCTGTACATTCCTTCTTATTGTCACGTAGTCACTGATTTTACATATATATATCCATATACATATATTTATATGTATATGTACATATACCCCTCCATTTATCTGTTGAGAAGCATTTTTTCTAACTCGTGGCTATTATAAACATTCATGTTTAAGTATTTGTACAGACATAGGTTTTCCCTGTCTGAGAGGGAAAGTCCAGAAGTGAAGTAGTGGCTAGGATTTACAGTATGTGTCTATTTAACATTACGAGAAACTTACAAATAGTTTTTGAGTCCTTGTGACAGTTTATACCGTGAACACATGTTCCTGAGTGTTCTAGGGCCTTAACATCTTGGTCAACAATAGGAATGGTAGATTTGAACTAGTTCTCATTATGGTTGTATTTTGCATTTCCTTAAGGTCTAATCTCACCCAGCATCCTATGGTGTGTTTATTGGTAGTCTGTATCTTCTTTGGTGAGCATTTTCTCCAGATATTTCACTCAGTACAAAATAGGTTGAGGCTAGAGAGATGGCTCAGTGGATAAAGTGCTTGCTGTGTAAGTTTGAGAACCTGAGTTCATATCAACAGCACCCATGCCATGGAAGTGAGTGTCTGTAATCCAAGTACCGAGAAGCTGAGGCAGGAGGATTCCAGGGGTTCACTGGCTGGCTAATACAGCCACTTGGTGAGCTTCAGTTTCAGTAAATGATTCTGTCTCAAAGCAAAATTGGGCAAGTTGTAGACACCAGGCATCAACCTCTCATTTCTGCATGCACATGTATGGATGCATACATCAGCACATATGTGCACACGAATATAACACACACAAATAAACAAAAAGGTTTGTTTTCTTAATATTGAATTTTATATATTTGGATACAAGTCCTTCATTAGTGATATGATTCGCAGGTAGTCCCTCCCAGTCCGAGACTTATCTTTTCATTTTCTCAACAAGAATGAAGACAAAGTTTTTTTGATGACATTGAATTATCAGATTTCATTTACAGCTCACACTTTAAAAGTTTCTAAGAATTATTTTGAAAAACTCAAGCTCTTAAGGGTTCTCTGCCCCCTTTTGCTCTGAGAACAAGTCTGCACTGCAGAGGACTGAAATGACTCATCTGGTTGGCATAGCTGTGTCTCAGCTCAGGAACCAAAACCATTTGTCATGGTGCGGCTTACAAGCAGGGACAGAGGGCTAGGTGATCTTTTTCTACCACTTTCCTGGACTTTGCAGTCATCAATTTTATGACACTATTATTTCTTTATTAAACCACGCTTTAACATTTCAAATTACGTTTCACTCATCCTTCTCCTCCTGTTTCGGCTATCATTAATTATAAATATTGTCCTTCATCTGGGAAATGCTAGTCAGAAGGTAGTGTTATAGGCACTACAGCTCTGATAATCAGCCACACCTTGCCTGGCCTCCCACACTCTGGAATTCAGGGTAATTTTTAGAATAAAGATCATGTCTTATATACAACATTTTTTTAACCTTTTTTGTTAAGCGTTGAGGGAAAAATAGACTTAAGCTGTATAGTGCTAAGCAATTGTGACTGGACTTTTTCTCCAATTCTGACTTCAGAAACAAAGAGCAGTGAAGAGGATGGAATAAGAGAAACTGAGAACCAAGCTTGTTCGTAGTTGTGGGGGTGGGAGGCGTATTCTAGGTCAAAAGGCAAGATTCTCTGATAAAATAAGGGTGTCACTTTTTTCAGTCTTTTTGAGACAAGGCCTCACTGAAGCTCCAGCTGGCCTGGAACTCGCTAAATAGACCTGGCTGGCCTTGAACTTATAGAGATCTGCCTGCCTCTGCCTCTGCCTCCTCAGTGCCGAGATTAAAGCTGTGAGCCACCACCAGACTAAGAATCTGGCTTTTACTTCTGTATTTCATGCTGGGGATACTATTTCAATACAGAATAAGCAAGCCTTTGCTTGGGAGTGCAGTTCTAAGAGAAATCTGAAGGAACAGGTTCTCAGCAGTTTGAGTCAGCTGTTAGCCTTAAAATGAATGTTCAGAGTCAGGCTGTTTTTATCAAGCCATAGCTGGCTGTCATGTGGCTTTGAATAGCAGATCAGGAAGATCACATTGATGTGTGTGGTGCAGATCATTTAGGGCCTGCTGGTCCATGGTAAAGAGTCTGGATTACATTCACAGAGCATTGGGAAGTCATTTGAAGGAAAGTGTGCAGGGGAAGGATAAAATCTGATTTTAAGTGATAAAAAGATAAAAAAAAATTGATCATTGTGTTGGCTGTACAGTTGTAGATGGGGCTTAGTAAGCAGTCACAGCAACTGTCGTAGTCTGGAGGATAGCTAAGAGACAGCTGAACCAGGGGTACCATGAGAAAGGGATAAAAGTGACGGATGTGGGATGTATGTGTGGAAAAGCGGCATGTCACATGAGACTGGCCTCACAGTTCCTGAGACATAGCCACTCACTTTTGTCTCTATAACATTTCGTCTTGGTTTGCTCTGTCTTGCTTTCAGAATTCCAAAGTCTCTCTTCTTTCGTTCAACACGCTAGAATATTCTACTTGCTCTGATCTCAGAACTCCTAAAGCAAACATTTCCTCTCCAGTTAATTGTTAGTTTGGCTTTTCAGGTGTACGCTGTCAAGCTTGCCGGTGATAACCTCTTATTCTGTATCTCCACATCTGTGTACTTATGGACCTAGCATAGAACTAGGTTCACAATGGCTGTGTAGTAATGATGACTAGTGGAGTGGCATGCCATAAGAAGATCATTCAAGCCAACAGCATTACAATTTTAAAATCTTTTCTTTACTGTTACTTTTATGTATGTGAGTGTATTGCCTCCATGGATGTAAGTGCCCTTGGAGGTCAGAAGAAGCTAGAACTGGAGTTACAGATGGCTGTTAGCTATCGTGTGGGTGTTGGAAATCGAACTTGAGTGCTCTGGAGGAGTAGCCAGTGCTCTTAACTGCTGAGCCATCTCTCCAGGCCCTTAAATTTTTTTTTAGTGGAAACAAGGAAGTAATAGAATGTCAAATAAGACCATGCTAAGCAAACCGAGTTAATGTAGCCTGGTAACAAGAACTTACTTATCTCAATATAGGTGAGGTACCAGGTTAGACTTTTCTAGGGCAACTGAATCGAATCCTGAGGCTAAGCCTCGGGTTATCCTTTCATGGTGTTGCAAGCTGCACTCTTGAATTTGGCTGTAGTGACTGAAAAGTGGGAGCTAAGAGCACTGTCATGTTTCTTTCAGTCTTCACAATTCCCTCTCCCTCTCTCAAAGTGATTCAAGCACTATTGAGAAAAACCAAGAGGATGCTTAGAGACTCTTCAGTCTAACACGTGGCGATGCACACAGAACTGCTCTAGGGAGGGTCAAGGAAAATTACAGTTACTCCAAGACATCAACCTTGGGAAAGCTATCTGGAAACCCAAGAATTATAAGTGCCGAGAATCAATATATAGGAAGAGATTTCACATAAAGTACTAAATATACTTTAAAGAATGCAATCTTACCTATTTGATTATGTGATTTTTCCAAAAGAGTTACCCAATTCAGTCATGTTTCACATATGCCTTTGCTACTCCATCCACAGGACAAACCACAGATAATTATGCATGAAATTATGTATGTGCCATCGGTAAAAAAAATAAATAAAAGAAAGAGAAATCCTCAGTCTTTAAACTCACCATTAAGACTCTTTTCATCTCAGAACTCCCTAGCAGATTGAATATATAAAACACCTCTCACACAGGAAGTCAGTAAACAAAGTACTAAGACAAAACAAATAGCAGTGATTAAGGAAAACCAAAAGCAGCAGTAAAAACACGTTTTTCCAGTCTACTTTTAAATACAGACATGGAATTGCAAATAACTAGAACTTTATAGGTGATGATTTTTTTAATCGTTATGATTCTATGGCATTTTTTTTCTAGGGAAAATTTTGTCATTACAAAGCTCAGCAATTATTTTGAGACTGTGTAAACATTTGCCCAATGTATTTAATGATGGTTTAAAAGTCACTCAAATATGCTGTTATTTCTTAGGCTGATGAATCTATTGTAAATAATTTTAGCAGAAACCATTTTAAATGATCTTTCCCAACCTGAAAAGATGCACAGGAAGAGAGGTAAATTTTCTGGAAGCTTGCATTCTTCCTAGTAGAAGAGGACAACATAAAGACCTCAGAGTGAGCATTTTATTCTGTGTTGAACAATCCTGCGATCGTTCAGCAGATTTGTGACTCTTGAATGGGATAAAAGTAAAGAATCTAGAAGAGTCAGTGAAACACGTGGAAACTGATTACATGGTGAGTGTTGGCTGTTCCCAGTGTAATCCTAAATCCATTGAAATGCTTCAAAGGATATTCTGAAAAGCAAGTATTTGGAGAAACCAGGAGGAAATATAAATTTTATAGCTCTTTCTTATTATCTGTAATTTTTTTTCCCAACCGCACAGTCAGCAAAAGTCAGAAACACTGGGAAGGGCTTCCCTGTCTCCTGCTCTCTGGTGCATCTCCTTTCTTATCCCTTTCTTTCCTTGTTTTGGCCTGTTTTCCCAAAACCCTAACAGTTGTTTCAATATATCATTTTCTCATTTCTTGTGTTTAAGATCTCTAAACACTTGGGGCTAGACACATGGCTCAGCGGTTAAGAAAAACTGGTTGCTCTTGCAGAGGACCTGGGTTCAGTTCCCAGCACCCACATGGCAGCTAACAACTGTCCTAACTCCAGTTCCAGGGGATTCAATGCCCTCTTGTGACCTCTGCAGGCACTGCACACACAGGTACCCTTGCATACGTGGAGTGGAGGCAATATACTCATACACATAAAAGAAAAATAATAAATGGAAATTAAAAAAAATATCTCTAAACAGCTAATTTGCTACTGAAAATAAGTCCTGGGGGCTGGGGAGTTGGTTCAGTGGGTAAGACTGCTTACTGTGCAAGAATAAGGACCTGAGTTCAGATCCTCAGCATCCAGGTAAAACCTCAGGCATGGGGAGTCATGCCTGTAACCCCAGTACCATGAGGAATTGTGGCAGAGCAACCTTGAGGCTTGGTGGCCAGTCATCTGGCTGAAATGCTGAGTTCATGAGAGACCCTATGTGATGGCTAATCTTGGTTGACACCTTTATATACCTGGGAAGAAGGAACCACAAGTGAATAATTTCCTCCATCAGATTGGTCTGTGGGGGCTTGTCTGTGGGGTATATTCTTGATTGATAATTAATGTAGGCAGTCCTAGCCAACTGTGGGTGGTACCATCCCTGAGCAGGTGGAACTGGGACACACACACACACACACACACACACGCACGCATGCACACACGCAATGTAGCTGAGCAAGTTAGGGGAAGCAAGACAATAAGCAGTGTTCCTGTATGGTTCCTCCTTGAGTCCCTGCCCTGACTTCCTTCAGTGATGGATCATGGCCTGGAAGTGTAAGCCAAATAAACCCCTTTCTTTCCAGTTGATTTTGATCATGGTGTTTATCACAGAAACTGAAAACAAACTAGAACATCCTGTCTCGAGGGAATAAGGTAGAGAGTGATAGACCAGAATACTAGATGACCTCCTTTGGCCTCTGTACACATGCACAGACATGCATACTCACACACGTGTGTGCATTCATCTTACACACACATACAATAAGTAAATCCTGTACCGATCATTTCAAAGAGATCAAGCAGGAAGTGTAAGACTTGACTTTTTCTCCTTCTTCTTTTAATTTTACTTAGGTATGCACCATCTATAAAGAAATAAAAGAGATAAAAATCTAGTCCCAGAAACTACTGTGAAACCATTGTTAGGTTTCTATGAATACTTGTCTGGAGCAGAATTCTGAGTATGTCTTTTTCATGTCCTTCATTTGGCGTGAGCGACGAGGGAAGTGCAGGCTTTTACTGTGGTAGGAAGGGAGCATTTCTTAGAGGTGTCAAATGCCAATGTGAACAAAATTTGAGGAGGTCGAGTGTTTTTTTATTCAAAACTATATAGTACTCTTCAATGTATGCTAAGTAGTAGACTGTCCCGTAAACCTCTTTCATGACATTGGTGGGAAGACACCTCATACATTGCGATTTAACAATTGATTAATGTGGATAGATTTGTATTTTGTTTCTCCTCTCAAGGATGATGCAAAATTTCTTGATCAGAGAGATTTCTAAAATATGATATTAATCAGGTAAATTTCTAAACCTTACTATTAATCAACAAATATTCCCCAAACAGTCTGGCACATGGAAGGTGTGCTCAGTCAATATTTAACTCCATTTCTTAATGGAGTTAAAGGAACATGCAATCCCATTTCTTTCTGCCTAGGCAACTGGTTTCAAAATTTGTTTCATCTCTCGTTCTTGTCAGAGAGTTTTTGTCTCCCCCAAAGTCTCCAGCTAGTCTCTTATAACTCAAGGTGGTGGTCTTGGAGGCGAGGACTTTGGCCACAGGGGTGAAGCCCTCCCTGGAATTAATTCCCTTTCAAACAGGCCTAAAGAACTCCTTTGCCCTTTCCATCTGGGGTGGACACAACAAGCTGTCAGTGTGCAAGAGAACTCCCTCCAGAAGCTGGCCAGCCTGGCTCTGTGATCTTGCCTTGTCCTGCAGAATGCTGAGAAATGAATTTCTGTTACGTATACGCTACTGCATCTATGGTCATGTCTTCTAGCAGACAGAGTAGACTAGGACAGGGCCCTGAAAAACTTTACATTCCTCAACCAATGGTCCTTTCAAGAATTTTTCATGCTGGAAGTTTGGGGTCGTGCAGTGCGGTGTTACTATGGCAACATTGCCATCACCTGAACAAATGAAAGCCTAACTCTTGAATTTAGTTTGTAGGAGTGGGCCCATGCTTCTTACTCTAGAGACCTCTTAGAACCATCTCTCTCCTGGAGCTGTGCTGATAGAATGGTCTTGCTATAACTCTGTCCCAAGTCCAGTCCCACCCTATTTTTAAATTTATTTTTTATTTTTATTTTATGTATATAAGTGTTTTGCCTGAACGTACATGTGTGAACTGCCCACAAAGGCCAGAAGAGGGTGTCAGATCCCCTGGAACTGGCGTTATAGATGGTTGTTAGCTACCTTGTGGGTTCTGGGAACTGAACCTTAGTCCTATGCTAGAGCTGTCAGTGCTCTTAACTGCTGAGCCATCTCTCCAGTCCTCCACTCATAGTTTTATTCAAAGTAGTTTTACCAGCTTCAGTTAAGGTAGTACAATCCTGGCTCTACCCTAATCTTAACAGACTATCCAGCCTTTTCACCCTGAGTTTTAGAATCTCTCATTCATCCAAGGTCAGTCATTCTGTCTAACCTCCTCCCAGTACAGTGGAGAGGGGGCAGCACTTTGATATGTTAATTCTCAAGCATATACACATTAAATCATGCATTCATTATCTTTTTGGGTGGAGTATCAAATTGAGGCTGCCTAGGAAATGAGATTAAGTGCCTAGGTGATAAGACACAAAAGCATATGGTTTGGCTGGGATCAATTAAAAGTCATTATTCTAGATTATGTCCATCTCTAAAACTCATTCCTACACAGCAATATTTCAGAACACTGGTTCTTAATCTTATTTCATCAGCTTAAAAAAACACACAACAATGCCCTTCCTTGTGTCCTACATCAAAGCTATGTCATCAAGACCTCTAGGGACAGGATCCAGGGACCAGTATATTTTCACAGAATGTTCGGTGGCTTTAATGTGTCTTTAAGGCAGAGACACACTATTCTCAGTGTTCAGGGAATTATTGAAATGGTTTCTGGGAAAAATGGCGTGAGATAATCAATTTTTACCTCTCAGATGTCCCTAAATAATAGATACTACATTTGAATATATGTTCAAAGCAGAACATTTCAGTATAGGGTAGACATCACGGAGGCTCAACTTAGATATCACATAAATGAAATTTGGGGGACGGAATAAGTTCCTCTTCTAACTTTTTCAAGAACTTGGCCAGTGTTTTATTTGGAACTTTGATCCTGCCTGTTTTCCTGTAGGAATCCCTTAGCAACAGACTGTGACGTGTTGAGAGCGTGTAAATTATCAGGTGAGGTCAGCAGGAAGTTGTGAAGCGAGATTTGAAGCTACTGGTAGTAGAATTTTTAATTATGGCCATGAACAGATTTAATTTTCCAACATAGAATGTGCACAGGTGTACTCACCTGGACTGTCTCTGTGTGGTGACTGCATGCCCAAGAACTTGGAAATCCCTGACAGAGCCAGATTCTGATCTGGATCGTACACATGGATGTTGGCAGGTCTTGATTTCAGGGAGTTTCACTTTATTCTTCCCCTGAGGTACGTGGTAGAGGAAGATGCAGTTCCAGATGGCTTTGTTGGCTACGAGTTGTTTTCTCACCTACATTTGGCAACCTTACTCAGAAGCAGTGCTCTCAGGGCCCCAAACTTCCAGTATATACTGCTTCACAGCATCGCTGAGAAGCTCTGGGTGGTATAGCTGGAACCACACATCTTATTAAAGGTCTCACAGCTCTGAACATCTGACATCTGTGCTGAAAACAGGACCGGATATAGACTTCAGTTGTTAAGATTCAAGTGGTATGTTGTCTTTTAAAGGCAACATTGAAATCCGTCACGTTTTCTAGGCTTGTAGTTTTTAAGACTGTCTGTGAGTCTCTCTCTCTCTCTCTCTTTGTGTGTGTATGTGTGTGCATGTATTTATGTATGTGGGTGACTGGTGATTGAACCTAGGGCTTCATACATGTTAGTTAACCATTGTACCACTGAACTATAGCCTTAGTCCATTAGAGAATTTTTTGCCTTAGAGAAAACAGTTAGGTTGATGGATAGCCCATTTTAAAGATGGCTTCCAATTAAATGGGTTCTCTTTCCTGTCATTAAAAGAATGATACTATCTGATTGTCTTTTAATAATAATAATAACAGCTATCCACATTTGATTTTGTGTTATGTGTAGCTCACACCACAACCCTTAGAGGTATCCCATATTGCAACTAAGAAACCTGGGTCTTGAGAATCAAGGAGTTAAGAGTTAAGGTCATAAGTCTCTCAGGTGACCAAGTCAGGATTCTACCAACTAGTTATCTGGCAGTCAGTGGGGTTTCTCTCCACGTTGCTACCAACCCCTGAAGTAGGTTCTAGAATAGATGTCATTCCTATTAATAATATCCATTTCTACAAACTGAAGTAGGTGGATGTTCATAACATTTGTTCTGTAGTTTAGTATTTCAACTTCAAAAACAAGCAAGCTAAAAACACCATCCAGTCATCAAGGAGCAGAACATCCAGCCTTTAATCACATTTAAGAATAATACTCTGATTTTTAACTTACCTTCCTAGACTCTCTTGTCTTTAGGCTTTAAAAACATGCATGTCTCTGTTCATCAGAGATGTTAATGAAATTAGAAAATAACAAAAAGCACTTGCTAAATGTGTTCCTCCTAAATTTGGCCAAGTTCCTCACAGCTGTGGAAATTCATTTCATCCCACCTCATCCTCCTACCCAAAGCCCCAGAGCCCAAATCTCCTGGGAGTCCCCTCTGTTTCCCAAAGGAAATATTTCATTCATACAATGTCTCCTTTGTAATCAACACTGAGAAATGTCACTTTGATTAAACACAACTCTGAATGACTAAGACCACAGCACAATAAATTCTCCAGAGCTATCTTTCAGAACAACTGATTGCTCTCTGAGAGTCTTAATCCTCCAGAGTCTTATTTAATCAGAATGATGTTGCTAATTAAGGATTAAAACCTCTGAACAGAGCAAAAAAAGAATTTTTTTCATTCTCCTTCGGGCAGGTCAAGGGGGCAAATTTGCTATGGGGAAGTGAACGTCCCTTCCACCTTTAATAAACTGCATTGTTCCCTGACATTAGGACTTAATCCAAAACAGACTTGAGTGTTTTATAATATTAACATAAGAGAGAGAGAGAGAAAGAGAGAGAGAGAGAGAGGAAGGAGGAAGGAGGAAGAATGACTTGGACAGCTACATACACATAGACAATATTGACTCCAAATTTTCTTCATTGAGTGCTTTTAAGATGAGCTCTAGCTGTCTTTAAACATGCTTTTTAAAATCTCTGGTGCTGTCTATCTTGATCTAACCCATCACCAACAGTAGTGGAAAGAGAATATCTCAGAAAACTGTTGAGAACACATTTATCAACAAGCACGCATACACCACAAACACGCACACACACACACACACACACACACACACACACACAGAAGAATAAAAGACAATGCAATCAGCTTGAGAAGAGGGAAGCAGGATTTGCTTCTTAGCATCCAAGGTTTAGTGAGTCCATAGTGAGTTGGACCTGTGCCACGATGAGCAGAGACGTCAAGGCCATGGCAGAAGCAAATGGCCCGACAGAGCTGCTAACCTCAGGGAAGCAAGAAAGCAGAGATGGGAGGAAAGGCCTGGGATTCCAGAGCACCCTTCCATTTCCACGGTAACCTCACTTCTTTTACTGCACCCCATTTTCTGAGTGTTCTACCAACTCCAAATGGTACCCCAGGCTGGAGGATCATCGACATATGGGCTTTGGGGGAGATATTTCAGAACTGAATAATACTTTCCCAAACCACTACGTTATCCTGTAGGTGAAAATGTGTGGAGTGCTTATCATGTTGGATAGACTAGCACCTTATATCTGCTGAGCAACAGAACCCCAAAAGAAATACTGTACTAAACTCTGAACAGTGGCTCTTCCTTAAGTTCTAATTGTCAACTCTTTTCTTGAATTTGTATTTTACAATAGAAACTGGTTATGTTCAAAATATATAAACAGTCTGGGGAGATGGCTCAGTTGGTAAAGTGCTTGCCACACATATACAAGGACCTGACTTTCGTCCTAAGCACCTGCATAAAAAGCCAGGTGTGGTGATCCACACATATAACCCCAGCTCTGGGTAGGAGACAGATAGATCCCTGAAGCTCACAGGCTAGCCAGCCTAGCTAAGCTCCTAGGTCAAAGAGAGACTGTCTTGAGAAAGAAAGTGGCTGCTCCTGAGGAATATTGCCTGAGGTTGACCTCTGGTCTCTAAATGCATACATGTGCGCGCGCACACACACACACACACACACACACACACACATCACATTAACCACACAAACTGATAAATGGTAGAATTTCATTGGAAAAGACAAGGTTTCAGAGAAAGATAGCTTGTTTATCATGAAGCATAAATGCTTTTAGGTATTGGGAGCAACACGGAGTGGTGGTGTGAATTTAAGAAATGACCAAATACTCTCTTTTTCATCTCTCTCTTTTCTCACTGGCTTGTGAACTCATCAGCTTTGACAGACTTGTCTATTACAATGTTAACATAATTACTACAGCTACTTTTTTTTTTTTTGGCACCTGCACTTGTACTGTTACTGTCTTTAGAAAAAAAAAACAAACTAGAGAGGAAATGACTTAATCAATGTCAGCCATCTGATGTTAAGTAGAAGTGAAACTTCCACCAGGCCGTATTCTGTTCATTGTGACAAACCAATGTGTGGCTTCTTGTTTGGAGGGTTCATTAATCAGCGTCTTGGGAAGTTGATGATCTTGGTTTGTATCTGATTATTATTTTTTAAAAAAGATTTACTTCACATATTTATGTGGCGTGTGTGTGTGTGTGTGGTGTGTGTGTATGCACACATGCATGAAAATGCACAAGGAGACCACAGGGAGTCAGATCCTCTGGAGCTAAAGTTATGAGACGTTATGAGCTACTAGACATGGGTTCTAGAAACCCAACTCTGGTCCTCTGGAAGAGCAGTACATGCTCTTAACTGGAGTCATCTCTCCAGCCCTGCCCATGATTATTGAATGAACCATCATTGCAGACATCACCATTTTGTCACTTACCCAGCACCACCAATGACAAAAACCAAATGATTAAACCCCCAAAACAGGAAGTGTGTCATAATTCTGCTTTCTCTTCTACTTAGTGCCACCTACCAGTTAAACAAAGACATTGGTTTCTTTGATCCATACTTCTGAAGACCATAAGCACCCTGTGGGCAAACAATAGCTCTTATTCCTCCTGTGCCCAGGGGAATGGTCAGAAGTGCAGCGTGAAACAGCCTGTTCCGCTCCTTCGTGGGCACTTTATTAACCACATGGTAAGTGCCTATGTAGAAATCTTCCAAGGGAAACCCGACCACAGATAACAGAGCAGTGCCTGTTGTGGAGAGAGAAGAGGCAGAATCACCACATCACATCATAGTTAAGGGCTTTCCTCTAATAGGAGCATTGCTGCGTGATTGTCTTCCTAAAATATTTATGTTGGTCACTGAAACTTCTGTGATAGCTTGACTTTTCTAAGTGTGGAAATTTCTTTCATTGTTTTAACTAATCCAAAGTTCTGTTTTCCCCTCCTTCAAGCTTAAACTATTCTTTTTCTAAGAATATATAAGCAAATGATGTTCATTTTTAACAACATAAAATAATTCAGAAATGTATCATATGACAAATATGCTATAATTCTAGCACTAGGAGGTGGAGGTATGGTGATCGGGAGTTTAAGGTCATCTGGGATATGACATCACTGTGCCACATTACAGTTAATACCCGGATAAAACAGCCTGGCTCATAATTTTAGTACTTTTTTAAAGACAGAGTCTCCCTTTAGCCTCAGCTGACTCACTATGTAGACCAGGCTGGCCTCCATCCATCTCACAGCAATCTGTTTGCCTCTGCTTTCCAAGTGCTGTGATTAAAGGTATGCACCACCACACTCAGCTTTAACTTTAGTTTTTAGAGTGGGCCTGAACTCTGAGGACACTCGTTTCCCCAAGATATGTCTTAGCCCTGCTGTGGAGTCAGGCCTCACCCATACATTCCTTCAAAACTATTTCTCCAGCTTTGGTTGGGCTACTAAAAGCGTGGATCTTCCCTTTTCAGAAAAACTTGCTCTTTCATGCCTGGTTCTAGAACATCTCATACAATGTCAAGGTTCTTCCCATTCTTCATTGTTTTCAGTGAAAATGCATGTGCTGCCTTTCAGAGCTTTGGTATATTAATTCTCAAGCATATCCACTTTCATTCATTCTTCTTGGGTGGAGGAGCAAATCCAAGTTCCAAAGACTCAAAGTCACGTGTCCAGATCCCAAGAGCATGTGGGTCAGTGATTTTGCCAAAGTTAATTAAAAGTCATTAGTCCAGATTCTGTCCATTTTATAAAAGTCATTCATACAGCCATCCTTGGCTAAGCAGTGAGTTCCAGACCAGCCTGACTATGAAACCTGTCTCAACAAATGAGAAAGAACCTCTGAAAGCAGGACAACCCCCCCACCCCAAACAAAATAAAGATAACCCTATCGTCCCACCCTTCCCTGGCCTTGCAAGAGAAACACATATTAATGAGCGATTTGTTCTTAGTGTGGTAATGGAAACCTGATGGTCTCAGGTACCTGTTAAAAGCTTTTAGGAACATTGTAACAGGAAAGTGTGGCTTGTTTTTCTTTCCTACCTCTTTCTCCCTTTATGTCATTCTTACTCTGATTTCTCACACTGCTGCCTGGGGCCTTCCTGGTACACACAGAGTGGTGAGAAACCTGGGGGTGGGGGAGACAGGCCTGTGACCTGCGTCATGCCAACCAGCTGGAAGGAGGCGGAGCAAGAAGTGGCAGAGGAAGCCTGCTTGTCCTTTGCAGGTCTGTCTCCCAGAGGCCACACTGGATGATCCCCTGTGTCTAATGAACGTTACAGTGCAGATGCCTGCGTTTGCTAAGCCTTTAATATTTTGAAAACCTTTTCATAACCTATATTGCTTCCTCTTGGAAAAACTAGTGTACCTTTCCTCCTCCATCCTCCTTTTCTTCCTGTGGTCCTTAGGACTGAACCCAGGGCCTCATACATGTTAGTCATGCTCTCTGTTACTGAGCTATATCCCAAGCACCATAATTTTTTTCTCATTTTGATTTGACATTTATTGAAAAATGGTTTCTCCATTTTAGTTTTGTTCTGTTTCTGTTACTCTGACAGTAGCACTTTTGTTTTGAATTTTTATAACATGGTTTTGGGTGGCTATTTTCTTCAATTAGATCATACATTCCATTTAGATAAAAACTGGGTATGATGTTTCCATGTTTTTATTAATGGGAAGAAGATATATATCAATATATCAATATATATATACTGATATATGTATATATTGATTGATTGTTAATCAGCAGTAGATTGATTTAACCCGGGGGAATGAATTCTTTAATTTATTTAGTTTGGAATGTTTCCTTTCAAGATCAGCCTGATAGGAAACAACTTGTTCTTTCTCAACTATTTAACCCTTGTCTCAGGAGGTGTGATGTGAGGCTTGGATGTGGGAAGAACTATCCAAACAGAATGGCAAGATCAGACTGGTGGTTTGCACACACCTTCAATCCCAGCACTCAGGAGGCAGAGGCTGGCAGATCTCTGTGACATCAAAGCTAGCCCGGTCTAAATATTGAGTTCCAGGCCAGCTTGGTCTATAGAGAGACCCTGTCTCAAAAAAAAAGTAAAACAAAAACAAACAAACAAAAAAACCAGGGTAGGTGATCAATTACTCCATGTATCAACTCTTAGTTTAAGGAAAATCTGCTTTCGAATCATTTGATACATTGGTGTAAGTTAGAAAGACACTCCCATTTTTTAAAGAAAATGTCATTTTACATTGATTTTATTAGCTCAACATTTCATTTCTATCTGCAGTACAACTTTTATGACAATAATGGAAATCTGTGATAAATTTGACAGAAGTCTCTGATGTGTGCCTTTGTGTCCTATGTAAGTAGTCTGGCTGTATCTATAAGCTCTGTGCAGAACACTGCTGTGTTATATCTTCTGTGAGATGGAGGGGTGCCCTGGTCTTTTGGTGTAGGAGGAAGAGGATCTTTCAGAGAAGGAAGACAGACAGCTATGTGATAGAGTGGTGGGTGCAATCATCTAGATTTTTTTTTTTTTTGGTCTCTGTGTTAGTGTGTGTGTGTGTGTGTGTGTGTGTGTGTGTGTGTGTGTGTGTGTGGTGTGGTGTGGTCTTTTTCCAGGACAAATCTCTCCCATAAAGACCTGATGGATCTGCCTAGTGCTGGAATTACAATTGGTCACCACCACATCTGGTATTTTGACCTTGATTTTGAGGATTGAAACACCACAGTTGCATGACAAGCCCTTTACTGACTGGGCCGTGTATCACCATAGTCCACGAAGCCATCTGTATTGGATAACAGCATAGCTAAGCAGAGAGAGCGACCAGCAATTAATACAACATGGGTCTTGATAAAACAGCAGAGGTTTTAAAATCTCAGCTAGAGAGTGCGAAGATGAGGAATGAGGGACTCCCAGGCAGAGAGGAAAGTGTGCGTAGCAGGATAGAGCAGGACCACAAGCAACAGGTTCACCGTGGTTAGAGGTGATCATTGACAGAGTACTTCAGAGGGTTATATTTGGAATAATCCATAAAGGTCTTATGTGCTAGATTAATAAATTTGGGCTATATTATTTAGGTCATAGAAAAATATATGAATTCTTTTTTTTTTTTTCACAAAGTCAATGTTGGAAAGACAGCATGTGGTCTGGAGTTCAACAGATTACTGTCAGCCCAGTTGGTAGGCCAAGAGGAAGAAAGCTGCATCTTATTAAACTAAGTCTGTAGCAATTCAGATAGAAGTCAGAATCTCTGATACTTTGTGATAGGTTAGAATTTGATCATGCGTGGAGATAGAAATAACTAACAGCAAGCAAATGAAGTTGGACCTGCTGCTGCCACAGGCCTATAATCCAGTCACTTGGGAAACTGAGGTAAGGTGATTCTAAGTTCAAGGCCTGACTGAGCTACACAGTGATTTCAAGGGCAGCCTGGGCAATTTACTTCACAGAACTGAAGTATTAACTCTGGCTCACAAGTTTGAGTCATGATATCTTCAATGTCCAGAATGGCCATTTATCCCTGCTTGAGATCTGCTGCTGCCCAGCACCTGCTCTCTTTCCAAACCTTCCTCGTTTGCATCTGGCCAACACATACCTCATCTGCCCAGCTCACTACCATCTACGACAAGTGACCTGCCGAGGTTCCTCAGTCCAAATCTTGGAGGTAATTTCAGTCCGTTTTCACATTTCTCCCTTTAATTGACACTTCTTTCTTGCACAGAGAACATCATCCTGAGACTTTTTCAGTCTCCATTTAAGCAGTCACTGTGATTGTCCATCCTGTTTCTTGAAGTAAGCTGTTCTACAATTGTGGTTTCCGCCCTCTTTTGTCTAGGACAAACAACTGGATGATTTAGCTTAAAGCTGCGGACTGGGGCCAGGGAGATGGGTCGTTATAAAAGTGGTAGCTGTTGAAGCTGACCACTTAAATCTGGATCCCTGAAACTCTTGTAAAATGCCAGATGTGGTAGAGCGCATCTGTAATCCCAGGACTTTCATGGTGAATAGGAGGAAGAGATTGGCCAATTAGCTGGAAAGCTTGCCCATCAGCAGCCTGGAGTACATATTGCCATGGCAGAAATGTCAAAGAAGATTGTGCCCTCAAACAAAGCAGAAGACAAGAACCTACTCCTGAGAAAGCTGTCCTCTGATCCCCACATGTGAACTACAGCATGTGAGTGTACACACACACACACACACACACACACACACTTGTGGACTAACCAACAGTGTGCTCTTTATACCTTATCAAGTGAGTCAAGCTATTTTGCTATTTCCCTAGCATTCCCACCATCATTCCAGTCCCAAACTTTTGTAGCATATTTATTTTTCTCTATGTAAATAAGCAGAGTGTAGTGTCTGTATCCACTCATCTTTAAACCACAGTTAAAAATACAAAAGTCATGCCTTCATATGAATTCAAATTACCAGATGATTAATTACAAAAACACTTTTGATAAAAACATCTCTTCATTACTCAGTGTGAACTTTAACAACCTTTTTAACACATTTCATGTTGGTTGTAAAGCAAATGAATTTCATGTTTCATACAGAATTTGTCACAAATTTAGATTTCAAAGACTGAAACAAGGGCATTGTAAGGTATACAGAAAATTGACATATAAAGAAATAATTACCAAAAATATATTGTAATGCTATAGGTACTAGAAACCTGTGAAACAAAATACACTGTACTAACCTTTGATAATATACAGAAGGAAATAAGTAGAAACAGTAACATTCTTCATTTATCACATTGTGTGTTAAGGACAGGGTGGGAAAAATATAAACTAACTATTCTAACTAAAATACATTCAGTTAAGCAGCAAAAGAATCTGGTAGGCAGGGGACACTCACCTAGGAGATGTAGGCCTAGGGATGTATATATCAGTTTGTTCCTTTCTAAGTAGACATCCACAAGCCATTCCATAAAGACACGGGAAAGGATTGAGGCTCCCATAAAGCACAAGTTCAGAATGGCTGCCTGGTGATTGCTATAGCCAAGCTTCACAGTGCAGAAAGGGATCATGTTGCAGACGATTTCGAAGAAGGTAAACCTCTCACACAGCTCCACCAGAAGTAGGCAGATTCCAGCCTGGAAACACCTGAAATGTCTTCGAGTTTTCTTCTGCTCAGTGCCACTGTGGACAGCAAGTTTTTCAGCATTTACACTGAAGTCTGTGACAGACATGACTACTGCCCTTGAATACCACTTATGTTAGTGATGGGGGCTTGGTGCCTTTTTTTTAACCTCCCATCCACTAATAAAAAAAAAAGTAGAAGTGCTGCTTTGAATTTCACATTGCTAAGCTAAAATTTCTTAAGGTTTTTGCACATTAGTGCTATTTATTTTGATGATTGAGAAACCCAAGAGAGTCGACCTGAGTGTTTGAACATTCAAGGCTCAGTGTAGACAAATCTGATTTGTTTGTTTAATTACTTAAGACTAAATTAGGCACTTCCTCCAAAATTATATTGAGTTACATGAATCCAGTTGCATGGGCATAGAAGATCATCTGCCTCACACAGATAACGGTTTAAATACGGAGGCAGAAGACACAGTTCTTCAGGGGAATTCGAGCACTAGATCAAGAAATAATTTGAGTCTAATAATTTCTGATATTTTAATTAAACAAGCCAGAACAGTACCAAGAGATAAAGCGCTGAAGAAAATCTGTTTTGAGGAGGCAGGATACCTTATCATTATTACATTTCTTGTTATTTTTGGTTGGAATTCTGATAAGAAAGTTAATTAGGAAACAAAAATGCTGGTACATTTAGGTAGCAAGCGGAGTTTACAAGAAAGTAATTTAAGTGCAGTAATGAAAGAGGGAGTATTAAATAAAACTCCACTTCCTTTAAGTTGACCCCACGCTTGTAGAACAGTGTCTCTGAGGAAATCGAAATCAAAAGGCCCCATTTGACTCACCGGCTATTGATCAGCCCTCAGGAACACAGCAACCAGCCTACACGTGCTCTGTGGAATATTGGGTCTGGTCTTATTCTGACCCTCCAGCTGGGTGAATGGTTGCTAGTCTTCAGTTTTGGAAAGCAGGAGAGCACCAATTAAACTACCGAATCAGCAGTGAAAGAGAATGTCTCCATTTCACTGTTTAGCTGCCAGGATCCCGGAAGAAAAGAGAATGGAACTATTAGGTCAGGCTGTAAGGATGTAACAAACATTTGTTTCACGTTGGAGTCAAAACCCAGAGATGGATAAAGGCTGTGGACTCTGATTCTCATCATCTGTCCTGTAAGACTGGGAGCAAAAGCCATTGCTTTGATCCCTTTTAACGGCCCGCCTGCATGGCTATTTTACTGGCTCAGCACCTCCTGTCTCTTCCTTGACCATAATGGCTGTGGTGGTTTGAATATGGGAATGTCCCTGTAGGCTCCTGTGTTTGAATACTTGGTCCCCAGCCAGTAGCACTTTTTGGAGAGGTGATAGAACCTTTAGGAAGCGGAACTTTGCTGAAGGAAAGATTATCACCGGGGCTGAGCTTTTATAGACCTTCTCCACTTCCTGTTCTTTCTCCCTCTGCTTCCTGTGTGTGGATGAAAATGTGATCACCCAGCTTTCTGTTCCCGGCACCATGCTTTCTGTGACACTTGCCCTGTCTTCCTGGCCATCATGGACTCTCTCCTGGAACTCTAAGCCAAAATAAACCTTATCTCCCCTAAGTTTGCTTTTTCTTAGGGTATTTTATCATAACAAGAGAAAAGAAACTAACACGATATCCAATTTTCCTCTGTGTAGAGTGATCACTCAATTTACCTCTTGAACTTGGGCACTTTTCTGAGCTGACAGTGTACTCATTCTTGGAAAACTTGTATACATGAAACCTACCCAGGGCACACTGCAAGGTGTGTTAGGCCTGTTTTCGAGAATGACTCCCAGCTATAACAAGAGATCATGGTGGGGTGATCATGAGAACATTCCTAGACAAGGAGGAGGTGGGGCCTATTTAAAGGGAATAGTTTACTGGGGTACGTCCTCCTCAGGAGGCTATATATTTCTCTGGATCCTTCCTGTATTTCCTTTTCTGTGTTGACTGCCATGATATGACCTTCTCTGCTCCCCCCAGTCATCTTGCCACGATGAACTGAACCCTCTAATGCCTTGAGTCAACACGAGTGAGTCCTAATTCCTCCCTAAAGTTGTTTTAGGTATTTGGTCAGTGACAAGAAAATTAATAAAACCGCCTCTTCTTCAGATGGAGGAGATGACACGCATGTTGGAATCGACCATTTACTTTTCTCCCCTGCAGCTTTAATTATGGGTAGAGGGCTGGTGAGATTGTTCGGTTTAGGAGAGGAAAAAAAAAAAGAAAAAGAAAAGAGTTTAGAGCTTAGAAATAAGAATCAGAGCCAGACCTGCAACAGGCATGTGTCCTTACTCAAGATATCACAGCGAAGGTGGAAAGCCTTCCATGGGAATAAGGCATCTGCAACTAAGGGAAGGGGCTTTGGGTTTTTATATGAAATCTACTCAACACAGGTGCAGGAGTTTACTCAGTGCTCGGGCTGGTGTCCTTGGGTTATTAAAGATCTCCCTTTTAAGATTATTCTCCCAGGCAGGGTGGGGGAGCTATCTTAGGGCGAAGTCTTCTTCAGTCCTGGTAATGACCAGTTGATGGGATTTGAACCAGGCCAGTTTGCCACTGTAGGGCCAGTTGGCCACTTCAAGGAGATTCTAGCTTTCTTGCTTTCTCAATGGGACTTAGGGCTCTCCTGCAACTCACACGCTCTATCAGAGATGGCTCAGTGGGTAAAGATGCTACACTTGCAAGTGCAGTGACTTGAGTTTGATTCCTGGAACCCACATAAAAGTCAAAGTAGAGAACTGACTCCACCAAAGTTGCTCTTGATCTCCCTGTGAGTCACCAGGCATGAGCAGCCACATGTATGTATCATGTACACACACACAGAAAGCACACAAAGGAATGTATAAATATGACTCAGGAATGGTGGTGTATGGCAGTTTCCTCTAAGATAAACATTCCATATGGAAGGACAGCCTTAAGATGCAGAATGTTCTAAAGGGAGGTGAAACACACTCCATCCTGCAGGGAAGCTCTTTAAGCTCAGGAAGTCCCTGAATCTGATGAGGTTCACCAGGCCCCTTCCTCCTTCTGTATGCATAAGGACTACTGAGAGACAGTAAGCCCTACCAAGCTAGAAGAAGCAGAGGTCCCCTGAGCTGCCTGGATCAAGAGGTTCAGGCACACTGAACATGCTGGAAAAGACACTGTATAACCTGCTGGGATAAAAGGTTTTCAGCACCATGCTTGGTCTGTCCATGTTCTTAAGGCACTGTTTGAATGTTTATACCATTTATACTAGTTTCATGCCTATTGTCCTTGCTAATCACCAGTTATTTTAGACTTGGGGCAATTTTATACTTATCCCTGCATGTCCTCTGCTCTGGATAGTGCTGGATTTTACTCGTAATGTCAGTACATGTGTACTGCTTTATAGTGGTAGACCATGCGTTATAACCAGATACTTGAAAATTTAACGTATTGTAGACCTGGTACTTTTAATTTATAATACCAGCTACTTGGCAGGATGAGGCAGGAGAAGTTCAAGTTCTGCCAAGGCTATAGATTGGATTTAAGGCCAGCCTGGGAAACTTAGTGAGATCCTATCTCAAAATAAAAAGCTAAGGTGATAGTTTAGTAGTGTTCTCACCTAGCATGTGTGAGGTCCCTAAAAGAAATGGAAGCAGGAGAGGAATTAATGACTGAAGAGATGGCCAAGCCGTTAAAAACATGTAATGCTCTTACAGAGGACCCAAGTTTGGTTCCCAGCACCTATGTCAGGTGGCTTCCAACATCAGAGGAGCCAATGCCTCTGGCATCTGCAGGCATCTTTATTCATGTGCACACACCCACACACGGACATGCACACATACGTATAGTTTTAAAAAGATGTAGAAGATTTTAAGTATTGAGAAATGTTACAGGCTCACTTTAAAACTAGCCATTTGCTTAGAATATGGTTGAAAACATGTTTTGAGGAGTTATCTCCCTTAATGAAGTCAAGACATCTGATGTCAAAAGTTCATCCTCTTAAACTAAATATCCCTTTATTTCAAGGTTTTACAACTTTAGATCTTAAAGAGTGTATTTGGGGCATGTCTATTTATTTTAAGTTTTCTATGTGTAGGTATGTGTGCACATGTATGTGTAATGTGGTTATGCATGTCCCCGCATGTAGAGGCCAGAGGAGGATGTTGTATGCCATGTTCTACTACCATCTCTCTTATCCTTTTGAGATGGGTCTCTTGCTGTTCCTAGACCTAGTCTGGTGACCAGCAAGCAAGCCCCAGAGACCCTCTTGTCTCGATCTCCTGGAGTGTAGGGGTTAGAGGCACATACGTGGACACCCAGCTTTTTATGTGGGTACTGAGATCCAAACTCAGGTCCTCATACTTGTGAACAAGTACTCTTACCCACTGAACCATCTCTTCAGCCCCCAATGATCCTTAGTCTTAACTTTTCCGTATGTGTTAACTTGGCACAGCCTGGAGACATCTCAAATAAAAGCCTCACGATGAAGGAATTTCCTAGATTGGGTTAGCTTGGGGAGAGGGTTGTCTTGATTATTAATTGATTCAGGAGGGCCCAGCTCATTGTGGATGGCACTATCGCTAAGGAATACAGTCTTAGACTATGTAGGAAAGCTAGCTAAGCATGAGACTGTGAGAAAGCAAGCTGGAGAACACATCAAGTTGTAACGTCCAGTGATCGGCCTGCAGTGAACACAGTCAAGACGGTATGTAAACAACAAGAGCAGTTTTACTCTCAAGAATCAAGCAGCATGCAGGGGTCTACCATTCAGAGAAATGGTGATCAGGAGGCAGTGGCTTGCAGGCCTTTTAAACACGCTTAGGGGATTTCCAAACAGGTACTGGGAAACTCAGACTAGAATTCGATAATGGTTAGAGCAGATGTACGGGGCAATTAGAGATTGGTTCTTGGTCTATCTGACTCAACAGTCTCGACCCTAAGAGGGGATGTTTGTCTAAGATAGGTTTCCTGTGGTTAAACTGTAATTGCTGACTAGTCAAGGCTCAGGGTGGGCTGTTCTTTGAGAAAGGAAACTTTTCCTGAGAAACAAAACTTAACAAGAAGCAAAACCTAAGGCTAAGCTAAAATGAAGGATATCACAAAATGGAGTTTGTTAGATTCCTACAAAGTGTCAAACCAGATTTTTGAGCCAGGAGAGTAAGCCAGCAAGCCGTGTTCCTGCATGGTTCTGCTCCAACTTCCTGCTTGAAGTTTCTGCCTGACTCCCCTCCATGATGGACTGTGACCTGGAAATATAAGCCAAATAAACCCTTTCCTCCCCTAAGTTGCTTTTTATCATGTTTTTATCACAAAAACAGGAACTGAGAACAGTGGTCAAAGCAAACTTAACTAATTAATAGCTTTTTCTGTGACAAAATCCATGCCCCTTGGTTGGGCAAAAAAATCAAGAATAGAGTATTGCCATTTCACCATCTTGAAAAGCAGAAAATTGTTGTGAATCAAGGAGTCCAATCTGTAACACTGTAGAAATGCTGTTTTAGATGGTTTCACAGTAGCCACCCAAATTTAAATAAACCCTGCTTCCCAGGACATCTGTTTCTTGCAGCGATGGAAGGCTGTGGATTAGGTGATATTTAAGACTTTTTTCTGAGTCTAATTTCTCTTGCTAAACACCAGAAATTTATAAGAAATACATTTTTTCCATAGTCATAATAGACTCATCCTCTCATGAATTTTACTCTTTATATATGTAAACTAAGTACACGTCATAAGTATGATTTAACTGTTTTTAAAAATGCAGCTATTATGGTTACATCTAGATTTCTCCCTTTGTAATAGTGTCCCTCTGGGGACACTATAAGGCAGAGAAAAAGCTATTGCCTCTCTGCCTTCCAGGCCTCTAGAGTTAAAAAAATAATTATCCATGGCTCTTCAAAATATATGCAGAAGAAAGAATAAAAAATTTAGAAATATGTGGTTATAAATAGCTCGTTGGTTCTGATTTCATTGTGTCTTGAAACTCTGCAAATTTTATTCTAGGGACTTTATTCAGATATACATAATTACCTAAGCTAGACAGGTTTTCATACTTTCAAGGCCTTTGCATTATTGCACCTGTGTGGCAGCTTTATAATTCAGTAGTAATTGAACAGCAATTATTTTTCATGATGCATGTACATTTTTATATCAGATTGTTGGCAGATATTCTTTATGATGATTTCGTTTTCACTAATGAGGAAATTAGACCAAGTTATCTTAGAGAGTGAGATGTCTTTTGCAAACTCATTTCCTAGCTCTTGACATACATTTCAGGAAAGGGATTTGTATTGGAAAGCAACATGTACAAAGAAGAGTGTGTCCTCTCTGAAGCCAGGCTTGGCAGGGGTAAAGGGTGGTGGTGAATGCTTGATAGGACTGATAAGGTCCTGTCTGTCTGGTCCACATTTTGGACTCATAGCACGTTTCCATAGGCACCTTTTCACATGTGTATATTTCGACTGCAAGGCTCTAAGAGGAAAAAAGACCAAGATATACCACTTTAAAGCTGGGTCCTCAAATAACTTATACAATAATTTGGTATAAGACAGGGTAACAGCTTCATTCTTCTAATCTCAGCACTCAGGAGGCAGAAGCAAGTAGATCTCTGTGAGATGGAGGCCAGTCTACTCTACATAGCAAGTTCCAGGCCAGCTGAGGGTTATCAGGAAACCCTGTCTCAAAACAAAACAAAACAAAATGTAGGATAGCAAAGGGTTAGCATGAATGTCCCGTAAATTCTGGCACAAAATCACTTAATCAGGACCATAAAAACCAACCAAAATGAAACCTGTATTAAACACCTGCTCTGTGTCAAGCACTGCCTGATGATAAAGATTTAACTTTCTCCTTATTTCAATAAGTAAATCAGATATTTTATACACACTGCATGTGCACAGATAGTTGTGATAAGATGACTTTGGGAACTGGGGGTATATCTCAGTTGGTAGAGTGCTTGCCTCGTATGTACAAAGCCCTGGATTTGATCCCTGGTGTCACAGAAGCTTGGCACAGTGACATAGGGATGCAATCCCAGCACTCAGGGAATGGGTGTTAGAAGATTAGAAGTTCAAGATCATCCCCAGCTACATCTCCAAGTTTGAGCCTGGCTTCTCATGACACCCTGTCAAAAAATTTACTTGTTTGAAAATTATTTATTTAAAACCTATTGTGTACTAAAACCTAAAAGCTGTGCCTCTGCAGTTGGTATAGCAGACTCAGAGAGAAAAATACTGATTTGGTCTAATTTATTACCTGAGGGCAGTGACAGATATAAAAATAAGTACTGTTATCAAACAGTGACAGCTGTCTTCATCCATATTTAAGCAGAGGACTGTGAGAGAATGGGCGTGGTACAGGCTAATGAGACTGCGCAATACTTGTCTGGAGGAAGCTACCTGGCTGTGAAATCTAAATGGAGACTGCAGTGTTGTGGAGGTCAAGAAAATAGGTGCTAGATCTTGGGTTTGAATATCTGCCAGTGGCCTTGTATTGAAGGCTTGATGACCAGCCTTGTGTGTGGCTAGGAGAGGTAGATGCAGATCATCTGGGAGGACTAATGGAAGGAAGCTAGGTCATTGGGAACAGGCCTCCATGGGATATTTGGTCCTCAGACACTTCTAGCTTCTTTCTTTGCTTTCTTGTCATCGTGAAGTGAGCCCACGAGGTTATATATTCTCCCTATAGACTTAAAGCAATGAGCTAGTTGACCGTGGACTTAATCAGAATCTGAAAATCACAGTTTCTCCTTAAAAATGAATCTTGTCACAGCAAAATGAAATTTGACTCATAGAGCAGGGAAATACATTCTGGAAACAGAGGAGAGGGCCGAAGGAAAAGATACAGGAAACCAAATGGAGTTAATGTGCATTAACGTGCATTCCTCTTGGATTGTACTAGAGTGTGATAGAAAGACAATGATGCGAGACGAATTAGGTGGAGTGAAACCGTGGACAGCCTGGTGTGTCATAAGGAGTTTCGGCTTTATCCTTCCCACGGCAGAAAGCTATTAAAAATATCCTTTTGATTACTGATGGGGTCAGAACTACATTCTAGAGAGTAAAAATTCTTCCTTTCCAGCCTCAATGGAGTCATAAAAGTACGTGGAGAACTAACCCTAGGGATAAGCCATAAGAGCCTGTCAATGGGAATTCATTCTGTTGGGGGATGGAACATAGGATGCATATTAGTCGTGAAGAAGGAAATGTTCATAAGAATTTCTTCCTGATCAAAACAAGCAAAAAAAAAAAAAAAAAAAAAAAACAAGCAACCTTCCTGTGTTGAGGAGAGAAAAAGAAAATCAGTCTTGACTCCTAGATTTCTGCCTGATGCAGTTTGACAGTGCTAGATGCTGGTCAGGGAAGACTGGACAAAGGTGAGGGAGATAATGAACCGTGGTTGATGTATTGCTTTTGAGTGACCATGAGACAGAAAGAGAGAGACACCCGAAAGATTCACATCTGATGGTGAAGAGATGAAACTGGGCCAAAAGATCAGACTCAGACATCTGCTTACTCATAGTAAAAGGAGCTTAAGTGGTTGAGGCCACACGGTAGGGAGAGGGGGTGAGACACGGGCAAAAATAAGGCGCCCTGGAAGGTGTCAGTTGTGCTAAACAGCTTCAGTTGTCAACTTGACACACTGGGAAGATGGAACCTCGACTGGGAAGTTCTTGCCATTGGGTTGGCCAGTGGGGCATGTCAATGAAGTGTTTTCTTGACTGTTGAGTGATATGGGAGGGCCAAGCCCACTGTGGGTGGTTCTGTGGAACCCCCTTTTTCCCTTCCAGCCCATATGGCCACTTAGTCTAACCACTCTGCTCCTTTTGGCTTTTGCAAAATGCTTGGCTTTAAAATAACAAGAGTCAAATAGTTACGATTCCATTTTGTGATTTGTTGCCTCCATTTTGCCAGTCTCGAGCTATTGTAAGTCCTGGGTCAGGACAAAGGGGAGGAACAGGCCCAGGCAGACTGAGGCATGCCCGGGCATGTAGGGCAAGCCCGAGCGCAAATAAGCCTTTGCTCTGAAGGCAACACCCACCAATAAGAAGACCCTTTAACCCACCTCTGATCAATTTCAAATATGTTTGCCGCTTAACCAACCATAACGTGACCCTGAAATTTTCCCCTCAATACAAAGCTCCTGACCCCTCCCTTCGGGGCTCTCAGCACCGATCCACTGCGCTGGTGAGGTCTGAGAGTCTGAGTTTAAGCTTGAATAAAGGCTCTTTGTTTTTGCACACACTCCGGATTCCTTGGTGGACTTTGGGAGTCCTTCTCTGGGCATTCCAGTGTCACCCTTGGATAAGTGGTGATAGACTGTATAAGAAAGCAGGCTGAGTAGAGGCCAGAGAGCAAGTCAGTAAGCAGCATTCCTCCTTGTCTGTGTTTCTGTTTCTGCCCTGGCCTCCCTAGATGATGAACTGTGAGCTGTAAACCAAATATGCCCTGTTGCCAATGTTGCTTTTGGTCAGTGTTTCATCACAGCAATGGAGAAGAAAACTAGGCTATCCATATTTAAGGCAGAATAAAAAGCGTTGCTTATGGGAGTATGTAGGACAGGGATGGGACTGGGTTTAGTAATCACCATGGGTGCTGATGTCTTCAGCGAAGGACAATTTTCGTGGCACATTAAGTGCTGTGCTAAAGGTGTTTGCAAAGTGTTCAGCAATTAGGACTGATGTATTCTCTGAAGAGGAGGAGATAATCAGGTGATGTTTGAGTAGGGCCAGAAAAAAGTGAGAGTCTGTCACATGGGGGAGGTAAAGTCATGGATTCTAGTCAGAGAGTCTCAGAACAAACCCTGGAAGTTGCTAATCATGGGATGTTTGGGCTATTTTGTGGCTGTCATGAGATGCTCCCTTTTCCCACAAATCATAGGTGGCTTCAGATTAGAGTTCACAGAGGTCAGTCCCCAGACATAGAAAGGAAGTGGGAGAAATGCCAGGGATGGACTAGAGACCCAGCCTTACTAGACTCGGACAGGATGATAGATGCTTGGTAGCATGTTACAGGTATTGCTATACCAATATGTTCATTGATTGGAATGGGACTGGGATTTAAACACAGTGACTTTGTTTTCCTGCTGCTCCAGCTCTTATCACACATGTGATGTGTGTGGTCTTTAACCGGGTTGGAGAATTTAGAAGGAAAAGCAGTTTAGGGTTGAATATTTAGTTTGAATTTGCGGGACGTAGATGATTCTGGAAGTGTGTGCTGGGGCTTAAGAATATGAATGACAATGATCTTCCTTTAGGAGTCATTAATGTATAGATGATCATGACAGCCAGTGCAGTAACTGAGGTCATCCTGGAAAGGTGTGTATAGTCAGACCAGACCATCTATTATAGCCACAAGGGAGATTCAGAAGTTCTGGATTAGGTATTTAATATTGTCTGTTTTTATTATTTACCCTTCTGTATTCTGATGACATTGTGACTAACTAGCCATGGTTTTAGGGGTTTGGATATGAAGTGTTCCCTATAAACTCAAGTGCTGAAGGGTTGGTCCTTAGATGGGGGCGATACTGAGACCGGACTGGATCATGAATGAGTTAGCCTCCCAGTGTGTTCATAGGGATTATCGGAGGTGGGATTTGGTTGGAAGAAGCAGTTTACCAGGACCATCCTGTAAAGCACACAACTTGTCTCCACCCTTTCCTTTCTCTTGCTGTGTCTGCTGTCCACCGTGAAGTCAGCAGCCTCCCACAACACATGCTCTCACTGCCCAGATGTTTTGCCTTACTGCAGGTCCAAAGCAATGCAGTCAGATGACCAGGAATGGAAACCTCTGAAACCGTGAGGTGAAATGAGCATTTCCTTCTTTAAGTCATTCTTGTCTGATGTTATGCACAGTGATGAAAAAAAACTTAGATATGAGGCCGGTAGGAAAGATGGAAAATGTGATTCTGTCTGATATGACTAAGTAAGTACTCAGACCCTTATGGGGCTGAGGAGATGGCTCAGGTGGTAATGTGTTTGCTTCACATGCATGAGCACCTGAGTTTGAGCCCCAGAACACCTGTAAAAACCTGCTGGTGTGGTGGCAGAGAGGATCCTTGAGGTTTGTGTTGGTGAACCAGGCCATTGAGAGATGACACATGGTGGATAGTGTATAAAACTTGCTAGCTGAGATTGTTCTCCGGCCTACACACATATGTGCACTTATATACATGCACACAAACACACACATAGACACACACATACAAATACCAACACATGCACATGTGCACATAACATACACATATACACATACATACAAACATATACACATATAAACAGATATACATATAATCATATAAAACATATTTAAACATGCACATACATAGTCACATGTGCACACATACACATAAACATATAGACACACATGCACATAGACACATTTATAAATACACACATAGACACACATATAAAAACATACACAGAAACAAATGCCATAGACACACATGCACATACACATAGAAACAAATGCCATAGACACACATACACACACATGCACACACGCATACAATCATATAAATACACATACACACATAGACACAAAAACACAAACATATACATACATAGACACAAACCTAGACATATACTACCCACACATAGGCACACACACAAACACATACATAGATACATACATGTGCACATACAGACACGCAGAGACATATAACAACCACATACACACATACACATTCACATGTGCACATGTACACATAAAAATACATATAGACACACACATGCCATAGACACACTTAGAAATACACACACATATAAAACATATATACATGTAAACAAATACATGTAGACACACATACACATGCACACATACATACACTCATATACACATGCATACACACATAGACACAAAAATACAAACAAATATGTACATAGACACAAGCCTAGACATATCATACAAGCATATAGACACACAGACACACATACAGTCATCCATATATGCACACATACCTGTGTGCATATACAGATGCACACATAGACACACATATGAACACATACACACATACACATACATGCACACACAGAGACACATGAGTGTCACAACTTTTGAAGATAAAGAGGAACTTAGATTATTTATTTGCTGTATTTTCATTTTTCTGACGGAGAAAGCACATATCATTTTATCAGTTCGTTTTCAGACACTTCTTTCTAACTGCTTGCTTGCATACTGGTAGTCATGCCATAACTGCAAGCTCAGTTAACGTGCTTCAAACAAAACGTACTTGGGGCTGGAGCCATGACTTAGAGGTTCAGAGTACTGGCAGCTCTTGCAGAGGACCGGAATTCAGTCCCCAGCACTCACGTGTAGGCTCAGAACTGTTCGTAAGTCCTGTTCCAGGTGATTCAGCACCCTCTTCTGGCGTCCATGAGATTGCATAACATGGGTACACTCATATATGTAGACAAAACACTTATTTATTAAAATAAATAAGTTAAAATTTAGAAAAATAATCGACTTTGTAGGTTGGAGAGATGGCTCAGGAAGAGCGCTTGCTGCTCTTGCAGAAGTCCTGATCTTGGTTCCCAGCATCCATGTGTGGCAGCTCACACCTACCTATAACTCAGCTCTAGGGAATCTGACACCCTCTTCTGGCTTCCATGGATGCCCAAATACATGTGCACACATCCACACACAGACATGCACATACAGGAATAGTAAAATAAATCTTAAAAATCCACTTCAGACCCACTTTGGCCACCTCTGCAGAGGGAAACGAAGCATTTCCTGGAATCTCTTCGTGGCTGGGCTGGCAGTCTCCATTAAACACCCGGAGAGCACAGAGCATTTAGCGCCTGCATTCTCTACATGTGCGATTCATTTTCCGTGTCAATTCGTGTGGCTGATATTATAAAAATCATTTTAAACCTAGTTTAACTTTTCTTTTTTAACGTTTGGCTTATTCATAATTTTATGAGCTATAAATTTTATTGCATTGTGAATTGCCTTTCCCATCTACAGATAACTCTGAGGAAGGTCCTTGGAGGAATTGCTTAGGATGGGATTAAAAAATGAAAGGAAAGGAAAGAGACTTCTGTTGTGTCTGTTACACGTTGGGTCACGGAGTATCCTGAAAGAGAAAATGACCAGAAAGAAGAAACTTGGGCCTTGTAAAACTGGTTCACAGTAGCTGAATAAGTAGGCTGTATTTACAACATGAAAATGAACATGACTGAATATGATTGCATAGCTTTCTGAAACAACAGAGCCCCTTTCAGCTGACTATTTTCTTTGGTGTAAACTATCCAGATAAGCTGTCAACAAGAATTAAAATAATAAGGAAAAAAATGCTTATATTTATTTTCCCCATGAGATGCTAGATTAATTTTCTTAAACATTAAACCTAGGGTTACTGAGGTCATACCAAATATTCATTGAGTATTGTAGTTTTCTTAAGGCCAATAAATGCCAGACTCCGTAGAAGGAAAATTATATTGATTGGGCTCGTGTCAGATTTATTTGCTCTTGGCAAAGCCAAAATGACTCAGAGAAGATTGAGGAAAAACTATGATAAATTTTGAGCCCAAGTTCTTCTGGTGTGTTGAGCTTATATTGGTTGATTTTCTATATGTTCATAATTTTATTTAGTTTCTTTCCAGTCACTGTTTAAGCCTGTTATTTTTCTGTTGAATGGTAGTTATAACTCTGGAGAGTCTGGAGATATTCAGTGGGATGCAATTGGGAGGCGGAAGCTCCTAGATGTGAATTCTCTTCTGATTCACATCCCAGTCCTGGAGGGCAGCTGTGCTTACCATCATCCACGACAGTGCTTTCACTGTCCATCCCCAGAGTGGGTATTTTTAGAGTTGAGGGGTTTATGCTTCCCACTTCCTCTGTCCAGACTGCTTTTCTTCCAGATATCCACAGGTCCAACTTCTCTAACTTCTGTCAAGACTTTACTGAGAGACTCAATTAGGTTTACCTGAATTTCTTTAAAATAGCTTAGCACTTTCCCATTCCACACCGGAGGGTGACACACTTGTTCTTGGTTGGTGGAACTTTTATGATGTGAATACTGAAATTTCCACATCACAGGAACTTTATTGAATTCATTCTAATAACTGTTAGTCTGTCCAAAGTTAGTCCATCCATCATCCATCAATCCATCCATGCATTTACTTTCTTTATTTAACTGAACTAGATTAAGTTCTACAATAGCAGGCAATTTCTAAAATGCATTCTCCTCACAGAAGCATTCCTAGGGCCCCCAAAATAAATCTCAATGAATATTTGTTAACTGAATGAAAAAAATCTATATGTCAGGGCAGATTAGTAAAAAATGAAAATGGAAAGGCCATGTTGACATTGTTCCATCTGTCCAAATAGCTACCAAAATTGTGTTTTGATCCTTATCATCTTCCTGACTCATGCACACAGGTAAACGGAATGAGTCAGAGTTTCTAAATGGCAGAAAATGCAATGTCTTATACACAAGTAGTTTGAACTGAAAATTGAGATTTAGGTAATGAAAATGCTGATTCATATCAGAATTGTGCTTCTGGATGATCAGATTGGACAGAGACTTTCAGTCCTGCCTCAGTCCATTGCAGACATCAATAGAAAAATAAAGAGAAGGAAAAGATGGGACTTGGAAGACCATCACAGAATCCATATGGCATCTGGCCTTAAAGTAAGCACAGCACAGCCAGCACTTACAGACTCACCTTGAAATGCAGTTGGCCAAAAGGTAATCACAACTTATGTATATCATACCGATACAGGTTATCTAATAAAAAAAAAAGAGTTACACTAGAAAACAAATACAATGGACTGGAGAAGTAATTAGATTGCATCTAATTGAATAAAGGTGGATGATAGGCCAGGGGAGTGATGATACTAGTTACCCAGGATTCCTCATACAGTGCCTCTCTCTATGATATCATCACAATTGCCTTTCTTTTTTACCCTCTCTTCCTTCCTTCCTTCCTTCCTTCCTTCCTTCCTTCCTTCCTTCCTTCCTTCCTTCCTTCTTTCCTTCCTTCCTTCCTTCTTTCCTTCCTTCCTTCCTTCCATTCTTTCTTTTTGTGTAGAGTGTGTATGTATGCCATTAGAGGCTAGAGTTGACATCTGAGGTCTTCATCAGTCACTCTCCACCTTATTTTTTGGGACAGGGTCTCTAATCTGAACCTGGAATTCAGTGATTCATCTAGACTGGCTGGCCAGAAGCCTCAAAGATCTTCTTGTCTCTGTCTCCAGCCCTGCACTGCCACGCCCATCATTTTATTTGGTGTTGGGGATTGAAGTTGGGGTCTCATCCTTCACAGTAAGCCCTTTACTGACTAGACCATCTCGCCAGTCCTCTCAGGCTACTTCTCTCTTTTCTACCACTCTGCCCCCATTCAGTCTTCGTCATCTCTTGCCATAATCATCATAATGGTGCTCACATACCCTCCACCTTTTTGTCACTGTGGTCCCTTCTCCACTCAGCTGAGTGATCTTCTGGGTGCCATGCCACACTCCAGAGCCACGTTCTTGCCCTTGGAGAAGACTCATGCTGCGTATTTCATCTGCCGTTTCCTTGTTTCCCATTCTGCCATCCCTGCGTTCCATCAACACAAATCTGCAATTCTCCCCTCTGGCATTAGTTTCCTTCCTTGTCTGGTTCTGGCTCCTATGTCCTGACTATTGCCCACTTCGGCTCATTAAGTTTTGTTCACATTTCAAGATTAATTTCCAATGTCCTGTAATCCAGAAATCTGTCTTTAAAGCCCAGTAAATGGTAGGTGGGATTTGATTCCTTTGTGTTCTTATAATGCTGTGCCTCAGGATACTGCATCACGATGCTGTGCTATAGACCTTTTTCCTGCTCATTCCTCCTGTTGTACACACAGGAACTGAGTCTTCTTGCATAGGCAGCGTCTAGCCAAGTACTTGGTGATAAACCACTGATGTTGAATGAATGAATATGTCAACTTGATCCTGTCCACAGTGATCAACCTTCTATCAACGGGCACACTTAAGGCATTCTCTTCTCAAACATATCTCTTTGTTTCTCTTGTGGAGAATATCCTTGTACGTTAACCCCTGATAAGCGAGTCATACCTCAGCTTATGAAATTTTCTATATAGTGCCAAGTCTCCTGATGAAAGGATCCATGCTAAAACTTTTTTATTTTATTCCCTTTGGACTACTGTAATGGACTCTTGGCTGCTGTCCCAGCACACATAATTAGAAGACCTGAGTTGATATGAAATGCTGCTGTAGAATCGAATCCAACACCTGACCAAATAAGTATGTAATTCCAGTTTTCATGTCATCAAAATTAGAGATGGAAAATGATTATTGGTTTCACATTGAGTCTGTTCTCTGGGGAGTTAAGGCAAAATTATTCCCCTAGGGTGTTTCGTCCACTGAAGCAACAGGTCCTCCACCATTTCCTTTGGGAGACTCTTAAGCTGTCAAATAGCAGTGAGGTTTTAGAAAAAGATGGAAAAAAAAACCCTGCCTTCAACTTATATTAGGTTTTCTTTATAGTTTCATTTGTAGTCTCTGCCCAGTTGAACTCTGCGGCCTCTATGGAGAATGGAAAGTATTCTGTGGTAGAAAGGTTGATTTTCCTGTGTGGTGCCCCTTGAAGACATAGCCTTTTTAATGACCCATTTAATCCCAGTCACTGGAGAGTGACTTATTCCTTCCTTTGCACAATCTAAATTGGTTTAATATCTTTCAATGCAAGGCATTTGTGTAATTCCCTGCACGAGTTAGTGGTGCACCCCAACCTGACTATATAGACATCAGATCCAAATAAATGATTTCTGGGGCCCTGGAGTGAATTACTGTATTGATCTATTAAATAGACTTAAAATGTTTGTTTGGATTTGGAATTCACTTGCCGTCTGTAGCTTTCTAGTGAAAGGCTTTGCCTGAGAATGATTCCATAGGAGGAGGCAGTGTGTTGTCTGAAGACTTACAGGGATTGGTATTCAAGAGTGGTCCCCAGAGGGCTTCATTACCAGCATGCTATCTGGGTTGATGTCAGTATTCTCCATTAAGATAACCCTCAAAAGTTAGACTAGAGGCCAGAGGAAGAGTTTCCTCACTTTCCTTTGTCACAATTATAGTCAATATTCACCAGGGAGGGTTTTTAACACAAAAGAAAGCAACCTTGCTGGGATCTGAAGCCAATTGGACTACAATTCACACACCCAGACTCCTACTTTCTGTCTCTGAAACATCAAAGATGGTATTTGGCATTTCTGAATCTCTGATTTCTCATTCATTGATGTAGAATAGTAATATAATACTATATGATTGTTGTGGGAATTAACTGATGTAATATATGTAATAAGTCTTGGTATGTGGTATTTTCTCAATACTGTTTAGATTTCTTTTCCTTTTTACTAAAAAGAAGAAAATATGTACACATACATACATATGAATACCTGAAATGAATTTAACATGCATTTTATGGAGATAGGAACCCAAGGAGCACTTTGTATCTATTTAATTATCAGTAAATTACTATGAATGGCATTAAATAGAAACTTCCATGTAAGTCAATATAGGATTACCACTGCTAATTCTGTTCTCCACTTATTAATCTGTTATATCCTTTCAATAACACCCTCTTGACCTACAGAGCCCTTTAAACCTTTTCCTCCAATGTATAAAACTATGTTTTCAAATATTACTTGAGGCATCTCACTTGTGCTTGCTTGTATTAATAGTATGTAAATGGCATACTAGAAAGTTGTTTCAGGCAGTTGGGAGGCATTTTCCTTCCCTCTTATTTGCAATTAATTGAGCAACAATATTAATTAAGTTTTCCAAGCAAGAAAAAGGTGTATGTATAGAAGAGATGTGAGTATTGAGCAAAAAGTCATAGAACCATGGTCGTGATAATACTCATGGTCTGATTGGACCCAGTGGCTCAAACTTCCTTTATTTCCCAGGCTGATGTTTTTTTTTCTCACCATTAAAAAAATAATTTTTAGATAAACACGCATGCGTACATAAGCACACCATATTATTTTTGTAATAGAAACAACCCTCAAAACAATCTATTTGTCTAGCAAGAAGGATAGGTTTAAATAAATTACCATACAAATCATAAATTATCCAAGCTGGTTTCTGTGGTCTCTGAAGCTTTCTTGTTTGCTTTCTATTACTTTATATCCTTCTTTCTTGTGTGAACAATCAAAGGCAATGGTGTCTTAGGATTTAGAACGTGAATGTGCTATGTGAGGTGAGTAGGAAAGTCCAGCCCATATAACCTGGTGAATTTCTAGCCAGTACTAGTGAAGTCTATAAGAAATCAACTTGACCAAGGCCCTATGGGAAACCCAGAAGAGGAAGGGCTTAGTGAATCATTCTCCTGTGTAGTTTTCTTGTAGAAAAGCTGGTCCTCAAAGATTCCCACATGTGTTTCAAGCCCCTGTTATGATTCAATGCTAAGGAGTCAACCTGTTTTGTTAATTTGTTCTTTGAAAAACAAGACTCTCATCGACTTTATATTTTCATTGTAAATTCCACTTTAAGGAATATCTGATTCTTTTAACAACTCTACAACAGATCAAGATCCAATTATTATTATTTTTGTGGAGGTGGCTTCACCAATAAGCCAGGCTGATGTTGAACTCATGACAGACTTCCTACCTCAGTTTCCCAATTGCTAGGGTTCCAACAATGTCCCATCCTGAAGAGACACAGGAACATTAACTGTTAACTCTTGACTGAAGTAAGTTCTTCTTTCAGGTAGGTGGGTATTTTAACCTGTTTCTATCTAGAACCTGTTTCTACCTCTGTCAACTGCATTCAAACCTGAGATTGAAAGTATGAAAGTGGCTGAAACACAGAAGTACACAAGTCAGTCAGTGCTTATCCATACGTAGAGAAGATGTGTCAGGGCATACAAGGGAGAATGCCACCTACAGCTACCCTTAGATTCAGAAAAGGACACATGACCATTCTCTTCTTATTCCAACCCACTACTGGAAATAATCAGACAGTCTCTCACAGACACGCCCACAGGCCAGTCTGATCTGAGAAACTGATCTGAGAACCTCAACTGAGGTTCTGTCTACTCTGGTGACCCTAGGTCGTGTCAAGGTGACAATAAGAACTAGAGCAATTAGTGAACAAATGAGATTAATTTAGGAAGACCTGGTTTTGCTTTTTTAGACAGAGTGCTGAGGATATAGCTCAGCACTGTCAGAGCCCTTGCTTGACTTGCAGAATGCCAAGGACAGCAGCAGGTGTGAAGTGGAGCTGGCCTGAGCCTGTGACACAAGCTGGATGTGCTGCAGACGGCACAGCCAAAGAGGTGGAACCATCCTGTTCCTGTGGGTGTGAGGTGTACAAGAAAGCTGGGCAAGCATGAACCAGAGAGGGAGCCAGGGAACAAGGCAGAGAGTGGGTCAATAGGAAGCATTCCTTCATGGTACCTCCCTTCAGGGTCCTGCCTTGACTTCCATCAGTGATGGACTACCTGGAAGACTAGGACAAAATTAACGGGTTCCTTCCATGAGTTGTTTTTGGTCAGGGTGTCTAATCATAGCAATTGAAAGGAAACTAGAAGAGACTGGTAACAGCAGAAGTAGGATGTGGCTGCGATGACCCTGACTGCTATTTAGAGGATATGTGTATATATTCTTCACACTGAGTGAAAGAAGGAACTTTAGATTGAAACAATGGAAGGAAGTCCTGAACAGGAGGGACTAGAAAGGAAGGCAGAAAAACATTTTGACAGGAAGAGAGTTAGGGAAAGAGGCCAAAATAAAGTGCAAGCTGAAGGCTAAAACTCGGTAGACTTTATGAACTCTGGCAGGAAGTATTTGTTTGTTTGTTTGTTTATTTTAACTTCATTAATGCCCCTTCAACTGACCTGCAAAGACAGATTTAGAATCTCATAACACATCATCTGGAGTAGATGAGGCTGGGGGCCTATCAGCATCTCCTTTGATTAAGGGGAACACCCCCAAAATACAGATAGGGTCTGGATAGCTTTTGTGTCAACTTGACACACCTGGGTAGAGGAAACCACAACTGGGTAATTTCCTCCATTGAATGGACCTGTGGTCATTTTCTTGATGTGGGAGGGCCCTGCGGACCCCGCCCACTGTGGGCGGAGCCACCCCTGGGAAGGTGATCTTGTATTGGTTAAGAAAGCAGGCTGAGCACCAGTCAGAGGAGCAAGCCAATAAGCAGTGTTCCTCCATAATCTGTGCTCCAAGTTCCTGTCCTGCCTTGGCTTCTGTTGATGATGGACTGTTAGCTGTAAGTCAAATTAACCCTTTCCTCTTCAAGTTGGTTTTGGTCAGTTTTTTTTTTTTTTAATCACAGCAATAGAGAAGCAAACTCGAATAAAAGTTGGTATCAGATTTTGGGGTATTGCTATGACAGGCCTCACCTTGTTTTGGGAGGATTATGGAAGTGCTTAGAACCTTGTGCTGGAAAAGTTGCTGAGTGCTCAGAGTTTAGTGATCTGTTGCTGTGGAGCTTGGAACAGATATGCTGAAGAGAATTGTGGATGCTAGAGGCCTGACTTGTGACATTTTGAGAGAAGCGAAGATTATCTGGGCTGTTTGTATGATATTTTGAATTGAGAAGAGAATCTGTGGTTTCTAGTTGACTGGGACTGACTGATCAGTTGTGATTAAGAGGAGACCAGAACCACTGAAGCAAAACCTTTGTTTTACTGGGACAATTGATACTGGTTAGCTAGGGCTGAAGGATCAGCTGTAAGTTACAAGCAACCAGCATCAGAATGCCAAAATGTTCTGGGAAGTATTTCTTCAGGGTCAGCACACAGAAGTCCAGAAGAGACCTAAGCCTCCATCTCAAGCTATAAGCAGGACTTAGTAATGTGTAAGAGTTTCCTTGGTACTAGTATTATAGGCATGAAGGGGTCATGGTGACAATCTGAGGCTTTGCACCATGAGAGGCCAGTAGAGGCCATTAGTGTTGGTGCAGACTCAGTTGTGGTGAAGATCCCCCAGACTTGAAGGGGTTATGGAGACAAGCTGTGGGCACTGTGGATGACTGAACTAGAGAGGCATAGATGCCCAGCTCTTTGGAGCCCAGAAGATCATGAGGGAATCCCAGCTGTCCAGCCTTGGGCTGCTTTGCTGAATTTAGGTTTTGCTTAAGTGTGTCTGATCCTTCCCTTTGAAATAAGATAGTATTTAACTTGTTTTATGTTTTACAAGAGTCCACAGTGAAGAGACTTTTAAAAGAGACTTGTATCTTTTAAAGTATTTGAATTTTTAAGATCTGTAGAACTTTTAGAGTTGTGCTGTCATATGTTGTAATATAAATATTGTGGATAATTAATATTGGGGCTGAGAAATGGAAAGGTTGTATGTTAATGGCAATACATTTTTGTGTCAAGTTGACAAGGGGTCAGTTGTACTGGATAACTTTGGTTGTCAACTGGACACAGCTAGGAATAGGAACCCTCAATTGGGGAATTTCTTCTATTGGACTGACCTTATGGACAAATATATGGGGCATTTTTCTTGATGAGTGATGTAGGAGGGCCCAGCCCACTGTGGGTAGTGCCGTCCCTGGACAGGTGATCCTGTGTTGTATAAGAAAGCAGACTAAACCCAGACCAGAGGAGCAAGCCAGTAAATAAGCCGTGTTCCTGCATGGCTGTATTCCATGTTCCTGTCCTGAATCCCTGCTTTGGCTTCCCTTGATGATGGGTTGTTCTATAAGCCAAATAAACCCTTTCCTCCCAAAGTTGTTTTTATTCAGTGTTTTACTTTATATTTATTGTTTTATGTGTATGAGTGTATTGTCTGCATGTATGCAAGTGCATCTATGTCATGTAACGCCCACTAGGATCAGAAGAGAGAGTTGGATTCCCCTGGGACTGGAATCTCAGACAGTAGCCATCATGTAGGTACTGGAATTCGAACCCAGGTCTTCAAGAGCAGCCAGTGTGCTCTTAACTGCTGATCTGTCTTTCTAGGCCTTTGGTCAGTTTTTTTTTAATCACAACAATAGAGAAGCAAACTAGAAGAGGGTCTGCGTTGTCACCCCCAGGACCAAATGAAAGGGTATTTCCAAGTAGAGTTAGGAGATTTCTAATTCTGGGGTCCATTCCCACCTTATGGGAACTGTCCAGCTTACGGTTAATAAAGAAATCTTTGCTGGCGCTTTCTCTACACAGTCTCTCTTTCCTGGAGGGTCAATTCTTTGCCTATCTCACAATGAACCAGAACCCATAGACATCTCTACCTGATCTACATTGGGCTCTCAAACACTCCATTACAGAAGTCATTTGAAGAAAAGGAATGATTCCCCTCCCCCATCTCCATGAGTCATGAGTAGAGGTGAGGGGCTACCTGCTGGCCCATATTGGTTCTGCTATGCTCTGGAACCTCCTCCTAGGGAGAGAGAAGATGATCTCAAGGTAAATACTGAGGCTAGGAGAGGATGAGTTCATTATATAAATATAGTCGCAAGCCAGATGTTCATAGTAAGGTAAACCTTACTTGCCTGAAGCAATTGTACAATGCATTTTGAGCTAGTTTTCAAATCCTCAGGGGTCTTGCCATGAAATTCCAAAATTACTCTCTTCACAAAGCTTTCTCAAAACTGCTAGGGAAATAAAAAAAGAAATTGTTAGGATGGTCTCATGTTGAGGAAATGTTGGTAACATGTGTTCCATGCAAACAGGAAGAAAGTAAGGATTAAACACTCCACATAATTACTGTCATGAAGACTGGATGGTGTTAAAAAAAAAAGCAAAGATTTTGCTTTTCGGTATTTATATTGAAGTACATAAAATGAAAATAGAATGTTAGGGAACTAATTAAAAAAAAAACGAAGTGGGCTTTTAGCTGCACAGATCCTGTAAAAATCAAAAGGATAAATGTGAGTTCAACTTGCTTTACTGAAGCAAATTTTCACAACCTGGTATTTAAGCTGAGCTTTGAGACCCTCAAATAATCCCATAGGCATGAAAAATCTGATGCTCTGTCTGCATCTTACTTTTCTGCTTTGGGATTTGGAATCCCAATTGCCAACCTGGGAAAACCATATTACTTATACTTGCTCAAACAGTCTCTAATTAGTTCTTCTGACCCTCTTGTATACCAATAAATGGCCCATTTAGAGAACATTAAAACTGAATTCTTTCCATTAAAAATGATTTCCTTGCTAGTGAACATGATCTAGGTTTAATGCACAGTGTTAGTTAACATGTGATTGTCCTAATGTAGAGTGGACTCTTTCCAGTGTGAAGTGATTGGGCACTAATTAGGCTTTCTGGTTCAGTCAATTAACTGAGGGGGGGGCACATCTTCCTACAGTGATCTCAATATTACTTATACTCTTAGTTTTTGGTCTATTAATTTTTGATAGGAAGAGCTGGAGACTAATGTGAAATTGTACAATGAGCCCTGGAAAATGATGACCCGAAGAGGTACTTAAAGCACCTCATCAGGTCAATTTTCAAGTTGGATTCGGATATGCAAATGGGTAAGCGCAATAGGCACTTTTGGCTGGGGGTGGGGGGATTCTGTCTTCATTCTAGCCATAGCTCTGTAAGTCCCTGGGCATCTAGTGGTGTCATAGCTTTTGCAGAGGAGATATCAAGTTCTTAGGCATGATTATCATTACAGTGCCAGGCTTATTTTTCAAAGCAGCCCAATTAAAGTAACAATGAGATAGGCAAAAGAGAAAGAGCGTACTCATTAGGTGCCCACCCACATGGGGTAGCAGAGCAAGCCTCAAATCCCCCATCTCTGGAATGGGCTTGGGGGGGTGTTGATATGAGGCAAGGGAAAGGCGACTGATTACAAGCCAGGGCAAGTAAGATCACTGGCGGACTGGGAAATCGAGCTTCCTGGTTCTTCACAACAGTAGGGTTATCATATTCTGTGCATGGGGTTTTGGTCTTGTGGCGTCCAGAGGTCAGTCACTAGACACTTGTGCAGGCTGAGGTATGGGTGTTGTGGTTTTAAATGGGGTTGAACTGCCTCTGTGTTCCTGATAATCATGAACCACACATCCCAGGGTCCTCCCTAGCAGGGTTAATAGGATTATACTGTTCAGCTGGGTGAGCTCTGACATTCCTGAAAAAAGCAAGTAACTAAAAGCCTGTGCACTGAGGCTTTCCCTCATCTTATTGGCAACTAAATTTCTGAAACATTGTGATTTTTTTAATACTGGGAATGAAACTCAGGGCCTTTTGCATACTAGGCAAGTGATCTACTGTTGAGGCACATTACCAGCTCTGTTTTTTTTCAACTTTTATTTTGAGACTGGGTCTCACCAAGTTGCCCAGGATGCCCTTAAACTTACTCTGTAGCTCTGGAAGACCTTGCATTTGTGATCCTCCTGCCTCAGCCACTGGAGTAATGGGAATTATAGATAGAATGGTGCCACCAGACTCAATGGGAAATTGGAAAGATGTCTTAAAGGTAGCTCTGTTAAGTAAATAGCATCAAGATTAGATTACTTTGAACTATTTTAGATTGCATCCATCCCAGGCCATGACAACAGTAATTGTATCTTGTCAAGAGGCTGACTAGGAGATCAGGGAAGGTTTTAATATAGCTTTGAGTTGCTGGGTAGGAATTTTAGTCACTGAACTAATACTTATTGACTATCTGAGGTGTGCCCTGGGCATTTTGGTAAGGCATTATAGTAACCCCTTAGAAGGGGCTGAAAGGGACAAAGAAAGGGACAAACAGATACTATACTAAAATGCCATTGATTGCACAACAGATGTCACTGTTAGCTTGAGTGACATCACTTTCCTGCTGAATTATGCTTTGCCCATCTAGTTGGTGAGGTAAGAATCCTTATGAGAGATGGGGATAAGAAGCGAGGTCAGAGAAACTGATGAAGGATGCTGAATAGGCAGGAACGGGGGACCAGGGGTGAAGAGGAAAGAGAAGTATTTGTTGAAGAGAGATTTCAGGACTTGGTACCAAAACTGCAAGAACTTCTCACTGCCCTTCCCATTTTCAGTTGGAGTCCATAAATAGCAAATGAACTGGAGAGATGGGTCAGCAGTTGAGAGCACTGAGTGCTCTTGCAGAAGACTCAGGTTTGGTTGCCAGCACCCATGTGGTGGCTAACAACTGTCCATAACTCCAGTTCCAGGGGGATCTGATGTCCTCTTCTGACCTCCATGGGCATTGCACAACATGGGTGTATTTACATACATGTGGGCATTATGTTAATACAAATAAAATAAAAAAAATAAAAATTAAAATGTAAATAGCAAACTAATCTTCTTTAGGATATGATCCTCTATCCCTCTTTCACAAAGATCTTCTGATTATTCACATTAATAATCATCTGGAACTTGGCTCCAACATATAACTGTGACCTATAAATATAGCATTTATGTTGGGCATTGTGGTGTACGCCTTTAATTCTCGCACTTGGGAGGGCAGAGGCAGGCTGATCTCTGTGAGTTTAAGGCCAGCCTGGTCTACATAGTGAGTTCCAGGCCAGCTGGGGCTACAGGAGATTCTGTCTCAGAAAGATCCCCACCTCTACCCCCAAGAAAGAGCATTTATATATGTGTCAAACCCAAACCTTGTCCATGTCTATTTCTCAACAAATGTGTTTAACTCAGCCAACCTTGACTCTTTTACTGTCTCTGTGTCTTTTTCAGAAATTGTTTCTGTCCCTTTATCCAGTTCCTGCTAGTCTTCCTTCAACTCTTTCTGCAATGTGAGGTTCCTTCCTCTCCTGAGTATACAGTGTTCTTTCTTTCTACTGGTGAAGCCTGTCTTGTGTCATCCTATTAATTGACATCTCTGTTTTCACCCTAACTGTAAGTTTTTTATAGTACTCAACTTTTAGTCCCCCTCCCCTTACAGCAACTAACATAATTTAGCACTTGACTACAATTATAAAGAACAAAATAGTTCTTGATGGAGCTAGTGAGAAACTTGAAGATCCAAGTCAAAAGTCAGGGAATCAGGGGAGGTATTAAGATGAGAGCCACTGGAAGCATGGTTGAAGAATGTCTCTTTTTCTGGCTATTTCCCTCACTGTAAATGTGGGATGTGTGTGTGTGTGTGTGTGTGTGCACTCGCGCGTGTGTGCGCATACGTGCATGTGGTCAAGGGTCTTAATATTTAAATGTACATTAGAAAGGCTCTGCTCATTGTATCAATGCTTGTGACTATGCAAACTCATTATAACCTCCTTATTTACTGTGTAATGAGATCGACAGCCCTACTTAAACAATAATGCAAATGCCTTTATTGGTGATTCCAATACACTGCTTTTCTATTCAGTTTCAATGAATGATTTTCAATATGAGCACTCTCTGAGAATGAATTTGATTCTAAAAGATTTTTGTTCCCTCTATGCAAAATAAGATTTTTACCAAGAAGTACATTTTAAAAGAAATTACTTCAGACGATAGCAGAGAACTTGAGACTTAGAGGTAGAACATTTGAATTTGTACTGGTATAATGAAAAAATCAGCCTGAAGAAGAAAAAGATGATGATCACGAGATACATCTACACACACGCCCAGTCAGCGGTGTGGATCTGCCTTTCTAAACCGTTTCCAGTAGCAGCTGGCTACCACTCGGAGTGTTTTCCTCACACCTGATGGAAGTAAGCATTTTTCAAGTGTGGGAGATGAAGGCCTGAAATATGAGGATATACGTTTTAATTTCCTTTCTTTTCTAATCTAACTTTTGCTCTCTTCCCTAACATTTAAAGATGAACTCACTGAAAGAGGTCCCATCCCTCTCTGTATCTTTTTATGCCCATGCTCTTGTTCTGTTCCATGTTCCTGGTTATCTTTTTATCTCCAAATCCCATGCTTACCTTCCACTTAGGCAAAGAGGAAGGCATTGAAGGAAGACACAAAGAACTTTGAGAAGCGTATATAGAAAGTCTCTGGAGAGGTGGACACAGAGACCTTTGAGGTGCTCAGGTATGGGTGTCTACAGGCTATGGTTGACAGTAGAACATGTCATAGAACTTGGTTTTCTTTCCTTTGCCTCGATATTGGGATTCCATGATTTTAGACATCAGTTGATAGTACCGAGAAATCAGAAGTAAGATGAGATTGGAATTTGATGTAAACATAACAAAGTAGTTGTCATAAGTGGTGTTCCTTTACCTCCAAGAATCCACGGCAGTGAGCTAATAGATCATGGTGTATCTTAGAGCGAGATAAAGGAACTGCTAATCAAGAGAGTACACTGTGTTTACAAATAAAAATCAAACTGGAAAGCCGAAGGGAGTTGCTGTCATTAAAAAAATTAAAGTCTATCACTCAGTTTACAAATCTAAGTTTGATCATGGATCTAGATCCCATTGATTGAAGGGAGTTTGAATGTCCTCGAGGGAAGGCCCCACAAAATCGTCACAGTTGTGTCCAGTAAATATTGCTCTAAACCTTCAACCATGGGCATGTGCCTGTTTTTTCCAGAGAATAGGAAAAAGATGGACACAAAATGCTGCAGACATATTAGAATTGTGACTTGCTGTGAAGTGAATTCACAGTCACTCAGGGTGGTCGTGAGAGTCTTGTGGGTCTAAAGCTGACTCATAGAGGGCCATGTGGGTTCGTGTATCCAACCTCTGATTATCTGCCAATCCTCCCAAAGTATATTTGAACTAGATAGGCTTAGTTGTTTGCAGAGCTTTATCACAGGTTCTCTGACCTGTGGAGTAAAGTTTATTATGATAGGAGAGGCTAAAGTAGGTCACTGTCACTCTGTCTGCTCCCTCCCATTGGATCACGCAGTGGATCAGCGGGAGCATTGCATCCTGAAGAGCTTTTAGAGATGGTGCCTGCGTTAGCTGTGTTTCTTGTTGCTGTATAAAGATAGCTGACAGTGGAACTTAAGGAAAGATTTAGTTTGGTTCATAGGTTGAAGGGACATAGTTTTTCATGGTGGGGAAGACAAGGCCACAAGGATGAAGGTAGCTGATCACACTGTATCTGCACTTGCAAAACAGAGGAGAAGGCTGATGCTAGTGGTATTCTCTTTCTCCCCTTTTGATTTAGCTCAGCCCATGGGGTAGTGCTACACACATTCAGGGTGGGTCTTCCCTCAGTAAACGTCTCTGGAAATAACTTAATAGATATACTCAGAGGTGTGTCTCTTAGCTGAATTTAAACCCAGATAAGTTGTCAGTAAAAAGACTTGATGGTGGCCTCTGTCCTGTGCCTGCTCAATTTATCTATTCAGCCTCTGCAGACAGACGCTACAACAGCATATATTTGAATATTTGAAACCCTGGTCTCAGTCAGGCATGGAGGTACAACATCTTTATTCCCAGCACTTGGGAGGCAAAGTCAGGTGAATTTCTATGAGTTTGAGGCCAGACTGGTCTACGTAGTGAGTTCTAGGTCAGCCGGGGCTACATAGTGAGACACTTCCTGAAAAAAAAAATCAAAACTAAAAACCAAACAACCAAAAAGAATGACTGCTCTCAGTGGCTCGGTTATATGTAGACTGTCTCCTAGCCAGCAGCCATTAGACTTGAACATTCACCAGAAACCTGGGAGAGATAACACGAGAAGAATACAGACAGGACAGCTAGGGGTAGATCTCTGACAGTAGCACAAAGTGAGAAAATCTTTGTTTTTTACTACAGTGGAATCCAGAAAGCATCTGTCTCAGTAGAAGCCATGAAGTCCCAGGTGACAAGAGGCCTTGTTCTTTGGCTCTCACTCAGTCCTGATTTCCACACCAGCAGATCATCAAGCAAAGAGGAGTTATACTAAAGGATGGAGGACTGACCCTGAAGACTATCAGGAACTTGGGTTTCTATTGTACAGGCATGAAGCATGTTTAGAAAGGAGATTAACTGAATCTTCCCTTGATTCTTTTGTGTGCCTGGTAACTTTGAATAGGCACAGTACTTACCTAATGACCATGTAATTTGAAGATACCAGTGATGGGGTATAAAAATGAGCTGAATAATAAATCCTTGCTCTGAGGAAGGCTAATCTACCCATGCAGACACTCCGAGCAGCTCTGGATTAGTACACTTTTTTGAGAGAAAACAGCCATGTCTGTGGTAGTTACAATGAACTCTTCTGTCTTGTTGATGGCAAATTATTCTTAGCCATAGCTGAGACTTTTTGTCTTATCCAAATGGCAATTGTTTGAGGTTCAACTTCTTGGACATTATTCTACATGTGCATGACAGGCAGAATAAAGCTGCCTCTGCTCACCAAACAAATCTGTCCCTGTGCAGATATTAAGGTATATGGAAAAAGAAATTCAGTTCATAGATGTGATTACAGTTACTTATCAGCTGACCTTAAGTTAGAGTTACATCTTCACCTGGATGTAATATTAATTATTAGAGTCCTTAAAAGTGAAAATGAGAATTGGGAATGATAGGTGAGAAGACAGTAGAGAGAGAGAGAGAGAGAGAGAGAGAGAGAGAGAGAGAGAGAGAGAGAGAGGAGAGAGCGCTAGCTCAGCTCAGCGCTGAAATGAAGTAGGCGAACAGGATCCAAGAACGTAGGCAGGCTTTAGAGTCTGAAAACAACAACCACTCCCCCTCAAAACAAAATAAAAAAAACACCAGATATCCTCCCAGAGAACTGCAGAAAGATATGTGCTTGGTCACACTTCTCATAAATTAGCTCAGTGAAATCTGTGCTGGATTCTGAATTGCAGAACCATTAATTAGTTGGCATTGTTTTAAGATACCAAAGTGTGGCAGTTTGGCATAGCTACAACATAGTGCAAATATGAAGGGTTTAGTTTCCTGCTTTCCATGTCGAGGGCAGTATTGTATTTCAGAATCAACAGCAAGCCTGTCCATTGACATGGTATACTGTACAACCTTGCTTTGGACCACGATTTCTACTTTTGGCAAAGGAGATACATTAGGGTCATTTTTATGAAATTCATATGTGATACTCCTAGGCAGAAAGCCCAGTAAGATCTGTGTCCCATTGAATGCTCTGTTTTAGAGTAACTATTGAGAGGCTGTTCTTGACACTAGCATGTGGAGAGACACTTAGTGTGTTGGAGGCTGAGTTGGGGCAGGGACTCTCCAAACATGGGCTTCTCTCTTCCTCTTGCTGGGGTGAGTGGTTCAGGGTTTCTTATTTCTTGGAGGCCACGTGGATCATGAAGTCCACCACCCTGTTGCTGTAGTCAAATTCATTGTCATACCAGGAAATGAGCTTGACAAAGTGGTTGTTGTGGGCAATACCAGGCCCCGTATCAAAGACAGAAGAGTGGGTGTCACTGTTGTTAAAGTCACAGGAGATAACCTGATTGCTTGGCAGTGCCCGTGAATGCACAGATGATGTTTTGGATAGCCCCATGACCATCACACCACCGTTTCCCCGAGGGGCTGTCCAGTCTTCTGGTTGCTCATGATGGCATGAACTGTGGACATGAGTCCCTCAAGGATGCCGAAGTTGCCGTGGATGACCTTGGCCGGAGGGTGGGGCTAGGCATTTGGTGGTGCAGGAGGTGTTGCTGACCATCTTGAGGGAGTTGTCATATTTCTCCTGGTTCATACCTGTCACAAACGTGGGGGCATCAGCAGAAGTGGCAGAGATGATGACCTCATGGCTCCACCCTTCAAGTGTGCCTCAGCTTTCCCCGTGGTAGGGAAGACCCCAGTAGACTCCACAACTTATCTGGCACCTGCATCACTGCATTTGATGTTAGCAGGATCTCACTCCTAGAAGATGGTGATGGTCTTCCCATTGGCAAGTTTCCCATTCTCAGTCTTGACTGTACTGTTGAACTTGCTATGGGTGGAATCATACTGGAACACATAGACCATGTAGTTGAGGTTCATGACGAAGTCATTGGCAGCAGCAATGTCCACGTTGAAGGAAGCCCTGGTGACCAAGTGCCCAATACAATCAAATCTGTTCACTCTGACCTTCACCATCGTGTCTCAGGGATGAGGCTGGCATTGCACAAGATGTGACTGTTTCTAGAATGGGAAGGTGCAGAGACTTGGTCAGTGGTTTATCACAGCCACAGAGAAACAAATTATGACAAAAAGGTAAGATCGGTTGGCTCTCACTAAATTTCCATTGTTGTTGCTCCTTACCTGGAGAGCTTGGGTTCCACTAGAAAGTTGCAAACACTGCCTCTGTTGACATTTCCATGCCAGCAGATCAGTGGCAGCAAAGGACGGGAGATGAACCCTGAAGACTATTAGGGTTTCTGATGTTCAATGGGGACGGGAGAAGCATGTCTAGAAGGAAGGGGATTCATTATCTTCCTTGTTTTGTTTGTTTTACATGCTGTGGTAACTTTGAACACACATTTTGTGTGGCAGTCAGCTTGAGAAGAGCAAAGAAACCAGAGCTCACATCCTTTCACAATGAAGATCTGAGCCACTCCAGGAGGGCAGAAAATTAGAAAATTAGTCAAATTTCATTATGACTACATGACCATCTAATGCAGTTGGAAATAAATGTGTGTCCCTGGAATGTTCTGAACATGAAATATCCTCTCTGTGCTCATGTGTCAATCTTTGATCCCCACTGGTAGCATTACTTTGGGTGATGATGGAAACTTTAGTAGGTGAGGCTGACCTAGATGAGGTAAGCCACTGGAATTGTGTCCCAGACCCTTGCTGGATCACTGCTTCCTGTCTGCTGCCAGGTGTGAACTTACACCACCACACACTTCCACTGCCAAGATGTTCTGCCCAAGCTTATGGGACTCAGTGACCATAAACTGAGCCCTGTGAAACTGTGAGCTAAAATGGGACTCAGTGACCATAAACTGAGCCCTGTGAAACTGTGAGCTAAAATACACATTTTTTTCTCTCTTAAGATGTTCTCTTCAGGATCACAGTCATACAAAGTAGCTATATTAAACCATATGGTTTAATATATATATATATATATATATATATATATATATATATATATAATGTGTATGAGTGTATTGCCTGAATGCACATTAGTGCACCCATATTGTGCAATACTGGAGGACAGAAGTCTTCAGACCCCATGGAACTGGAGTTTCGGATGCTTGTTAACCACCATGAGCATCCCTTAATCACTGAGCCATCCCTCCAGTCCCCACTTTAATGTTTTAGAGGATGACAACAGGCTCTATCTTAGAAGAGTGGCTTAGAAGTTCTTCTCTTGGAAGGAGGTAAAGGAACTCTTGCTCATGTAGAATAGCCTTTCAGCATCACTAGGCATGAACACAACCAAGTGGCATTGACTTGATTTTAAAATATTTTACTATTTATTTTATTTTATGTGTATTAGTGTGTTGCCTGCATGTGTGTAAGTACGTCTGCATTGTGCAGTGCCCACTGAGATCAGAAGAGGGCATCAGAATCCCCTGGAACTGAAGTTACAGATGGTTGTTAGCCATCACGTGAGTGCTGGAAATTGAACCTGGGTCCTCTGCAAGAGCAGCCAGTGCTCTGAAACACCGAACCATCTCTCCAGCCTCTACACACTAACCCAGTTTTATCAGATTCAGCTATCTTTCTTTATTGGCCTGGCCTATTTGCCTCCCTACAAGTTGCTCGGGCATTTATCTTGGTTTTTTTTTTAATCCTAATTGGCCCCAGAGAGTGCTCTCTCCGTGCTGACCTGTGGACTTGGCCACTCACCCCCTAATACCTCCAGTGGCTCCCATTTCTCCCCAGAATTTATGTCTGGGCATCAGAACAACATTTGCCAAATCACTGCAATGCTCTAGGAAAGCATCAGAAGCTCGGCACAGGGGCCCTGCTTGGCTGGATATTTGGAGTCTCTGACTTTTCTATTGGCAGCCAAAGGGGGACATAATAACTAGGATGGAGGTGTGGGCTTCACTGTATCACTGAGAGATGACAGATTCAATGAACATATTTCCTTACCTGTGTTTTTCCCAGCAGAATAGTCATTTTGTCTGTGGAATGTAACAATTGTCTGGCCTTCCTTTAAAAGCCTGGACCAGTTTGGAAATGGACTTTATTTCTCTTCTTCCCTGCCTCACCCTCCTCCCTCTTACCAATAAGGAGTTAGCACTTAGGTTTTGCTCTAGACCCTGATCTTTCAGAACACCTAAGTTAAGATACTTGAGTTCTGTTGAAGACTTGAGCTATGGGAGTTGTCGTGGTAAAGAGAGGCAGGTAGACACATGAAATACTTGGGGAAAAGATTTTCCATAGCTGCTCTTGAGAAGGACTGCGATTGGAGAGCTCAGTGACGGTCAGACAGGCATTCCTGAAAACATGGAAGCACTTGCTGAGATGTTGGCTTAATTGAAATTTCAAATATACTTACAATATACTTACATGAAAGATAATGGAACGATGGCTGACTGTGTCCTGTTTGAGTAGCTGCTGGACATCCAGGTATTGAAGTCTAGAAGGATGTAGGGAGTGTGTGCTTGGAGGTAAGGTGGTGGCGTCAGTAAATGAAAGGTTTGGGTCAGCTTGCTGCAGTGTAAATTTTTTATACATAGATTTTTTTTTTACGGCCACATTTCTGGCAGACATGCAGGTGTGTTTCAGCAGTGACTATAATACCTTTTGAAAAATAAATCACCCAATAGCATTTATTTGAATGTCCCTTGCCCTAAAACATTTTAACAACCCTGTCATTTATTTCTTCCAAATCATCTATCATTTATCCTCTCCTGGCTAAGGCCACATTTATCTCCAGGCCTGGCTGTGATATGCTATCAGCGGCACCTGCACAGCAGCTCAGGCTGCGCATAGTCTACTTCCTTGTTTGAGCTCAGTGTTCAGAATGAGCGTGTTCTCTTGTTGAAATAGATAATGGAACTCATCCAAACCCTGTAGATCATGAGCAGGTGTGGAAGGAATGAGGCTAGAATTTGATTGAAAGGAGAGGTGCATGGGAAGGGGTAAGGAGCGAGGGGGGAGAGCAAAAAGGGGGAAGGGATCAGAGAGAAGAGAGGAGAGTGGAGAGGAAGAGAGGATGGAGAGAGAGGGAGAGGAGGGACAGAAGAGGAGGAGGAAGAGGAAGATGGGGGAGGAGGAAGAGGAGGAGGCAGGAGGGGGAACCTGTGTTTCCATTGTGTAGACAGAATTGTTGAAAGCAGTGGGTACAGCTCAGACTCGGTGTCAGTGAACTCGGTTCATGCCCAGTGGTGTGTGCTACCTGCTTAGCCCCCGCATCTGAAAAGCCAGTCCACTGAAATTCAGTCCCCATACGTATGAAAGCATGCAGGGGCGCCTAGATGACTCTAGGTTTATTGTGTGACTGAAATGAGAAAGGGAGAGAAGCACGCCTCATTTGTAGTGTCAACATTTTAATTATCTTTTTCATTGTCATATTTGTATGTTGCCTGCTCTACAAGCTTCACCATGTCAGATACCATCTTTCTATCTTATTCATCTTTATTCTCCAAATGTTAAAAAAGCCCAACACAGAGGAGGCACTCAGTGAACATGTGTTTATTGAATAAGAGTGAATAAAAAAAGAATACTCAGTATAGTACAGTAATAACTGTACATCTAGGTACCCATGATGCACAGAGTCAGAGAGCAAGGTGACAGAGACAGTATACAAGATGTTGTGGATTACAGAAAACTGAATAAAAAGGAGATATAAAGGATGTTTTGTTGTTGTTCTGTTAGTTTATTTTTTAATTTGAAATTTTTATTTTTTTTATGTTTGTGTGGGTATACGCACCCACAAAATGCAGGTGTCGGTGGATATCAGATCCCTTGGAGCTGGAGTTTGCATTTGTGAGCAACCTGGCCTGGATACTAGGCTCCGAATTCCAGCTCTTATGACAGAGCTGAAAGCTTTTTTAATGCTTGTTCCAGCTTTACAGCTAGATTAAGTAATTAATTTTTGTGATATGGTCTCATGTATCTTAGGCTGGCCTGGAATTCACCATGTAACTGAGAACAATCTTTAACTCCTGATCTTCCTGCCTATACCTCCTGAGTGCTTAGATTACAGGTGGGCACCATCATGCATGTCCTGTTTACACACTGCTAGGCACTGAACCCCATTTTTTTTTCATGCAACTGCTGTACTAATTGCACTGCACTCCCTCCAACCCAGATATAAAGGGGTTTTTGTTTGTTTGTCTGGTCTTTTTTAGACAGGGCCTCCCTGTAGCCACAGCAATCTGGAACTTACCATGTACATTAGCTTACCTTGATCTCACAGAGATCCATCAGCTTTGGCCTCTCAAGTGTTGGGATTAAAGGCATGTGCTACCATGCCCGGACAGATATAAAAGTGTTTTAACAACAGAAAAAGCTCTGTGTAATAATAGCAAAAATTGTTTTGGTCAAGTATTAAGTATTATTTCAACATATTAGTTCATTCAATTTGTACTACAACTCTGAAGTTGTTTAGCAATAATCAGTAATGCTATTATAAATAAGGGAATTGTCACCAAGGGGATGAGCCAGTCATCACTCAGTATCTCATGACTACCAAATGTCTGGGTAGTGTGATTCCTGTGGTCTGATTTCAGAATCTGTACGTATGACCACCTTACTCCAGATTAGCCCAACAGACATCAATGGGGAAGCACTGCTATATCTTTTACTTTATATTTAGAAATTTTATTACACTTTATCATTTATTTTGTGTGAGCATGTATGTGCGCGTGTGTGCACACACGTGAGCCTGTCTTGTCACGTATGTGGAGATTCAAGGACAACTTGCAGGAATCAGTTCTCAACTTCAATCATGTGAACTCAGATCATCAGCCTTCGTGGCAGGTGCCTTAACCCACTGAGCCATCTCACCAATCCAGACAACATCTTTCGAATGTCTGTATTCACTTAGCGCTTAATCCATCACCTTATATGTGGTCCTTGTGCATCAAATTGTACAAGACTCAAGTCTCTGGCCAGGAAAAGAAGGGTCCTAGGCTAAACAGAAAAATCAACCATCTAATTGAGAGAATGTTACAGGGCTTAGCAAAAACACACATACACACACACACACACACACACACACAGAGATTAAATAAAAATGGAAAGCTTTTTAAATAGTGGTTTTTTAATCCATAAAAATAAAAAATAGGGTAAGAATGATTGTGCTTTTAGGAAAGGTGCAGTATTCAAAAGCAAGAGAGGAACTTGACAAGGGAGCACAAATATATGATTAAATTCGCAAACATAACCCTTCACTGAAGAGGAACAACTCACCGAGCTCTGCAGCTTGATGAGAGCGTCATCTCTTGAGGCCATACAATTTCCATTTCTCGGATTCCATATTTACCAAGCAGGCTTCACATTTAAATTCAATTTCTCAATGTTCCCTGACCTGGATAAAGAAGCAGTAGAAACAACCCACACCCTCAACATTACAAATAACCTGTCTGTTTTAAAGCAATAATTTTCGCGGAAAATTATTAACTTTGCTCTCTATTGGCAATTCAAGGAATGTTGCATAAGAATTAAAGTTATGCAAGACGCTCTTCTGGGCTCTGAGAGTGGCGTAAAAATGAATGAAACAGCATCAGTGTTCTTAGCCTACTACAAAGTGGTAAGATGAGATGCTGTTGGTTTTAGTAAAACATAGTCCTCACCTGCAAGAACTGGCCATGGAGCTCCTTGACCTGATGCACAGGAGGGTCAAATCTTTTCTCACTTTCAGGAAGGGCACAAAGTTCTCTTTGAGAGCCCTGGTCACTGGGCACCTACATGGTCTCCATTCCTCCTTCTCTATCGTGGAAGCTAGCCTTGACCCAGTGACACAGCAATGGACATTTTCCCCGCTGAAGAACAAGAAAGCCTGTCCCTTCCTGAAAGGGTCCCCCTCACGTTGGTACCATGAACTTCTTATTTTTCATTTTTGTGTGTATGTCTGTATGTATGCTGCATGTATGCAGGTGCCTGCAGAGGCAAGAAAAGGACATGAGATGCCCTGGTGCTGGAGTTATGGGTGGTTGTGAAACTGCCCTGAATGGGTACTAGGAACTAAACTCTGATCCTCTCTAGGAGCAACAAGCTCTCTTAATCTCTCCAGCTCCATAAACCTCTTCTTATGTCTCACCTTGAGAAAACTGAAGAGACAAAATTTGTATGATCTTGGCAATAACTTTAGCATGTTCTTAGTTATGCCCCCCAAACCACATGATCTTTCTCACGGCACTTCATAAGCACACACACATACATACGCATGCACATGTATGTGTATACACTTCCTCCTTCTAGCATCTCAGTATATAATTTTCCAGTTTTTCTGTTTCCTATCACAGAGTAGAACCATCCATATCATCTAGCGTAAAGATGAGTGGAAGGGACGTGGAGTCAGAATGATCTGAAAAACTTGAATGAACTTGTTTTCCACCCGAATTCTTTGACCTGTTTGTTAGTTCTTATTATCAGAGTCTTCGGCATTCCCCAGCAAGCTTTGGTGCACAGGTCTTTCCTCAGGTTAGTGTTAAGATGATACAAAATCAGCTGTATATGGTAGCTGTTATTAGTTACTTTCCCGTTGCTGATATAAAGCAATTTAAAAAAGGAAGAGTTTATTTGCCCTATGGTTCCAGAGGGATCAGAGTTCATCATGGCAGCCAGGCATGTTGGCAGGAGGTGGATGAAGGAGAAAGTAGAACACTTACATCTTCAAGCAGGTATGGGAGGCAGAAAGTGACTGGAAACCTGGCAGGGCTTAAGAAGCTTAAAGCCGGCCCCCGTGACACACTTCCTCCAGCAAGGCCACACCTCCTAAAGCCTCCCTAAACAGCTCCACTAACTGAGACACACTGTCCAAGTACTTGAACCCTATGGGGGACATTCTCATTCAAACCATCACAGTGGCACATCCCTGTAACCCCAACACTCAGAAGACTGAGGTAGGAAGATCATGAGTTCAAGGCCAGCCTGGACTACATACTGAGTTCCAGGAAGGCCAGGGCTACATAGTGGAGCCATGTTTTTTAAAAAATGACATATAAATACTCAAAAATCACAGAGCTCTTACTAGACATCTAGGAAAAAGACAGGGTTTATCCATATACATCCTAAGACAGGGGACATGGAATTGGCTATAGAAAGACTATCCATTAGATGAGGAATTGGCCTGCATGGCTGTCACCCTGGTGTATATTCTCGCAACTATGACTTTGACCCATGAGTTTGCTAGGCAAGGCTTTAAATACTCCTTCAGTCCTTACAGAAATCAGCCTAAACTGAATATACAGCTTTCTCTTCCCACCTCCTTTCCTCTTCCATGTCATTACATTTTCATAGTTAATGTCTATGTGGAACGAACTCACTGCACTGTTTTTCAATTCATACTCCCCAAAGCCTCCTCTGGAGTCATAAAACCACGAATAAGAGGAATTAGCAAACAGAAAGCCTGTGATTTTAGAGTATCTGGGAGTAAATGGAAATATAATTAGACTGGTGCTGGTTGACAATTAGGAGAGGGATTATATCAGCCTTTACCTGCCATCTACTGAGGTAACCTGTAGAAATATGACTAATTTGGAGGGGAATTACCATCTTAGCCCATAGCTCTAGGTCAGCCTTTCGCTCCCCAAGCCAGTGGTAACCTTCCAGGGCCCCTTCTCAAAGAAAAAGCTCTAGCTGCCATCCCTGCTGCTTTCAAAATGCCCCCCTCAGCCTGGTGGAATTGTGCTCCTACCGCAGGGCAATTTTCATTTAGAAATGGGCTTCCAATTGTGTTGACACACCTCATTAGCTGAGCACGGACCTCTTAAGTCAGGGGCTTTCATACAGGTGTTAAGCACTGCTAGGAGAAGAAAATAACAAACCTAACAAGTAATTGGAGAAAAGCTTTGGTCCTCACTTAGGTGAATAAAGGAGAGGGATGCTTCTTATTCTGATTTGCTCACTGGAGGTCACTCTGAGATTGGCTGTCCTTTTTGTTACTTTGTAACAAACTCCTATTTGTTACTTTGCCTTCTTTTTCTTCACCCTTGGGTTAGGAAGCCAGATTATCTGTAGTTGGGGAGGATGCAACTGGAGATAGCTCTGGCTTTTTAGGCTGATAAAAGAAAAAAGCCTTCTATTGTTTGTCTCTCCACGGCTCCTGCCGCTGTGCCTTTCCTACGTTGTCAGGTGTGTCATTTGGAAGGATTCCTCTAAATTCATTTAAATGTTTTATTTTATCAGCCTCTGCTGAGGGTGTATTTGGAACCTTATTTGACTTACCGGATTACCTAGTGAGCTGTTTCTCAGTTGTCTAAGGGAATACGTGTGCTGAGAACTGCAGCAGGTGTTTAAGCCTTTGGCAGAGCTTGTCACTTGGAAGAGGACCAAGCCAGCTTGGGCCTGGTCCTGCGGTAGTAAATCTCAACTCCTCTGGAGCTTCTGCCTGCTTGTTGATGATTTACATGTCATGGAAAGCTTCTAGAAGGTTCTGTTGAGTGAGATGACTCTGATGGCCTCAGAAATATTTAATGGATCAGCTCTCATTAAAAGAGCAGACTAGAGACAATAGCTTTTCTATTTTCCTCTCTTCTTTTCCTCTCTAAGGTCTTTCATGGGAAAGAGAATTGCATAATAAACCTGCTGTGTGCAATTAATAGGCGGCGCTTGTCTCTTCCTGGACATATTTTTTAATGTTACATGATTAGCTCTTGGTAACATCAGGAGTGGGAGAGAAATGTCAGGAGAAAGAAGCTACCAGGAGGGCTCATGTGACAGGCCAAGTTGTCAAAGAATGGAGAGAAAAACCCTAGCAGAACAGTGTGACAGACGGCAAGACATGGGGCCTTCTTGAGTAGCCTTGTTCACTTCCCTCCCTTGAAGTCCCTTACTCACAGGTTATTGTTCTGCAAAACAGATCCTAAAGTGTTACTTGGTTGAGTTCATAGATTTTAGTGTCAGAAAAATTGCCAGAGTCAGCCCAGTGCCCCCTTTCTGGGTTTCATGGAGTTATTTTTAGTTTAGCTTTCATTTTGTCCTTTGCATTTGTAAGCTGCAAGGCTGCTTCCTATTACTGCCGTTAATGACTCTTTGAGGCCTGACAACAACTCTTAATTGATTTATTTTTATTTTATGTGTGTGAGTGTTCTTTTCCTGTGTGTATGTAAGTGTACCCAATCCTGCAATGCCCACGAAGGCCAGAAGAAAGTGTTGGATCTCCTGAAACTCGAGTTGCAGATGGTTCTTAGCCACCATGTAGGTGCAGGGAACTGAACCCTGGCTCTCTGCAAGAGCCACTAGTGCTCTTAAGCGCTGAGCCATTTCTCCAGCCCCCGATTCTACCATTACCTAAAATAGCCAGTCAGCAGCCTCCCATCTGAGACATATATCCTATTCTGCTCAAAACGTTTCCTGTATGTCTATGATAAAGTTTTCTCGTTCTTTGAAAAGGAGGTGTATCTTTCTTCTTTCCCCTTCTACTCTGTTTCTAATTCTGTGCTGGGAAAAATAATGCCCCAGTGTAGTGTTTCCAAAGTTCATTTAACTGGAGAACTCACCTTCTTGAAAATATTGATTGTAGACCTGAACTAGGTGAGTTTGGATCAGAATCTCCAGAAGCGGGGGCACAGGAGTTGGGTAGCTTTGACAGAATTCTTCTTTTACTGTCAGACAGGTTTGGGAAACATCTCTCTGTCTCTATGAACTGTCTATTTAGAGGTCAAAGTGAAGAATCCAAGAAGACAGACAGAAGTGGCTTTGATTACCATTTACTGATTACGTGACCTTGGGTAAGTAAACTCTGAGTTTCAGTGTAGATCAGTGCGAATACTGATAGAGTGGGGCTAATTTTAGAAAGCAATTGCAGATAATACAATACAGCAGGAACCAATCAGAGTCAGTACTGGCCAAGTAACTGCCAGCATCAGTCTTGGAATTGCTGAGTCATGGGGAAGAAGAGGAAGATAGATGGTTTCAGGATAGCCTTAGAAGCCTGGGGGGGCGGGGCGAGGAGACAAGCACAGTGCCTAACACCCAGTGGGTGTTCCACAACTGTAAAGGAGACTTTATCGTCATCATCCAGGCTTTTCCAATGCTAGGACTCAAACTCAGTGCCTCACATGGGCCAGGCGAGTGCTGTGAAACCGCCCTACATCCCCAGCCCTTATTCTGCTTTCTTCTTATTATTGATGAAATGTGTTCGTTGACAAGTTCAGACGTATATAATGCATTCTGATCCTCTCACCCCTGCCCTTCTCTTATCTCCTACCCATTCCTGTTATCATCCTCTCCTCCCTACCTGACCTGTTCCCACAGTCCTGTCTTATTGTTTTATTTTGTGACTCACCGATTTCATCCAGGACCATCTGTGTGACCATCGACTGGGAATCCCTTGAAGCCTGGTAGACTTACCAATGAGTACACAAGTGAAGACAAGGACTGTATCCCTCCCCTAAGGTCATCAATAGCCAATGATGCAACAGTCCATGACTGACTATCGACAGGCCTGGTCTTCTGCAAGCCCAGTGTTGGCAATCACAGCTGCTGTGAGATCATGTTTGCAATGGCTGTGTCATGCCCCGCCCCGATGACAGCATTCCACAGCCCTGCTTTTCGCAACTCTTCTCTCTTCAAGCTCTTGCATTCTTTCTGCTCCCGGTTCCTCAGAGGGGTGATATACATGTTCCTATTTAAGACGGAGTGCTCAATTGTCACTTAACTCTTAGTGCCCTGAGCAGCTCTGAACCTGGGCGTTTACCGCCATTCTTTGCAAAAGAGAAGCCCCTCTGCTTAAGGTTGAGAGCAGCATTTATTTATGGATATGAACGTCATGATGCCAGGTCCACTTGACTGAAAAACAGCAGTAACATCCCCTCTAGGGCCTATGACCTCCCCAAGGTGTGAATTTTTGATTGGATTTATAGTACCAGACATGTATTCCATCCTTGGGAGCATTTGGTTACCCCAATCACAGTTGTACAACTTCTGTACATCTTGCCTGGAAGATTGGCATTGTAATTCATAGGGTTCATAGCTGCGCAAAGCCATCATCAATGCCTTTTGTCCTGCAGTGGTCTGTATGGAACCTTTCAGCACCATGAAGACTAGCAAGCGTTGAGGAGGCTTCCAGTTGAATTTCATTTAAATTTCTGTATATCTTACAACCAAAGTGTGTGATGTATTTGAAAATAGGGGTTTATTACCTATTCTGGTAGGTGACAAAGAGAAATGGCAAGAGGCTATTTGTTTTAGGGTCCTCTGGGCCTCCCTTACCCAACACACTATGCTGTACTTTCATTTTTTTTTCTTTAATTACTCATTTAACAATGTACACCTGGGATATTCAGAAGAACGAAAGCTATGAAGCCATGGTACCCTCAGAGTTTCTAACACATAATTATAAGCACCGTATTAACCGAGATTCAGCTATGGGTCAAGCAGAATGTGAATAAAGAAAAGGACTCTGAAATTGGAAGAAGATTCAAAGGAGATGAGATAGCATATAAACCAAGATTAGAGAGAGCTTCCTATTCAGAGATCCAAAGAGGTTAATATTCATATGTTTGGAAATTGATGTCAAGAACCCAGATGCATGGATGTGATAGAAATTGGATGTCTTAGTTACTATGAGTTACTGATAGCAAATATGGACTGGGGAGGGGTAGACAATAGACCTTTATTTCTCAGGCTGTGAAGTCTAAGATCAAGCTGCTTGCTGATTCGGTACCTCTCCTGGGTTTGAACATGGAATCTCTCTTGGCATGTCTGCACATGGTGGAGTGAGAGAAATCATGCCTGTGTCTCTTTTTATGAGCACACTAGTCCAATCTTGACCTAATTATCCCAGCCCCAAATATAATCATATTAGGCTTTAAGATATGAATTCTGGTGGGTAATAAATGATCCACATTACTATGTGAGAACCCAGGTAATAAAGATGACTTAGGACTAGGAAACTCACCCTGGGGACAGTTGGTTCCACTAGTCATTTCTTATGAGAATAAGCCCACTGACTTAATATGGAAGTATGACTTCTTAAATATGAACACCCAGATTGTCTATGCCTATGTACTGGGCTGATTTCAAGGTATAGGGCAAGTGTTAACTCGTAGATGTGAACTAAGAAGCCAAGTTTTTTTGATGTGCATGGGAGGAGCCAAATAAACTCTAGTGATCCTGGGCAGGGAGTATTGGAGAGAATCAGGCAATGTGGCTCAGCAGGAGGACAGGCGTGACCAACAGGAGCGATGAGAAATGGCCCTCTGTTCTCTGCCTCTGGCCTGTTTCTCTCTCATTTGCTGGCTTCCCCCCTGTAATGGGACTGTGTGGAAGCATCTCTTCATTGCCCTAGGAAAGGATTGTACGTACCTGGTCAATGGAAACAGGACTAATTGTAGAAAACTTTGTAAAAAAATAAAAATACTCTTAATGTAGTGAGTGACAGCAATGTAGTTGGTCAACTTGTCATCGAACCAACCACTGCTAGAAGGAAGAAGAACCCACCTGCTGGCATCTCTGGGGGATCCTGAGAGCCACCAGAGCTGAATTTAAGAAAACTTGGTGTTTTTTAACCCATAGCAGTATTGATTACTTCTCTGTTGCCTTCTACGGGAGCCAGAAATAATTGTAGCAAGGGGGCTGGCTGGGGGCAAGTAGAGAAAGGGGTTTCCTGGTAGTTCCAAACATGAGGGAGGGGGGCCCTCATCGACTAAGTGCTGGGGATCCCCTGCTCTCTCCTGCACCTGCCTCTGACACCATGCACTCCCCACTGTTGATGTGGTGTAATGAGGATCATTTCTTCATCCTAATGTCAGTAAACACCACGTGGAAGTTTCACCAGCTGCCTTCCTGTTGTTTCCACTCTCCTTTCTAAATTTTATGGCCATGACTAGGGTAACTTACAGGGTGGGTTCCTTGAACTCAGTGGTTTAAATAATGCGAATTTATTTATATCTTTAAACAGTTTCGTAGGCACCTTCTGTTCTTAGAACTGTCACAGTGAAGCTGAAGAGGGTGAGTTTGCCCTGGAAAGACAGTTTTCTGCCTTCCCGAGTTTAAATTAAATCCTTGACATTATAAAACATTACAGGTATATTACCATTGTCAAGTGTGTACTGTTCATCTGCCTTTTTTTTAGCTATTGCATTATTCAGAATTAAGTTAAAATTCTTTTTTTTTATTGTGTTTTAATGTTCCTAGGATGTGGACAGATCAATATTTCTAGCCTGTGCACACACTCTACCTAAGGGCTGTGAATCATATTTGCTTTGAAAGAAATAGCACTTAAGGACTGTCAGTCAAATCAGTTGTAAGAAACACAGCACTGTTTAAGAATTACTCTGCCTCCTCCTCACATCTAAATATAGCTAACTGGTTGAGTGTCTAAGAAAGACAGCAAAGCTGCATTTAAAAACGAGTGCAATCGCAGTTGATCAATGTGAATAGAAAGCTCAAGGTCCTTTTACTTATGTATATCAAATATGTAGTCTTTATTAGGTTGAAAGTTTTGTAATATTACAGACAAAGGATATGTAAGGAAATGATGGCTCAGGTCCTTAAGTCACTTTTATATTAATATTAAAATATTTGCTTGTATAGATTCCCACGCTCTGGTTGATAAAGTCCTAAACAGGGTGTAAAGATGAAATTTTTAGTCTCAGATTGGTCATTGCTTAACTACATCATCTATTTAATTTTCCTTTCCTTTCTTTATTCCTTTTTCTTTCTTTCTCTCCCTCCCTTCCTCCCTTCCTCCCTTCCTTCCTTCCTTTGGACAAAATTATCACATGTATCTCAGGATAGCCTCAAACTTGCTAAGCAGCTGAAGATGAACTTGAACTATTGAGCCTCCTGTCTGCACCAAAGGGATCTAACACCATCATCTGTTTAAAAGAAATAAACCCCCTCCCCACAAATTCCTGCTGCTTTAGTCTCCTCCTTCCCAGGAGCTCAATCTACTACCAATTAAAACTTAAGCATCAAGAATTATTTCGGGGTCAGGCATATAGTTCAGTGGTAGAGTGCTTGCCTGGCATGTACAAAGTCCTGGCTTCTATCTCCAGCTCTACAAAACCATAGAATTAGCTGTATACTTTAGACTTATTTGTTGTAACCCCAAGAAGCCAGAGTTAATCAGCACAGCTTGATACAGAAAAAGCCTCCCTTAACAGTAAAATTGGCTTGCCTAATTAAAATCTGTTTACTGTTCCTGAAAGTAAATAAATGCAAAATTGTTCCTCTCATATCTCATGTACTAATAACCAAACAACTATTTATCTAGTGGCTACTTACTTTAGGCTCATCCTTGTGTGTATATATTTGATCTTCTCCCTGTCTGAGCTTCCATTTACCTATCACATAATTTATATTTACAAAGTGATATTTGGATTCTTCTGATGTATTACCTCCACGAGTGCCAATAAAGGAGCCACACTGTGCCCTAATATCCCTGATTTTATTTGTATCAGTGTCTACGAAGGTTTGTGTCAGCAGATCGAACAATGGACTGTACCATTAAATTAGCACAATTTTGCAACCCTGCCTGGCAGAAGCTCACATTTAATCCAAGAGGTTATTCAACCCTATCCAATATGATTACCCTATAAATATTTGCCCGAGCTCAGCACCGGCCGTTAGATTACTAATCATCCACAGGTTTGTTAGAGTGAAGACCCCCCAGTGTCAGCAATTTGAAAAACAAAGCTAATTAGTTTTGATTTAGAGATGCAAAGACTTATTACATTGAAAGTAAACCTGTTTCCACAGTATAGTGGCTATTCAGAGTAATGGGGAGATTTATTCCTGTTAGCATAGGATTTTGAGGAGGAATGGAAAGATGGCTAGATGAGACGGGCAGGAACACGTGCCAGTCAGTGGAAGTCATTAGCAATGGCTGGTGAAAGGGGTTGGGGTTGGGGTGGCACATAGAAATACTCCCTTAATCTCTTGATAGTAAATACTATTCTACATGCATGCACACATGCATCTAGATACATATGCAACTAAATAGCCATCTGCTATGCATCCCATCTTAGGACAAGGCCTTGGCTTCCTTCCTTCCCTCCCTTCTTTCTTCACTTTCCTCTTTGGCTCCTTCCTCTCTCCCTCTTCTCCTCCTTCTCCCCTCCTTCATCTTTTGGTAGGTATTTTGTGAGGCAGAGTCTCAGGTAGCCATGACTGTCCTTGAACTTACTATATGGTCAAAGATGACCTTGAACCTGTGATCTTCCTATCCCTGCCTCCCAAGTGTTGGGATGACAGGTATGTGCTGCCACACTCAGCTCTGGCTTTTTCTTTCTGAACAGAGTACTGTCCCTAAATTACTACCAGAGAAAATTCTGTGACTGATGTTGAACTGACCCATGAGTACTGATTTGGGACAAGGGTGGCTAAGGAAGCCTTTACTCAGGAAGTGTCACCCGTGTTTTGGGAGACTTGAGTTTGTTTATTTTATCCTCCTGTCTCTATCTTTTAAAAACTGCCTTACATTGCAACAAAACAAAACAGAACAAAACCTTCCAGGTTAGGTTAACTGAAGTGGGTGCCAGCATTCCATGGGCTGGAATCCTGGAGTACATAAAAAGTGAAAGGCACCTGAGCACCAGCATTCATCTCTGTCTTCTAACTGAAGGTGCAGTATGACCATCTGCCTTCTCAGGATCCTGTTGCTGTGATGTTCCTGCTCTATGGACTGTACTCTGAAACTCTGAGACAGGGCAAACCTTTTTTTAACCTGCTTTTGTCAGATCACAGTAATGAGAAAAAATGAGCATAGTAACATACAACTTCAGGCTGATAAGTAGCACATATCAGCACAATCCTCTCAGTCTAGGTTTTTTATTTATAATTGTTTTATTTATTTTTATTTTATGTGTATAAGTGTTTTGACTGCATGTATGTAAATGCACAACTGTCATGCAGTGCCCACAGAGGCTAGAAGAGGGCGTCAGATCCCCTGGAATTGGATTTACAGATGGTTGTTAGCTGCCGTGTGGGTGCTGGGAACAGAATCCAGGTCCTCTGCAAGAGCAGACAGTGCTCTTAACCTCTGAGCCATCTCTCCAGCCTCTGATTCTAGTTTGTGAAAGGTAACATCTTTCAATGGAATGTTGGTTAGTCTGATTAATGAAGGGAGAAAGGTTAAGATTAATTGAACCCTGAACTTAGGCAAAGCATTGCATCACCACTTATCAATATAGTCTCATTTAATTTGATTCTCATAGCAGTCTTATTTAATGGGATTTATTATTCTCTCTATAAAGATAAGGAAACAGTAATAATAATAATAATAATAATAATAATAATAATAATACCTACCTCCCTGAGGTCAGTTCACACTGACTTCCCTTGAGAGCCAGTTCCTAAAACTGTTCTCATATTTTCCCTTTGGTGTCTGGCTGACCTCAACTACCAACCCCAACTATGGGATGTAGAACGATCTGGTTTAAAACATTCAAGTGTGTTTCATCTAACTATTTTCATAGATATCATCTGACAAAAATAAATAAATTAGGAGTCCAGAAGGCTTAAGGTCAAGATATAATAGGTTTTGGGGGACAGACTTACCTCAGAAACACAGAGGAAGACATTGTCTAAGATTCAGCTAACACCAAGGGAACACAGAAGAAAAATGGAGAAACATCCCAGTGTCATCCTGTGAAATTTGATTCCCACCCTGACAGAAACAAGTATGTGAGTTAATAAACTCTTTTAACTGAGTTCGGGTTCGACAGTCTCATCCTCATCACATATAAAGTTCTAACACATACACAGAGATGAGAGGCAGCGAAGGACAGCTGAAACTCTTGAGATCCGCCTCAAGCTACAGGTAGCTGCTCTGCTTTTTCATCAAAAGGCCACGGCAATCTTGTCCTAGACAAACATGAGAGTGTACCAAAGATAAGTCTTCCTGTGTCCCAGATGCAGAGAAGAGCCTGGTTAATCTTTCCTGCCAGTTGAATGGTTACTTACTTGATGACTTCACCTAAAGCCGATCTAAACACTAACAAAGAGGAGGATGAAGACATCATAAATGATAGCAGAACAAGAAATTTTGAAGTATTTATGACCAAAGTTATATTAATGCACTCTAGAAACGTTTAATGCCATGTTTTGCAGAAAAATAATCTTGAAAGTCTTCTGTATACAAATATTTCAGCTTTTCTCAATTGAGGTCAATCTCCTTGTGTTTCTGATCATTCTGACTACTGTGTCCCCCTGGAATGCATTTAAACACTGTTCCTCGTAGGTTGAGCAAAGCAGAGAAAGCAAAATTGCAGTGGGAAAAATCCAGCTGTGATGGATTCTTAGCTGGTTCTCAGCTGGACAGGTGGAACAGTCTGGAGAATAGCAGTGATACTGGAATGTTCTGTAAGATGTACAGACAATGAGGGCAGCATGAGATATTAGTCAGAAACCTAAACTGAGAGAATGTGTGTCATAGTACTAATTGAGTGGACTTGGGGACAGGTTATTCTCACTGCTCTGTGCTTTGGTTTCTTCTCTATTAAAATGAGAGACTTGAATTGAATGAGCCCAATCTTCTATGAAAGTCCTTCAGAGATTACCTAACTGAGGAAGCACAATGATTCCAATTACTAAAGATTTTAGGCTGTAGGAGAAACCTGATTATTGGTAAAAACTATTTTAAATATTAAGTTTAATATTTCACTTGAAAATGGAATTCTATGGGCAAAAATCGCTTGAATACCACTTGAGTGGATGGTACTGGAGCCTGTGGGGTGATTTGAATAGCATTCTGTTACTCTTCTAGCAATAGCTACAGCGGGAAGTGATCTCTAAGCTTTGTTGCTACTATCTGAGAGTCTCTTGTGAACTAAATGCCTGAACTGCTATTGGCAAAGGCTTTAATAAAATATTAGTAGTTCTGCCCAAATATATTTATGATTGTGTTTAATATTATAAATAACATATAATGATGGATTTTCAAATAATAGGTAAGAATAAGAAGAAAGGTTAATGGTTCCTTACTTGATGACTTCACCTAAAACCAATCTAAACACTATACAAAGAGGAGGATGAAGACATCATAAATGATAGCAGAATGAGAAATCTTGAAGTATTTATGGCCAAAGGTATATTAATGCACTCTAAAAATGTTTAATGCAATGTTATGCCAAAAAAATAATCTTGAAAGTCTTCTGTATACAATTATTTCAGCTTTTCTCAATCGAGGTCAATCTCCTTGTGTTTCCGATCATTCTGACTATTCTCCATACAGTGGCGAAAGCATTTTATTTATAAGCATTCATATATATATATATATATGTATATATATATATATATATATATATATGAGTCTTACTCTGGTTTTTTGGTTTCATCAGAAATTTTAGTCAACAGTCAAACTATCAATAACGTTATAAATTATGTAATATAATACATTGTATTATATAAATACATATACTCATATTACTGCTCATACATATATACCTATATCATACATATAATATATATTTGTTTTAACAAACTTAAAGCCATACTTCATATTAAAATGTCATTTAGGGGGCTGGAGAGATGGCTCAGCAATTAAGAGCAGTGGCTACTCTTGCAGAAGACCTGGGTTCAAATCTCAGCACCCACATGGCAGCAAACAACTGTCTGTAACTCCAGTTCCAGGGAATCCAATGCTCTCTTCTGGCCGCTGGGAGCATTGCATGACATGGGTGCACTTACATGCAGGTATTACACTCATACACATGGAATTTAAAAAAAAAAAATCACTTTGGGTGATCTAGTAAGAAGGGTCAAATTGCAGAAGTAATCAAACTGCAAGGTAATATAAATATGCCACAAAAGCAATAAATATAAATATAAATATATATTTGATAGCAAACGAGAATGAATTTGATGAGAGCCATAACATCCTGATTATACCAGATCTTATGTGATTTGGGGGCAGGGTTCGGTCCAGTTAATACTCGGATGTGAAAATGAAATGAAATTACTTTTGACTGGTAAGTGCTTCAGAGCTAAGGTAAAGTAGGAGTGAAGGCGGGGGTCTATGGATTTTAGATTGATGTGAGAACGAAGACATGTTCATATACATTGATCAAAGGAGAGACATAGTAGTGGAAAGGGAGAAATGTATACACATTAGCCACCCCCGAACTAAGCAGCACACAGAGACTCTAACCTTATTTCCTGCTTTCTCTGTTTCATCAATAATTTTATATATATTTATGCCACCAATAGTTTTTCTAATAGTCTCATAACTAATAACTATTTGTAACTTCTGGACCTTTGATTACAGGGAGTTTGGGGGAGGCAGCCTTCGTGGTGTGAAGGGAGGTGTCTTGTCTCTGTCAATGTGAAAGAATTTACTTTCTGATCTCATTTTAACCAAGCAGTAACTATCACGGTGAGCACGTAAAAATCCCTTCCCTGCCTTTCCTAACCCATGAGATTAAGCAAAAAGGATGGTTGTTGGGGCGGGCGTCCCAGCACTCGGGGCCAGCCCGAGGGGGACCAAAGGGTCTCCGCCTGGGATAAGGGGGCGAGTAGGCGCAGAGTCAACACACAGACTCCGGGAGTTAAGCAGAAAGCCAGGTGGTGGTCGGCTGCAAAGTCATTTATTCAAGAAAGAACAGAGAGTCTTATAGGTCTTACTAGTCAATAGTCTTATGGGGTGGAGTCTTATATGTCTTGTAAGCCAAAAACCTTATGGGGTGGGGTCCTGACCACAGCCAATCACAGTTTGTTCCCAGGTGGATCAGGTTCCCTCCAGTTGCTGGGCAGAAACTGGCTCCACAACCAATTGGTGTGACGCACCACACCCATGAGAGCCATTCCTTTATTCCTTTTGGCAGGTAGCCTTACAAAGAGATGTCAGGCATGGAGAACATCATGTTCTGCAGCCAGTTGGCATTTAAAGATCATACTGAAAATAAAACCATTTCCATCAGAGTCACCTGAAGACTTCTATATACAGGCTTCCCTCCATAACTGTGTCCATAAAAAGACTGAAACTTCCCCGTAAAGACTTTACCTCAAGATACAGCATGAATTTTTCTGGAAAAGAATAGAAAAGAGCACACAAAAGAAAGATCTGCCCTCTGATTCCAGTTCTTACTGAGTTCTTGAACTGAATTGTTTCAAGTTTTCTGCTCTAATGGGTCGATCTACATGTGGAAAGTGAGGTGTAATGAATCAGGAAGACTCACCAAGAAAGCAAGGTGACTGCCTTTTCTGATTCCTTTTTTAACTGCCATATGTCACTTCGAAGTTATTTAATTTCTGCTTTCAGTTTCTTAGTCTACAAATGAAAGATGATGTTTTCCCCCAAAGTATTGTTTTAAGGCTTAAACTATCAGAAGAGAAAACACTTTATTGGGAAGATTGAAGTGTTTAAAAACTTAAAAGAATAAAGTATTAAATAGAAATTATTTATTCTATGATCCTGAGTCAGGTCCTACGATACACAGTCCTTAAAACAAAAATGACATTCTAACTTACATTATAATATATGTCTTTCCCTCTGAATGTTTTTCATTCAGAGATGTACTCTCAAGTTTAGAACACACTAGGAGACACAAGTATTTGGTGCATTATGAAATTTTTAATTGAGCGTAAAAAAATTTATAGCTCCATAAAAGTTTTTTTCACTGATTGGGAAGCTATTCAATGACATGTGTCAAATCACATGTTCTCAATTGGGGTGAGTTGTTCTCTTCAACACACACACACAAATTCCTTAATAATATTTAATAATCTCCGTGCCTGTCACTTCTTTCTAGCACAAAGGCCAGGCCCCCGTTATACTTGAAATTTGCACTGTTACTACTTCTGATGCTTCTTTTCTAGAAAGTAACAGGCTTTCGTTTCCAGGACTGTCAAATAAGGAGCTTTCCCGGCGCACACAGATTCAGTCTATTATTGCACATCACAGAACTCATGCCTGTAGCTGGAAAATAGAAATCTTTGGTGTAAGCGTTTGCTTGTTTGACAGTTCTGTTCTAAATCTTGAAACTCGTGGTACTGTAAAGTGCCTGTCTGACAATGGTGTACCAGAACTTAGTCATGCAAAATAATTACTGTTCACGGTTCCTTAGCTGAAGTCAATAACTCCCAGCAAAACACAACATAATGCACAGATCTAAAGTTACTAAATCAAAACTGAGAAAAAGAAGAATTTTAAACAAGTTTGGCAGGAAAAAAAAAAAAGGGCTGTACGAGATTTACCGTGATTTCTCTCCACCCATGGAAAGCTCAAATCTAAGAAAAGCTGAGTGAAAAGACAGTAACTTTTATTAGTCCATCCTGGTAATTGTAGATGGTGAGTTCATGTGGTGTCAGTGAAACAGAAACAATTATGGGGACAGCAAACACTGTGCAGTGCCTGCTCTCTGAATTTGAAATATTTTCAGGCTTGCTTCAGTAAATTCAGTTTTTATTTTGAAAGGCATGATAAAATGACCATATAATAATATATACACACATGTGCATAAGTATATAAACTTGTTAATGAGAACTTTCTATATACTATTATTCATCTATAAATACATGTAAACATATAGGCATTTTTTGCTTGTTTTGTTATTTTTTGTGACTGTTGAGTCAGTTTGCCTTCCCAGGTCAGTGAGGAGGACCCACAAACTGGTAGAGCAGTGGATCCTGGAAAAGTCATTTATTTCCCACAAATGGCATGTACATTTTCATGTTGCCAGGGAGTCCGGGCAAGACTGGCAGTTGCTGCTTGACAGCTTGCGTGAGAACCTTTGGTATGTAATTGTACTTCAGCATTTCCTTTTTCTGGAAACAAACACCAGTATCTACAGGGTCAGTACGGGAGGCAAACACACAGAAATGAGCCAGGATTTCACAAACTCCTCTTTGACCTCTTCTTCATCAGTGCGTCCCTCTGTACTTTCAGCCTGGGACAAAGCTGACAGGACCCTCCAGGAAAGTGTGACTTTTGTCATTGCAGCTCCTTGCCATCTTCTATAAAGCTCATGAACTCATGAAAGTTAATTTGTCTTTGTGCTATAAGTGGGATACGGTGAATTTTAGTGTATAGCTCACCTTGTAGAGTTCCACGTATCCAGTACCCTAATCATTTGTATCACACTAGAAAGTTCTGTGATGATCTGCTATGATCTGAATGCTAGAGCCTCAAAATCCATGGTGAAACCTAATTTCCACTGTGGTGGTATTAAGAGGTGGGGCCTTTGGAAATCAGTTAAACATGGGTGGGATTAGTGCCCTTATAGAATTGGTTGCAGGGAGATGCCTTGCTCCTTCCTCCTGAAGGCTCGAACACAGCTTCAAGTAGTTGTATGAGGCTCTGTCTTATAGAGGAGCACAGTCCTCTCCAGACACCAGATCTGCTTGGCACCATAATCTCAGCCTTCCTAGTCTCCCGAAAGATAAACAATAGAGTTCTGTTATTTAGAAGTTACCCCACGAAAGCATTTTATCATAAGAGTAGACAGAGACATTCTTTTCCCCCAGCCACTCTTCGCCTTCATTCCAATAGCAACATCCACGTTTGTTTTTTCTGTCTTTATCCTTCTCTTTTAATGTACATAAAATTAATTTTTGGAAAGTGGAAGCAGTTTCAAGGGGGAAGAGTTAATCGTGAACTTGGAGAAGTGTCGTACCTAAGCAGGTGACCATAAGGCATTGCATGCAGAAGTGGATGAAACAGATGGGCGAAGAAATGCATGGCTAGAGAATTACTGTCTCTCTGTACTACCAGCCACACAGGGCTATTGAATCTTTAGCCTCATCCAATCAGAACAAACCAAACTGAACCAATTAGAATGTTAATAGTCCTGGTCAATGCCAGGAATAGGTTGTTGTACAATTTGGAATCAGACCTTTTTTTTTTTTTTTTTTTTCTTAATTTTCTTCAGTAAGTCACAGGCAATTCTACAGTCTTAAAGCTAAGTCGGTATTCTTAACCTTGTATTCTTGGACTACCTCAGGTGGCAAGGCATCCTGTCGAACACTAATTTAGCTGTTAAGGAAGACTGTGTGTTTTGACACACTTGTAGAGATGGTTTGAAAGATAAGCTAAGCCAGGGGACTTTGATTTTCACGTCTCTGAAGACTGATGACATTAAACAGCATTGAATGTACATTTTAGCCAGAAATATTTTTTCTTTTGTAAAAGGTCTGTTCATATATTTTGCATGTTTTCTATTTTCATGACATATCTTTAAAATCAACACAGGCATTCTTTGGCATATACTTTCTTTGCCCAATGTATTCAGACTATTTCCTGTGGCTACTCACTTTTTATGTGATGTCTTTTGATAGATTTTAATCTTGATGAAGCCTAATTCATTGTGATTTCTCTAATTTGGGGTTTATGGATAATCTTTCGGTGTCCTGTCTGTAACACCTTAACCTCTGCCAGCATCATGAAGAAAATTGTATTTTCTTTTGGGGTCTTTACAGTATTATGATCAATTCTGAATGAATGTCTAACTTCAGTAATTTTACCTTTAATGTCATTGTTCTGCCCCTCTCTCATGGACACTTTTTTCTCATGTAGGTCTTAGATTTAAAGTATATTTCAGAAGTCTGTTTGGGTATTGGCGCCCACCTATTGAATAGGGCTATATATTAACTACAGGACTATTGGGAGAAATACACACTTTAATATATATATTTTAAAGTATTTTGTAGACTAGAGTCATGGCTCAGAGATAGAGCACTTGCCTAGCACACATGAGGCCCTGGGTTTCATCTCCAGAGCTGAAAAAAAAATGACAATAACAGTTGTACGTTTAGAATGGTCGTTGCATTCATTTCATGGTTTGCGTCTCTCAAATTTAAGACATGTTTTCATGCATGTTTGTTTAAATCTCCCAGTGGATCCCCTTACATTGTAGGGTGGAGTTGGGGTAAACCCTGTCGATTTGGGGGAGGGGATCCAAGACAAGCAGAAGGAGTGACAGGCACTTGTTTTTCACCCCTTTGCAGGAGGCCTATCTAGTGCTGATGGCAAGCCTTTCTCAGTTTCCTCTGTGGTGTTTTGAGGTAGAAGTTCTGGACTTCTAGAACTTTCTCTTCCCATGTCTTTCTGGCCCTGTCCCTTCAACAAGAGCTTTGCTTTCTTTATTACGGCAGTGCTTTGCTGGCTGAGTGATCTTTGCTCTCCCTACCTCCAAATCAATGACCTTTTAAACTGTTTTCTAATATTTGCCTGGGGATTATTTGTCTTAAAGTTTGGATTGAGTTTCTCTGAAAGATGGGATTGAAAATTTGAACCTTTTCTTTCACTCAGACTAAGCTGGATAATAACCCCCTCTGTTCCTTACTCGTCTAAGACCATGCAGAAAATAAAACAGGCTCTGAGAAGCCGTACTGGCTCCTCATCTGGGCCTGCTGCGGATGAAAGGCTGACATGGCTGCTCTGGTTTAGTTTCTGTCTCCTTTTCCTTGGCCTCCCTGCTTGCCTCTCCAGGTGGCTTGTTGGTCACTCGAGGAGTAGCTTCCAGCCCATCGCATGCCTCTTCAAGGCCAAAGACACAGAGATAAGGTAGTGCTCTAAATCTCCTGTTGCCTTGCTTTCCAGGATAGACCACCACCCCGGACATGAGGGCCATTGTCTATGAAGGTGAAGCTGTGCCAGGGCAGAAGCCATCACCTCCTGAGAAGCCCTTGTTCCGTCAGACAATAAGGACTTCTGATCACTTTGTAGCGTAGACGTGGGCCTTGACCAGAACTGCTAAATCATGTTCACTTCTTGCCACCCTGCCCCAGCTCTTCCCGGACTTAAAACTAAAGCTCATGTTATTACCCCAGAGATGATGGACGTGGGGTTACCAAGTCCTCCTCTTCCCAATGTGACCACATTGAATAAATCTGACTTCCACCATTGCTCGTCTTTTTAAACTGGTGTACTGGGGACAGTCAGCCAATGCCACCCCCTCCCTGTTTCCCTGGGGCAGACACAGTAAGAAAATAGGAAGTATCAGTCTTTGGAGCCCTTTGGAGCCCTTTTCCGGTTACTCATTCTAGTTACCTCATTCCCAGTGTTCGTTCTTACTCCTATGTTCAGATCTTTTAATTCCAAAGTTTAACGGTGACTTAACTTGTTTTGGCCTTTGTTATAAGCTCCTTGAATACAATTATTTGCTGTTCTTTATCTTATGTTAAAATTTTAGCAACTAAGTACTTCTGCATTCACTTAATAATAAATGTTTATTGAATTAAATTTATAACATTCAGGCATGATGATTTTATACCAAAGACAGCGTCATACATGTATGTATAGATTCTCATATATGCATACATATATGCATATGTATATGCATGTGTTGGATAACCAATAATTACTAAGGCATTATAGCACAAACTCGGTATTTATTTATTAGTTCATAGCTTGAACACGTTTTCGATTAGATCATTAGATGAATCAGGTGTTCATTTCTTTAGAAAATCATTCGGGCATTTTGAAGATAAAATTATACAAACACACGGTCTCCTGTACCTTTTTCTGTAATCTTATCCACGGGATTTGGGCTTTCTTCCCTTGGTCTAAATGTAGAATGTTTTAAATACTTGTAGTACTGACCTCTCTTGGGGGAATTCAAAAACAGGTGCAGTTCATCTCAGATTCTTTCCGGTTCTAGTCAGTGTTCCAGCGGAGCTCAGTGCACTTTGCGGAGAAAGGAGAGCCGAGTAAACATAATTTTCAAGTGAAACCCTTCATCTGATGGTCTACCATTGCTCTGAAGAAACTGTTTCCGGGCCAAACTTTTATTCCCTACAGCCATCTAATTCTTATGCAGCGGTGCTATGGGTCAGGGGCGCAGCAGTCAAGGTTACTGAGAGTCCGGATGCTCAGGACAGGGGTGCTGCCAAGCAGGTGTGCTTCGGGGTCAGGCTGCTGTGGGAGCAGGGCTGCTGTGCATACAAGGTGCTGCAGGTACAGGGTGCTCTGGGTCAGGGGTACTGTAGGCATAGGGTGCTGTGGGGCACAGATCTGGGGGAGCCTCATAGTGGTGCACATCTATAATCTCAGTATTTGCCGGCTGAGGCAAGAGGATGGTCTCAAGTTTGACTTCTGCCTAGTGTACATAACAGGTTGCACATCAGCAAGACCTGATCTAAAAGGGACACACAAACAGGAAAGCACCCCCCACAGAAGGTCTAAACGAAAAGCCTGAAGGGAAGAACATTAAGTCACAAAAGAAGAAAAAGAAAATAACACAGAAGTACACACAGCAATCTGTGGGGGAAGTGTGAAAGGATGCACATGTGCAAGTCAATAATTCGGACGGAAAGCTCAGACGCTGAAAACCTCTCGGATAAACCCACGGAGAATGGACGCTTAAACGTTACTCTGGGGGTGGTGTGGAAAATCCTTCGTGATGCCACAAGAACTCTGCCTCTTTAGGACGCGTCCCTCAAAGTCCACGTAAACGCGCAGGAAGGAAGTCGATAGTACAGTTCACTCAGGCTCTCTCTAGCTCCACTTTGGACCCGAGGGAGGAAGGGACCAGTGACACGGTAAACAGCCCCCTCCCCCGAGATTAAAGTTTTCTAAAAAGTTCTCTTTTCCCTTTTGAAGTTTTCCAAATTCAACTCGGAGGTCTTCTGTTTCAGGAGACCTAGAAGTTAGCGGCCTCGCGGTCCTCTTCTGATCCTGGGACGCCGGAGGAGGGGCAGGTGGCTGTGCAGCCGGGGTCTGAGACCCCCCCTCCCCCCGACCGAGAGGCTTTGGAGCTGCAGCCAGGTGGGCGGGGCTCCAGGGCAGGCGCCACAGCTGGCGAGTCCGGGGCGGGGCTTGGAGAGGTCAGGGGCGAGGTCAGGGGGCGGGCTTCAGCGCCAAGGGCTAATTAGCAGGAAATTAGCCAGAAAAGGGGCGGAACTGCTTCGGGTCCTCTTCCTGAAAGTCCCTTTGTGCGCTCAGCTCACTTGCGCGCTGCACCTTCTCCCAGGACTCAGGTAAGTGCGGGGCAGGGGTGCTTAGGGCTAGAGTGCTGAGAGTCAGGTGCCCAGGACACAGATGTTGCGGGTTGGAGTGCTGTGGGTCACTGGTATGTGGGGGCAGGGGACACTGTGGGTACAGGGTGCTGTGGTTCAAGGAGAGGGTGGTGGGTTCAAGTCCAGAGTGGTCCCGGGGGTAAGGCTTGAGAGGGCTACTCTGCCTGTCTGAAAATTCTGTGTCCCTTTTAACCTGCTTAAACCTCCCTTTGCAAGGGAACTGGGAGTTTTTATCGCCTGGAAGTTAAATTTTCCTGTTTCTCAAAACTCCAAGAATGAAATTTGGGAGCCTGTGTCTTTTCATGTTTAAGTAACGATTTCTTTGCTTTTTATTTTCAGCCCCTTTGAAAGGGTCCCTTGATCTTGAAGGGGGTGGAAGAAGTACGTGGAAGTTGTAGAAAGATAGGAAGTCCCTGTGGCTTTTGCCCAAGTGTAGCGTGGACAGAATGGCCTTTGCATTTAGCCAATGGCAGTTTGCTTTTCTAGTTTCACCTTTGATAGGCAAGGGAAACCTCAGGACGTTTTAAATAATTAGGATTTTAGATAATCCATGAAGACACGGTGCTACAGTCTCCTGGCTCCAGAGCTGTGAGGAGGAAGGGGCATGCAGAAGGGGCTTCTTTTCAGGTTCAGTCTGTAGGCTGCGGCTGGGCTGCGGCTGTGAATCTTCTGATCTTGCTGCCCTCTTGGTAGTCTGATCACACCTGTTTTCATTTCCATCGTCCTGCCTTTTCTCCCACGTTATGCCAAGAAGGTGTCAACTAATATTTGTAGGCAGGGATCCCTGGTCAGGGTCCTCAGGACCTAGCTTGCCGTGAACCTGTGGAGAGACTTTGGGAAGCGTTGCTTATGTTTTCGTTGGTGGTTTCCAAAATAAGAGGACGTATGTGTGCTGAGAATCTCTAGTTATTTTTTTTTTTAATGACAAATTGCACCAAATAGAACTACTATTCTGTGAAAGACAAGTCAAGTATTTTTAAAGGTACATTTATTTATTTTTTTAAAGAAGCCCTTAAATATTTTTTGATTTATTTGTATTTTATGTGTGTGAGTGTTTGCCTGCCTGAACTTATGTGCACCTGTGTCCTGTGGTGCCATGGAGGTCAGAAGAAAACATTAGATCCCCCGTAACTATGGTTATGGATGGTTGTTAGCTGCCAGGTTGAACCTGGGTCCTCTGCAAGAGCAGTCAGTTTTCTTCACCAGTGAGCTATCTTTCTAGCTCCTAGGGTTTTTTTTTTGGGCGGGGGGAGGTTTGTTAATTCCCACGACTTGAAAGGGAAGTAAGGATGGTCCCTAAAGTACCCCTAACCCTCACAGCCACTCCTTCCTATATTCACCCCTGCACATCCACGTCCCCTTACACCATCCCCTGCAAGTCAACATCACCTGGACTCTGAAGCTTTCTTCCAGTGAGGCCTCTGCTGAGGCTGAGTCTACAGCCACCTCCGTCCCTTCAGGAGATTCTAGACCTGATGAAGTTATGTTCTCCTTTACCCCACTGTAGGTATTTGTTGCTTTCAGTTGGTTCAAAATTAAAGAGTCATGGCTCGTGGCTGGGCGCCCAGATTTTCTGTGTTTCACAATGCTGATGCAGAGACACCAGATACTCTTGAAAGGAAAAGAACTTTGCTCTTCTTGGCCAAGGGCCAATAAAGGGAAAGGGAGTGCTCCTCAACTCTGCGATGGCATCTCTTCTGCAGCAGATACTGTGAGAGCGATAAACATGGGGACAGGAATTACAGGGAAGCTTCCAGAAGACGATAGAGGTCTCCTGCTCCTAGCTTGAATAGTAGATAACCCATGGGTTATGTGGTTGAGGAAACCAGGCTCCAGTCCTGGTCCCTCCTCTGGCCTTTTGGACTTTTATCACTCACTCCATTTCTTTAGGCTAAAGCTTCATTTCTTAAAGTAGAGAACGATATTTGCTCTGTTAAGAGCTTTTCATCTCAAGCTGTTTGTACTCAACTGGTTGGGGTGTTTTTGCTGTACTCAGATAGGAATTGTGGGTAGTGAAAGAATCTCTTCTGGTGGTGGCAATATCTGGAGAGTACCCGAGGTCTAGGGACTGGACCCTTAGACTCTGACACTTAGAGCTAAAAACCCTTTGAAAGTCAGAAACCTGTAGTTCTAGGCCCTCACATTATCGGCTTATCCGTCTGCAGGCAGAGGCTGGGCATTTGGCAGCTTTTGTAGCCCTCAGCTTCTGGCAGCAGCAGACTGGCAGCAGACTGATCCAGAGGCAGCAGGCTCACCACTGAGCATTCCAGTTCCAGTTCTCCTACAGACTCAAACATTGGTCCTCGTAGCCCTACAGCGGGTCAAGAGTGTTGGGATTCTCAGCCCTTGACAGCAGCATCTGTTGTAGTTCTCGAGTTAAGGGGTCCAGATCCTCAGGGTCTGGCAGCTTTTGAGAGTTCTTTTAGGGGTCAGAGTGCAGATTCTGCATTCTACCCCTGCTGTCCCTGTCATTTCTGCCCCAGCTGCGCTCTCCCAGCTCTTGCCTCTGTCATGGCTTCCACAGCCTTCTTGTTTCCTTTGTCTGGTCATCCTTGTGTTGTCAGCTAGACCAGGCATGACTTCCACTCCCTGTGCTTGGGAGGCTAAGGTAGGAGTAAAGTGAATTTAAGGCCAACCTGGGCTACATAGTGAATTACAAGCCAGCCTGGGCTGCATCATGAGTCCATGTCTCAAGGAACCATGCACACACACACAGATGCACAGTGTAGGCAAGACTTCTCTCAGGCGAAGGCTTTTGTTGAGTCTGATGCTGAAACCACTGGAGGCAGCACAGGAGAGTCTCTGGTGGACACATAGAGTGAACCAGAAAGGGGGTGATGGCACCAGCCATACCAGACCTTAGTGTAAATGAAGGACTGTCTTTGTACCACTCACGACCTAGTCCTCCTCCCTCAAGTGAGAAACAGCAGGTATGCCCATCACTGCAGTCCACATGCAGCTGTAGGACTGTGTTCACCAATCATTGTCCTGCTGGGCCACCGGAGGCAGTGTTTTCTTCTCAGCTGTGGAAAAGGCTGTGAAACTATTGAGAGTTCACTGAGAGTTGTGATGGGAAACAACTAGTGCAGTCACGGCTGGGACCCGGCCTTCAGGAGCCAGAGATGCGTTTTGGCAGCAAGCAGCTGTGGTTACTGGATAGCCTACTCAGGGTGTCCGTAGAGTAGCCAAAGTGGCAAGTGCTTACAATGAGGACTTATTAAAATTAGAAGTGATTTTAACAGTGTTCAGTCGTGTTTTAATAATGCTTAACACCTTAACGGCATGCCAGTGAGAGTGGGTCCTCTGATCTGTCTCAAAATAAGATACAGTATGTGAAAGCTTTTAAAACTGTGAAATTAGGTCCTCAGTGGCTAGCACAGTGCTGAAGTAGGAGCTTCGTTATCTACCAAGCACTCATATAGTACTTACCAGGTCTTCATGCTTATTACAATACTCTGTATGATAGTCCTTTAGTGTTCAAAAGAATCCTCTGAGATAGGATTTATCAGCAACATTTTTAGGGTATGGTGGTACACACCTGTAAGCCCAGCACTTGCGAGGTTGAGGCTGAAGGATCAGGAGTTCAAGGCCAGCAGGGGTTATACAGAAAATCTTGCTATACAGGTGAGGTAACTAAGTTAATCTGTAGTTAGTATATGGCCTGTTGAACTCTGCCTGAGTTCTGGGCTTCTTCCAGAGTTTGTGTGAACTCCACCTTCCTGTGTCCTCTCAGAGACAGCCACGTCCATATCGTGGGACTGAGAGAGATGGAGATCTTCACTGTAGAGTCACCCAGACATGGAGGGTAAAAGTGACAAATGACCACCCTCGGAGTCGTTTATGTTACATAATTTGTAATCAAGTGTTCTGGGCTCCCCCTCTCTTCAGATTCTGTCTGCCCCATTCCTAGAAGACTCAGATCGCCTAGCACTTTACCCACTGATGGATTGATTGATTTACTACTGTTACGCTGCTTTTTACCCTCCCCCCACACCTTCCCTAGTAGCAAGCATCTAGTGCTTTCTTTTAACTGCAGTGCCTACCCATGTTCTGGGTTTGAATTTAGACAGCTGGCTCATGGCAGAGTTAAAGATGATCCAGAGCATTGTTGCCTTTCTTCATGCTTCGGTGACTTATGTGTATGGGTGGGTGTTTTGCCTACATGAATGTAAGTGTACCACATGAGTGCAGTGCCCAAAGAGACCAGAAGAGGGCGTTGGGTCCCTTGGAACTGGAGTTACAGGTGGTTATGACCGGCCATGTGGGTGTTGGAATGGAATTCAGGTCCTATGCAAGAGCGGCCAGTGTTCTTAATCACTGAGCCACCTCTCCAGCCTCTGTGATTCCTACTTTTTAATATTCTTATCTGCTACTCTCATGGATCCTGATCTCAGAGACCTGAGAGTTGTCTGAGAGAACAGGTTCACGGGCCCATGGAGTGTGCTGTTAGGGACTTGGTTTGGGCCCATCTCCCCCAATCACAGGCCTGAGGAGTTTCCCTGCATTCCTGGGGATTGAGCAACTCTGTGAAGCATTCTTTCTTATACACATAAAGACACACCCTCCGCTTGCTCTCCTTTCTTTCCAATTGCAGATACTTGTGTATTTTTCCCACTAATAGTTCTGGAAGGTTTCCATTTTTTCCCCCCTTGACTACGGATTTCCACTGTGGTAAACAAAAACAAAATGAAACAAAACAAAACCACCACCAGCCAGACTCCTCTGTGAACTTTTATTTCAACACTAAATAAATTTGATTCTGAGAGCAATAACAGAGACTTTTAGTTTTGAGGTTATTAAATAGAAGCATCTTCTGCTTGACAAACTAACTTAATTTTTAAAAGTAATTACGTCCTTGTTTTATTTCTTCAGATCTCCGTTCAGAGGCACAGACCACAGGGATTCTTTATTAAGCTAATTAACTTTACATGAGCTCTAAAAGGTGGCATGGTTTACCATGACGTGTAGTCCCTCACTACAAGATATATTAAAAGCTTCTGAAAGTATTACCTTGTGCTGAGAACTGCCACACTCCACTTTCAAGACCATGAACTCATGGAAGTGGATTAATTTACTGTCAGATGTGGAACTTAGCATATATAAAATACTGTGAACTCTCTGTTCAATGCACTGCAGATCAAAAATATCAATAGAAATATTACTAAACATGTGCCGAATTTCTTACTAATCCCTACACTACAGTATGATAACTGCATATCTAGTGCTGATATTGTATTAGGTATTCTAAGGGATCTAGAGATAGTTTAAAGCATTGGAAGATATGTAGTGAAGTGCATCCTAGACCATGAGAAAGAAGAGATTTGGAACCTGCAGATTCAGGTGTCCATAGGGGGATTTTGAAATCACAGAATACCAAGGGATGACTGTGTGTCATTTCTGTTGCCTGAATTCAAGGAGTGTTTTTGACCTAAGGAAACAAAATCAGAGTCCATGTAGGAAGCTTCAGCTTCGTGATCAGCAACATGCTAATAATACCCAGTTCTTAGCATAAATGGGAAGAGGAGAGAAGGTAAGGAGGTAGGGGGTGTCTATGTGGGTCAGCCACAAGGAGATATCCAGTGAAGTTAAGATTAGACAGAATCAGCTAGTGCTGGGCAAACTGAGCCAGTGTCCTGAAGGAGGTGCAGTATGCTCTAACTCTTAGGATGAATGTCAGAGACCTGTCTGTGCCTCAGCCTCCCATTCTCTGCTCCTGTGAAATGGACGGCAATGTTACAGTTAGGAGCAATGGGGTTGCTCTTGCAGAGGACCGGGGTTTGATTCTTAGCACGTACATGGCACCTAATAACCATCCATAACTGTAGTTCCCAGGGATCTGACGCCCTCTTCTGGCCTCCATGGGCACTGCATGACATGGGTGCAGTTACATGCATACAGATAAGACATACACACAAAAAGGAAAAATAAAAACAAGTAACAAAAAAGAAAGTGAAAACATTTGAGTGGCTAACCCTCTCTAGAAGTTCTGCTTTGTAACCGCCTTCTGTTTTCTCATACCTGCTACCTGCCTGTGACTCTTCCATACAGCACACATCTCTCACACTCAGCTTAGGTGGCATTTAATTCCATGATAACTATTCCTGCCCTTAAACTCTAATCTGTGCCCATAACCTTACAGGGTAGCATCCTGCAGCTTCTGGCCACTTACCCATAATCCACAAATCCACATCTAGCTTGCTATGCTTTGCTGCATAGCCTATTTATTCTTTTATTTACTTTATTCATTTATCAATTGATTTTGTGTTTGGAGGACATGTTTTTAGCCCTGGAATTTGAATTTTAAGCCTCACCCTGAATTTCTATTAATTTTAAAGTATGTCTTTTCTCCTAAGCACACTGCCAAGTTACCTCCAACTCCAGACTCAGACTCGAATTCAATTTACTATTTATTTATTTAGGATGTATGTGTGCAGGTCAGAGGACAACTTTTGCGAGTCGATTCTCTCCTTCCACCAAATGGGTTCCAGGGATTGACCTGGGGTTGTCAGGCTCAATGGCAAGCCCCTCAGTTTCCTTTACTATGGCATGTGAAATGACCTGAGCTATCCTGAAAACCTGGTCCTCTTTTCCTGGCTTTGAAAGCTTTTTCCTGACAGTGTACTTGTAGGCCTGGTGTTTGGATGGTTCTGTTGCCTTCTCTCCTTTACCTGTCTGTGTTGTTATTAATGGCCACTATTATCCTATTGTAAAGATATGATAGGGATATCACATAAGATTTATTGATCCAGGCTGTATGATACAGGTCTGTGGTTCCAACACCTGGGAGGCAAAGATGGGAGGATAAGGAGTTCAAAGTTATCCTTTACTATATAGCAAGCTGGAGACCGATCTGAGATACATGAAAAACATGTCCTCCAAACACAAAATCAATTGATAAATGAATAAAGTAAATAAAAGAATAAAGTATATTGAGGGTCAGCTACTACTATTATATGTATTTCCTGTTTTCTCAGTTAGAAACCATTAATGTTTCTGTTTTATAAGTGCAGACATTACATCTCAGAAAGTTAGTCTTCTAGCAAGGCCAATAACCAAATTATGGGGAATTTGGGGAGCCCAAGAGCCTGGCTAGAACTGAAATGACAGAAAAGAGTGTCTGTGAGAACCCAGACATTCCAGTATGACACTGCGGGTGCCCCTGTGGCCGTAACTTGATGTTCCCAACATCTAGCCATGATCTCTGACCTTCAGCCTTCAGCCCATCGTTCATTTTGCTGTAAATACGTGATCTTATCCTATCCTTAGGGCATTTTGACTATTTTTCTTTGGCCCTAACCTTCTCTATTTTCTTTCAGAACTTGTTTGCTATCCTCATCCTTAATGACATAGAGTTGGAAAAAAAAAAAAAAGCATTGTTTATTCTGAAAACATTTGTATTCATTTTTTAAGCAATTATTTTCTGAGACAAGATCTTACTTCATAGCCCAGTCTGACCTGAAACTTACTATGTAGCCCATAGCAATCCTCCTGCCTCAATTTCCTAAGTGTTAGGATAATAGGTATGAACCACCACACCTGACTTTGATTTTGAAAATTTTTATGAAAAAAAAATAACCATTTCTTTTGTCAGCAGCCTATGGCAGTTTTTAGGAAGAGTGTAGTTAGTAATGGTATAAGCACACCAAGTGATCACCAAGTTACTTGAGGTGTATGTCTCTGTCTTTTCTTCTCTTGTCTACAGCCATTGAAAGGTTCTAGACCAAACTGAAAAGATGGCTGATGTCAAGCAGCTCATGGACAATGAAGTCTTGATGGCATTTGCCTCTTATGCTACCATCATCCTTACCAAGATGATGTTTATGAGCGGTGCGACAGCATTCCAGAGATTAACGAAAAAGGTAAGACATTCCGAGGTGATGTTTCCTCTCTTTTAAAGAGATGGAATTCTGGAGGACAGTCTCCTTCATTTCCATTTTTTAAAACAAAGCCCAATAAATAGCAGACTGTTATGCTGTAACCTAAGTTTGACTAGTCTGGCACAAGTGAACCTGATGTATTTATAGACTATTTGCTTTCACTCAGAAACTGCTAATGCTTTGTTTCTTTGAAAGCTTTACCTTTTGTGCCTCCTTAGCAGACGAAATGTCTGGAATACTGAGGTTTTACTCATAGTAAGTTTCCAAGTAAAGAAAGTTTCTGTGGTTTTGTAATTCATGTTGTTGGTTACAGTGTAGGAAATACACATTATCTAGATAGATAACTCCTTTTTTTTCTATTCTATTCTAAGTCAAGGATACACTTTTAGGGGGAGATGGGGAATAAAAAGATTGACAGACAGAAAAGAAAAGAAAGTAAGCTGAGAGTTAAAGTTCTTATTCCTACTTTAGAGCCTCACAGGTTGGGGTAAGCCAATTATTGCATTTTACGACTTTCTGACTTATTAAGTAAAAAATTTTTTATCCAGCTTTACCATGAAGACTTTAACAAACAATGAGGACATGAATAGAGGATAGAAAGACGGAAGCACTTATTGGATATTCAGGCTTATGACACCAGGAGGGATAAGAGAAAAGACTGACAAAGGTTAAAAGGTTTTCGTTTATGCAATATCTTTGTGTATTCAGAAACTTCTTTCTGGAAACTTCTGTTTTTCTCCCAGTGCCTGTCCTTCAGAGCCTGGCTTTTATCTGGAGGTCACATTTTAATATGTGGAGGTTTCATTTTTAATGAGGACATTCCCACACATTTAAGTCTGTGATGGGACCTTGTGTTGGAGTAACAGGTACAAAGTGGCTGCCTGCCATGGGATCCAAACTGTGCTCTAGAAACGGTTTGACAACCAGGAAATGTGCCTTGTCTAATGAGAAAAAAAGAGGCAGAGGATTTGTATTTATGAATTCTGCTTTCCACGTATGCTGGCTCCCTGGATCATTCGGTATCATTGTTAGCAACCTCAGATGAAATGAAGGAGGGGCTCTGCATGTTACAAGAGGAACTGAAAGGCACAGAGGTCAAGCAGCTGCTGTAGTCAGTGTGCACTGACTGCAGTCAACTACTACAGAACGTCAAAGACTGCTGGCTCAGATAACAAACATTTATTCCTCACAGTGCCAGAGGGTGGCAAGTCCAAGGTCAAGGTGTCAGCAGCTAGGGTGTCTAGTGATGGCTGAATTCCTGGTCTGCATGGGGCCGTCCTCTCCTTGTATGTATACTTCATGGGAGGGAAGGCGAGATAAAGAGAGGGAGGGGAAGAGAATTTTTTTTCTGTAAAGGCACTAATTCCATTCATAGTGGTTCCATCAGTATGACCTATGCACCTTCCAAAGGCCTCACCTTCGGGTACCATCACACTGAGGATTAGGCTTCAACATCTACATTGTGCAAGGACAGACACATTCAGTCGATAACAGTAGCTTGCTCAGTGTTATAGATCCACAAGGATAAGGCTGAGATTGAACTTTAGGTTGAGGGGCTAGGGATGTAGCTTAGCAGTAGAGTGCTTACCTAGCATACACAAGGTCCTGGATTCAATCTCTAGCACCTCTTAACATCTCTATGGCTCGCTCTCTCTTTCTCTCTCTCTCTGACACACACACACACATGCACACACACACAAATTCAGATTGGTTTAACCCCATATCTCAAGAAAGATCCATTGCGATACACGTGTTTCTTTAGTCAAAATGCACATATTAAGCATCTAATGTATGCCATGTGTTTGTTTAGAGGACATTAGGAGGAACAAGACAGAGAGGCCTGACCTCAAGAACTAACACTTTGTCACATCTCTGCTCTATAGTTCTTAACATCTTTATTTGTAATAAGTGCTTGCATATTAAGAAAAATGTTACAATATTTATGAGGTTTTCAAGCTTAAATTAAAACTACTTTTACAGCCTGCGTTTTCCTTTATTATAAATAATTAAGCGGTAGAACCTATTTCAATATTTCTTAAATGCGTATTTCAAGTTTCAAGGGATGGGGGAAATCATTTCAAACAGCATAGTAATTACAGGAAGGGATTCATGAGTGTGTGCCCCAGAACACATCCTCGCTGTTCAAACTGATAGTCCATCCGCAGGTCTGTGCTGTCAGAGAGAGAGGACGTACACGTACCCATACACAGAATGCCTTTTTACCCTTCCGCTTTATGCTGCTTGCCCGTTTTCTCATTTTCTCACAACTTTGGAAAATGGAGGCTTTGCTTCCTGACGAAGAACTCGTTCGGAAATGTTGGTGCACGTGAGGGTGGGCGGCTCAACATCACCGTAGTAGTTGACTGTGACCGAGAACATGCTTCTCCGTTTACACTGCCATCTAACTATTTCTTAAAATTTTTATTTTATTTATTATGTGTGTGTGAGAGAGAGTGCATGTGCCATGGCATGTGTGTGGAGGTCTGAGGGCAACTTTTGTTTTTGTTTGGCTTCTGAGACAGGCTCTCCCTGTAGCCCCAGCTGCCTTGGAACTCTCTGTGTAAACCAGGCTGGCCTTAATCTCTGAGAGATCAGTCTGCTTCTGCCACCTGAGTGCTGGGATTAAAGGTGTGTACCACCATGCCCAGCTCAGAGGACAGCTTTTGGGAGTCATTTCTCTTTTTCCTCTGTGGTTCCCAGCAATCAAACTCCGGGCCAAGCTTGTGCAGCAACGCTTTTATCTGCCTAGCTGTTTCACTGACCGTACTTTCATTATTTTTATATTCTGGCTTTTATTAAAAAATTTTTCTTTGTGTGTGCTTCTATAAAAAAGTTTGTATGTTAAGAAAGATTCGGGTTTGACCTGGATGCTCTCCTTCCTTCCTCTCTCTTTTTGTGTCTGATTTATCTCTTATGTTTTCTTTCCAAAGGCCCAACCTGGGTGCCCACATGCCTTGTGCTAAAATGCAAATAACTGGGGTTGGAGAAAGGTCAGTGGGTAAAATGCTTGCTGTGAAAACTTGAGGACCTGAGTTGGAGCCTCAATATCCTTGTGAAAAAGCCAGATACGGTGATGCACACTTGTGATCTCAGCACTGGGGACTGGAGGATCTCTGGGGCTCGTTGACGGGCAGCCTAATCTGCTCTGGTAAACTCTAGGCTAATAAGAGACCCTGTCTCAAAAAAACCCAAAAGAGAACAACACCTCTTAAGGAATAACTGAGTGCCCAAGGCCTCCACATGTAGCTGGCATCCATGTGCACATGCTCCTGCACCTACATGTGCGCCTGTACCAACACACATACAAGTAAAATTACTAACTAGGTAGATTCTCCATAGGTTCCAGCAGGTGCATCTCATAATGTTTGGCATGAGGTGGTTTCTTTTTTTGTTTATTTTGGTACTAGGGAATGAATATAGGGCCTTGCATTTGCTAAGCAAGCACTCCATCATTGACCTATCACCCCAGCGCTGTCAATATTCCTATTGTATTGCTATTTGGACTAGGTTTTTGCCAACCCAGAAGACTGTGCAGGTTTTGCCAAGGGAGAGTCTGCCAAGAAGTTTCTTCGAACAGATGACAGAGTGGAACGCGTACGGAGGTAAGACATCCTCGTGGCAACTTCCTCAGTCAGAATTACAGTCAAGGAGTTTGGCAAAGAGGTCAAGATCTTAGAAAAGGTGGGATGGGGGCAGTCAGTCTTTTTAAATAGTCCACGTAACAAATCACAGACAGTTAGGGCTCTGGAGGTCTCTAAACCACACTGCAGTTGCACTGATTGCCAATTGTGTTTTAATTCTGTATGGACTCTGTTGGGGTTGGTGTTTGTGTTTCAGAATCTATCAAAAATAATGTAGGTTGGAGGTCAGCATATGTAGTGGATTCTTACAGTTGTGTCCTTTTCACCCAAATTAAGATCGTTACCTCATGTAAAAGGTCGAAGAACTTGGCGTTCCTGTATAAGATTTAAAATATGAAAGTTGGCACTCTTGGAGTAATGAGGAAATCTTTCCTTCCCGTCTCTGTCTCTTAGTGTCTCTGCCTCTGTATACGTATCTCTCTCTCTTTTGTAGATGTTCTGTTTAATACACTGGGAATTCATTTTCTTCAGTGGACACTGAAGAAAGCTGAATCCAGGTGCCATCTTGGCAGCCTCCTGACGGTGCTCTTAATAGACTTGTTTTAAAAGCACCTGGAATTCTGGATCTTCAGTATTTTTATTAATCTTCGTCATAAGCATGCGATGTGCAAGATTGTTTTATACTGAGGTCCCAATGCTGAATCTAATGATAGTCTCTCCCCTCCCGTTTTATAAGATGTGGTATATCAAAGGTATATGCCATTTTCTCATTTAATATTTAATGCTCATTTCAGCTGGGAACTCTAGGCACATTTCGATGATTGAAGTTATATAAAACTAAAACATCAGAGAATTTAATTTTATAGACAATAAATATCCTGATAGTTTTGTGACAGAAAGTTAAGACGGTAAATTTAATGAATATGCTTCTTCAGTTTGGTGTGAACGATAATGAAATAGGGACTGAAAGAAAAGAATTTCCTTCTGTCTATTGGGTATCAGCTGAACTCTCTGGATCATTCTTGCAGCCTCTTCTTGCTTTCCTTTGAAAGTCTGAAGCCCCTCTTGAGATTTTTATAGATTTTTTTATGGCATAAGGTACATAAGTCCAGAATGTAGCCTGGCGTCAGTTCCTACATTCATGTGTGCTTCCAAATTTTGCACCTTGTTATGCTGGCTGTAAACTCACCTCTTCTCTCAGTTCCCTCAACAAATCAACTGAAAACACATGGACAGAAATGAACCCGAGTCCAGTGAAGTGCACAGGAGTTTACATTGCAACACACAGACATTTATCAAGAATGTTTTTCTTTGGAAAGGAAGTGTGTATTAGATAATTAAAACATTCACTTCTGTCTCTGTTAGTTCCATACCCAGTAACTCAGCAGTGATCCTAAGTTGGCCAATCTTGAAAATGGGTTGTACCAAGAATATGCATCTAAAATAGTTTTAGGACAAAAGAATCAATGTGAAATTGTCTCAGTATCAAAAGAAAAGCCATAAGTGTTGTGATGGGAAAGGATGAAAATTAGAGAAAGGGATAAAGACTTGAGGACAGTAAACCACTGAAAGCTTTAACTGTTCTTATTTCTCTATGAGAACAGGCAGCCATAGACTTGATGCTAATCATGACTCACCTCTCATAAAACTGACCAGGACCAGAAAATGGTCACAGTATTACAGTGGCACATTGGAGAGGTCGAAGGGAGCAGCCCAGTCTCCTATAGGAAAGTTTAACTGAAGGAACTGAGAGCTGCTGGGAGAGGGAGAGTCAGTTTTCTTTAAGGGTGTGACACTAGGTGAGTTCATCAGGTTCCAGTGGATAGACCCACACTGAAGGACCTCTGTGGATACAAGTTAGATATGATAGGCCTATATAGATATTATAGAGTACATGAAATCAGATGTGGGGAGTTAGAATAGAGAGGAACAGAGAAGGGGAGGGATCCGAATAGGGTCGAGATATGTTGGATGAAACACTCAAAAATTCAATTAAAACATTTTTATTTTGCAAGTTCAGATTCCCCCTTCTACCTATCGCACTGTCATCCTTATGTCCCTGTGGGATCTTTGAGAGGAGAGCTCTGTAATCTAGTCTGATCTTCTATTAGTTAGGCTGCATATTAGTGTTAGTGAGAACCAACCATTGACCTTAGCTCTAAATGGCACCGAGGTGGGATACAACACTGGTGTGCACAGCGCCCCCTGGTGCTCGTTCTGGACTTCCAGTGTGGCCACAGGTGAACTACAGAAGGACAAAGGGTCCAGTTTCCAGCTACATATTTTTGAGAATTGCTGATCTTGTCAAATAAGTTACTAATAAAGCACACGTGGAAATAATTTTCAGAAGTTTCCAGAATTTCCACTTTTTCTCTTTTTAACCTAGAGTTTTTCCATATTATTTCAACATATAATCCTGTTGTTATTTGCGTATTAGAATGGCAGGGACTGAATGGGGCTACAGACAAAGCAAAAGCTATGCACACATGCATGCACAGAGTTAAAACATACAGAGCAATTAGCTAAAAGCTTAAAGTAGTATGTGTTGACACACCAAGAAATGGAGCGTAGTCAGCTCTGTGAGTTCTGAACAGACAGAAACCAGTGATGGTTAGAAAGCACTTTACATATTTATTTATTCAACTTTATTTCACCTTGTTCTGAGAGGAATTCAAGATGATGCACATTCAGAACCACAAGATAAATGAAACTTGAAAGGTAATCAGGGTGTCTAGAAACATAAAATGAGTTGTTCAAACTTGAGTTTGGTACTGAGAGAAAGGCGAGGAATTTATAATACCCTGTCTTCAAAGATGGAGTGCCTCCCTTCCCTGAGAGCATTCTGTGGAGCCTGAGTGATGCTTGCTATAGATTCCATCAAGAGACAGAGCCCTGGGTTAGAGGTCGAATGACCCAAGTTCCCTTGTGGCCCCACATCACGAGCATGGCGTCTACTGGGGGATTCTTGTATATGATTCGCTGTCCTATCTTCCTTTGTGATGCCATCAAAGATCTCCAAAACCAGGTTCCTGCCTCCAGGGGTTTATGACGTTCCATCTGAAGATAAGAACAGCATTTGTAGTCATTACACAGTGGTGTGGTCCCTTAGCTGTTACAGCCGTGGGACATGGGGAGTGTGTCCTATGCATTTAGGAAGATTCCATGTTTTGTCAGTCTGAGAATGTTCATTGTGGGACTCTAGATACACTGCTGTATACTCAGAGTGAGAGCTCTGGCTGAGCCAAGGGCATTGGGGAAATATGGTTAGCCTCCTTTTGTAGTTGACTGTCATCTGCTAGTTCATTCTCAATGCATGGAGTGACACTAGTCTAAGTCAGGGGGATGCTGGGACCTCAGAGATTCTGAGCTGAGGGAATGAGGTGTGACTTTGTGAACACAGAGCTGATGGAAGGTCCATCATAGAGCAGAGTAAGAAGAATGGAAACACAGCTCCTGGGGCAGTGGGGAGTCCAACCTGGTAGAAAGTAGTCACTCCTGGAAGTGTGATATCCGCCTGGTAATAGATTCTTGGAGCTGTCTGTAGTGGAACTACAGTGAATGAAGCTGACATTTGGGAAGATGTTGTTGCCACAGAAGAAGGGGCAAGTGGAAGGTATTTCCCTAAAGGATTCTTACCTCTATTTCTTTCTCCCCACCCTTCTATCTTCTTACTGACTTCAAGCTTCTTCTCTACTTTAATATTGAATTCTGTTTGATAATCACTTAATGTAGGCTTAGAAATAGACACTATATTTTTATTTTATTGCATGTGTATGTGAAGTCCACCCATGTCATGCGGTGTCCGTGGAGGTTGGAAGAGGGTGTTGAATCCTGTTGAACTGGAGTTACAGATAGTTGTTAGCTACCGTGTGGGTGCTAGGAACCAGACTTGGATCCTCTGCAACCACTGTTCTTAACCATTGAGCCATCTCTCTGGGCCCAGCCACTATAACTTTCCAGAGGGTCTTCCTTTCATAGTTTCTTCCCTAACTTTAATTTTTTGTAACTTTTTACAATGTTGGAAACAAAAACCATGACATGCTCAAACGTAGATGTGAAGGGCTGGGGAGGTGGCTCAGTCACTCAAATGCTTGTCTTGTAAGCACAAGACCTCAGTTTGACCCCCAGAACCCACATGAAAAAAGATGGAGTGATGGGGGAAGCTTGTAATTCGGGTACTGGGAAGGCATAGGTAGGTGGATTACTGGGGTCCACAGCCTAGCCTACTGGGGTGTAGTTCCTGACCAGAGAGATGCCTTGTCTGAAAAAAAGAGAAAAGTGGATAATTCGTGAGAACAGAGGTGAAGATATCTCTGGTCTTGTAGCTGAATACAGAGATCCAAAGCAAATGGTGCTGTGTGACGGAGGAAGTGGCTCTTTAGTAGAGAACGTCCCTGTTCTTTCTCATGTACTCTCACTACACACCCATGCCCCACTGGGCCCAGCAGCCTGTGCTTCCCACGAGGAGGGACTGAACACTTTCAGGTCCTCTCTAAGTCTCTGCAGCCTTCTTCTTGTCACTATTTTTGTCAGACCACCTTTGAGCTCGTGGGAGAAAGGAATGGATGGATGAGAGGTGGTCACCGAGAGGACAGTGTGGAGTCATTACATTTTATGCTCAAGTTGAAAGCAGAAACACGAAACAGGAATACTTTCCATTTTGGAATGGATACCAATAGCTGCAAACTCTGTCAAGGTCTCTGTCCTAGCCTAGGTCCTCTGCAACTTTTAATCCTATGCACTTTTAAAGGGCTTGTATGATTTAACAATTGGATACTTAAGATTTTCTGGTCAGTAATGCATGTGCCTTTTGTTTACAGTCCTAACCAGAAAAGCTTAAGGTGCCACAAGTCAGAGAAAAATTAATGGTTAGACTATATTTTCTGCTTTTTTCAAATGATGGCATGTAGATGATATTTAGGATTTCCCATTTCACCTCCTTATCCTATTGTCTCTTTTAATCTCTCTCTCTCCTCTCTTCTGTCTTTTGTGTGGCCTTTGCACTTTTTATTGTATCATTTTATATCATTACTGATCCCTTCTATCGTTTGGAGATAGAATCACTGAAATCTTACCCCTATCCGGGGAGGACAGCTCTATGTTTTGTTATTTGGATGCGAAAGAGCATGAGACTCATGGTGGGTTGGACAAATGGGCAAGGAGTTTCTAAATAAGGATTTCGCTCTTTAATTTTTTTCTATTTAAAAACATTTTGTTTGCTTGTTTGTTTGTGTATAATTGTATTGCCTGCATGTATATAAGTGCATCTTTGTCATGCAATGCCCTTGGAGGTCATATTCCCTGGAACTGGAGTTACAGATGGTTGTTAGCCTCCAGGTGGGTGCTGGGACTCGAACCTGGGTCCCCTGCAAGAGTAGCCAGTGCTCTTAACCGCTGAGCCATCTCTTTATCCCTATAAGCATTTCTTAAAGACTAGCAGGAATGAAGGATTCGTAAGACAAATCATAATTTTCTTTCTTTGGGAAGAATAGTTTTCATAAAAGGAAAATTGAATTGTAAAGTCAACAGTTCATATTTATAAAAATGAAGTGGATTTTCCTAAATAAATGAAGTTTTGATATTCTGGAAATAACAGAATCTCTTCTCAAGATATACTAAAAAAAATTATAATGAGATGTTCTAAATGAAAGTCAAGTCAGTAAGGAAACAAAAGTCTGAGAAGGAAAAAGTCTTATCTTATAATTTAAAGATCTAACAACATAGTGGATCTGGTAGCTCATGCCTGAATTTTAGCATTTGAGAGAAGAAGGCAGGAGGATTGTGAATTTGAGGACATCCTGGGCTACATAGTGAGCTCCAGGCCACCCTGAGCTCTGTACATACTGAGACCCTGTAATAATAATATCACTTGTATTTAGTTTTAGAAGAGAGGGAAGACTGGGTGAAGTTACACTGATTTCAAGCTTACACAGTCATCTTGTCTTGCAGAGCCCACCTCAATGATCTTGAAAACATTGTCCCCTTTCTTGGTATTGGCCTTCTGTATTCCTTGAGTGGTCCAGATCTCTCTACAGCCCTCATGCACTTCAGAATCTTTGTTGGAGCTCGGATCTACCACACCATTGCGTATTTGACTCCCCTTCCCCAGCCAAACAGAGGTTTGGCGTTTTTTGCTGGCTTTGGAGTTACCCTGTCAATGGCTTACAGGCTGCTAAGGAGTAGATTCTACCTGTAAAGAGAAGTGCATTCCTCATCATCCAACTGGTTTTTAAGAATTCTATATTTCCAGTGTACAAGAAATAACTTCTAAGGTTTTAGGTTGGCGGGGAGCAGCGAGATTTAGAATTAGGTAAAACCCTTTTTAAAGATTAGCATCATTCATAGCCTCTTGACTTGTATTTGGGTTAGAAATGTAATGTAATCAACCTTATGCGTTTTGTCTGATTTATAAGTACTTTGTTATTAGTCTTGATTGTGTTGTAATTTCTAACATTTATCCACATTTCATGTTGTGAATCCATAAAAGAGTGATTGCGTATATAAGGAACCTACTACTAAACTTAGACACATGGATTAAATTTTTTTTCAAATGATTTGTTTTGGAGATTTATTTCTTATTATTTATGTATGTGTGTATGTGTGTGTGTGTGTGTGTGTATGTGTGTGTGCATGTGGGTCCTTGAGTGTATGCCAAGTAAGTACAGGTGCCCTTGGAGACCAGAGAGGCCATTGGATCCCCTAGAGCTGGTGATTGTGAATTATCCAACGTGGGTGCTGGGAACTGAACTCAAGTTCTCAGAAAGAGCAGCAAGTGCTGAGCCATCTTTACAGCCCTTGTTTAATTTTACCTTTTCCTACTTATTAATTTTTAATCTGCCAATAATACCATTATCACACCCAGAAAATATAAGACCACATTGATAATAGTTTATATAAGCTCTGCACTCAAATTTCTTCAATTTTCCCAATTATGACCTTTGTATCTGCCTTGGTTTTAATCTAGGAACCAGGTAAGGGGTGAACCCAGCCTTTTGTGAATCATTTATAAGCTATTTCATTAAAAAGGAAGAATTCCTTCATTCTGTTGTTTTCTTCTATAATACTGGCTTTGAAAAATAGTTTTTCATTAACATGCAAAGTAACAGGCTTTCTTGTAACATTTTAGACACACTCTACTTTGTCCAAATCTCTTCCCTGACCGTACTCCGTGTCCTGCCTCCATACCCGAACCCCCCTTGTTCCTTCTGTCCAGAGTAACCCCCTTTCCAGTTTCTTGTCACATGCGCTCTATAGCCCTCCATCCCCTGCCTCTTTATGGCCTCCTTTACCACCTGTTATGGACCCTTTTCTAGTTTTCTGACATCTGTCCACACTCACATAAACACACATACATGAAAATTTAAAACTAAGACCTGATATGAGAGAGAAAATGTGATACTTGGATAGTTTTTGAAGCGTTTTACTTGTTTTTACTGAATGACCTTTAATCTGGATTTCGTCTATTTTTAAGTTATGTATTTACTTTTAGTTGATGTGTATGCATGCTTTGCCTGCATGTATGTTAAGTGTACCAAGTGTATTCGATGCCCGTGGAGGTCAGAAGAAGGCATCGGATCCCCTAGAACTGAAGTTACAGATGGTTGTTGGCTTGCAGGTAGGTATTGGGAACCAAATCCAGGTCCTCTGGAAGAGCAGACAGTGCTTCTAACCACTGCGCCATCTCTTCAGCCCTTATCTCTTGTTTCTTATTCTTAGGTCCAGATTAAAGATTTCTGGTCACTTATCCCCTACTCTGTAGTAGTTATATCAGTGGGCATATGACATGTATGTTTCTTGACTTGTGATTAGTATAAATTTAAGTCACAGTAAAGCAGTATTAGCATTATCAATATTTAGCTAAATGTAGAGAGCTGCGGATTGCTGCGTCTTAAAGATGGCGCCTGCTCCCGCCTTCCACCATCCCGAGGGTGGGTGCTTTCTGGAGCAAACAGCTCCATAATTGGCTGTGGCTGAGGTCTGGCCCTGCTTCCGCATGTGTGCGCCTATCTGCTTTCACCACGTGGTAGTTTGGGGTTGGCTGGCAAGAGGGGATTTAACTCTGTGGCGGGCTTTCCCCGGGAGGAGAAGTAGTCAGGAGAAGTAAGGCAGGAGAAGTAAGGCAGGAGAAGTAAGAAGGGAAAAAGAAGTTAGAAAGTTAAGAAGCAAAAAGGTTGTTCAAGGTTCCTGAATAAACTGCATTTGGAAGAGTCCGGGGTCGCGTTTTCCTTGCTGGATGAGAGACAGACACGACAAGTGGCGGCCCGTACGGGGAGAACTCATCGAGGGACTCAGAACCTTTTGCAGTCAGGGCAGTGCACTGGAAAAGTTCTCAGGTAATGGGAATACACGACAAAAGTGGGAAAGTCCTCAAGTAAATTTGGGGAGCCGCGACAAGAGCGGGTACTTAGCTAAGTCCTCAAGCAAATTGGGGAGCCGCTACAAAAGCGGGGTGCTCTGTAGATGGAGCGGGGACAGCTGGGAGGTTATGGTGAACCGAAAGTAAAAATGGATTTTTATATGATCGTTGCTACAGGAATGGGCATTAGTTTTGTATTCTGGTACCTTATTTTTGCCTATTTTTGTAGAAAATGTACAAGAGGTACCCAGAAAAATGTTGCGGGAAATACTAGTTCTCACTCAATTTTTTTGGCTCTAAATGAGCTGCTTCGTTCTAAGAATTTGGAGCTTGAAAAAAGCACTTTGGAAAGATTCTTGGAAAAGTATGAGACCATTGCACCATGGTTCGCAGTGTCCGGAAGTCTCATGGTTGTGCTTCACTTTTCCAAGCAACAAAAGGAGTTTCATCTGGGGAAAACGTACAGCTTTAAAAGAAAAAAAAAACAAAAAAAAAAAAACCGCGCCCTAGGCTTCAAGGCTCACCGCGGCGGCCCTCCTACTCGTCGCGGCGTAGCATCCGTGGGGTTCGGGCACATGCATGGGGATGCGTGTGCGCCGCTCCCGTCCCGTTCCGAACTGTCGGCAACGGCCGGGTATGGGCCGGACACTCCAGCGCCATCTTTAAGACTGGGCGGGGCTGGCTCGCGCATGTCTGAGCCCGGGGCAGTACTTAGATTGGAAGTCATTCTTAATTGAGTATACTAATGAACAAGCTGCCGCTAATCAAGCGGTAGGGCAGTGCCCCAAACAACCTGAAAAGTAAAGCTAAAGCTTCCGCTCTGCTGGAGGAGCCAGCTTTTGTGTAACTTAAAATCAAGCAGTTATTCCATAGTCTTTAAATCCCAAAGAAAAAGAGGAGAGAAAAAAAAAAAAACAACTAAATATCCGAGAAAGGAAAATTTTTCACCATTTGTTGCCTAAACAAAGCCTAAGACTAAAGGAAAATTATTTACAAAAAATATGGCATTTACAAGGCGTGGTTAAATCTCTATCTTTAAAAATGCTCATGGTCAAGGAGGCTAGAGCCTTAAAACATCAAAGGCAGGTTTTCTTAATTTTCTCCACACCTTGCCCTAGGGCACTTTCCTTTACAAAAGAAGGCTGTGAGCTCAATTCCCACCCACATCTCATTTGTTTAGTTGCTTGCTGGTTACTGAACTCAGCAGCTTTTCTGTCCCATGCAAACTCTGAGTTAAAGGGATATAGACATTTTTGTGTCTATGTGTAAATCATATTGATAACACTGAGAGGTTGACTCTGGAGCGGGACTGGCCATTTCGCTTCAGATTCGATCCTGTTTGCAAAGGGTGAGGCTGGCCACCTGACCCTGTGCAAAGCAACCCCAGAGTGACATTATACTGTTGAGAATGAGCAATAAACTAATTTTAACAGAGATGGTTACATGTTTATAGCAAAACTAGCTCACGGAATTCTATATTTTCTCACACCAATAAAAGGTCACTAATACAATTTACAATTCTTAAATAACTACAACCTGGATTACCTATTCCTTCTACTATTCCTAAAAATACTTATAAAATTATCTTAAATTTAAAAGTATACTATTCCTCTTGCGAAGTTTTTGTAAACAGGAGCCAATGTTGCAACAGTTTCAGCCCGGCTCCCCATAAATAATTAAATTAAAAATAGTTTTAAAAATTGTACTTTTGCCTTTAATTTAATATCTGATTCAGCTTATGCCGTTAATGCAGTAAGAGTTTTGGAAGTGGCCGGACCAATTAAAAACTCTAGTCTGGTCTGTCAGCTTTTTCAACAATTATAGACTTTAATTTGGCAAAGACAGGCTTGCTTTTTTATCCAACATATTAGGGCTCATACAGGCCTGCCAGGACCTTTGAGTGCAGGGAATGATAAAATAGATTTATGGACCAGAATGGAATGTATATTTTTAAGCTCCACTATAGAAAGGGCAAAATGTTTTCATAACAGGTTTCATGTGAATGCCCGAGCCTAACAACAAAAATTTCACCTGTCTCGAGCAGATGCTCGACAGGTGGTACTGAATTGTTCTCAATATGTAACTTTTCACCATCCACCTAATATTGGAGTTAACCCATGCGATTTGCTCCCTTTAAAGGTTTGGCAGATGGATGTGACACATATTTCGGAGTTTGGAAACCAAAAATATGTTCATGTGTCTGTGGATACCTGTTCAGGTATTCTACACACTACACCGTTAACAGGAGAAAAGGCAAGCAATGTTATAACTCATTGCTTAGAGGCCTGGGCTGCATGGGGCAAGCCCCAACAACTAAAAACTGACAATGGACCAGCCTATACGGCTTGCAGTTTTACCTCTTTTTGCCAGCAAATGGAGGTACAGCTTTTTCATGGGTTACCATACGATCCTCAGGGACAAAACATTGTAAAACGTACTCATCACACATTAAAAGAATGTCTTCAAAAACAAAAAGGGGGAGTAGGCCACGGCCGCACCCCAAGGGAGAGACTTTCCCTAGCCTTGTTTACTATAAATTTTTTGAATTTGGATGCTCAAGGCCACTCAGCAGCGGATAGACATCAGGACCATCATGGCCCTGCAAAAGGGATGGCTAAGTGGAAAGACGTATTAACGGGCCTCTGGCGTGGGCCTGACCCCGTGCTGACATGGGCACGAGGATCTGTTTGTATTTTTCCACAGGACCAACAAGATCCAGTATGGGTACCTGAATGCCTGGTTAGAAGAATTCAGCAAAAGTCAGCATGACGATACCCCTGCTTCCAGCCCTGATGAGCCAACTAGGGAAAATGAAACCGAGATGGGGAATCCTGTCGATGTTTCCAAAGCCAATGCCAAACTGGACACTTAATTTTAAAGACACCCTAAAAGAATTGCTATAAACCATCTGAAAGAGTGGGCGGGAATGGGAGTGTTAGCAGGTCTCCTGATTATGGCCTCCCTGGTCTGCCTGTGGTGTATATGTAAGATTAGAGCCACACAAAAGCAGAATGCAGCTATGATCATTCAAGCCTTTACAGCCATTAAAGCTGGACAGTCCCCCCAAGCATGGCTAATTGCCATGAAGGATTTATGAGGACGGGATGCGAGGCTAAGCACTGCACAAGGTTTCGCCTGCTGGTGTTTAAGCGTTTCCTTGGAAGACATGTCTGGTTGCATGAAGGTGGTACCCTTAGCTCCTTCCCCTGGGAAAATTGGTACGGGATGGGTCTGGGTCACCGCAGGTGATGAATCTGTGGGTGTCTCCAGGACATAATCCCAATTGTGCACACCAGGGATCAGACCTCTATCTTCGCCCGTTTCTGCTAAGTTATATAAAATAAAAGGGGGAGCTGTAGAGAGCCGCGGATTGCTGTGTCTTAAAGATGGCGCCTGCTCCCGTCTCCCACCATCCCGAGGGTGGGTGCTCTCTGGAGCAAACAGCTCCATAATTGGCTGTGGCTGAGGTCTGGCCCTGCTTCCGCATGTGTGCGCCTATCTGCTTTCACCACGTGGTAGTTTGGGGTTGGCTGGCAGGAGGGAATTTAACTCTGTGACGGGCTTTCCCTGGGAGGAGAAGTAGTCAGGAGAAGTAGTCAGGAGAAGCAGTCAGGAGAAGTAAGGCAGGAGAAGTAAGAAGGGAAGAAGAAGTTAGAAAGTTAAGAAGCAAGAAGGTTGTTCAAGGTTCCTGAATAAACTGCATTTGGAAGAGTCCGGCGTTTTCCTTGCTGGACGAGAGACAGACGCGACAGCTAAAGATGGGCTTTTATCCTTAGAATCACATGTGGGCTAATAATGAGATTATGTGCTTACTCTGAACCCTTAAAAACTTTACCCAAAGGGTTTAACATTCACTGATGCTCAATTTTATTTCTATGTAAAAAGCTAAAAATACAAACACAGCATGAACATAACTGTGACAGAAATGAACATATCTGTGAATATATAGAAATCTACACAAATGTAGACTACTGGGCTCTAATGGAATTGCATATCCTTAATCCTCTACTTTGAAGGCTGCACTATAACCATCTCAACAACTTTTTACATATGTCATCATTTATGTTAGTCTTCCTAACTCAATTTTATTATATACATATTTCTCATTTTAAAATATTTTAACATTTATTTCTCATACATTTTGCTCATTTTTAGTGTGCATGAGTGTTTACATGAGTTTGTGTGTGTGTGTATGTATGTATATGACTCACATGTGTGTGTGTGCAGTGCCCACTGGGATCAGAAGAGGGCATAGGATTCCCTGAACCTGGAGTTACAGATGGTTGTGAGCAGCCATATGGGTGCCAGGACCTGAACTCGTCAGGAGCAGCACTGGCTTGTAACCTCTGTGCCCTCTCTCCAGCCTCTCTGTTCATATCGTTTAATATGAGTTTTGTGAATTTTTCATTCAGTTTTGTGTCACAAGGGAAAGTTACTGTAATACTTTAGTTTTGGTAGTTTGAGCAACTCTAGTATCCAGAAACAAAAGCCATTGGCCAAGGAGTTTTGTATAGCATAGATTTTAGCTTTGGTAAATATTTGTGACATGATGAATGCGAAGGAACATGAACTCCAAAGTGAAAAATCTGAAATCCAAGGACTGGACTTTTCATGCCCCGCCCCCACACAAACACATCCATGCATTCAGATATGCACATACCACATACATGCACAACACAAACACATACATGTTTTTATGCATACATAAAACACAAACCCATACAAACACACATATACACACATACGTACATGCACACACCACATGCAAACACTAGCATTGAACAACCACCTTTCTCTTCTGAATTACGGTTTTTTGAACTTTTTATGGGATTTATTGAAGGTCATATGTTTTTATGTATGAGAAGCTTATGAAGAAAGTATGACCTAAACAATTAAGTATTCTCCTTGTGTAAATGGCCTGAGTTATCTGTATTAATCATAGAGATTCAGTAGCTACGTTTTCCCTCGCTTTGTATAGTAGTTTCATTTAACCTTTGTCATTTCTCTCATTTTTTTTCCTTAAATTTCAAGTCCTTTGGTAATAATTCTCAGACTCAGAGCAGAATGGATTGTGGTTATTATAATTGGTGTCTATTTAGCTCTTAATATATGATATCCATTTATAGACAATCACTAGGGAAAAAGGACATTATATTCTCTGAGGTATAAAACTATGTATACTCAGAATGCACTTAAGGCAAAATAAAGTGCCCAGAGATTACTTACTCAGTTTCCAAATTTGAGCAAAAGTTATAAATGCAACAGAATGGTTTCTAACTATATTTTCATTCATTGGAGAAGCTGTAAGTGTTGGATTTATTCATGAAACTGCTTTTATGGGGTGGGGAGGATATTTTCTGATCTTGTCTTATATCAAAGAATCCTCATCTAACCCCATGTCATCACTGGATCTATTGAGTCTGTGGCTGGTGACTTTAACCTGTGATGGAACCCTGTGGAGACCACACAGCTTGCATGAACACCATTGCCTCTGAAGGATACTCTAGTTTCAATCATGAGAGGCCCATGTGCTAGGCACTAGAGACAATGATGACGCCCTTAAGAGGAAGGACCTGGGAAGATGGGGAGCCTTTAGGACGGGGCCTCTGGGGAGGAAGCCTAGTGGCAGGAAGTAGGTGACCGAGTGCTCCCTTGAAGAGACGATTGGGATCCCAGCTAATTTCTGCCTCTCTCATCCTTCCTTCTGCTGTGAAGTGAGCATATACTTTCAATGAACTGCGACTGTCAGGGCAGACTGTCGGCACAGGCCCAGAACAACGGGGTGAAGTGACCATCTGAAACCTCCGAATCAATGAGCCAAAACAGCCCTTTCCTTCTCCTCCCTGTGAGCTGCTTGTCTTGGGCATTTCGGCACAATGACAGAAATAACTCTCCTGAAGGAGAGGACAGACATGTTTCTGTTCATATCACCTACCTAGGCCCACTGGAGAGCAATGATTATGATCTACTTACTTTCATACCTGCATCTAGATTTATATACTCAGATAGACACAGTCACGCACATAAACACATGTGCACAGTGCCCCCTGCCACAACCAGTACTAACCATTGAAGAATGACACTAACTTCATTGCAGGGAAATTAAGACCTCTCTGTGGAAAACAGAAGTCATTTTCTGTACCTCTTACATGGGGCATCATGAGGACCTTTGATGGGAGTTTTGGTGGGATGGAAAATGGAAGTAAAAATGCCTCTAGCAAGTGTAATATGGACGTTCAGTTTTGATTAGCTCTTGAGATAAATATGGACTTCACTTTGACTGTGTGTGTGTGTGTGTGTGTGTGTGATTATACTTTTTAAATATGAACTCCCATTGCCCTTCTCCGATGGATCCTGATTCCTGCTTTTTCATGCACGTAGTTAAATCGAAATTCCACCCAGGAGGTGTGTTGTGTATCTTTCTCCCTCACTGCTGTCTCTCACCCCCTCCCCATCTCCTTTCCTGTTGTATCTTTCCTCCATCTTGTCCCCTCTATTTTCCTTTGTGTCATTTATATACATCTTTGAATCTCTCTCATGTAGATACCTACATGTACTAGATACCTTTATGTTGCTGTCCCGAAACTCAAACAAGGGAGGAAAGATTTGTTTTGGCTCATGGTTTCAGAGAGCTTTCTGTCTACCGTGATGTGGCAGGGACAGAGACGTGGCTCTGTCTGTGGCAGCACGAGTGTGAAGTGGCTGCTCTTCACAAGGCACTGACCAGGAAGTAGAGAGCAGTAATTTGACCAAAAGACAAACAGAATCTTTAGAAGCCACCTTTAATGGCTTCTGCCAGCCGGGCCTTATCTCCTAAAGGCTTCACAACTTTCGAAATAGTGCCACATGCTGGGGACCCAGCCTTCCAGACATGAGCCTGTGGAGGACATTTCAGATTCAAGTCATAATAGACAAAGCCCCATTGGTTTGTCATATAACAGGTAAAATCGTAACAGGGATGCCTGTGAGATACACTGTATTTGGTTTGGCTCTGTTGAAGAATGGAAGGGAGTCATGGGATATTCAGGTATATCAAAAGACTGTGGTTTAGCTGGGCATGACTACTCCTAAGACTTAGGAGGTAAAGGCAGGAAGATCACAAGTTCGCAACCAACCTGGGCTTCATGAGATCTTGTTGAGCATAGATCAAAGAGAATTAGAGGAATTGATTTTTAATAGCTGAAGGGGAAGGAGATAAAACACAGATAATGGAACAAGTTACAAACTATTAAAAGAAGTTCTCTCTCTCTCACACACACACACACACCACTATATATATATATATATATATAATTATAAAATGTACAAATTATAACACTGCTAGGAAAGGTGGAGAGAAACTAATATTTTTTTTCTCTCCCCTAGCTCTGGGCAAAATTGTCTCTGGCCTCCTCTATCAGTTTCTTTTCTCTTGGTCCTCTGTAGCCTAGGCTAGCCTCAAAAAGAGCTTGCTGTGTAGCTGAGTCTGACTTGGAAATTCTGATTCTCCTCCTGAGTGCTGGGATTATAGAGATGCCCCCCTGGTTCCTCTACCAGTTTCTCTTTCCAGGTATCTGATACAGTGGGTTGCAGAACTTCCCAGTTTTGACAGCCACAGTCTACTGGGTGTGCAGCCTGCTGTCTGTAACTCTTTTCTTTGAGACAGCCTTGCACTTGGCACTGGCAAGACTGTGTCTGTCAGGAACGCCACACCACTGCAGATGCTTGGACAGCAGAGCCTACGCTTACTTTTGTATTCGTTGTCTCTTTCCTGGGTATCCAGTCACTATTCTGACTGAAATGCATTCTTCCTTTCACCATATTAACACAAAGAGGGTCTTACCAACTCCAAAGCTGGTAGCCTGGCAATATCTATGCTTGGCTGTCTAAAAGGTGAACTATCAAAGTATTATTGTATGACCACTGGTCCCTCGTTATTGGGGGGGGCTTCTAAAAATAAGAACTGCAAAGAGCTATCTTCCCCATCCAACATTCTTTGATTCAATGGCTAGAAGTTTCTCAGATCGAGAAGAGAAGGCAGTTTCTAGCATAAAAATATTACACCTGAACACAGAGGACCAGTCCTAGGAAATCATGTTTGGGTTCCATAAAGCATTCACCCAAGGGCTCTACTTTATAATTTTAACAAATAGTTTCTTGGGTTGCAAAGCTGTATCACACTGACTTTTTACAGAGGCCAGTGGTGAGAAGTGTGGCCATTTGCCTTGGGAGTCTCCACAATCCATTTAAGAAAGAGCAGCAAAAAAATCCTCTGATCATCTCCCCCCTGCCAGCCTGAAATGTCAGCCCTGTGGGATGCTGATAGGTGTTCTCGCTATCAGGCGAAGCAGTACCTCTGCCCACAGACCTTCCAGAGTACTTGATTCGCTATATATTCTATGTAAACTGTTGGATTTGACAAGGAGGAGTTGTAGAAGGCAGACTACTGGGAAGGGGCGATGTTGGGTTGAATTTGGCACCAATCTCTCATCCTTGACAGCTCAAGTGCAAGATTGCGGATGAGCTATAGGACCTGTGAGCCTCCTCAGTCAGCAAGTGCAGGCCCTAAGTCACATTTAGTTCAGAAAACCATGACAGCCCTGCATAAAATGTGAACTGTAAAAATGGAGAGATTGGCGCTGTGTGTAAGAGTCACCATTGTGTTATTTCCTGTTGCTGGACTTTTGGAAAATACAAGCAGGAGAATTGGTTTCTGTACATCATGACGAGATCCTCATCAGTAATTTCAGGAATATATTCCAAGTGTTAAGCTAGGGGTCACGTGGTTTTATTTTTGTTGTTATCTTTTTTATTTTTACTTTTTTGAGAGAAGGTCTTATTGTGTGGTTTTGGCTGGCCTGGAACTCTCTATGTAGACCAGATTGGCCTCAATTTTTTAATGATGGGAAACTAAGGGAGAGATTAGTGGAGAGTTAGAAGCTGCTTAAAATTATACATGGTTTAGCTTAAATTATAATTATCTATTTCTATCAATATAAGCCAGAGCTCTCAAAATAAAGTGTTCTGGTAAGATGGCTCAGCAGGTGAGGAGCCTTCTGCCAAGCCTTAAAACCAGAGTTTGATGCCCAGAAACTTCATGGTGGAAGGAAAGAACTAACTCCCACAAGTTGCCCTTTGGCCTCCATATATGAGCTCATATGAACATGTACATGCACACGCATGGACACTACACACACACACACTAAATGAATATAAAAATTTAAAGAAAGAAAAACGTTAAGGACTGAAGTATTTTGGAATTGTGACTAGAATAGTGTATTTGTAAAACACCCTTATTTCAGTCTAGACCCTGAGATACAATCAAGGTATTTAACTTCTTCTTGAGCCCCATCTCTACTTCTAAAATCATTGGTCATTGATACATTGCCAACTGTGTTAGTGTTCAGTTGCCACAAATATCTTGCAGTGCAGAGATTCCGTGGCTTGGGGGCTTTGCTGAGGCCTCTGTGGGACTGAGGGATCATGACTGCTTCTCTTTTGTCTTCTACAAGTTGCATATTGGAGCTCTGCTGGGGGTGTGTTGGGAAGGATCCACATTTCAGGGATTTGACTGAAACCTGATGATTTAGAAAGAAATCTGATGATTTCAAGGACTACTAGAGCTGACCCAACATTATTCTTTGTGTCTCTCTTTCATAATAGGGCTTAGAAAACTCTGGCCTCTGGGCTAAATGGCATGCTACAGATGGTTGTTGTGATGATGCTTTTTTGGAACACAGCTATTCTTAGTTATTTTAACATTTCTTGAACTACTTTCACATAGAATCAGTTGAGTTGCATGGTGGTAACAGAGTACCTGCAGCTCATAAAACAAGACCGTTTACTACCTGACTTTTCAAAAACCGAGTTTGCTGACTTCTGCTGTAGTAGGCTGGCCTGGGTGGATTATCACGACCATGGCCAAGGAACAGGGGAGAAAACAAAATCCTCTAAGTCCCTTTTCAAGAGTTAGACACATCAACACATCATCAATTTGCCAATGGTTGGAGAAAGTCACCTGCCATATAGCTGACCTCAGAATCAAAGTGCTTAGACTTCAATTCCCCAGGGAGAGCAGCTGCAGAGTCACAAGATACCAGGGTATGGATGCCTAGACAGATGAAGAATTTCATTCATCCATGGAAGCAATGTGCTTCCACTTTGTGATGGTGTGATGAGGGTCAATCCAGACACGTGTACAAGCATTGTTTAAACCTACAACCTTGGGCAACGAAAGTAGCATTTATGCCAATAGTGTAGCATAGTAATCTCCTTCAAGATAAAACATTCCACCCAGGATGGAAGCTCCGTAAGGCACAGGATGTTCTAAGCGGAGGTGAACCATTCCATTCTGCCGGGGAGGAAAGTAAGCAATACAACCGTTTCAGGAAGTCCCTGAAACTGACTAGATCCACTAGGCCCCTCCCTCCCTCTGCATACATAAGCTGTGAGGTCTCCACACTGTCTAGCTGCCTGCAGATTGGACAGTGAACGCCAAGTTTCCTGCTTTCCTGATCCAGCTTTTGCTGATACAGCTATCTTTGAGTCATTTCTGCTACTATGAGTAATCCCTTACCCACACCCCTGTAAATAACCCCAGTAAAACATACTGGTTCACCAAGCTGGATTTTGGTGTACCTGACTTTGTCTTTGGTTCCTTATTGGTGGGGGAGGGAGGTAAGTAGACGTTTCTGTGATGTGTGCAGTATAACCGTAGTCATGACTGCATTTAAAAATGCAAATCTGGAGTATTGAACTTGGCCATCTCCCTCTCCTTTGCAACGTGCTGCCTTAGGAAGACAGATGGATGGAGAACAAATATTTGGATAGCCTGATCGCCTCTGCAACCAAGTTGGTTCCCAAACTGTGCCCCGTCTGTTCTCTTGAAATTATCATATGCACCCTGCTCCCAACTAAGCGCTTTGTCAAATTGAATGCTTCTAACTCTTGGCATAGCCAATGTAGAACAGAGAACATTACTGGTCTAAACATAATGTTACTCTGTTGGTATTTGCTGAAATAATTGCATATTATTTACTTTTAGGAGTGAGATTAATCATGAAATTAAAGGTAAGCTGAATCTTTCATTATGTTGTTCAGTCTATAAACTTGATAACTAATTGCACAGAGATCTTTTTCCTCCCATTGTAACTGACTGTTTTTGACAAATATATATAGAGGAAAGATCCAAGAATTTATTCTAATAATTCTTTTGTCAGCCACATACCCGGAAAACAGATGAATCACCTTGTGTCCTGTCTGTTATTTCACATTTAAAATGAAGAAATTGGAGCAAATTTCCCATGACTCTAAAAGTTCTCTGTGTTCATGAGGCAGGTGCTAGCTCTGTTCACTTTCCAGTGATGAAATATGAATATCGACTTGCAGGGAATAATTACAGTAAGAATCTGCAACCTCATTAATGAGGTCAAAGATGATTTGTGAGCTAAATAGCATTTTGTGGGTTTAATGCCTTAGAATAATAATTTTTAAATTAATTTTGTCTGAATCACTGATGTTATGTCAGAAGAACAAGATGAAAACTCTGAAAAAGATTAAATAAATATATTGAGTTATCACCGTTTTGAGATTTTTCTTCACATATAGACTATATTGTCAGTTGACTGGACAAATCATTAGTATCAGGGCCTAGTTGTGGGACAGATAGGAGACCAGAACAGTGAAATAGGGTCTTATTCATTCTGGATTTCCCAAATCTTGACCCTAAGAGTTAAGAGTCCTGCAGACCAAATATCTATACAGTGAATAGAATAACCTTTTAGTTCTTTATAGAAATATTTATCAATAGCTTTCTATGCGCCAGGCCTTATGGTAGGAGCTTGGCATACAGCACTAAACAAAACTGCTTGTCTTGTAGAGTTTGCAATCTAAAGGGGATATCACAACTTGGGGCTTGCAAAGAAAGTTCATTGAAATAAATGAAATCAAACTATAATGGAATTCTCTGGCAGAAGCCAGTCTACCACAGTCAATGGGTCAAATCCTATCTTGCTGCCCCTCAGTACAGACCTCATACTGTTTTATGGAGCTGGAGAGATGGCTTAGCGGTTAAGAGCACTGGCTGTTCTTGCGGAGGCCAAGGGTTCAATTTCCAGCACCCACAATGGCAGCAAACAACCATCTGTGAGTCCAGTTCCCAGGGATTTGATGCCCTCTGACCTCTGTGGGCATTGCACAACACAGGTTTATTTACATATATGCAGGCAATACACTCCTACACACAAAATAAAAATAGTAACTATAGTATTCTTAAAGATATTTTACTAATTAACATTTAACCAGATTGGTGGCTGAGCGTGCACGACATTTAAACTCAGAGTAATCTGCTGGGTAAAAATTAATTTTATTAGTGGACTTGAATTAAGAGAGGAAGAGGGAGGGAGGGAGGGAGGAAGAAGCCATATATGGTGGTACATATATGAAATCCCAGAATTCGGACCCCGAGGCAGGAAGACAGTTGCAACTTCCAAGCCAACTTGATCTACTTAGTGAGTTCCAAGCCAGCCCGGGCTATAGAGCGAGACACTGTTTTGAAAACCAAAAGAGAAGGGAAGAAAAGAAGGAAGAAAGGAAGAAGGAAGGAGGGAGAAAGGACAAAAACAAAAGAACTCCATTATTATTATTATTATTATTGTCTGATTTCCTCACTAAAGCTGTACCTGCTTGTTCTTCTTTTATAGGTTCCTACATATTATACTCAATTTTGTCTCTTGACTCCAAAAATTTAAAGTGTTTACTCTGACGCTGTGTAAGACCTATCAATATCGGATTGGGTAAGAAGCATATAAGAGTTGCTAAAACCTTTCAAGTTCTTTGGCACCTACTAATTGGTACATGATTTAATCAATGCTACTACTAAGAAAACCATATTATTTACCTGCTTATCCTCTTGTATTTTGTCATTTGTTTTCTGTTTCAGATTATTATGTTATGTAGCGTGAGAGGGACTAGACTATTTCTTGATTTTTTTTTTAAAAAGTAATTTGTCCTATTGTTAAAAAATGATATACTTGGGGCTGAGTAGTGTACTTGGTAAAGTGTGTGCCATGTAAGTCTGAAGACTTGAGTTCCATCATTAAAATTTTCATTAAAAGCCTTGTAATCCCAGCTCTGGGGAAGGGAGGCTAGCGATCCCTGAAGCTTACTGGTCAGCCATCCCAGCCTACTTGGTAAGCTCCTGCCAGTGAAAGACCCTTTGTGGGGAAAAAAAAAAAAATCCCAGGTCCATGCCTTCCTAAGAATCACATCTCAAACTGTTTTCTCCTCCAGCTTCCACATGCAGGCATGCACATGAGCATGTATACCTGAACACACGAAATGCAGAGAGACAGACAGACAGACAGACGACAGACAAAGAGAGAGACAGAGAAAGTGTTGATTTTCTTCATTGAACATGTGGTTTCCGACCAGCACGCTGGCAGTTTGATGTGCGCCCCCTGGTGGCTGAGCTTCCCTCACATGAAAAGGTGTCTTGATGTTACTGTGTTGGAAATGAAAGTTTTATTTACACTTTGGCTGGAAAAGCCTCTTTTTGCTTGAAGTAAATATATAGGAATCATGAAACCTCCAGGGGAGCACTATGAAACCATTCCCTTTTCACAAATGGTAGTCAAAACCATTAATGTCTAATCACTTTATATGTCAAGTTGTTATACAAACAGAACAGAAGACACAAGGGCCAAACGATACCAAACAAAAAATCTAAGAAAGAGCCAACAATGTGTGCGTCTGATTTAACACTACTGTTTCCTTCCTGGGACACTTAGCCCCGTGGTGGTGATTTTATGCCTCAAACATTCAATATAGTCACGGTGATTGCTTTTAAAATTGTTCCTAGTTTCTTTGATGGATTTAAATTGATTCTTGTTTCATAGACGGTAACAGTGCTGTTCCACCAGGACACAAGTGTCTTCTCACTGCTCTGGCACACAGATTTTAAATCTACTAATTATCAAACCCACTCCAAATCCCTTCACTATAAAACAAAAATCAGTTACCGTCGCACATATAATCCCAAGTTAGAGTTTTGAGATACATGTCAAAATAGAAGATTGAAAAAAAAAATGACTTAGATTCCTGCTTTTTAGGAGCCTAATCCTATAAAATTCTAGACAAAAATAAATGAAAGTTCTTACAGAAAAGGCATCATAAGACCAAAGTACTACATGTTTTAAACTACTCCCCAAGAAAGAACGCTGATAATTCACATAATGTATTAATATGAGATGTTAAAATGAGCAGACTCTCTGAGCTTCTATAGTTACTGTGGAATAATCTCTAGAAGAAAAGAAGTGTGTGTGTGTGTGTGTGTGTATATGTTTATTCTGTGTGTATGCATTCATATTTACATTTCAAAAGGCAATGAAAAGACAAACTATACAGTTTAGAGACTGATATCTCTAGGAGAAAAGGAAAGAATAGACTGGAGAAGATTTTTCTGTTTCTTTTTTAAAGATTTCTTTATTTTTATTTAATGTGTATGAGTGCTTGGCTTACATATATCTATGGGCATCGTATGTGTGCAGTGTTCACAGAGGCCAGAAGAGGGTGTTGGATCCCTTGGAGCTGTACTTAAAGGTGGTTGTGGGCTGCCTGATATGTGCTACAGCCTGAACTCGGGTCCTCTGCAAAAGCAGCCAGCATTCGTAACCACTGAGCCATCACACCAGCCCAAAGTAGTGTTTTCTTAATATCTTCTGTGGAAGTTGTAATCTTTTGAAATGCATCTTACATCGGAATTAAATTAATTAAATTCTTAAATAGTGGGATTAAGAAAGATTAGGACCTCACTGAGAATCCTGTTGATGGCTCACCCTCCCAGGGAACTGTACTGGGTGACTTTAAAATAGAACAGCTCGATCATACATCTTCAGGAAACAGAAAACCTTAACACCCAAACTGTTTTCCATGAGGAAGGATTTCATCAACAGTGATGCTTTCTGAGATCCAGTGATGTCATTCTGAGACTGTAGCATATGTGGTATGGGGCAAAGGAAATACGTAATTGAACTGGGTCATTAAATCAGAATTTGGGACAGGGCATAAATAGACTATGAATGTGAACTGATTAGGTTAAGTAAAGATTTAATACTTCTAAATTTGACATGGAAGTATTAGTTAGAACTGATTCCCCCCCTCTCGCTCTGTCTCTGTCTCTCTCTCTTTCTCTGTATCTATTTAAAGCTAATAGTCAGATGCAAGAAATAGGGGATAAATTGGTATATGATTTGTCATATCAGAAAATAAGGATGCTTTCAAGATTACTATTGATGGGCTGGAGATGGCTCTGCAGTTAAAAGCACTGACTGCTCTTGCTGAGGACCTGGATTCTGTTCCTAGTACTCATGTGGCAGCTAACAACTGTTCTTAACTCTAGTTCCAGGGGATGTGACACCCTCTTCTAGCCTCTGTAAGCACTGTACACATGTGGTACACCTACATGCGTGCAGGCAAACAAAGCACTCATACACTTAAAATAAATCTTCAAGAAGACTACTGGCATGTCAAAAAGACTTGAGACAAAATGTATAGACCATCATGCCAATAAATTGTCATATGTCAAAGATATTTAAAATCCAGTGACTCATAAAATATGTATAAGTAAACTGCATACATATATGTAAACATATCTATTTACATATGTGTCTGTCTTTGTACACATATGGTTTTGCTTGAAGAACGTTAGGATCTTATTCTTTTAGAAAACTCCTTAGAAACAAACAAAGCCCCCTGAGTATTCATCCTACCTTAACGATGCAAATTAGACCTCAGCAAAACCAATAGGTGACGAGGAGGAAATGTCTCTTTATAGAAGCAAACCAGCTAATAATTGAAGAAATAATTTATCTTTTCAACACCTAGGGTGATGATGGATTATCAATGTCTGTTAGCATCAGGATAAGAATGAAGACAACCAGAGTTATTTATATTGGAGAGACACGTACCCAATACCATCTATAAAATTGTATGGATAAGAAAAGCTAAGAAAAATCTCCAGAAGTTTCTAATTTTGAATACAGATTTATAGGTGACACAGAAAGGGCCTGAAGCACCACAAAGTCAGAAAAAAATCACATTGAGGACAAGGAACTTAATTCTTCAAACGGAGATTGTGGAGAGAGAAGAGGAAGAGAGAGGGATATATACAGAAACCTATGGATGGAAACACATAAAAATTGACTGTCATTTAGGGGCAATGTGGTTTGAATTCTAATGAAGAAACAAAGAAATATCAGCAAGAGTTGAAAATTCGACATTAATTACTTACATATCTTCAGAACTGATACAGGTCTTGTGTATGTAAAGAAGGTCTCTATCTTAGCCTTAATTTTTTTTTGTTCTTTTTGTTTGTTTGTTTTGGGACAGGGTATCTCTGTAGTCCCAGCACTCCTAGAACTTGTTGTGCAGATCAGGCTGGTCTTGATCTCACAAGAGATCCCCCTGCATTTGCTCCTGAGTTCTGGGATTAAAGGCATGCACCACCATGCCTTAGGGCTAATTTTTAAAGATTTATTCATTTATGATTGATGTGTGTATGTGTGAGTGTATCTGCACAAGTGTGAATAGACATGGTTGTATACAAGGACAGAAACCTGAAGGCCTCTTTTCTATCATTGTCCACCTGTCGCTTTGAGGCAAGGTCTCTTCTGAACCTGGTACTTACTTTTCAATGCCAGGCTAGAAGATCAAAGCCCTGGAAATCCCCTTGTCTCAACTCCTTTCACAGCTGCGGTTACATGAGGGAGTTCCCCAGCATTTTATGGGAGTGTGCAACAAATACTCTTAACCACTGATGTATCTTGCCTGCCTCTTCATTTGTTTTATTTAGGCAGTGCATCCTGTAGTTCAGGCTGGACTTGTACTGTCTCTATAGCCAAAGGTGACCTTGAACTCATGATTCTCCTGTCTCAACCACTTGAGTGGTGGGGTTCCAGATGGACACCACCTCTCCTGGTTTATGTGGATTGAACTAAGGTCTTCCTGAGGCTACCAACTGAGCACTCTAACAACAGAGCTACCTACATCCCCAGTCCCAGGGTTTCTATCCTTTAAGAGTTCCTCTAGTGTGTTTACAGATGATATAATGTCTTGAAATGGCTTCAAGGTTCACGGGTGGCATCAAGGGAGACAGAAGATAAAGGAAACGAGGTCAGTAGTGAGTTGATGTGCTCCTGCTGGCACTGAGCAATAGGCACACAGTAATTATTATTCTCTCCACTGTTATATATGCTTGGAATGCTCCAAAACGAAAAACTGAAACACAGAGGGAAAAGGTGAGTGAATTTTTTGAAGACCTAACACTATAATTTATCCAAACCTACATAAATTATATGCTGTCTGCTGAACTGTATTTGTAAACATTCTGTACCCCATAGAGGAAGGCTTTCTATAATCTTGAATTGTTAGTTGGTGCATTTATGGGTACAACAAAGCTTTCTATTTTTCCAAATCTCTATCGTTTTTCTCTGAAAGTTTGCATTAAGAGGTCATGTGGGGTGAATTCCGAAACATAAAATATTCTGTTTTTCTATATGTAAAATGGAGATCATGTTTTTAAACATATTTCCACCAAATAATATGCTTCTCTTGAATGACTATGGCCATTTATTTATTTATCATTAATGTCATGTCCTGAGACTTTAATCGCCCAGTAGAAGAGAAAATAGGCACTTCTAGGATTAAGAAGTCCACAAATAGAAATGAATGCAGTGGGACTTATGTAAATTCTTCACTTACACAAGATAAGAAGGGCTCAGTTAGTAAAGTACTTGCCATGGAAACACAGAAACTAATTTTGATCACATTAAAAACAAGCAGGGTATAGTAGTACACTATAATCTCAGAGCTGGAGAGGCAGAGACCAGTGGATCCCAGGACTTGCTTGTTAGCCAGCCTACTTGATCTGCAACGTCCAGCTTTCATGAGAGAGCTTATCTCTAAAACTAAGGCAGAGGGTGATTAAGGAAGACACCAAACATTAACCTCTGGCTGCCACACACATGCATGAGTATAGGCATGTGCAGTGTGGATACACGTGGACCTACACACACACACACACACACACACACACACACACACATACACAAAGGACAAGATGTAGTGCAAAAGGAAGGGGGTTTACAAAGAACTGATAACAGACTAAGATGCTTCTGGGTCAGCTGATGAGCCTGGCTTTTGTAAGAAGGTAGAGAGTTCTTATAGAGGGGGGCTAATCCTGCACATAATTGCTTTAATGGTGTCCTCATCCAAGTTCTAACTCCTGAAGTCTATAAATGTGACACTATAGAGGACAAGGATTTTAGAAGATGTAATTATAGATTTCCAGAAGAGATTATGCTGGGCTGCAATTTCAATGACAAATCTGATGAGAAGAGAGGAGAGAAGAGAGAGAAACTAGAGACACAGAGAAGTGGTCAGGTAGAGAAAGAAACAGAGTTAGGTACCCTCAAGCTAAGACTGGTCAGAAGGTATGAATGAGGCATGGGATGGATTCTCCCTCAGAACTCCAGGGAGAACTAACTCTGTTGAAAACACAATTTCGGGCTTTTTGGCATCCAGAGCTGAAAGAGAACAAGTTTCTGTTTTAAGCCACTGAGTTGGTGGTCTCCTGTTTTGACAGCCCTAGGAAACAAATCCACCTAACTTCTCAGCTGATTCTGGGAGAAGTCCATCTCCCAAAGTCTATGGGACTTAAGTGTCATTGTCAACTTGGCTAGACGTAGACACCGTGGAATCATACTTATGGATGTTTCCAGGAAGACTTAACTGAGGAAGGAAGACCCACCCTGAATGTGGCACCATCTCACAGGATAGGATCCTGGACTGAACAAACGGGGGAAAATGAGCTGAGCACCAGTATCCATCTTTCTTCCTCTGCTTCCTGACTGCACATGCAGTGGCCAGTTACCTCCAGCTCCATCACCACACCTTCTATCTGAGATAGACTGTATTCCCTCTAAAACCACAAACCCTAACAAAATCTTTCTTAAGTTGCTTTTCTTGGCTGTTTAACACAGCAATGAGAAGAGTTCAGTATCCAAGTGCAATATGAAGGTGGCCCAAAGCAGAAGAGTGCTCCAGAGGTGGTTTGGAAGGGCAGGGTCCAAAGATAAGCCACTACATGGTCCTTAGTTCCACTCATAGATGGTTTTCTGTACTTTGGACATGTTCCTTGAGGGTGATAGGAGACCGCTAGTGTCTGGAGATCAATGAAGCTGTTCCAGACATCGGCATTGAAACATGGCTCTCCTCAGGGTTTCAAAGTTACAGAGGGAGGCAGGAAATAGAGTCAGAGAAGGAATGGGGATGGGGTAGGAGAGGGAGATAAACCAGGCACTGAGCATACTGAGAGAATAGACCGTAGAGTTCTCCATCCCTAGACTTACGAAAATGGAATTAGGTACATCAGAGGCTGAAACCAGCGTACTAGAAACTTCTCATTAGAGAAAGCAGGAAGAGAAGTAGAGCATGAGAACCAGGGGCCACCGCATCCGGATAATCATCTCCAGTTGCATTTTGAGAAGAACTTCATAGAGAAACTGTTCTAATGAGTAGTTTGCATTGCAGTAAGACCAAACCTAAGGGGCAGTTAGAGGAAGTAGTGATTGATCTGCATAAATGGGCAAGCTGAAAAATCTTCTTATGTCATTAAGGTAGAGTAGGTGTTGGAGTGTTTGAAGGAGGGCTTAGATTACATCCAGTAGAAATGTCTGAAAACTCCATTCTAGGCAGGGCTGGTGAGATGGCTTAGTGCATAAAGGCGCTTGCTGCCATGCCTGATGAACCGAGTTCTATTCCTAGGACCCACCTGTTAGAAGGAGAAAACTGATTCCCAAAAGCTGTCCTCTGATCTCCACATGTGTGCTGTGATGGGTACACAGGCACGCATGCACGCGCGCGCGCGCACACACACACACACACAAATGTCATAAGAAATTTCTTTTTGGTACATGAATGCTATATAATATTTGACCCAGCAATAGAAATGACAAAATCAACAATTACAAACTTTCACTATTTTTCTTTAGCAAAGTCTACTATGATTTTTTTATTAGCTAATTTAGACTTAACTTATTTGTACATCTGTCTCCTGTGAGTCAGTTTAGACTGCTGAACCTGTATCTATATTTGCTGTCATTCTATCAAAGTTCAGGAGAAGTCTGCTCTGTCAATTGGAGCGATTACTGTCATTTGGGCTTTTAATTATTGCTGGGAAATTCACAAATTGTTCCTATGAAGAGTTCTGTAGATGCTAATTGATAGGTCAGGAAGTGCAGAGAGTTGCTTTTAAAGTATGGAATGTATTTAGAGCTTTATAATTCACAAGGATCAGGTTTGTGTGAGCACACTGAAATGGTTGCCTGTGAGGGAACCCTACACAAACCCTTTCCTTAGCACAGGATCTGCCTCCTGTCCTCACTCTCTGCTTTGTTTGGCTATATAGTGGCTTGGTAGTTATGGCTTCTTCGGCCAGGGAGACAGCTCTGTTTTCCTTTGATTCTTGTTCTGCCTGCCTTTATGTCCAGTGACTGATGTACTAGGGTAGGAGGTAAAGTTCAAGAAATGAATCTCAAACACCCAGGTAGTGTGGTGTGGAAATTCTTGAACTCCTCTGGGGCAGATCGGTGACTTCCCACTGCCACTAGATGTCCCTGTGTGCCTTTTCTTTTGGACACACAGGGCAAGTTATTTCTGCTCTGTGGGATAGAAGGACAGAGCTCTGCAGGCTCTGAAGAAGCAGTTTACATTGGTGTGTAATCGAAGATGCGCTACACCTTACATAGCCTCTGCGCATGCATGTAAAAGGACAAAGAGTGCAGAAATCAGGGTAGTTCCTGTTGACCTTTTCCAGCATTCACTCACTAAAGTTTCCCAGTGGACTGTTAGTAGCCTAGACCAAAACTTCAAAAGGAATCTAGTATGAAGAAATGTTTGTGTGTGTATGGGGTGGAGGATGCATGTGTGTGTGTGATGTGGAGCCAGATGTCAACCTCTGGTATTATTCTTCAGGCTCCATCTACCTTGAGTTTTTTGAGAGAAAGTCTCTCAGACCTGGGGCTCACCGATTAGGCTTGGGATCAGTCTCTCTCCAGCTCTGAGATTACAAACATGTACAGTCACACCAGGCTTTATATGCAGGTGCTGGAGATTGAATTCAGGATCTCATGCCTGGGCAGCAAGCACTTTATAGACTGAACTATCTCTCCAGTCCCCTAGAACTTCTTTTTATAATATTTTTATACTTCTGCTTTCTTGGGGATCAAAAATGATTTTACTATTCACAACCAAAATTTATATATCACATCATGAGAATTTGGAAATATCCTAAACTGGGTATTTCCTTATTAATAAAACCATAACACTGACTAAGTACTTGGATTTTTGTATTAGTTACTTTGCCTTCTGCTCTGACTAAATTCCTGACAAGAAAAAACACAAGGGAGGAAGAATTTATTTTGGCTTACAGTTTGAGGGGATATGTATTGCTGGAAACATAGAGTGTGAGGCAGACTTGTCACATTACATCTACAGTCAGGAAGCAGAGAGGACAGGAAGTGAAATCAGGTTAAGGCCTGCCTTCAGTGATCCAGTTCCTCTGTTAAGGATCCTCTACATTTAAAGGTTCCACAGTCTTGCAAAACAGAGCTACCCTGGAGACCAAGTATCAAGACACAGGAGCCGGTGGGCAACACTGTACATGCAAACCATGACAACGTTCCGAAGTGTCAGTGGGTTCTCTTTGCAGTTTGGTATTTATTTTGTCATAGATCGAGGCTGGCAGTTTGAGGGGAGCTGTCCTAGGTGTTATCACAAGGCTGGCTTCCACATTTTTAGATGAAAACCAGTGGCCATGAGGAACTAGAGAGGCTCAAGACAGCTTAGAAAACTAGGAAGGACAATTACATAATGTGCTCTCTCCCTGGGGTTTCTGCACTTGGTCAGGCAAGGGTCTGCTGAGTGACAGCCATGCTTCTTTGATAAAGGCTGCTTCTAACAGTCAACAAGGAGCAATCCCAGGAAGCAACAGAGCTGGAGAGGGATTGAGAATTTTTGCAATTTCTGGGCCTTCTGGGGAGAAATTCATTGAATCTTTTAAAGGGCCTCTTTGCATGTTTGAAAAGCTAAAGGTGGCACAGGGATGGTGAATACCGGACACTTGGATTCATTTTAATAATTATCCATAGTGACACGTGGATGATAGATGGTGTGACGGCTCACCCAGCAACCAGCTGCAATTATAGAATCAGCAGAAGAGAGTTTTATAGCTTCGCAAACTGAAAAGAAATAGTCTGTTTACTCCAAGCATCAACAATTTATGTCCCCATAATCACTTATTAAGCCAGTTATTTTTAATGTAAGAACACAGTTTGCCTAAACAGCAGTGTTGAGAATGGTGGTGAAATATGCTCTGTGTTCCTGAGAACTGTTTACGCTAGAGTAGAGTCAAAAGAAAAGAATTAAACTATATTTCTCTGTCTGTCTCTCTCTGTTCTAGTTCACTTTCTCTTATGCTTTGGTAAACACTGGGACCAAATACCAGCTTGTGGGAGGAGAGGGTTTATTTCAGCTGGTAGGACAGTCCTCATGGAGGGGAGTCAGGGCAGGAGCTCAGGCGGGAATCAGGAGGTGGGAACTGAAGCAGAGACCCCAGAGGAGCACTGCTTACTGTCTTGCTCTGCATGGCTTTCTCGGTTCCTTTTCTTATACAGCCCAGGCCTGCGTGCATAGGGATGGCACCCCCCACAGTGGGCTGGGCTCTCCCAGGTTAAGAAAATGCTCCTTAGACATGCCCCACAGTCAGATCTGACAAAGGTAATCCTTCAGCTGAGAATTCGCCTTCCCAGTTGACTCTAGTTTGTGTCAAATTAACAAAAAAATTAATAAGCCATTGCTTATTCAGTTCAAAACTCTTGAAATCCAGGTTTTGATGAAAGTGCTTTCTATATTTTTTTTTTCTAGGCTAGTCATTAGAGAAGTGAGCTTCCTCTCAACTCGCTTACTCTGACGGGGCAGCAGTATGACATTAGTCCCTTACAGCAGTAGACAGCTAAACAGGAAATGATTTCTTTGTGCCAGAGATGCCTGTTAGGATGCAAACGTGTGTATGATGTAATATACACACATGATTTCATATATTCCTATAAATACTAGCGTGACTACAAGTCTTAAATAATAAAAACAAATTATTTGGAAAATAAGATGACCACATGTTTCTTTGTGAACTGCTTAAGGAAACCAGACATCACAACTAACAACTCAGAAGAAATATCTTCTAGATCTTCATGTGTATAAAACAGAGAACATAAAATACTAATACGAATGTCTAGGGACTTGGGGACAGCTCAGAGTTCTAAATTCAATCCTTAGAACCGACTTGAAAGGAAGCTGCTTGTGGTGCTGCATGCTTATATGCAGTCACACTTCCACATGCACAAAGTAAAAATAAAATGCTAATGTCTATTTGATTTAATAAATAAGCAATAAACTTGAGATGTTAAGAGAACACAAGCCTTAAATAGTGATAACATTATTATTTTTGAAGCTCACTGAATCCATTAGTGCTCTCCATATGCTTGTGGGTATGAGATCATCTATTGGGTCATGGGGAACCCACCATTGGTCACACCCCAAAGAAAAGTGCCCCCTCAGTAGCTATCAACTATCAATAGCTCAATAGCTAAGGGTGGGGTCTTGGGAGCCCCTCTGGGCTCCATGCTGCATTTTGTAACTGGCTTGATCTGTGTAGGACCTGTTCAGGTAATAACAGCTATAAATGTCCCATTTGCATCTGAGAACTCACAGTTGTGTGTTCACAGCATCCTTAGCCTTCCAGCCTCTGTATTAGCCACAGCCCACTGCATTAAGGGGCCTCTTTGATCACAGTTGGGAACAACACAGATCTATGGAGAAAAACATAAATATTTAGAAGACAGTTTGACAATGTGACCATTTAGAAAAACAACGACAAACGTATCAATTGATTCTTCCCAAGGGCCTATGACTTCTTTTTAGCCTTTGATTTCGACCATGTTTACTGTACCCCACATGAATTACCTCTTGTGGAGCAGGCCTCAAATCCAATAAAGAGAGCAGCTGTTGCCTTCATAAGCAGTCTTACTGCTGTTGCACCAATGGGGCTATCTTGCCTGGCAATTCAGTCTTGTAGCAATCAGGGCCCAGTGCTGAATAAGGCTATTGATGTCTTTTCTCCACCAGCAGCCTGCCTAGGACCTTCCAGCACTATGCAAGCTAGTCAGAAGGGAGAGAGTTTCCCTGGGGGAGCTAGAGTGGGGAGTGAGGGATAGATTTGATTGAGATGCATTGTATATGTATATGAAATTTTTAAATAATAAACTAAAATTTGAAATTCATGAGAAAGGTAAGGACGAAAACTTAAAGGTTGTCCTCTGTCCTCCACATGCATGCTGGGCATACACTTTACCATCACATATCATCAAGCATACAGACACTCACACATCATGCACACACACACACATACACACACTACCACCATCACCACCATCACCACCACCACCACCACCAACACTGAAAATGAAAACTATGGTCTGAAGACTGTAGTCTCATTAAACAATAACAAATCTTTTTTTAACCCCTTTAACCTCTGGAAGCCACTATTTTTCCTCCTGTCCTTACGATTTTGATCGCTTCACACTAGTGAAAGCATGCCTTGTTTTTTGTTTTGTGACTGGCTTATTTCACGTAGCATTATGTCCTCAGTGGTCCTCAATGTTGTGGTAACATATCAGATTTTCTTTCCTTTAATAGGTGGAGTCATGCTCCTTAGTATGTCTACAGTACATTTTGCTTATCCATTCATCTGGTAATGGCCAAATTTTAGGTATTGTGAAATGTATATGGCATTGTTGCCTTTTGTAAAAATGTCTCTCCAGAACCTTGCTTTCAGGTCTTTCAGTACATATCTAGATCAGCTGGGTATTGCACTTTTAACTTTTTAAAAGGAGATTCTGTGCTGTTGTTCACAGTGTTCATTCCATTTTACCCTCTGGTCAATAATGCAAGAAGATTCTGTTTTCTCCACATCAGTGTCTACTTTTGTTATTTTCTGCTTTTTAGAATTGTAGCTGTTCTGGAGACTTGAGAGCTGGCTCAGTGGATAAGAGCACTGACTGCTCTTACAGAGGACCCAGGTTCAATTCCCAGCACCCATATTGTAGCTAATACAGATCTGTAACTCTAGGTGCAGGGGATCTGACCCCCTGTTCTGGTCTTTGTGGGCATGGCACAACATGGGTGCCCTTACATACATGTAGGTATAACACTAATACACAAAAATAGGAACAAACAAACGATTAATTAGAAAATTATAGCCATTCTAATATACAAAGCAGTTCCTCATTGTAGCTTCGACTTCTGTTTCCCTGATGATTGGTGATGATTACATTCCATTTTTATATCTTCTTCAGATAAATGTCTTCTCAAATGTCCTCTTCTTATGGCTATTTGGATTTAGGTCCATAGAAGTTTTAAATAATTATCACTTATCACATATGTTATTTGCAAGTATTATCTTCTCATCTGTGGATGAGTTTTCATTTGATTTATAGTGTCTTTTAATGCATACATTTTAAAGATTTCCACACAAACAGTAATACATAGTAGTGCAAATCTCTAATCCTACCTACACCAGGAGCTGAGGCAGAAGGATCTGGTTAATTTTCTTTTTCAACCTTACTGGGTTTGGAGACAATTTTTTTCCCGTGTTTCCTGTCCAGAGACATTTACCTGAAGAAAGAAAACCCACCCTGAGTGTGGGTGGCAGCATTCTATGAGCTGAGATACCAGAATGAACAAAGAAAGAAAACGAGAACTAGCTGAGTACCTGCATTTATTTATTTATTTATTTTCTTCCTGACAGCTGATGCTGTATTGTTATCAGTTGCCCCAGGATCTGGCTTCCAAGGCCTCCCTGCCATAGTGGACCTCCCTGCCATGATGGACTGGAGCTCCTCAAACTGTGAGTCAAAATAAACCTTCCCTTCATTATACCGTTTTTGTCCAGTACTTTGTTACAGCCATGTGGGAAACAGCTAATGTGTATCACAGGTTCAAAGTCTTCCTGAGATACATAGTGGGGAATTCAAGGCCCACCTGTGAGACCCTGTCTCAAAATGAAGAATTGAAACAAAAGGAAGAGTGAGTGTGTAGTTCAGTTGTACAAAGCTTGCCTATAATATAGAAAGCCCTGGCATCAATTTATAGTAATATAAAAATTTTAAAGATAAAATAGACATGTAAGGAAAAAATGAACTTCTAACAAAAAGGGAAATGCATAAAACCGAATGTGTGGATTTTAGAGCATATTAAACTTACATATAATGAGAACTTGTGAATCAAAGGCAGGTCAAAGGAAATTATCTGGGGGCTGGAGAGATGGCTCAGTGGTTGAGCAGGCTTGCTGCTCTTGCAAAGGACCAGAGTTCAGTTCCGAGCACCCACACACAGGCACACACATACATGCACACACACATAAAATCAAATAGATATTTTAAAAAGAAATTATCCATAGTGCAGCATGGGCTATCAAAGAATTAAAACTATGAAAAGGAGATGAGAAAATATAGACGAGTGGAAATATCTGACACATGAAATCAGAAGCCCAGAAGTAGTAGAAGGAAAAGAACCCTAATATCTGACGGCACAGCAGGGAAGAACTTCTCAGAAGTGATGAAAGATACAAAGGCACAAATATAAGAATCTCAGCAAACTAAAATTGATAAAAATTCATAATAAAATTGCAGAAGGCCCATACAAGAAGATGGAAAAGGCTATCTGTTTCAGAGCGACTTTACAGGAGAAACATACAGAAGGGCAGGAGACTTCCAGGTGGATCATGTTCATGGAAGGGAGGAGGTTAGAATGAGTGTTGGAGTGTGTTAAAAGGAAAAAGCTGTCACACTGCCATTCAACATTCATCCAAAGAGCTTCCAACAATGGTAAAGCTAGTTCTCAAAGTCAGAGAGATTGCCATTAGTAGATGCATGATAGCAGTGATTCTATAAGCTCTGCCTCACATCATAGGGAAGGAATCCTCCAAAGTCAATGAAATTCTCACGGAACTAAAAGAACAGAAGAGCTCAACATATTTCTTGTATTTGATATTTTTAAAATCAGACAGGATCTTTGGTGTCATTAAACTTTGACATAAGAAAATGGCAAAATTCACATTTATTTTCAAACACACAGAGAATATTTGTCTAATGAGCCATGAAGAAAATGCAAGCAAGATTTGATTCAAAGGTTTTCAACCATTGATGCATGTAGCCTTGTCTCAGGGCATTCAACTAAAATGAAGACAATGAAAATGGAGAATGGTTTCACATTTAGTATTTCATGCACATACCTCTCTGTAATGTTTAGGCTAAAGAAGACATTGGAATGAGAATTTTGAACATTTTAGCTGGATGAGAATGCAAAGTCAACATCCTGGAATTCGTGTGCAACTAACCATGTATATTTTAGGTAATTTATACTTCCAGTTTTCTCTCTCTGCTTCCTACACATGATTGAGGCTCACTCCCTCCGCTTCCTATGTGTGGCTCCTGCAGCTTGCTGCCCTACCATAGTGAACTCTGTCCCTCTGGATCCATAAGCAAAAATAAAGTTTCTTCCTTAAGTTGCTTTTGGTCTTGGTATTTCATCACAGCAGCAGGTAACTAACTAATACAGATGCAAAAATGTTGAAGATCAAATCCAAAGAAAGGAAAGAAAGGAAATAGTGAACCACAGAGCAGAAATGAACAGTGTTGAAGAGAGAGAACCAACTAAAATTTTACTTCTTTTAATAAAGGAACAAGAAAATCTTACAAATACCTTGTTTGGACCAATCAAGAAAAAGCTTAGTTGGTACAGAAAAGGGAAAATGCAAATAATTATATTAATAAGTGCTAAGCAAGTGTACTATCCTGAAAGGCATTTTAATCCCTTTGGCTACAAGGACAGTGCAGATTGATTGTTAAGAGTGCAGGTCTGGGAATCAGGTGTGACAGCATATCCAGACCCAAACCTGTAGTCTTTGGAGGGTCACAGAAGTCCAATGAACACTTGAGACTAGTATGCCAGATGGAAGTATAATAAACACCAGCCTCGTAATATTGTAAGGATAACAAGTGTGTAATCATATGAAGTTTGTACATGAGTATCTGACAAATAGGAAACTATTAATAAAAGCCACGCATGGTTACTGTTTGGCCACATGATCTTTGAAATTTTGAAAAGAGTGTCTTTATGTGAAGAGTTGGCTTTTAATGGAGAGAAGAAGGTGATGTTCTTAACATTCAGAGAGATAGCTGAAGGAGGCGTCTGCAGTCAGAACCAGCTGGGAATGTCTGTCATAGGGAGGGCCTCGGTCTACTCGCCGTTGATAGTAGTGGCAGTCGCTAATTCAGGCTAAGTAGCGAGACACATAATGAAAGCTGCTTAACAACGAAGGATGCAGTGGGTGAGAGCCGCAAAGGAGAATCAGGGAACTTGAGTCCTTAACCTTCTGCCCCAGGTTGCTTTGCAGGGACTAAACAGCAAGCTGCAGCTGTTGTGTCCCCGTCAGCACAGCTACCACATGTCCTTAGTGTGGGGGACTTAGTGTGGCATAGCTATAGCTCATGCCAATGTCAAGGAAGAGTCTTGCCCCTTCCGTGGCTCAGATGTTGCCCATGAATTCTCTTCTCTTCGGTAGAAATACACATACCTACCCTTTGTCCATATTTTGCTGGCTTTCCTCTAAGTACCCTCCTTCCGAAGAGATCATCAGTTTTTCAAGACTTAAGCATTTGACGACTCCTGGGAATAGCGAAGTGATGATTAATCGTCATTGGGAACTGGCCTGGATTTAGAATCACTGATTAGACACACTTTTGAGCCTCTGATTGTGAAAGCTTTTCCAGAGAGGATTAACTGGGGAGGGAAGGCCTTTCCTGAATGTGGGCGGCTCCATCCTGTCGGCTGGGAGCCCAGACAGAAGGCAAAGGGAAAGAAAGCTGGCGAAGCAGAAGCAATTTCTCACTCTGGCCTATGGGATGAGATGGGAGCAGGAGACCCTCTAGTCTGCACTGTCTGCAAGCTTTTTCCACCATTGTGCCTCCATAAACACGATGGCCGGTCCCCTCCAACCATGAGCCAATTACCTTGCCTCTTTGAAACTGTGTCTTGTCAGGTGTTTGGTTCCATCAATGAGAAAAGTAACTAATACAAGCGGGCAAGTGGTTGTGTGGAGTTTGCTGAGGGAGAAATCTCCTTGTGTCTGTCTGTATCTGGGAAGGACAGTGATGAGACTCATTGCAGCAGAATCCCCATTTCCCTCCCTCCCCAGGTCCTGTAAGCAAATTCCTACCTACTTTTGTAGATAAATCTCAAATGCCCTATTTAGTCTGAATTCTTTGCACACATTCCCTCGTCTGTTTTGGGCAACTCACTCTACCCTGTATCTTAGTACTTGTTGTAGGATGTTGCCAATATTTGTTTACACTTGTTTTCATTTCTAGACTATGTAATTAATAGTGCTGTTTAATATCTTGGCATCTCTTGTGTATAATTCCTGAAATCCTGGCACATAGATGACTCCTAGTAATTGCTAAACAAATGAATAAGTGTATATGTAATTATAATATATATGTTATATTATTCTTTTTAAACATTTTATTTATTATTTTTATTTTATGTGTATGAGTATATTGTCTGTGTGTATGTAAGTGCACTCACAGTGTGCAGTACCTGCAGAGGTCAGAAGGTGTTGGATCCCCTAGAACTGGAGTTACAAATGGTTACTGGGAACCAAACCTAGGTCCTCTATAAGAGTAGCTAGTGCTCTCAACCATGGATCCATCTCTCTGGCTCCTATTTTATTCCTTTTCGTAAACATAATATTAAGACTTATTCCATGTAGAATCCTTTCAATTGAAGGGAATATAAGTTTTCTGGAAACTGTAGGATCAATAGCCAAATGTTATGGTATTATCCTGGTAAGAGTCCTACCCATCTGGTTTTATAAAAACAATAATGACACCTTCTATGTGGTTTAATTTTTACTACACATCTGGAATCTTCTTTTTGACTTAGTAGACTTCATTCCAGGCTCTAAGAGACCCGAGATTCTTCTGGAAACTCACCATTATATGACTTTTCTTAGGGAGATGTGAACAAAGGTTTATTTTCCCGAGACAGGGCACTGATGACAGACCAAAGAAATGCATTCACCTAAGTCTATCTTGATGAATGATTGTGGGGACTAGGTCTATCATAAAAAGGTATTGAGCAAAGCCAAGCAACCCCAAATACCCTGAAGGGACAGTAGGAGTCTGGCCTGCTCTGCCTGATATGATAACCTGGCCCCAGGAAGCCACTGTAGATAAGAATCTTCTCTTCCCTCACAAAGATCACCCCAGACCAGAACCAGGTTTTTGGGTTTTGTTTCCTCGTTCCTAATTTCCACTTCAGCCCTACAACCTTCCCGCCTTTACCTAAAGACCCCACATTTAACTTTCCTGCCTTCTGTAACAGTCAGAAAGGCCTCCCTATATAAACCCCTGCCTTGTATTTGATAACTGAACTACACACTGATGTAGTATCCCGGGAACTCCTCCCGTTGCACTCTGAGCCACCTGAGGCCATATTCGATTGTTCTCCATTCTCTGGCATGGCTGGAGCACAACACCTGTGCTGGAGATGGAGACCCACCCACAAATGATTAAGTTTCCTTATAGGAACACAGATGACTCACTCAAAGCCTGCCCTAGAATGGGTTTTGATTCAAAACCACCTCATCCCTTCACCTCCCTTCTCCCCAGCAATTGTTCACGGGTTTATAAAAGCTTACAGAGGGGACTTCTGAGGCATCTTCACTTCCCAAGCTTCCTGAATCCTGTGTTTCACTAGCTTCATGAGTCTTATGAGCCTCTCTGCTCCCTCTAGGTAAAGAAGGTTTGAGTTTGGAGGAAATAGCTATAGACCACATTTCACACAAGAGAAGCCCCAGTCAAGGGCTGAGTGTGAGGGAGCTGACAGTGAAGGGGGGAGGACCACAGGCCTCAACATAAATTTTGAGAGAGTTGTAGGTTAACCAAGTCAGATTCTAACTCTTGACTAAGAGTAAAATTACACAAAGGTGTCCAAATAATTTCCTTAACATAATCTTGCAACTTTTACTAATAAAACATTAATTCTTCAAGTAAGGACATTTTCTTGCTGAAGTAGAGGAAGCTGTTCTATTTATTACTTTCTTATACATATATTTATATCCTCCTTCCTGAAACCAAAGATTGTGTCCCAGAGATCCTCACAATCACTGTTCATCTTCTCTGTCAGGCATACTCTGGAATCTGCCTTCACCATGGATGTCCTGCAAGACCAGGAGAACTCTGGGGCCAGTGAGCTTAGAGAGCTGGCAGAGTTCTCATCAGGGAGAGGGCATGGTCAGTGAACAGACCATGAGGACTGCTAGCCAACACTTCGTTATTATTTTATGTGTATGAGTGTATTGCCTGCGTGTGTGTAGGTGATCCATGTTGTGTAATGCCTGTACAGAAGGCATCAGAGCCTCTGGAACTGGAGTTATGGATGGTTGTTAGCTGCCACGTGGGTGCTGGGTCCTCTGCAAGACCCATCTCTCCAGCCCCCATTTCATTATTTAGGATCAGTTTTAAGAAATCTCTCACCTTTGTATTGAAGGCAGAGTCTCACTATTTAGCTTTGAGTAGCCTGCAACTTTCCATAATCTTCCTGGCTCTGCTGCTGAGTGTGGGGATTATAGGTGTGTACTACCGTCCCCACATAAGTAGCCTTTCTTGACAAATAGTACACGTGTACATAAACCTCAACACATGGCTGAATATTAGTGTCACTGGGGCTTGTAAAAATATAAATTATTTGATCTTTGGAGATAAGTGTTTTAGTAGGTTGGAGTAGTTATCTCTGTGTTTTTAGAAGATTACAAAAGGGTTCTGATATTTTATTTAGATGCAGGCTTAATGCTCAAGAAAACACACATGCACATGCATGCATACACACACATAAGCACATGTATGTGCATACACACTTCATATTTTATTTCATGTAGGGCGTTTTGCATAACCAATGACCACAGGGGTGGTATCAAAAAACTGTAGATACTAGATGCCTAAATAAATGATTTTTTGTTTGAAAATTAAGATTTTAAATATTGTTTCTCGGAAAGTGTAGTCACAATACTTTGACAGTATTTCCTCCAAATATTTTTTCCTTTTCTATTGAATTTTTGCAAATTTCATAGATTTTGACCATGTTCAGATCCCCTGCCCTATCTGGACCCTCTTTACCTCTCCCTGTCCAGTTTCATGTACTCTATGTGTGAAATCTACCAAGATCACATCCTTAAAAGGTACAGACTCTTGCTTTCGTGGCAGCCATTGATTTCCAGTAGTTCCTCAGATAGGGTTGGTGTTTCTTACCCACTTACCAATGTCTGTGCTGGCATTTTGTCTGGCTTAAGCTTATGAGGTACTTGTGCACACTGTTACCATTGCTGTGAGTTCATTGATTCACTGACCAGGTGTCTGGAACATTCTGTTTCCTTGTTGACATCCATCACCTCTGGCACTTACAGTTTTTCTGCTCCCCTTTTTGCAATGATCCCTGAGCCTTGGGAGGCAAAGGTTTGATATAGGCGACCGATTCAGAGATAATCACTCTGCAGTCTCTTAGTCTCTACATGTTAGCCTAACAAAGTAAAAGTGCAATGCCAGGGAGGGACTCCTTCTTTTAAAGCTATTGACCAGGGGTCACATAGATCCTCAAACAATACTGGCAATACATCAGGAGTACATCTGAACTCAATAGTAAGTCCCTACTGTTTAAGGCACTACATACAGGAGCTGTAGAATAAGACAAGGAGAAATCAAGCTGGTACTTCCTTCAAAGCTTCATCTCTACTGGCTAGTTTTCATAGTGCTGGAAGGTACTATGTGTGCTACTGGAAGAAAAAAAATTAATCAGTCACCTTATGTAACTGTGAATGCTGTGTGCTCCAACAACAACTGACCTGGCAAGATATGACCCCTGATGCAATAGTGGCACAAATGTTATGGGAGTAATCAATCACTTTCTAATTGGATTTAAGTTCTGCTTCATAAGATGGAGCCCATAACTGACTTTGATATCAGACCTGAGAACATGTGGTTAGATAGGCCAGGAGCCCTAGAGGAGAGACTGATACTTTTATTCTGCTAAATAGACATAGTATTAATTCGACTCCTTGTGACTTAACTCTCATGAGAGAAACTTCCTTATGCAGCTGATGGCAATTAAATACATGTTTTTAAAAGTGTTTTTCTCATGGTTAGCCATTTCAGAAGCATCAGTTATTTGAGCTCAACAACATTTTCTGATTTTCAAGGTCCCACTGATGAACCTACACAGACACTAGACCTGGTGATGGTACCAACCTGGGATACCAGTGCTTGGGAGATGGAGACAGGAAGATCTCAAGTTCAAGGCCTGTCTGTGCTACATAGTGAAACCTTTTCTCAAGAAACCAATGACTGTTGCTCTGTGTTCATATGTGCTTGCCTAGCATGCACAAGACCCTAAGTTTGATCCTTAGCACTAAGAAACAAGAAACACACCCTGAACCAAAGCTTACAAAACTAGACATTTTTCCATTTTCAAACTTTTTCATCCATAAAACTTATTGTTTGGAACTCAATAATAAATGTATGTTTTATTAAATTAAAAGTTAAGGGATTCTATGTAAATGCAAACTATAATTCGGATGTTCCATTTTATTTTCTTTTAAATAATTTTTTTGATTATGTTTCTTCTCATTTTAAACTCTCTGTGAGCTGCTGGGTTTTGTGCTTTTCCTTACTCAAATAGGAAGAAAGAACATGTTGACTAATATGCAGATAGTATTTCTGGTAGAAGAAAGGCTACTGTTTCTACAATAGGAATAATATTGGGGGCCAAGAAGGCATGTGGGTACCTCTGAGCATTTGCCTTCAATATTGCCACTAACATACACAACCATTTAACTGTTATTATTTATGATCCACACATTCGTAATTATTCTTCTCTTAAAATGTAGAAGTAGAGGATGCAGTTAATTAAATTGATAAACCATTTATTTATTCAAACTATTGGCCTGATTTAAAAGAGCCACGTGTTCCTCCATATTACTTGATATTTTTATAGGCTTTAGGATAATTATTTTAAAACTATTTTCAATAGTCCCATAAACTGGAATGTTACAAAGCAAGCTTGAATGTCATAGTTGTTATACACATTTTCTGGAGTTATAAAACATTAAGATTTTCAATGTCTTTTTTTTTCTTTTCTGAGACAAAGTATCCAGGCTGTCCTAGACCTCTAGAACATACTACATAGCCTAGGCTCGTCTTGAACTCATGGCAATCCTCCTGCCTCAGCCTTCCATGATTTTAAATATCTTATTCTACTCTTCATTCATTTAATGCCATCTTCACAGTGTGAACACAAGTACAAGAACGTTGTTCTGCAAAATTTGGAGCTTATATAGCTTCTTTCATTGTGTTAATTTCCACCATGAGGAGAAAGCATTCTGAATGATGCAGAGATGAAGACCTCTTGATACTTCCTCAGCAGCTTTCCTTGGTCACGAGTGAAATATACCACTGAAGAGAAGAGAAGAAACATTTCTCAACAGAAGGACTGACTGGCTTGCTTGTTTACTCTCAAATAACAGTGACAGAAAACTTACAGATACAAGTCTATGTTTTCTTTTATAAATATTTGCAGCTCTATTCTAGAATGACCTTGAACTTAACTTTATACACAGAATTTTTATCAAAAAGAATGAACCATGATTAGCAGGTCTTGTCATGGTGTTTGCACACATGGTTACCCCTTGGTGTCTGCAGAGGCTGGTTACCAAACTCTGCAGATGTTCAGGTCCCTTATATAAAGTGGTACAGTATTTGCATATAACCTACACATATCTTCCTCTACCTTCAGGCCTGTCCAACCTTTTGACATTGGAAGACTATGTTGTTACATCTGTTAAAGTTCATGCTCGAGAACCGTGAAATCAAGTTACAAAAAAAAAATCACACAAAAAATCTCATAAAGTTATAAGTAAGTTTATGGTTTTGTATTGGGCCACATTCTTTCCTAGCCTGGGTGTCTTCGACCTCTGACGACAGGGTAGGCACAACTGAAACAGCACCAAATGATACATGAATACTTCCTGTATTCTTGTTATACCAAATTGCTTATGGAATAATGACACAAACAGCCTGAACACGTCTAGTACAGAGGCAGTTTCCTTTCCACACACTTTATTGAATCCACAGATACAGACCCAACCATAGTAGCTGAATCATTGCCTTTACTGTACAACACAGGGCCAACTGCCACTACTATTTTATTAGATAATTTACATATTAAACTGGAAACAATATGTAAAAGGAGACTGTGAAGAAAGGATGGATTTAGCTAGAGATTTCATTGGTTATGAAGTCAAACCTCTAGATCTGGGGTGATGGCTGAGTGGGTAAAGTGCTTGCTGCACAAGCACGACGACCTGCGTTCAGATCCCTTAGCACCCATGGAAAAGGCAAAGTGTAGTAGAAAATGTCTATAACTGCAGTGCTGGGAAGGTGGACACAGGCAGTTCCTTCAAGCTCACGAGCCATCCAGCAGCATCGATGAGCTTTAGGTTTAATGCGAGACCCTGTCTCAAAAATAAGTAATGTTGGGATGGTGAGATGGCTTGGCCAGTAAGGTACTTGCTATCAAGCCCGGTGACCTGAGTTTGATCCCCAGGACCCATCAGGGAAAGAGAGAACTGGTTCTTGCAAGTTGTCTTGTGATCTCCATATGAGAACATTATGCCACACACACATAACACACCGGCATTCACCCCACTACACACACCCACAATACACCCACACTCACACACCACACTCCCCACAACACACCCACACTCACACATACACCCCCCAAAATACCTTCAACCCCCCCCCACAAATGAATAAATTCAACAGAAATAAAGTTGAGCAGTGCACACACCCACACAAAGGTACATACGCCACACACGGCATCACAAGGTAGCCAGGTGAAAATGAACCTAGTTAGCCAATAACCCCTAAACTGGTTGATTGTTTGATCAATAAATTGTTTGGGTGGATATGCTTTTCGCAGTTTTTTCTTTGTTCTGTGTTCTTTGCTGGCCTCTGGGAAGTTCTGTGGACTCTGCCAGATTCTGCAGGAATGGGTGAGAAATGGAATCTCCTAAGTTGCTGAGCAAGCTCTTTGCCCAAGTCCCTGCTGACAGAGACCAGTAGAGCCAATGAGAGAATCGGAGTGCCCCTACTTAGACCTAATGTTCCAGTCAGCAGCCGTATTACTTCTGAGTTTAAAAGTCTGCTCAACGCCACAAACAGACAGTGCTTAACAATGAAGCAGGAAAACCAGCCTTTGTAATGTATAGCGGGTAAATAAAGGTCTAGATGTTTGAGACTATTAAAATCCAACTTGCAAAATCTGAGCAAATGGGCCTTAAAGTCCCTACGATATAGTTTGAATTCTAAATTTAAGAACCAGCCTCCAATACAAGCACACAAACTACAAAGATGGTGCTTTTAAAATACAAAATCAGGAAAGCAAATGTTTAAAGTATCAAGACAAGTATTTAAATGTAATTGAGGTCCTGTCTTAATTACCTACTTAAGGCATCACTACAGATGGAGGGAATGGGGATCCTGCAATTTCCAGTCTGAACAGCTCTTTCTGTTCCTTGCTATAGGGAGATTAACTTTAAAACTTGGTGGCTGATTGCACCCATGCCACACATCAGAAAATGAGTAGGTTCAGAGACAACAGAGAAGACTCCCAACTATGGAGCATCCCGGACCATAGGCCCAGAGTTTTATGTGAGATATGCCTTTTAATCTCCAGAATAATCTACAATAGTTATTACAATCTTCATTTCATTGAACCCCGAATTCAATAATTTAGCACTATGGTACATGGTAGATCCAGAAATGGAACCAGGCAGTTCTCAGTGAAGTCTTACGCTCTTTGGAGTATATCTTACACCCCCCTCAAAGATTTGAGCAAGTTTCAAATGAGAGAAAATGCATCTGATAGCAATGGAAAATGACAACAAGAAAAGTAAATATTGAGATTTTGTGAAATTAAAAAAATATATCATCAAGTTCTAAATGGGGGCTGAAGAGATGTGGCTCAGTGGTTTAGAGCACTTGCTAAGGAACCACATTAGTTTCCCAGCACCCACATTGGGCAGCTCACAACTGCCTATGGCTCCAGTTCTATGGGATCTGACTCCCTCTTCTGGCTTCAGTGGGCACTGCACATGTGAGGTACACATAGAGATAAACAGACACACACACATGTGCATAAAATAAATAAATCTTAAGAGTCCAGAAAGAAAATTCTTCTTTATTCTCTGAACAGAAAGAGAAATCACTCTTAGCATGCATCAGTAAATGTCATGCAACTTTTCCTGATGAGACATAAGGTGATGCCTATTTCTACTACGGGTCTCGGGAGCCTTCTGCTCCCTGAGAGTGATCACAGTTGTTCTGAATGAAGACAGCAGTGGTCAGGTTCAGCTCGGAGACATAGCCACATGCAGTAAGCTCAGTTCCATCAATCCCTTGGGTCGTACCCAGGAGCCAATCACCAATACTCCTAGAGAATTTTCTAGGAGGTTCTATGTTCCTGGAGAACTTGCTCTGGAGGTCCATAGTCTATGTTGAAATCCCAGTTTTCACAAACTAGATCTACATAGACAAATTAGTCCATGTCTCTTACCTTGGTTGTCTCTGTGGAAACACCAATACTGCTCAAGTCTCTCTCCTAAGCTTGTGAAAATATAAGGATACATTCAGGGAATCCAGTCAAGTATCTAGCACACAGTGGGCGTCCTCTAGCAGTTAGTTTTTTTTCTATCACTTAAAAAACTTAATTAAAAAAAATTTTTTTTTGTGTGTGTGTGTGTGTGTGTGTATGGGAGGTGTTGTATATGCCACAGTGCATATGTAGAGGTTGGAAGACAATTTGCAGGAGTTGATTCTCTCCCTTCACCATTATTGGGTCCTGATGATCAAATTTAAGTCATCAGGCTTGGTAGCAACAGCCTTTGTCCACTGAGCCATCTTACTGTCCCCTATAATACTTTTTTGTCTTTGCTTTTGCTTTTTGTTTGTTTGTTTGTTTGTTTGTTTTTGAGACAGGATCTTCCTGTAGACCCCGCTGGTCTGAAACTCACTATATAGCCCAGAGATCTGTCTGCCTTTATCTCCTGAATGCTGGGATTCAAGGCATGCACACCACATCCAGATGCTCTATTACTTTTTAAAAACAAATGTAATAGTGTTCCCCAACAACCAGGGGCAAAAAACAAACAAGCAATACAAAACTCAGACATATCTTTATGTCGTAAACTATGTTTCAATCAACTCCATCATTGCTAAAAAGTCCAACTAATAGTTGGAGAGCCCCTTTCAGATTTTGAAGTGTGAAGTGTATATATTTAGTATTCATGGTTATAAGTTTAGAGGAGAAATATTGGTGGTCTCCTGGCTCATCTGGCCTATTCAGAGATGGCAGCTGCCCTTCCAGATTGCTGTTCTTCCTCATGATCTTCAATATACTCAAACTTTGCCAAGCCTGCTCTCTTGTCTGACTCTGAAGGAAAAGACATTTTTGTTGGCCAGATGTTGGGAGTATTGAGAGAATGATTCCAGGACTTCCAAGTCACATTTCTGTTCTACCCTCACTGGAGGAAGAAGATTGCTTTCATCATTTTCTGATATGATTGCTTCAGAAAGAAGAAAAATTCAAAGAACCAGTGAAATTCTTAACACTTCATGGTAAAAATCTGAATTGCACAGTACTCAGAAGACTGTGACCGGAGGATTCTGAGTTCCAGGCCAGCCTAAAGTACAAAAAGAAATCCCGTCACAAAAATAAAATAAAAAGTTAAAACTAAAATAAATAATAAATAAGGAGCTAGCGAGATGGCTCAATGGTTTAGAACACTTGCTGTCTTTGGAGAGGACCTGGATTCAATTTCCAGCACTCACATTTGACAGTTCTTAAACTGCCTCTAATCGCTAGTCCAGGTGCTCTGATGCCCTCTTCTGGCCTCTGTGGGCACTGCATGTATGCGATGCTCTTAGAGAGAAGCAGGCACATACACATACACATAATTGTAAAAAGAAAATGCAAAGCAAATAAAACTACACTATCTAAAAGATATAGGATATATTGAGAAGATGTTATATTTCTTCAAAGGGCTCACTTCTAATTGGGGAAATGAGAGCTGGTTAGTGTCTCTGAGTTTTTTGGAATTTCTATCAGAAATAGGATATTCCTGTAGTAATTTAAAGCCTGACAATTTTAACTAAGAACTAATTTGGAGAGTTACAGGTCAGCCTGAAGATATACTTGGATGGCCATCATCTTTGTCATTCTCTTGCAGTGACAGGCGATGGAGCAGATGTCAGGGTCTCCGAGAATCTTCTAGCTGATTAGGTTGCTATAGACATACAGAGGCCACACTCTAAATTAGCTCCAACAGTCTAATCAGTGTGCACAGCCCACTTGAGTCTGTGATGGAGACATATTGGCAGCTAATGAAGGCTGTCTAGAGGGATTTTGGTGAAAAACCGAAGTATATAAATGCTGAAAGCACTTTGATTCCAGTGTACGGATTAAGGGTAATTCAGAAGGAAATGATTATGCTCACAATTCGTTTATCTCTTGAGTTTAATTTTCTTTAAGATTTTTCTGTATATGAGGTTTATGAATCATGTGAAATAATTTTTCTCATCTCATGGTCAACATACATAGATATGAAACAGTGTGCCATGCATCCAAGGATGACGTCAAATTTACTATGTAATCAGAACTAGGCCTGAACTCCTGATCCTGCTTCTATCTCCGAAGTACTCAGACTATAGGTATGTGCCACCATGCCCAGCTTAAAATATGTTTCAAAAAATGTTTTTCAAACACATTTAAATTATTCTGCTACCCTTTCCTACTCATTTCCTGTAGTCTTGGACATCATCTCATTTGCTCCATATATAACTTAACTTGATGAAACGATCCAAACTTTAACCTGAGGAAGTGGAATCCCCTGTTACTAGACCCATGTAGGGGTAAATTTATAGAGTTTCTTTCTGCCTCACATGCCTCCAAAAATACAATTGACAGAGATGAAGCCAATAGAGTCAACTACTTTCCAACCAACCAATGACTTAAGGAGGAGGGTCTAGCAGGAAGCAGTGAATGCTGGGTAGGAGATCAGCAAGGAGGCAGCTGGTCTCCGTCTTGGGTGTGTGTGCCAGAGGTCACAAAATGCTGGATCCCCCATATGAAATTTCTGTCTTTCTCCCCAGGGATGAATCCTTTGTAAGTCACCCTGAATAAACTGTTTTCTCTAATTGGAGAGCATTCTCTGTTTGCTCAATTGGTTCAAATCTAGAGGGGTGGGCCCAAATGCAGGGCCTCAATGCAAAGGGAGAATTCTTAAGACAACACACGACTACTGCCTACTGCAAATGTCCATTTATCAATAAAATTAGGTAAATCCAGACATTGTTTAACATATTCCAGATACATTCCCTGTTGTTTGTTAAGCATCCTATGGATGTGGGCCAATGTTTCTAACAACATGATTGTTCCCATCCTTCCCAGTTAGTACTCTTGTCACAAGGAGCCCCGTATGGTCTTATCTTAAAGTTTAATGCGATCCTTGTTTTGTTTCTTGTCAGAGGATTCTTTTGTTGAAAACAGAACAGTTAGAATGACAGAACTCAGAACTGCAGGAATGCAGAATTAAAAATTCTTCAGGTCAGCCCACCTCTGTTTCTAGCTTATAATTCTGAGATCTCAGATCTCTGTGTTCTACTTACGGAGGGTGTGACTTACAGTACAAGGTGTGTAAGTAAGATGATCACTGCACTGTGAAGGTTATCTCTACCTATGCATAAGTTCTTCTATGAATTGCTGTGCCACGTGTGTTTGTGTGTGTGGTGTACATATGTGTGTATGTGTGTGTGGGTGTACTCACTCATGAGGGTACATTTGGTGGCTAGAGGCTGACCTTGGGATGCTTGGCTCAGTTCTTTCTTACTGAACCTAACTGAACCTGGAACTTACCATTTTTGGCTAGACTGGCTGGTCTGCGAGGTACTGGGATCTGCCTGTCTCCACCCACCAATGCTGGGATGCCAAGCGTATGACCCTGAATGACTTTTACATAGGTCTAGGGATCTGAACTCAAGTCCTCATGCTTGTACAGTGAGCCCTTCACCCACTGAGCCATCTTCCTAGCCTACACTTGTGTTTTTATAAGGCTGTTCCAATACTTTCAGGATATTACAGGATGAAAGAGCCATCCTATACACTCACTTCCATGTCTTTCTAGAGGGTGGGCATCTTGGTTTGTTAAAACTGTTGGAATTCCATGTTGGTGAGTGATGTTTTCTGTAATTTATGGCATATTAAGTAAAACAATCCCAGTTTTGAAACGTCTCTTCATTTGTGTTAATATGCATAGCAGTCCCCTTTGGTATACAGGGTTCAGTGTAATTAACCTGACAAGCAGTGTCTGTTGTTTGGAAATTGGGGAGATGGCTAAGTGGGTAAAGTGTTTGCTGCACAAGCATGAGGACCCGAGTTTTAACGCTAACAACCGTGTAAAGCTGGGCCCAATATTACACGTCTGTAATCTCAGTGCTCCTATGGCGAGATGAGAAGTGGGGGATACAGAATCTGCATCTGGACCTTGTAACCTGGCATACACAGCTTCGAACAATAAAGACTGTCTCAAACAAGGTGGAAGGTGAGGACCAACACCTGAGGTTGTCCTCAGACCTCCACATGCACAAGGTGGCATACACATACCTGCATTCATACACACAAGTACATGCACACATGCATATACACACACACACATCATTCACACACATATGACACCTGATCCAAACTACATCAATCATGTATTTCTTCTGTGAGCAGATGTTCATTCTGCCTTGGAAGCCACTTACATGTTCTATTCATTCGACTGTGTTGCCTCTCCCAGCGGAGCATCTTGGGGGTGCCAATCACTGTAGTCTCTTGTCTCGTTTTGGTGGCTACCAGTGGTAGCTTGGTTTCTAGATTCCCCTTGACTCAGAGCGTTCCTAACTAAGTTAACACACTTTCTTTCCCATAAAATATTTAGAGTGTGTTTCTTCTGAAACAAAACAGTTGCATTGCATTGTGCTTGTGTCTCTTTTGACCTGAGAATAGACTGTGGGTCTATGGCTTACCTTTGTGTTTTCTGAAATAACAGGACAATTATAGATGTTAAATCAATGCTGGATTAAATTTAGCCAAACATCAGATAGTGCTGGCGCCTTTCTTGTGCAGGATGTATTGTCTCTACGCACAGCAAGGAAGTCATCGGATCGGCTGAACCTGACCAAAGCCTTCTGGCCAGAACTTTTGCAGAAAGCAAAGGTCTGTTCTATGCAGCAGTGAGGGAAATAAACGTGGGTGTCCGTCTCCACGGGTGGCTGTTGTGCACCAGCTGTCCCAGAGGATGGAGAGCGAACGAACAGAGCCTCAGGAGGCCCAGAGTGCGACGGGAAAGAACTCCCAGGAGACTGTCAGTGGACAGCTCATTTATTGAAACCAAGGCAGGGGTTTATATTGGGAGGCCTGTCTGGCTGTTACTGAAGGTTGGAATGTTCAAGGCGGGGTCTTTTAGATAAAGGTGGGAAGGTTCTAGGACTGACATGGCCTATAGGGGTCAGGTGAAGCAAGTGCTGAGGAATGAAGAAATGAAACTTTATGCCATGCCTGCAGTTTGCTAGGGCCCAGGCCATAGCTTCAGACAGAGCAGGCCACACTCCTGCCCGTTGCTTGCTCAATACCCCCTGCACCAGGCCCAGGCCCCACAAATAAAGCCTTTCATATGTCATTTCTCCCAAAGCTCTGGCCTCCTCTGCAAAGTCTGTGTCTACAGTCCACAAGATCTGTTGAGTTTCCATTGACAATGCCTAACTCTCCTCTTTCCCAGACTGCTTTTCACACCTGGGCATTAGAATGAATATTTTTAGTTTTTTTTCTAGTTATTTCTTTCATGGCCCATGATTGAAATTCATGCTCTGTGGCCTCACTGTTCTCTTTCTAGAAGGATGGCTCCCACCAAATGTTGATGGTTTCCAAATCTTTACCCCAAAGCCTAGTTTTTCTATAGTGCTCCAGTTAACATCTGCTTTTGCTTGAGTGACACGGGCACATCCATCTACTGCCTCCCCTCAGAGCTAAATTCAGCAGGAACTGAACTCCTCACCTTCTAAACTGTCACCCTGTTGTTCCTACCATCACCCAAGGGAGCAACATCCCTCAGAGCTTCATTTTTGTCTGCCATATTATTCTACTCACACTGACCAAATCTACACGGGTCATGGTTCCCACAGTCAGGCCTTTTCTTCAGGTTTCTTCACATGTGGCATTAGTTACTTTTTTGGTGCTGTGGTAAAATACCACGACCCAAAACAACTTAAGGGAAGAAGGAGTTTATCTTAGCTTACAGGTCCAGAGGAGTTACAGTCCATCATGAAGGGGAATGCATGGCAGGGCCCTAAGAGCAGGAAGCTGGATGATGACATTTTATCAGCACAGAGGAAGCAGAGAGCAGGATGTGGGAGCAGACTCTAAACCTCAACTCCCACCCCCAGTGATGCATTTCCTCCTGTAAGTCTCCACCGCTGAAAGAGGCAAAACCTCTCCAAACAGCTCCATCTGCTGGAGACTAAGTGTTCAAATACATGAGTCTATTGGGGTCATTTTTCATTTAATTTAATGCCTGGTCACAGAGCAAAGAAAAAGACAAAGTAGTCACACTTAACTCTGAATAACAGAACTAAACAATAAGACAGAATAAAGTTTAGTCCATATAAACTATGAAATGAATATTAAATTCTTTGCCCTTTATCACTGTCAGGTCGTTTGTTCATATGTTTCTCTCTCTCTCTCTCTCTCTCTCTCTCTCTCTCTCTCTCTCTCTCTCTCTTTCTCCTTTGAGACAGAGTATAAAGTGTTCCAGACTGGCCTCAAACTCCTGATCCTCCTGCCTCCCGAGTGCTAGGATGGAGGTGTGAGCCACTTTAGATCATCATTAACTTTTACATCGTACACAGCCACTCCAATAAAGACACCTCCGCTTCCTGACGGCATCACCTGTGTGTACAGCAAGGTGACTGAGGACACGTGGCAGGACAGCGTCTCCTGAATCTTACGCTTTAGTTCTACCTGCCCACTAGGCATGGCCTTTTGAATGTATTTTAAAAGCAAAACACTTTGCTTTCTCCAAAACCACTCTCATTTGTTTTCCTACATTCACTCAGGTGTGAAAGCTTGAGCTCATTTCCAAATTCCTTTCTTTGAACCTAAGTGAGTTGTCATGTTCATTGATGTCTGGGTTCTGACTTCCATTAATTTGTCTCTTCTCAGTCCATTTTGGCCATCAGCAACACACTCTGGTCTTAATTATTGCAGTAGACCTTCCAAGAGTCCTGGGTTCCAGTCTCTTCTCCTGCCTAGTAATCTTCCACTATCAATAGATTTGTTTTTCTAGAGGGATAGCCAATCATTTTATTTCCTGCTTAACCAAACATGGATGCCCCATTGCTGATATCATAAAATTTAAATTTCATAGCATGCTACTCATTGTTATGATCTGAAACCCGCCATCAGTTAATTGTTGAACTGCATGTAATATAATTTTCCTTCTGCTTCCAGATTCTGTAATTATATTTTTGCTTTACAGGATCTATCTCTTATTTCTCACAGTTGGGCTCCACTAACTTTGCCTTTTGGCTATACTATCTCTTTCAAAGTATGCACCATGCTCCCCTGCCTCTGTGGTTTTCTAACACCTGTTCAATTTGACTGAAATGCTCATGCATCTCACTCTTTGACTCCAAAGTTCTGTGTGTTCCTCCTGGAATAAAATCAAATGACAATTTGTTTTGATTCTCCCAGTTGGAATAAAACTCTTCTTCCATCCATGTTTTTTTAATGATCTTTCTGTTACTTATGCCCAATGAGTTTAATAATTATTTTAATATATATTGTTTTCTACTGTGTTGATAAAACATTTCCAGGTCAGAGAGCAGATTACTTCATCACTTTCTTTCTCTCATCTCCTGTTTACATCAGTCATTCCTAACACACTGTAGACTGCAGTCGATGCACCTTTTCCCACTTGAAGTCTTCATTGCCCCCCGCCCCGACTCCAAGAGTATGTTGGCAATCCTACAAATGTTTCTGGAAATAAAAACTTCTCCTTAATGATATACTATATACAATTGTTTAAACCCATTCTTGCCAGGCTCCAAATTGTCTCATCCACTGCTATACTCCCTGTAATTGGGCCAGTTTTTAGTACACAACAGTAAATATTTGGGCAATGAATGAATTAATTTAATTCTGTTTTGCTCACTATAACTTCAAGACCAAACTTTATGAATTTGATAGATTGAGCATCCAGCAAATGCTTCTAACATAATATAGAAATGACCCTCCACGCATGATGGGGGCTGTTGTTTTGATAAACACATCATAAGTCAAAAATAATGTGTGTCAAAATGTGTCTTGACTGACAAAACTTACAAGTTCAAGAAATTGTAAGTTGAATCATTGTAAATCCAGATGTTCTTTGAGTTTGATGAGAGCGTGTCCTGATAAATCCATTGTAAAGCCAGAAAACAAGAAAAAATTTCCTAAGCCAAACTGGAATAAAAGAGTGTAAACTGTTTGCACTCAGATACTACGAGGAAGTCACACACTAAGCACTAGATCCTATTTTCGGAAGATTGAAGAAGCACATGGTGGTTTGAGGTTAGGTTCAAGCCTTCCTACGGTGTGTGACTGACAGATGCTAGATGGAGCTCGATGGAGAGGCCGCAGCGTTTCCCCACGTGACTCGACATAACTTGTCCATTCCCTCTTTATCTGAGTAGTAAGCCCCGTTCTATCTGCTGCTGAGGGAAAGGAAGAGAAACACAAACTCAAACAGATTCCACGATGCCGTCGTGCCAAGTGAACAGAAAATGGCCCAGGAATGTGCCTGTGGCTGCTCAGTTCCATAAGCTCAGGAAGGCACCTTTCTCTATCTGCACTTGTGAAAAGAATCTTAGATTCAGAAAGTTCAAAGGCCTGGATTTTCTTTTATCTAGGAAATGCAATTAGTAGCTAGATCTAACTGTATCTGCTTCATAACAGGTATCTTTTATCTTCCAATATTGAAACTGTAAATTGAGGTTTAAATAGATATGTTTGGCAGGTTCAATCAGTAAAGTGCCTGATATGTAAGTATGAGGACCCAAGTTCAGATTCTCAGCACATAGGAAAAAGCCAGGGATGGTGATTGGTGCACATCTATAACCCGAGTGCTGGGGAATCCCAGAGCTTGAGCAGCAATCAGTCTAGCTGAAATGGTTATTTTCAGGTTCAGTGGAAGACTGCTCAAAAAGGAAAGAGGAAGAACACCAGACATCAACCTCTTACCTCCAAATGCATGCAGAAAGACATGTAAGTGTGCCCCCATTTATAAACCACAGAACACATACGTATACCGTCCACAGTAAAAGCTAAAGTAAAATAAACAAGGGTTTAATGAGTTCCCCCGAATTCTAGGGAAATGTATTGTATTTGGGATGGGGGACAGGAGCAAAGTTATGAAGATCAGGTTGTCAAGCGTGTTAAATAGTATCTGTTCTAGGGTTGGATCAGTGGAATAAAGCAGGTGAGGTTCTTTCCAAATATGATAGGGTCTCGGGCACAAGGCAGACACTCCATTTCACAGGGGACAAAAGAAAGCAGGAGTAGCCATAAATGAAACCTAGCAGGACAAAGAGTAAACACGAAGGTTTGAGAATAACCGTCTTTACCTGGATGACTTTCTTTGTAGACACACTAGCTGAATGTCTGGTCCCCCCCATACACAGGCCTTGATGTGGCTCTAACAGGATGGAGTAAGATGACTCAGATTTTCCAGGCTGCTGTTGCCTTCTGGGGGGTCCAGAGTTTGAGAATCTTGGGGGCAACTCCATTCCCATAGGTTCACCAGAAATTGTCCTACAGAGGTTTCCCTTTGCAGAGATCTGAGTCAGTATTCTGGAGAGGAACAGAACCAACAGTATATCGTCTATCTATCTATCTATCATCTATCTATCTATCTATTTATCTATCTATCTATCAATCATCTTTCTATCTAAAAGCTTCCTCAAGAGGAGCTCATGGAAAAATATTTCCCATTTTCTTAGATGTTTATAATATGTTGCCTGTAGCTTTGGCATTTGAGGTCAATTTGGCTGGGCTGGATGCAAAGCCTTTGACTACATTTAATTAATTAATTAATTAATTAAACATTTATGTGTATGAGTGTATTGTCTGCATGTTGAAAGTACATCCATGTCTCGCCAATGCCCTTGGGGTGTCAGAAGTGGGCACTGGATTCTCCTGGAACTGGAGTTATGGATGGTTGTTAGTCACCATGTAGGTACTAGGAATTGAACCCTGGTCCTCTGCAAGAGCGGCCAGTGCTCTTAGCCAGTGAACTGTCTCTCCAGCTCCTCAAGCTTGCATTTTCTCTTCTCCTGAGTCAGTGCCGTTAACTGCTGAGCCACCTCTCCAGCCCGTTTATTTTAGTCATTGTTCATCTTTCCTATGCTACTGCTTCCTTTAGAGCCCGAGTCCATAGTTACGAAGAAGTTTACTGGCAGGAGATTTTGTTTGCCCCTCCCGTGACTTTGTCTTTGGCCTACTGACCTCTCCTCACCTGCTCTTTTGTCTTTGTAAGACATCTCTCAGAGGGATCTGATTTGGTGTCGACTGTTCAGGGTTGCTTTCCATCTATGAATAAAACCTTTATAAATTCAGCTTCAAGCTCCTTCTTCCTTTTTTTCTTCCCCTTGCCCCTTTCCCGTTTCCTTCCACGTTTTCTCTTCTCCCTTCCCATCCTCCCTCCCTCCCTCCCTCCTTCTGGTCCTGTCATCCTTCTGATCTTCATGCCTTCATCTTCTGACTGCTGGGATCATAACCATTCACTTCCACACCTGGTTTATGCAGTGCTGTGGATGGAACTTCCATGTGGTCATGCAACTCCTTCCCTGGCTCTTCCACTCTTTCTGCCCTCTCTTCTGCAATGACTCCTGAACCCTGGGTTCACTGCACTCTTTGGCATGAGGGAACTTCGCTGATGAGAACTGAGAGGTGCAGTAGTATTCTCTCTGTTCCACTATGATCCAGAGGTTCCACTATAGATGTGTCACGTAGGGTTGGGTTTTAATCTGCTTCTCTTAAGACATTATATGCTGTATTTTTTTTTCAGTTCCTTCAGTTTTTGTCTTCATTTCTTAAATTATTCTTAAGTTGCCAAGTTTGCTTAGGGTTTAATAACCTTCTTAAAAAACTGATTTTCTTCAGTCTTCTCAATTTTGAGTTTCTGTCATTATTGTCGTAGATGTTCTCTCCTTTTTTGTTTACTTTTTTCTTAACTGAAAATAATTATTTTTGTTTGAATGGTCATATATTTGGTTTGTATTTAATTGATAATATTCTGCTTTTAGTATTGTTTTCTTATAATTTTGTGAATTTATTGCAATTTATTTCCTATATTTATTTTAAAGCAAAATGAACTTTTTGAAATTGCTTTAGAGGAAAGGTAAGTCAGGGTAGCTTCTAGGTCTTCCTCGTCAGTTACTGTGGTAACCCCTTTCTTAACTTATTGGGGCATGTCTACATTTCTGTCCTTCTCACTGGCTTTCTTTTATAGATTTAATATTTTTCCTTTCTGGTTTTTCAGTGAATGGTGGAATATTCCTTGAAAACTTAGTGGTATTGCATCTTTACCACATACCATTATCTTTTGATTTAAAAAATAAATCTCTCATTATTGATTTTTGTTATATGAAAAGACTATATTTAAAAGTCTTTTTCTAGAATTTGTGTCAAATGGTTAAAAAATAATACATTTTATTTTTACTCCTAGGAGAGTTGCTTTCCATTTGACCTAATTTTGTAATTTACTCCTAATAATTTCTCAGATTTGGGGTTGTGAGAGATAATCATTTCCTGTTGATTTCTGTTTTTTTTCTTTCTTTCTCTATACTGTTATAGAAGAAGAATAACAAATATAATTCTCTGTGTTCCCCTTTGCCTCTCCTTGCCATGTGAGTACACCACATGTGTGCAGTTCCTGTGGAGAGCAGGAGAACACACTGGGCTCCTTGGAACTGGAGTTGTAAATGATTGTTAGCTGCCATGTGGGTGCTGGGAACCAAACTCTGGTCCTCTGCAAGGACAGCCAGTGCTCCTAACTGTCCAGTTATCTCCCCTGCCCTACAAATCTTTTTGCTTTTTCAAAAAAAGTTATACTTGTTTATGCTCTGTGTGTGTCTGTGTGTATTCTTGCAATTGCATGGAAGTCACAGGACAGCTTGCAGCAGAAGTTTCTCTCTTTCTACCATATGGGTCCTGGGGACTGATCTCAGGATACCAAGCTTGGTGACAAATGCCTTTACCCACTGAGTCATCTCATTGATCCCTCAAGATCTATTTTCTTATCTGCTCCAGAAATTTGCCTTATTTTACATACTTTGCAAGTCATTTTAAGAGAACCTTGAGGAAATCTGTCTGTTCCATTGGTTATCTGCCTATGACACTGATTCTTTCCATGAAAGGGGTAATTTTATCATAGTAGCTTATGGAAGGGTGATGATGGGCAGGAGACTATAACGATGATGGAGATGCTGTGTATGAATACACAAAAATTTGATAGAAATAAAAATAGAAAAATGAAATATAACCTGTACTGTTCCAAAAATAATCAGCCTGTATTTTACAAAAACATTGACTGTTGTTGTGTTTCATAGATACACAGCCTTCTGGTCAGTTTAAGGTAGAGATGACAGACGGTGTCCTTTCACACAGTACCCCAGCTCATCAGGGGTCCTGACACTAGATAAGGGGTCCTATCTTAAGATACAAAGATAAATAGATAAATAGATACAAAGATAAATAGGTAGATCCTCCCTTTCAGTCCTCAGGTATTTTGGTGACAGCAGCATTAAAGTCATGTGTTAGGCAAAGACTCTCAAATGTAGGGAGAGAAAGCCAATAATAAAGATGGAAATTCTGGAACTGGAGAGATGGCTCAGTGGTTAAGAGAAGTGGCTTTTCTTCCAGTGGACCTGGATTGATTTCCAACACCCACACGTGGCTAACAATTGTCTGTAACTCCAGTTCCAGGGGATCTGATGCATTCCTCTGTCCTCATGGGCACCGCAAAACACGGATGCATTTTCACACATGCCGACAATACACTCATACACATAAAAATAAAGATACTAAGTAAAATATTTTAAAGATTAAAATTCCACAGCCCATCCTTCCACACTTATTCTCTTGTCCTTCAACCTCCCCAATTTCTCTCTCTCAGACACACAGTGTTAATCAATGTTCTACAAAGAAAGCTAGTGTGACTTGAAAATATATGACCAGGTATTAAATGAAATCTATAATAAGTAACTGACTTGTGACTGTGAAGGCAAAGTCCCAAGAACGGTGTTGAGTTGGTGAGCTGAACCTCAAGATAATGCACAGTATAGCTCCAGTCCAAGTCTGAAAGTCTGAGAACCAGGACAACTGAGAGCAGAGCTACCATGGATTGACCAGCAGGATAGAGACCCTACCCACTCAGATTTGAAGACAGGGGCAAGGAGGCTGGAAAGATGGGTCAGTGGTTAAGAGCACTGGTTATGCTTACAGAGGACCTGGGTTTGAATCTCAGCACCCACATGGCAGCTAGCAACTGTATGTAGCTTCAGTTCCAGAGGAATCTGATGCCCCCTTCTGACCTCCATGAACACTGCATGACATGGGTGCACTTAGCATACATTCAGGCAAAAAGGCTTATACACATAAAAGAAAAATAAATAACTGAAAATTAAAAAAAAAAATTGAAGACAAGAAACATCTATGTCTCAGTTCAAAGGTAGTTGGAGAGAAAGAATTCTCTTTTATTTGGGCATTATCAGCATTTTAATTCTATTTAAGCCTTCAATCAATTGGAAGAGGTATGTAATTCTGTCTGTAGATTTAAATGTTAGTCTTATCCACAAGTGCCTTTACAGAACTATTCATAATAATGTCTGACTAAGTATCTGTATATTCTTTGGCTCAGTCAAATGAATATATTAAAATTAAGCATCACAGAAACATACATCCCAACCCAAGGTCACGTTCAGTCTTCCCTGAGGCTTTCAGTTCATTTTAATGTTGGCTCTTCTATATCTGTTATTTTACATAAAAATATTTGATTTATTATTTTTATCTTATATATATACATATATATATATATATGTGTGTGTGTGTGTGTGTGTGTGTGTGTGTGTGTGTGTGTATTGCCTACAACCTTTGTCATGCAATACCCTTGGAAGACAGAGAAGGGTTTCGGATCCCCTGGAACTCGAGTTGCAGACAATTGTTAGCTACCATATGGGTGCTGGGAACCAACCAAAGCCAGTGCTCTTAACTTCTGAGCAATCTCTCCAGAACCTGCCTTACATTTTAGAAAACGTTTCCAGTGCTGTTTGAACGGAGCTAGTGGTTCATTCTAGGCCCTCCAAAGAACAGCCTAGGCATAATTCCTAGATTATTTATGTTACTACCAATGCTTTTCTTCTGTATCAGGGAAAATTGCTTTTCTTCTTCACACCTAATTTGTACTATGTCTCTTTTTCTTTACCAAGTCCCCAGGATAGTGCCCATTATACCAACCAGTTAGGCTCTATACCTTTTCTCTATATATGTTAGCATGTACTTATTTCTACTCTATCTGGTCCAGTAAGAATATTCCTATTAGAGGCACATGATTAATGTTTATGAATTGAAGAGATAAGTGAATGAATAATGAATGGATAAATGAAATGCTCACTGAGACCAGATCGTCAATGCAGAAATCATGAAACACTATGCAAATGAGAAGGAAATACATTTTATGAATGGTGCTATAGTGTTATATTGTTGAGCTGTGAAGCATTATAAAATGCTTCCTAGTTTTAAAGCACAAGTTTAAAGAACGGAAATTACTGGATATTGTGATTACTTGTTATGTCTCATTATAGTTCCAAGTAATTATCATTTATTTTATTTCAATTGGTGTGTGAATGTATGCTTGGTTCATTTTTTAAAAACATACTTCAGCTGGATTTGGCTACTGTCTATGTACAGAGTACTGGGAAAGAGTCTGAGGATATTCTATGACTTGTTAAGTCCCTGGATAATTCAAAGATTTATTGTCACTTTAATTGAACAGCCTCTCTTTTGCTTTCATTCCCTACCTCCTGTGCCTATGCATCTCTTCCTTTCTCTTTTTTAGTAGGTAGGAGTGAAAGTTCGGAATTGCTTCTTGGAGAATTCAGTTCTCTTTGGGGAATAAGCCGGCATGCTTGACTTCCAAGAGCTCTTAGAGGAAAATGATTTGACAGAATGCAAATTTAGCCCAACCGTGATAGCTTTCACTGTGTAGCTTTCTCACAAGCAAGGATCATGTTTGATATTGGTTTGGTTTAGAAAACAGTTTCTTATGAAGCATAAAGAACCTAAGTGATAGAAGCTGGAGAGGAAACATTTTTAATTCACATAACCTGGTAGGTTTACATAACTGTCATCGCGTATCTGAAATCTTCGTTTAAGTACATCTAACAAAGTTATATTCATCTTTTCACCAAGAACATCACTTTTTAAAACATATGACTCATACTTACTGAGTGTTTGTCGTATTCCAGTGTGCCAGGTATTTCTTAGATCAGACATCTAGCTGATAATCATAACATTTTATACCACACTTCTGTTCTTGATGTTTAAGTAATGCTGGTTTTATTTCTTTATTTCCATTACATGAAAATATAAAGAACAGTCAGAAACTATGTTGAAGTAGTTCCAGCACATTAATAAATCACATCTTCCAATGTTCCAGAATTTATACACATGCCATACAGGTTAGACTTTTGTAACATTACTATCACTAAGAATATCTAGGTATTTTTTTATAATTCCAGGAAAAATACATCTAAGACGAACTACCTCAGATTTCATATTCTAAATCCTTTTAATCAATTCATAGTTAAACATATATCATTTGATCTGTTTTTTCAATGAATTTCGATTTATTTGCACTGACAACACTCGTGCAAAATGATTTCTTTCTTCATTTTGAGTATTCATAGAGAAGGATTTTCATCTGTTCAACAACATTCATAGTTATTGGTCCTTTCTTACATGCTCAGTGCTGGAAGTCGGATAATAAAAGGACAGGCTTGTAATCAACCAGAGCTATAATTCTAGAAGTTGTAAAAAGATGATTGTCATCCTGGACCTCAAGGATGATTAACAACTAATAAACAACTTAGGCTCAAATGTGGAAAAGTAGAACATATGTCTCATAGCTGTAGGGATGTCTCAGTGGTTAAAAGCACTGGATGCTCTTGCAGAGGACCTTGATTCTGTTCCCAGTTCCCCACAGCAGCTCACAAACATCTGTAATTCCAGTTCCAGAGAATTTAATGCCCTCTTTTGCCTCTGTGGGCACTGTATGCATGAGTATGCATATATATATATATATATATATATATATATATATATATATTCAGGAAAAACACTCATATACATTAACTAAAAATAAACAAATAGAAAACATACTTGATTATGTTATTATCTTATTATAACATACAGTCTCAAATGTGTTATGTTGGTGGCATTATTATCACAGATCAACTCTAGGTGTTTTGTTGTTGCTATTGTTTTTAAGACAGGGGGTCTTATAGCCCTAGCTGGCCTGGAGCTCATTATGTAGCCTATTCTGGCCTTGATCTCATGGTGATCCATCTTGGCTTCGATCTCATGGAGATCCACCTTCTTCTGCCTCCTAGGCACTGGGATTAAAGGTACGTGCTACTCTAAGGATATTTTAAAATAGCCCTAAGTTTTTAACAGCCTGCAAGTCATAAGATCTGTATAGGTAAACCCAAAAGTCAAAGCCCATGTGGGATCTGTGAAAGAAGTTATTTCTACTGCAATGCAAGTGAGTGTATATATGTGTGTACATAACACCCATTTTTAAATTGCCTTTATAATTTCCTGGCTATATAAATGATTATATATCCTGGTCAGTTTATGTGCAAAGGTCAACACATCAGAAACCGAGCATCTTCCAACAAGAAATCATTGCTAATAGAACTATTCATTTTTCTTAAGATTTATACTGAATAAGTAATATGTGAAGGATAAATTAATTGTATCTTCATACAGTGATGGCACTGTGAAAAGAGTTCTGGTAGGTTCTAGCAGTGATTCAATGGACAGTGAGGCAAACTCTGTCCTCAAGCATCTTATGCTCTCCTTAGGCAAGCTATCATAATTGCACACCAAAGTGAAGCCAGGTGCCTCACCTGGAAAGTGCACATTCTCAGTCCATTGAAAGAAATATGTGAATGCATTTTCAGCCTCCAGCTTGTATAGAATAGTAAACCTGCCTTCAACAGGGACTCAAAAGTTTTCTTAAGAAAGTGAGACTCCCATAAAACAAGGGCTGAGGACACTACAGGAAAAAAGGAGACAACTAATGGATAGTAACGATAGTAATTATTAATATTACTACTGCTTTTTGTGACTTTTTCCTGGAGATTGTGAGCAAAGACCTTTTCACACCAGATAGGGCACTGATGACAGAGCAGAGAAATGAGTCTAGATTAGTGAACCAATGAGGTTACTGGGGTTGTTTACAGAGCATGAGGGACTCAGAGGCAGTTGTAGCCATGGAAAGCCCATCCCAGCACAGACTCTGCATCTCTGCACATCCATGAACAACTTACAGGTAGGCCAGAGCGATTCCTTTCCCCAGCAACTGTTGTTGCCTATATTACCTTGGGGTGAGGCCTTGGGACTCTTGTAACTTTGAGGAGCTTTCTCCGCCTTGAGAGTTTCCTTTACTTCCTGAGTCTTAAGGAGCCTGCTTCTAGGAGGAGCTGTCCAATACTTACTAGATACTGTCTGAAGATTTTAGTGGCTTTAACCCATTCAATTTTTATGACAGTTGTATTGAAATAATTACTGTTAGTATGCTCATGTTATACAGAAGAAGAAATTAAAGTTAAAAAAACTTAAAGGGGGCTGGAGAGATGGCTCAGTGGTTAAGAGCACTGGTTGCTCTTGTAGAGGACCCAGGTTCAGTTCCCAGCATCTACATGGCAGCTAACAACCATCCATAACTCCAGTTCCAGGGGATCAAAAACCCTTTGCTGACCTTTGCCAGCAATGTATGACATGGATGCACTTACACACATGCAGGCAATATATTCATCCACGTAATTAAAAAAATTAACTCCTAGGTCATACAACTAGGCGGTGACTGAGGCAGATCTTGAGCCTAGAAAATGTGGCTTTTGCATATATTTCTGCTTTCAAAAATCATGCAATCATATTTCTCAAAGCAATGCAGGCTGAACGAAGAATTTTAAGACATGATCACTACCTTTAAAGATCTTTAAATCTAGTTGCAAAATCTAAGGTTTGAGTTTGAGTTACTTAAGCAAATAAAATTTATTATAGCGCTTGGAACTAATTTTGAAATGAATATTGGCATTAGTAAATCAATTAGAAAAAGTAGAGACTAGACCTGGAGTCTTCTAGAAAGGCTTCCTAGAGGAAGAGGGACTTAGGTTCATCCTGGGAAACTTTGTTAGACTAAGACAGGAAGAAAGTATATTCCTAGAAGGTTATGGACCAAAGTAGAGCAGTTCTAATCAATATCAGGCATGTGTATAGACCAGATTTCCCAGAATGACAACTTTTTCTATGTAAGAGTGCTGGTACCTGGTCCCAGAAGACAGAAACATATGGTAGAGTTGCCTATGCAGCAAGAGGAGAATTTGGCTCATCAGTTCTTCCGGTCTGGCGCATTTGCAGCTTTGTTAAAGAAAGAAACCGTTTCCCCAAACCTGGTCAGAGTTTGTGGGATGCTTGGAATTCCTCTCATAGTAAAATGACTACATTCAGTTCTATCTCCACAAATGCTGTAAATTTTGGAGGTCTCAGATGTCTAAGCCCAAGAAAAACAGCCTCATTCTCCTTCTTCCTCTTCTCCCTCCTGCCCCCGCATCCTCTTCCTTTTTCCTTCTTCCCTCTTTTTCCTCATCAGGGCACTTAGCATGCTTGTTCCTCAAAATTTACGCATTTCTAAAAAAGACGATTTTATATGTGTTGTGGAAGTCCTCCAGGATGAGGAGTCACAAAGGCTGTTTAGGAAAAGAGAAGCCAGAAGTGACAGAATGAGGAAAGGTAGAATTCAGGAGTAGAATATGCAGGCAAACTTCTCATGGATTCTTTATACAGAGTCTTATCATTACCTGACCGAAGTCAAAAGTCTAGTCAGATATTTTCAAGTAGCTCAGGGTATCTTTCTTATAAGCTGCATGCTGGGATTCAGGCTGCCCAAACTTAGTTCTACCATACAGCTCCTTTTTTCAAAGCTTTTTCCTACTCTTGAAAGGTAATGTTATGCTAAATATAGAGCCATAGTCCATGATTTATAAAGTCTTCTATGGGTCAAAACTTGAAGGTGTCCTCAAAAGAGATATGGCAAACCAAGGAGATTGTGTGCCTTCGTTTTCAGGGCCATTTCCCCTGTGGAGGCTCAGTGGAATGGCTCAATGGGTGAGTCCTACATTATGGAAACATTAATGTATTTTAGTATAAAAGGAAGACAGAAAGACTGAAAAATGTGCTCAATAATAGAAAATGTGGCATTAGACTCTGGGATAAATGATATCAACAGTGTGTGTGTGTGTGTGTGTGTGTGTGTGTGTGTATGTGTGTGCATGTGTGCGTGTGTCCCTGAAGGAGGATCATGTTTTACCTCATTTTAGGAGCAATGTTTAACATTCTCTCTACTCTCTGTAGTGATGGAATTCAAACCTTGGAGACAAATCCAATTCAAATTCAGAAAAAGGAACTCAAGGGTTATTCAGGGTGCTATTAGGGGCTAATCTAGGAAGAAAGTTGCATTATACCTTCAGTACCTTGTGCTTGTTGGACAGAGATAATGTGGCCTGTTTCCTATGGTTGCACATACAAAGAAATCTAAATTCTGTCCTAATTATTCACTATAAATACTGTGACATTTTAAAGTCTGAGAAATGTTTACACGGTGTCTCGTTGCTGCTCCTTTTCCTTCTCTCTGTTGATTTCTGTATCTCTCCCTATTTACCTCCTTTGTGAGTCACACACATTTCACTATGAACGAGATTTTGTGGGTAAGAGGCCACATCTCACTGTTTGCATGCCTTATCTCAGGGTGGCTGACAAATTAGGTAGCTGCACCTACTGTACATGAAACAGCAGCATCACTTTGATCTCTCCCTGGATGTGCAAGGTTCAGATTACTTTGTGAGCCAAGGGGGTGAGAGGTGGCAGGATCCTATTTTAGCTAACTACTGGGGGCAGTATTTATTCATGGTGCAGGTTTTTAATGGGAAAGATGGAACATGAAAGCCTGTCAAATGCACTGCTCAGAGTCTGAAAACAGAGGATATTTTTGTAGATGAAAGATGTAGAGCCTCAACTTCTTGGAGCAATGTAAATTGTATGGTATAAGGAAGAATAAAAAAGTCAGAGTGAAAACTAACCATGTCCATTTATAGCTGCTTGGAACAGAGGAGTGACTATTGATTGGGTGCAAAGTATGACACAATGAACACTAAAAAACACACTTGGAGAAAGATTTTTCATTACACTTAGAATTACTGCAACTTGTAACATTTTATTAAGAACTATGTCAGGAAGTATCTATTCCAATATAATAACAAAGTATGACCCCAGAACGAATTACAAGGTTCATAGTCTTCATGTTGGAAGAGTTGATCACAGACTTCCAGTCAGACCCTAAATCTTATTGATTAATTGGCAAGTTGCTTAAAAATTATACTTTTGCCTTTGATAAGTCTCTCACCTTCCATTTCCTGGCTCCCCAAAGCCTTGACCAAAGCAACAATTCTTCATCTTTCTGTACAAAACACTAGTGGTCCCTGATAAAATTCAGTCATTCCCAGTGGTTACCAGTGGGAGGGTTTCTTAAGGCAGAGAGGTGAAAGGCACAAGAGAATGCCTGACTTACTAATGGGTTTAGAGATGATGACTTTGATATACCCATAATTTTCCCTCCTGTGCTAGGAATCACATGCTAAATTATTGAAATTTCTTATATAACCAAGAATCATTGTTACAACTCACCTAATCCCTTACACCAGCAACCAGAAACTTTGCTTATCTGAATTTCTTAATTTGATGTGCTAGTCAGTCTTTCTGGAATATCAGATTCCACCTCCCTGTTCTTTGTCCTTTTCCTAGCACACTTCTATTTAACTATAAGTTCTAACCTATTATTGAATTATCAGTGAAGTCGTCTCTTCTGGCTGCCAAATGACAGTTGTTCTAGATATTTTCATGGCAACGTGATAACAATTTTGAAAATTCTTGAACAGAGTGCTACCTAACTTGTGTTTGTAAATATTTTTATATTTTAATTTTTATATTATGTGTATGCATGTGTATCTGGGGTGGGGGGCATGTGCATATGAGACAGGCTCCCTCAGAGGCCAGAAGAAGGCATCAGATCCCTTGGAGCTGGGTTCACAGGCAGTTGTGAGCTGCCTGATGTGGGTGCTGGGAACTGAACTCTGGTCCTCTGTAAGAGTAGCTAGTGTTAACTCCTGAGCCAACTTTCCACTTCACCCCCAGCTTTTAAAATTACTAAGGTGTGTTTTATAAAATTTTCTTCTCAGTTCCACCAGCAGACCGTGCTCTAGGATTCTTTCACATTTTGGTAGGTACACATTCAAATACATTATCAAGCTTTTACAGTGGTGGACACTGCAATAGAAGTGCCCATCAATGATTGCTCATGGATGTAAGTCATCCCTTCATACAAAACATATAACCCCATAATTTGTGCATTTGTGTACTGCATGAAATGACCACTCAAATGAAGGTATGACACAATCTAACTTCCCCGATCCTTTGCTTGTTGCTGGAACACATCCACACTTCTTTTAAATTCTTTGAAAATTTCATACATGTATACAATATATCTTTATCATACACACCCCTCCAACTTTCCCGAGGACCCCCGTTACATTTCCCTCCCAATTTCTTGTCCTCTTGTTTATTTAACCCACTGACTCCAGTCAGGATTGAGCATATGTGCATAGGTGTGAGGTCATCCACGGGGGCCTGGGGAACTTACCAGTGGCTACGCGCCTAAACGCTCCCTCCCTTAGAAGCCGTCAACTGCCAATAGCTCCTCAGCTAGGGCTGGAACCTTAGGACCCTTTCCTCCTTCATGCTGCAATTGAAAACATTATTTATTATTTTAGGTATGTGAGAGTGTATTGCATGCATCTATGGAACTGTATCTGTGTCCTGCAGAAACGAGAAGAGGGTGTCGGATCCCCTGCAACTGGAGTTATGAACGGTTGTTAGCTGCCGTGTGGGTACTGGGAACTGAAGTTGGGTCCTCTGCAAGAGCAACCACCGCTTAACTGCTGAACCCTCTCCCCAGCTCCCATGCTGCAGTTTTTAACTGGCTTCAACTCATGCAGATAAGCACAGTTGTCATTACTGCTTTGAATCTTCCGGAATATTAGGACGTTGAAGGCAGGCATCGTACTGTCTTTTCAGTTTGACATTTTCACTTAGTAATATGTATTCAAGTTTCCTCCATCTCTCTGTGGCATGATAGCTTATTTCTTCTCTTGCTGAATAATATCCCTTGGCTTGTATTAATGCACATCACTTCCCCATTGATGTACTGAGTAGTGTTGTGGTTTCTTCTAAGTTTGATCAACTATGAGTAAGCTGTTGTACACTTTTAGACTTCTGTGTGGACGTGGTTTAAAAATCCTTTTTGACTAAAAATCAAAGGAAAAACACTACTACATTACAGAGGAAGAACATGTCAACTTTCTTTTCCTCCCCTGTCTTGATTGGGGTGGTTTTATAAGTCTTGAAGTCTGGTAGTATCAGTCATGGGCTTCCTCCTCTTCCTTCATTATTGAGTTGGCAAATCTGGGTTTCTGATGTTGATTTTCATCTCCCTATTCTATTAGTTGCTGAGAGAATGGAAGTAAGGTCTTATGGTATTTTATTAATGGGATAATTGGGTATCATAGTGTTCAAGTCTTTTACACTTCTATTTATATTTCTTGGCTTATACACTCAGTTACTGAGAAATGTATTAAAATACCCAGTTGCAATTATGAACATACTTCTGTACTTTTTAGAGCAGTTAACTAATATCTATCTCTATCTCTATCTATCTGTCTGTCTATCTATATATATTAGTTGTAAAGATAGCTCAGCAATTAACATATTGGTTGCTCTTGCAGAGGACCCAAGTTCAATTTCCAGCATTCACATGGTGACTAACAATCATCCATAATGTAGTGTTCCAAGACCCAACACTCTCTTCTGACTTCTATGGGCATTGCATACGTGGTTTTACTTATACACATGTAGGCAATATACTCAAACACATAAAATAAAAATATAAAATTATTGATAATTTGAGAATTTCATACATGTTTTTTTTGTTGCTGTTCTTTTTGAGACAGGATCTCCCTGTAGCCCCAGGTGGCCTTAAATCCCTGTGTAGATCAGTCTGACCTTGAACTCACAGAGACTGGCCTGATTTTGCCCACTACACTGACTCATACATCCCTTTTGATCATATTTAGACCCCTACTTATCTCCTCTCAGATCCACTCCACCTAAGGACTCAAACCTCACATCATGTCCTCTGTGTTTTAAGGCCTATGGAGTCTGATTTTTTTCCCCATATGCTCTTGGATATGGGTCCATGACCTAGAGCATGTTGGTGCTGGGAACTAACCAGAATCACACGCTTAAAGAAAACTGACTGTCTCTGTCCCATTAGCTATCAATTGTCAGTAATTCCTCAACTAGGGCTGGGAATTTTTACACACCTCTGCTCTCTGTGCTGGCATCTTCTCTGACCTGGGCTTTCATAGGACTTAGGCATGCTGTCACAACCACTGTGCGTTCATGTCTTCAACTAGCCTGTTGTGTGGAAGAAAACCTCTTTCTTTGTATTCATCCACTACCTCAGGCTCTTAAAATCTTCTGGCCTCCCCTTCCCCAAAGATCACTGAGCCTTGGGAGGAGGCGTACTACAGGTGTCTCATTTAGGGCTGAGTACTTATTCTCTGCATATTGTCAGTTGTGGGTCTCTGTGTTAATCTCTGTATTAATTACTGCATTTTGCAAGAAGCTTCTCTGGTGAAAGTTGAGAGATGCACACTAATCTCTGGGTATAACAATAAGCCATAAGAAGTTCATTTGACCCTATGCCTATTTAGCAGAATAATAGCAGTAGGTTCACCCCTCCGGCCCAGGACCTGTCTAGCCACAGGTTCTAGGTCCTGATAACAGTGCCAGGGAGGGGCTCCATCCTGTGAAGCATGCTATTTTAGTTATTTTTCTGTTACTGTGGTAAAACATCATGACCAAGGCAACTTATAGAAGAAAACGTTTGTTTGACTCATGGTTTCAGAGGGATAAGAGTCCATCGTGGTGGGGAGGCAAGACGGCAGAGATGGCAAAACATGAAGCTGAATGCTTATACCTGCAAGCACGTACAGGAAGCAGAGAAAGAAACCAGAAGTGGAACAAGGCTATAAACTCCTGCAGTGACATGCTTCCTCCAGCAAGGCCAAACTCCTAAAGGTTCCATGAGCCTCCCCGAACTGCACTGTAACTGGGTATCAAGTATTAAAATACTTGGTGTCTATGAGAGACATTCTCCATTCAAACCACGTCGTGGGACTTGAATACAGTTAGAAGGTGGTTGGTTACTCCCATGACATTTGTGCCATGGTTGCACCAAAGGGCTTATCTTGCCAGGCCATTTGCTATTGTAGCTCAAGCATGCACAGATGGGTCAGATGATGATTACTTTTCTCTTCTGGTAGCATCTTCCAGCATATGAAAGCTAGGCAGTTGATGAACCTTCTAGGTCAGTGCCAGCTTGATTTCTTCATGTTTATTCTACAATTCACATAGGTAGTGTCTTGAGAAATAGGGTCTTAGTGTCAGGATCTGGAGTGTAGGCAAGAGCATTGGCGATACTGGCAATAGCCAGTATTGTTTGAGGATCTTTGGGGCCCTCCCCACAAGTGAATAACTTCAAAAGAGAGGGCCCATTCTTGGCACTGGGCTTTTTAATTTACTAGCCAGTGATGTCTGGCAGGGCCATTGAACTGATTATAGAGTAACTTCCTTTAAACTCTTTCTAAATAAGTAAGTGTATATCTGTTAAGAAGCTTCTACAGTACTAGTTTCCGGATGTCTTTTTTTAAGGCCTTTAGTGTTACTTGTCCCTCTTCTTTCTCTATCTTGCCTTCCATTCTCCACTCCATTTGTGTTTCCTATTCCATTAATCCCTGCTTGTCGTTTGTATCACTGCATTCTACTTCCCATGAAGCCTTCCCCTAACCCCAGGGCCTTTACTAGCTTCTTGACCTCTATAAGTTTTCCAGTTGAAGCACGGATACCTAAAGATTCAAAGCTAGCATCCGCATATGAGAAAGGACAGATGAGGTTTATATTCTCAAGCCTGGGTTACCTCATTCAGTACGACTGTTTCCAGTTCCATCAATTTACCTGTGAATTTCATAATTTTCTTTTTCTTAACATCTGAGCAGTGTTCTGTTGTGTAAATGTCTATTTCTGATGAACTCAAGAGTTGATGGACATCTAGGTTGCTTCCATTTCTTAGTTATTGTGAGTAGAGCAGCCATGAACATGGATGAGCAGGTTATCTCTGCTCTGTAGTAGAATACTGAGACCTTTGGGCATATGTCCAAGAGGGACACCTCTGGATCATCTGGTAGATCTGCTTTTCACTGGTTGAGGAATAGCTACACATATGTCCATGGTGGCTACGCCAGTTTATGCTGCCTCCAGCAGTGAATAAGTGCTTCCTTTTCCCCATCAACGTTGTTATTATTTGCTTTTTGATTTTAGCCATTCTGACGGGGGTAAGATGAAATCTTAAAGTGGTTTTAATTTGCACTTCTCTGGCAGCAAAATATGTTGACCATTTAAAAACACCTTTCTCAGTCATTTGCATGCTATCTTTTGAGGATTTCTTTTTATTTCTTTGCCTTAATTTTTAATTAGACTGTTGAGTGATTGATCAGGATCTTGGTGTATTGTAGATATTAACCCTCTGTCTGATGTGTAGGGTAAAGATTTTCCCCATTCTATAGACAAGCTCCTCACTCAGATGATGGTGTCCTTTACTGTACAAAAGCCTTTTCATTTCTTGAAGTCCTATTTGTAAATGGTTGTTCTCGAACACGTGTGCTTCCAGGAGCCTGTCCACAATTTCCTTTCCTGTACCTGTAATTTCATCGTACTCTCTACTTTCTCTATCAGAATCAGAGTGAAAGGTCTTATGTTGAGGTCCTTGATCTATTTGCTGTTGAATTTTGTGCAAGATGAGAGTTAGGAACTAGCTTTCTTCTTTTACACGTGGCTGTCTAGTTTGGCCAGCACCATTTGTTGAAGGTTCTTTATCTTCTCCACCATGTATCATTGGCCCTTTTGTAAAATATTAGATGACTCTAAGTGTGTGGACTAAAATCAGGGTCATCAGTTATATTCCACTGATCAGTAGGTCCACTTTGTGCCAATGTTAAACAATTTCTATTGCTGTATATTGTATGAAACCAGGGATGGTGATGCATACAGCTCTTATTGTTCAGGATTGTTTGGGATAGCCTATGGGGATTTTTGTTTCCATATGAAACTTAAGATTTTTTTTTCAATTTCTGTGAAGAATTGAATTTTGATGGGATTGTATTAGGTTTGTAGATTGCTTTTGGTAGGATGGCCATGTTCACAGGAATAATACCATCAATCCAGGAGAATGATGAGTTTTTCCATATTCTGGTATCTTCTTTAATTTCTTTCTTTAATCTCTTGAAAATTTTAATGTACAGGGTTTTCATTTCCTTGGTTAAGTTGATTCCAACAATTTTCTTTGAGACTATTGTGAATGGGGTTGTTTCCTTGGTTTCTTTATCAGTGTCTTTGTTGCTGGTGTGCAGGAAGGCTACTGATTTTTGTCACTGAATGGTCTTTCTATATTAATGAAATAGATATATATTGCAATATTTCTTGATTTCAGAATAATTTTGTCAAATATTAATATGCTAAGTTGCATTTATATTTCTCTGTCTTTCTCTGACTCTGTCTCTCCTTGAGAAAGGGTCTTGCTCTGTATCCCAGACTGGCCTGGAGCTAACTATGAACCACAGGTTAATCCTGAATTCACTTTTGTCTATTGTTTTATTTTCAACTTAATTTTATGTTTACATTTAAATGTATTACTTAGTAATAAATTCAAATTTCATTTGTGTAAGTAGAAAACAATTTGATTTTTGATAGTCCTAGGTCATAGCCTAGGTGTTTTAGCAGCGTTATTTTTAACCAGTTTACATGTAACATAACTATGAAAGGATTAGGTTTCTGTCATCTTGCTTTTTAAATTTTTTCATCATTTCATATGCTCATCCTTAATTTTTCTTTCTGTTTGTTCAATTGACTAAATATTTTCGCCTTCAATTAACTTTATCTTTTGATATCAGTTTTTAATATCATTGTTGTGTGGTATTTTAGAAATGATTTCCTTGGTGCATTATGATTTGCCTGAAATTACCATATGTATAGCGTACTGAACAATATAAGCTGTTTTCTGTCATTCTGTCGCCACTTAGGACTCCCACCAGTTTCACTGTGCATTTTCTCTTTTGGTATTGTGGGTAATTCTAATGGGAGTAAAGCCTGTGTATGCTATGTTACCATCCTTGCTCCAAATCATAAGCAGTCTCATAGCTTCCATATATTTTTCCTGCCTACAGCTGCTTATTTCACTTGAATGACAAAGAATTAAGATAATTCTGAAAAAGTCAAGCTAACACTGACAAGAGTAGCCTGTAAAATACAGTAACTGAAAATGTGGTGGTTTGGTCCAAATTATAGCTATGTGGTTAATGTCAAAGTCATGCAAGTTTGGTTGTTAAGATGGCTGTGTGGTTATGTCAGTTCTGGAGGATACAGGTCTAGATACTGAAAAGTGCACAGCTGAATGGAGAGCCAGTGGCCCTCTGCTTTGTGAGGTAGTTGTTCTGTAATGATGATGTTCATCAGAATAGAATGGTAATCAGCATGATAAAGTATATTACGATACCAATATGGGGCTCTGTGACTTTGTGATAAATTGTACTAATTCCTTTACTACCCCCAACCAAAGAATTGTAGAATTAGCTCTGTTAATAAATAGTTGAATCTTCCCTCCCTCTTTCTTTCCCTCCCTCCGTCATCTGTCCCTCCATCATCCCTCCTTCCTTACTTCCCTCCATCCCTTCCTCCATCCATTCCTCCATCCCTTCATCCACCATTCCCTCCCTCCATCAATTTCTCCATCCCTTCTTCCTCTCTCTGTCCCTCCATCCATCCCTTTATCCATTCCAACCTCCATTTATTTCTCCCTCCATCAGTCCCTTCAACCATCCCTCCTTCCCTCCATCCATCCCTCCATCACTCCAGTCCTCTTTCCCTCCAACCATCCCTCCATCCCTCCATCCATTTCTCCATCCCTCTATCCATCCATCCCTCCAGCCAGCCAGCCAGCCAACCAGCCAGGCCTTCTTCCATTCTTCTATTCATTACCATTCACCCTTATTCTTCATTAACTAAAGGTGGGAGTCACTCAAAAGGCAGATAGTTCCAAAGTTCTCTCCACTACAGTGATATTGTGGGAATTGTTATTGAGTGGTGAGGGTTGGGTAATGAAACTTTGGGGAAAAAAATGCTGTCCTAGGTTCCCTCTGTGCTATAATATGCAAATAATGTAATAGTAATGCAGTCAAGAGTTCCCTGAATAAAGACTCTCCATTTTCATCACTGTTGGTAAGTGCCAAGAGGGACAGATAAGGATAAGTTATCGCCACATTGTGACATGTAATAAATCTTCCAAAAGAGGTTTACACGCACTCAGCTTCTTGGCCTTTATCCTGTATAGGGCACTTCTGTTTGCTTTGCATCTAAGCAACAGAAAGTAATCAGCCTCTAAGCAGTTAGTTATTGGTTCTATGGATAACCCTTAGGGTGTGTGTGTCCAGTCGCTTGGGTCTTGCCAGCATTTCTCATCACACAAAGCAATATGCTTCGATGGTGCCTGTGTCTCTGGAAAGCATGGTGCTTCGTTTCTCCTGTAAGAGAGACAAAGGGCAGCTGTAACCACAACATATGAGGCTAGAACCCTAGCTTGGGAAAATGAGCCATTAATAGTTCCTTCTGACTGAAACAAAGGAGGAGTCCTAGGGCTAGAAATCACTCAAGAAGGGAGCCTTGATAACAGTCAGCAGTTGAGAGGTAGAAAGGATAAGTTATTCCAGGGAGAGGACTGAGAAAATACTGTAACAGGCTTGGAAAATTCAACTCTGAATCACACTAGTCTATTAATGAGACAAGTTTAAACCAGTCAGTCACATGCCTACCTCTTAACCAAACTGTTAGCACAATTTAACACACTTTCAAAGGGGCACCCCTACGATGTGCTAATGAAGTCACTTTCTTCTCAGCATGCAACATGCGTCTTTTCCCTTTTTTTGCACTCTCTTTGATCATGCAGTCAAAATACTCAAGTATCTTGTCTATCATGGAGATTATAAGAGTGTGTTTCAAACATGTATACAACACAGGGAAACTGAGGCTCAAAGATAGTTCCTTTATTACAATTTGAATTGGTATTCAGACTTGGTTTTTAAAATCCTTGGCTATTTAAGTGCTGGGAAAAGTGTTTTTAATGCTTTAAAATTTTTATCTTTTAGAATCACAAGCTACTTAGAGAATAAGAATCATTGTGAAATGTCCTCTGATGGTTAAGTATTGCAGAAATGTAAGCGATGTTACAGTTTGGTTTTCAAAATTACATTGCAAATTGTTTGTTTGAACTGAACTCTGAAACTATCTTTTTAAAAGTCTAGGTAGTAATGGGTATACTTTAGAAATTTATATTTTGAAGCAATCAAGCAATTTGATGTGATTATTTTCAGTGTAGTTTCAAGATTAAAGCACCTCAAAACTCTTAAATGGCATTTTCTGCCTAGATAAGTTTCACAGGGAGAAACAAACCTCTTAGGCTGGTTAGGACAGGTAAATATTCAGGGTGCTTATTTTACTGTGTTTTTAACAGTTAACTGTACAATATTGTAGTCATAAAAATAGACAAAATATATCCTATATGTTATATATTAAAACAAAAGGAATTTCAAGTGGAATTTGCTCCATAGCCAAAATGTTAAAACAATTGTGTGGAGGCTAAGCATCCAGCATTCTTTAGTTTTTAGCAATATTTTTATAGGAAAAAAAAAACCCTGCCCATTATTATGTATGACAACAGGCATATGAATTTTGAAGGAAAACATTTCTTAAAGACTTGCCAAAAGCCAAAGGGTCATTTTAATTGAACTATATAATGTACAGATTACTACATAATGAACAAATTACTGTCTGTATTTTTTCATAAGCATCTTGCTTTTGGATAAAAAAGACTTTAAACTTTCTTCTTGCCTTTATAAAGCTTCCTGGTCATCTGACAATGATTCATGTAATATTATTGTATATCTGACTTTGGCAGTTACCCATTACACCATGTTAACATATTTCAATAAGTAATCAATTTGGTTTCCAGTAGGCTGATTTAATTCAGGTTTCATTACTCGCCTAGTATTTATTTTTTAGGCAAGCTGTTCATCTTAGTCGAGGACTGCCCTTTCTGCGTTAGCCATTTTAGGATAAAATACTTAATAAGATTTGCATTTAAAAAATGAACTAGAGGAGCCAGACCCCCTCCAGCCAGAACAAGTAATTATGTCATTTGTATTGCAAAGCAGGAGTGGCTAGGAAGCCATGGTGTACTTTTTTAAAGATTGATAACCGTAAGCAGTATTATATTACACAGGAAATGGCAGGCCTGACCGAGGAGCTAAACGTGGACAGTGTATAAAATCTTGAGAACTGTGGAGGGTTGCAAAGTTTTCACTCGGCCTTTTGATGAGATATTCAATTAGGAAAACTGTTCCGGTGTATCTCTAGTCCTTATTAAATCTCTGTGATATAAATCGATCTTTCCCTAAGAGAGCTCCATGTTTATGTGGAGAGCTAGATTCCTAACTCCTAATTTCATGTGTTAGTGAACACTCTCAGAGCTACAGTCTCGTGTAAAGAAGCCCAAGTTAAACTGAGAGTAATGAGGGCAGAGTGCTTGCTCTCTAAGCATGAGGACCTGAGCGTGGATCCCCAGCACCCACGATAAAAAAAAAAAAAAAAAAATAGGGCATGAAATCCCAGGGCTGGGAGGCAGAGACAGGGGATCTCAGGGCCTTGCTGACCAGGCAGTCTAGCTGAGTAGTGAGTTAAAGGCACAGTGAAAGACTCTCAAAAAAGTAAATAAAGTGAATGATAAAGGATCATTCCCAACACTGACTTCTGGTTTCTTGCATGCACACACATACAAAGTGACTAATGAAAATTGAACTTAGTTATACTGATGGTCCCTGAAGAAGTACTCTGTCTACAAAACCAAAATCTTCCCTCAATGATAACAACTCAAAGCTGCCCTCCTGTTCACAGTATCACTAATAAGAATGCAATAGAACACCGTGACTAAACATTTAATATACTGTGCCTTGAGTGCTGTATTAAGTACTTCTTTTATACTTGACAGGTTGATGTTGATATTAGTACACGTATCTGATCTAGTTTAACTCTTGAGCTGATAATCTTTTTACTTTGCTAAACTTACATAACCATATTTTAAAAGACATTGCTAAGATGTCTTGACAGAAGTATCCATACCTGCACTCTAATGACAGGGCATTAAACTGTTTTTGCTCTTTAGTTTTTTAGAATGTATGTGTGTATAGTGTGTGTGACAGGACTACGTATTTGCCACAGCATGTGGGTGGAGGTCAGAGAACAAACCAGGCTTCCACCTAGTGTGAGATAGGGTGCCTTGTTATTCACTGCATTGCCAGGTTAGCTGGCCTGAGAGTCTCCAGGGATTCTCCTGTCTCTACTTTCATCTCTGTCTCGGCATGCTGGGTTCCAGCTGCACATCTGGCACTATGCTGCTTCTTGGGTTAAAAAACGCATCCTCAGTCCTCAAACTTGCACAGCAAGTGCTTTATCCACTGAGCCATCTCCCCAGGCCTAAACTGGAGTATCTTCAATAAAGAGTGATCCTGTGGTAACTTTGTGGAGGGGAGGACTTACAGAAAGATGGACCTACTGTTCCCCAAGAAAGAATTCATGCATAGTACTATAAATACCTTCAAAACCCATGGCAATGGAAGGCATAAGCCCTAGTGAAGAATGGTAGGTTTTCAAACTGATTGACAGCAACCAGTTTTATGTTAAACTGCATTCCAAATATTTATATTTATATCCGTTAATATGTGCCCCTTCCAATTTGGTGAGAGACGCTTCTTACTGTAGTAGGCAGTGGATAATGCAGGCACATTACTGTTCAGAGTGCTAGAAAAACGACTGTGAAAGCTCAGTTGTAAATGAAACACGAATATCACGCTCTACCCCCCCCCCCACACACACCCAAGGTACAGGGAGCTTCGCAGAAGAGGAGGCAGAAAGAAGGGAAGAGTTGGGGAATGGGTCGGAGCCCTGTGAAATGCTGTCAGGATATGGCGTGGCTATTGCACATTTGAACTCACAGCAGCAGCGGTTACCGATACAAGTTCTGTTCTAGAGCAAGCCTGTTAAAAATTAGAGCTTGGAGAGAGGCGGGGCTTCCCAGGCTCCACCCCTAGCTGAGGAGCTATTGGCAGTTGTTAAAGACCGAGTCAATTTACAGACAACAATGTTCTTTTCGGTTTCAAAGAGAAGGGAGTGTATTTAGGCACGTTTCTGATGTGAAAAGCTGTTAAATTTAGGAGCGCTTCCTTAAAATGCATAATGTCATGGGCTGGATAGCTTTGATGGTCAACTTGACACACCTGGGTAGAAGGAGCCTCAACTGGGTAACTGCCTCCATTGAACTGGCCTGTGGCCATGTCTATGGGGCATTTTCTTGATTGTTGAGTGGAATGATGTGGGAGGGCCCAGCCCACTGTGGGTGGTGCCACCCCTGAGAGGCTTGTTCTGTATTGTATTAGAAAGCAGGTTGAGCACCGACCAGAGGAGGAAGCCAGAATCACAGCTCCCTTGCCTGTGATTCTACCTCCAGGTTCCTGCCCTGAGTTCCTACCTTGGGTTCACTTAGTGATGGACTGTGACCAGAGAGTTGTGAACCAAATAAACCCTTTCTTCCCCAAGTTGGTATTGGTCAGAGTGTATTGTCACAGTGATTGAAGCAAGCTAGAATATGTCAGTAACTGGATTCAATGGTCAATTGTTCGTTCTTCAACAGTCTCCTATAAACGGTGTCAACACTGAATATTTTGATAGCATACTTTATATTTCATCACCTATACATTATCAATCAATATCAATACTTATATCAATACCTATTTAAGTACATGTACTCATATTGGAAGCTCAGCATTTTTACATAATTATGAAATTAAATGTATCAGTTTTCCAGGTTGCTATGTGTTATTAAATGGATGGCTGAAACCACAGAAATTTATGTCTCAGATTTCTGGAGACTGGAAGTCTGTGGGTGTGGTGGCCTTGGTGTCTGATAGGACTCTTAGGAGAGAGCCTCCCTCCCCGAGCTTCTGGTGGTTTGTCTGCAGTCTCCTGTGTTCCTTAGCCTGGAGGACCATCACTTCATCTCTCCCTACATCTTCACATGTGTGGTCCCTGTGTGTGTCTTTACATTTCCATCTGTAAGGAAACAGTGATGCTCCTGAACATAATGTCTACAGTAGCCTCTATTTCCAAATAAGCTATTACGCTGATCTGTTGGGGGTTAGGACTTCAACATGTAGGATTTGGGAGTGAAGAGGGTATACAATTCAACATGTAAAGTTAGCTTTCAAAGAAGGGGCATGTTCAATATTTGATAAAGTTGGCGCTGGACTTTGGAAACCCACTCGTTTTCTAGAAGAGGAACGTCATGTGAAAGTCAGTCTCTCTTGTCACCTTGATTGGATCTGAACTGAACTAAGAGCCACAGCTCTGGGAAGGCCTGTGAATGAATTCTCAGGAAGGATTATCTGAGGGACTTTTTCCCAGAGAGGCAGCCCGGATTTAGAAAGGCCCGAGGAAAATCCAAAACCGCCTGCCTGTTCGCCTTTCCTTCTCACTGGTGAGTACATCTGTCTTGTTTCTGCTGCTGTTGTCCTCCATTGACATTGGAGCCTAGTTTCTTCAGCCTTCCACTACAGACTCCAGGAATCCTCCAGGCCATCAGTGCCAGGCTGGGAATTCTGAGGCATCCAGTCTCTTCTGGAGTCGTGGGCTAAGCAGCTGCTGGATTTTCAGGCTCTCCAGCGAGGAGACAGCTGTATTTGAACTAACTATCAAGACCCTGTTGGGTAATCCAATGTAATAAATCCACTTTGTAATATATAGTCATTCTGTCTGTTCCATTCCTCAAAGAACCCTGGCTAATATACATCAGTCTAGAGAAATTAAATGACTTGTCCACTGCTCGTGGCAAAGCTACAAGTGACATTCACATTCCTCAATCTGAATGCAATGTGCGTCCCATCTCTCCCACTGCCACGTAATAATAGTGTGTTGGAATGAACAATTTTAATTAGAATCTGATTTGGGGGGTGTCAAGTTATATAAGATTTTTAATGTTGGGGCTTTACATTTCACATGCTTTAGATGAAAATTCTGGAATCTTCGCAACCATAATATATCAAATTATCAACTAACAGTGATAGCAGTGATTTGATCTTTCTTTTTTCTCATCTGTCTCGCATATTTAAATTTTAGCTTGACAGAATAACTTATAAAACTGAAGGGGAAGAAGAGGCCAGGGCAAAGTCATTTTAGATACAATTTTCCTATGTGAAAAATGTCAAACCCTGTGCATGGAAAAGTTCTTTGGGCAAATATGTCTAAGGGAAGTGAAGGACATTGAAACTAGACAGTCAACATGTGAAGAAATGCTTGAATGAAGACTTTGAAACGGGCCGTAGATAAGTATTTTCCATAGTGTAGTGAACATGTGTAGTTTCCTGATAGTGTAGCTTACAAGCATGGGGCATTAATGCATTCAGGAGAGAATACTAGCCAATACCAGCAGGGCACATGATGTTTTAGGAATTGTTTTATGCAGTTTGTAGAACTTATTGCATTTAATGTCTACAAAAAATTATGATTTGGGCACTATTTTATCTCCTTCCTTCCTTCCTCCTCTTCCTTATCTCTCTCTCTCTCTCTCTCTCTCTCTCTCTCTCTCTCTCTCTCTCTCTCTCTCCCTCTTGTTGCTGTATAGCCCAGGCTGGCCTTGAAGTATTGATTCTCTTGCCTCAGCCTCCTGTACAACCTCTATGGCTGGCTTGATCTCTCTTTTATAAAGGAAGAAAATCAAGGTTCAGAAGTGACACAGTAAGAGTTCCACTAGATTATAAGGAATAGTCTTCACCTCTAATCTCACCAATGAAGAAAAAGGTTATATGGGAAGAAGTTGGGTTCAGTGGTTTTTTTTTGTTGTTGTTGTTGTTTTTACATATATGACAACACTTGGCATATACTTAAAAATGTTGCATAAAGTGAACTGAAGTTTTAAGATATATTTTATTGAGTATTAGGTGCACAAATATACTGACTTGCATGGAGATTCACCAGTGGTTAAAGCAGATGGTGCTAAAGAATGAGAGGAAACATCTACTCACGATCATGGTAACTTCGTGTAAAAAGAGAAATATTTCATCATCCACTGCTGTGCCTCATCAGATCTTGGGCATCAACAATCGATAGAAGAAAGTTAAGTTTAGGGGCTAGAGAGATGGTTTAACAGTAAGAACACTAGCTGCTCTTGCAGATGACCAGGGTTTAATTCCCAGCATCCACACAGAGGCAAACAACTATTTGTCACTCTAGTTTCAGGGGATCTTACCTCCTCGGGCATTGTATACATACATGCAGGCAAAACATACACATAAAATAAAAATAAATCAAAAACGAAATAGTGTAAAGACAAAACTCATGTATGAAATTCTCAAAACTTAAAAATTAGAGAAACTTAAAAAAATAGTACTAAAATATTTATCTTTGCCAAACTTTTAAAAATTGGCCCTAAAATATTTATCCTCACAGTTTTTCTCCAGGAGAAGTTTGATATTTACTTTTGAAGGGAATGTAATTTTTTGTCACATTTTTTTTTCCGAGTGCTAAGTGATGTACATTATGGCCACAAATATTATTTGTTTTATTATTAGATTTCAGAGGGTTTATAAAGATCAAACATACCATATATTATCATTCTATTGTGAAAGCATTGACAGTGTGTCTTTAAATATTGATTCTAATACAAATATAGCTACATTATTAGGTTCAAATCATATTTAAAAATCTGCTCAAGAACAGCAACCATACCCTTCAACAATGGCCTAACTCCCAGATTGCATTTGATTAATGTATACTGTAGGCAGATACTGAAATACATGTTGAACTTGATTAATGTATACAGTTCATACATGTTAATTTCAAGGTTTTATTTAATTAAAAAAGAGAGGACTGTATGATGACAAACTTACCTAAGAAACCTTAGTCATTATTTCTGTAATGACTGCATTTCTTTTACAAATATTATTTATTATTTTTATTTGTTTATTATTTTTATTTTATGTGTATGTATTGGTTGCATGTTTGTGAGAGCACTCATATCCTGCAAAGCCATGGGGGTCAGAAGAGGGTGTCAGATTCCCTAGAACTGGAGTTAAGGATGTGGGTGCTGGGAATCCTTAAGTGCTCTTAACCACTAAGCCAGCTCTCCAGCCCCTATTATTTTTATTTTTATTTTTATGTGTATGAGTGTATTGCCCGCATATATGTAAGTACATCCATGTCCTGCAGTTCCCTAAGAGGTCAGAAGGCAGCATCAGATCCCCTGGAACTGGAATTATGGATGGTTGTTAGCCATCATGTGGGTGCTGGGAACCAAACCTGGGTCTTCTGCATTGAATGCCTTTTTGGTCATTTCTATCTCAAAAGAGGAAGAGGGCCTGGAAACAGCACTCATCTAATTGAGGATGCAGGGTATCACACACACACACACACACACACACACACTACTTTGTATATGTGCATATAGTCACCTTCCCTGCATTTCTCTCAATTTATATTCCCTAACTGCCAAATAGCATCATCAAATTTCCTCATTTTTCCCAAATGAGAACTTTGCTTCTCCCTTTCTGTCCTCAGCCAACGAACTTTGGGTTCTGAGTCCTGATGGCCCTCCCTTACTTCGTTATTCTCCCTGAGTTCCTGTGCCCACTTGCTGGTCAGGACAGACGCAGAGTCCAAGAGGACCTTCGGTGTTTTCTTGGCTGGTCCACTGTGCCCCTTCTTAGCCATGCTCCTGGTACTCACACTATCAACCTGACCTCTCCATCTCACATACACACCTTGTGCAGGCTGAGGCCTCCGCCCCTCCTGGGTGTGGAATTCCTGTGGAGCGACTCACAGCTTCTGCACTGATCTTTTCAGATCTAGGCATTAATAAAATATATCATATCAGGTTTATGAGCTGTATTTACTACAAATTTCTTACAAAGCTCACTTCTTAGATACTTAGAATTACTCTAAGCAGAGTCTTAAACTATTTTAGAAAGGTATATGTACACATAATGTGACTCTTGTCTATCTGTATTATATATATATATATATATATACACACACACATATATATATATATATATATATATATATATATATATTCATTTTACTTTGTTTGGAAAGCCTTGGAAGTATGCTTCCAACCTGAGCAGTAGTTCAAAGATGGCCATCTTATTAGGTTGCAGAGAAAAAAAAAAAAAAAACAAGAAAAAAAAATGTCTAAGTACCCTAGTTTGTAATTCAGCCAAGTGCTTGGAGGAGACACAGTGGGAATGATGAATGGTAAAGTTGGGATTATTACTCAACTCTCATTTGTGACAGTTGACTTCCCTGATATTTATCTTACATTTTTCTCTTTGGCTGTGTGTGTGAGTGTAATACACTTTATATATTAGCATCGGTCCATCTATTATTATATCGGCAGCAGGAGATTTCCATCGATTCCTTTCTCTCTATTTGCTTTTTTCTTTCTCTAAACTTTCATGCTGTAATGCAGAAGATTTATTTTCAATGATTCATTAAAATGTAATTCTAAGGTGACTCTGTATCAAGGATGTCATCTGCAGGCTATCATTGTTTAAACTTGCAACTTGCTTTGTCAAGGAAAACTGCCTATGAAATTTTCATTATAATAGACAGCTTTTCATAATGAATGAAAAACAGCTATTATGATTGAAAACAAATTGCTCTGAAACGTACTCTTTGAAACAATGTGCTGCTTAATTGTATTTTGGAGGAGGGGGAGGCTGAGGCAATTCTGTTTAATTGGTTACATTTTTCAGTTCTATAAATTAATTTGCACTACCCAATATCACTTAATTTTTCCCTAGGAAAGCTTTTGCTTGCCCTAGCAATATTATAACTGCTAATTCAATTACACTGAAATTGTTTAATAGAAAATATAATTGCTTATTCATACAGAATACCCATTAAAGAAGTGGAAAAGCGTGAACCCGAAGGTTACTGCTTATTAATACTTTGGGAATACAGATGGGAATGTTGTGTGGGGAAGGTGCCGGCTGATCTTTAATTGTTCATCACCTGCCTCCAAAATAATATGAATGGATCCAAACTAAATGACCACTCATTACAGGTTTCAATTTAGGAGCCTGGCTGGGGTCAGCACATTGCTTATGCTGATCGCAATGATTTGAAGTTGTGATTACCATAAGCAATTTAAATTTTATTGATCTTCCCTTCTGAAAGTTGTAATTGAGCATAGATGCTGGACCCAGAGCTCTCCAAACTAAATTGTACTCTCAAGCCCTTGCTGGATTCCTGCAAGAATCAATAAGCAGTCAGTCACATTAACAATGAAATAGGTCCATTAACATACGGGGCTATTGGAGCGACTTTATTTAGGAAGGGTGTTAGTTCACGTCATTGTTTTATCAATGGATCTGGCCTGTACAAGCAAAAGTGTGGCTTTAATATGTGTAATAAGCTTGTATGAAAATGAAATTATGTAGCGTACATATATGGAATATGACTAGGAAGGGAGCTGAGTCCTTAGAGAAGAGCCATTGTAATTCACGGCACCATCTTACTGTAAACAGAGGTTTTATATGACTGGAATTGTGGCTTGCCTGCCGCAGTGCTTTGCAGTAACTCAGAATTTTTATTCCTCTTTATTAGATACAAGGTTTCCTTCCATCAAGGTTAAGTACATATTCACGTCTCCATGTTCAGTGGAAAGTACTGGCTTGTTAGGGAAGTTCTATAACCCTCCCTGCTGAGCTAGAGAGAGCTGGGATCTCCAACAGAAATCTAAATAATTCCAAGCAACTTGGGTCAGCATTTTATACTTTCAGCACCCCAAGCTCTGTTAAACATACTGGCTTACCTATTATTACCGAAACACAAAATGTTCAGCTTCATGGCAAAATGGGCGATGGGGATAAGACTAGGCAATCTGAAGGATTATTGAAGAATTGCTTCTAAGCATTTTTCCAAAATTCATTGGCCATTCACTTTTACCACTCGATTTCCTCTTCTCGGTCCAATGAGGTGCAGTAAACTTGATGATTCCCAACCACCAGGAAAATGTGAATCTCAACGATTACAAAGCTAAGTGTCTCCTTAGGAAGATCTTGTCAACTCATGAGTCAGCCTGCTCCAGGGGATTCTCAATGGCACAATGTGGTAGAGGAGAAAGAGGGTGGGAACTAAAACCTTGCTGGCCAGTTTTTATTGCTTTATCACTGCTGGTCAACACCTTGCTTCCCTGCCTTTGGCTAGAGCACTCAAGGGCTATGGACGCTGAAGTCTCTTATTAGATAATAGTACTCTTAAGCATAGTATAGATAGTCCAGATTTGTCTCTTGATCTTTCCTCTCTTTAAACCACACTCCTCTTCTCTTTCTTTTTAAGAGACAGGGTCTCAAGGAGCCCAAGATGATCTTGCATTCTCTATGTAGATTGCAATGACCTTGCCCTCCTGATCCTCCATCATGCCTGGCTCATACTTCTCTTAGAAAGTAACTGTGATGCTCCATAGCAAGACATTTGAGGAGGTACAATGAGCAAACAGCTTCTGGAGTGTCTTTAAAACCAAAGGTATAATTATTTGATCATTATTTGATCATCTCTCACAATGGAAAACATTTAGGATAAAGCTTAAAGGAAAATGTAGAACAACTGAAGTTAAGGCTAAGAAAATTAAAAGTCAAAGTTAGTAAATTAAAAACAAAGAAAATATAGTAGGATTGCATTGGGGCAGCCTACCTGCGGTTATAGAGAAATGAGGTTATTTAAATCAGTGGCAATATTGAAAAAGAATACTCAAGAAATAAAAGCACATCATAAATTTATGACATCATTGACCTTTTAGAAATTCAGTTTTCCAGGATTACCCATGGTATTAAGAATATAAATTATTATTTACCCATGGGTACCCTAAACTGCTAATGGGATTTGAGTTTATTATATTGGTGCAGCTTATGTGATTGGTCTATATTACTTAACTTCTGGATTCTTGTTCTTAGACTACAGTTAGGTAAATTGCTCTCAATATTTTCTCTGGGTACAACCAGAATAGTTTTCCAAACACTTGTTATGTTAAACCTTCCCTGGCAAAGAGTATCCTTTATGTCTCTCTGATATTAATGGATAATGTATTTTTTGGACAGCAGTCTCTATCTCTATATAATATTATATTATATTTATTCCATCTATTAATATTTATATGGAATAGATGAGGAGAAGTTATTTAAAACTGTGAGAAAAAAACCACATCAGCTGTTCTTAGAAAATCATGTGCTTTCCAATCACTAGGAAGAAGAGAATATTAAATATATGTGTCTTAATTATCTCCCAAGACTATCAACAGAACAACTGAAAGAACATGAAAGCAAGTGCCTGAGCAATTGGTTGGTTTGGATGATTAGAACTTTAAAAGTACCATTACCACTTTCAAGCTATGTAATCTCCAGTCACCATCCAGTAGTTTTGCTTTACCAAGATGACTAACTGGTGGCGGTAGTTAGTGCCACAAACAAAATACCACACAGAATCCCCGATTATGGGATATTGGGCCATGTGAGAAGCCTGTTTTCCCAGGGGTTCATAGTCATGAATTAACAGACTTTGAGGATGGAACTGCGTAAGTCTGGAGAATCAAACTATGACCTCTAGTCACACCCACTCCTTGTTTCACCTACACATACTACAAAAAGTGAATTTGGGGAAAATTGGGTTACCATATCTACATATGTGTAAATGTGGATATCTGTAATTATGAATATCTATAATGTCCTAGATGTTCATAATTTCATACACATTGTATACCAATTTAGCTCTTTAAGCTGACTGGCCTTCTTAAAGGCTCAGAGTAAATATCATATCTTCATCTAACATCCTTATGTATTGCAGGAAGACACAATTAAAGAGTAAATATTAAAGGTACAAAGGTGGGCTGGTGGGATGGCTCAGCAGGTAAAGGAGCTTGCCATTAAGCTTGAAAACCTGAGCTTGATCTCTGGAAACACAGGGTAAAAGAAGAGAACTGATTCCCTTAAGCTGTCCTTTGATCACCGTGCCTGTGCTATGTAAACTCACACATAAATACGCACACACAGAAAATAAGTAAACGTGAAAATAAATTTTTAGAAGTAGAAAAATTGCTTTATAACATTACAGTGGGTCTTCGGGGAACTTTCTTTATTTCTGTGATAGAATTCATAAAGTATGTTTAGTCTTGTGTAATATGGCCATAGAAAATAAAATAAATAATATAGTTAGCTATTATTGTTTTGGATCTGATAAATACTTTCAGTAGATTAGTAGAATAGGAAATCAATACACAAACATCAAGTGGCTTTTATATACCCTCAAATGAACTTGTTGTGAGAGAGAAATTGGGAAAACTATGATGTTCACAAAACCTTTAAAAAATATCTAGAAAACAGGCTGGGCATGGAGATGCATGTCTTTAATCCCAGCACTCAGAAGGCAGAGGCAGACTGGATCCCTGTGAGACTGAGGCTAACCTGGTCTACATAGTGAGTTCCAGGTCAGCAGGGGAGACTTTGTCTCAAAAAGCAAAACAAACATAACAAAATCTAGGAATTAACCTAACCAAGGAGGTTAAAATCTCTATGATCTCTATAAAGGAATCCTTAAGGCACTGATAAGTGAAGACCCTAATCAGTGGACGGACTCTCCCTGCTCCTGGGTTGGCACAATTTATATTGGTGAATGACAAGCCCATCAAAAGCAGTGTACAGATTCAATTCATTCCCCATCAAAAGTCCAATAATATTCCTCAAAGAAATAGAAAAACAAATCCTAATTCATATGGAAACACTAAAGACAAAGCAACTATAAGCAAAAGGAATAGTATCGGAAGCTTCGCTTTCCCTGAACTCAAACATACTCCAGAGCCACAGTGTTCGGAACACCATGGTACTGGGACGGGGGCAGATATGTAGCCCAGTGGAGCATCACAGAAGACCCAAGGACAAAACCACAGAGCTATGGACACCCAGTTAGATACATTTTCCCAGATGGAACCCAGTGACAAAGATAAAGCAGGTGTTAATTAACTCTGATTTCTTTGCTCTAATGTACTTTTTCTTATACAACAGATATTAAAGGGATGCCCGTGATGAAATCTTAAGCATTGTACATTTTTGTATTTTCTCTTTTTTTTCTAATTATTTCACATTTTTCCATTGTTTGATTACACCAATAATTCCAGTTTTATGCAGTTTGTGAAAGACATCCTAACCCTGATAGCTCATGCCATGTCAGAGAGCTCTGGGGAATGCGTATTTCTGCTGTTAACATAAAAGACAGAAAAGCCATAAAGAAGAATTTTTTATTTAATTTTTTTTTATTGGAGCTGGAGAACTGGCTTAGTGGTTAAGAGCACTGGCTGCTCTTGCAGAGGACTTGGGCTTGGTCCTGAGCACCTACATGGTGAATACAATCTTTTACAACTCCAGATCTAAGGGATCTGACACCCACCGTCTTCTGGCTTCCATAAGTATTACACACATGTGGTGCACTTACATACATGTAGGCAAAGCACTCAGATACATAAAATGAAAAAATGAAATAATTAATATACTTTAATATGAAATGAACAGTTATGAAGTTCCAATTAGTGATCTTTCTGCAATCTCTAACCATGGTGTATGCTTTTTATTAATGGGAAAATACACCACCTCCTTCCAGGTTGTATGCAAAAAACATTGTTTGAACAAGACGGTGATTTCTTGACTAGGGCTTACATATGTAGCAAATTTGTTGTACACACATGCAGAGTCAAATTGAGACAAGTTCGAACGTTTATTGAAGAAGCCAAGCAAAATATTTTCCTCTATTCTATATTAGCCTATTTTTTTGTTTAAGCTAGCAAATCTTTTTAAACATAGTTGCTGGAACTATCACATTCAATATGTGGGTTTAGTGTGTGTATTTCAAATGCTAGGGAGATGGCTTAATGGTTACATACTTCCTGTACAAGGATGAGGAACTGAGTGAGGACCTGAGCTAAAATCGCAGGACCCACATAAAAAAGTGGGGGAAAGACTGCCTTATGTGCTTGTAACCCCAGAGTTGGGGGTGGATAAGGACTGGCAGATCCTGGGACTTCACTGGCTAGTCAACCTGTCCAAAGTTATGGGCTTCACGTTCAATGAGCATCTCTTTCTCAAGGGAGTATGACAGAGGGTGGTTGCAGAGGACACCCAATGTGTGGCATATGTGCGTGTGCACTCTTCATCACACATGCATACAACACCTCACACACAAACATACACACACACACACACATATATATACACACAAAAGAAAAAAAAATGGGTCTGAAGAGATGGCTCAGTGGTTAAGATCACTGACTTCTCTTGCAGAAGACCTGGGTTTGAATACCACATGGCGGCTGACAAGTGTCCGTAACTCCAGTTTCAGGGGATCTGTTCCTCTTTTCTGTCCTTACACACATCCAGGTTTAACACTCATACACGTGAATTAAAAATTTAAGAAGAAGAAAAAAAACATGTGTCATTAAATATATTACCCTTCAAAATAGAAATATAACTCACATGATATAGACACATTCAGAATAAATAAATAAAATAAATAAATAAAACCAGGTTGTTTTCTTTTCCCCTAGACATCTAGGAATTCTGAGAGCTTAATACTGAAAGATCAGATTGTTTTAACAATCAAAAGCATCAATCACTCTACTTAAAGCAAGTGTGTAGCTATCACTAATAATTTTATACCCATCGTCATTTACTGTGGACATTTGTTGCTGTGTTTAAAATATGATTTCATACTTATTTGTTTTCTACAAGCATTTTTATTGAGCCTCCACCAGGCAAAAAGTACTACTTCAAGTGCTCTGCAACCTTCTGCCTTCATTTATTAATAATTCCCAAACAGAATATCTGCTTCCAACATTAGCTTCTGAAATAGAATAGAATCTTAATTAGTTTGAGAGAAACTCCTACTTAAGTAGTCTTAGAGAAAATGCTCTCATTTCCCCTCTAATAGACCCTCCCGGTGTTTGACTCAGATGAGAATGGTCTTTTAAAAGAGGCCTCAGGTGTGAAACCAACTGTTCAGGCTCATTGTCAGCTGCTGGTTTCTAGAGTATTAATTTAAAATTAGCGAAAATATAAGACTATGTCTACATTGGCCAACTCCATTGCAAAATTGAGCAATTTTCAGTGAAGGGTGCAGCATCCTCTATAATGCCCTTGAGGAAGATTCAGGAGCTCATTCTATTTCCATCTGTTTCCATCGTTAGAGAATGTGGCTGATTGATTCAACCTCTTCTAACAATAAGTACAGATGCTGCTTAACCAAAAGGTGAGTACGGGAGTATCTATGTCACAATGAATACAAAAAGCATGTTCTTTCTCACGCTATCTAAACCTACATATATGTATGGATGTATGTCCTAGTATGTCATTTTTAAAGGCTGAATTAGGCTTTTGCTGCAATAGTTAGAAGGCAGAAATGACTGCATTTGAACTGGGCCCTTCTGTGTTGGGGTCAAAGACGCCAAAAGTTCGTGAAGCAAAGAATCATGGCTGCCACCCCCTCGCCATCATCCACCTATCAGGAAATATCACCAAATGCTAATGTCTTGTATTCCACAGATTTAATCTCACACCTATGGTATATTACTTTGTTATGGTCATGATTAATATTATTATGGCAATCTTCAGTGTATACACCACATTTCCCCACAAATATTAAATACAACTTTTGGAGGAAAAATTGATGTATCTATGAATTCTCTGGTGGGGTCTCACACATGGGTACAAAGTATATATTCAGGAAATTTTCCTAGGAGATAGATTCATCAGACACATTACTATATAAAGCATTTTTTAAATAACGAGAGCATGAATGTCCACTACCCACCTATATCTTCTCACCTTCTTCCTTGTAGGAATAGCTTCTCTACCTGCACCCTGATTTTCTCAGCCTTGCTAGAAGGTAGAGCACATGTTCAGGGTCCTGGTCATTTTTCTTTTTTTTCAGTTAGTTAATTTTTATTTTACATGTGAGAGTGTTTTGCCTTCATGTTTGTAAGTGCACTACATGCATGCAATGCCATGGAGACCAGAAGAGGGCCTCAAATACCCTGGAACTAGAGTTGGGGATGATTGTTAGCTGCCATGTGGGTGCTGGGAACTGAACCTGGTCCTCTGCAAGAGCAGTCAGTGCTCTTAAATGCTGAGCCAGATCTCTAGCCTCTGGGTCATTTCTTGAACAATGCTTATCTTCGACTTCTTCCACCTTCTCAGAGGTGGGGCAAGTCCATGTCCCTCATGACAGACAAGAAGCTTGCAGTTAACAGTCGGACCACGAAGTCGAAGGGTCTTAGATGGAGCAAAGTCAGTTTTGTTCTTCTCTCCATCTCTGCACTATTGAATATGAGATAGTTTTATCTGAGCAGTGATATTTGGGGGGCAACATTGTTACTGCAGATTAGCTAGCACTAAAACTTACCTGGTATGTATTATGTGCCTTAATGTAGATGTTCTGGAATTCTATAGATTTACATCATCTTCTGGTAGAACCCAGAGGATCTGAGAAACAGCTGCGTCTCACTGAGGAGCAATTGTGACTCCTGAAAATGAGAGAACTCTCTGCCAAGGATGCTTGCTCTCAGTGGGCAGAGCTCATTGAGGCTGAGGTCTTCATTCTGAGAAAAGTCCCTATGTGCTAAGGAATCCAGCACTGTACTGATTATCAGAGCACGTTGACCTGTGAGGGCTATGTAATTTGTCACTGCCTCAAATAAATTCAACAGGAATTTCTTTCAGGTTTTATAAAGAACCCAAAGTGAAACTGGACCATCTTGATTAATTATAAACAACTTCCTTTTTTTCCCCTAAACACCTTTATGTCTTCCAAAGGAAAAAAAAAAATACAAACCTTCCAAACAAATCTAAGAAAGAGATAATTTAATGTTTTGTTTGAATAGATAATATATTTCTACACAGAATGAAAACAAAGGGAAACTGAAACTAAGAGCTCAAAGTTTATTAGATAGTTCAACCTATAGAAATGTAAAAATACCACATATATTCTAGCTATATAACTAGTATTGCAATGTTTCACTCTAATTTACTAATCTAAATGGCGCTTTTTCCAGAACTGATTATTGTGGCATTATTGTGTTACAAAACTTAAGTTTTTAGGGAAATTTCAGAGCACAGAGACAAGTGATTGCTAGTCATTTGGACTCATGACTGCTCTTACTTAGGAGCTCCAGAAATAGTCACTAAAGCTTTATTCTGTATTTTAGATTTTAAAAAGCTGTGCTTATTTCAGATCAATGATAATCTACTTATGGAAAAGAAAAAAAATCACATAATGATTAGGTCAAGTTCACCTTTTTAAACAGTCCATTTAGATATTATGTTAATAAAATTTTTCTCTACTAAGATGGTTTCTGGGGTTAAATTAGCTTTCTCACTGATAAACTGATGAAACACTTCTGGATAAACAGGGCTTCCCATGCAACATTTGTTTATTTGGGAATGATTTTTTTTGTTCCATGTGTCGTGTTAATCATTAGCATAATCATTTTATGCTTATGACTTGCTTACTTTTTAGTGTATGAGTGTTTTGTCTGCATGTATGCATTACATAGTCATGCATGTAATACCCATGGGACAAGAAGAGGAAGTCAGATCCTCTGGAACTGAGGGTAAAGATGGTTGTTACCTGCTGTGAGGGTGCTGAGAACCCAGCCTGGGTCCTCGCCAAGAGCACCCAGTGTTCTTAACCACTGAGCCATCTTTCTAGCCCCTTCATAAGCCTTTTACCTGGGTAGCTCTTTGACTTACACTGATACTAGTAACAATGCATAATTTGTACAAACCTCATCTGTCACTTGGTGTAAAGAGCTAATTGAATCATTAGACAGTAAAATGTAGTCCTTTGAAAAATTTTGGTGATTGCTTCCAGAAAAAAAAAAATGGACAAATGCCTTTTTTAAAAAAATTACCCAAACAAGGATATCAAAAATCAACCATGAACTCAAAGAAAACACACACACACACACACACACACACACACACACACACACACACACACAAGAGTTAACTATTTTTCCAAATTAGAACCCAATAGCTTTAGTTTGGGATCATTTTAAAGAAAATCTCTACTAACTTTCCTTTATTTGAGCACATTTTAAAACTAAAAACAATTGAGTTTTTGAGATCGATTTAATTTTTACTTCTTTTAAGTACCAGTCTAAACATCTGCCATCTGGCATAGAAATTACCTCATCTGGCAGGAGGACAGATGAGATTTATTTAAAAGTTCTTTGTCTTTGATACTTTTTCCTGCTGAGTTTTTCCTCCAAAGTAATTTGAACCTAACTGTATTTAAATATCCATTTATCGCTGTAATGGAAGAGCAGACTTGAAAATACATAACTGCTTTCATTCAGGGGACTGTATTAACGAAACACGAAAGACAGAATTTACCATTGTGGATCAATCATTAGTCTAGCTTTTTAAACCTTGGCTTCTGGCAGTGGCCAAAGAGAGTAGAGAAAGCAGAAATATGCAACACAACTACAACTTTTGTTCTAGGAGAATAGTTATTTTCTCACTTGAAATCTCACAGTGCCTGTTTATATTATTAATAATTTTGTCAATAAACTGACCAGTTCTTTTTAAATTATGCTCTATGGTCTACAGAATTTCTACATATGAAATATCATATGGGACCAACATTACATTTTAATGCCTTATTTTTTAACTGTGAGAAGAATATGGAAACATATAGGCTTGACAAACAAAGCCAAAACCCTTGGATTTTAGCTCATACTTCAAAGTTTGTATAGAAATGTATTTATTGCAAAAGTTCAGCCTGCAGGTCTAGGAGACCATCTGACACTATCTAATTTTATGCTAAATTTGCTATTGATAGCAGCAGAATAATCTTAGGGCAATGATTCATTAGTTGGGTAAAATGCAGGCCTATACATTTTTATCTTCCTTGACAATGCCACTGAAAAAATATTAGAGCAACAAATTCGTCTTTTGATCTGGGTGTGAAGTTGCAGGGAGATGAAAGGAACACATCTTATGAGTGTCTGTTTACACATACAGATTCTCCCCCCCCCACACACACACAGATACACATGAATTTACACAGATACTCAAGCTCACACAGGGGAGGGCACCACCCTTCTCTTCCCTGTGTGCGGTCTTATGGAGCTGGTGTTCTACCAGCCCATTCTCTTCTTCATTGTGTCTTTCTGTTCGTCACTTCCTTCCCTCTCTCTAAGTGAATATAAATGGCTGTCTCTGTGATACATAAATTATTGACATCCTTCTATAAGAGTTCTGCAACCTTCAAGGAATTAGAAGTGCATAAAATTTGTATAAACTTACAGCCAGCCTCTCACCTGCCCCATAAAAAAAAAAAAAACTTGTAAAATAGCACTTTCTCCTAATCTCCTTCACAACCAAAAAAAAAAAAAAAAAAAAAAAATTGAAGGTCAAAATGAATCTTTGTTAATCAGCAGCACTGGGCCATTATAAGCACACCATTGATGCATCCAGCTGCTTTGACTAAGATCTCTGTGTTCAGAAATCAAGAACTTTAAATAATTTGAGTAGACATCTGCAGATCTGGTTGATTCTGGTTTTATAGAAATTGTCATCTGTTCTCTGACAATTAAGGCTAAATCACTTTGAAGGGCTAGGAAAATGCTGTTTTTCTTGGCTATTCAAAATTTTATTGATGTTTCAAGGGGGACAGCATTATCTCTGTTCATAAACGTAGTAGCCTCACCTCAACTCACATCTTAGACTCAAGTATGGATGCAAGTAGAATTATCACCACTTTCTAAAGCAAAATGCTAAATAATAAAACATGAATGTATCTATGTGTCAGAATCACATTCTAGCCCACAAATATGTAGAATTGTATACTTTTATGTGTCAAGTTAAAAATAAAAGCTGGGCTTGATGGTACATGCCCGTACTCCCAGCACCCAGGAGGCAGAAGCAGGCAGATCTGTTTGAAATCAAGGCCAGCCTTCTTTATAACAGGACAGGGACTACGGGGAGACCCTGTCTCAAAAATCCCAAAAAATATAAAATAAAATAAAAAACAACTATGGCACACATATATTAAACTTAAAGATAATTGTATTAAGGAAAACAGTCATTTTTTTTCTTTATTTCTTTTGTCTCTAACAAACTCTATCAGAGCAAGAAAACCATTCAAGCACCAGACAATAAATATTGATAAATTGAGTGTTAGGTTATAGCTATGTCATGAAAGTTTCCCATGATAAAGTTATCTCGGGTTCACCTCTCCTCTTTCTATGTCTTTAGACAAGGCTACTTTTTTTAGTTTTAAACTGAGGCTGAACTAGAGATAATGTCATGGTACTTCCCCAACCTCCAGAGCCCAAGACGTGGCTGATATTAGTCAATTCAATTAACTCTTCCTGAAATGGTTGGTGACTTTGAAGACAATTTTTTCTGTATTTGTTTTTATCATTATGGAGGGTTAATAAAGAGACCCAAAACTAGATGCTCCAAGTGCAAATGAGTTTAAACTGCTATTTAAAATGTCAGCTGGGTGCAGTATTCTTCTTATCCATCTCGCCTTGAATATCTTTGGTGGGAAGACGTTGACAGCATCACTAGGCAGTTCTTACCACAAAGGGACAGTTTTAAATGGAATACGGTTTCTGCATTTCAAGTCCTTGAACTACTTCTTATGTGCCCATCATCCCTCCACAAACAAACCTGAAAAAGAGAGACAAGTAGTGAGAAAGGTGGGAGATGATGGTGGGAGAAAAAAAGAGAGGAAGGCAATGAGGGAACGAAGGCAACGAGAGAAAGCTTGATGAGTTTGGGGTGCAAGGGATCTGTTATCAGAATGAATGTTTAAAATGTCAACATCAGAAAAAAATAAAGTCAGCTGAGTTGGAGGCTGCTACCAAGCATGAGGACCTGAGTTTGCTCCCTGAATACTTCAAGTTGTCCCTCTGGCCTCATGAGGTACATGCACTGCATATATATATATATATATATATATATATATGCAAATATATATATTTGTTTATATAATGTATATATGTGTTAATGTGTATATAGACACCAAATAAATAATAAATAAAATATAGACACAAATAAAAAGGTAAACAGTCAAAATGATTTATTTCAACTGACTTTTTACTGAACTGGCAAGAAAAAGGGAAAAAAAAATACTTTTTAAACTTCAAACCACCGCAACAAAGAATCGAGCTTCCCCTTTCTAAAATAAAGAATCCAAGCTTCCCCTTCCTAAAATAAGAACTGGGATCTTTCCTGCACTTTCTGTGGCACACTGGGACAGAGTGGGGGTCTTTTTATGCAACCTTCCATGGGGGGTGGGGGGGTGGGAAGTGCCTGGAAATTCACTTTCTGAGTGATTTCCAGGCAGAAGAGCTGAAACCGTGAACACTGTGACTTCCTGGATGACTCACCGAACACCCACTTCTTATTCTCACCCCAATTGCTGGAGTTACTCAACTTCATTTTTTGAGACAAGGTCTCATGTAGCTCAGGTTAACTGCAAACTTGCTATGTTGTGGAGGCTGGACTTGAACTCCTAATCCTCCTCCTTCTACCTCCAAACTGTTGAGATTACAGGCATGTACCATCATGCCTGCATCAAAATTATTTTCTACATTTATATATATATATATATACACATATACATTTCATACATTTATTTATATACATTTTATACATTTATGTTTATAAATTTATACCATAAAATTTTATAAATAATAGCAACAATGCTACCAAACTGATCAGACTTGTAAAAAGATCTTTGTTGCCCCCAATTAAGATTCCAGGGTGACTTTCATTTCCTGGGGCCAAGGGATATACATAGTCAAGTGTCATTAGCCATGTTCCTTTGGTTTTGGGTCAGTTTCTGAGACATGATTTCACTATGTAACAAAGACTGGCCTAGAACTTGCTATGCAGCCCAGGCTTACTCCAAACTTACCATCCTCTTGAGTTCTGAGATTACAGGCACATGTTGTGAAGCTTGACTGTCTTGCGAATTTTAAACCACTAGAATTATATATAGGAAAAAATGTGCAGTTGTTAGATTTCATTCAGACTTGACAACAAAGGCTCTTAGTTGTCAACACTGAAACCGTTTCAAAATGACAGTACATTGGAGCTCTGAACATTGCTCTGTTACATTCTCCATTGTCTAGACTTGAACTTCAGCACCAGTCTGGCCAGATGGCTGGGCTGATTTTCACTGAACATGCAAGAATCCCTCCAACCCAACTCTCCCACGGTCTTTCCTTTATTACCATCGTCATTTCTTCATCATTCCTGGGAAAGCGACACATGGTTATCTTCAGATCATTTTTGAATGAGAGCAATAATAATATTAATGATAAAATCCCAATTCAGAGAAGATGTGCGTTTGATTCAGAAGCCTGTGTATTTGTGTGTGGTGTTAAAAGTGTACTAAGTATGTATCAATCTTATTTTCTCCTTTCATTTTACATGAAAGCTGTCATTATTGGGATAAGAATAAATGAGCATAAATATGATAAATGGTAAGTGCTCATGAGAGTCAATATAGCACTCTGAGACAGCACTGCTAATCAGCCGGAGCAGTAGGCTAATGCACCATGTGAGGAAGCACCTCGGAGAGAAGCTAAATTTGTAACTCAGTGAGCATGTCATTTAGCTGGGGCTGCTTTTGGCTTAAGGTGAAACAAAGGGTACCATCACGTGTGGACTGCAGTAGGAAATCATGTTTCTAAAGGTGCCTTTGCAAGACCATGGGAAGCAGGAAACGGATTCTACATCCCTTACAAGCCTCGCCATAAAAGAGTTGTTTAATGAATGTTAAATAACATTAATAAAAATGGGTGGGAGAGGGCAATACTCTTTATTTTAATAATGGTGAAAAGGAAGAGTGAGGGAATCAATTAGTTCTCAGTTTGAAAGCTCTGCCTTCGACTTCCAAGCTGATGAACACAATTTTAAAAATGCAAGTGCTGAAGTCTCTATGCTATTGGGCGTCTGCTATCTTTTAAAACCTACTTTTAAAACCCGATTCTTAATTATTAATAGATGAGTGGTTCTCCTTGCATTTGACGATCTCAAGACCTCTTACATAGCTTCTTTGTTAACTGTTAATACCTTTTCTGTCTTCCTTCTTCCAGTTAGCGAGAAGATGGAAAGGTAGAAAGCTTATTGTATGGTATTTCAACTCAGAAGCATTTCTTATGCCCTTAGGAGAAGAATGGAACAGCCAGTCACGGAACTACCGGGGAATATGGCTGGCTCACTGTGCTTGTGTTGGGTAAGGGAACTATTAGAAGCAGCATTTCCATTGCTGGGTTTGGAGATAACTGATGACTTCTGTTGACATCAGTCACCTTGGCTCTCGCTTCTGACGTTTTGGAAGCCTCTCTGTTACACTCCCTCCCCAGGTGTCTGATGACTTAGTTCATATTTCTTGAACATCTACTACAAGCCTGCCTCATAGTTTGGTGTCTCGAGAGCTACAAATCATATGGAATAATAAAACAGAAAACCTATGCTTCTTTGAAAATTCCGTCTTCTGTCTGACAGTTCAGGGAAGAGTTGAAGACACTTGAAAAAGGAAATGACAAGAAAGCAAAAGCAACTTCCTTCCTGTTCATATACTACCAGCACATATCTCTGTTCTCACATCCCTGCCCCACCCTGATATGTGTGCAGCTGGTGGACCCAGAGAATGGAAAGAGAGATAAACATAAGGACTGCAGCTAAGGTAATGAGGTGAGGGTGTAAGAATGCTGCTGTTCAGAATGTCACATAGCAAGACTCCTACAGCTCACAGAACATAGTGGAACAGGGGGTGGAGAGAATACTAATGCATCCCTCAACTCTAATCAGCAAAGCTTCCTCATGCAACAGAGTGTGACGCACACAGAAGGCCACAACTGGCCAGTTTTAGAGGATGAGAGACTGCAGAGTGTGTGTCCCCTGATAGGACTCCTATAATAAAACTCACCCTCCTGCCCATCACTCAGGGACCATTGTAGAAGATGGGACAGAAAGGTTGTAAGAGCCAGGGCTAGTCTTTCAGGCCCATGTGTCTTGTGTTGGTGGCATCGAGCACGAGACCCATGCCAACTCAATCAGATAAGGACCTGGAGTAGAGAGAGAGAAATGGGTGGTGGGCTTACCCTAGACTGGGAGTGATTGAAGACTGGTTACTACTGGGTGAGGGAGAGTGGGCCTCACTTACGATCTCTGGACAGGCTGACTAGTCTCCAGTGGATGAATGTGCACTCAAGAACATCTGGGTACAAATTATTTACTGTGTAGGACTTAGCATGTATGGTGGAATACATGAAGTACTGTGGGGGGTGGTGGGCGTAGATGGAGCAGGGGCGTCTAAGTTTGAGTGAGAACTGTTGTGTGAAATGTACAAAACCTCAATAAAAATTATTTTTTAAGAAGACTCTCCACACATTTAAATATCTCAAGGTGGCTGGCAGGAAGGAGAATGGGCATTGGCTGTGGGGCAGTGACCAGTGTTATCCGCCTCCAGCTAGATCAGCACTGTACTGTTATTTAAAACATGTAATAACAGTTTTTATTCTCATGGATATCAGAAAGGACAGTATGCCAAAATTAGCATATGCATCAGCTTCTTTGGGCAGAAATTTGCCTCTGTGGTCTGTTATAGTTTTAGTTTCAGGTAGGTACTGGGTTAGCAAAGATGGTGACAGCATGGTCCCTGCCTCAGAAAGGACAGAAAATCTGTTTAATCTTTCTTCCTTTCCTTCGTTCCTTCCCTCCCTCCCTCCTTCCTGCTTTTGATAGGGTTTCATAGAATCTAGGCTAGTCTCCAACTTGCTATGTAGCTAAGGATCACCTTGAACAGATCCTCTACCTCTTAAGTGTTTGGAATATAGCACATGGCCCCACACCTGGCTCTGGTTACTTGCTTTTGAAGTGTGCTGACAGTGTGATGCCACATTCATGGTCTTGGCTCAGCTAAAAGCTAAATATAGTCATTGTTTGTTAAGTCGACAAAAGTTGAGGATGACTAGAAAATAATTTTTACATGAACTGGTATGTGAATTTAAGTAATTCCCCAAAGTGAAGTAAACTCCAGATGGAAATATGCATGTCAGAAAGAATACAGTTTGAAAGAAGCATGATACCTGCCTGTTCTGACAGAGGTTAGAGGCATTCAGTGAAGTTAGATGGGAGACCAGAGGCCTTCTGAATTGCATGTGGGGGTTATCTATACACTTGGAAAGAAATGTGGTCACAACTTAAGGATTTCTAGGTCTACTTTTGTAAACCTGATAGTCTTAATCTTTCATATTTCAAATCTCCTTCCATAAATGAGGATGAGACTATGTACTTGACTTTAACATATCACTCATCCTCATACAATGCCTTCTAGACTGAATAAGAACATAAAGGAAATCACCCTGAAACCTTAGAAGACAGTATTTCAATTAAAGGAATTATCATAAGATCTTATGTCCATTCACTTTTACATATGGTTTTGCTAAATAGAAGAAAAAGACCAACTTGAAGTTCATCCTGCTGTTTTGGTAAAATCACCAAATGTGTCTTCCTGAAATTTTTTATACATATATAATAAAATTCATTGTCATCAACTAGGTAGATTGTCAGCCATTTTCTTTGAATGTGCAGAATTCAAATTTGCATTGCTTTTTCTCATATATATCCTAAAAAGTGACAAGTGGATTTAGAACATTTTTATATAAAAATTAAGTCAGTTAAGGGTTGATCCTTTGCTGCTCTTACAGAGGACCTGAGTTCAGTTCCTAGCATTCACATTGCAGCTAACAACCTTGTGTAACTCCAGTTCCAAGTGATTGGACACCCTCTTTTGGCCTCCATGGGCATTACACTATGTATAGGACATATAAATCATGCTGCTGAACACATAAAATAAATATGGATAAATATTTTTAAACAAGCCAGTTAACAGCAGAGGCAGTCCTTCACTGTGGGTCTGTTCTCAGCAGAGATCCATCTGCCTCTGCCTCCTGAGTGCTGAGATTAAGGGCATTATTTCTCAAAATATATACCAGACTGGATAAACTAAAAAAACTACAAAAAAAAAGTTGGTGATTTTTTTTGTCCCCTCAAATTTTAGAAGATAGAACATTCTAAGCATAAAATAGCATTTATAAATTTTACCACCTTACACATATCTTGCTCTACACTGTCCAAAAAGAAATAAAGCACAGTTAAACTCATAAGGATGTCTCCTTGATTCATTTTGGAATTTTTCAATGTATTGAAATAAAATTCAAGTGAAATTTTTAAAGATTTATCTTTATTTTATGTGTATGAATTTTGCCTGTGTGAATGTAGGTGTACCATATTGGTGTAGCGCCCATGAAGGCCAGAGAGGGTGTCAAATCTTCTGATACTTGAGTTACAGACAGTTGTTAGTCACCATCTGGATGCTAGAAACCACATCCAGATCCTCTGGAAGAGCAGTTACGTGCTCTGAACCACCGAGCCGTCTCTCCATCACTTTACCTAGAAGGAGTTCCTCTTTTCATTGAATTTTTAGAATTTCATACCATGTGTTTTAATCATATTTAGCCCTCTCCTGTATCTGAACCTAATCCTACTGCCTACCTGATACTTTGTATACTCTGTCATCTGTATAGTTTAAGGCCTATAGAGCCAAATTTGTGTCTGCAAATGCTCTTTGCTGTGGGATTATCTGATGGAGCCTGATTAACCTAACCTGCATTACACCTTTTAAGAAAATTGGCTCTCCATCTCCCAGAAGTTATAGTTGCCAATAGGTTCTCAACTAGGGTTGAAGCTTTTTACCTGCTGTCATACTTCTATGCTCAGATTTTTGTCTGACTTGAGTTTATATGGGTCTTTGGCACGCTGTTACCATTACTGTAAGTTCATATGAGTAAATGCTTTGCTGTCTGGAAAACACTGTTTCCCTGTCATCATCCATAACCTCCAGCTCTTACAATCTTTCTGACCCCCCTTCTGCAATGATCCCTGAGCCTTGGAAGGCAGGGGTTTGATATAAGTATCTTATTCAGGGCTAAGCACTCTCTGCAGTCTCTTATTCTCTGCATATTTACCAGTTCTCTGTGTTAATCACCATCTGCTGCTGAGGAAGCTTCTCTGGTAAGAGCTGAGAAATGCATCAGTCTGTGGGTATAACAATAGGTTATTAGGACAGTGGCAAAAGGGTGTGAATTAGAAGAAAATATACATGAACTATAGAACAAACAAGGTGAAATCAAGATGATAGTGACTTCAATGCTTCGTCTTTACTGACAAGTTTTCATAGCGCGGGAAGGTGTGTGCTTGTTACCAGAAGAGAATCGTTTAATACTGTGTCCACTCAGCTGAATAACAGTAGTAGGTTCTCCCCTATGGCCTGTGGCCCATCGAGCAACAGGTTTCTGAGGTTGATATCAGTGTCAGGTATGGGCTCCATCCTATAAAGTAGATCGTTAAATCCAATCAGGTGGTGATTGGTGACTCCCATAACATTTGTGACACTATTGAACCAGTGAGTATACCTTGCCAGGCCAGTTGTAGCACGCAGGATTCACAGCTGAGCAAGATTCATGACTATTTTTCTCTTCTGGTAGCAAGCACACACCTCCCCAGCGCTATGAAAGCTTGTCAGTAAAGACGAAGCTTTGAAGTCACTATCGTCTTGATTTCTCCTTGTTTGTTCTATAGTTCATGTATATTTTCTTCTAATTCACACGCTTTTGCCACTGTCCTCTTCCCTTACAAATGTTTTTCATAGATTTTATCTTTTACAAAAGATTTAAGTTCAATGATGAGATTTCTCGCATTGTGACCCCAACTCAAAATATTTAACAATACTTGCAAGACTCCATAGCTATCAAAATATTAAGAATCACAAAATGGAACTGAACTCAATGTAAAATTAAAACTATGAAACTCCTACAAGAAAATACAAGAAAAAAACATGTGTGTCACTATGGAATAGGCAACAATCCGTTGGCATAGGATATAGAAAGCACAAACCACAGAAAGAAGAAAAATCAGTAAGTTGAACTTGATCAAAATAAGAATCTTCTTTTCAAAGGACAGTGAAAAACTGGAAAGATAACCAGCCACAAAATTTGTACAAAATAAGTGTCTGATGAAAACTGAAATAAAGACACAAATTCTTACAAGCCAACAATGAAAGAGAAGCCAACTTTATACATGAGTAAAAGATTTTAATAGAAACATACAAATAGTTCCTTGACCTGTCTAATGATAAAAAAGAAACAGTATTTAATGACCATTTCCTGTGAAGGACAAGTATTCCAGGCTTTGGAGGCCGTGTACAGTTCCTCTTGCCCATTCGTTTTTCCTTTGACTTAATATTTGGAAAATATTTGTAATTGTTTTGAGTGAGGTCTATGAGTGTGCCTTTGCACATGTGTGTGCATGCCTGCGGAGGCCAGAGGTTGAAGTCTGGTGTCTTTCCTACTTCTTCCTTGTCTTTTGAAGCAGTCTCTCACTGAACTTGGAGCACACTGATTGGCTAGACTGGCAGATGAGCAAGCTCTGGCAACCCTCCTGTGTCCACCACCGAGCACTAAGCTTATAAGGCACATGCATCACATGTAGCTTTTAAGTAAGTTCTGGGGATAAGTGCTCGAGTCTGCATGCTTACACAGTAGGTGTACTACTGTCTGAGTCATGTCCCCAGCCCTTAAATTTTTTTTTAACTCATGAAGCTTGACACAGTGGCATATTCCAACAATCCTGGCAATCAGGACACTGAGACATAATTGCCACAAGTTCAAGGCCAGCATGGACTGCATAGAAAGAACGAGGCTACCCAGAGCTATTTAGTAAGACCTTGTCTCCAATAACTATTCTTGAACTCTTGGATCATACAAAAGCTGATGGCACAGATTTGACCTGAAAGACTGTAATACTGACCTCAAACACAGGCTCCAAGCAGAAGAAAAAAAACATGTGCAAACTCCTCACCCAAACCTCTTAGTATTAACAGCATCTGTGTCCTTTTATTCATTAACAGTTCAATCTTTCAATATCTGTGCAGTCTAGCAAATCCCAAGCCAAGATATGTAATTAAAGTGGATCTGGCAATGCCCAGAGATGCTCAGAGGGGACAAAACCATCATTTCTGAAGAATGGACTCTCATAAAGTTGACAATAGCCAAGTACGAGTGCAAAATGAATGTTTTAAAATATGAAGGAAGCCACCATGGAGTGATTGTATTGGTATCAGACATTTAAAATGCTGGAAAAAAATCTTAATCATGCAAAAATTTAAAAAAAATCAATAAAGATGAGTTGACTGGCTAGATGGTTGATCTGGTAAAAGTGTTTGCTGCACAGGACTGATGATTTGAGTTCAGTCCCAGAACCCATGATGTAAAGAGAGAACTGACTCCCGGGGGAATTCTCGGACCTCCACATGTACTGCCAAGGAGGCAGGCTCCTTTCTCTCTCTCTCTCTCTCTCTCTCTCTCTCTCTCTCTCTCTCTCTCATTACTCTCATACACACAATTATAGATAAAATAAAAAATTTTCTGAAGATGAGTGAGCACATTTTGAAATATTTATGTGCAAATTTTCATGCATGTCCACATCTGTGTAAGCACACATGTGTGTGCGTGTATATGGAGATGAGAGAACAAATTTGAGTGCAAACCTCAGAAATACTGCCTACCTCCTTTAAAACACAGTCTCTCATTGAGCCAGAGTTCACCAATTTGGCCAGACTACCTGGCCTGGGGGCCACAGGGACCCTCCTCTCTCTGTTTCTCCAGTGCTGGGATTATGGTTCTGTGCTGCCATATTTTATCTTTTTTTAGTGGAGGTTCTAGGGGTTGAATTCAGGTCCTCGTGTTTCTGAGGCAAGTGCTTTACCAAATCCCTTTGAAACATAGTTCATAATACTATCTTAATAATTGAAATCAAGAAACTTAATGGATTGGTCAAGGCCAAGACGTACATTGTACACAGCTGAAGTGATACTTATCTAGAAGAAAAGAGTATTCAGGATTCCATACAAAGAGAAAATGACTGGAAGCAGCAAATAATGGTTGTACAATATGATGGTGGAATGCACAAGGCCCCTGAAAACTCAAAGCAGGGAAACATTCAGCCTAGAAGTGGAGATATGGACAGGGAGCCCCAGGCTTTGCTGAGGAACTACTGGTAACTGAGCACTGCTGGGTGGGCGAGAGCTGGTCTACTTTAAGGGAGTGACTCCACATAGGCTGATCAGGCTCCCATGGATGAACTCACACCTAGGCAAATCTGGGCATACCAACTTGACTGAATAGACCTTCACATATATGACAGAATGCATGACATCTACAGGGAGCCTACGGAGGGCGCAGGAAGGGGAGGAGTCTAAATATGATTAATATGTACTGCATGTACAAAAATTCAATTATATTTTTTTAAGAAAAGCAGTGAGATGCCGGGACTAAATTGTTTTGAAAAGATAAGATGCCTGCAATGAGGTGGGCTGGTTTCACTCTTCATCATTTACCATAGGTTCAGAGGGGAAAATATTAGAATCTTGAGATGGTTCAGTATTGGTGGCAAAGGCTGGGAAAGCTTTCCAAACTGAATAAAGTCATCAGATCAGCCTTCATGTTGTTTATGTGAAATCAAAAGTTATTTGGACACAGGGTCTCACACAGCCTGCGCTAGCTTTGAATTCTCTATGTGGTTGAGGGTGGCCTTGAACTCCTAAATTTCCCACCTCCACCTTCCAAGTGCTGGGATCACAGGTGAGCTACCATTCAAGCTTCATATTTACAATGTGTCATAGATCCAAAGTAGGCAAAAAAAATTCTAATGAGTTTTATACAGTTCGTACAACAGTTGATTTTAACCTAAAGTTCTAACATTGTACAACTACAAAAATTCAAAGCAAATCAGAGCTCAGAAAGAGTCAGTTACTTATATGAACTCAGAGCGATGGTGGCTGCATGCACAAGTCCCAAGCAAGCCTAAACTAGACAAAATCCCAGCACAGAATTGGGGCAAGAGGTAAGAAATCCCAACCCTATCTGAAGGACGATTGGCAACTGATGGCTGCTGGGAGGTTCAGAGACAGTCTCTTTCAAGGGTGTGACTCTTGGTAGGTTAGCCAGGCTCCAGTGGACAGACCCATACAGAAGGACATTCGGAGACACAAATTGGACTCTATAAGCCGTGTGTGTGTGTGTGTGTGTGTGTGTGTGTGTGTGTATCACATACACATATATGTATATATCATAGAGTCATTAAATTGGGCAAGGGTACAGCAAACTAAATAGCACCAAAATATATTTTAAAACGAGAGAGAGAAGAGACATTGTTCCTAGAAGGAGTGAAGAGTAGGAGATAAAGGTCTAAACGCATCATATCCTGAAAGCTCCACAAACATAACACTGGTTGACACTGAACTGCATTCCAACTAAATTGCTTTAAAGCATGGTAGAACACTGAGCGTGGTGGTAGACTTTAATCCTATAATCTCAGTCCAGGGAGGCAGAGTAAGGCAGATCTCTCTGGAGATGAAGGTCAGCCTAGTCCACTAGTGCCTTTCAGGTGGGCTGGCTCAGGGAGACCGGGTCAAAAACAAAAACAAAAAAATGGTAGAAAAAACATTTCCTTTCTTTTTGTCTTAAGCCTCATTTTTATTAATTGTAAAACAATCCCACTGTTTTCTTGACAATTACAGAGCAAGATTCATAGGAAGTAATGTAAGCCTGCCTAAAGTCAAAACACAACTAAAGTTAGTTCTTGGTGTTATTGGAATCCACAGGGAATTGAAATTAATGCTACAAAAAATAAGATAGTTTCATGAGAAGAAAAATAAAACCTAGTTGATCATCATCACTGACCTTTCTAAAATCTGGCCTTTTGGTTTTTGAAGCCAGTTTTCACTCTGTTTGCCTGGTACTCCCTCACTATGTAGCCCAGGCTTGCCTAGAATTCATGGCAATCCTCCTGTCTCCCCTTCTAGTGCTGGGATTAGAGATGATCACCACCACGCTGAGCTTGAAGTGTGGACTTCTGGGAGGGACAAAATGATCTCTATGCAAAAATCAAAAGAAATCTATGAGAAGTGCCCCTCGTATGTGGGTAAATCCAAAATAGTTTTGCTGTGAGGGAAAAGAAAATAATGTCTGATGTGGAAATATAACAAAAAGGAAGGAAGGAAGGGATCATTCTAGGAATGGCTTCATTCTGGAGAGGGAGAACGATGACTGATGGAATGCAAAAGATTAGGTTGTCAAATCATAGCTACCCCTTACAGAGCATCAAGCCCGAATGTAGAGTTCAATAATAAAGTGAGCAGGTGGTAGGCAAGGTCCTGAGCCACCAGCACAGCTCCTCGTGATGCCTGGGAGACGTGTGCTGTGCTGCAGGGCGTTGATGAGCTCTCCAAGTAATGCTAAGGCAAGGACTGTATTTCAGTAGGAAGTTCTCATTTCATCCTGAAAAAGAATCTTACATTCTTGTCGGATAGCCAAGTGGCTTGAGGACATTTGGAGCACTTCATAAATCCCCAAATGGCAGGTGGTCTGCACTAAGTAAGTGCATCCTGCTAAAATCATCCCAAGGACAAGACTCTTTTGCTAACAAATGCCATCAATTTTGTCATTGACACTTTGCAAAGTCTTTTTTTTTTTTTGGAAGGGGGTTGGATGGGGTGATGGCTCAGCAGTTAAGAGCTATTGCCTTTCAGAAGGCCAGAGTCCAGTTCCCAGCTCCCACACTGGATACCTCACAACTCCCTATAACTCCAGAGGATTTGACACCTGCTGGACTCCATGAGTACCTGTACTCACAGGCACATACCTCACACCCACACATAAACAGCATGTAGTAAGACTATTTCCAAACTTCCCTTACTGAATCATGGAGTATGCTCAGCTCTCATCAAGGGGAGATTCTAAGTCCTGATCTGCTACCCAATCATGTACTTGTAAATTACTAGCCTCAGACATCAAGTTAAATAATGAATCACGAATCATAAAATTGTAGTGCTAATTCAGCAAACCATAAGTTAATAGACTATAGAAACTTAATCAATAGTGTGAAAATGTAACACTTAGAATCAAACTTAACAACCTTTCTTTTATCAAATTAGAAAATGAATAAGGTAAAGAGAAACCCAAAATGAAATGTTAGAAATAATCTCAAATGTATTAACAATCACAGTTAATGAAAACTGACCAAATCCTCTAACGGAAGAACAAATTAGATGAATATAAGTTGTGGGGATGGGCTGGGGCCTGTGGCAAAACTATCTGATGATTATAGAAAACACAGAGATAAGCACGCAGAAGTGTTGAAGGTGAATCAATGGATCTATTTATACTAGACAAATGTTAGCCAAAAGAAAGTTAATACAGTTATGTTAATATTGAACAAAATAGAAGTTCAGGCAAGACATGCTTTAGCAATAAAAGTAATCATTCTTATTGAGAAAACATTAGATTTTACCAGTTTCCATTTACAGGGAATGCAGAATGATTTTAAGCTAGTCTGTGCCAATAACAACTGTAATCCATATGAAGCAAAACTTGATGACTGAAAAGGAGATCTTGACAATCTGTTATCATTTTGAGAGATTTTTTAAGAGTATTTTTAATAATAATTAATAGGAACATAGGTGACTGGCAATATGATTTGTGTGAAGAAACTAATGAATATTTTAAAATGTTTTTGCACGTTTATGGCTGTGGTATTTATGCATGTTTGCATGCATGTGGGAGAACATGTGCATACAAATGCACATGTATGTGTGTATTGCATGGTTCAGAGAATTTTCTATGAGAACCATAGTTTTGGTTTTGAATGAGTGAGCTTCCCAAGTATGTAGAAAATAAAAAAAGAGTGAAAGATAGAAGTTATTAAACAACAAACTTCTGCAAAACAAAGGAAACAACAAATTGAGTGAAGTAGAAGCCTACAGAGTGGGACTCTGCAAGCTATGCCACTGAGAGAGGGTTTATTTCCAGACTATCTAAAGACCTCAAAAAACAAAGAATTGGGAAAATATAGGACACCATTGAAAAATGGGCTACAGATCGGAAGAGAGAGGTCTCGAAAAGAAGAAATAAAGATGGCTAAGAAATACCTTTAAAAAGTGTTCAGCATCCTCAGTAATTACAAAAATGCAAATTTAAAACTACTTTAAGATTTCATCTTATCCCAATCAGAATGATTAAGATCAAGAAAACAAATGATAACAAATGAGGATGTGGCGAAGGGGACCCTCATTCACTGTTGCTGAGAATGCAAACTGGTGGATCCAATATGAAAATTAGTGTGGACAGCTCTTAAAAAACTGAAATAGATCAACCAGATGATCCAGCTGTCCCATGTCATGGCAGACACCCAAGGGACTAAATATCCTACTGCAGAGATACTTGCTCAGCCATGTTTGTTGCTGCTCTTTTCATATAGCTAAGAAATGGAAACAAGCTTAATGTCCCTCAACTGATGAGTGGATGATGAAAAAGTGGAACATTTGCACGATGGTATTCTATTCAGTGGTAAAGAAAAAAAAATCATGAAATGTGTGGATCTAAAAATCATTATACCAAGTGAGATAACCCAGACTCAGAAAAACAAGCAGTGCGTGTTGTCTCTCATTTGTGGATCCTTTCTCCTAATCTGTAGATACAAGTGCACCTCTCACCACTCCTCAAAGAAATTTCTTTTTGCAGCATTTGGAGACTATTACAAAGTTCCACAATTGGGAAGAAATGACTGTGAGGTGCCCAATCCTAAGTGAGACGTCTATGCAACTGCCACACCAAAGGCTCAGGGAGCATCAATGATGAGCGGGCAGAAAGAATCCAGCCAGAGGGACATGGCTCATGTGTTAAGTACCTGGGAGCTAAAATATACATTTTATTGCTAACAGATTAATAAACGAATGATTTTGCAATTTACTCAGAAAACTTGAAGTAACCAACAGAAGAATTAAAAGTAAAGTAGTTAAAAATGATATCCTCTAGAGAGTGGAACTCAGAGGGTGAAATTAGGCGAGACGCCACTGATTTTCTTTGGGGTTTTGTATATAATCCAGGCTGCCCTGAAAGCACACTATATAACCCAGACTGCTTTGAACTCACAGTCCCTGTTCTCTCTCCCTAGTGCTGTGGTTACAGGGATGTGCCATCGTTTTTATTCATCGGTCTTTCTGTGCAATTTGATTTTTAGCCAAGAAACTTTGATTAAAAATGAAATGTGATGGTGCCAAGCCCTGGTTTAAATTTCCATAAAGGTTTCCCACTAATACTGCATATGGATGGATACTTGAAACTTTAAGTTCCTACTGAACTCAGCTTCAAGCCTCTTCTCTCCGCAGAGGGATCTTGTCTCTCATTGTTCCGCTTTCTCCTTCTCTGCTCTTGTCCTTGATCCTCCCTTTCTGAGATGCTGTTCCGACCAACTTCCTTCCTCCCTGTAGACTTTATCCCAGTGAAATACAGCAGTTCGTCCTCAAATCTTAGATCACAGTCATCTTTTCTGAAAAGTCTCCAGTATTTACCTTCTCCCCCATCTGTCAGAATTCACTTCTATCGCATCCCATACATGCTTTTCTTGATAAACACATTACTTTGAACTGACATTATTAATACCATCTGATTAACATCAGCCTACTTTGTTAGACACTTTGTTAGATGTGCTGTGGGCATAGCCATAATTATTTCCTCACTTCTTAGTTAACACAAAACAATAAGTGGTTATTGAATGAGTAAATGAATCATTGATTAAATATTGCATCATGAGAAACCATCATTGAAACATTGTATCTAAGTGAAAGTTTCTAATTAATTTCTTCCTATATGTTCAAGTGCTACCAGGACTCCTGGCATCTCTGTGAAGATTTCTAGTTCATGTTTGTTTTTGCTGAGGTTCTGAAAGCTGGGCTTTGTTTTGAGATATTCCTGTAGTAAAAGCCTTAATAGTGCCTTCATAGTCCCTGGGTCTGTGGTATTGATCCTCAGTATTGAGAAGCATTTGGAGCTCATAATCAGACATCAGGATTGCCTGGATTTCCTTGTTTACAATCTGAAGCAGCAGGTGGTCAATCTTCCAAGATATTCATCATTATTTGGGATATCCACAACAGTATATTTTTCAGGGAACAGTTTTTCACTGATTATTTCAATTATAGGACTTGATTTTAGTCTTTAAACTTCATTTAATTTTACAAGTTCTATCATAGATGGATCTAATATTTAAAGATTAAATGTCTTGTTAAACATCACAGAATGAACAGAGGTAAAACAGGCAAAGTCCATGCTCCATGTTGACACTTTTTAAAAGTTCTTTTTTTTTCTTTAAGATGGGTTCTCATATATCCTAGGCAGGCCTTGAACTCTCTATGACCTTGAGTTCCAGTTCGTTCTGCTCTCACTTCCTGAGTGGTAGCATTATAGGCGGGTACTACCATATGCAGTTAATGCAGTGTTGAGGTATCAAACACAGAGTTTCATGCATGCCAGTCAAGCACTCTGCCAATTGAGCTGTCTCCAGTCCCTGTAAAACTTTTTAAAAATCTTCCTCTTTGATCTCTTGTTAAAGAATCATGTTGCCATAATAATGAACTATTCTTCATTATTGTTTCTACATAATTTCTGTCTCTGTTGAAAGAGAATTATTTGTGTGTTATGCAATTTCCTCTGGGCATAAAATGACCATTGCTGTCTTATAGCTTTAGCTACCTGCAGGGTACCTTTTCCCCATCCATACCATTATGTCAATAAAATGGGCAAGACAACAGAATGATATGTTTATGGCAATGGTAACAGAGATGCTAACATTCCCTCCTACAAAGCTACTGGGGGCGGGGGCATTACCAGACCCTCATCTGAGATTCTATCTTCATTCCTTCCTGCCTCCAGCCTTACATGGTATGGGAGATATTAGAGTGGACAGGAAAATGAAGACCAAATGGAGGTAGTCATAAGTCGTCACTTAAAATGGGGTGGAACTTTCAGGGATGCAGTTGCCTTTGATTCACCCAAGCCCCTGTAAGTAACCCCTCTGTAAGTAAGCTCAATAAATTACTTGGTTCACCAAACAGGACCTGAATGGGATCATTTCTTTGATCTGCTGGGATCCTGTTTGGCTGAATAGGTGTTTGTTCATGTCTCCTCAGTTATACACTCCCATTTATTGTCCTGTTATTTTTTGCTTCTTTGTGACAAGAATCTACTATCCCAGCTGAGCATGTGACTTACTTTTTTGAAAAGAACGTAAGGGGACGTGACATACTCTAGGTCACACAAAAGCCTTCAATCACTGTGGCCAATGGCTCTTTTCTTTTTACTATGGTGACAGCACAGTATATATATGGGTTACTTCTTCAGCCTAGATTTGACAACGTTGAAGGAGCAAGTGGAACAAAAGTAAAATGGACTTATAACTGATACATAATACAAGCAAGAAATGAATTACTTGTAATTCTAAGCCATTAAGATTTAAAAATGATCTCTTAATAAAGCATAACTGAGAAATACCAGCATACTATCCAATTTAGTAATCACTGCATGCCATGTATTATTATATTTTGTATATATTTATTTTGTGTATATACCATTTATTTTTTGAGGTAGGGTTTTGCTATGTAGCCCAGCCTTTCCTCAAACATGGTGTCTTCTTCGCTCAGCTTCCAGGTGGTCCTGGGCTGTATAAGAAAGCAAGCTGAGCAAGGCAGAGAGAGCAAGTCCGTAAGCAGTGTTCTGTGCTCTCTACTTTAAGCTTCCGTCCTGAGTTCTTGCCTTGCCTTCCCTCAGTGATGGACTTGTAAAATGAAGCAACGTCAGGTTGCTTTTGTTCATGGTATTGACCACAGTGACTGAGAGCAAAGGAGAACATTAAGTGGTACTGGGAGGGGTCGGGTATTGTTGTGATATACATGACTGTGCTGTTTTTAGAGTATTGTAGAAGTGTTTAGAATCTTAGACTAGAAAATCCACTGAGTGTTCAGAGCTTAATGAGGTGCTGTGAGAACTTGGAAGATAATTCTGAAAGCAATGTATTTTATGGAGGCCTACCTTGTGAAATTTCAGAAGGAAGCAGAGACTATTGAGGATGCTCACATGCTACCCTGGATTAAGAATCCGTGGAAATGAAAACCATGCTTCACCAGGACAATGGCGACTGCTCAGCTGGGACTGAAGAATCAACTGTGAAGAATAAGAGATCAGCATCATCGAAGTGAATCTTCTGGAAAGTATCTCCTCACGGTCACCACACAGAAGTTGTGGCCTATTTGGGGCCAAGGCTGCCTTTCAAGCTGGCAGCCAAACTTGGTAATGTGTAAGTCTCCACATGGTACTAGTTTTGGCTGCATGAGACTGAAGGACTCATGGAGAGGAGCTGAGGTTGGAAAGAAGTGACATCATCTCCGATGAGAGGCTGGAAGAGGCTACTAATAAAATTGTATCCTAAAAGGTGTATCCTTATCTGCAGTGGAGACCAGGATTCTGGAGATGCCAGGGCCATGGGACACCCACCAAGGATAGCAGTGCACGTGAAACGCAGTTGGCCTGATCCTACTGTGTGTGTTACAGATGGCAAAGCTAGAGAAGTAGATCTACCAAAGCCTTTTGGATCCCTGAAGATCATCCGTGAATCACAGATTCTGTAGAACATGCGTTTACACTGCGGGACCTTTGTCTTACTTCAGTCTGATTGTAGCTATGCCCTGGTTCTTCCTGCTTCAGAGAATAAAATATATAACTTAGGTTTGATTTTACAGGAACCCACACTTAAGAAACTTTGAACGTTTAGAAAGACATTGAACTTTTAAAATGTTGAGTTTTTAAAAGCTGGATCTTTAGAGTTGTACTGTAATATATTCTATTAACATGAAACTTCAGGGATAAACCAAAAGGAAGGTTAGCATTTAAAACCATGTGTTGTGTGTCAAAGATGACAAGAAATGGAATGTCATAGCTTCAGCTGTCAACTTGACATAAACCTAGAGTCACCAAAGAAGAGGAAACCTCAGCTGAAGTGTTGTCTCCATCACACTGGCTCGTGACCATGTCTGGAAGCATTTTCTTAATGATTAATTGATAAAGGAGGGCTAGCCCACTGCGGGTGGTGCGAAGCCTGAGCAGGTGGTCCAGGGCTGTATAAGAAAGAAAGCTGAGAAAGCCAGAGGGACCAGTAAGCAACATTCCTCCCTGGTTTCTGCTGCAAGCTCCTGTCTTGAGTTCCTGCCTTGGAACTGAAGTCCATCTCAGTGATGAACTGAGTAAGATGAAATAAACCCTCTCCACCCTCAGCTGCTTTTACTCATAGCGTTTGTCACAGAAACAGAAGGTTAACTAGAGTAGTGGGACTCAGGATTGAAAATAGGGTTGTAGCATGTAAGCTTGGGTAATTAATTCCTTTATCAAAGTCCCCCTGTTCATCCTGATACATGAGACTTAATTAGTTAGCGTACCAAACTTCAGTTTTAAAATACTTTCCATCATTATAAAGTGTCACAGTTTAATAAGTGCTTCCAAGATATAGATTTCTCAAGTGAGTAGAATTTGTACAACTGGAGACATAACCATTTACTGGTCTGGGCTCAAGATATGTAGCCATGCAGAGAATCTTACTTTGTGATTTATGTATTTAGGACCATCGCCATGCAATAAGATTGTGTGGGGAGGGTTTGTGTGTGTGTGTGTGTGTGTGTGTGTGTGTGTGTGTGTGTATGTGTTTTATGTACTTATCTGAATGCAGGTACATGCACCTGTGTTTACTCATGCAGGGGGCAAAGGAGGATGTTGGGTATTTTATATGACTCTCGGCCTTATTCTTTTGAGACAGGGTCTCTCACTGAATTTAAAGCTAAGGTGGTAGCTAGTAAGCCCGTGACCAACCGTATCTCCTTCGGTGTGGTCTTGTAGGCACCAGGCACACCTGCAGCCCACACCTGGCATTTTACATAGATCCTGGGGATTTGATTTCAGGCCTTTAAGCTTATGCAGCAAACATTCTTACTGAGCCATCTCTCCAGCCCCTCTAGTATTTCATTTAACAAAAATTTCTCTATACCATTATTTATATGCTTTGGCTTTAGCTGTTATATTGGTGGCTCAAGTTCAGTTAGGGATATAACCACATTGAAAGGCAGCAGAAAGAACAGTGTTCTAACACTGAAAAAAATCGGGCTTACGATCTTTCTTTTAAAAACCAACTAGATGTTCAATATCTGACATATCACTCTGATTCCAGCTACTTTACATGCAAAATGGAGCAGAAAATATTTCACAGCTTGCCAACTGGAAGCCAGAAATAAATGGTGTCTGCAGGAATTAGGTAACTCTAAGCAGGATGATTCGTTTTCCGGGGTTAGGCCACAGACCAATGCCTGAGACATGGCAAAGGACTGGCAGGGAATGGTAACCACATTCTGGTTGCAATGCTGCAGTTTTGTGATTCATAGCCAAGCACTTCAACTATGTGAACCGCATTTCACTATTTCTTCATCCACTATTCCCCTCTTAAATCATAAGGAAATAAGAGAATATTTCCCTTTTTGCTTGTTAGGTTGAAAGTCTGCTGTCTCTGCGTGCTTCAGTGTAAATACATTGAACATTGGGAATGCAAGGATAGACTGAGCTACTTCCAGCATACACTATGTTGTCAGGGTCAAGGTGATGGGAACATTTCTTATAGACAGAATGATAGTGTCTCCTTTGTCCCCGTGTACCTGTATTTTATATAACTTCTTTCCTGATAGAAGTGATCAATCATTTTTCCTGGTTTCCAATGTCTTGAAAGCCACAGTTTTTCTATAGTTATTTTCCATAAGGACACACATGTCTCTGAGGCAAAATTTGACTTTAGATATTCAATGCTCTAGCGGCTCTCCTTATCTGTGCTAATGGCCCTTTACATTCTTTGATTGGCTTAATTCTCTTTTTTTTTTCATTATTTAATGTGTGTTTTTCGTATATGGACTGTAACTGACAAACTACCAACAGTTTACATGTCCTGTTCTGGTGTGATTGATTTTAAATGTCATTCAATGATCAAATGGACAAAATTCAATGATTTGTACAACAGTAGATTTAAATTAGACTTCTCACCCAATACTTTTTTAACATTTGGTTTCTTATAAACAAATAAAATAGGTGATAATTTGCTGAGCATCTTGCTTCTTAAAAATAAGCCTGTGTGAATGCGTGCTAAGTGCTCAGGGTGGCATTACAGTCCCTGTGTTTTGCATCAGGGGAGCACTGTTCAGGGTGGTTGATTACTTCACCTAACGGGCTCTTAGAAGGATGGACGCAGACGTGGCGCTTGTAGTTATACATTACTGAGGCTTGTGTTAGAGCCAATTGCTGTCTGACCTCTTCTCCCAACAGAGGCAGCGTCGTGCTGTCTGTACATCTTTTAGTCACATTAAATCATGTCATTTAAAGTCCCTCTGAATGTGAATGAGTTTACCTTATGCTTAGGAAAGAAATGAGTCGAACTGCTGGACTACAAGTCCATGTTCATTTGCACTCTCCACTTCTCATATTACTTTAATCCTTCCTTTCCTCAACTGGCAATAACAGTGTCAGAGTCTGTATCTAGTTAAAATGTCCTACTGTCATAGAAAGGATAGCATTAAAGGTAAAAAGTGTCACTAAGCTAATTTAAACTCTTTATTTATGTGCCAAGTAGATCTGAGGGTTAGAGGCTGAGCTGTTTTTCCTGTCTGGATGTGAGTATGTTCAGGTCAGGTGGCTAAGAAGCCTCCTTGTCAGTATATGATCTCTTGAAAACTGAGGAATTTCATGATGCATGTGGGCTTCTCAAGAAAGAGGAACAAATTTAGCAAATCAATTGAGGGAAGCCCTGGTCAGCTAGTGAGCACTCTACAGCCTATCCATGTAGAATCATAGTGCCCTGGGCCAAAAGATTTTACTTGATTTTCCTCAGGAATGGGCATGTGAATAGGTTATAATGCGGATTAGAATTGTGTGTGTGTGTGTGTGTGTGTGTGTGTGTGTGTGTGTGTATAATGTTTTGTTAATTTTTAGTGGATTTTATGCAATATATTTTGGTCACGTTTATATCTCCTTCTGTATCTGCACCTCTTTTATAACCACCCCACCACCACCAAATTTCTGTATTTGTCATAGATCAGAGGAAACTTGGTTTAACTTTTTAAATTTTTAAAGGTTTAAAGATTATTGGAAAATTTAGAGCAAAATAAAAATGTGGTTATCAAGGATAACACTGATATTACCTCTTTCACAATACCCAACAAGGCAGTGTCCAGTCATGTCCAGTTCCCAAGGCATGACTTTTCCTGGTCACTTTGTGTCAGTTTGAATACATTCTCATGTGTTAAAAGAATTGTTTAATTTTAGGAAAATATCTAGGGTTGGGGAGAAAGTTGAGAGGCTGTCTCAGATGCTGTAATCTAAATACCATTGTCTTTGACTCAGATCATTTCAATTTACCTTGACATATGAAGTTCAACTGATTTAATACTGGACACTAGGTAACCAAAATGAAAATACAGTCAGACGTCAGAGTCAATACTTTAGTAGTAGTATGTACACTAACAAAAAAAAGTACAGAGGCTGGAGAGATGGGTGCACAATTAAGAATATCTGCTGTAATTGTACAGGACCATAGTTTTGTACCCAGCACTACGTAAGATTGCTCACAACTGCCTGTAACTATGGTCCAGGTGATATAACATCTTTGGCTTCCATAGGCACCTAAATTCATGTGTGTGTACCCCTGCACAGAAATACACGCATGCTCACAATTAAAACTGGTGAAAATGAATATTTTTTTAAACAAGAATATAAACATGGATGTTTCTAGGAAATACTGTATCACTGGCAGAATTCCACGGCCTTGAACACGTTTACTGCAATGGTGTCTTAGTTGTCAACCTAAGTGGATTTGGAATCTCCTAGAAGGCATATCTGTGAGTGAGTTTTCAGAGTAGTTTAACTGAGGGGACAAGACCCATTCTGGATGTGGTCTAGAGTCCTGGATTGATTAAAGGGGAGAGAAGGAGAAAGTGAGCTGAACACCAGCATTCAGCTCTCACTGGTTCCTGACTGTGAATACAGGGTGACCAGACTCCTCACCTTCCTTTTACAAGGTTTTCTACACCATGATGGACTGTGATCCCTCAAACCATGAGCCAAAATCTGTTTTTCCTTAAGTTTTTCTGTCTGGTCTTTTGTCACAGCAATGAGGAAAGTAACTGATACATTTATGAATGAAGGGGTTCCATGGAAAAGTGCTAAGCCATGCTTTGTTTTATTTTTGTTAAACAATTCTTAGATCCATGTTGCTGATCTGGAACATTCTCAAGTTCCCATGAAACCTTCTTCTGAGAAGATTTATGCTTGGAAACATGACATCCACAGTCTGGTAAATTAGTGCCTTAATTACAAAAATAATATCTTTGTATACCTTTTATAGTTAACAAGTTTAAATATCTCCATCAGCAATTATTTACTAATTGTAAAATCTGGATTAATAAACATAAATTTGTTAGCAAAAAACTACTTGCACAGAGACTGACAAAATTGATAAAAATATGTTACTATATTTAGGGATTATATGAATTGAAGTCACCTTTTGCAGGCTACAATTCCACTGTTCTCATAGTCCACAAGTCCTACAGGGAATGTGACTTGTAGGCCTTTACTAAGAGTCAGCTTCCCATTGGAAGTAGAGTACATATATTGCATAGTCTTATTTTTTTTAATAGATGGAAGTATGCTCTGAGATTACATTTCAACATATCTGTAATTCAAAGAAAGCTTTACCTTGAATTTAAGATAAAGGTAAAACATGATTGAGACCAAAGCCCAGATTGCTCTTAGTTTTTATTGATTGACTCATAAGGTACTGAAACATGCATAAAATTCTTATATCAGTCCTAATTTTTATTTATCTTTTTTAAAATTGAAAAGGAGGAACAATAAAGAGACAAAAAATAAATTAACATGATCTTTGAGGCTGAACAAACATCTGTTAGAATTTTGGTTATATCAGGTACTTTTTAGTGTATAGGATATTGAGCAGTCTATACTTATGTGGATTTTCTTTCCTTCCTGTAAAAGGAAGATTTTACACCCACAGTGTAGGCTGCGTGAGTCAGGAGGCTCTCAGTTGAAGATGATTCCAGAACTGGTGTCCCCACTGATCTCTGAGACTTTTGTATATTTTCTTCCTGCTCCTCTTGCACCATTGTCTCTGCTAAATGTTTTGTAATACCCAGCATAACATATTCTAACTGATGGTTGGAAGTGCAAGCAAGGCTGGAGCTGTGATGCCTGGGGGTCATGTAACCCCTCCTGTTCAATCCTCATGAATGCACTGCCCGTCACAAAGGGTCACTTTCCAAGTAGAAGACCTGCACAAGATCAAGCCAGTCAAAATTCCAGTCTGGAGGGGAGAGAGGCTGGTAAAGTTCCACTCTAGGCTGAGGAGCTATTGGCAGGTGATAGCTGCTGGAGGAAGGAGAGTTTTCTTCAAAGACATAGCCCCTGGTGGGTGTTCTTGCTTCAGCGAATGGCCTTACACATAAGCATATCTTAGAGCAATAACTGGTCTCAGGGTGGCTTAAAAGAAGACGTGGAGATGGGAGGGGGTTGTCTGGGAGGAGCTCGAGAGAGGGGTGTAGGATACGTGGATACAATCACAACACATTGTATACATGTATGAAATTCTCAAAGAACGAATAAAAATTTATTTTAGATGGCTGGAGAGATGAATCAGTGGTTAAGAGCTCTTTCTGCTCTTCCAAAGGACCTGAGTTCTGTTCCCAGCACCCATATAAGGCAGCTCATAACCACCCATAACTCTAGTTCATGGGATTCCATGCCTTCTTAATGGCCTCTGAGGGCACTCGTACACACAACATTCACTTGCGCAGGCACATACACACATACACATGAATAAAAATATTTATTTAATCTTAAAAATTTTAAAGAGGATACAGATTTGGGAGGGAACTGTCGTGGTAGGTGGCAGAGGGGAATTGTACATGGGTGGGAGGAAGGATATGATTAAATATATCTTATATATGTATGACATTCTTAATATATATTTAAAACCTTATTTCATGTGTGTGTGCGTGTGTGTGAGAGAGAGAGAAAGAGAGAGAGAGAGAGGGGGGAGAGCCTTTCTTCATCACAGGTCTGGTAGGTGTACTCACATTTTCAAACCTCAATTTTATAAATATTCTGCTGACCTGGGCTCCATCCTCTACTTCCCTCCTTTCTCCTTAATGTGGTCCTTCTAACATCAAAAGTTTGTCCAAGACACTGAGTCTTTTCTATTACAATCGTTCCTCCTTGACTACAGAACCAATACCGTCTTTGTTTTGGAAATTTGCCATCTATTGCAATATAAAGCATTTGTCATAATTAGTAAGATGTTGATTAGTTATATTCCCCTGTCCTTTTCGAAACTGTTTATGCATTATACCACAAAAATATAAAATTAGAATGTTAGATACAGCCAAGTGTTGCGGGTTTCAGATGCCTAACAAGACTCATGCACTGTGCATGGCTGTGGACTTCGGCAGCCATCTGGAGAGCTGTCGGGCAGAATTAACCAAATCAAAGATGTGCCCCAGTGGCCCTGCATTTCTGCGTCTGGGTATATAATTTACAGAAATTACCGGATAATTATGAAAAAGAGTCTTTGAAGATGTTATTTTTCATTTTTATTTACATGTACGCCTGTGTGTCTCTGTATGCGCGTGTGCACCCGTGTGTAGTGCCCACAGAGGCCAAAAGAGGATGTCCGATCCTCTGGAGCTGTATTTATGGGCAGCAGTGTGAACTGCCCCACTTAGATACTGGGAAGTGATTTCAGGTCCTCTGCAAGAGTTGCAAGTGCTCTTAGCCTTTTAAAGGGATTTTAAAATGGTTCCAACAGCAATGTTGTTTGTAGCACACAGTTGAGGGCATTCTGGGTGTCCAGACCTTGAGAAGCAGGCAGCTTTGATATGAAGGCTCATAGTCCATGTTGTTAGCTATAGAACTCAGAGGTGATGAAAGTGAAGAGGAACCCAAGGGTCTGTATTAATCCGTAATGATACTGAGTGGAAAAATGGAGTCCACACCAGCTTGAGCTGGAAGGAGACTAGAAAAACGTCCATGATGGGTGCAAAGTAACAGGAAAGGAATAAAGGTTACCCGAGGTCTAAAATTCTTGGCAGAAGTCCTACAAAGCCTTTTAAGAAATTTGTATTCATTAAAAACACTGATAAAACCTCAAAGTTTTAACATTGAGTAACTGTTCATCGATACTACAAAAAGAGGAAGGAGTTACAGACTTTGGAAAGAAGTAACTGCAAGTTTTTACCTGGGAGTAACCTTTATCTTCTCAGAAGCGCAAAGCTCCTCCATCCTATGCCAGGAGACAAAACGCCAGAGCCCAGGGCTCTGCCCTCCACACTGATGCTTGGTCTGTAGGAAGCACCTCTACAGCCCTTGTCTTGAAATCAGAACCCATTATCCATAGTCTTTCCCTTTTCTGACCCAAAACAAGAAATAAAAGTTGGCAATTTGCCAAGAGAAACAGAACACTCGCAGAGCAAATACCAGTTTTTAAACTATGGGAGCAAAGTTGTGTTGCCCAGACACCAAACCCAACCTCAGGAAAATTGATGAGATAGGAAGCTGAACAGAGGCAAAGAGAAAGCAGGTCCCAGGCCAAGTTCGAGTCATGATTCACACTCCACAGCAGCAGAACCGACCCACTGCATTTTTACTTTGCTTACATGGGAAGGTAGGAAGGACCCAGAGAACCTAGAGCCTTTTCAGCTACATACACAAACTCTTCTCAGTTACTTTAGATCTTAATTCATAGTTTCCTACTCAGCCCCATGAAAGTTGTCTAACTACTCCCTGAATCACAGAAAAGCATCCTTAACCAGGCTGTGGACTAAATACTTCCCTGAGAACATGTGGCCTTTTTTTTTTTTTTTTGCTTTATATCTATGGCTGCCATTTCTACCTGTTGGTGTGATCCGAGTTTCTGTAACTGATAAAACTCTGAGCATCGATTCTCAAACTTGGTGCATGGTTCTAGAAATTGTCTTGGTGACTTGTAAATTAGTACCTCCCTTGAACATTCCCCTCACAAATTGTGATGGGACTCAAGTTTTCATCTAAATGATAGTTTGTCAACTGTGTCTTAAGGGTTGGTCTTGGATGCCGGAATCTAACACACAACTACAAATGTTACTTTTTAATTTTTTTCTGGTACTAGGAATTGAGCCAAGAACTTCATGCATACTAGGAAAGCACATTATTCCTGAACAACTCACTAAGTCACTCATGCTGCCCTGGAGCTCACTTTGTGGACCAAGCAAACCTTGAACTTGCTAGTCTCCTGTCTCAGTCCCCAAATGGGAGAGATTACAGTCCTGTGCTTCTAGGCCAGGCATCATTCTCTAAAGGACCAGGATTGCATCAACAAACTCCAGGAATACCAGGCTGTGAACCAGTGAAGTGATTTTAAAAATGATTTTGTTTATTTTTCTTTTTTGTGTACTTGTGCATGAACATGCACACACACACAAACACCATATATACACACATGCACACCCAAAAGTAAAAATAAAAATTTATAGATAGATAAAGATAAGATATTAAATGAACAGATTAGTCCTGCATACAAGGGAAAAAGACACAAAGCCAAATGCCAAAGTTTTCAGGCATATTTAGCCATCATTATTTCAAACTATGTTTTAACTGTTTACCTGTGTTAAAGTAGTAACTTCAGAATCTAGAACCACGGCTTTGGATGATGTACAGATGCATTATCCAAGAATACAAAATGTCATTAAAAGAGGAGGCTGGAAAAACTGCTTGCTGTAGTCTGGCAGAGTACCAGGATTCAGGCCCTGTTTGGCAATCCATAATCACCTGTAACTCTAGTTCCAGGGCATCCAACACCCTCTTTTGGCTTCCACGAGCCTCATACATGAAGGCAAAACACTCATACACATAAAATAAATCTTTAAAAAAAATAAAAATAAAAATGAGGGCTGGAGAGTTGGCTCAGTGGACTTATGGAGGACTGAGGTTCGATTCCCAGCACCCACATGGCATCTAACAACTGTCTGTAACTCTGACTCCAGGGGTATCCAACACACTCTGCTGAACTCTGCCCAACACTGCGGCATTTACATGCAGGCAATACACTCATACACATAAAATAAATACACTTCATCAAAAAATAGGAAAGTTACTGTAATTGAGTTTGTACAACTGTCCAGTGTTTTCTTCCGGAAAACAGTGACTTTGTGACTATTTTCAGTGTGATGAAGCGACGCTTACACCGTCCGCTCTGTGTGCGGGCGCAGTGGTTGCTTAGAAGCGCTCCTCCCAGATTAATCGGGTAGGATGAGGTAACAGCAGTCTTTTCCTTATCGTTGCTCTATAAAAGAATATTTCATCTTCCAGGCAGCCCCTCTCTTCCTTGCAGATAGGGGTAAAGGTATCAGATCTAGAACATTCTCTCGGACTGTGTAGGGAGTTTCTATTCCAACTGCTAGTGCTCTGTCCCTCTTTGTTTCCCAGGTTTTGGAGAAGGATGGCTCCTATTAGCACTCAATCTGATGGAGGGAGGGTTTCCCTGGCGTCGCGCATTTCCTCTCATCCTGTGCGTTGCATTAGCAGTATCTGTGCTGAACTAACTAGCAAGGCTGGAGTTATCTATTCGCAATGCGAATCCTCCGGCCAATAGGGCCTTTCTCCCCATTTTTTTTCTCCTTTCACCACTCGATTTACTTTCTTCGGAAGTTAAAGGTAAGCTCAGTTAAGTTTTATCTTGTTTTTTATTCGAGCTCCGTTTCCCCTTTCCGGATGTTCTGATGGTTATGTGTGGAGATCTGACACCCATCTTTCCTGGCTCTGGCATCCCGGCAGGCTGAGCTTTGAACACAATAACCCTGCATTCTTTGAAGGCTGCCAGGGAAATGCCCTCCCTCTCTCACCACCCTCCCTTAAATTTGTTCCAGCTTTTAGAAGAAGTGGGTCAAGTTTAAAAGTGATTTTTGAGAATAATTGTTAAAGAGATGGAAAAAATGAAAAATGTGTTTGGGTATTCATTTCTGGAATCTCAAGGAACTGGTAGGGGATCTCTCTCTCTCTCTCTCTCTCTCTCTTTCCCTCCCTCCCTCTTTTCCTTTCTTCTGTCCTCCTCCCTATCCCTCCCGTCCCCTCCTCTGTATCTCATGCAGCCCAGGCTGGCCTCGAACTCACTCTGTAGGCAAGGCTGCCCTTGAACTTCAGATCCTCCTGCCACTAACTCCCAAGTGTTGGGATCACTGGAGCGTGCCATTGTACCCAGCTCTAGGGGATAGTTTTAAAGTGAAATTTGACTTCAGATAACAATGAACAATTAATAATTTTTAAAAAATTACATAGTTACCACATAAAGCTTGTTCAATTTAACTTCACTGTCCTTGTCCCTCAACACTATTATTTTATACTTAATTATGTAGCAATGTCTGATTTTTTAATGAAAAAAACATAAAATTATGCCATAATGTAATATGTCAGAAGTTAAGAAAAATTTAACCTCAGTAGTTGGAAAATATAAGATATTTAGCTGAGATGTTTAACAGGCAAGAGTAAACTGAAATAAAAGAGAGGCTACTATAGCTTTTATTGTTTTTGGTTTGTTTGTTTTGGTCTTTGTGAGACAGGCTTTCCTTGTAGCCCCAGCTGGCCTAGAACTTGCATTGTAGACTAGGCTGGCCACAGTTTCACAGAGAACCACCTGCCTCTGCCTTCTGAGTACTGGGATTAAAAGCATGTGCCACTATGCCCTGCTTGATTTTTATTATTTGATAAGGGTCATATGGTGTCCAGGCTGCCCTAGAACTTGCTATGTAACTGAGGATGGATAACCTTGACCTTTATCTCCAAAGTGCTGGGATTACAAGCATGTATCACCATGCCCTGTTTATGCTGTTAGGGTCCAGCTCAAGGCTCTGCGCATGCTAAGCAAGCATTCTACCAACTAAGCTGCCGTCTTTAGCCCACAAGAGCTATTCTCAACTGTGTGATCCCCATCTCACCAAAGAAAAAGTATCTTCCCCACTTTCCCTTTCTGCGTCATTCTCTTCCTCTTTCCTCTCTGTTTTTTATGATGAGGCAACTGTGGGCTCTCTGAAGACAGAGAGGATCTTGTTTTGACTTTCCATCACGTTGTCTTTAAATGTTAGGTAGGCCTTGGAGGGAGTGTGTTTGCAGGTGTAATTTTGATGATTAGTGAATGTACTGCTGTTGTATACTGTGTATTTGTTGAAAGGGTGAATGATTAGGTGGACAGATGGGTGGATGGATAAACATCTTATCTTTTCTGATATCGACTGATGATCTCACCAGTTCTCTCAGATGACAATGACAGATTCATGGAATAAACAGCTTTTGTTTATTGGATGTAATGTTTCTCTGCTTCTGAACTCACCAGCTAAAGCCACTCTTGTGTTTTTAGAAAGCACATGCCTAATCTAATGAAGGTAAAACTAAGAGAAGCAACTCTGAGGTTATTTGGAACCAGAAAAAGAATCCCTAGTTTGTGCTTGAATGAACGTTTTCTTTTTTCGACTCATGTGACTGCTTCCAAGACACAGCCTAAACCCAAATACTGCTGCTCCCTAGGGACCAAAAAACCTGAAAATCCAGCTGTTGCCAGACTTACAAACGTTCCTTCATGGTTCAAATGTTCTCTCTCCAAACCACCTGAATCCAAAGTCCCCAAATGTTTGCAAACTCGGGGAAGAGACTCTGCAACAAACCAAGTATACATCTTTTCTCCTCAAATCGAGTCAATATAGGGTTTAACTTATTGGTAATAGCCATTTACCAACTTATTGGTAATAGTCATTTACCATTTTAATTTACCACAGCCTGAAATGTATGGCACAAATCTATAATCCCAGACCTCAGGAGGCTGAAACAAAAGGATCATGAATTCCAGGCCAGCCTGAACTACAACATACCACCTCAAACAGAACAGGAGAGAAGAAACTCCTTTTATTTAACGCTTATCTGGCCTTTTTTCCTCAGCTTGGTAAAACTTCCTAATATCAAGAGTTAAGGGAGAGTTTCCCAAATGATTCTATGACCATGATAGATACAATTCTTTGTTTCATCTCCTTTCAATTTACTAAGATGATTTTTCCTACCTTCATGACATCTTGGCAAATCCAGTGTCAAGACCAGCGAGTTCATCTCTTTTCATTTGAATTTATTTTAGATATTTTAATTATCTTACATTTAAACCTCTATTCCATTTTACACAGCTTCATTTCAAAATGGAAGAGAGATTTCTCTGCATTCTAGACCGCCCCGCCCTTCTTTGATTGCAATAGTCATTTCAGACCTCAAAGATTTTTAGCAAAATTAATTCACAACAATTTTTGTCAAGGCAGAATCCTGTCTCCTCTGAAGGCCTCTATACAGTGTGATATTCACACACAGTAGGTCTTCACCTAGCATGTGTGACTGATAATCAAAGACATTATTACTTACTCATGTTGCTAGTATCAAAGCAAAAAGTTTTATGAAAAACAGTCAGTATGCATATTTAGATTAGATCACAGATATATAGAAATCCATTACACATTTTCCTTTAACCTGAAGCTCCTATATGTAAATTGACTTGTATATGTTAATGGCAGTCATTTAGGAGTAACTTTTGAAAGCACTGCATCGTAATTAAATTGGGCATAATTCACACACTGTATGCTTTTTTGAAAATGGACTCCTCCACAAAGGTACCAGTTAGAACAGAACACATCCCCTCAACCTCTCAGGAACAGAGTCTCATTGCATCAAATTACACACACATACACACACGCACACACACACACACATACACACAATGTGGTGAAGAAAATGTTGATGCTTAATGTTGAAAAATAATGCAACATGTTCTTCCTTTGGTTCATTTACTGCCATATGTTACTTGAGTAGTGGAAATCTATTTGGTATGGAGGAGAAGTGGTTGTAGTCTGAAAATCCAAGTCAATAACGAAGCTTTGTATTTGCTATTTCTGGAATGACTATTAAGTGCTTAGTTGTGAAGCACATCTCCAGATTATTAGGAAATATCATTTGATGTGCCCACTAGAATGACTACAAGAGGAATTTTACTTCATTTTTCAGTGCCCTCTTACTGAGTAATGAAAAGTCTTCCCAATTTGGAAATGCCTAGGAACTATGCAGTTCTGATAGTACTAAATTAATTAATATTTAAACAATTTTATCTCCATAAGAGAATACTATTAAAGAATTACTGGTTACCCAAATACTCATATTTATCATTACTTTATATGATATCAAACAGAATTGTGAATTAAATATTAATTTAACTTATTCTAAAGTGTATCAAAAATTCTATTAATTATCTAAATTATTCTAGGTTATGAAAGAAGCTGGAGCACAAATAACAAACTTTATCAATATTTAAACAGAAGTGAACTGAATAACTTATTTAATATACTGAGGAGCAATGTCTACAGCTCAAATCTGAATAAATAAAAACCATGTTTTACTGTTTATTTTCTATGATTGTGGAATACAAACTCATTCTAAGATGCAAAAATAATTAGAAGTTAGACAAATGACTGAATGTGATCATGGCTGTTAGATGGAGCTGTTAGAACAGGAGAAAAGAATCTGACTAACTCTTCTCTACAGACTCATTTCCTTCGATTGGAAGGTTTTCTTTTCAGACAATTTAGACTGCTCGGAGACCAAACTACAAAGGTACAAGCTCTCCATCTCATTCAAAATCATCTCAGTCCCTGCTGAATAAGCACAGTGTGTGGGGCCACATCCTCTGCTTAAGTTTATCTCAAAATTTTCTTCCAATGGTGACTATTTCATCCACACATTTTTATAGTTACCATCTATTGGGATGGTGTCTTTTTGTTTGGTATAGTGTTTGTATACATTAAAATATGAAGAATAGGCTCTTTGAACATGGCCTCTAAAACTTCATATCACACACATACACACACACTTTTGCTTTATTTATGAAGCAAATAAATAAAAAATAAAAAAACTTGACTGACTGACATAAGATAGAAGCCTTTGTTTCCAAAGCTGCTATATTCCTGCCATATGTTACCTATAAATTACCATGTATGTGCTATTTATCTTTTGCTTGCTATCCTCACATGAGTATATATGCCCCCCAAAAGTGGAGCAAGGGACTGACTTTACAGAAGGAAGAATCCACTCACATGTCAGTCCCGCTAGTGGATTAAACTTCCTCTCCTCACCTGGAAAAAACAAACAAACAAAACAAAAAAACAAACAAAAAAAAACCCCAACCCTGACTATAAATTATAAAAGGGAACAATTAAGCAATTCTCAGTGTCAGTTTGCTAATGCTGAATTTTAAGTGGGTATCAAAAGTAAAGAAGTCAAACAAAGATAATGTTTCCCTTACTGCTGGGTGAGGAAGAATTGATCTTTGAGCCAGTGAACAGGCTCCAGTGGATAAACTCACACTGAGGGATATTTAGGTATACAAACTTGGTTTGATAGGTTTTAACCTGTAGGACAGAATGCATGAAATTCTGTAGGCGGGGATGGGAGTGGTGCAGATAGCAGAGGGGGTCTAAATATGATTAAGATGTATTATATGAAATGCACAAAAATTCAATACAATATATATTAAAAATAAATAATTTAAAATAGAAAAAAAGAAAAAAAGAAGTCTGCAAAAAAAGCACAATGGCCTCTTGTCGTGCTCCTCCCCGTCACCTACGTGTTGTACGAGGGTTTCGTCTAAACATATGCAAATTCCTTGTTTAGAATCTGGAAACAACTCTGGGCAGACAGCATGGGATTAGAGGCACAGGAACACAGAGCTTCCAGCTCCGGGTCCAGAAGCACTTCCGTTTGAGTGCTGGTCTTAGTCTTCCTACGGGATAGGTAGAAGGGGATGATTGGATTTCCTTGGCTTCAACATGGGGGTGCTCATGGATTCTGAGTAGGCAGAGGAGAGGCAGATCAAATACAGATTCTCTGAAGGCAGAAACGGCAAGGCGAGGCCAACTTGAACTGTAATGTAAGAATGAGGGGAACAGCGAAAGCAGTTAGATGAAGGTTTGATGGGGCAGGACCGTGTTATGGTTTGAGTTTGAAACGTACTCCATGCACTCTGGTGTGCCCGGCTGTTGGCGCCCTTTTCAGAGGCTGTGGGCCATTTAAGACGTGGTGCTGGTTGGCAGAGGTCCATCTTTGAAGATAGACTTCTCTGCCTTTTCCCATGCTCCCCAGACACGGAATGAGCCGTTCCCACTGCCTTGCCTTCCCTGTCATTGTAGCATAAAGTCTTCTGAAACCATGAGCCAAAACGAACCTTTCCTCCTGTAAGCAGTTCCTGTCAGGGATCTAGTCATCACCAGCAGCAAGACATGAGGCTTGTTTCCTCGCTTCCGTTTTGGCTTCTTCTCTCCCTGCCACTCTGTAAAATGGTTTGGGCTGGGCAGGGAGTATGTTCAGAGGTAGACTCGAAAGAGGAAAGAGAAGAACACGGTCAAAGGCCATCTTCTTTTTCTATTTTCTTCCTCATAAGCTGTTTATTCCTTTTTACATTTCTATCATAATTGATTCCCCCCCAATCTTTATGGGAAGAAGAAAAGGTTAAAAACTAGGCAAATCTAGTCAACATGCAAAGCCCATCATTCTGTCTGTTATTCTTCTTCCCCTCTAAGTGGCCAGACTTTCAGGATGAATCAGGAAGGACATCAAATTTTTCCTTCTGAAACTATCTTCTCTTCACCATTAGCTTCAAATTGTCCATCCAGTCAGTCTAAACATTTGCTGCTCTCGCCAAGAACCTGGTGCCTCTGTGGGCACCAGACACACATGTGGTGTGCTTGCAAACATGCAGGACTAACACCCGTACAACATAAAGTAATAATAAATAAAACCTCTTAAAAATAAACGCTTTGCCTGCATGTATATGTGTGTACCATATGTGTACAATGTCCATTGTGACCAGAAAAGGGTGCTAGATCCCTGAAACTGGAGTTACAGATGGTTGTTAGCTGCCATGTGGATACTGGGAACCAAACTTGGCCCCTCTGCAAGAGCAGTCAATACTTTTAACCACTGAGCCACCTCTCTAGCCCCATGAATAAAATCTATATTTTTAAAATCTCATTTCAGTACTGAACATGGGGAGTATTTTCCTTATTTTCATTTCTCCCCAAAATATGACCATTATTTGTGTAGCATCAGCTGTATTAAGTATTATAAGTAACTAAGAGATTGTGACATGATTATTAAAGTATATAGAAAGATGTGATTACATGTAAATAGTACACCATTTCATGTAAGGAACTCGAGCATGCAGCTTTTGGATTTGATAGAAGCCCTCAAACCAACCTCCAATATATACTAAGGGAGTATCTTAGTATATATCTGGAGTGTAACCTCAGTTGTGTTCTGGTTCCCAAAGCAGATCTCCAGGTGACTTTTCTTTTTCCAGTTACTGTTGGTCCCTTTGAAAGTCTAACAAAAGACTGAGACACTTATGCAAAAAGACATATCTATGAAACAAACATCCCAAGTTTTAAAAAAAATTTTCTTTTTTTAAATATATGTGAGTGTTTTGCCCACATGTATGTAAGTATATCTATGTCATGCAGTGCCCATGGAAGCCAGAAGAGGGTGTCAGATCCCCTGGAACTAGAATTATGGGTGGTTGTTAGCTGTCATGTTGGTGCTGAGAACGGAACCCAGGTCCTCTGTAAGAGCAGCCAGCTCTTAACCACTGAGCCGTCTCTCCAGCCTCAAGCCTCAGTTTTATAGACAGGGTCTCTCCAACTTTGTTGAACCCATAAGGTTCCAGAGACAACCTGCTTCAGAGTCTTCTTCAGGCTCCTTCACCTCCACATAGATTTACCTGCTCTGTCAAAGCTGGATCAAGATCCTGAGGACTTTACCGTCAACTAAGAGTATCACTATCCAGTGGATTCTTCAAACGCAGACCCTGTACAATCCATTGGTCTTTCTCACATAAACGTATAAAGGTGATAGCAAGTCTTCAAAAATCCATGAAATCATTTTTATCTCTTCTGTCAGTTACATGTTAGTTCGGGTCCCCTTCGAATGCTTCTTCTAGAATATTACTTGACGCACCTGAATATTGCCAGCAATTCGGAAGAGTTGTCTTAGAGATCTAATACAACCCCATGCTTAAATACATCTGCTGACATATTACTTCAAGTGGGATCACCAACTCAAATACTCACGGGAGTCACAGACAAGGACTATAAGCAATGAAACTAGGACTGGGCAGGAAATACCCAAAGCTGTGGGGATCATGGAGACCGATGGTACTCAGTTATGACCATTTGTTGCCAACAGGAAATGCAGGTCTAATATTACCAAAATTCCTAGTTTTTTTCCAGAAAAAGAAAACCTGAAATTTCAAAAGCAAAATCCTTGAATCCATAATAATTATTTAAAGCACACTGTAGGAAAACTATCAAGAAATGTGAAGGGTCACACACATTATCTTACTTACAAGCTATTAAATTTGCCTAGTATAGCTTTGTAGGAGTTGACAGAAGACACGAGAGATCCAGAATTTCATTATTGATGGCAATAACAGGGGTAAAGGTTAGCACATGCACTTTTCCCTTGAGCCCATTTTCTAGAGCGTCATGAAATGAGCCAGGGGATGTCTCCATAAACAGTGGGTTGCGTGACAGGAGAATAACCATGAGTTTCATGATCTGAATTGTTTATTGTGGATAGCAAGTCTGTCTGAAGGAGATGTACTGTATTCCACGTCTTTTCACTTTACAGATGTTCTTGTAAAGAAAATGAGGAACAGCAGAAGGTTTCAGGAGCTGTGCTTGTATGATGCACAGAAACATGACTGACTCATGGAGAACTGGGTCCCTATGATGAGAGAAATGTGATTATGAGAAAGCTCTAACCTGTGAGGTGCATGTTTTTGATCTATGATATGGAACAGGTAGCCTGAGAGATTGGTCCTTTATTCTCACAATAAAATTTTATTGGCATGGGCCATGTCCATTCATTTGCAAAGTAGCCACAGTCACTTTGGAGCTAAGACCAGAACTAATAGTTATAGCAAGAATCCAGCTTAAATTATTTACTACAGTATAAGTAAAGGGCTGCATTCTTTTCATTGAACACTGGCATAGAGAACAGCAAATTAGCATGTGTGGTCATTTCACTGAATGTCTCCCATATGTTCCGATTGTCCCCAGGTGGTGGCATTGTTTCAGGAGGTTTAGAAAATGTGGCCTTGATGGAGGAAGCAGGTCACTGGGGGTGGGCTTTGAGAGTTCATAAGCCTCATTCCCACTTCCAATTTCTCTCTCTGCTTCCTGTGTATGCTTGAAGATATAAGCTCTCAGATTTCTGCCCTGGTGTCCTCTGCCTCTGTGTCTCCCCACCATGATGGATTCTTATCCTCTGGAACTGTAAGTTAAATTCACTTTTCCTTCTATAAGTTGCCTTGGTCGTTGAGTTTTATCACAGCAGCAGAAAAGTAAATTAGTACCAGGGAGTGGGGTGTTGTTGTGAAGAGCCTGACTGTGTTGTTTATTGGAGGAATGTGGATGACTTTGTAAGTTTGGACTAGAAAAGTGGGTGAATTCTGTAAGCAGAGCATATTGGGCCATTCTAGTAGAGGCTCAGATCAAGATGTTCCAGAGGGAGATGGAAACAAGGACTTACACAGCAACTGAGATATTTTGGCAGAGCATCTGGCTGCCATCTGCTGGGGGCCTAAAAACTTTCCTCAGGCTAAATTAAAAGGTAATGGGCTAATTTCTTTGATGACAGAAATTTCAAAGCAGCCTAATCTCAAATCTGTGACATGATTTTATTAGTGAATATTATGCAGATCTACAATAGAAAAAAAACAACAACAAGCGAGGCAGAAAGAAATACAAGATACATAGTTTGGAGAGAAAAAGAGCACTAAAATTTTTAATGTTGCAACCAAGGCGAGTCTTGGAAGAGAGGCTCCCATTGCAAAGGAGATTAGCTCCTTTGAGGAGAGGCCTCTTCCTGCTCCCCTGAAAATGAAAAGAGAGCCCTCAAGGAAGACCCCGCCCTGCCAAGCTTCCAACTTGTGAAGGGAGAAAGCCTAAGAAGTTTTCTTCTCCTAGAAAACCACAACGTACAAAATCTGCTGCTGAAGTAGATGATGGAGCCAAGGGCCATTCCAAGCTGGCAGCCTAAGTTAGCAGTGCCATTCACGTGGTGCTGGCTATGGAGACATGAAAGATGTGAGACTGAGGGGGGTCATCAATTCTTCCCCAGCAGTTTCAGAACAAGATATATAGCATGGGAGTCCTGCAAAAAGAAGGCCCTGGGAGGCCAGAGGGCTCTGAGAAGTCATTGCCCAAATCTGTGAGAGGAAACCGATAACAGAATAATGAAAGTAATATAGCCTTGATTTTCCCATAATAAATGTAACCAGGTGTTTGTGGGTTTACATACTATAGACATGTATATTTCCTGAGAGAGTAAAGGAGAGAGAGCTAGAGAGCTAGACGATTAAGAAATATTCTGTGGGTACAGAGACAGGAGAGGGCGCAGAAGCAAGGTATACAAGATGAAGAAAATAATAGAGGACCAGGTGCTTAGTAGAAAGAAGCATTAGGTACAGAAAAGGTCGTGTGTGAGTATTCGGGGAAAAGGAGAGCTGGCTAAGTGAGGAGCACAACTTCATGAAGGGCTTCTACTGCCTTGCTGAGGAGTTGATCCTGAATGGGGGGGTGGGGGGGGCTTTTAAGGAGGATCTCCACGGCACTGATAGGACAAAGTCAGAGAGGCTGCTGTAGCATTTACTCGGACAGAAAAGGATGGACAAAAGAATGAAGCACAGGAAATAATGAGAACGAGCAATAGGAAGAGACAAGACAAGACTGGGAGGTTCTACTTCCTCCAGGTGGGCTGGGCGCCACTGTGTGTGTTTGTGTGTGTGTGTGTGTGTGTGTGTGTGTGTGTGTGTGTGTGTGTGTGTGTTATGCATGTTAGTAGAGTGGGGAGAGGGAAGCTTTTTACATAGTTGGAATTTTAGTCCCCAATGGACTGTCGGCAACCTGAGGAAAGGCTCTGTTCCTCGGTCATCATATTCCTCAAGCGTTATGAACTGTTTGGTACTTAAGAGAGACACAGTGCAAGCTGATGAAGGAGTGAATGGTTTCACAGATGTAGTTTCACTTTCTTGCCTGCTTATTCAGCTCCGAAACCTCGCCCTTTTACCAGGCAGAGTTTTCCTTCTCCTTCCCTCACAGCCGTGTTCCCATAGCAGCTTGCCTGATTACATTAAGAGCACAGAAATGTGGTCTCTTTCAACTCTGGGAGAAGTTCAGAATTTAGAGTTTAGTTTTATTCTTTTGTTTAATAATGTTTTTCTTTCTGTTGACACATCGTCACTGTGCATGTTAATGGGGTACTGTGACATTCTAGTACATGCCTACAATGCACGCTGATCAGATCAGGGTGATTTGCATAGCTATCTCTTTAAACATATGTCCTTGTTCTGAGGACATTCCAAAGTCTACTAAGCACTTTGAGATATGCAATTGATTGGTAACCATGGCTTTTTTCTCTGCTGTAAAGAACAGTAGAAATGATCTCCCAGAAACAGCTGCTCCTGTTAACCATCCTCTCTCAAGCACTATCATGTTTTGGTAATCACTATTCTATTCTTTAGGAAATCTCATTCTCTTGAGTGGGTGGATGGTTAAGACAGGGTCTCATTATGTAGCCCAAAGTGGCCTGGAACTCACTATGTAGCTGAGGTTGGCTTGGAACTCACCAAGTAGGTCAGGCTGGCATAAACCTGATGCAGTCTAGCCTCAGCCTCCCACATGTTGGGTTATAGGCATGACCCACCACACCTAGCAGAAACTTTAGTCTTTATCCTAACTCTATTGCTTGTGGTAGTATCTGACATATACTACATAGATGTAGTATTTATTAATTACCTAATACATTTTAGTAACATGAACATGTATATATACTCTACTGCATCCATCTTGGGTGAATTAATCATCTTTCTAGATCATCCAGATCAGCAATTCATCACTCTATTTACTAATCCAGCCCATAATTTGGTTTTCAACTTTGATAGATCTCTAAACCAAGGACAGTTTAATTGCAGGGCTGTTTGGATCCAGTCACAGGGTTTTGATTTTCTGTGCCTGAGCAAACAAGTACATTCTTAGTACAGTGAGAATTTCAGACACTGTAGATAGTATCATGAGCACAAAATACAACAGCAACGAAGAACGGAAACAGTTACTTGTTTGTGTTGTAATTACACAAACACTGTTTTAGCTTACCGTCTGCAAAATTAGAGTGATATTAAGCCTATCCCCAGCGTAACGCGTGAATAGTAGGTGGTTGGGGGTATCTTCGACTTGCAGTATCTTTTGCCAGCAGTGATTTGAAGACTCTCGATTCTGCTGCTCTGTGTTTTACCCCCTCTGAGAGTACTCCATTTGCCTCATTATCCGTACGCCTTGAATTAATATAAATTATTGAAGCTATTTTTTGTTGTCTGCTTTAAAAAAAAAAAAAAACCATTTGGCTAACCACTATTGTTCCTTGCACAGGAATTGTTGATTAACCCTTTAGCATGATTGTTTAAGGAAAGCATTATATTGCCAATTACTTAGATGCCTTACAATAGTTTTAGTAACGAAATATGAATGTTAGCTAGGATGACCCTGCTCTGCGTCCCACGTACGTGGGAATGGAAGAAATGCTATAAATACGCAAGCGGTGGATTTGGATAGATGTTTCTTCTTTCTTTGCTGTACTTCTTGTGCCGTTTCTTCTACTTGCCTTCCTCCTATAGATGCTCTTCGAATGACATCATATATCTCAGATTTTATGTTTTTGAACATTTATTTAAAGCAAACCGGGTCAAAGTCCTAAACATTCAGTAAGACAAAAGTTCAGTATTCTTTAGAGTTCATGCCAAAGAGTAGCGGTTTTAGTTATTTTTCTCATCTCCGTAACAAGACACCTGACAAAACCTACTTTAGGAAGGAAGGGTTTGTTTTGCTCATGGTTTGACTGTACAGTTGAGGCATCTGGTCACATTGCAGTCAGGAAGTAGAGATGAGGCTGGTGCTCTGATTGATTTAAACTTTTCATTCAGTTCAGGACCTCAGCCCATGGGGACGGTGCAGCCCACAGAGAAGGCAGGTTAAACCTATCTGGAAACTCCCTCACAGACACATTCAGAGATTTATTTCCTAAATGATTCCAAATCCTGTCAACTTGACAATCAAGATTAACCATCAAAGTATCTTTAGTCACAAGTCGAGAACTATTGAGCTTTTTAGGATACACTTGAGAAGATGCATGACTTGGATGAACCTCAGCTGACAACTATAATCAAAGATTCTGGAGTTGAGAGTAGACAAAGCATGTAGATGGTAGATCTTGCCTACCAAATGTATCTTTCCATGTCCAAGAGTGCTCCCCTCACTTGTCAATTTATAGAAGCCTTCAGGCCCCTGGATTCCACTGTGTTGATTGCATTTACCACTCATGTCTGAGAATAATATTCAAGGGAACAAGGATAAACATTACTCCTGTAAGTTATAACTTCTTTTTGCAGTTCTCAACTTTGATACACTTAGATAGGAATGATTTAGATATGTGTACCCCAAACTAGTCCCAGGAAGGCAGTATAAGGAATGAATCCTAACCTCACATCTATTACCAGTAACTCTCCTGAGTGCCTCAATTTCTTTCTATATGGGTGAATTAAGTAGTTTAGCCTATATAAAAGTGTTCCAGTAGAGCTGACATTATGGCAAGTTCTCTTAATGCTAGTTGTTATTTTCAGATGAAACGTAAGGATGCTCAGTCTATTTGCTATTTATCTTTATGACTGATGTACCCAAGAGAACAACAGAAAGAGGAAAGATCTATTTTGGCTCCTGGTTTCAGAAGGTTGTATGTTTCATGGTATGGATGATGTGATTGAGCAGCTCATACCATGGATGGTAGGAAGCAAAGCTTGCTACAGAAAGGGGCCAGGGCTGATAGACTCTTAAAGACCCTCTCTTCTGTGACCTTCTTCTTATAGCTAATTCCCAACTTCTAAGGTTTCTTCTACCTCCCCAAATAGCACCATCCTCTGGGAACCAAGCATTCAAGAAGTGAGCCTGTGAGGACATTTCACATTTAAACCATAACTCACAAGTACCCCAGGCTTCTTCTTGCTCCCTTGAAGGACAAATTGGAAAGGCTGTCAACCCGCACTGGGATTTTGTGTACAAGAATGGCAGAGAGCTGATCTTCCTTAAGTGTTGAAGAAGGGAAAGATAGACCTAAAAGCAGGGAAGGAGGAATGAAGGGCAGTGGGATGGAAGGAAAGGGATCGCTTTTCCTCATAATCTTTTACAGCCCACTGTGGAGCTAGTTGTTTGTAAATTTGTCCAAAACTAATGGTGAAATGGAGCATTGTGTCTTAACACATTGAGATACTGTCCTGTCACATTTATCTCTGTTTTTGTGTATTCAACAATTGATATTGCTACCCGTCACCTTACCAGCATATAAAACTTAATTTTCCATTTTGAATTTGTATTGGTTCATGTTTATTTTTATTTACACGTCTCGGTGTATGACTGTGTGAGCATACATTCATGTGTGTATGCTCTTGCAAAGGCCAGAAGAAGATGTTGGCTCTGTAGTTACAGGTGGCTGTGAGCTGACGTGGGTGTGGCGAACTGAATTCTAGTTCTCTGAAAATGTAGCAAGCACTCTTAACTCTTGACCCATCTCTCTGGCCCCTTCAATAAGTAGTTTTGAAACTTGCGTAAAACATTTCCCTGTGAAAAAAGACTTCAGTATGATCTGTGAAGCAAAAAGGTCGACTATTTGGTCTTAGCTTGGCATAAGTGAATACTAAAACTCTACCTGTAAAAGAGACACCTGGTTGTATATTTCAAATGTCACATTTATCTAGCAGCCGTAGATACACGTTTATATTCAAAGTTGATGTGATTGCTAAATTGCTTCCAGTTTTTTATAGATATTTTGAAAATGTTAACAACCAAGTTATAAGTGTTAGGCTATATTAAACTAAGCACGAAGAAGACACTTTTCTGTTCTACCTGATGGCCATTGATGTAATTAACTGCCATCAGCAAAGTTAGATATATATTCTATAGCCTTGAATTTGGGTCCAGCTAACCGGCCCCTGTGGGGTTAATACCCAGGACTTTGGCCTTTTTATTTTTGCTTTCTTTAATAGTACAGAAGCCTGGATTTCACTTGGCATCTGAAGGGTTAGAGTTTTCTGTCTGGCTCATCCCCCGTACCTATGCTGATGGTCTATGCTTTTCTCTTAGCTTTTAAGTGACTAAATTTGATAATAAGTGTGAGTGCTGAGTCTTAAAATTTTTTAAAGTCAATTTTTTTTTCTCTCAGTGGTAAAAAAATAACAAATATGATAAAGAAAAAAGTGCCAGGAACATTATTTCGTAGGCTCCCTTTAGGTTAAGAAAGGAGGTATGCTTTTTTCCCCTTTCTTGTTTTTAAAACAATAAAAGGGCTCAAAGAACAATGGGTGAGAACGTGCGATGGCTTTCAGTCTTATTCACCTGCTTTCCAAACAGGACCAGACCTTCTTTTTTTCCTCGCTTTCTTTTGGTAGCCACACTTTTCTGAGGCTACAGAGAGCAAGCGTGCAAATAGGGCCACGGGTGGAAATGGTTTGGTGATCTCTGTAAATATGCACCCCATCCTAGCTGCGATCCGGAACTTCCTCCGGGCCAAAACGTATTTAACCTGCAAGGATACATTGCCCAGGAGCCATTTTAGTATTTACGACATTCTACATTTTTATTTAGAAACAATTAAATCTACTTGGATTTCAAGAATTTTTTTTTCTTCCCTACAGATTCAGGTCAAAGTTTACTTTTTGAAAAAATAAAAAAAAAAAAAAAAAAAGAAAGAATGTTCCACAACTTTACCAGCTTGAAACTAAAATAACTGCTATAATTTTAGATTGCTAGTTTTTTTCCTCTTTCGCTGCATTTACCCCGTATCCTTAAACACTGGATGGCTGCGCACTCTGAAGCACTGAGGGGCAATGGGAGGGATTGAACGACTAAAGGGGTTTGTGATGGAGGTAATGCTGGAAGCAGAAATTCCACTAAGCATAGTGTTCACAGGATCATCTCAGCTCTGCAGAACTCCAGCGACTTTGTTTGTTTGTTTGTTTGTTGTTTATTTTTTGAGCCTGGCTGGCCTGCAATTCTCAGAGATCCACTTGCTTCTGCCTCCCAAATGCTGAGATTACAGATGTCCACTATCTTACCCAGTCGGTTTATTTTAATTAAAATTGAAAAGTAATTGAATTAATTTTTTTTAGATAACCAATAGTCAAGGAGGATACTGAATTAGAAACCACAATGATGTCGTTTGTAGCAATGATAGCTGTTTCCAGTTGACTTTTTGATTTATTGTGATACCTATTGCTAATAAAGCAATGCAAAAGCATTTTCAAATTATAAAATGTTGATTATTCTAGATAATTCATTTCCCTCCCTACAGTCATTCTTCTTCATCCCTGACAACAAATACTTGCTTATATGACTTCCTTAGATACCTCAATATACGAATATACATGTGGAAACAGAAAAACCTTTTGAGTCAGATTTCAGGTTATAGACTAAGAAAAACAGAAGCTCAGTCCATCATGGACTTCAACAAAAAAGCCAATCAGCTACATAATCAAAATAATGATTTTTCCAGTGAGGACAATCTGTGCACAGCATTTTGATATGTTATCTTTATATGACTGTTATGAGAAGATATTCTTCTGAGCCATAATAGTATGCCAAAATATAAAAGAATAGACTTGGCTGGACTAGAGATGTGACTCCATTGATAAAGCAAGGAGTGCTCAGCACGCAGGAAACCTTGATCTCTGATCTTTCATTACAAACACTGTGTACAGTGGTTAATATTGATGATCAGCTTGAGAGAATCTATAATCACTGAAGGGACAAGCCTCTGGGAGTGTCTGTGAGAGATTATCTAGATTAGAGTAGCTGAGGTGGAGGGAGTCAGCTTAAATGTGGTAAGCACCTTTCCATGGACGAGGGTCTTGGGCTGAGTAAGAGAGCTGAGCATTAGCATTCATGACTCTCAACTTCCTGTCTGAGGCTACAATACCATGAGCTTCCTGACACGGCTCTCCATGATGGAGCGTATCCTGGAACTCTGAGCCCCAATAACCCTTCTCACCTGAAGTCGCTGCTTGTCAGGTATTTCATCACAGGAACGAGAAAAGTCACTAACACACTGGGCTTGGTGGCATGTGCCTGTAATCCCAGCACTGAGGAGTTCAAAGTCATCCTTGGCTACATAGAGAGTTCCAGGCCAATCTGGGCTACAGGAGACACTGTTTCGAAACAAAAGGAAAAACAAAAATAAAATAATATATTTGGGTGTAAGGAAGTAGAAATCTGATTAGAATCAAGAGGTGGAGTTTTAACCTTATAAGAGAGAGCGGAGCCTCAGAAAGTGTGCTCAGAAACAGCTTAGCTTCCTAGTCATCCCCTGGGACCTCAGACAACAAATCTCTTCCAGTGAGTGACAATGAACCTGCGTATTTACTTACCCCCCTGTGCCTTTATCAAGCACAGCACTCTTTTAGGTTTGGGTAAACAGCTGTCTTAACTCCCTGTCTCCTAACAATTTCCCCTTCCTCTCACTCAACCTCCACTTCCTCACAATGTCAGCTTTTTATAATCCTGCAGGCGTCCCATAAATTACTCCCTGGTTTGGCTCTCACTGCTCACTCTAACTCCCTCCATATTTCCGGGTCTGAATTCCTAAAGAAGAAAACTTACTTGCCATTTTCCCACCAGTCCTTGCCATGACTTTCTAACTGTATCTGGGTTGCATGACAGCACTGACTACAGTCTGAATTCTCTTGCATGGGTTTGGGGATGCTTGTGTCAGAGTTTGACATATCCCAAGTATCTGTTTCTAACTTCTGTCCCATGATGTTTCTTGTGCTAACCTTTCTGTTAGGTCATGCAAGATAAATAACATAAAATCAGCAGCATCAAATCTGCAAAAGTTCAATAAAAATATATTTGAAAAAAAAACTCAAGTATAGACATGATATAGAAAAGATTTTCAATTGTGTATTAAAAAGACTTGAGGGACTGGAGAGATGGCTCAGCAGTTAAGTATACTGGTTGCTCTTGCAAAGGACATGGGTTGACTTGCCACTCACATGGTGGCTATCAGTGGTCCTTAACTGAAGTTCCAGGGGATCCAATGCCATCTTCTGGCCTCCATGGGTGTGCATGGGTGTACCTACATACATGCAGGCAAAGCATTCATACACATAGAGCCATTTAAACATTGAAACAAAAATTAAAGAGACTTAGTTACTAGCCAGAACTTTGAATTGGGTCTCAAAAGCAGCAAGTGGTTTAATTTTTCAGAGTCTAGATAATGTGTTTTTAAATTTGGGAAATGGGTACATAATTCATAAGGTGATTCCTATTCTGAAATTGGTTTGAGGTCAGAGTTTGGTGGCTACAGTGAGTTGAACTGAGAATCTATTCATGAACAAAATTAGCATTGGTCTGAAAGATCAGTGTGTATTCTGAGATGAGACATACAGGAAAGTGAAGTGGCATTTGTACCAGGCAACTTCAAAACCATCTGATTTAACACACAAGATCCAATGAAAGCCTTTCTTTGGAAGGCAGATAAGTTAATTGTGGGAAAATGCTGTAGGAGAATGCAATGGGCAAACTTGTCTTGTATTCACCCGAGTGCTAGGCAGGGGCCAAAGCTTCAGCCAGTGAACTTCCACAATCCCAGAGTTCCTAGCAAAGTGGGGATAAACCCAAGAGTTGTAATAAATGGACTTTAAGTCCATTCTGATTGGATTGTGATCATTTCTTATTGGTGATGACTATTTAGATATTTTGGTCTTATAGACAGATCCCGAAGTCCTTGAGTCATGTGTGATCACCCCACAGAGGTGCATATTTATTTGATGTGACATGGGGAAAATTTCAAGTTTTATCCTTTTGGTCTGAGAACCAGGTTCACAATGGTACATCAACCAAGTGATGGACAGCATACAGAACCCTCCGATGACATAGGAGAATGTCAGGAAATATGGATAATTTTCTCACATGAACATCCTACATTGAGGTTCCTTTCACATTTGTAGCCACGGGAAAATTCAAAATTCTTGCCTATCCTATGCATTTGGAAGGCATCCACTTGCTCCTTCTGGCTGTGTCTCCTGCTGCTCTCAAGCCACAGTGCTCATCCTTTAGATCTGCTAACCTGCCAAATTTGGCCCCTTCTTGGATCCTCTGCCTTTGCAATATCTTTTGCCTGGAAATCTATTGTCCTGATATTTTTGTGGCTTCTTCCTGCTCACCACACCTGGCTTAACTGCATCTGTGGAGAGAGCTTTCATGGTCTGTGACAGTGCTGTCTGATGAAGCATCTGTCTCTGATGTGCTCTTATCTCATGGACTTTTGGGTGTGTTTCTAGTTATTATTCTACCACTCTCCAAAATGATTACAGTCATTTCTTTTTAAAAATCTATACTATATATTCCATGATCACAGATCCCAGTATGTTGCTCATTCACACATGTTTAACCTCAAGGAGACTGCCAGAAACATAGAATATTTAATTAGCATCCTTTTTGTTATTTTTTTTAAAAGATGGGATCTCACTCCATAACCCAGGCTGGCATTAAAATTATGAGTCTTTCTGCTTTAGTCTCCCGAGTGCTATGATTACACCTGGTTCAATTAGCATCTTTTCAACAGATTTTCTAAGTACACTGTGTACTTTATATAAACGGTATATGTGTTCCATATTAGAAGGCACTTTCTGGTTTCATTCTGATCAGATGATGACTTTCCCAATGAGTCATAAAGCCCCTTATTAATAGAATGAAATGAAGTAGTTTCGGAGCCATATTTGAAGTCATTAGACATTTAGTACTACAGAGGACGTGTTTCCCACATGAGCGAATGAGACAGTCAAATGTCTGACTCATTAGAGGAAACCTGGATGAGAACAGCTACCAGAATAATGCCAGAACCACAGCCACACTGAGGTTTCCTATGTATGTTTCCGATTAGGTAGATAAATTGATTATGATCCATATAATGTGATTGATGGTAGACTTTTCTATTTTATTATTTCTTCTATCACAACAGAAGGAACTTAGACTCTGCAACAAAAAGTTTTAACTCTATCACTTACAAGACATGTCCCCTGGGGTATGACTTTCCATCATGTCTGAGTCCAAGTTTCCTACTCTGTAGAGTGGGTCTAATAAATACATCATAATACATCCTGCGTCTGCCTTAAAGGATGTCAGTATTAAAAGTCACAATCTGGTTGAGAAGAAAACGTTAATTTAATATATGTATGCCATAATAAGTATATGCACAGGTTTAGGATACGACATATGGAGAAGAGATAGGGTGAACATTTTCTAGAATGTCTTACCTGAGATTTGAGGAGTTGAGTCGAATATCAGTCAGGCACTTGTGGATGTGGAATATGTTCTAGAGTGACCAGAAAGAGTAAAATGTGTGAGAATGTGGTATATGTGGAAAAACGAGGAGACTGAGCCATCGATTGTCCATGAGAAGAGTCCACATGGCTCTTCCCTCTCTTGTCTCCTCATTTCTGTTATGCCCCTCCTGCAGTGGATCTTAAAATCACTTGCTTTCTATCTTCTGATACAAATATCAGTGTAAAAATGTTAAAGATTCCATAGGTTTCTGGAGTGATGACTCAGTGGTAAAAAGCACTAGCTGCTCTAGCAGAGGACCCAGGTTTGGTTCCCAGCACCCACATGGTGGCTAACAACTATCTGTAATTTCAGTTCTAGGGGATCCGACTCCCTCTTCTGACCTCTGTGGGCATCACACAACATGGGTGCACTTGCGTGCATGAAGGCAATGTGTTCATACACACACACAAATAAATAAATAAAAATATTTTTTAAAAATAATAAAAGGGTAGAAAGAATTCATTCTTGAAATTACAAATGCATTCTGATTAAATCATGAGGCATAAATTATCTGTTTCATTTAGGGGTTCCCAGTAACACATCTCCCTTGCCTCCTATATTTAGGGGAGCTGTTATTTCACCAGAGAAGGTCACTCATTCTTAGTCTTTGGGTGTTTGTAATTTAATCCAAAGTATTGTCATTTTCACACTTAATAAGCACACTTCCAATTCCTTCACGCTGTCATTGCCCTCTAGGACAGCACTCAAAGCATCTCCCATTCCCCAGGATGACAGGAAGCCATTGATTACCCTCTCTTGGTTCCTCCTTTTGACTAGCTCTGTACCACCTACTTTGCTAAGGTTTGTATGGTGTATTCTTAATGCGGCTGCTTAATTTCCCTGAACGTGTGACTGAGGTATAACAAATGATTCATGTGGAGAAAATCAGTAGACCATCTTGTCAGAATAGCCTCACCACAAATAAGAATCTGGCAAGACGCACGCTGATTCCAAAAATGTAATTATAAAAGTACAATATTTTGAAATTCCCATACAACAAAACCCAAAATGACCACTGACTGAAGAAGAGAGAATTTCTCAGAAACATTTACATTTTCCACTTCCTCTCTTTTTTCATGGGTTAAAAAGTAAATCCTTGCCAAAAATAAGAGCCTATTCAGAAGCAGAAAAGAACGAAAAGCTGAATGCTAAGCATTGCTTCAGGCAGGAAAGAGTTTGATTCAATGCATTTTACTTTAACTGTAACTACGTGTTCATATTTAAACAGATTGAGAGATTCGGAAGCAAATCTTACGGAAAAAAGTTAATCTACTAAACTGTGTGTGTGTGGTTTTCTTTCAGTTTTTTGTATATTTAAATATCTTTCTTAGCATATTTTTTGTCTCTTCTGTTTAAAGATGAGAATTAATTTGCAAAGAATTTTAAATTAGCATCAAAATGGGAAGCAACAAAGAGAATCTGTGGACTTAGATTAGAAACTCCAAAGCAAAGAAACTCAGAATCCAGCCATAGGTAACCACTGTTGGTAGACTAAAAGGGCTCCTCTGCTTTTAAAATTCCCTAACAAGGTGAGCGAAACCATTCCAAGAGCCCTATTGTCAAGAGACACCTTTGAACTGATCTATCCTGCAGAATAACCCCCAGAAAGGTAGGGGAAAAAAAAAAGCTTTCATATGTTTGTGGCCACGTAGTGCTGCTCCGACTTCTGAACATTTTTCCCCAATTATTTTTGTAAAGTATTGATCGCAATTTAATTTTGCAGTCCCAACATGAGAGGCGCTTCATGCTGAAGTGTCTCACAGGAGAATGTAATCAGGGTCTAGCCCGAAGGTGAAGCAGACTCGCGTAGGTTTTACTCTATCCCCCTCTCTCCGTCAGCTCGGGGGATCGGAGCAGAGAGCCTTCTCAGGCAGATTAATTTTTGACGACGGGATCGATGGAAGATGTTTTTTCCTCCTGACATTGAGTCATCTAATTCGCTGTTTATCTTTGGCTTATTGAGTTTTGAGCATTGTTAAATCATACCTTTCAGCTGTTTAATTTCATATGTGAATTTGGAATTCCCCTCTTGTACCTGGACATAACTCTTTTACCTAAAACGAACAGGATGATAGCCTTTTTTTTTTTTTTTTTTTTGACACAGGGTTATGCTTTTGAGTCTGTTAAGTACTCCGAGGTAATGTTATAGTACTTTCTGGCCTTTTTTCTTTCCTTGTGGCCATAGATCAGCTCACCTCTAGGGAAATCAGGATTGCCATCATTATTATCCGCAGCCCCTTCATCTGTTCTCCCTTGTTTCCTGACTCCAAGGCTTGATGAAGTGTCTGGATGTACGAACACCTTATCTCAAGTCTCATAATTAACCCCTTCATAACACAGGCTGAGGGAATTATTTTTCTTGTGATCTGCTTCTAGTTCAACATTGGGGCTTCTTTATAGTAAATGTGAAGCTTTCAGTTTCAACTCTGTTTTGGCTGTAAAATAAGAATGCCATAAGTGTGCTGGTGGCTCTAAGAAAAATGTTTTCCACCTAGAGAAACTTGGCCTTAGAAAACCCTTTTGTAAAGAAAAATGTAATCAAGCAATATCTCAGGACAGCATCTCATTTATACACTCAGACAGCCCCCTCAGCAGCAAGAAGATGTTACATGTTAATCATCCTAGATTTTTCTGAACATAGTCATCATTATCTAGAAGTTAATAAAATATGAAAGGGTGCTTTATAAGTAAAAGCATATGACATTTTTTAAGTGACTTGAAAATGAAATTAAATATAGCAACAGACTGTATTGTTGGATTTGAACAATGCTAAAATGGTGAGAGTCCTAATTACTTAAATAGAACCATCCTATTCCATACCTCAAACCACTTGTGGGCTTGCTTGAACAGAGAGTTCTTGTCTTACTATCACGAAAACAGTCCTTAATATACTGTTCATAAATAGTATCTCATCTCTTTGTGTTCACAGGATAGCAATAACATTTTCTGAAACATACCAAAGAAGGAAAAAGAATACACCCTAAAATCCTAGAAGGTCTGCAAATTCACAGTTTAGCCTTTAAATGATTAGAGGTGGTTGGTTATTTTTGCTATTAAGCACAAAATCCACGTGAGCCTGAATCCTTTAGACTTGCATGAACATCAGATTTTTTTTGTATGTGTAAGATTGTGTGTATATTGATGTGTGTGGGCACGTGTGTTTATGTGTATGTGTGTGTGGTGTATGTAAGTATATGTATGTGTAGGGCATAGACAGGAGTTCCTGGATGTACATGCACACGTGTGTGTGTGTGTGTGTGTGTGTGTGTGTATGTGCGCGTGTGTGTGTAGAGGTCTGAGGGTGACATGAGTAATCTTCCTTAATGACTCTTCTCCACCTGGAGTTTATTGATATGGCTCATTAGCCAGCTTGCTGTGGAATCCTATCTTGGCTCCCCTTTCCTAATGCTGGTAGGCTGTGAGGTTCTGGAAATCTGAAGTCTGTTCTCCAGGCTTGGGAGGCCAGTGTTTTATCCATGGAACTGCCTCCCCAGTCCAACATCAGATTTTTAAGAAACTTTGGAACTGTGATTGCCCAGGATCAGAAAGCTGCATTAAAATGTTTGGTAAGGCTAAGAATAAGCATGAAACCAGGTCATACAACTACGTAATGGCAAGGTGTTATGACCTATGATGTTAATATGGGTAACGTGCCACATGTGGTCCCTTCCACAGCCTAACATGGCATAAAGAGAGTACGTCTGAGGTTCTGTTTTTTTTTGACGTAGCTGACACCTGATTATAGTGGAACGCTAAGGCTGCGGAACCACATAGGTCAGGAGGTTGATAAGCCAGCAGGAGGCCCCATCCCACCCATCTTCAAGTTGTTCATCTTATCCGTACAGCAGCATGAAGCCTTCTGTGCTCATTCTCACCCTGGAAACAACCAGCCTGTATGATCTAGCTCAGGTTATAACCAGTTGAATACATCACCTGAGTTGATGTTCCCAAACACTGCTCAGGGAAGCCAGGGAAGGGGCACCCATCCCTCCACATAAAAATGAAGTGGGAGACTCAGGGAGATTACATGTCTACTTAAGGACATAAAGAATGAGAAGTATGAAATAAAGCTAAATCCAGGTCTGAGCTAGCTCACCAGTCTTTATTGGTTGGGTGTTTACTATCTACTATCTACGGTAATTTGAATGAGGATGTGTGCCCCCCCCCCCCCGCATTGGCTCCGTGTATATAACCGCTTTGTCCCCAGTTGATGGCACTATTTTGGAAGGTTTAGAAGGTGCAGTTTCCCTGAAGGAAGTATGTCACTGGGTGCAGACTCTGAGAGTTCCTAGTATTGCCCATTTCTGGTTTGACTCTTTCTGCTTCCTGTGGCTGCTTGAAGATGTGACTGCTCAGCTCCACGCTCAGGTGGCCCCTGCAGCCATGCCTACCCATCATCCTTTTGGAACTAGAAGCTAAATACACTTTTCCTTCTATAAGTTGCTTTGGACATGGTGGTTTATCACAGCGGAAGAGTGACTCTTAAACCACCCATAGTCAACCACACAAATCACATGCTTGATCAACCACTAGCAGTTTAGCAGCAGAGGGAGAATTTCGGGGAATGAGACACACAGAGAGAACCTTTCTAGAAAGCTCAATGTTATTAAAAATGAAAAGAAAGTCAGAGAGAGTTCCAGATACTCTGTGTTTTGTCTTTTTGGGACAGGGTGTCCCTATAGCCCCAGCTGGCCTGGAACTCTCCCTGTAGATCAGGTTTGCCTCAGTCTCACAGAGATCCACCTGCCTCTGCTTCCTGAGTGCTGAGATTAAAGGCATGTGTTACCACATGCACTCTTAAGAAAATATAAGCAGGAAAACTATCGAGCATCTATGAAGCACTGTTTCTGTTCTCTTCGTGTCCTATCTAGGCCACCAGCCATTAGTCTGTCCTTTCAAGAGTATTATAAATTCATGGTGGTTTAGCAGTCCCAGATGATGAATTTAATTTATGATCATATTGTCTTTGATGAGTGTCAAAGGCTAGTGCAAGGTACAGAGGGCGAAAAGAACAGAGAGAGCATGCTTTAACGCTTGTGGTGACAGTGAGGCCCAGGGACCATAGCCGTTGTTTGGCCCACTGAGAAATTCAAGCTTGAAGGAACATGGTGGTTTGCTCTGAAGAACAGGAGCAAGAAATGTCAAGGAGAGTCCACATGGATTGGGGATGGGTGAGCCATAGGCCTGGGTGGAGAGGATGAATGTCTTATTTTGGTTGAACAGCTATCTCAATCAGAGACATGATCTGCTTCTTGACTGGATTTGAAAAGATGATTCTACTTTGTTAGAAGGCTTAGTGAATGCTGTCAGCCATGATGATTCAGGGAGAAGAGGTCTAAATGGTCCTGAATTCAACCTATTTATTAATCCCTAAGGCAGTTTAGATCTTACTAGTAATTCCAAAGCACTTCAAGTTTGCTCTGGCTCTTCTCCTATTTAGTGTTTCTTTGTAAACAATTTATTTTAAAAATATTTTATTAACTATTTTTATTTTATAAGTAAGTGTATGTTGTCTGCATGTGTTAAGTGCGCTGGTGTCATGCAGTGCCCACAGAGGACAGAAGAGGGTCTGGATCCCCTGGAACTGGAGTTGTGGGTGATTGTTAGCTGCCATGTGGGTGCTAGAAATCAAACCATAGTCCTCTGCAAGAACAGCTGGTGCTCTAACCACTGAGCAATCTTACCAGCCCCTAAAAAGTTTATTTCTAAGTTTCTCTCTTTTTTTGTTTCTTCTGCTGTCAAATTCTTTGGAAATGACTCCCCAAGGTACACAGACCATGGTGAAAATGGTGCTGATTTTTACTCCTGATGGTTGCTTGGTATTCTTTACGGTTTTCTGGTATACTTACTGGCAGCCCAGTAATAGTGCTAATTTGAGTACGAAAGAAAAATTGTTGACTTAGTACTTTCTTTTTTAAAAAATCTATTTATTTTTATCTTTTGTGTATGAGTGTACTGCATGCATGTGTGTAAGTGTACCAGTGTTATGCAATGCCCATGGAGGTGAGAGGAGAGAGTGAGATTCCCCTGATCTGGAGTTATGGACAGTTGTTAGCTGCCATGTGGGTGCTGGGAATTGAATCCAGGTCTTCTGCAGGAGTAGCCAGTGCTCTTAACTGCTGAGCCGTCTCTCCAGCCCCTGACTGAGTGATTTCTGATGATGCATTAGTGAAAATGTTGCATTCTCAACAAGGACATTCACAATACTAGCAGCAAGATTCCCTTCCACCCCTTCATCTGGGAGTAACTGATGTGTGATCATTCTGCCATTTTGTGCACATTTTGATATACCTGCTCACACAAATAAAAGAGAAAGCTCTTCATCTAACGACCAAATCTCCCTCTGATATAATTCTAACACCTAGTGACATCTGTCACTTAAGGGATGGTTAGTGAATATTAGTACAAACAATTGTTTGATTTTATTATTGTGGTTAAGCAATCAAAGGGGGACAGTTGGGACCCATCTATTCTCTCAGGAAAATGTTTGAGCTTGTGTTATTTGTTAGAACACAAACGAGTTGGCATTATGCTTATGGAATAAGTTGGAAATCTATAATTGTAAATTCATACTGATGTAAATGAAATCAAAACTCAAAGTGTGAAACTATCCAAATAAATATAATTTTCCCCAAACTGCTTTGATATGAAAAAGACTCTTTGGCATAGCTCCAATTAACTATGTGAGTCACCCACACAGACGCAGAAAGACTTCCTCCATCTGATTATAAGTTTCTGCAAATAGCAGAGCACTCAAAGCATCCTGGTTGTTTTCTCTCCTCTCTATGGGCATTTTTTCACAACCCTGAACAAAGAGAATGAACTGATTCTGTCAATTGAACAGACAGCTCCAAGTCCCGTTTCTCAGGTTTAAATGTGCTACTGAATATGAGTGCGGTATGAGAGAGAAATTACACAAAGCATATTAATAAAATACAATGTTTAATGCTTAGTCTAATTTTTTATGGACAGAACATATTTTCAAATTTGTGTTTGTGTGAGGTGTGTGGATGTTTGTGCAGGTACATGCCTGCGCAGCTGTGCATACACCTGTTTGTGTGTATGCAGGTGTGAGTGCTTGTGGAGGCATTGTTCCTCAGGAACTATCCATCTTGTCTTTGAAACACAGTCTCTCACAGGGACCTGAGGTACATGGATAATGGTAGGCTTGTTGGTCAGGAAGCCAAGATGGACTCTGCCTCCTCAGCCCTGGGATTACCATACTGGGCTTTTTACACGGATACTGGGGTCGAATTAAGTCCTCAAACTTGCACTCCAAGCACTTTACTGACTAAGCTACCTATCTCCCTAGCCTCACATTTCCAAAATGTAATTGCAGTAGATTAAGCTTTCCGTGTGACACTCTACTAGCCGGTTCTCACCTACAGTTGTCGAGTGCCGATTTTTCAAAATCTTTGTTTCATGAAATATGAAGCTTTTACATTCTTCCACCCTTTGTTCACCAACTGGGATGTCTGCTTCTGCTCATTGTTCCAAACACCTGCTACAAACTCAGCCCATGAATAAATAGAAACTACAGGGAACTTGACAGCAAAACAAACACAGATATGGGAGCTTTCTAGAGCTTGCCCTCTTACTAAATATAAAAACACTTAGACTGAAAAATGAGGTCTTTGTGCAGATGTATCTCCTGGCAAATGGGAAGTAAGTAACTTGTGGAGACCACTTGATGGAGATAGTGAAGGCCCGGTAAACATATCTGTCTATGCTAAACACACGGCTCTAGCTGGTTGCATAGACACAAGCCAGACCCTCTGGGCTGGCTCATTTTCCATGAAGCAAAGGAGAACTCCTCTCTAGCATGGGCTAGCGTAGAATATTTCAATGTCTGCTTTAACGTAACAGGTAAGTAATTCGAAGGTACCCGCCCCTCATTATCCGAATAAGGAACTTTTCCATGCTTTGGGCATATATCAAATGTCTCACAGCAAGATTACAACTTCACTTAAAGGAAGGAATGGTCTTTGCCCATGAGGTGATAAATTGCCTGTGCCAGCAACAGAGAAGACTTGGAAAGTGAATAAAGAAATGTCTCTTAGCATCTTTTAGGCATGTCATAAAAGGTCACATTCAATCTAATTCATGTGGAAAAGTAACGTCTTACACGTTCAGAAAGAGGCAGAGAATGGTGGTGCTTTTAACAGCAATTCAGGAGAGGAGTTGCTTTAGAAATTCTTATCACTAAATGTAGGCAAAGGGGTTGTCATCACCCATCACCCCACAACACCTCCAAGACGGGGTGATTAGTGATTAGTTGAATCAGGAAGGTCTGGTCTGAAATCCCTTTCAGCCAGAGGATCTGTTTAAAAACAAACCCAACACTGAAGTCAAAAAAACACAAGCTGGCTAATCTGTTCTTTCTTAGTTTGTATTTTATTTGACAAATAAAGAGGATTCTTCACATAATGTCTTCCTTTTCTTTCATCTATACTGTTTTCTTGTTGGGGCTATAAACAAGTATCATCTTGTGAGTGTTAATCAGAAGAGAGAGGAGAGAAGAGAGGAGGGAGAAGAGACAGACAGAATGAGACAGAGAGAGAGGGAAAGGAAGGGAGAGAGAGAGAGAGAGGAGAAAAGTAAAAATTTAAATAAAATACAGGTGAAAGGAAGAAACAATGTCTCCAAAGGAAAAGGAAGAAGGATTAAATGTAGCATCGTAGCAGGGCTCCTCTGGCTTTGCTGGGCTCACATGTCCAGTGTGACCTTGCGCTCAGGGAGACAGGTTGGTAGAATGTGAAGACGGCTGAGTGAGACTTGGAGGCTTGCCAGTACAAATGCACAGAGGCACTTCTTTGTACAGTATTGTTTCTGTGAGCAAATGCCAAGACTGGCCCTGGGCTAATTGAAATGAGCAGCTGCACGGGTCACCTAAGTATAAGAAGCAAGTATTAACAGGTGCATGGGGGCCACAGGCTCTCCCTTTGTCAATACTGAAGTAAACAGGTGATGCCATTCACTTGTCTTCCCTAAAATGTAAAACTTCAGGCTCCAATTGAAAGCAGCCATTGGCATCTCCTGTGTGTCTGTCAATGAATGTAGGGCGCCTGAAGCTTCCCTGATTCAAACCCAGGCAGTTATTCATGTCCACAAGGAAACAGAAGAACAGCCCCTGTGTCTTCTGCTGTCAATGCCCAGGACAGAGAGTGAAATCACAGGAACTTAGAGCAGGGACAGAGCTGCTTCCCCACCACAGATTACATTTTAAGAGATGTTTTTCTTCCAGAAGTCTCTGGTGGGGGCAAGAAACTCTCTTCCATCCCTGATTCCATTCAGGACCATTGTAATCTTATTCTTCTCTGCTTCCTTGGGGCATTAAAAAAAAAGCTCCAAGGCCAACTCTGCTAAGTTATTTCATTCCCTCTGCGTCTCAGCTAGTCAAAGAAATTGAACTAAAATGGTTGCTGGGAGTTAAAAAATTAACATGCTCACCACAACAACTTCAGATCTGTCCAAGGAAAGGCTCTGTAAGTGGGATTTAATGATCCATCAAAGCTATAGGGTTTAATTTTAGACTAGAAATATTTTTCATTTATGTTAACTAATGTGTGGGTTTTTTTTCAACAGAGGAAGAAAGGAAACTGTGAGCTATAAAACAGAATCATAAACAGCTGATTTTATCATCAGGGACAATAGCCGTTTCAGCTACAGGGAGCTGGAGTGTTCAGGGGTCTGCAAAGGTTTCCTTTCCATCACACGTTCTTATTCCAAACAAGTTGGAACTCCGCCATTTCCGGAGGGTGGATTGCACTGTGCACTACCTTAGCATATCGACAAGTCTCCCATTTTGCAAAATGCGTACCTCCTTTCATTTCATCTTCTGTCCACAAAACAATGCTATAAAAACATAAGGTGGGTCCTTATTTGTCTTAACATTCAGATACTGTTTCTTTTAAAAAAACTAAAACTTATGATATTCCATGGCTCACCTAGGACTGGCCACAGATCCCATGAGATCTTATTAATAAAGCTATTAAGAAAAGTGTCTGATTCTTGCACCTTGGGTGGAGCTAAAGAAGGCATGTTTCTATAGCTTGGAGATGTCTGTCTTCATAGAATCTCCTTTCTGCCTCATTGAATTAAAGCCATTAACGACAGTTGATTGTATTTAACCCACCTTTAACTGATGTTCCAGTTTTGCTTTCTTGGTTTTAACGAAGAAAGTGTTGGTATACAAAGGACCAGAGATTCTGATTTTTGCCCATTTTGGCACTCTGGTCTTGTATTCATATGTCCTGGGAATATAGGAAAGGTGAGGGCGTTCAGAGTTTGCAGCAGCCTCCAGATGCAGCCTGAAGCTGTGGAATCTGTGTTGCCAGAAGCGCTCTTTAGGCTAAGCATCTGGGAGGCCCAGTCACCCACTCATCTCTTGGTTTCTTCTGAAAACAGAAAAGTCTGCTTTTTCAAGGCTATACTATAAAGTGAATCTTGCTTTATTTCAGATTGAATTTTTTGGATTTATATTTATTTTTATTAATGTTAATGTGTGTGTGTATGTGTGTGTGTATGCTACTTGGGTGCAGGTGCCTGTGGAGGCAGAACAAGGCATTGGATCCCCTAGAGCTGGTGTCATATGTAGTTGAGAGCTGCCTTATGTGAGTGCTGGGAAATGAACTTTTGTCCTACGGAAGATCAGAAAGCGCTCTTCAGCCGAGCCTTCTCTCCTGATTCTGTTTGTTTTTTCCTCAGTGGTCTTTGGCTAGCTTTTTAGTCTCTTTGATATGTTATTGAAGACTTCAGTTGTGAGCTGTCGTTCTGGGGATCCTAGGATCAAATAAACTTTCTAGAATGTAAGCTGATTATTCAATTGATTGAGCCGTTCATCAAACATTTATTAGGCACCTATCATGTGCAGATTGTATTATAGATCTTGGAAAACGTTTAAGGCACTCATATTCAGTGAAAAGATGTAAAAAGTATTTACAGCCAGTCATAGTACAGTGAGAACTGTGGCAAAGGCACCGAGGGGGCTGTTGTCTCAGCTTTGCCTGTTAGAACAGCTTTCTCCCAGCCATTTCTCCACAGCAGGCGCTTGGTGGGCCTTGCTTGTCAGGAAAAGAGAAGTTGGACGTGGTAGGAAGGGGAACAACCTGCATGGTAGAGCCTGTCTACAGAGTGAAGAGGACGGAGTTCAGTCGGTGGGAGCATATGGCAGCTTGTGGGGAGGTCAGAAGATGAATCTGGAAAGATGAGGTCATGTCTGTTATTTCAAGGACTGGAGAACTCTGGAGTCTTTCATTTGAAAGCAGTGACGTGTGAACTCAAGAGAATCTTTTGTGGGCTGCAGAAATGGCTTGGCCGTTAAGAGCACTGGCTGTCCTTACAGAGGACTGGGTTCTGTACCCAGCACCCACATGGCAGCTAACAACCATTTGTAACTCTGGTTCCAGGGGATCTGACATCCCTCTTCTATCATCTGCAGGCATTGCACGACACAGGTGCACTTACACACATACAGACCATACACTCCCTCACACATAAAATAAAATAAAAAGAAAATTTTTGGCTTGTTATTGTGTGACTGAAAAAAATAACACAAAGGAGCCAAAAGTGCAACTGTGAAAGAAAAAGAAAACCAAGCCATAATGCACATGTAATACATACGTAATCCATATGTAAACCATATATAAACCATAGAACTTCATAAAGGAAAAATCACATGAGAGCCATATATCTGAGAGGCACATTTCATATAAAAGATTATTTTTTTCCAGTGTGTTCCTTCCTTTTAGAATTTTCTGGCAATACACTCTTTTATTAAAAAATAGGCATTTCTCCCATTTCTGATGCCACCAATTCCAAAAAGTATCTGCAGTCCATGCTGTCTAGCTTCCCGCCAGTGGGTGCCTGTCTGATCTGATTTTCATGTTATAGTCTATATTTGGGGCTGCAGGTAATAAAGGGGACATATAAGTCATGGTGCTAAATGACCCCTCAGTATGTAGCGATGCTGAAAGCTTCTGTTTTGCTTAATGTATATTCTATATTAAATTCTGGTAGATTTGTGCTATACATTTTAGTCATATTTAGACCTCCCCAACCTGTACCACCCATAGTGCCTACCCACATGATTTCATGCATTTTGTGTTTTATGTTAAAACCTATGGAGCCGAGTGTGTGTGCCCAGCTGTCTCTTTGCGTGAGTTCATTCACTGGGGGCTGTCGGGGGAGTCTAATCAGCCTATCTAGAGTCATCCCCTTAAAGAGCAACTCTCCCTCATCCAGCAGTGATCAGCCGTTAATAGTTCCTCTGCTAAGGCTGGGGGCTGCTGCCCTTTTCCCCAGTTCTGTGCTGGGTTTTATCTGATTGAGTTTGCATGGGTCTTGGGCATGCGGTCATCATTGTTGTAAGTTCATATGAGCAAGTTCCCAGGAGCCTCTAAGACTCTGTTTCCTTATGGTCATGTACCTTTGACCTTTCCTCTCCCTTTTCAGCAACAGCCCCTGAGCCTTGGGTGGATGAGGTCTAATATAGGACCTGTAGAGAGGCTTCTGTGCTACATAACTTTAGTTGTTAACTGGAATACCTGGGTTTTCTCCCCAGGGGAATAGAGAATTTCCTCCATTGGACTGGCCTGTGGTCATGTCTGTGGGGTATTTTCTTGATTGTTGAGTGATATGGGAGGGTCCAGCCCACTGTGGGTGGTACCACTCCTGGGCAGCTGGTCCTGAAGTTGTATAAAAAAAAAAACAAATTGAGCATGGGCCAGAGGAGCAAGCCAGTAAGCAGCGTTCCTCCATGCCCTGGGCTTCAGGTCCTGCCTCAGGTTCCTGCCCTGAGTTCCTGCCTTGGGTTCCCACAGTGATTATCTGTGTACAACCTGGGAGATGTAAGTTGAATAAACGGTTTCCTCCCCAGGCTTGGATTTTAATTTTTCTAAACAATTGGGAGATGGTGTTAGATTTTGTAGATTCAAAGGGAAGTGACAGTACTCTCAATTTGAAATTTCTCCTCCATTTGATCCAGGAGTACTCCACACAATCATTTACTCCACTCAGCAATGGTCCATTCTCCCAGATCTTGTAAGCCAGGCTGCCACATCCCTGACCATTACCAGATCTGATCACGAAGTGGGACAAAATAACTCTGAACTTGTTTCTGAGTTATCATTAGACAGTCCCCTCTACCCTAGGATCTTCCTGTATTCTTGTTGTTCTTTCTTTGAGAACTGTGATCCTATCTTTGACCTTGAATTCAGTGCTGGTCTCTGGTATGTTTCCCCTTATAAACTCTGTTTTTAAAGGTTTTATTATATGTACATGAGTGTTTTGTGTACATGAATGTTTTGCCTGCATATACATAAATGCACCATTTGCGTGTCTGCTATCCTTTGAGCCAGAAGATAGAATTGGATCTCCTGGAATGGAGTAACAGGCAGTTAGGAGCTGCTTGATGTGGGTGCTGGGACATATGCAAGAGCAGCAAGTGCTCTTAACCTCTGGGTTATCGCTCCAGCCCGTTTTTTTTTTTTTTTTAATTAATAACTCTCCTTCAGACCTCTCTTTTGGTTTCCTCATTACTTTAAATAACAGGTATTATCAACCTCTAGCTCATCTCCAGTATTTTTAAATGTTTTTTTTTTGCATATGTATATCTTTATGGTGTGCTTGCATGTATGTGTGCATTTGCCTATGTGAGGATGCGCGTGTGTGAGTATGTGAACATACTAACATGTTCATGTGTATGGATGGATGCCAGAATTTGATGCTGAGTGTCTTCCTGGATCAGTCTCCTCGTACATCAAAGCACCTGGCGTTTACATGGGTCCTAAGGATCTGAGCTCTAGTCTTCATGATGCACAGCTAGCACTTTACCCTCTGAGTCATCTCCTCAGTCCCTAGACTTCAGTTTCATAGCCCACCTCATGCAAATTGACATGCAGCTGCCTCCAGTGACCTGAAATTGAGTGGTCATCGATGGATTGATAAGTGGTTTCCACAAGCATTCTCTGTGGAATTTGTGTTTAATACACAAAAGTACTGTCAGAAGGGAATCTGCAAGCCAAGGAACTGCAATGGTGTTTAGTAGTGTGAAGGATCTACTGACAATTCTAGAGTCGTCTGTGTATAGATTTACTCAATTGTATTATGTCCTTGCAGCATGAGACATGGACACACATGTTCACGTGTGGCAGAAACATGAGAGACAAATCAGGAATTCTTTAGAAACACGCAGGACAATATGCCAGTCCAGAGTGGAACTGCTCAAGTTGCCTGTGAGTTAGTAAGTAAGCTCCATGAATTGTGTCCACTTTTATCAGAAGAATGATGTGCGATATAATACATCCACAGAGCAGCCCTGGTATTTCATAGCATTTATTCACAATGGACCTTAATATATTCCACTGCAGAATGACTGTGGTCACTTCTGAGCTCCACAACTAAAAATATGTGTGAGAAGTATCAAAACTGTTTTGAGGTAAGCCACCAGGATTATCTAAATTTTGGGAAAGTAAGGCCTTTGAGGAAAGGTCAAAGACTGGGGATTATTTTGGATGAAGAACGATTCTGAGATGATCTGTGAGTATTTTGAGTTTTCTCAGTTGATAAGAACCTTTTTTCTCTGTTACCACTAAAGGCTAAAAATGAAACACAAAGGATTTAAGCTTGGAAGGAGAGCTGCTGGATGAAGACCATCAACCGGTCCCTTCTGCCTGGGTACCACCTCACTAACTTGGCATGCATGTGTGCACGTGTGTTCCTAACCTAAGGACCAGGACATGCTTGCTTTCTCTCTTATTAGGATGGAGCCTGTATAATGAGTTACTTTTGTGTTAGGGACACTCAACTCAAAGTATTAAAGAAAAGTGATTTTATTTGTTTAGTTTAAAATAAAGTCCCTATGGTCCCTACCTGGAGCCTTCTACATTCTAGGCAAGTTCAAACCATAAAGCTCTATTTCCAGCCCTCTTTTTAATTTTATACTCTGAAGCAAGACTGAAGCATCAAGCATCAGTCATTCTGATATCTCATAACCTGTCATTGCATTTCGTGTTGCTCACTGTGTGTGAATATATAAACAGAATCGATAAAAGAAACCCACAATTTTAGAGTGATCAGTTCCATTAGTTGTAGCCCTGTCACATTTTTTTCTGTGGAAGAAATGAGAGATGTAAAGACAATAATGATATTTATTTTTACAGTTTTATTTATTTAATTTTATTATTATGTGTATGTCTGTTTTGTCTGCATGTATGTAAGTGTGCCACATGTTTGCGAAGACTGAAAAGGCCAGAAGAGGGTGGCGAATACCCTGGTACTGGATTTAGAGATGGGGATCTGGTTCCTCTGGAAGAGCAGCATGTGCTTTCTCAACCATTGAGCTACCTCTCTGGCCCCAGCTGTAGATACTTCTTGATTATTCTTTAGAAGTCCTGAAGTTGGTAACTCTGGTTAGAATTCGGTCTAGGTACTAACTGTAGAGGCACTTTCAAAGTGATGCCTTAACTAAAATTAATGTGACTGGGTAAGGTAACATATAATCTATTGCTCTGATATCTTTAATCCATTAACTTTATTATTTCCCATCGACTTCAGATTAAATTTAAAAGTTTAAGTAAGAGGGTTTTCCGCTTGTGAAAGTGATATATGTTCTATAATTTCAGTGGTCTGTGTAAGAAATGCAATCTGGATTGTGCTGGTATTTAGTTTACTTCTCAAATGCACAATTATCTAATTTCTTCAAGTTCTTGCTCATGAGTTCTATTTGTAAATATTTGTGTTTCCAAGTTCTATGTCAAGGCAAATTTAAATGCAATGAGTGTCAAAATTTAGTTTTCAACATATTATCACCTTCTTCTGAATTGAGTCCTTGTTGTGTTGGGAATTTCTCTTTTCTGTAGGTCTCTGAGAATTTCAACTCCTCAAGCTATTCATGAGCATCAGCTGCTCTCTTAGCCTCTACTCCATCCTTCACAAGCCACTGTCAAACACGATAAAATACTAACTGAACCATGCCTTCATGCCTTGGAATTATTAGAGCCTCCTCCTTTGTGGAAATGGGTTCCACACTTGAGAGTGGGTTTTTAGACCTACTGAGTCAGGATGTCTGAGACACTGATATACTTCTGTGGTCTGGATGTTGTTTGTCCCCGCAAAGCCCCTGTATTAGTTTGCTTTCTGTTTCTGTAATAGAAACAGTGACCAGGGAACTCATAAAAGGAATGGCAAGAATCCATCATTGTGGGGAGGCATGCAGACAGAGGTGGCTAGAGCAGGAGCAGAAGCTAAGCACTCCCATCCTCAAGCAGGCACAGGAAGCAGAGCCACTGGAGATCCAGTAAGGCTTAGAACTCTCTAAGCCCATTCCCAGTGTCGTGCTTCCTCCAGCATGGCCACACCTTCTAAGACCTCCCAAAACAGCGCCATCAATTGGGGACAAAAATGTTCAAATACTTGGAGCCTCTGGGGGACGTTCTCATTCAAACCACGGAAGCTTCTGTGTTAGAGACTTCATTTGTAGAGTGCGGATACTGAGTGGAAGCTTTAAGAGAGGATCTAGTGGGAGGACACAGGACTTACCTCTCTGTCTACTTCTATCTTTGTTTCTCTGTCTCTCTCTGAGTTTCTGACTCTCTACCTTTGTTTCTGTCTCTTTCTGTGTTCTCAACCTTATCTCTTGCTGTGTCTCTAACCTTGTCTTTCTCTGTGTCTCTGTCTCTCTGTCTTTTTCTCTATGTCTCCATCTCTCTCCGTGTTTGTGTCTGTCCACCTCTGCCTCTTTGTCTCTCTCTCTCTTTCTCTCTCTCTCTCTCTCTGTCTCTCTCTCTCTCAATTCTATCTTGTCCTGTGGTCTTTCTGTCACTCAGGCTCCTTCCATGATCCTACCCATCTTTGGATGTTCTATATCATTTGGACTATGAGTTGAATAAATCTCTTGTCTTTGTGAATGTCCTCAGGTATTTCATTACAGTAACAGAAAAGAAACCAGTGCACAGACATAAAAATATATATGTGTATATGCATCATATATATTAATATATAATATTATATATATATATAAAACCTTTAAAGCTATACAGTTTTTGAAGTGATTATCCTATAGGATAAGCAAGATCATTCATGATCATAGTCAATTCCTTCACATGCTAATTGCAGTTTCTTTAAGCTACTGAAGCACTTTCTCTGTTTCCAGAACATGCTGTTCACACTTGTCGTGGTACGGAGCTGTGTTCCTCTTGTTTCCTCTCATGCCGGAAGCTACTTGAAGGTAAGATAAAACAAAATGTCTTTGTGCATCTTGGACTACATGTGTGTCTCTTCTCTCTATGCTGGCCACCCTTTTCGCTCCACACTTTTGGATTCCCAAGGTGATTAGTGTATATAAAGTACTAAGTAAGTGTCCCCAGAAGCATGGGCGAAAACGCTCTCCAGCTGGTGCTCTGGGATTTAGTGAATTATTAAAGTATCTTTTGTACAGACAGGAATCTACAGCACTTTGAACCTGGGCAGATTGAAGTATAAGACAGGGTAGAAAGCTAGTTAAGAAATGCAGTTTTCTAAAGGTGTACACAAGTGAAATAGAATTTGGATCCCAAAGCAAATTAAATTAAATGAATGGATTGTACAATTTGCTATATATGTAGTAAACATATGTCTATGTATTTGAGGGTTACAACAAGAAGGAGTGAGAGACTGTTTACTTTTCCCATGTAGGATAATAAAAATATTTAATAAAATAAAAAAATTTAAGTTTCTGTATCTAAACCTCATCACCATGTTTTCATTTAAAAAGTGGAAGCATTCCCTAATGCCACTAATGAAAAATAAATAAAAACAAGATTCTTCTTATTTTGGACATTCCCAGACCTTTCTCTGGGGCTGGAAAGATGGCTCAGTGGATAAGACCAGTTACTGTGACTTAGTTCCCAATGCCCACATGATAGTTCATAGCCACCTGTAAGTATAGTTCCAGGGAATCCAATGCCCCCTTCTGGCTTCTTCAGGCATTTTACATATATAGTGCACATATACTAATATGGCAAAACACTCATATACATAAATAAAAAATACTTTCTAAAGTGGGAGAGTTAATATTAGAGAACTACTTTGCATGAATATATTCACCTCTCTCTCTCTCTCTCTCTCTATATATATATATATGTATATATATATATGTATGTATGTATATATATTCTATTTGTTCTCTTCTCCCCTTTTTCATCTGTAGAACAGAGGACAATTTATGGATGAGGTGTGATCTTCAGAAAGGACTTGGTGTAGAGATGCAGAAGTTCTTTCCAAACTTCCTTTATATCCAAAGCAGGCTTCTGACATTATCTCCTCAAGGTGAAATAACCTTGAACAGCCTGACATTTGCACAATGGCTTTCTCTTTGATCTGTCTGTAGTTCCAACTAATGACTTGAAAATACCTTTGCTGTTGCTCTGTCTGCTCCTTCCTATATTGTTTTATGACAGTCTAATAAGACCTCAGCCTTCCCCACTGGCCATATGTAAAACTAGATAAATTATATAATATTCTATGGAAATGCACAATTGATGTGGAAAAGTCAGGATAGATTTTCAGAGTCATAGAAGATGAGAGTAAAGATACAGATACTAGAAAGTTTGCCTTCATGCTGTCTTGTTAGAATATTCAGGTTCCCCTGTGATTAGAGGGAGGCAAATTAGAAGAAGAGGTGGAGCTGTGATGTGATGGTTGTAACAATTATTCCATTCAAAGCTTTTCTCTCCAAATCAGCCTTGGCTGAAAAGCCTGAGCATGTTGATATCATTGCCCAGGTTTTTGTAAGCGAAGCACTTGCAAATTGATAAATTGCTAAATCAGGAATTTCTGCGCCACACACACTAGAAACTCAACTTCAGAGACAAGAGGTAATTCAGACTAGGAACTGGATATCCAGAAGTAAGCTGTATGTGTGAATTCAAGAATGCCCAGACATGCCCACACCAAGCGGTTCCACAATTTCACTACTGCGCCAGGCTCTTTCAGTTTATAAGTTTGTTCTCTTGGTGGTGTGTGTTTTAAATGGTTGGTCCAACGCTAGCTTCCACTTGCAATCCAGGAAAGAAAGAATGAGGCTGCAGAAGGAGGTGTTCTTACACCGGGAAAGGTCAATGTCCAGAAATTCTGCACCAGTTCCTACAACTTCCCATGCAATGGAGCTACAGCAATGGTCACATGTGGGTGCAACAGAGAGCTGTGTAATGGACTTTTCTTCCTTGGGCATGCTCCATATGCTGTTAGTAGGAGTGAATAGAAGAAAGGCTATTGAATGAACAACTTTAAAGGTCTACTATTTGAGGACCTGGAGAGATGGCTCAGCAGTTAAGAGCACCTACTGGCTGCTCTTGCAGAAGACCTGGTTCGAATCCCAACACCCACATAGAGGCTAACAGCTGCCTGGAACTCTAGTTCCAGAGGATCTGAGGCCCACTTTATGACATGGGTGCACTTACATACATGAACACATACATATAAAGAAAACAGTCTACTATTTGAATTAGTACTGGCATGTCTAAAGGCTAACCCTAATGTAGGTTATCATCCAAAACATGTCTTACAGGTGATTCTAGATCCTGTTCAGTGGACACTATTTATATCACAGTAAATTCTACTAATAACTGTATGACTGATTATATGGATACACAAATTCTAGAATCAGTTTTGCTAGATATCATAAGTAGAAACTGCACCCATATAAATCTTAGGAATATATAAGGCAATTCGACAACACCAAAGTAAAAATAAAAACAAAACCATCACAATTCTGAGAGTTAAAGAAGTCAATAAAATATGTCTTCCACCTAACAGCTATGACTACTATCAGAGTCTTCTATTTCATTTCCCCCTTGAATTTTAGTCTTTCCCGTAGAAGGAAGGTTCTAGCTTTCTGTTTGAATGGTCTTGTGGAACTGTCATTCTTTGCCTCTCTATCTAATGGAACATAAACCCACAGTGATCAGCCAACGGCATGTAAGATATTCTTAGAGTGTTGGATAGTTGTATCATGAACACAGTATGTGAGGCACTGTGCTGACTGGCATTCTACATTCTCTAGCTTGTTTCATTTCATTTCAGTAATGCACAGTAAGTTAGACATTATCATGTCCATTTTGCAGATGAGAACATGTATCCCTGAAACTGCATGATTTTTGGTTTCAAGATCATTGTGTATCTACTGGCCAAGCTGAGGGTAAAAATATTATTTATTTATAAAAAATGGTTTTAGAGGGGAAAATGAGACTGATAGACTATACTTTAAGTTCTGAAAAGGGCTCTTCTCAGCAAGCCTGATAGATGACAGGAGTTCAATCTCAGGAGCTTAGATATTGGAAGAAGATTGTCCTCTGACCTCCACATGCACATTGGGGATACACACATGCACACACAGAGAGAGAGAGAGAGAGAGAAAGAGAGAGAGAGAGAGAGAGAGAAGCACATGCATATATACAAATAAATAAATGCAACTTTTAATTTTTTGGATATATTTCAAATTAAACAATAATCAATATTACCTTTAAAAATTAAGGTCTTCACAAACTGCTCACAGGGTAGTGCACAGGGGATCTTGTCAAGCATCTTTGAGAGAGAAGGCAAGTCCTCCTGAAGGAGAAGGTTAAGTCATGATCCTCTCCTCTGCTTCATCTTCTCAGTGTGCAGCCATCATTGTTCAACACAGACAGGGGCTCCAGGTGTAAGTGCTTTCTGCCACAGCTGCTTTCACACTGCATGTGTTTGGCCTCAGCAATTTTCAGGTTGATCACCCTTTTCTCCAAAGTTCACCTTTTCTCACTTTGCTGCATGCAATCTGTGTTTCTCTCAAGTCCTTTTATTTTTGCCTTCCTGATTTTCCCAAGGAAGTGTCATTCAAAACAAACTTTTTAAAATTGAGTTTTGCAGTTTTCATACAATGTATCTAATTGGTATTCAGAACCTTTCCACCATCTGTACCTTCCCTACCGTGTGCGTCCTGATCAAGTTAATGCATTCTACTGTATATATAATAAGGCCTATAGAGTCTAATTTGTGTCCCCATATGTCCTTCCACGTGGGTCCAGCCACTGGAGCCTGCATGACCTACCAAGAGTTCCAGCCTTGAAAAACAGTCTCTCTCCGTTCCCAGCAGCCATTAGTTGACAATAGTTCCTCAGGTAGGCTTGGGGTTTCTTACCCACTTTCCTATGTCTATAGTAGGATTTTGTCTGGTTTGAGCTTGCATGAGACTTATGAATGCTGTTACCATTGCTGTGAGTTCATATGAGTAACTGACCAGGTGTCTGGAAAACTCTGTTTCCTTGTGGTCATTCACTACCTCTGGCTCTTATAATCCTTCTGTCTCCTCTTCTTCAATGATCCCTGGGCCTTGGAAGCCAGAAGGTTGATATAAATGTCCCATCTAGGGATAAGCACTCTGCAGCATCTTGGTCTTTACATGTTAGCCAGTTGTGGGTTTCTTTGTTAATCAGTCTCTGTTGCATAAGGAGACTTCTCTGTTGAGACCCGAGAGAGCCATTAATCTGTGGCTATAACAATAAATCATTAGGAGTCAGTTTAATATGATAACTATTTAATAGAAAAGTAGTATTATTCTCTATCCAGTGCCTGTGACCTGTCTAACCCCAGGTTCCTAAGCCTGGTATCAGTGTCAAGTATGGGCTCCATCCTATGAAATGGATCTTAAATTCAATTAGAAAATAGTTGGTTAATCCCATAATATTTGTGCCATTCTTGAACTGGTGGGCATACACTGTCAGGCCAGTTGTTCTTGTAGTTCATAGGATTCACAGCTGGGTAAGGATAATGATATTTATTTCCTTTCGGTAGCATGCATAGCTCCTTTCAGCACTATCAACGCTAGCCAGTGAAGATGAGGCTTTGAAGTCAGCACTAGCTTGTTTTCTCCATGTTTGTTCTATAGCTTGTGCATGGAATGCTTTCAGCAATAGGGTCTTACCATCAAGTTCTAGTCTGCAACCAAGAGCAGGGACAATGGCCGGTATTGCTTGGAGGTCTATGGGATGTCTAGTCAATGCTTTCAGGAGAGAGAGGGCATTCCCGGAATTGGGGTTTATTTTGTTAGCCTATGGTGTCTATTTAGTAGGGGCAATGCTTCCCTGCTATAAGCTAACCCCTCATAATCTCTTTTTATAAGATATGTATATATACTTCATGAAGCTTCTGCAGTGTAGGCTTCCATACAACTTTTTCTGAAGAACTTTAATTCAAAACAAACTTTGAAATCTAAATTAAGAACCCTGTGTGGGTTCATCCCCACAACCACACAGATACTTGAATCTGCATGCACTGCATCTGGGTCTCAAAGCATGAAGAGGATAAGTGTACATAGACATGAAAATATTAAATGTAAGGGTACATGTGACCCATTTCTTCTGTTGAATGTGTACTTATTTGTACAGTAACAATTTATATTTTGTCTCCAATTTCTAAGTAGATAAATTGTTAAATCGCAGGACACTAAGTCCTGGTAATGCAGAATAGTAAAACTCCAAAGATGGTCCAATAATTTGCATGGGAAGAGGGATTTGCCAAATGTCCTTATAGGAAATTTGACTGCATGGTTTTCATTCCCTATTTCTTAGGACATAAAAATCTCTAAATGGTCCAGTAGCTTCTAATGAGAGGCTAAAATGGCATCATAAGATTCCAATAATGTTAACACGCATATCAATTTTTTGAGAAGAAAGCATTGAGTTACTGGAAATTATAACTCATGGAAAAGATTCAAATTTTAAATCGCTCTACTAATGTAAGGGGGGAAATATTTTGGTTCAATTTCCATACAGTCCACAATACAGACATCTCTAACTCTTTCAAGGAATTGCTATTGATGAAACCTCAGAAAGGTACAAAGAAAAATACAGAAATGTTCATTTAAATTATCGATTTGTGTTACAGCTTTAAATTTCTAAAACCAATTTTCAGCTTGTGAGAATTTTTGCCCAGTTTTATTTGTTAGCTTTTTGGTCTTTGTTTTTTTTTTTTGTTGTTGTTGTTGTTGTTTGTTTGTTTTTTGAGACAGGGTCTCCCTGTAGCCTCAGTTGGCCTGGAAATGTCTATGTAGACCAGGTTGAACTCAGTCAGTCTCACAGAGTTCTGCCCATCTCTGCCTCCAGAGTGCCCAGCATTTTGTCCATTTTTATATTGCATGAAGCTTACGTGAGATTTTTATTGAAATGTTTAGATATTCTGATTAAGGTTTAAATGGCTGAAACTGACTTTTTAAATTTACAAGGTTTGCTTTGTTGGTTGTGTAAGTGGCATGCAAGTGTGTGCAGTTTGTGTTCCATAGAACTGCATTTTCAATAAGTTCAGCATTAAAAATTAGCAGTGGCAATCATAGTTCATGCATCAGGGACTCTCAAGCAGAAAATAGAGATACGTGGTGCAGAGCTATACTCATGGTAGGCTCTCCCTGTCTCTCTCTGTCTCTATCTCTTTCTGTCTCTCCCTCCTCCCTCCACTCCTGTTAGTGTGTTTTCATAAGTTACCTGGGTCTTTCAAAAAGAGGGACATTTGATAGTTACATATGTTTTACATGATTTTCATCAGTGACCAGTAGCTGCCTCCAATTTAATTCCTCTGGTCTCTTCAAGCCTCTGTTACTGTTGCCACTAAACTGGAGATTACCTTAAGAAGAACTTGTGAATTATCACTCATGGTTAACTTTCTGATAACCCACGAAGCTCAGACTATAAAAGCTGCGTGTTCTTATGAACATTGCAATTGACTGTATCATATAACTGGACTTCAATGCTGCTGCCAGGGTTGAAAAATAAAATGATTTTAAAGATTTAGTCTTATTCAGATGTATGTGTGTATGGTTGTGTGTGCACATACTTTGTAAAGGCCAGAAGAGGGTGTCAGATCCCCTGAAGCTGGACTTGCAGGCAGTTCCCAACTGCCTGATGTGAATATCAGGAACCAAACTCAGCAAGTGCTCTTAACCACTAAGCCATCTCTCCTGGCCTGTAAAATATGCAACCTAATTTAATCATGTTTCCCAATGGCCATCAGAACTCTAAGGTCTTTGAACTCAGTTTTATACCAAAACACCAGAAGACTTTTGGCCAAAGCTTCCATTGGGGCTCCTCAATCTAGAGTGACTGACATAGGCTCAAAGTGACCCAGTAGGTGGAAATGACTCTGTGAATGGGAACAGGCAGGTAGAGTTGCAGAATGACAGATGGCTCAATGACGTCTTGTGGTAACGTAAGGATGAACTGCACTTTGCTCTGCTCTGTGTGAAGGATAAGCTGCTTTCTCCTTTGTCGGTTCAGTGTGGGCTGCCCTTGTAATTCTGAGACAACCATCCTTAGTGGTTTGGCATTGACCTAGACCCAGTCTCCTCTGTACTTTCTGTTGTTTAAGCCAGTTTAAATCTATGTTGACCCAGATTGCTATTTGTATTCATTTTTTAAATTTTGTGTGCTTGAGTATATTGCCCGTATGTGTATACGTGCACTCATGTCATGCAATGCTTGAAGAGGTGTGAAGGGAGTGTCGGATTTCCCTGGAACTGGAGTTATGGACAGTTGTTAGCTGTTGGGAATCGAACCCTGGTCCTCTGCAAGAGCAGCCAGTGCTCTTAACCACGGAGTCATCTCTCCAGCCCCGAGACTGCTATTTTAGAGATGCATCTTGACCTAACCTCATGTTGTAAAGGTCATAGGACATCAAATAGAAACCATATACTGATTTATTTTCTTGATTTCTACCCTGCTAATTGTACTTCACGACAGCATGGTTATCTGTCTGAAGAAACGGCTGCGTTCTGCTGTCATTTACTCTTGGACTTGTGCTGTTCTCCTGTTGCTAACACCCAGGTACTAAGGGGTCTTCTATTCTTGATGTTTCGGTTCTATGGGTCAAACAAATGCCTTCATGGGCAGGCAGAAAGAATCCCTAAACAGACCGTATCTTAGAATTTGATTACTCTCATTCTAAATTGTGCGCCCTCCTCCTCCTCTGAGAAATGATGCTGTATGGTTTAGGCTGGACTCATACTTGCTATGTAGCCAACAATGACTTGGAAGTTCTTCTGCCTCTAACTGGAGGACTGGGATTACAGGTATGCACCACCATATCCCATTCATGCTATGCTAAGGATAGAACCCAGGGCGTTGTATTATAGGCAAACACTGTACCAACTAAGCTACAGTCCCAAACACCCATTTTGGTTTTCTTTAATGATGACCTGAATTCTTAAATGTCTGTAAATTTTGCTCATGCATAGGCAATGTATGACAGCTCTCAGCTATATAGATACTGCAGAAATAATCATGATAACAATAATGACATTAGTAGAGTAGCCACCATCCAGAAATTCTACGTGGAAACCACACGGCCAATATTGAAGAATGTCAGGTCCAGCTCTTTACTTGGCTTTGAGCCAGTTAAGTGGCTCAAAGTGTGATCTTTTTTTAAAATCAGTAAAGCTGGATGTGGTGGCAAGTGATCCCAGAGATTACAATCCCAGTCACTAGAGAGCACTGGTTTGAGAACACTGGTTTGAGACCAGCCTGGACCGCACAGCAAGAGCCATTCTCAAAGGCAATGATGATTGAGTATAAATGAATCATTAAAGTGGGCGTCATAGTCCTTGTGACTCAGAACTGCAGTGCAGAGAGCTACGTGGATCATGGGTAGTGTTCAGAAAATGTACCCTGTGGTCATTAAGAGCTGCTGAAGATGGTCATACCATAGTGCTCATGATACAGATGGGCTGTTTATTTAGGTGCTTTAAAGTCTTCTCCAGGGATGGTGTGAAAAACATTGGGGATGTCTGCTTCTGATGTTTCTTCTTTTCTTTGTGTTGTGCCCATTCAATCTGAGGTAGTTCATGGCAGCCGCCTTGCCAATAAACCAAAATAACTCTGTTATCAGCTTTGCCATACCAATTCCATGAGTATTCAGCTCCTCGGGCCAGAATAGGAATTGAGTAAAATACTGTGATGAATTATAATTCACTTCTAATGGCAGTGATCTGAACCAAACAGGAAGCATAAATGATGACAGTGACATGGGCTTTACAATTGTGTGCAGAACGTGATCTGGATGCTTAAAGCAAGAATACCTTCAAATTCAACTTTTTTTTTTTCTTTTCAGAAAACAAGATTCTTTTAATTAAAAACATTTTTTAAAAGTTCAGTATGTGTAATTGTTAACACCTGCCATGTTCTGCCAACAGATGTTTCTCACTTACCTAAGGGAACTGTTATAATTATTCCATAAGCTTACTGTAATGGCATTTACCAAGATGGCTAGGAAAGTTTACTTCGTGACTTTCTATACCATATTTTTAAAAATCCTTCCCCTGTTCCTTTTTTTGTCCCTAGTAAGCTACTCCAACCCAGCATACCCAAAGCACAAATGTCGCTTGGGAATAAGAAATCATTGATAAACTAGCATTCAGCACCTATATGTTATTCTTATGAGGTTATTATTAAAATTATGTATGCATCAAAGCATTGTTAAAAGTCACCTGTATTTGAAAAGCTCACCCTGACAGGTTCAATATGGAAGTCTTAAGTCTTTATTACAAATGCAAAATTGTACCTTTTGGAAAAATAACACCCTTCTAATAGTTCGATTTCAAAGGAAGCTGTAGTCAAAATGAGTTTTCTTTATTTTTTCAAGGTCTTACGAGAAGCAGGCTCTTCGAATCCTTCATTTATGATACTCATCACACAATTACCTGCAGGCATGTGCTAAATATGAAACTGGTTTCATCTGCTTGCAAACAGTGAGTACAGAGCGATAGCTCATCATGGCTGCTGTTTCAACAGAGTGCTGTTGTAATCAGTGTGATCTGAGGGTGACTCATTAATTAATTGATGTTCCTTTTTATTATGTCCTATTGTGTTAATGAGTAATTTGGGCAAGATAATTTTCTGAATACATCGTATTGCTTGAGATACTTTCTGAGGAGTTCATGCCAATGACATGCTGAGAAAGTAGTAGAAAGTGTTCATATGTATTGCCTCAATATGGAAAACTTTGAGATGAGTTGGGCATATCTCCAGTGACTGGATGCATGAAGTCTGTCCCCAGGTGTCCCCAGGTGCACAAGGCAATGCCTGACACACAGTAAGACCTCAGTAAGGGCCAAGCGAAATAACGATGTATCAATCCTTTATTTCCTATTGCCTTAAATTGCATTAAAATCACATTTAAAAACGTGCATAATGGTGTTTTTAAGAAAAAGTAGTGATAGAAAGGCTTTTGCTTAAATTGTGTTCTGTGCTAATGGCCTATTACAACAAACATGCTGATTGTTTTCGCAACTTACTGAAGTGAGCAGTAAGCATGTTTGGCCTATGTCATTTCCATGAAATTGTTGAAGTGACTCTTCCCAGAGTGGCTTGCCTAAAGCCGTAGTTAAAAGGAAACTGCTGGTGTGCAGGACATTGTGCTGCAGGCGTTATTGTCTTTACCCTGTTTCAGGTAAGACACCTTGTATCTTTCTTGAAAATGTTTGGTTTAGTCGAGTTTTTTCTTCTTGTTGTTTTTCATTAGGCAGGAAATTTGAAATTCAGCCTGATGAAAGCAGCACAAAATATTTATAGAAATGTACAGAAATTATATCCAGCAATTGCTACCTTCATCTTTGACAGTTTTATTTTTTCCCCACAAAAGTAAGTAGCAGTGAACCCCTGCCTCAGAGATCTTAACCAGGCTTAATGGGGAATGCAGTTGAGGTAGTTTCTTACTTTTAGAAAGTTAATTTTTTTCATGGACAGCATATGCTTCCCAGAGACCATTTTTGTCTTTCCCAGTCAAGTGCAATCAAATAGTGGAATACCTTTTGTATTGAAAATATGAATCCAAATATTAAGAAAAGAATGAAAGAATCCAGCAGATATTTATTAAGCAAGATGAAAGTGAAATTACATGCACAGGTCGGCTCTCAAGCTCGGCACAGTGGTGGGATGAAGGTACCTGGTCCCTCACCATAAGCAACCAGCAGAGATGCTTGTTAGGAAGGGTGGTCTCGCCACCTGCCAAATTGCAACTCCATGACAGCTGTACCACGGGAGCCTCAGATACCGTGTTGCCAAAGCCACACCACATATAGAGAATGGACAAGAACTCAGGGGCTTCAGGTCCTCGGGACAACTGGTGGACTACTGCAAGTCCAAAACGCCATTATCTGTGGCCAATTAGCTGGAAAACACCCTACAGATGGAAATTATTGTCCTGTTTCAAATTTTTATGGAGATTAAAGATGATCTAAACAGATTAAGGCCGTAATCTTTAATCCAGGTAAGCAACTTTCCCCAAGGATTAGGGAAAGGTGGTGGAAATCTGGTTTGGTTTAGGGATGGAAGGAGCTTCAAGAAATTGAGAGAAGTTTGTTCCCAGCTTACATGTATTTTGACCTATTCATAGATATTATTCAAACCCATATGATTAGAAACCAGAGGGTCATTGAAAAGCATACTGACAATGTTTTGTACCCCAGTGAATTTTAAACAACAGTAGTGGACTAGCAAGGCCAGGCTATGGCAAGCCACTTGCATGCCTCTCCTTTCCAGTTTTGTTTTGTGTGTTTCATTCAGGCCATGCAAAGCTTAATTCTTCATTAAACAAATGCACAGGGTGGACGCCTTGTGAACCCCACATGGTTGCTTTGAAAGCTTTTATTCTATCTCAGATTTGGGGGATGTGGGACTTGCACAGTCCTAACTATGAAGCAGTTGCAAAGATGCTTGCCATTCACTATTCACAGAACCATTTTCTTAAAAATAAGAGGCAATATTCAGATTTTCATGCATGCACATAATAAAGCTCTGCCTCGAAACAGCTCAAAGCCACACTTGGCATTACTTTTAGCTTAATATTTTGGCCCCAAACCAAGAAATCAGGTGTAATATTTAATTATCAACTGTAATGTAGATACTGGTTGGACAAAATAAGTAATGTTAATAACAGTGGAAGATACTTCATATAAAGGATGAGAACAAAAGAAGAAAGGAAAACCAACAGCACTGGAGAAAAATAGTGTTCATGGGGCCTCCATGGAGCGTGATTTGTGGAGAAGTTCACTGCAGAAAGCAGACATAAAGAAACGAAGTGTGAACAGAAGAGGGAACTGTATTCTTGGTTTTATTTCCTTAAATGTAATTTTTAAGTAATTTTCCACAATTTTGTTTTTAGAACATTCTTCATCAGCTATCAGTTAAATAAGGAGAAAATACTTCACCCTCAAAAAATGGAATAATAGATTTTAGCTGCAATGTTACACATTCTGAGTTGGTTGATGAAAAGAGGATGAGGGGCTGAGCAAGAGAGAGGAGCCCAATTCAGTGTTTCAAACATTTAAATAAGTGGCAGGTGGATGATGTAATCACCAACCAGTTCTCAACCTTTTCTTGATCCCTTTGTTTCTCTTCTAGAAGATTCTAGAAACATTATGTTGCTGTCAGCTGGTCACTACTTGACTCAAACACCATATCAGCCTCAATGTGCATTATCCTAATTTCAGTAGACGCACACTCAGACCTGTTCAGAGCCATCAGTTCACTAAACCATAAAGGTATCAAGCCCTCATCTCCCTGGGCAACATTTATACAAGAAATTTATAATTTAAAACTTATCTCATAATTGTGGTAACACCTTTTTCTTTTAAAGTAACCCTTTGGAAATTTTTTATATGCTACCCAAAGGCACTAGTTTCCATTGGGGTGTGGCTGAGAAAAGCAAAATAAAGCTCTTGTGTAGATAGAGTTATGACAAAGGATACTAAAAGAATACTGTTAAGCTTTAAAGTTATTTTAAAAATGGCACTTTTCACATTGGTATAAAACAAAAGCGCTTGAAGATGAAATTTTATGCATTTTTAAAGCTGATCTTTCACCCCCTGAAAATAGAGGGTTCTCATGAGAACACTGATAGACTAAATCAGAGGAGCAAAGAAAAGTGGGTGTCACTAGAATGCCTCGTGTGTGTTTATTTAGCTTTATTATTTCTAATGCTGATAGACTTGGTTTATCTATCTGTCTGTCATTAGTGAGATTTGCTCTTCAATTCTTTATAGAAAGTTACAGCTCATTTAAAATAGCTGGTAGTTACAGAAAGCATAAATATACAGTTAGGTTTAAACACTGATTGTACCAAATGCAACGATACAAAGAAGCCAACGAAACACAAATGGTAACACAATAAAACTGTATTACATTTGTGCTTTAAATTTTACAGTACATTATATACAATAGTCCAAAATAAACATCTCATGCCAACTGACACAAAAACGAACAGCAAGCAAAAAAACCCGGCAATATGTACATTACTTGTTTGTTCTTTAATAATAAACATTTAACTCTGAACTGGGCACTTTCACTACATACAGATGCAGTCCGCCTTTGATTCTTTATAACCAGCCTGTTTCCCTATAACTACGCTATTCAGTGGGTTCCTGTGTCAATTCTTATATACATGTGGAGCAAAAAAGATAAAAGAATGTAGTGCTTTGTATTGTTAATGGGTTGATGTTGATGGATCAGCGAACCTGGGGTGCATAACCTTCTTTCATCAAACCTTCCTCGTAGTCCGTCTGGCAGAGGATCATGTTATTCTTTAAGAAAAATTTGTCTCCAACACAAAATCTGAAAATGTTAAAAAAATACGTTAAGACCTGCTTTGTTCAGATCTATTGATTTGAGATGAAGCTGTAGTCGTCTAATAATAGTTTCCCATGGTAATTTCTGAAATCTGAAAAGTTGACTTAGTAAGTTGCCTTCGTTATAAAAATTAAAACTAATTTCATTTAATAAAACCTTGCATGCAACGTTTGAAAAATTCACCTTTCTATATAAACATTGTAGGAAATCAAGGTAAACATTTTAGGCACCAACAGTGATATTCTTTTCTTTATTTCTTCCTATATACCCTAACTACACAAGAAAGAAAATATTTGATCTATGTATATACTTATTAATATAACATAAAGAAGGACACTAATTCTTTTTGGTCATGACTATGTAAGATTTCATACTGGCCCTTTGTCCATTTCATAAAAATACAAAAAGCATTATGATGAATCAAAGAATTGGGAAATAGCAGATTTTAAAGTTATCTGCTGAAGGGTCCCCATTCACTCTGTTATTAAAATGTAGCTAACTCTTGGTGATTTGGAATTACTCATTGTCTGGTGAAAGTTGCTTCAGCATCAGGTCTGAAGCTGAGCTGTCTTCCTTTGTGGCAAATTCCCCCAGCTATGAAATAGTAGATGTCACTTCTTGGAGCCCTTCCAATTAAACCGAATGGCGTAAGGTGGATGAACTTCTTAATATTGACGTGATAAATAAAGCCAGCCCTCAGTAGCTAATTATGCCTTGAATTTTATGAAGCATTGTTTAAAGTGCAAGATTGTAATGTTTTTAATAAGTGCTCTTTTGGTATAATTTCCCAATGGGTGACACTTTGGACACAATTAAGGTCAGAAATAAATGCTTGTACTGTTTCCAGTACATTTAACAATAAAGTTACTCTGGGGAGATCTGTATATATATTTAATTGTAACAATTTAACCTTCAAATAGTGGTATTTGGTGGAGTTGACTGAGTACAACTCTTTGTAATTATACAGGTTGACCTTATTGACCTTTGATAGTGGTCTCTCTTTATCAGATAGTCAATTTCAAATGACACTCAGGCAGAAATCTTAGTGGATGGATTAAATTGTGTCCTGAAAGCCACCCTTTAATGTTTTGTGAAGTTGAAGGTTTAAATGAGGAGCGGTTAGACTGATTTACATTTGCAAAGATTGGAATTCTAGACAAACAGTGAACCTATTTATTTTCCAACTGGGTAGCTTTGGAAATTTATCCTTATACTAGCTAAGTAGATAGAGGGGAAAATAGTGTAATAAAGAAAGTAGATTGAAAAGAATTAGCTTTCCTCTTAAAGGAAAATTGGTCTGTTTATTTGTGGAATTTGCTTTTTTTCCCCAGGATTACTGCCTGCTGATGATGTTGATTGAAAGTAGAAGCTCAACTCTGATCTTCAAATCCAGGATTTGTTTGTGGTTAAGGCTACTGGGCAAGATGCACCTTTAAGTTGGGGACTTTAAGTCCATTTTCCCTTTTTACTAGTTTCAGGCTGTGGGCTTTAAATGTTGCATTTAAACAGCAGTGTTTGAATATACCAGTTTTTATAGATATCCAGACTATTAAGATGTATTGACATGGAAATACTCCTCGATTTTAGACTCCCAACAGGAGCCAAGTTCTGCAAACAGCATATAGGACATATTTAATTAATGTTCAAAACAATTAGTTTATATTACTGTTGAAATTAATTTCAACCCATAATAATAAAATGCCACATTGGAATAATTATATTCAACAAAGCACTCCGTGCTTCTTACTGTTACTGTATCATTTTTCCTAATACAAACAAACGAAACAAAACAAAAAGCTAAAAAGCTCTACTTATCTAGAAATATTTTTAATGTATTGCTTTTAATTTTTGTTTAATTTTTTATGAGGCATTCAATTGACCATCACTTAAAGAGCTGAGTTTCTGTTATCTCATCCTATACAATGGTGTCATTCTCATCTTCAGAATCCTTAGAATAAGATCAAGGTCATTATAGTTAGGAAAACATGGAGAGGCTAGCTCAGGAGACCTAGCTCCAGCTTTGGCTTTTATCATCTATACCCGCTGCAGGCACGAGGTGCATGCTGTACTATGCAGCTCCCAAGCAAAGCACAGGAAACGAGAAAGCTGTACTTCAGAATGGGGTCCTCATTGCAGCCACAGCTGGTGGTAAAGGAAGGTGAGACTGTAGCTTTTCTTTTCAGTGTTATTGGCCACTTTGGTAAGTTCTTAACAAAGAGTAGAAATGAAATATGTAGACTCAGTGTGCTAAAGCCAAACATGTATGTAACATGATCGGGCTTGTTCCTCACCCAAATTAGGAAGTCAGTGTCATCACTGGCCTTTTAATAAGAAAAAAAAAACAAAAACAAAAACATGTTTCCTACCAGAATGTGGACAGGCTATAGGAAGGAGGCTTGGAACTATGAACCCTTGCCTCCCAGGCTTTCTATTTCTTTTTTTCTATAAAGTACTTCACATTTTTTTTGAGAATTTCATACATGAGTAGCATAGTTTCATTATTATCCCTCCTAGTCCCGCAAACCCTTGCCATGCTCCCTGATTCCCTCTTAGTTTCTTGACCTCTTCCATGTTTGTTACATACACATACATTATATATACATACACATATGCACACCTAATGTACTGAGTCCATTTAATGGTGCTCTTGTATACATGTGTTTAGGGCTGCCCACTTGAGATTAGATAACCTCTCTAGGCTCGTGCCCTCCCTCAGCATCCATTGACTCAGTATTCATCCAATTTCTGTAGCTCTTCATCTGGAAGTGGGGCCACATGTCAATTCCCCATCCATACTGTGTGTCAACTATTTTTGTTATTATACAGATATTGTTAGACTACCATACTGTGGAGAGTTCATGGGTGTAGCTTCCCTATCATGTCTAATATTGTACAGCCTTTTAATTTTTAAGTTTATTTATTTATTTAAGAGTCTCCCTATAGCCCTAACTGACCTGGAACTGTAGACCAGGCTGGCCTCAGTCTTACAGAGATCTGCCTGCCTCTGCCTCCTGAGTGCTGGAATTAAAGGCATGTGCCACCATGCTTGGCTTTTTAAAAAAATCTACCATTTGATGAGATGTTGTATGTTACACATTAACTTTTCTACATACAGAGAGAGAGAAAGAGAGAGAGATAGGGAGACAGAGACAGATAGACAGAAAGACAGAAACAACAGACAGGAAAATGATAGAATATCTAAAAATGAGAAAATATTTATCTAAAATAGTAAAACATTCCAATCTGAAATATTTCATAGCTAATATCTTGAGTAAATTGTATGTGCGTTTCAATTATATGTAAAAGTCAAGGTGATGTAAAATAGGTGAAGCATGTCATACACATAACTGAAACAGAGCGGTGTAGACATTGTTGACAGCTATCGTTATGGGCAGATCAGGACTGGTATTTGGTTAAGATCATCATTGTCCTGAAAAAAAAAAAAAAAAATCCCACAGAGCAGCTGAAGAGTTGGGAAAGTGCCTGCTAGATAAGCATGAAGACCTGTCAGGTTGAACTCCAAGTGCCCATGTAAAAAGCCAAGCATGGCAGCATGCTCTTGTAACTTCAGAACTTAAGAGACAGGGACAGGAGGATCCCCTTGGGGCTGCCTGGCCAGTCAGATTAACTGAATTGGTAAGACTGAGATTCATTTCGAACCCTATCTCAAAAAATGAAGTGGAGAGAAATTTCAGAAGATACCTGATGTGTTAACTTCTGGCCTCACACACATGTACCTGCATCCCCCGTTCCCCCAAAACATAAATGCCCTAAATGGAGACATGAAGAAACAAGGAAGGTATTAAATACTTAATACAATAAGTGGTAAACTATAATTTTGTAAGAAAAACTAATTTGCAACATTATATAACCAGCTCATTATGAAATCTAACATTTGTAGGAAACCAAAACCATTATTAACATGGTACTAGCTAGAGGATACTGTACATGTATTAACAGGTCAGGCTAAAACTCCTAAAAATAGACTCATCATGTTCCTTGTAATGTGGTCCTAATTGCTTGCGGGATGGTCAACTCAATCAGTTTATTCCTCATTTAGAAATTGCTAAAGAATAAAAATGATGGCCAACTAAATTATTATGTAATCTGATATTCATGTGTCGAAATTAAGAATGCATTTAATTTATAGCTATCTCATGGTGAATCTAGGTGATGTCACATGGTTCCTGAGACCCAAGAAGTCTAAGAATAGGCACTGAACAAGCCTCCCTTATAAAATATGGCAAGAGCAGGTTTAAACAGGGCACCGAAACCTGTGCTGATGCCTCCATTTGTAATATACTTTTGAAGAAGTGAGATGTTAACTGTCATCTCTCTAAGGTTAGTGATGTCCAGTTAGAACTAATTTCCATTTTGATAACATTTTCAAAAGTAGAGGAAATCTAGTATGTATTCCTAACATCTCAACTTTCTTCCTCAGCATTCGTCGGTATTAACAGACAGAGTTTTGAATGTTGCACTATTCTAGTAAGTTGTAATTTGTTCCCCCCTCGGCCAACTTTACACTGGAGAACATATTATTTTCCATCTTTTGCCCACTGACAGATCAAGTACCATTTCATGTATCAGTCCTCTGTGTCCTCTTGGTGCCAAGGAACATCCTCCTGCCCATACTCAAATCCTGCTGTAAATTATTCAAAGTTAACTTAGCCCAGCTCTATCTATTTACATTGACATATTCTTAGTCAGAAAATGAAATATTCCCTTTGCAGTTGGTTTGACTCCAGCCTAGCGTGGACTTGCTAGGCTGAAATCCCAAGTTTACCATCTCCTGTATTGGGCAAGGTTTTAAAAATTTCTACTTACCAATTTGCTTGTCTATCCATGAGGCTAAAAGCATTTCCTAATTATGGGCCATTTTGTGTATGAAACAAGTTAGCTGATAAAAGCACTAAGACCATTGTTGCCTGTGTAATCAACATTATATAAGAAGTTGCTACTGTTATTTACTAATGTTAACTGTTTCATGAATAGAGAAGGTTAAGTTGTTCTAAATACGGCAGTTCTTCAATTCTAAAAATTTCTTATTTCCCTTTCCTGCTGTCAATCTTCCCTGGCTTTTTTTCTTTCTTCCAAAGCACTTATGTATTGGGATGTAATTTATGGCAACATTTTAAATTTTCTTTGGAATTGAACAGGCTTCTCAATATGGACAAAGGTTCTGTGGTAAAAGAAAAGGTGTTGTTTCTTTTGAACCCTGGGTGGCACCATCACAACTTGAACTACTACTAAGGAGGTGGTCGCCACAGCAATTTGGAACTATTAAGGAAGGCTGTGTTGGAGAGAAGGCTCAGTCTACTGCAAGATGAACTGTTTGCTGTCCAAGTTTGAGGTCTTGAGTTTGAGGCCTAGAACTCACATTAAGAAAATAAATAAAAGCACATACTTCAAAGGCAGAGAGAGACAGATGCCTAGGGTGCCCCGGTCAGTCAGTCCCTCCAAATCAGCCAGTCCCAGGTCTCAGTGAAAGACCCTGTCTCACTGTTTCATAAAGCAAGGATGACAGCTCCTAAGGAGTCTGAGGTTAAACTATGACCTTGATATACACATACATGTGTCCGCCCATAAACATTCCCCTCATACACAAAGAAGAAAGGTTTATTTCAGAATATAGAAGCTTGAAGTGACAGACATAATTTGTATTTTTAAAAAGACTTGAACTGCTTCATCAGTTTTCCATTTAATAGTTTCAGTGTAGCATCGAAAATAATGGATTTGATCTCCATGCTTTTAGAGACACTTGGTACTTTTGTATTCACTGCCCTCCCTCAGCCCGATCCCTCCTTACATTTGTATTTATCTGGGCTTTCGTTCAGTGACATCCTGCCTTACAGTTTCATCTCTGATCACAGCCCAGCTCAATTCCACCCTTCCATATTCCTGACAAATTCTGAATCTGAGCGTTCTGAGAGAACACATGTCCAGAACCACTCTTCTTTGAACTCCATGCCATAACACATTGTGTCCTCTACCAAGAGGAACCCTACCCCCACTGCCCCCTGTCCCTCTTCTTCCCACCATCCACAACTCGAGACTTGGGAGTTCTTACAGTTCATCTGTCAGCCTGGTGTGTACCCCCAGGCATTGAGGGCGGATGTCTCTTCCCTCAGTATCGATGTATAGAACTCCGATTCCACTCTTCTGTGTGTCTATGATGTCTTGTCTCTCCCAGAGTTCTGAGCACATCTAACTTCTTAAAGCAAATAGGTTTTATCTACCTCAGCTTCTGCAAAGCCTAGCACAGTATTTTCATTCCTTAAAAATAAAAGAGGAAATGAACCAGTGGGTTGGCTTACGGGACAAAGGTACTTGCTTCCAAGCCTGAGGATCCCAGTTTGATTCCCATGGTGGAAGAAAAAAGAACAGATTTCTGCATGTTGTCTTCTGACCTCCACACCCACGCTGTGGTACATGTATGCACACACACTCACACAAAATAATAAGTATATTTTTTTCTTAAACTCAAATTAGAAAATGAAAAATGGCATGACTTTTCCATATTGGGGCATTTTCATTACAAAAAAGACAGATTGTTTTTCCCTTTTGTTCCAAAGTCATTATTTAACTTTCCAAGGACAAATTTATTTCAATCTTTAAGAAATTAACCTATTTTAGAGATTTTTTTTAATTCCAAATAAGAATTAAATTGTCACAAAAGAAGTTCCAGAATAATTTTCCTCTAGTTTCCTTTTTAAAGGAAGACGTTTTTATAGTTTTAATCCAAGATTCACATTTTTAACCATGCTTTGCTCAACAAGGCAAAAATCTAGATAGGTTATTATTACTACTTTGTTCCTATGTGTAGTTATGTGTGTGTTCATGTTCATGTATGTACAGGTTTATGTACAGATGTTCACACATGTGTGCACAAATGTGGGTGGAGGCCAGAGGTGGATGTTGGGTGCCTTCCTTTATCACTGTTCACCTGGAAAAATATACATTATTATCAGGCTGGGCGTGTGGCACACACCTTTAAACCCCAGCACTCCGGAGGCAGAGGTGGTTGAAACTCTGTGAGTTCAAGACCAGTCTGGTCTACATAGCAAATTCCAGAACAGGCAGTGGCCATGCTTGCTACATGATGAGACCCTGTCTCAAAATAAGTAAATCTTTAAATAAATACATAAATAAAGGCTAGAAGGAAAATAGTTATCGAGAAATCCTTGAAATGTTCTTTTTCAGTTTCATGAAATAAAAATTGGGAATCTTCTCTTTTTTCAGTTTTTTTTTTTATTTGTGTGTGGGGTGTGCACGTGCCATCCTGTCTAGGGAGGTCACAGTACAACCTGAGGTACTCAGTTCTTTCCTGACACGTGGAACCATGTGGGTTCCAGGGATCAGACACTGGTTGTCAAGCTTGGTCGCAAGTGCCCTGACCCACTGAGCCATCTTGCCAGTGCCTCCTGTTCTTAATAGGGTCTTTCACTAAGCCTGGATCTCACTATAGAGCTAGACTGGCAGGCCAGCGAGCTCCATGGATCTGCCTGTCTTCACCTTGCCAGCACTGGGTTATAGTCATACACCCCCTGCTTTGCTTTTTATGTGATTCGACTCAGGTCCTCAAGCTTCCGTGCCAAGCACTTACTAATGGAGCCAGCTCCAGAGGGTCCATTATTAATACTTTAAAAATATGAGAAATACCTCAGATCTTCATATGCTTGCTACTAACACGGCTGGGGTGTGAGTATCATGAGTTCAATGCCTGCCTCAACTGCAGAATGAGTTCAAGGCCAAAGTGCATAGCTTAGTGAAGCCCTGTCTCAAAATAAGGAGTGAACAAAGACCTTGTCTCTATCTCAGTGGTAGAGAGCCTACAAAGAATGCACAAGGCCCAGGGTGCAATCCCTGATACTGGAAAGATAAATAAATCAATACAATACATAAATATGAAACATTAAGATGATTAGCGAGTGAAATTTGTAAACTTTAATTCCATACTTTCAAATGTTAGCAAAGTTTGCCTCAGGAAAAATCCCACAAATGACTTCTTTCTGTTTCCCTGGAAATGACTTTGGTGGGATGTGGCTGTACCAGAGGGATTTGCACACAAACTTCAAAGACACAGGAGCATCTCGTATCTCAAAAACCTTCTGCATTCAGGGCACCAAATTTGTCTGCTCTGCTTGACTGATGAAAATGAGCTGACTCCTGGCATTCAGGAAGTTTGTCTTGTAAGTCTACAGTGACAAGACAATCACCAGGTGCTAATTGTGCATAACCAGTGCTAAAGATATGCAGGCCCATTACGGCATGTAATAAATGAAGCGGACACAGAAATATATTAGGTACTTTCATAATGACGCTAGAATAGTGTTTTGCAGTCATAAGAATGTGAACAGTTTTAGAGTCCAAATTTAGGGGTGTTTGTCTTACTTGACTGAGTTCTACTGAGGAGACAGACTTAATTGTAAATGCAACTTTTTATTTCGGAGGTAAAATAAAACTGACCTATGATTTGTAAATAGCATTAACCACCAACAATTACTTTGCATCATAATGGGATTTAGACTGAGTTTAGCAGTTGAATGATGTTTTCATTTTCTGTGCAGCATGTTGATAAAATATGGAAGGCCAAGCTCCTGGGAAAATGGACAAAAAGCATAAATAGTTCCCTGGAGGGAGGAAGTCCAAAGGGCCACAAGTAATCAAATGAATACCAATTAAAAATTATAATGAGGCAGTATCTTTCATGTCTGAATGTGACAAGGATTTCTCTTTCAGATAATAGCTCACAGCATTAGGGCAAATGTAAGATCACAAGAAATTTTTGGTGTGAGAATAATTGGTATAAATTTTCTGAAAAATGATCACTGTTTACCATGAGCTTTTGAATTGTTGTATTCGCTGTCTAATTAATTACAGTCCTATGAACTTATCCTGGCCCAGATTTGAGTATTTATTTGTTTAAAGAGCCCATATTTTATTGATAATACAAAACCATTTGTAGAAACTATGAGAACATCAGATGACAGACAGAACATCGGCTTGATAAATTGTCTATAAAACCGAACACAAAATAATGTAAAATATCTTAAAAGAAATTGTGAGTTGGCTATGGTGGCCCATGCCTTTAATCCCAGCACACCAGAGGCAGAGGCAGGAGGATCTCTGTGAGTTCAAGGCCAACCTAGTCTACACAGACAGTTCCAGGCCTATTGGTATGAAAAAGGAGATGCCGCCTCAAATAAATACATAAATAAATGAATAAATGAATAAATAAATAAATAAATAAATTTTGTAATTGCAAGTAAGAGGATACATAATAAAAATGAAATGAAATATATATATATATAAAATACAAAATAAGTGAAATTATGAAACATTTAGCTACTGCCACAGTATACTTTAAGGTTAGATGAATTTGTAGAGTTTCATGTGTTTGTATGACATATTTTGATCATGTTCACCCTGCATTCCTTCATCCTCACATTCTCTCCACAGGCTTCCAACTCCTCTCCCAATGTCATATCTCATTATGTGTCCCAGGCTTTCAATTAACTCATAGTCTTCCGGCCCCACTTCCTGAGTGCTAGGATTATAAGCACTCTCCACCACGAGGGGCTGCCTATTACTTTTGAAAAAGCTCATGAAGTGGGAGTATCACGGAGTCGTTGGAATTTGTCAAGTCTCCATAGACATGATTGGCTGTACAGTAAACCACTGGCATATTCTTTTGGAAGAGTGAGGCCTCAACTTATGCTTACCATAAATGTCAGAATCTTTCTATAATTCCACAGGCTTTCATGAGGAGACTTTGCATCAAGTGGAACTTTTCAGGGGACATTACAAGAACTGAGAGTTGATGAACAAATACTTATAACATTTTGTTTTTTATTTTTATTTTATGTGAATGATGTATTGCCTGAATGTACGGAAGTACACCCATGTAATGCAATGCCAATGGAGGTCAGAAGAGGGCATCTGGTTTCCCAGGAACTGGAGTTGTTAGCCACCATATGAGTCCTCTGGAAGAGTAGCCAGTGCTCTTAACTTCTCAGCCATCTCTCCAGTCTAAGCAAATATTTTTTGGCAACATATCATCTTGACATGTTCTTATAGACATCAAATATTGATTAAAAAACAGAAAGTGTTCCAATTTTTATACTGTATTTTTGATAGGCACATTTTTAATATTCTAAAATTATTTGTTTTACTTATACAAAACAAGTACTAGCAGTAATTAACAGTTCTTAGTGGCAATAAAAGTATAATTTTTCAATAGGGTAAAAAGGGGTTGGATTTATCCTTCTTTTAGTTGAAAGCATTTTGAAAATGATTAATCAAGCTCCCTTACATTAAAGATCAGTAAGTCCAGAGAGGGCATGTAGCTGGCTTAAGGCTGCACAGCCAATTTGTGGCAAAGCCCAGACTGGAACTTAGGCTTCCAGATGCCCTGTGCGATAGTCTTTCCATTCCTGCCTGGCCAATGCTAGGACTGTTTAATTATTAGCTATACTTGGTCTCCTCAAAGAGATTAAGAGGCAACTTCAAAAGTGCATGAAGAACAAGGTTAGAATTTGAGATAAGAAATCCAGAGACAGGCAGGTCACAAGCACATGAATAAGATGGAGATAGACTTCCTACTATCAGCCCTTTGTCATTCTCCCAAAGTAGCTCAGGATGCTAGAGATGTGTGTGTGTGCAGGTATGATGTGCGTGATGAGTGTGTCTATGTATGTATGGTGTATTCATATGTGCATGTGTGTATGTGGGTGTTATCTATGTATTGTGTGTATGATGTGTGAATTTGTGTGTATAAGTGTATATGGCGTTTGCATATGTACATATATGATGAGTGTGCATGACATGTGTATATGAGGTGTGAATGTGTGAATGGTGTGTGCATGTGTGCATGTGTATGTACAATGAGTGTGTATATGAGTGTATGATGTATGCATGTGTAATGAGTATGTATTTGTGTGTATGATGTATGGATGTACATGTATAGTGGGTATGTGTGTGTATGTATGCATGCTATGATGTGTGTATGGTATGTATGTGTGCAGGTTGTGTGTATGACGAGTGTATGTGTGTATAATGTCTGTGTATATTGGGTGTATGTGTGTGCACATGTGCATATGATGTGTATGTGTGTGCATGTATATGTAATGTGTGTATGTGTCTGGTATGCCATAGCACATGTGTGGAAGTCCTCCCATCTCCCTATTTGAGCATAGGGATCATGAAAATGTGCTGCCCTGTCTGGCTAAAAGGGTTCTGGGGATCTGAACTCAGGCCCTCACACTTGTACAGGAAACACTTTATCCACCGAGTTCTTTCCCCAGCCCCATGTTGAAAGAGTTAAAACCATCACATTATGAACCAGGAAAACAGGAAGGAGAGTGCAAAGTCAAGTCTGGACATGAGAAGTACTTCAGAGTCCAGCCACAGGCTGTGATACACTGCCCTTCTCCTTAAGCTAGTCTTACGACCTTTCTCCTCAGTGGTTTGTTTCTGGCATTGAGTGAATGTTTGCAGAACACCAAAATGCTGAGATTAATTGCTCTAACAAAGTGTACTGTGATCATGCCCACCTACTAAATCAATAGCCAGCCTGGAAAGCAGCACTGGTTTTGAGAGGCCAGAATGAAATGTGCTTACCTCTGATTGCAAAGCTGACAGGCAAAGCAGTCCAGGTGGTACACGTTATCCTTGGCACGCATCACCATCTCAAAGGCGGGGATGAGCTTGCTACAGGCAGCACAGTTTCCTGTTACACCGAACAGCCTAGAACAATAAACATTTTCTTTTTCAACTCAGAGAAATCTGTGTTTGCAAACAGAGAAGATGCTCATACGGGCTTCGAAGCTATCCATAGACAATGCCTTATGATGTGTGCAAACCAGTTTTCTCCAAAGTGTGTGCATTACTATTCTGCAATTCATTCACCGTTGGCCTTTCTTGATGAAAATCACATCTTGTTTGAAAAGTAAAGGAAAAAGCAAACACATTAGACTTCTATCACTGCAACAAACAGAAGTGAACAGGGTGAATTCACTGCAAAAAATATCCCACTTGTTAGATAGAGTACAAACAGAAGCACAATGTAACTTTGATCTTAAGTTATATATTAACATTTTAGTTGAGAAAGAAACCCATGTGTCTGACTCACTCCTCTTTGACATCTAATTACTAAAAGGTTTGCCAGTATTAGTGAAAGAACATTTATGAACAAGCCATTTAAGTCGTCATAGCCCACAAAGGTGATGCACTTTCTGGCCTTCTACCATAGTTAGAACTGCGATTATGTTGTTCAGGTAATGCATTACAGTAAATGAGGCTGTAAGCTATACACAGTTAGACACAGAAGTTGAGGCATAATATACTGTCAGAACTATTGCAATAGACTGGGGAAAAATGTATATATTTTAAAAAACCTATTTGCTGAAGATACCTGAAAACAGTTATTGTAATGACTCAGAAAATAGTACAAAAGAGGTCTTATCATTTCATAGTGATAGGGAATGAAACATTTTCTCTGTCTGCACTGGAAATGTTTAAAGCAAGTTGCTTTAAAGTTGTTAATGGTGGTGAAGAGCTATTATAAATAATATTTTGTGCATAGTGGTTAAGGTACTTTTTAACTAGGGAATGAGCTCGATGAAAAACACCCCATCTGCCAGCTTTCTTTTTTCTCCAGTATCAGGCTGATGGGAGAAAAAATATAATGGTTCTCATGGGAAAGAACAAATTAAAAGCAGTTCTAAACTAATGAATTCAAAGGTGCTATGGAGAGGGCTCATTCTGGTTATAAAAATGTACTTAAAATCTTAGCCTTTTATTTTATTGAATTTAAGGATTATGTACAAATATGCCAAGGTCTCTCATTACTTTCTGTAAATGCCAAAGGTCTTTGCATAAGGTAAGCATATTCATTCTTCAGTTTAGAACCATTTCCTGTTATCAGATTAATGACAACTGGACAGAGTTGTAATAGCGATGCCCAAGTGTCTGATGAAAGATAGGACAAAAATGAATGCTCATGTTTCTGTTAGAGTGTCACTTGAAAAATCTAAGCATCTTGAGGACAACGCTGCAAATATTTCCTGAACAGTCCTCTGTCATTCTCTGGCACCTGATACAAAGTAAGCCAAGTTTACAGTCAAGAAATTTATGGCATTCAAAATTTATGGATACTTATCTTCCTTAAAATTAAAAAAGTAATAGTGTTATCTTGTTGGATGTAGTGACATACGGTTATAATCCTAGCACTCTTGGGAAGTGGAGGCAGGCAGGAATTCTAAACCAGTCTATTCTTCAATAGTAACTGCAAAGAATTATCATGTCTATATCAAAGAAGCTAACACACAGACTCTTTATGCTCTAAGCTTGCAATTCACATCAACAGAAATGATTTTTAGAGAACTTTATGGAAAGGTAATATTCGATATCTCTTTCCAGCATCATTAAAAATGAAAGAGTCAAACCCCAGGCTTCTGGTTCTGTGGTTAAGAGCACTGGCTTCTCTTGTAGAGGACCTGGGTTCACTTCCCAGCACCCACACGGCAGCACACAGTATTCTGTAACTCTAGTTCCAAGGACTCTGAAGCCCACTTTTGGGTACCAGGCACATATATAGTGCACATACATACATGCAGGCAAAACACTTACACACATAAAATATAAACAAAACTTTAAAACTGAAAGAGTCTCAAACAAATGCTTCCATCCTTTGTCTTATCTCATTCTTTTTTGACATGTGTCTCACTGTGTGGCCCAGGTTCTTGGTTCTCAGGCCTCAGTCTCCTGAGTCCTAGAACCACAGCTGTTCACCACCACACAGGGCTTCATCTTACCCTTTTCTGGGCAGAATTATTTTAGCTCATTGTAACATGGCACATGTACTTCTGAGTGCACTTCATACCATCCACTCAGAGCTCGTGCCATTCACGTGTGTCATTTGTATTTTCGGTTTGATTTTAGTGTTGAGAAACAAGGAAAACTTGCAAGTTCCTTGCTACATAAATATAACTACATTTTGGATATAAAAGTCTGGCGAATATAATATGAGATAAAGCCATTGTTAAGAATGATTCAGTTTCCTCATACCTAATCACACATACACACAACACACACACACACACACACACACACACACACACACACACACACACAATGCCATTTTGAAATTCTGGACATAGTTTCCCCCAATTTCAATTGCTCTCGCTAGCTGAGCATTTATCAGCCACCTGATTAGAATTTGTTTCCACACAAACCATTGATCATCAGCCTATTACTAGGCAAATGACAGTTAATTACCCACTACATTAACCACTGGGACCTGAGACCTGCTTCTGCTGCCATCAGTCAACATGATAAATGTGGCAAGTTCAGTAATGCATGGCCAGCCCTGAGCTGCCTGCTATACTGTGAGTAACCCTCAATCTCACTTCCAGGCCCAGGAAAATCTATGGCAATCTGCATAATTACAAGCTCTGGGTTAATAACAGACAAATGATTTGTTGCATCCAAACAAAGTCCTTGGAATGGTCCCGGTCTCTGGTGGCTCCCGAAGGCGTACTGCCACTAACACTTTCCACTACAATGTGCACAAAACAGTTCTCTGACATTATAGCCTTCCAATTTGTTGCCCCCCAATTTATGGATTCTGCATATGTGATTTTTAATCATTAAAGGATTCTTGAAGCAATATTATCTTAATTATTCTCTGCTGTAACCAGGGAATTAAGCTTCAGATAAAATTTTCTTCCTCTGTGCACTTTCTGTGCCTCGCTGGAGGCTCCATCAGTTTCCATCTACACCTGGACTCTGAAATCCTAATGATGAATTATTGCCCCTTTCCCTAGGAGGGCGAACCTTACAAGGGAACATTTTACTGAACTGTCAGCTCACGGACTGAGTGCGGAGATGCGGAAATCTGATCTAATTTACTGCAAAACGATGCATTTGTTAGACTTCTCCCTCAGTTTTGTCCAAGGATCAAGAGATCATTTCACAGCCACGTTCATGCTCTTGTTACAGGACAGGGCGTAAAGCCCCAAATTTTCTGGACAAGGGCAAAAGGTACTGTTTTATAACACAGAGCTCTCAAATGTCTAATAGTAACCTTTGGTTTCCAAACACTACATTTAGATTTTCAGGCAGAAAAATAAAATAAAAAATCTTCACATGTATCAATTCAACTTAAGATATTTTTAAACATCAAGGTCCTCATTTGTAAACGTTTTTAATGTGCATGGTAGAAATATTCAAGTTTCTTAATTATTTAATCCTGTTAGACAAAAGTTCTTACATGTAAGAAGGATCATACTTGTTTTTCCACTTAAGTTAGTGATCTCTGCAAGCTCTTGTTTGCAGTCCTTAGGCGACCATTTCATCCTCTGCAGAAGAGGATGGCCTCTGTTCTCTTTGTAGTACATCAAAACAAACAAAGCTTTATTTTAAATCCCGTCATTTTGAAATTTTGACCTAAATATATCATACCGTCCTACTTGGTAAACTTATGGTGAGGAAACAATATGATAATTTCTTTGCTCATTTTAAGAAGTTTTCTACACTTATCAGACATGAGCAGGTTAATTGGCCTACTTAGGCACTAGATTAGGCCCTACCATCTATGCCTATAATAAGCACTAAGCAATATCACTGTTGATTGTGGAAAGCACTCTATCAAAAGTAGACTTACCAGACAGAAAGAGGCAAGTATCATTGATACCAAACTGGCGCCTATTACTATTTATCAGACCCTGAAGGAGGCTTGTGTCTCCTCTTCATCCCAATTTTCCTTCCACTACCTGCTATTGACAATCTAAAAACATATGAAAAGATAAAAACCAAACAGACCATTTTCTTACGGAAGAATTCAGATTATCCGAACCCTGCCTCCCACACTGTACCGAGTGTGTACAGGGAAGTATTTAATAATTTCTATGAACAGTTGCACAGCAAGAAGTTAGATGTTATATGCTTATAATTTTTTAAAGGCATCCAGACAATTCTGCATTTTTACTAAATGTTCAGCAGCTTTGACAGCACAGTTGTAAATCAGGTGGCTTAGTGTGTATCCATTTTCAAAGTTCCTGGGGGTGGGAACTAGAGAAAAACTCAAGACATCTAATCATTTAACATAGCAATAATAAATATGCTTTACTACAGGCGATGGGGAAAATGAGTGTTCATTGTATTAGTATCTTTTATTTCATGGCACCAGATGTTTCTATAGATTTTTTTTATACCAGGTCACCGGCTCAAGTCACTAAATCAAATTTTCTCAAGCTATGATTCAAATTTGCATTTGGCTCAAATCAAATTATTATTTGGGAGAAAATACACAAATAAATATCATTGCAATAAGCCTCAATTATGAACAAAGATCAGATTTTCTCTGGTAGCCAGATAATCTTCATTTAGTAACTTAAATATACCTGCATTTACCACTATTTTTTAAAACCTTAAGGAAAAGACTAGATTGATTATCATTCCATGTATATAAAATCCTTTCTCTGAAGAATAACAAGAAATGAATAGAGAAAGGAAAGTTTGGCTTTGCAAAGATGAAACACTGTAATCATCTGAAAAGATCTCTGGTTTTGGGCTGCTGGCTAGTGAGTTTTTATTGAGGGACAGGACTAGAGCACTTTCACTGACGAGGAGGACAGTTACATTTTGTCTACTACAAACACTCCTCATCATCTTTCTGAATTCACTTTTTTAAACCCCAGGGAGGAGTACTAAAATTGAAGTCAATTTCAGCATCCGTTTGTTTTCCTTACCTATCCCAAAGCTGAGGAGACTGGAATCTACTCTTCCCTCTCTTGTTGGGTTTTCATATGAGTTCCATTATCATGGAGATGAATTTACACTAAAAAAAATACTGAACACTACAAATCATAGCCGGGAACATAAGATATGCTTCATATTTTGAGACCCATTCCTAACTTACAATTTGGTTACTACAGATGCACGGTACACACCGGTGTTCTGAGATGATGCTGAATTTTCCTAAAGTTAAGATGGTAAAACTGAACCACTGACTACATGTTAATAGAAACAGAAGTACCCCCTGCTTAAAAGAATTTGAGCATTATTCATTCAATACTTAATTCAGGGTATAATGAAGTATTTGGATTCTAAGTTGCTAGCCAGAATTAGGTTGAAGTTCAGACTTTGTATGTGGTATTTTCATTATTAACATACATTGACTGAGGGAGTATAGGGAAGCCTAAGATAGCCCTGAAAGGCACAGCTCAGACTAAAGGTTCAGTGCATTTGTTTTCCTAGTGACTTTGATGTCGTCACTCTTCTGTGCTCAGATACAGCTACAGTCTTCCTTGAATTGTGTGAAACAGTATCAAGTAGCAGGAAGCTAATCTCAGGTCAGTGGGCTATCTCTGGCACCTGCCTGTCAGCCACTGAGTGGACACTCAGTTTCAGCTCATATCTACTCATTTTAACAAAATCAGGGTAGGGTAGTAAAAACAACAGGTTAATAATTATCCCTAAGCTAGATAGGAAGAGTCTTGATTATTTTTTTCCTTCATTTCATAACATCTGGACTTAGAAGTGTGTTGACCACAAAATGCAATGCAAACCCATCTCTTCAGGTACAGTTTCAGCAGAGAAAATAAAAGCTCGAATTTATCATTACACCTACACTGGACTTTTAAGGATATGGCATTCCCTTGAGACTATTGCCACGAAAGATGCGTAACAAAGTCCTGCTGTAAAGCATCAAATGTTCTGTGATTCGCTACAGATTGCCTTAGCCTTGAGACCACTAGGAAATCAAAACAAAACAGCAATACACAGCACATCTTCTTTGTAGACCTTTGAGTTTCAGTAGAGATGGTCTTTTCCCTACCTCCAGTCCTCTCATAGGCCCAGCTAATTCTCCATTCTTCCAGTCTGTGGCCCCGCAGCTGGCTCAGCAGTCAGCACAAGTGACCATCAACCTCTTGACACGTAGCTAGTCTGAGTAGAGATTTGCTTTATGCATGACATCCACCAGAGACATGTTCATACAACAAAATAGTTCCGTTGTTACTGAATTCTCTAAACAGTATTGATTCTATATGGGGAGGATAAATTTTTAGATACTAAATATTACGCAAAGTATTTCAAAATGAATTTAATCTATAAAAGAAATTTCCCTTGGCTACCTGGGATAATAAGACTTAGAGCTTTGCATTTCTGTTGGACAATGTAAGTCTGTAGCCTGAGTTTTCTTCATGCTTCTAGATATATGGAAATTATAACTTTCAAAGAAATGGAAAAACCACAATTGTATAACCGGAGTCTATAGCAGAAATCTTGATTCTAGTGTTCTATGTGTAAAGTTGATAATAAAATACAGGGCAGAGGCTTAAACATATATGTTAATGTGTGAATCATGATAGCTCAACTCATAGCCTGAAATAGTTGACAAAGCCCCACTGATTTTTCTAGTTTTAGACTGTTTCAGTGTTGATTTGCTCCTGAGCTTACAATTATCCTGCCTCATACATGTAGTAACAGAATACTTAGGTTGATGCTTAGGTACCTTGTTCTATCCTAAGTGTAGTACGGTGAAGACAAAATACTCCAGGGCTCCACAGAGAAGCTAGGCAAGTACTCAATACCATAGCCAGGAAGACAGCTTAACACCCTCATCCAAACCTGGTCCCTTTCACTGTACTTCTTTCTATTTCCCTCTGAAGGTGGAGGCAAGGAGGGTGTGGGAAGATGGCTCATTCAAGTAAAGTGTTTGCTGCGCAAGCACAAAGACCTGAGTTCAGGTCCTGGAACCCACGTAAAAAGAAGGACACCCATAATACACGGATCCCTGAGACTTGCTGGACAGTCAGTCTGACTCACCAAGCTCCAGGTTCAGTTAGAGACTCAAAATAAGGTGGAGTGCAATTGAGGAAGATATTCGATGTTGACTCCTAGACTATACACACACACACACACACACACACACACACACATAATCAGATGGAAGATTCTTTTTGAGAAGCCTCTAGGCTGCTAACCTGCCCATGTCTGCCTTACAGATTCCTTGTCTTTCCCTTTATATCTGATGCTGTTAAAAGTTATAGAAAGCATAAATATAATAGACTACGTGACACAGGGCAGGGCTGGTAGGAGGGTGCAGGTGGGGGAGGGAATCTAAATTCTATCAAAATATATTGTATGAAATTCACAAAAACCTATTTTAAAAGCTTCAGTTTAAATTCTTCACTTTTAACAACTAATCACCCAGTTTCCAAAGCCTCATGAGCAGGTGTCTGTACTGTTTACAGTCAGTGCTGGAGCCCAGTGGGACAAACACTTCAGGGGAAAACAACATTGAGTACTTTCCTCCTCAGCACTCGGTGAAGTTAACCTCTCTGTGTAAACAGGGCGATGATATCAACAGTTCACAGAGTCACAAAATATTAGAACAGGAGTATGTCAAGCTCTTCCTTACGATATTCGTAAGACAAGAATTTTCACAAGTTTCAATATGGTTATGCAAAGCACTAGAATATTAAGCAGGAGAAGGAAACACATATAGACTAAAATGAGGAATCGAGTCTTTTAAGTGATCGAAATATTTTATTTTCTAGCTATCACCTACTTGCAGAGAAGAACAAACAGCCAGGCTGGATGAGCAGAAAAATGTATATCTAAGTTCTGGGATGTGGCTTGGTGGAAGAGCACTTCCCTATCATGCAGGAGGACCTGGGTTCAATTCCCAGAACCACCAAAAACAAAACCATGCCAAAAATTCCTCTAAGTATTTTATAGGTATTGTGGCTATTTTAGTTTCTATCTTTTATTTTTCGATGTAATTGAAGAAGCTGTTGGTAGAATTAAAATCTACACAGGTCTTAACAACAGGAAAGTAAATGCTACTTGCAATATGCTTTCTGCAATTTTATAATAAAACCTTTGAGAATTTTTAAAGTGATAGTGTATTTCATCATGAATTTCAGAAAGCTTTGCTGACTTAAAACTGAATAGGTTTTCCTAGGTGGAAAGAAAGTAAATAACACTTTCCTTAAATAGCACTGAAGCCTTTTGATATTTTCCATGTGTTTTAAAGACCCATAATTACTTCTTTTTTATCTTTCTTCTTCACACTTTTCTTCTCATGCACCATGTAAAAAAGTGAAGATGTTAAGAGAGAAGTCCCTGATTTGAAAATAATACTTTTAGCCATCTCTTGACTGATTAGCTTCAAATACATGAAATTTTTATCAGGAAAGAAAATCTAGGAGGGGGAAAAAGCATTTACAGTAATATGAAGAAGGCTGTTCTGAAACAGTTGAGAATTAATCCTGGGAAAGACGTTTCCTTTGTCATAAAGCCATTTAATATTTGCAAATTTTGGAGAACCACCCACCCATTCATCCTGGTACCACAGGCTCCCTAGAGCGTCCCTGCGAGACGCCAGGTGCACACCGACAGTCTGATTGACACTACAATGCAAAGCTCATTTGCCCTGATGTAAAATGTATCTTTACACCTAGAGATTAAGATTTAGTGACAGTAATTGCTGACTATTTGTATAAGGTGACTTACCTGGAATTGTAAGACAATGACTTTATTCTGGCAGCATAGCCAATATAATTTCAGACAAACAAATATGAGGTTTAGGGTTAATTTTTATAAATTGCTGCAGAGGAAAATAAAGTGCTATGTTGACAACCTATATAAGGACCTATTATTTGGAATTTACCTTCAAGTTTTCTTTAAATCTTTTAGAGAAGAAAACAATATAAATACTCAGGGTTGCTGTTAAGGTAAGTAAGTAGGATATAGGTTATGGAAGTCATCTATTTAACAAGTTAAATCTATCAGAAAAATAAATGGTTCCAGTATTCATTTTTGTTTTTAACTAAAGGTATTAGATATAGTATGTCATAGTTTTGAATTACCCTGACATATTTTCCGGAGTCATGAAATATATCCTTATTTGTGTTTTATTGTTATTTCTGAAAGCAAATGTATTGTCTGATACCATTTGCCTCTTATTGTAATGGAGAACTTCTTAAATTTTTAAAGTATTCTCAGTGTCATCCTTTTAGAGAATCATTCAAGGGTTAAGCGAGGGCATCCCCATATACCAGTCTTCCTGGGATAATCCGGGATGTATATCTGTGGCCCCAACTACAGAAAAATGCTATCCTTATAAAAATGCCCTAGATTGCAAAGGAAATTGTATGGTGATTAAGTACTAAAGATCAAACAGAACACAACTGTTTCTAAAATGTCTTTTCCAGCCAGGTGTGGTGGCGCAGGTCTTTATCCCAGCACTCAGGAGGCAGAGGCAAGTGGATCTTTGTGAGATCAAGGCTAGCCTGGTCTACATAGAACATTCCAGGCCATCTAGGGCTATAGGAAGATCCTGTCTTAAAAATAAAAGTCTGTTTCTCAGTTCCTCCAGTGAGTCAACAGGGTGATTTAACTAAGCACCCTTTAAGAGTTTTGTATTTTAAGTTTAATGATTCTTTATTCTAATTCACTATAACCAAATTATTCAGGCAAGACTTATTTGGAGAACTTGATTTTAAGTTTTCAGACTAAATTTGTTAGCAATCTCTTATAACCCAAGGGAAATAGGAAGCAATACAATGTTTGTTTAACATCGGTTAGTATTGAAATATATACTTTAATTTATTAAATTTATATATCTATTTAAATTTATTAAAAATGTACTTATATTTGAGAGTCCTTTAAGTATTTTTACATTGCCTTAAAATAAAACTTCAGAGAGTTATCAAAATAAAGTCCTGAAAATAATTATTAGTAAAATTAAATGAGTTCATTTTGGAACTGCCAAAACAATTAACAGAGGAAAGAGATTAAAAATATCAAAGAGTTTTGTGGAAGGATATGGCATTACATATATTATATATTAGTATTAATTTTCTCATATATTCCTCCGAAATAAACGAGCGCAACATTGAATATATCATTATGGTAAAAAATTAGTCAAACTTCATGAAACAAAACTTTAGAATTATAGTCAAAACTGCAAATTGCATATTCTATCTGCTCAATATTATTCAAAACTGTTCATAATGTTTTCTGAATAGTTTTTAAACTTTTTAAATGCAACTTACAAAGCACTGAGTTCATTTCAGAAATTTATGTGTATTTTTATTTTAAAGATAAAATTCAGTATTTCTTCAGGACTCAATATTTGAAATACTTCTTTAGAAACTGTTATTCTACAGTGTCCAGAATTTTAACTTTGCTTAAACAGATCTAAAACTGAAGTCAAGTCCTTCACGCACATCAGGATGTGTCTGATGGTACCCCATCAATGCATAGGTAACTTCCAATTTATTCTATTAGCCTCAAGTTCAGTTATCTTTGGGAACATCTACACATTATTAGTCACATAACATTCTTCTTGGTGTCAATAAACATTTTTTAAGAAACATGTGTAAACCACTTGGGGAAAAATCTCTTCATGAAATATCTGGTAGAATTATTTGCTCTAAGAATATTAAGACAGAGCCTGCTGCTAAAATAGTTGATCTGAATGCATCCATGTAATTTTCTAAAACTGTTGTAATAAGAAATGGATAAAAAAAACAGGTGATCTAAGTAAGAATAAATATGAACTTTAAAATGCTTAAAAGTAGTGATTTTTAAAATAAATGATACAATTCTCAAAAATAAGCATTTTGTGTTTTTATTATGTATTTCTTTATTCAGGCTCATTTTATTAAGATCTTGGCTTATAGCTGGGAAGAGGTCATTCAGTGGAGTAGTCATGGATGGAGAAAATTAAAAAAAAAACACACGAGATAAACATATTTCAACACGTATTCATAAATGCCCATCACTAAACTTCCTATAACATAATATATTATTCATATAAACATTACTTGAGGTTATGAGAGAAAATGTTGCAGAAGACAGTAAGAATTTAAAAAACATTAGTAAACAAAGCCAGACACAAAGGTTTTGAACTCAGACCCAGCAAACATAGAAAAATGAGGTTTGGACTTAGTTGACAGCTAGAGTTTAGTGATTACCACAGTCCCTGAAAAGACAACTTCAAAGCTACGTGCACGTGTGCTGAGCGTCTCTGCGCCTGTGTCCACACCGACACAAGACTAACACACTAGTTATCTCCTTTGTTCTCAGCCTGTCAAAAAGGAAGAAAAGAAGAAGAAGAAGAAGAAGAAGAAGAAAAGAAGAAGAAGAAGAAGAAGAAGAAGAAGAAGAAGAAGAAGAAGAAGAAGAAGAAGAAGAAGAAGAAAGAAGAAGAAAAAAAAAAAAAAAAACAACTTGTCAGCTGCAGGGCCGATAAAGGGGGGTATTTTAAAGAAGATATTGGAGCCTTAAGCCTCTTAATGTTCCAAGAATCAATCCCGCGAAAGCAAACAACGTGAAAAGGGGTTACACGTCTTTAGGAAATCTCTGCGGCTCCTTCAGCCCTGTGCCAGCCAGAGCTGGTGCTCAAGTTTTTCACCCTAATGACCCCGGAAGTAGCCCCCAGGGACTGCAAAACAAGGCCGTTACACAAGGCAGCTTGCTAATTGAGAAGTTGATCAGGGGTAGAGAAACCCCGCTCTACCACGTTAAGTGTTCAAATCAAGCATGACTGGATTGACGTCGCCAAATCACCGTCTGGAGGCCACTCCACGCCAGGAGCAGCCGGGTTTTTCACACCTGATAGGCCTTCACTCTGTCTACATCAAGTCACATTGAGAAAAGGATGGATTATGGAACCCGAGCATCGCTCCACCGCCTAATTGCTGCAGCTCAGCCTCCTGAAAGGAACCAGAGTGTGTGCTGGACCTGCTGCCGACTTGTCGTCCGTGGAAAAGCAGCGCCCTCCACCCACTCCGCCCACATTCTGCAAAAATGACACAGCGACCACCAAACCCATCTAAGCTGAAGCCCTGACGAAAGGGTTATTTAGACAGTCTCTGTTCAGGTCGCAGCCCCATTGGTGGCAGATGCTGGAGCCTGGGATCGGGTTGTAAACCAGGGCTCTGCAGTTTGTCTCATCAAGTTGCAGGTGCAGATATGGCTTCTGTGGGTTCACCCCGCTGGATGGAAGACGCTTCATCACTATGGTGTCCAGAGCTGAGAGAGATGGTCTGATTTTGATCTTTGGGTCCCCAGTCACCCATCTGCACCCCTCCAATCTAAATTCTCTTGTGACAGATAGCACAAGCGAGATTGCCAACAGCAGGCTGATGTTACATGGTATTTTTTGCTACTCTGTTTCTGGCAAGTGGCAACCACTTCCCCAACAGTGTGCCTCTAGTAGAGGGGGAAGTCTGAATAACCAATGCTCCCTTATTTCCTTTTGTTTTAAATCTTAGTTTTCTAATTAGCAATTCCTATGTGCTCTCTAGCAACAACAGGTACACACAGAGAAAAATAGCTCACTTCGGACTGTACCAGCATTATCAGCCATAAGAAAAGAAACTTTTATATTATATATATGTATTTAATTTTATTTCATTTGTATTTGTGCATATATGTGCCTGTGTTAATGCATGTGGGTGACTTTGGACCAGATGATGGTATTGGATCCCTTTGGAGCTGGAGTTACGGTATTTGTAAATTGCTCAGAATGGGTGCTGGGATCTGAACTCGGGTCCTCATGACTGAGCAGTAGTTGTTCTTAACTGCTGGACTGTCTCTTCAGTCCCAGATATTTAAATTTCCTAATACTAGGAAATTTAAATGAGAGTTAGTAGGTTCTACAGGTAGATAAACTGAGGTATTGAAGTAACACACCCCCCCTCCAGGCCCCACCATCACTAGAGAACTGTCATGGAAATCTGTCAGTGTTTGTGTTCTGAGGGCCAGGCTTATGTTCACTTCAGACAGGACCTTCTCTCTCATTCTTAATCTGAGTACAACACACGGTGTGACAAGTACTAACAAGAAACAACCAGAAACACAAGGGAAAAGGTATTTCCTCACTTCAGAAACGATGACAGGGAAATCCATAGTGCTATATAACCCAAATGCCATTGACTTCCAAGTTTTAATATCAATTTAACATGTTTCTGTCATGTTTTTTTCTCCGAAAACCTCAACAAGATTATTTGCAGCACTCAAAATGAGTAAGTAGACCTACAGGAGTAAAACCCCACTAAGATGGGAACTTTATTTTGCAAAACATAAGCTTAAGATCAATTTCTACACGCTCACAGGAGACTGTCTGTAAAGCATCTTTAATGGCAAAAGCAACAGCCGAAGTCCTCTCTGATAATTACACATAAGAAAATTAGAGAAATCAGTCAAAAGACTTTCCTGTACTTACATTTTAAAAGAACAGCTCAAATCAATATCAATATGAAATCTGGTCAATGATGTGAGAGCTTAACTTATAACGGCCAATGTCTATTGAGTTCTGTCTCCATTCCGGATATTGTTCTAAGCATCTCGTGTGGATTAGTTCATCATCAATCCTTCACCACAATGAGTGAGGCAGGTGGTAGTGTATTCTTCCATTTTATGCATGAAGAAGATGAGGAGAATAATATACCACGTGTCAATCACACAGACAGTCAATGGCAGGGCTAGACTGCACACACTAAGCTATCGAGGTTTCACATTCTCTTTTAGTCTCATCAGAACAACAGAAAGTCACAGACTGTTCACAAAGACTACCTCTTAAGGTTCTTTTGTTACTTCCTGGTCTCTAAGAAATAATTAAAGATAAAACTTATCTCCCTGGGCACTTAGTACCCATCCCTTCTGCAGACTGCTTCTCCTTCACCCCAAACCCTTTGCCCATGTCCAATGCCAAAGCAAATGTTGAAAATCTGCAAGACACTCAAACCCGAGAGTCTAAATTCATCTTTGACTGTTTTTTTCCTGGGATCCTACAAATATAACCCTGATGCTTTTTCAAAAACCAGTACAACTCCTCTCTTCTTTCCTAGTGACCTCCCTCCAGTACGCATCTCTGGTCCCTTGCAGGCAGGCTCCACCTGCTACCTGAGCATCATTCCTACCAGGACTGCTCAGTTTCACTGCTCTGAACACTCTGTAGCCATTAACCTTTCCAGATCGCAGATGCAATTTCTTGCTTTTACTTCTCACCCTCCATGGTCCTCACTGCATGTGGGATATCTGAATAGCAGCTCAGATGCTCAAACCGTCCATCCTCAGCTCTAATCCCCGACTGTACTCACTCCCACTGGGCTCTCTCCTCACTCCTCACCACCCACAGTTCCTGCCTGATGTTCTTCCAATCCTTCCTACAGAGGCCACACTGAATCTGTTCTTCCCAGAAAACAATGACAGTTTTCCATCTTCAGTTCAAGCGTCACTTGATCTAGGAAGCTCCTATCATTTCCTTCTGGCAGAATGAATGACTTCTTTTAGATGTGAACTTTTACATATTGCATTGATCCTCCAGAATTTGTATCAGCTAATGTCTTTCTGCTTATCTATTACTTGCCAGATAATGAGTTCCCCAACAGCATGCCCTCTCCTATACTCAGCACCTCACCTATGTAATACTTACATACTCCCAAATTACTGAATTATGGAGTAGGGATACAGCTAGAAATTAACATGCTTTGCTCATCAAATGAATAGCTTTCACGTGGGGATTTTACTTAGTCCCACCAGATTAGTACCACCAATTTTAAAGTTCCATTTTGAACTCAGTGTAAAATGAACATGAAATCTGTAGACAGAAGTCAAAAGTATTCTGGAAGATGTTACAAAGAAACAATCACATCACCCTTCCCAAGTTCTTTCCTGAAAATATCTCTCTGAGAAATAATTCCATAAGGGCAAAGCTGTGCTGACTAAGGCCACTCCAGACCCTTGCTAGGCAACATCCTCAAGCACTTACTAAAATTCAGCAGGAAACCAGCCTGTCTTTGATCACTTTCAAGATGGTTTGATTGAAGCCAGTAAGTCAAAACCCTGATCTTAGCAGCTACAGAACACTTGTAACATTGGTATCACCTGAATCCATCTTATTAGGCAAAGCTCTTCACCGTCTGTGACTCCATTACTCCTAATAGTTAACAGTTCTGATACTGTATATCTACATCAGGTAGGTAACTCAGAAGGTTCACCAACATCCTTCTCCATGTTGTAGGGAAGAAGGCCTTATTCTTAGGGCTAGAGCAATGGGTCAATGGTTAAGAGCAGTGGCTGCTTTCCCAGAGAACCCAGGTTCTGTTCCCAGCACCTGCATGGTGGCTAGCAATCATCAGTAACTCCAGTTCCAAGAGGATCAGATGCTCTCTTCTGGCCTCTGTTGACATTGCATGCACATGGTGTACTTAATATGCAAACAAAGCACTCATAAAAACAAATCTTTAAAACATTAAAAATAAAAAGAAAGCCTTATTTTCAAGATTGATTGCTTACATATCCTTTCCAAATCCCAGGACCCCTATAAAAATCACATTTCCCTAGGCAGTAAGCAGTAATTCCCTGCCACTGTGTAACATAGTCATTTTGCTACATTCATTTCAACATTCCTAAACATTTTATTCTCACCTACTTCCTCTTTCTCTAGTCAATACTAAGTTCCTCAGTACTCAGTCTAGGAAAACGAATATAACGCTTCTCTATCTACAAACATTTGTAGTTTGATGCTGCCATAATGGACAAGTACACACAAACAAATAATACATTTTCTTCTCAGGCAAATGGTTCTGAACATATCTAGAAAAGGTTTCTTTCCTTAAAGCATGGGTTTCCTTATTACACTTTCTTGTTCAATACCTCACACTAACCCAGTAGTGCCCACATAATAATATTCTGATAGCCTACAATGACTGACTGGCTGGAACAACTCTGTTAAGTCCACAATTGTCTCTGATTTTCTTCAAAATAAGCCACTAATTATGGGTATTATTTTTTATGATGTTCCTAATATTGCATGTGGCATACTTATAGTAAAATAAAATTTCCTTTGTTTATGGGGAATCTGGATTTAAATAGGAACTCTGTATTTTGACAACTCTGCACCTAATTTGTCCAACCTACTTTATGCCATTGTAAAGTTTACACTGTAGTCAAGCTATATCTCTCTAACATATTCTCTTTCTCCAGTCCTACCAAACACGTCTTCTCCCAAGCAACAGAAACCGTGCTTTTCTTTTGAATCCTTGTAGTTTAATTAGTTTTGGAAAATGCTGAATTATCTAAAGCAGTCCTGCCAGTTCATTTGAAAGATCCTGAGAATTTTTTTCTTAATTTTCAAAAAAATATAAACTACAAGTTGGAGGGGAAAAAAATTGTTTTACTTAGGTCACTTAATCAATATAGATTAAAAACAACTAGCTCTTTTACCTTAAAGGAGGAAGGGGAGAGAGGGATAAATCAGGTGAATGGTCTAGAAAAGTAGGCAAGAGAAGATATAGTTTTGATCTTTACCATATGAACACATCTCAGTCTCATCCATATTTAGATCTGACTTCAAATGCAATCAAGGAATATAATCAAAGAGAAATCATTTGTTGTTATATAGCTAAATCTCATTAAAATAAGTCCTTTATTCTAATTAAATTGTTAATTCCAATATCGTACATGCATACAATTTTTGACAGATTATATCATTGAAAATAGGTGACCTTTTCCATTCCAAGCACTCTCCAGAGCCTAGTTCTTTTTCTTTAAGGCATTGATTATAAAGATCATAAACTCCCTTAGGAATATTTCAGAACAGAGAACAACATGTTTCTAGCATTAAATTATATATATTCCCTTAAAGACACATTATTTAGATGTTCATGACAACTATCACGAAATGGTTTAGTTGTTTTCTAAGAAATTCAAGAAACCAATAAGAAAGAGTTGCCCAAATTTCTCTATCTATTCAGAAAATTATTACCAGAAAAAATAATAGGTTTGCTTTGCAGATGGCTGTTTAGTAAGCTTCTTAACAAAATTAAAATCTCACATGTCTGAGGCCACCTGAGAATCAAGCGTCCTGGCAGGTTCTATTCCATGCCTGAATGACACAGAGATGGTGTCCTGGTGCCTTTGAAAGGTGACACAGATGTACAAGAGAATAGTCATCTTACTTCTCATGGTCAGCACATAGCTTAAGGATTTGAGAAAAAGAAAAAGAAATCCGTTTTCTTTTACTTAGACTAATCACAGCCATTAAGTAATACCCAAATGGCCAGACTCTTAAGAAAAAAAAAACCACCTGGCTGGAATCTTCTGACTTACAAGAAGCTCAGCATGAAGAGGCTGAGGCTGCTGCTCCTCTCTCAACCCCACCTGCCTTACAAGCCACTCAGTATGAGTTCAGCAATTTATTATCTTGCTTTCCCAGTAGGAACTGTGTTTTAGGGCAACTGAGAAATTCCAGTTGCTGAGTGAAGAGGTATAAAGGAAAATATCAGCTACTAAATGCAGACATGACAGAAAGAATAATTTTCTATAAGAATGAATGTCCATGGGCTGGGGAGATGGCTCAGTGTTTAAAAGCACTTGCTTCTTGGTTCCCAGCACCCTTATAAGATGGATAATAACCACCTAGAACTCCAATTGCAGGGTTTTGATGCCTTCTTCTGGCCTCTGCTGGAACCTCTAGCATGTGGTACACATATATACCTTGAGGCATACACACATACATATAAAATAATCTAAATAAGAAGAAGAAAAGGAAGAGGAGGAATAGGAGAAACGGAGGGAGGAAGGGAGGAAGGGGAGAAACAGGTGCCAAATATCCAGTAGTCTGCAAGTAATAACGCCTAGCAAAGATTCTTGTCTCAATGAGAACATGTTAGATGTGAAAAGCGGGACGGGCCCGTTTTCCATTACCAGGTAATTAGTAGTAATGAGATAGTGCATGCTACATAGTTTTTTTTTTTCTGATAGGATGCAATTTGAGGAATATATCCTTGATTATGTGTTCTAGGAAAGAATATACACTTGAATTTTACTGATAATTTAGCAAAAGTTCCATCATCACGGTAGTATTAGAGACAGAAGAGCTGAGATCACTGACATCATAGAAATGGTTGCATTCAGAAAGTGGTACAGAATTGCAGAGATTATTTAGTTGTTTAAAGGTTTGGCTCGCAGCCAAAGGGCAAAAAAGGTAGAACATTTCAGAGGGGAAATTCCATCATCTCTTTAATAAGAATGCCATAAAAAATGGAAATGGGGACTGGAGAGATGGCTCAGCAGTTAAGAGCACTGGCCACTCTTACAGAGGACCTAGGTTCGATTCCCAGCACCCACATAATGGCTAACAACCATTGGTAACTCTAGTTCCAGGGGAATGCAATGCCCTCTTCTGACTTCTGTGGGCATTGCATGGCATGGATGCACTGGTACACATGCAGGCAGTACACTCATACTCATAAAAGAAAAATAAATAAAATAAAATAAAATAAGGGGAAGTACTCAAGATAAAAAGACACAACAGACATAACAAGCTAACATGGAATATAATTGTTAGATCTTGATTTGGGACACCAGATTTGGAGAACTTGGGTGTTCAAACAAATGAAGAAATTTAAATATGACTCAGGCAATAGAACGAGTAAAAGTCTGCATAGTAGAGACTGAAAATATAAGGTTAATAAAGAGCAGGAAAAATATCATCTCATTTGGATAACATTCCTCAGCTATGTATTAAAAGAAACGCCCAAAAAGATTTAGAACATGAGGTAATTAAACACCGGGAGGCTCTTTTAGGGCTTTTCATGCTTTTGCTTTGTGTTTTTGTCATAGGTGCAAGTTTTTTATGCAGTAGTTGAGTTTCTTTTTTTGATATAAACAAACTTATTAAACTTAATAGAAAAATATAGCATGGATAGTTTATAATTGATAATAGTTAATATCTTGTCCTATTGGTTCTAAATATATTACTGAAAAAGTATACAATGTTGAATATGCTCAATGCACATGCAAACTGAAGCTTAGTTTGCTATGCTCACCCTTAATTTTATAATGTAGTTGTCTTTGTGGAATAGATTCATCTCAGGTTTACCTGTGCATTGAGAAAATATTCATTATATACTTAAAAGTATATAATAGTCAAAGACCAAATGCTCATCATTATATACTTAAAGTATCTTTATCTAGTCAGGGTACTAATTGAAGCTAAGAAAGTTTTACATGATGGGTCTGGGGAGATGGCTCAGCAGTTAAGAGCACTGGCTTCTCTTGCAGATGATCTGGCTTCAACTCCCAGCACTCACGTGAGGGATAGCAACCATCTCTAGCCCCAGTTCCAGAGAATGCAACACCCTCTTCTGTCCTTTATGGGCTTTGCATGACATGTGTGCACTTACACACATGCAGGTGATGCGCTCATAGATGTAAAATAAAAATAATAAATAAATAAACTATTTTCAAAAAGGAAGTATTGCATGAGTTAAGTTTCAAAACTGAGCATGCTCTACAGTATTCAGTTGTAGATGCCAGGAAGTGTTAGGCATGTGAATTGCTTAACTTTGGAGGGGAGTAATGTGACGGAGGCGGAAGAGAGAAGACATGGTTCCTAATTGTGCTGGTTAGCGTCAACCATCAACAACACACCTGGGAAGGGGGAACCTTAACTGGGGAATTTTCTATTTCAGACTGGCCTCTGACTATGTCTATGAGGCATTTTCTTGATTGTTGCATATGTGGGTGGTGCCACCCTTTAGCAAGTCGTCCTTGGTTGCATAAGAAAGCAGGCTGAGCACAGACCAAAAGAGCCAGTAAGGAGTATTCCTCCATGGTCAATGCTTCAGTCCTTGAATCCAGATTCTTGCCCTGAGCTCCTGACTGACTTCCCTTGAAAGTATAAGGTGAAACAAACCCTTTCCCCCAAGTTGGTTTTGGTCAGAGTCTTTAGTCACAACAAGAGAAAGCTAACTAGGACACTAAGGACATGCCTGTTAGTTTCAGTTATTAGACACTGGGAAGATAAACTGTGAACAGTGGTAAGAGAAAGATATATATCAGATCTGAGGCCTAAAACAGATAGCAAGTGCTCAGATATATACTCATAACTTCATTTTGCAGTTTAAAGAGAATAAAAAGCAGCAAAAGGGACAGGAATACATACCCAAGCCACCTTCCCAGTCCAAAGTCTTGGTGAGCTCTGAATTAGACAGAAGGCAGACAAAATACAAGAAATGAGGATTGGGCAGGAGAGATGGGGCAGCAGTTAGGGATACTTGTTCTTCCTGGGCACCCAGGTTCAATTCCCCACACTCACATGGCAGCTAACAACCATCTGTAGTTGCAGTTCCAAGGGATCTAATGCCCTCTTCTGGCCTCTGTAGGGCATTACATGCATGTGGTACACTTAAACAGACACAGGCAAAACACTCATATATATAATAAAATAATAAATATATAAATAAAATAAATATATAAAATATATCAATATATTTTATATATAATAAATATATAAAATAATATAAATAATAAATATATATGTATATGGAATGAAGCTCCTGTTCTTCCCTGTCCAGTGGGAACAGACCTGTTGATCATAAAGGAGCCTGAAAGATTCAACCAAATTAGGAGGAAATAAAAGGAAATAAGAGGAGAGATGACTATTTAAAATCAAGGGTCAGCTATATAGAAAGCACGATAGAATGATACTGTAGAGCTTAAGATTGCTGAGACAAAATATTTTTGCCCAAGCACAAGACACAGTATGTGATCCTGGGATGAAGGGCTGTTATTTGGGAGGGTCAGAGAGGTCCAATAAGCCAGGGCTTGGTTTCATATGTGTGGGCTGTACAGATGAAAAATCATGGCACATATGGGCATTGTGGTACATACCTTTAATCCCAGAACTTGGAGAACAGAGGTAAGTGGATCTCTGAGTTCAAGGCTGGCCTGGTCTACACAGTGAGATCCTGTCTCATATAAAGTAATTAATTAAAATAAATTAGAAATCATGGCAGGAGGAAGAAGGCGATGGTGATGGATAAGAAATAATACATACAATTTGGGTGAGTTTTGTTAGGGGTAGCCTTTTTTCACTGGTGAGTACTGTTCCTATTGGGGGATAGAGGACTCCTCTGGCTTCATGGAATATAGCGTATCAAAGTGTCTGCTGACATCTGAGTGATCTAAGACATAAACCTCAAAGAACATAAATAGCTCTACACACCACAATGTGGAAGAATGTGGGTAAAGAGAAAACAAAACTCTAGAGAGCATATACATGACTTCTTGAGACAAGAGGCAAGCTACAGTTAAAGCAGCAGCTGAAACTCAGCAAACGCCATGCTCTAAGAAGAAAGAAAAACATCTTGCCCAAAGACTGTGCAGCAGTGAGAACCCTGACAAGGCACTGAGGTCTGCTGGGAAGGTGTGGAGTGAAGGAGAAGCAGATAAATATACAGGGAGAGGAAGGAAACACAGACAAGCTTAGCATTAACCTTGGTGGTCAGAGCGACAGCAGCCTTCTTCCTTCTCATTTACCTCAATTCCTCTTTCCCTTCCTTCTTTTCTTTTCTTCCTTTCCTTTCTTTTCCCTCTTTCTCTTCCATTTATTTTCTTCTCCCTTGTCCCTCTGTCCCCTCCCATCCCATCTCTCCATTTTTTTTCTTATCTTTTTAAGGATGGTATTATTGCTAAGTAGCTCAAGCTGGCCTCAACTCAAGACCCTCTGGCTTACAAGTGTGGAGTGCTGGGGGTCATAGTTGTGTTCTCACACCAGGCTCTCAATTTACCTTTTGGTCAGTGATTTGTAATCTTGGGATGAAGAGGTCTGCTTCTTCCCAGGAAATGAATGACCTCAAATGTCTGATACTTTGACCCATCAAGGATCCCTGAAAATATCTCACTTAATTAAGTCCAGGGAAGCTGTATGGTTTCCATGAGGCTTGGGAAGAGGCAAGAGGCCCTCTTAGTTTAGAAGCAGCTGCCTTGGCCTCAGGGAGCAGAGCCACAACTCCTCATCACACTGTGCTCCGAAGAGATTCTGCAGCAAGGTATCAGAGGTACATGCTGTTGAAGGGTAGTGAACTTCCTTTTAAACATTCAGGAAGTTAGAAGCAATTTCAAACACCAGTCGACTGCATGTATGTAAAAAGCACAGACAGTATTCAAGTTAAAGCTTCAGGATTCTGACCAAGGGGTGACCTGAAAGTAGTCTTCATACTGCACGATTATCATCTTAGTTTAAAATGATTTCCCTTAGATAGCTAGATAAAGACATGTGGTTTACTGAGAGAAAGCCTCAACATTAGGCCCATACTAAAACAGCCTGCTAGAATTAAAAGTTTTCTCTCTAGAGAGGCAACTTAGGTCCTGTTTATTTTATTTTCTAGATTCTAGAACCTAATAGCATTGTTCAGCCCTTCATAGTTAAAGAATTCATTTTAATTTACATCCAAGAATCATTCTAGAAAATAAGTTACTGATTGCCATTTTAAGATACCAGATTTGCATGTATTTGCATTTTAAAATGGATTAACTTTGGCGATATGGTACAGGCCTTTAATCCCAGCTCTTGGGAAGCAGAGTCAAGCAGATCTCTATGAGATCAAGGCCAGCCTGGTGAGTTCCAGGTCAGCGGAGGCTACAGGGAGACCTTGTCACAAAAGCAAAACCAAACAAAAACACAGAATGAGAAAAAGAGGAAAGCGGATGAACTTCATGATGAATTGATCAAGTGGATGAACTTCATGATGAATTGATCACGTGACTATAAACACAAAAGAAAAAAGACGACACTAGCTTCCTTGATACTACACGTGGAGAGCTCAGTTATTATTCTAAATATCCTTCCTGAATACCCTTCCAATCCACCTGTATTTTATTTTGTGTGCATCAGGGGAAGTGCTTTTATCACACTCTTCTTGTTCTGAATTCCTCTCCCCCAGCTGAGAGCCTGTGCTCTAACCTCTATTTTCTCTCCATTGTAACTCACGCATCCCAGGATTTAAATGAGTTCATTTGAATGATCTAAGAAATAAATCTCAAAGAATATAAATAGCTCTATATACCACAGTATGGGGAAAATATTTGTAAAGAGGAAACAAAACTCTGGAAGGAGGATAAATATATTCAGGTCTGATTCGTTGATGGAAAGGAACTTTGATCTAAGCTTCCTGAGAAACTGAGAAAAAGAGAGAAGTATAAATGTGGCAGTCTGCTTCTTCATTACTGTGATTAAAACACTGACCAAAACAAACAGGGGGAAGAGTTTATTTGGCCTGCAAACACAGTTCATGATCAAGGGAAGCCAAGGCAGGAACTCAGGGTGGGAAACTGGAGCACAGACTGTGGAGGAACATTGCTTACTGTCTTGCTCCCTGGGTCTGTGCTCAGCCTGCTTTCTTGTATAATAAGAGACCCTATCTCCCCAAAATAAGGTGGAGAGTGACACTTTATGTCAAACTCTGGCCTTCACATACCCACATGCTTGCACGCAAACACACACACACACACACACACACACACACACACACACACACACGGACATACAAATACCAAAAAATAATTTTTTAAGAATGTATACAACAGCATCCCTTCGAAATTAAATTTTTGTGCTGTTTATTAAAATATTCTGCAGCACAAGTTAATGGTGAAGCCCTAATATATAATTCTGTCAAAAACCCTGAAAGGCCAAAACAGCAGAGATCAATGTAAAAAACACGACTCTCTAGACCGATACAAAGGATACATTTAAAACTATCAGAAGGAATAGCTTAATATCCAGGTTTTCAGCTAATCTGCCATGAATGCTATTTCCTTCAGCTGACGTTTTTAAAAATAAGAATTGAGAAGCAGTGCTTGAAGCTGTAATCTCTGCCAAGAACACAGTGCCAAGATGCCATGATGTGATAAAGGCAGTGGCTGGACCTAAGAGCCACAGCCAAACCATGTGTGTGCCATTGCCTGGCGGTGGAGAGTGCATGCACAGCCATGAACTTTCTGTAGCCAAGATGGTCTGCTTCAACCTGCAGCCCAGTGGAAGGCCCCAGGCAATAGGGTTAGATAAATGTAAAAGTACTTGTCACCTGGGGCCAAAGAGATAACTCAGTGCATAAAGTAAGCATGAGTTTGGATCCCTAGCACCCACATAAAAAGTTGGGACACAGTGCCTATAATCCCAGTACTAGGAGGCAGAGACAGGAGGACTCCTGGGGTTTTCTGGCCATCCAGCCTGGCTAATTGTTGAGCTCCAGGTTCGATGAGAGATCCTGCCTCAAATAAAATGAGGTAGAGCAGAGTAAAGAAGACATCCTACACAGACTCTGGCCTGCACATGCTCAGGTACAAGTGCCTGCATTTGCACATACTCATACACACACAGATACACACATGCACACAATCACAGTAAGACAGAGGCAGAGACAGAGAGCGAGAGAGAGAGAACACAGAAAGTCTCTTGTCTGATACAGTCAGTCAGGCCAACCAAATTTGGTAGGCATAGCACCTACCTGGACCTACTGAGGAATAGTCCCCTCCCACGGAAGATGACTAGGTATGTGTATGTGACTATACCATCGTAGCATTTAGGACACACATCTCTTGACTCTCCACAGTAAGGAAGAATCACCTGCTTCTCTGGTACCTGAACTCAACTCTTTGTGTCCTGGATCATCACATACTTCTGTAACCTTTCTCCCAAAGAAACATTTAATCCTGACACAATTGGTATCAAATATTACTGGGGGACGGGTTTTTTTTTTTTAATGGTAAACTTGGGTAATGCATCTCATCTAAATCCATGCTTTCTTCTAATAATAGAATCATGTGATGGGTTAAAAACTTGTATCAGCATTCAGTAGTAGTTTATTCACTCAGACATCCTGTGCTCCTCAAAATAGCCAGCATATCTCATTCCAACTCATCTTGGGTGATTTTCCTTCTTCAAGGTCTTGTTTTCAATCCAGCTCATTCAACTATCTCAGTATTCCCATGAGCCTACTTGGAGAGTGGCCTGCGTTTTAAATTGCATTATCAGTGGGTACTGCGGACCCGTCAATCTCAAATATATTTATAAGCTACACACACAAAAATGAGAAGAGCAAAGTGATTCTGATTAACCAGCTCGGACTACCCATTTTAAGAAAATCATGGGGTGTGCCTAGGACCCAATGCTAACAATTTGTTACGCAAGACAGTGTTATAGCTTTCTAAATGGTAAGTAACTGTTTTAAAATTCCCAAGCATTCTTAAACTGTTTCACTTAAACATTTCTGCAATAAAATCTCATTGAACTGTTGCTTTCATTAATTTTCTACAGACTAGGGAGCAAGGAATTCAAGTTCGATATTTTTTTTTTTAACTTTGCCTACTACTGGCAAATAAACGGTGCCTCTTTTTTAAATAAACCCCTGGCCTTGGGTTTTGGCCCCTTAATAGTAGCCTATATGGTTGACTACTCCTGGTGTTAAATTTTCTTAAATTGTATTTCTGTCAGTGTTTCATTTTTTTTAAGCAATGGACCCTATAATAGCAAGCACTGGTCTGTCAGGAGTACGTTTTAACAGCACGACACAAGTATTTCTCACTACAGGAGAAAAACAATGATATGTATTTCATTCAGTAGACACTGCTTTGGTACACAGACTTTTTTCAGCCTCTATCTGTCTCAAGTCTTACTGTGTCCTGAAGAGAGGTTGTAGGGAGGGAGAGGAACCATGCCACATATTAATATTGCCAGTGGCTGCGATATAGCAATAGAATCACCACAGTACTCCTGAGAGAGAAGCTTGGTTTAATATTAAGTGACTACAGAAAGACCTGTTGGCTAGGTCATGCCCAGAAAGTCCCCTTTTTCTAACAACTATCATATCTTAAAATTCCTTTCAAGCATTGACCTTTGGTCCCCTTTTATTCACAAAAGATCACCATCAAGCAACTATCAATCAAGCATAAAAGGCTAAGAGACAGTGTTCTAAAATTTGGAGGTACCTGTGGTTACGTAAAATTATTATCAGTTCACTTCCTATTTATTATCTATCTTAGTCTTTAATTATTGTTGTTATAATTTTAAAATTGTGAATTGGAGAATCACAGTGTACTTTTTTACTTTTAATATTTTGTTTTATTTTTCATTATGTGTGTATGGGTCTGTGTGCATCTGTGTGTGGATTTGTACATATGAATGCAGTGCCCCAAGAGGCCAGAAAACAGTGCCAGATTCCCCCACAGCTGGAGTTGCAGGCAATTGTGAACCATGTGGGTGCTGGGACCTGAACTTGTGTCCTCTATAAGATCAGCAAGCACCATTAATCACTGAGCCATCTCTCTATCCTCCGTAGTTTATAAATATATATATAAACTGAAGATGGACACTTATTTTTCTCAAAGAATATCATCAAGATGTTTAGAAAACAGTGCAAAAAATAAAAATAAGAAAATAAAAAGACTCACTACAAAGACACATTTCCATGTCCTTGTCACCTGAGAAAATGATGTAAAAGCCAACACTCTAAAGGAAACCTAAAATAACCTAAAGTTTCATATAATTCTGCTCTGGGGAGCATTAAATACAATGCTTTACAAGGTCATAGAACTTTCACAGGCTAAAATGGGGCGAGCAAGGGCAAATACGATGGGAAGAAGCTGTCACCTCAGTTACAGAGGAAATCCAATTTTCACTAATTCCCCTAAAGAGTCAAATTTACCCTAATAATAGTCTCCACTGTTAGAAAATCTCTCTTTAAATGTGGCCTCAAGTGTGCATGATATTTAGTTATTTCTTCATCCATCTTCTTTGTAAATGAAAAGCTAGCGAAAGATCTTATTATAGTAGCCACTTTTCATACTCTTGATTATTAATCACTCTTAAACCCCATCTTAATCTGTTTCTTTAATGTTCTTTTTATGTTTAATTTTCCCTCCGCCTTATCTTCATAACTCAGTACTATTCTTCCTTCACAGCCACAGAAGCTGCCAGGCAAGTGGCAGTATGTTTAGCCCTGCAAATGCACCAAGACTTGCATCATTCCTGCTCTCAAAGAACTCAACGCACCTAGGCACGCATGGCTGGCACGACCTGGAATGCCACCGATTTCAAATCTGGGCTGTTCAGTCTTCACTTCTATTGGCTCTGAAATCTAGAGATTAGATCCAACCTTGCCTAGTTTGGGCGATGTTGCCGGAACTGGCAAAGATGGGCGTGACCTTATTTATTTATGTTTTTTCAGAAGATAAACATCAGATGAAAAGGTCTCAACAGGAATGTCTGACTAATTTGCCATTAATGTTGGTGTGGATGGGCAAAATGTAAGAGAAATGCATAGATGAAAGAGTTAAAATGAGATGTTAAACCTCCTCTGGGGAAGAGGTCGGAAATCGGGGAGTAGAGAGGCGCAGCTCACACCTGTAATTCCAGTATTCAGGAACTCCGGACGCTAAAACAGGAGAACCATTGTGAGTTTGAGGCCAATCAGGCTCTATAGTGAGTTTGCGGCCAGTCTGGGATACGGAGTGAGAATCTCTCTCTAAAGAAGGAGTTGGGGTAGGGAGGCGGAGTGACAGCTGCTCTTACAGAGGTCCTGGGTTTGATTCCCCATTCTCACACGGTGGCTAACAACTATCAGGAACTCTGGAACTCCAGTTCCAGTGGATCTGATGCCCTCTTCTGACCTCCATGGGCACTGTAGCGTCATGGGCGCACTTATGTACATATAGGCAATATGCTCATACATATAAAATAAAAATAATAATTTTTTAAAAGAAAATAGAACAGGGATGGGTATGTAGCTCTCCGTAGTAGGCCTATCTGGTGTACACAGAGCCTTGGCTGTGTTCTCCAGTAGTCTGTTAAACCATGGTGGTGCAGGCCTATGATCTTAGCATTAAGAAAGTATAGGAAAGAGGATCAAAAATTCCAGGTTATCATCTGGTACAAAGCAGCTTTGAGGCCAGCCTGAGTTCCAGGAGACATATTTCAATAAACAAACAAAAGCAAAACAGAACTAAAATACTGGGTTGTGGTGCAAATGAAAGGTTCTGGTTATTAACCAGTAGATAAATTGTAAAAGGAAATTTTAAAAAATTAAATCTCCTCTTAATAGTTAACTTTTCCTTGAGTATCTGCATTAAGTCCACTGTTGATCACCAGCTCAAACATTCAACATATTTAGTCAAATAAGCAATCAGTCTCTCTACAAACAATCTTTAATTTAATAGTTATCTCTGACAAGTTGTCTAAACAACTGACAAACTATGAGGTCAAGATCAAGCAACCTTTCTTTAATTCAAGCCTCAGTTAGGTCAACCTAGGTTTACTTTAGAAGAAAGGATTGACCAAGTGATCCGGAATACAAGTCTTTAATTCAAGCAGGACAAGATAGTAATTATAAGCAGTGAGCTACCTACCAGGGTGACTGGAAACTGCCCCAGCACTCCAGATGACAGTAAAGATTAAGACTTATAAAGACCTTTGGACACCATCTCCTGCTAGCTTTCTGAACAGTTTTGTATTGTTTTTCTGCACATGTATATGTGAAATGTTGGCACCTCTGTCTTAAAAACTCCTCATCCCGTGTCTCTTTGTAAGAGTCAAGGCACATTAGCCCAGCTTGTCAGCAGATATTTGTGGCAACAAAATCCTTGATCATTTCCTAAGTATATATACAGATGCAAACGCTTTGATTTGCATTCATAAGTTTACTTCTTTCAGTTTTAAAAAGTAATCACAACTTATCCCTATAAACCCCACACTCATAAATAGGTATGAATATCAATCTTCTGGTTTAAAACATGAATGCTTAGCATGTCCTGATGTGCTGGGTGAACCAGGGTGAAGTTGGTGATGAGAACAGTGCTTCAGTATGGACAACCCCTGCCTAACATTCCTCTCAAGTTATCAAGAATGTGATTTACTAAGTTGCTTTAAGTAACAATATGTCATTTTGAAATGCTTGGTTTATAAACCTTTATGGTGATCAGAGCAAAAATGTCACGTTAAGAGTTTGATTATAGAAAAATTATTTAATTTAATAGGACTGAGGTTAAATTTCATTTATTTTAGTTTTCTGTGTGCACATGCATATGTGTGAGTGTGAGTGAGTATGTGTGTATAGATGAGCCTTGTGTATACTAGGTAAGTGCTCTACCACTGAGCAACATTCCTAACCTCAGGCTTGGCTTAACGTTTAGAAAGTGAAAAAACTCACTTTAGATTTTGTACAAATGGCTTCAAAAGTTGAAATCTGACAGTCACTGAAAAAACCTCATCCTGTAGTTTTTACTACCTGGGCATTCAAAAACACATCAACCTCACTGCAGACCACAGAGTCCATGTGCTTCCCTGTGCAGGAGTCACTATGTTCACAGTCACATTTCACAGCTACTTCTTAACCACAAAGGCTCCACAATGAGCCCAAATAAAAAGACATTCAAACAAAAATTACTAGTAAATAATGAGGTGAGGGACTCCATTTAATTCAATGCCTGAGCTCTATAATCCACGTGGAATTGACTCCATAAGAGCCCAGTAGAAAGGCATCAGAGTGCCATGCAGAATATCAGGGCTTCCTTAAGGGACACTTGGAACTGTACAGGGGAGTTCTTGACTGTCCTTTGCCCTTGTAACCTTTGATCTTGCTAAGGCCACACCAACGTCTTTGATGATCCTCCAACGTATCAGAAACATTCCTACTTCAGAGGCTTTCCACTGACTGTTCCCTGTGCTTGGTATGTCTTTCACATACGTACACCTCACTAGTTCTGTCATCCCCTTTAGGTATGTAAGTCAGGCCATCATCTGAAAGACACTGACTGCTACTGCATAACCTACAGAAGAGGCCAATTCTCTGCCTCCCTTTCTCTCCTGTCTCTTTTCCCTGTCTTCTATCTCTCTCCACGCATACACATGCACGCAATGTGAGTCCACATTCTGCAAGCATGTTACACTGCCCCTTCCAGGTAAATTGCTTGCATATTCTCTTCCTACTTTGTGGATCACCTGCTTTGTCTAACTGGAATGAAAACTCTTCAGGGAAAGGAGCTATTTTCCCATTTCCTTTAGTGCTACATCCCAGGTTCAATACCCTAGAATGGTATTTGTTGGGTGAGAAAAATGGGGACAGGAATGCTAAGTGTTTTGCAGGGGTCAGTGGTACCTTCCATTCGTAGCCTGCTGGTATCTGTACAGATGGGCCAGTTCAAATAACTACAGTCATATTCTGTATCCCAAACACTGCTATGAAGCTCAGCTTTGCTAGCAAGACTATTAGCTTAAAGAGAGCATTTTTACAGAGTATAATATTTACTCAAAGCCTTCCTTCTAAATTCTATTTTTTTCTATTTTTATTATTTATTTATGTGTATAAGTACATTATCTACATGTATGTAAGCGAACCTGTGTTGTGCAGTGCACACAGAGGACAAAAAAAGAGTGTCTGATCCCCTGGAACTAGAATTACAGACGATTCTTAGCCACCATGTGGACACTGGGATTTGAACCCAGGTCTTGTGCAAGAGCAGTCAGTGCTCTTAACAGCTGAGCCATCTCTCCAGTTCTATCTTTTCTATTTTTTAAATGTTGATATTAAACTCATGGCCTGTGTATACTAGGCAACTACTCCATTACCGAGTCGTAGCCCTTGCTTTTCCCTCCAAAGCTGCTCTAATTTCACCCAATAGTAAATGGAATAAAGCTCTTTATATACTTTACTTAGTCATTTAACAAGAACGGTGCCTATATTTATCAGTTGTAGAAAATTTTAAAGTATTACTTATTTTTTCCTGAATTTCTCAGATACAGCAGCTGATTATATAGTAAAATATTAATAACTTTTGTCTTATATTGATGTGCTATATAAAATCAATCAGGAATGTGACATCTTACATTCATTATTTATAGGAATGAAATATCGATCCTCAAATTATTTGTTTGTATTTCTCAAAGGATAAATGATTCCCAGTGGAAGGCTCATACACAATCCTTTCATACAATTGAACTTGGTGCTTGTAAACTTCAAATACACCTGTCCGTAGATACATACTCAGATTTAGTGTTAGAAAGTATAATTGTTTTGTTTTCTTTAATGTTCTTTCTCTGCTCCCACAGTAAAGAATCAGGTAGCAACATCCTCATACGTCCTAGTCTTTCCATGTATGAATTAGTCAAAATATACTTTCATTGAGCAGCTGAGAGACACAAAATTAGCATTGCACTTAGCACCTTGGAGTACTTTAAAGCAGCAGGGGTATTTTTTATGAAATGTGAGTTGTATATTAAAAGATATGGCTCAGGAGATTTAAAAATTATCTATTTATGTACTTCTATGTTTATTTACATATTCATATCTACCTGTCATCTATATGTTTATCTATTTTTTGAGGGGGTGGGATTTATTTATTTATTTATTTATTTATTTATTTATTTTGAAATTGAGTCATTGGGTCCCCCTGTATCCTTGGCTGGCCTGGTACTCACTATGTAGACCAGATCTCACAGAGATCTTGCCTGCCTTTGTTTCCCCAGTGCGAGACTAAAGGTGAGCTCCACCACACCAGGCTCAATCTATGTCTTTTAACACACAGTCTCGGGTACTTCATGCTGTTTTCCAACACCTGATCCTTCTGTCCTCACCTCCTAAGGACTGGAGTGCACTCATATGCAGTACACACAGGCTAAAATTTTGTTTAAACAAAAGAGAAATTTTAAAATAGGAGACTAAGTGCAGGAACTGTTAACAGCCATGGCGTTGTTCTAGAAGTCTAGAAAATGTGACTACCCTAGGATGTCTTGAATTAGCTTCTCCCCTTGGTGTTGGCATCTGAGAGCCTCAGCCCTAATGAGATGCGAATGTATTTTTTTTCTTGTGATATTTAGATTAATATTAAATGTTAGCATTAGCACATTTTATGAAGTTCCATGCACCCTTGTCCTTGTCATATTTGATATTTATGTTTGCTAAAACTGATTTTGTTTTATTAATAGGATGAGCTTAATGTGGATACCACTCCACTGTATCAGTAATAACAATTTTACTTAAATATGGCTTTAGTGTGCTCTTCTGCAAATAGTCTTTGAATTCCTAAGAGTCTTTTATTTTCCCAGTAGCCCAGTTGGAGAGTTTTTAATATTAAATTGAATCATAACAACACATGCTGATTAGAGTCTAACTTAATACACGAAGCTTAATGTTAATTTTCCAACTTCAAACTGGGATCTAACTAGTCCAGGATGGTTATTTATCTCAAGTGTGATTTTATTTTAAACTTGTAAAGCCCACAGCTAGATATATTTTACAAACAAGAGGATAACACTGTAGAGGGATTTAGCAGAAAGATTCAGAACTACAAAAATATTGGTGAGAATTTAAGTTTTGATTAGCCTAGGTAAGAAATGGCCCAGGAAAATGTAGAAGTTACTAACGTGTGTAGTGTGTGAATGTAATAAGTCTGACTAATATAATGAAAAGATTATATTTAAACCATAATTCTTTAAAGCAAAATTATCCATTTACATAAATAATAAAGTGGGAGAACAATAAATAAAATAAATTGTTCAAAGTAACAAAATATGCAAATGCACATTACCCATTTCACAGTGCAATCTTCCCTCAAAGAAAACTTCTCATAAATACCTTGACAGGGAAAATAGAGAGTTAATCTTCAGAACAAATACGCTATAATAGTAGAATTAGAACTAGAAGAGAAGGACTCAAACTCCATAGGAGCTGGAGAAAACAGAATCAGATGATAAAAAAAGTTACCCTAGGGTCTTATGAAATGTGTCTTTTGCCCTAGAGTAGTGAAAATTAAAGCTGTAACAGCAGACCAGTGCTGTAGTTTGTAATACTCAGAAATTAGCTGGCATCAGGTAACTGTATGTAACAGACTTTAAAGCTTACCATACTATGAAATTAAGAGTACAGAAGAAAATGACTTTCAAAAAATAGAAAAAAAGTCCACACAGATAACATGTGCATTGCTTTATAAAAAGTATCTAAGTGAATTAGATATTGCTATTTTTATATCTACTTTCTTTCTTTACAAGATATCAAATTTTTATACTTTATATACATCAATATTTATTGATAAAGATGAGAAATGTCAGCAAATTTGGGGGAACTTGAGGAGTTGCAGTAGATAATTGTGAATAATGGAAAATATGCTCGTAGGAACTAGAAAATGTTTTCAAACAAAATGACAAAGTCTGACTTGGATATCTTGCAGAGTAAAGAAGGAAAATGTGGTTTTTCGGTGGCTGAGATTCTTATTTTTAGGATATGTGACTTTTATGTGAAGCAGAAGACTGAACCACACCATACATTTCTACAATGTATATATTCATTAAAACCATTTACAAAATTACTACTTTCAGCATATTTTAAAATGAGATTCCTTAATAAATTATGTTTATGCAGTCAAAACACAGCATTAAAATTTATTATTAGTCACTTAATGGAAGTTAATCGAGAGTTGATAAAGGAAGTGCTGGCTTACTTTGATATTTTCTAAGAGCAACCGAAAATAGACATTCTTTCCCAGAATTCTATGTATTAATAAAGTGCAAAATAAGCAATTTTAGCAATTCTCAAATGTAGTTCTTCCAAATCTATTTAATCCTAAATATATTTGTAGAAACGGACTTTTTTTTTGCTGAGTCAGGTGTGTCTAACTTATCCATCTACTGTGTAAATATGACCCTCATTAGAGCACTCCATGAACTATAAAAAGATAAAAGAAACAAAAACCAGACAGATAAATAACATGTAATATTTTTAATATTCTTCGAGTGTTTGATATTTCACATGAAAATATTTAAGTCTACAAAACTAACCAAAATCAAAAAGCCTAAAAGCTAAAAATTAATATGCAAACATTCATTGCAAATGGAAGATCATAGAAGGATAGAAAATGATTATAGATAAATTTATAAATGAAAATAAATATGGAATTTTACATATGGAGTAAACATATCTCAGCTGAAATAGTTCCCTTGTATTTGTCATCTAGGAAGTGTGGTGTGTGCCCTCAGCTATTTTCTTCCCCAGAAGAGGGGACCTTCTTCTAAAGACTTGTATCAAATGAAATTATTGTTCTTTTATATTACATTTTACATATTATATAGTCTGAAAGAGAACTTAATAAAGCTTTCCTATGCTGAAAGGAAAAATGGACTTTAAATTACAACTCATTATAAAGCTGTAAATAAGGTACGATAATTTGCAAGGGACATAACAGTCAGATAATGGTATCAGGTATACTCATGTGACCAAATATTTCATTATATTAAAATTAACTGAGACGTTCAAATATGACAAAAATTAGGATTATAGTAATTTTCTAACAACCTTAAATGTTGTAGAGAAAGTTTATAAAGTATCTCAGTCTACATAAAAGTTTTTCAATTTCAAATAAAATTATTTTAAAAATAGTAATAATGTACTATTATTTTCCATGGGGAATATTCCATGTGCCTAATACTTAGAAGAATGAAGGAAAATTCAACATTAAGTCAGAAACTGCTACATCCTTCCAGATAAAATGGTATTAATAATACAATCATATTTACTTTTAAGGATATAATTTTGTACCAAAATAAATGTGATCTTACATAAAAACTTGGAAGCGGCAGGGTTGCTCAATGTGAAATAAAGTTATAGGTAGATTTATACTCTATGTCCCATTTTATTTTAATTTTCTCTTTTAGGGTGATATGATTATATTAAAGCATATAAAATTTGCAGTCAGCAGAGGCAAGCTACTTCAAATCATTTTAGTTAATTGGCAGCTATGGTGGAACATGAAGCATCACTCTTTCCCTGTAGTTTCATTTTAAACAAATCATGCTCACATATAAAAATAGCAAATTGCATTAAATTTTATGTAAGACGTTTTATAGCTTCTTATACAGGAACAGCTATAAGCGGCTTTCATGGCATATACCAGAGCACACAGCTTTGAATAAGCTCTCCAGCAAGATATCATTCAAAGAGATACAGCCTGTATCGACTTAATGCTTAAAATATAGCATAAGAACTGCAGGCTTACACACAAAAAATAATCGAAAAAAAAATGCTCAAAAGATTGAGTGGCAAGCTCTGATATTCTTTGTTGCCTGTAGGTTGAAAAGTATTGGTATGTTTCTGCCAGCTCCATTTAAGGTTCACACAGTCTTCATTCTAAATCTCTGGTTATCCACTGACTATTCATAGGTTCCAAAAGGATAACAGTACCCAGAGTCTCCAACATATGACTGTTAAACTTCACTGCCATTTTCTTTCAATAATTGATTATCTACCTTAGATATTATCAACAATAGGCTCTAATTTAGGTACAAAGATGGTTGTTTATTTTGTTATAAAGTTGCTTTTAAAGTTTTAAAAAATCTGTTACAAATGTGGTGGTCACAGTTATAACAGATAGATTTCTGGGTCTTGACACAGAAATACCTCATGACAGAGAAACTGCACACCTTTGTTCTTGAAAGGATATTAGTAGAAAAAGTTTTTAAAAGTCCCATCCATCTCTTTCTTTATGTACCAAGTTCCACAGGAGGAAAATAGTCCTTCAATTGGGTAAATTTTGTCTCAGTATATACATACATCCTATATTCTGGCACAAAACAACAGATAAAACAACAAACCAAAATGACAGACTAGTTTCAGAAAGCAAAGAGTTTCACTGGAGAAACTGTAGAATGCTTTTTTTAATTGGAGCTAATTGTGTCGCAGAGGTTTTTTTTTTTTCTTTTCGGACAAGCACAAATGTATCACAATAATGATCATCCCACCTTCAGAAAATAGTCAAACATCTAAATTCTTATATTTTCACAGCATTTAATATTTCAAAATATTCAAAGAACTTTTAAAAGCATGGTATTCTTAACACTATCCAAAGTCACACAGAATAAGATCCTAGTCTTCTAAAACTCTTTCCTCACAATAAACTGTTTTTTCTCTTTTTCTTTTACAGGGAAAATTTAACTAAGCACTTAATATGATTGGCAAAAAAAAAAAATATTTTTCTCTCCTGTAACTGTGAAATATCTAGTCCAGGATACTACAAAGAAGAAATAATTTATTAGCACAGATAATGCTTTCTTTAATATTTTCCATATTCTTACTTCAGTATGCAAAAGGACAAATATGGCTGGGAAGTTCTTTATGGCCTGTTTGGTACCTTGATCAAATTATATAGGATCCAATGTCCCAAAATGAAACAACTGTTGTAATGGAATTTAAGTGGTTAACATCGGCTGTGCAAAATACCAAAAAAAATATGCTAAGCAAAGAAAGACATGAGAAAAAAAAATTTTTGAGCCCCGCAAAATCATAGCAGAAGAATATTTGTTCACCATACTAGTACAAACGTCTTTACAATGAGATAAATCATTTCAATAGTCACAAGCTCTTAATTCTTAAACCTCAATGATCCGCTATTTTTATTCATATTTCCCAAAACAAGTTTGACAGCAGTGCCAAAAGTCACTTAAACATCCTTACTTAATTATATACTTCCCTTTAACCTTAATTAACTACATCTATTGTTTCAAATGATACCTTTCACAGTAGGCATGTCACAAACACTTTAAATGATTTACATAATCAAAAAATTAATCTATGGACAAATCTGGCAATATGTTGGTATAAAATGTAGAATCAGATTATTTTAATTTATTAGAGACTTGCTCTTCAACATCTATACAGTTGCACTGAGATACATACTTTCCATGTAAAATAGCTCATCTGTGGAATCTTCTGTAAAGCATTAACAGTGTTTTATATACATATTAGTTCTCTACTTCATTTCTACACTTTTGAGGGTTGATGAAATTGCCAAAGATGTCACATTATCACAGCAAACCCTCAACTTAAGTAAGGGGTAAGCTTGCTATTAACAACTTAGTTTGAAATGTTAACAACCCTTAGGCTGTTAACATAACAACAGTCTATTAATGTGGTAATGACCAATTTAAGAGGAAATTGTACTTTGAGAAATGAATATATTGGCAATCAGGACCACGGTTTATATATGAAAGAATATGATACATTCATAACAAGTTAACTGACATTGAATTTGGAGCCTATCAAAATCACTTAAAAGTTCTATCACAAAAGTAACATACATTTTTTAAAAGAGAAAAATGAAGATTTCAGATATGGGCACTGTTTTGATAAATTTCCTCAGACAAAACATATAATTAAGATGATCAAACACCAGTTTAGCATTATACTTCTTTGCTACCATAAGAAAGAATAAAACAAAACACATCTAAGGTTAATTTCTCTGCTGGCTACTGTACTGAGAACTGCAAAACCAATCTCCTCAAAATTAGCTATTTTCACTAGCAAACTTACAGTTTTGATTTAGAAAAATCCAGAGAGTTCAAGCAACATTCTCTACAATTTCCTTAATGTTTATCTTTTGTGCTTATTAAAGTACCTTATTTTAGTTGAAACTGTATAAAGTTCTTGTTGCAGTTATTTGGAACTGCAATGTAAATCCACTTGAAATACTAAAATCATGGGCAATGTAAGTCAAAAGGAATCTAAAAGCTGTGATTCTTAGTTATGCAGATAAACCAGATCTGGAAAGCAACATCAGACCACAAAAAACAAATGCTGATGCTTTATCTGAACATGAGTCTCATTCACAATGAGCACTGGAGACATTTTTATTTCAAAGAAGTAAAGTTCAAAGACTGGAGAGTTCTGAAAGAATTCGTGTTATAAGTTAACTCTGATTAGTTTTGCCAGCATAATGAGGGAAATCCTGGCTCCTGAGGGTCACCTCCCATTCTTGGCAACATGCATGCTTCTGGCAGCCCGGAGAGTGGTAACAAGTGGTCATAATTATCCAGGAAGCTTTAAGAAGCAGTGGACTAGGGGGAGAACAGATTCTGATAAACCACATTGGATTTGCCTCTATGCAACTACCATTAATCAAAAGATGTATGTAGTTATGTGTGTGTGTGTGTGTGTGTGTGTGTGTATAATATGCATATACATCATATATATGAAGATAAAAATCTGACTTTAAATAACTGAATTATAGATAAGACGGATCAAATTCCCTAGGCACCACCTCCTAGAATGACCAAGATGGCAAAGGAGTTCCTGCCAACTGATAAATTTTGTGTCATAAGGAAAACGGTTCAAAATAAATAGCTTAATGTCAGGCTAGAAAAAAATGATTAATTGTATGAAGTATGAAAACCCAAATGATGCCATATATCATTTCTCTAATTTGATAGATCCTACTTTATTAAGATCAGTAATTTGCAGTTAAATCAAGTCACAAAGTTCCCTGAAACACAGAATAATTTCTCTTCAGTAGAATTTCTGTGTTGGCTACTAAATGCTGGGAGGCAAAGGGAACTGACATCAGTGCTCCATAACCTCAGATACCTGCGTTGCCAAAAACCATTCAGATTCAGCCCCTAGATTGTGGCTGCCATTTCCCAAAAAGACTGAGGTCTCTACTTTGTTATTCTCTAAAGCCACAAACAAATCTAAGGCTTCTCAGTTCTCAGTGATTATTTTAAATATCCTGGGGTGAGAAGACATTCACACTTGGAGAAAGTTTTCAAAACCACCCAGCATATAGACCAATTGATAAATGCCAGTTAAGAATTTAAAACTGACTTCCTTTAATAGATCTGAAACAGAAAGATCACTAAATAACTTAAAACTGTTAAGTCCAAGCAAAGTGATCTTTTTCAAAAATAAAGAGTGAAAATATTTAGTTAAGCAATTGATTTATTTTTCTGGGTCGGGTTCAGCCTACTTTGTTTCTTATGCTCTAATAATTTTTTGAGGGGGTAAAAACTTGGATGCTGTTTTTGACCAAACACATCCTTGACATTAACAAACATTTTTAATATAACTGACAAATGAATGATGCCTAAATATGAGCACTTGAGCCAGCCAAATTCAAACACTTCAGCTATTATATTTTGTTGGCTATCCCGTAAGCAGTTTTCATGATAGAGGGCCACATTGTGAAGGCGGACAGAGCAATGTCTACAGGAACTCAAGCTGGTAGTTAAGGAAATCAAACAAACAAACACAAGTACACTTAGAAATGTATTTCAAAAGGCATCCAGCCACCACTGGTGTGTAAGGCTAATTCCTACCTCAGATAGTCTCGGCGACAAAGGATAAGATTAGCTTTAGTGTACAGGGTGGAGCCCACCTCTCCCAGACGACAGTCACAGCACGCACACTTCAAGCAGTCCTCATGCCAGTATTTGTCCAGCGCCTTTAGAAGATAACGGTCCTTGATCTTTCGGTTGCAGCCAGCACAACCTTTCGGCTTGGTGTCTGGCTGAACTGAGAGCATTTGTATACCTAAAGGAAGATACAAAGGAGAAATGAGAGTTGACAATACAAGACAGAAGGGAAAGATGTCGAAAGACCTCAAACAAGTGGAAGTTAACACTATATTCTACAAGCATTCCATTTTCTTTCTTTTTTCTGGCAAGGGGATGCACTGTGTTCAAACTAAATCTTGGGAATAAGTCTCAAAGTTTATGGAATCCTTCTGAAAGCATTGGTAAGCTCATACCCATGAAGCAGAGACAGGAATGAATTAATGATGTATGTAGTAACTTGACATTGCAGATGGGAATTTAACAAATACTCAGTGTTCTCATTCTCCACACCAAGTAGTCCTTTGAGGAAGAAAACATGAGTCAAAGGTTGACAACGTAAAAATGCAAGAGGCTTAAACCAACTCCTGTGCATCTTATGGGGGTCAAAACTGTGTTTGGCTGAGCTGTTGAAAATTTTCACTTAACCTGTGTTTGGTGGTTGAAGAAGGGCGCAGTCTGTGCAGAATTAATGGAAGCTTCGGCATCTATAGAAAGATACATAGCACAGCCACCCCCAAAGCCCATTCATCCTCTAGTGCCTGTTTACATCCAAACACTTCTTTGGTATTTCAAAACATCCTTTCTGTTAAAATAACAAAAGGTATATTTTTCATACTCATCAGTCAGTGGCTCATCATTTAACTATTAAATACATGCTCTAATATAAAACTGAAGTATAGGACTGTACAATTCATAGTCATAAACATACACTTGCTTTACAGGGGAAAAGAAGAAAGAGTGGAAGACAGATTCTAAATATATACAAAATTACATAACCACCCATAAACAGATTATATATATATGTACATATACCATAATAAATATGGTATATATTATATATATATTATATATTGTATATTTCAAAGCTGTATCATCTTCATAAATAAGGAATCTAGCTGGGTTCTATGTGCTTCACAACTTGATTGAAAGCTTTTCAGTAAATGAATATTCATTTCTGAGGTTCTATGTTCCTGTTTTCCAGGTGTCAAACACCCAGGCTTTAAAGAGAAAGAGAGAGAGAGAGAGAGAAGCAAAGCAGGCCCAAGTAGTCAAAGCTTTGTCTTTATTAAGTAACAATTTGAAGCACTATAAGATAGTACGGACAGTATCGATTTCCTCATATCGCAAATTATAATATAGAGATCCAGAGAGGTTAAGGGGTTCCCTGAAAGACAGACCACGCAGCTATGGTCCTGGGGCCAAGTGGCCTCCTACACCCTCCTACACAGATTGCTTTGCAACACCTTGTTTCCTTTCCTAGGCATAAAGTTTAAAACTCAGAAGGACAGAGATTTAAAACACCACATATTTCTGCATTTAAAGTTTCCGGAAGGGAAAAACGAAACATTTACTATTTATTTCTCTTCTCCCAGACAGCTAAACTCTCTGGGTCCCCCTGAAACCTTATAATGAAGGGTTAACCCCATTCTTTACTTCCTCAGCCTTAAAAAATCCCATTGGTAAGAGGCAAGAAGGCACGCCTGCAGTTAAATAAGTTTCCTAACTTCAAATCACTCATGAATTGCACATAATATTATTATGATGCTGAGCTTTCGTTAGAAAATAACTTGTCTGGTGGAGTGGTGGAAGAGGAAACGCAGGGACGACAGCCAGGTGGTTGTTCAGTCTGCTTTGCATAGCTGTGGTGGTCTGAGCTTATGTAGACCAGCAGCCTGTTTGTGCAGAAGAGCAGGTGTTAGCCCTGTGGTCTGCTTTCTGCTCCTTTTCTTTGAAGGAGCTGAGGGCCTAGTATAGATTAATCACAACCCTTGATAGTCCTGCTAAATCACACTCTCTAGAACTTCTAACGAACGAAGTTTCTTTGATCAGAACTAGTTATCTTCTTCAGCCAGGTTTCACAAGGGATGAATCCTATTAATTACAGCATACAACCAACCCAAGCGCCTCTTAGCCATGTACCTGGAGGGAGCAAGGATTTTGATTTACCAAAGAATGATCCTGCTTTCATGACTGAAAGCATCCAGAAGTATAGTGACAGTAACTATTCCGACTGTCTAATTTGAAGGCTATTTTATTAACATCACTAAAGATGAAAAACACATTAATTCGTCTTAGTAGTGGCTGAACATTATTTCCCATAGTCCTGACATTACAACTAAGTGCGGAGGGTCAGCTATCTTTATTTAAAATGCTTTGTAACCAAGACAGCAGATACCAACATTTGGCACCAGGAACACTACTCTGCTTGTCTTCACAAAATGTTTTTGTTGTGTTGACATTTTAATTTAGCACTCTGAGGCCAATTAATATCTGAAACTCTTACATTCTGCTTGGCCTTGGGCATAAAAGGAGTTTGGTATTTTCACTGCAACCTCCTGTCCTCTTTCGGAGAATACCATCTCTTTTCTCTGGGAAATGAATCTTTTCTATACTATGCAAGTTAACCATTGTAGGAAAAGAACTATTTGGTCGTCACCATGTTACCATGCACCTAAAAGGCAGAAAGCAGTGGAGTAGCCTCTGCTCTTGATCCAAGAGAACAAGTCTGGGGAGAGTTCTGAGTTCCCGGCTGAGAGATACTTCCCAAGTTTCTCATAGCCCATCAGCACTCATAACTAGTTTTAGATTGGCATGCAAATGGTTCTGAAGAAAATTCTTATTGCCTCTGAGACCCTGCCATTCTGAGTTATTTGACAGTTTAAGGGAAATCATAATTAAAAAAAAAAGACATAAATAATAGCCTGTGCAGTGTGCTGTGCAGAAATAAGTAGAACCATTTCATTTAAACTCTGGTGAGCTTTTAATTGCCTGGATTGCATTGTGAGGCGGCCTGACGGTTGATTGCTTCCATTATGTTTCCTTGTTCTGTGCCATTCATCCGCACAGCCTCAGCTTCAGTAGTTAACACACAAAGTAACCACAACTCCACAACACACAGGGGCTTAAAAATAATCATCATAATAAAAGATACACAGCACTTGGGCACAGTATTTTTTTTTTTTTTTGCACGTATGCATTATTTGGGCTAATGACAGAGTGAAGGGAGACATTTTTCCCTTTCCAAAGATTCACAGAGGACAATTTGGGAGAAGGTTCGGGGAAGGGGTGGGGAGGAGGCTTCATCAAGAAGGGTTGTTGGAAGAGAAGAGGCTAAAATGGGACTGCAGGTTCTGCAGCTGGAAGCAGTGACAGAGATTAAAAGAATTTGGCCAACACTGCCATTCGATTGCCAAGAGTACCAAACAAAAGATTTTCTCTCTTCCTGCCCATCTTCGTCCTCACTCCTACCCTCCCCCCAACTCCGATTGGAAATCTGGATTGGGCCTAAAAGCTTGTTTCTCTCTGTTCACTGGCCCAGAGCACCCCTCTAGGCTGCAGCCCCCTAAGGGACAACAATGGAAATGAATGTCCCCAGATCGCTGGCACTGGAGCCGCTTCACTGTTCAAGTCCCAGCCCCCCCCCCACCGCCCCCCGTCCTTCCACCACCCTCCCCTTTTTGAGCAATGGAGCTGGGAACCAATTTGATTCCCTTTTTCTCCAATGCAGCTGCAAGGCTCAGAGATACTGACATTTTTCCACTCTTATCAGTTTAATTACAGTTACCATGGCAGCAAAGTGCTAGTGCTTGGCAAAGGCCAACAAGAGATTTGCAAGACTGAGTTCAATTTTGATGCAGCTCACATGCAAAATAAAAAAAAAAAAATAAGAAACATACATACACTCTAACAAAGAATCCCTTGCGGAGTTTACGCTCTCAGCCTTTGGCGATTGTGTCTTCCGCAGTCACACAGGTTTTTTTTTTTTTTTTTTTTTTTTTTTTTTTTTTTTGCAAAGAATGTAGCAGTATTTGTGGCACCTAGCGAGATTAATTGGTTGAAAGCGGCAGCCTTTCAATGCAGTTACAACAATAATATTTCGGATCTTTAGCAGCGGAAGAGCAAGCAGGCTCTGGAGCCAGCCACGAGTTCACAGAGTGCCCCGGGAAAGTGGATCTATGATAGATTGTAACCTTACCAAAACTTTTCTCCTTTTTCTGCATGAGTTGACTTAGGCGTGCCTGAGTTGCAGAGGCTTTGCATGGAGCCCCGAGCTGGCAAGCAGAAGCCGGATCGCCTGGATTCGTCTCAAGTGTGGATCTGGTGCTCAGCTCGCAGCACCGAGGACCCAGTATTGTGAAGCTACTTAGGGAGACGGTCGCAGTGGCGATGGAGGGGGTGGGGGAAGGGATGAGGGCAGCTAGAGACACGACACTCTGTGCTCACCGAGGGAGCCCCCTGCTCCCTCGGTGTGTGGCAGTGTGCAAAATGATGGCGAATGACAAAGCCACATGCTTCCCTAACTCTGCCCGTAATCCTAACATCCCAGCGGCCCCTTTTAGCTTCTTGGTAACAAATGGATTTGATTAAACTGTCACACGCAGCGTTAGCATAGCATATCGTGTTCAATATGAAAAAGATCATAAATCTGACTTGTATTTCATAACAGCAATCTGAGTAGCCCCCGTAAAAATGTGCTGAATCTCAGCCTAGGAAGACACAGGCACTTCGGTCCAATGGATCTGCCTCCTCCCGCCACTGGTGTCGCTCCCTCCCCCCCCCTCTTCCGGCCCCCATCCCAACAGAGTCACTTTTGCAAAGCATGGGGCAGAACATTTTCTTATTAAGGCTGCGTGGGGAGAAAGAGAAGTGTGGACAAGAAAGAGAAGATTGTAATTCCAACTCTTTCAGGAGGAAGGACGTGAATTTCATCAAGCAGGCGTGGAGGGGGGGGTGTCTTAGAACACACACAGGCTGGTAACAAACGCCCTCCCTCCGCCCCCCTGCAAACTGTCCCAGCCGGTCTCCTGGAGTCCCGGGTGTGTGAAGGCTGCAGTTCGCCTGAACTTTGACTGTCAAGCACTGGACTTCTGCTTGAGGGTACCAAGCTCCACAGTCGCTCTCTTCCCCTCCGTCCGCATCCTCATCTCCCAGCATCTATTTCACATCTCATCATAAAATAATGATGATCTCATGATTTCAGCAGAAAAACCGTCTCAGCAGCCCACGGCCCCGGTTAAAGTTGGAGTGGTGGGCTGGGGAGGTGGGGGTTTAGACACAGCTCTAATTTATGCCTCATTAAGAGAGATGGGGAACAAGAAGAGGAAGAAGAAAGAAGAAAGAAGAAGAAAAAGAAAGAAGAAGAAGAAAAATACCCACATCCGCACACGCACGCACGCGCGCATCCGCAGACACACAGAGCACAAATAAGCCGACGCGTGTGTACACAGCCTCTACTTACCTTCTCAATTAAGCTATACAGGGAGGCAGTTCAGTAGGCACCGAGGCTGCTGGGTAGCGCTTCTCCTTGGGAAAGGTCAAAAAGAAGCATTGTTTGAAAAAAAAAAGGGGGGGGGTGGTGATGGTGGTGGTGGTGGAAGGAATCTCTATTTTTTTTTTAAGTTTAAAATAATGAGGTCCTCCAGGATCCGCCAAGTACCGGTGTGGACCGCGTGCGAGCCACAGGTGTCCTTTTAGGCAACTGCAGTCCGAGGATGTGTCTTTGGTCCTGGCTCCAGACAACTTACCCCAGCAGTGAGCAAGGAGCCCGAGCCGAGCGGAAGGAAGCCCCTGGCTTTCTCAACTGCAAAATGCAATCCCTTCCCAGCCAGACATAATACAGCCAAAGAAAAGGTCACTCAGTTATTGCACAGCCGCCGGAGTCCAGGCAGCGCTTGTCAAGACCACAGAGCAAGCGGCTCCCTTCCGATTTAAGAGTATTTACCTCACCCCCACCCCTCCCCTCTCCTCTCCTCTCCTCTCCCTCCCTCTCTTGGCTCCTCGCTCTCTCTTGTTGCTTGCGCGCTCTCTCTCTCCCTCTCTGCTGTCTGTTCCGTGGCTCAGTCAAGTACAGCCGCCCTCAGAAAGTGCAAGGCAGACAGGAGACAGATCCGGGCTTTGTTGCTAATTTCCCAGGGTGAAAATTTACAAGCCTGGGAGTGCAGTCAGCACTACGGCTCGCATATGCTCCTTAAAAGCACCAAGGACGACACCCCCTCCTCCCATCAGGCACATACATAGGCACAGGGGAGAATGTGACCTCTGCAGGACTGGACTCAGCCAGGAAGGACCCGACCAGCTCCGGAGAAGGGTAGGGCTTCCCAAAATAACTGGAGCGTTTTGGAATAGGCTGGGTATGTGGAAAGCAAATTTCCCTCTAAATCTTTTGCCGATGGAAATTAAAATAAGAATCAGGGAATCAAAGCGCAACCAGGAAGAGCGCACAGCCCTCCCCTTTAGCAAAAGTCTGGGGGACTGGCTGCAGTTGTCGGGACTGTGACTTCTATTCCGCCACTCTCAAGTCCCCTCCAAAAGTCTGCGACACACACAGGGTCCAGAGAGTGTCAAACACCCAGCTTTCTCTCTAATGGCCCAAGAGCCAAAGTGTAAAGTTGTTCCCCATGCTGGGTGCTGAACACTTCACACTTCCTGCAGGGACTTGAATTACTTGAATTTTAAATGCGCTTCCATGCCCCCCCCCCCCCCCGAGGACATGAGATAGAGCTTCCAGGACTAACTTGGCCAGCAAGCCACTTCCATCATCCCAGGCTGCCCTTCGGAGGTTTTTTTTTAAGGCCTTGACCAGTTCTTCTTTTCATTTGTCTCGGTTTCTCATTTTTCCCTAACCTCTTCTTTTCTATAAAGATCACGGATAGCTTTAAAATATCTTCACCTGTTTTCTAATTCCACTCATCCAGCTTCCTCTCAGCTCTGGGAGACACCCCCCCCCCCCCAAGCAGGTCTTACAAAGCCTTGTCAAAGGTCAAGCTTAAAAATAGTGCAAATTTGAATGACACTGGCTGAGATGTTTTAAGAGCCAAGAAAGATTCAATTGTTGAATTAAAAAAAAAAAAAGGAAAAACAAACTTTTTCTCCTCTGCAGCATCAGTTTTAATCTAGTTCTAGTTGTGCCCCCTCCCAAACCAAAGCAGTCCCTTGAATATTTATGTTAAATTATGCCCCTTCCTATCCACAGCCCTGATTCTTGCAAGGCTAATTTATTTTTTAATTCCAGCCTTCTAGAGGCTCATAATAAAATAGTATGTGGTTTGCTTTCTTCTCCCTTTAAAGGCAACAAAACTCAGAACTAACCTGAAAAATAACGAAATTCACAGTCAGGCAGATTAGAGAGAACTCCTTCGGCTGATCTGCTGTGTCTACAAGCAGACTTCTTAAGTTTGGCTTTTCTGGCCCGGCTATGCAGGCACACACTCACCTCACCCATCCATACAGCTCCTGGCTGGTCAACCCCACCTCCCAGTCACAGCCACTCTGAAAACACCCCAGAGTATGTGAGTGTGTGTCACGCGCACGCGCACGCGCACGTGTTCTCTCTCTCTCTCTCTCTCTCTCTCTCTCTCTCTCTCTCTCTCTCCCTCTCCCTCTCTCTAAGCCAATGTACTGAGAAGAAAAGAGGGAGGGAGGGAGAAGTATGTGTGGGGAAAGGGAGAAATAAAATCAAAACAAATGGTACAGCTAATGAGGACAATTAAATTAATTATGTTCAAGGAGATGAGATTTTTTTTTTCCCTCCAACTGTATGATCTGTTACCCCTCGCTGGCAACTGCTTCTCTGTAATTCATGGCAACTGATTAGTGCATCTATGCAAATCTTTGTTTAAATCATTCAACTAATTAAATGATGGGATTATTCCTCTGCCTACGGTGACATCATTCGCAGTAATTAGTACTCTATTTGGACTGTGGCAGTAAGATTCCCATATCAACACCAACCTGCAAAGGCATTAACCACTTTGACACCTTTTTTTTTTTAAGGACAAACACCCAGATCTCTAATTGCATCCCACCTCCTTCTTCCCGGTCTTCCTTTTCCTTTCAGTTTTAGCATGTACCCCATACGAGAGAGAGAGAGAGAGAGAGAGAGAGAGAGAGAGAGAGAGAGAGAGAGAGAGAGGAACTTAGTGCATAATATGCCAAACCACATGTGTAAAAGAATAAAATGGAATAGTTAACATTCAGCTCCATGCCATTCATTTTCCCCTAAAATGTAATGATAATTAGATGGGTCATAAAATGGTCTTCTTTTTCATTATGACTGATGAAATGCATTAAAGCTGACAGGGTATTACCTGACAGTAATTAGGTTTTGTCATGAATTAAATTATTTGAAAGCAGGCTATCTCCCCAATCACGCAATTTACAGCAAGATTTTTTTTTAATCTGTGCTACAGAAGAGAGAGAGAGGGAGAGAGAGGAGATAGAAAATAGCAGTTTTTCTCTTCATAATCATATGAATTATTCACAGAAAAAAAAAATCATCAGAAAAACCCGGTGCAGATGAAGAGGCTTGCCACTTAATGTACTGCACAGATGTGATCATCAGCGGTTGCCGACAGTGAAATATAAAAGTGCACGCAAAGTGATCTAGTGAACAAGAGGTGGAATTTAATCATCTTCTGCCGACACTTTGCGAAAAACACCATTAACCCTCAGCAAACCCCCTGTTTTCCCGAGGCCCCCCCACCCCCCATGACTCCCCCCCCCTTCCACCAGGGAAAAAACTGAAAGAAGAATTTGTGCTTTGTTTACTTAGCCAAGCTAAAGGTTGGATCAAGGCAGGAAAGCACTTTCTTCATTTCCTGAGAGTAAACTACCCAGTTTAATTACACATCCTTTGGAAATCTTTGTAAAAGGATTGCCATAAAGAGGCCTCTTCTTGGTCCCATTATCCTTTTGCCTGTCCCCTGTTTCTGCAATTTATACATTTGATGAGAGAATTTAACTCAATCCACCCCACACATCCTAACACTTAAGGAAAAACAACAACAAAAAAAGGCAGATCCTTTTCCTGGGTCCTAATACTATATGGGTCCTGTAGGAGGGGGCCTGTGGGTAAAATGATAGAATCGGGAGCGATCAGACATATCCAACTTACCTTTGCTCAAAAGAGATCTCCCACAAGAAAATAATATATGTGTGTATGTGTGTTTCTAAATAGGTCTTCAAGTTTTCAGCCTTCTCTTTCTGCAAAACACACCTCACAGATTACTTTTTGTGTGGGGATGTTCAGTAATGATTTCTGGAGCGTCCCAAAGATGCTTCAGTGAGGTTGTAGGCTTTGTTTTTGGGGTAGCAGAGAGGTTGTTGGTGGGCAGGGAGGAAAAGACAGCACCCTCTTAAAGTCCATACACAAGCAAAGGTCTCAGTCAAGGAAAAGATGAGGTTCACAATGCGCCGCCACACACACTCCCACCATCACGTCTGGAGATGCTGCGGCACAAATGAGAGAGCCTTCTGCTTCCTCCTTCCTTGGGTTGCTGATGTGCTTCCCTGTGCTCACTTTCTTCCCGAAGTGGGCCAGAGCGGCTTCTCCAGTATTTAAACACCTCGCCAGGTCCCTGGTTAGCAGCTTCCTTGAGCTCATCCAAGAAGCTGACAAGTTCTGTTAGAGGAGGCTGTACATGTTGCTCTAATGGAGCTCATTAAGTTCTACTTACAGATGTTCTCTTAACATAATTGATCTGCGGTGAGTTGAGAGGACTGAACTTATTCCCTAGCCCCCAATTATGGTTGGGTAATTAGATCCCCAACCTCCAATTTTTCACATTCACCCTTCTAACATTCCAAAATATCAAAGTATCTCTCTCTCTCAAAAGCTCCCCCTTACCGGACTCCAGTCTCCTCACTATTGACAGTTAGATCTGCTCTAACCTTTGTAGTGACGCCAGTTTTAATGGTGCATTCAGACCATTGACAGAGCTGTTTCTCCCCCAGCCTCTCTCCTCTCCTCTCTTCTCTTCTCCTCTCCTCTCCCTCCACACTACCACCCCCTCCCACCCCCTTAACCCTCAGAAACAAAAGGGTAAAAAAAAAATCCTCTAACTTGTATAGTTTGTACTTTTGATAAAAGCTTTCGGTGATGAGCTGTGGCATCGGCCTTTCTTTTCTAATGTCTTTTTATCTGTATTAATTCCTCAGATGAAAACTTTAAGGAACAATGAAGGCAAGAGGTAGCGCTCTGAAACGGTGAGAAGAAAAAAATTACACAGCACACCTGGGACGGATGAAGCCAAACGAGTGCTTTTATAATGCCAATCAGCAGGGCTGTTATCATCCCTCTAATTAGGAAAGCAGCCTAAAACAGAGCGCACTTGGGGAAATGGTAATGTTATGGTTTTGCACTTAAAAGGAGAGACATTTCCTGCACTGTACGAATCTGGGATTGGGGCTGACAAGTCCTTTAATTAATGGCAGGATTCCCTGTGTGTGCAAGTGTGTGCATGTTTTAATTCATAAAAGTGGACAAAGGGTGGTAGGAGGTGGGGTGGGGGAGGCCAGTGGGAGGAGGAGGGGGAATCTATTAGTTTGAAAAGGAAAAGAGTTCATAGCTACATCTTTTTTTTTTCTTTTCTAAAATCCCAAAGGACTAAGGTGTAGAAATGGAGTGAGCTGCCCCCACCTCCCCCCTCCCAGGAATTTGAATGTTGTACTGATTAAAAGGCCACAAGGCAAACACAAAGTTTTTAGAGAACCCGGTTTTCAAGTTGGCTAACTCCTAGGTCTTGGTAACCCTCTTTTCACTGCCTCTTTAGGTTGGAGTATCCCAAGTTCATCTCGACTCTGGTGCACACTGTTCTCACTTTCAAGTGACTCAGGCTGTCTTTCATGTTCTGGTGTGAAAGAAAGACATGGCTTAGATAATTTCAGGCACCAGGTGCTGCTGCTGCTGCTGCTGCTGCTGCTGCTGCTGCTGCTGCTGCTGCTGCTTCTTCTTCTTCTTCTTCTTCTTCTTCTTCTTCTTCTTCTTCTTCTTCTTCTTCTTCCTCCTCCTCCTCCTCCTCCTCCTCCTCCTCCTCCTCCTCCTCCTCCTCCTCCTTCTCTTCCTCCCTCCTCCTCCTCCTTCTTTGCTCCCTCCCTCCTCTTCTTCCTCCTCCTCCTCCTTCTTCATGGCCTAGTATCTTAAGAAAAAGAGTTAATATTTGTCTCTTGGAGGGTTTTTGAAACGGAACACTTTGAACCAAGCAGCACTGGGATCCCCACACTGTTTTAAATGGCTTTTAGTGCCCAGAAGAAACTCTCCAATAACTCTAAGAGCTATTTCTCAATTTCGTCTTTCCTTCTCTATGTAAAGACTCACCAATATGAATATTCCCATTCATGGACACAAGTAGTTACACTGAGGGTGGACTGTTTAGGAAAGCAATGGACTTAAGATATCGTCAGATCTTATCTAGATTATAAAATTTTTTTGCCAAAATAAATCTAATATTCTGTTACCTCCTCAGATGTACCAGCATGCTACCAAAAATAGGTGCAATCACTTTAAGGCACTCACTGCAGGGATGCTGATGTTGCCAAAGTCACAGTGATTGATTAAACAAATTTATCTTGCATCAAACTAGTGTTTGGCTTCGGAATCTCACTACACGAAATAAAAGAGATTTGGGAGAAGAGCAAAATCTAGTCATTGAAATTTTTTTTATGTCATAGTATGTATGTCTTTTGAAAGGGAAATATAGCCTCTGTTTATAAAATATCACTGAAATTTAACCTCATAGGAATAGTGGAGCTTTACAATAGCATTAAAAATTTTTTTTGACATTCTGTAAACAAACTAAAGAAGAAACAGTAATGTTAACAGTTCCCTGATACAGTCAAAGTGACAAAGCAGTTTCTTAATTCAAAGAAGCAGAAAGTGAAACCAAATAGTCTAATAGTCAATGTCTCAATAAGAAGAATAAATAGAAGGAGGTCCCAAGTTATTTTTATAATTTAGCAGAGGGTATTTTCAGTATAATTTGAAGCACCATAAATACTGCATTGCTAGCAGTCATTTGAAGGAAAATATTTATCAATTCAAAATAAAATCACTTCCCAGAGTAGTGCATTCCAATATCTCCCCATGTTCCTCCAAGCAGCTTGGGAAAATACAGAATATTTTAAACACCGTCACACAACTCATTTAACTATTAATCAAACCCAGTTTTAATTCACTGACCCTCTTACAATGGGTTCTATATATTTTTTAAAAGGATAATATATATTGTTAGGAGAAAATGAAAGTGAATTTTTATTTGTAGCACCTAGGATAGGGAATAAGCCCAAGAGGGAATTTAATATTATTACAGGTGATACTTTGTTTATAAGAAAGCAAAAACAAAATCCCCAAACTTTTCTGGCAGTCTTGAGACATCTCTCGAAGTTATTTCATAAAAGCAGATTGTTCTCAGCTTAAATTATATTGCATGTTTAGATGAAATTTTTAAATGTTGTCAGTATTCAAAATGGTCTTTCAAACAAGCTTGCTAATTCTCTTACCTTCTCTGGAGACAGCAACAGACTTGTTCATTTGTAAACCAAACTAAGAGATGAATGTAATAGCCCACCTACATTTCCTACAAGTTTTGTATAGCTTGTGTTCTTAGAATATCTTTTCTCTAAGAGCATACGTCTGTTTTACTTTTCCACATAGTGAACTGAATCACAGCAAATTTTTATCTGAGCCTGCAGAGTGAGGGCAACTTCTGAGTTTCTGGGCCAATATTTATTCTGTGACATTATTTGTATAGATCTTCAACTTGCATTAGAAAAACTTAAAACAAAACAAAAAACCCTCCAGTTAACTATATTTAATTATTTCATGAAAAATACTAATCATCTCTTCATATTTCAGAGACAAATTTAGTATGTTTATCTTGGATGAATTCTTTTGGAGGTTAGATGTACACAATGTAAAAGATGATGACACTTGATTTACAAGCTTCTAACTGTTCCTTTGTGAGTCTGGGCTATGCTTGGAAAGTTTACGCTGTGTGTGGCTGTGAGCCAAGTCTGGTACGCAATGCAATGGGCCAGAAGAACTACATTTAGTGTTGGTCGTGGTCTGTCCCCCTGTTCCTTAAAGTACTTGATTTTCAATGTATCTGCATGATCTAATTGTCTCCCTCTGAAATCTCCATCTCCTATTCCAATCCATGAAATGGCAGAAGGATTTCAAAGTTCAATGATATATTATTCCATTTTGGGTAGTTGTTCTCTGAGATTAGAGACAAAGGTACAGAAAATGTGTAGTATGGCAACCAGCTTCTAGAAGCTTCTTAGGAAAGGCTACCAGTGAGTGTCTTACTCCACGTGCACCAACTCATTTTTTTTTTTTTAATTTCTTAGCTAAGGGTCCTTCTTCTTGTTGTAAATATTCTTGACTCCACAACTTCTGCAGAATTTGGTGTGCTTTATTGCAAGTTAATTATAGATAGTTTGCATTCTCTGCTAGACTAAACACCTTGCGAATTCAAATTTGGTCTAATTTAGCTTTCATTTCACACAGTGCCAAATGGAATGTTTTCCTCACAATAGATATTTATTAAATGCCGACCAAGTTGATTTGAACTAGACAACAAAGCTAGTGCTGAAGATGATGTTTAAAATCTTACCTTAAGTTGTTGATAAAAATAAAATTCTAAGCATATTAAATCAAATGTTATTTAATATCCTTTATTTTCATATTAGGCACACATTCAAAAAGATTTAATATAACACAGTGTAAAGATTTACCTTGTTCCCTGTCTTTATGAATAGGCAATAAGTTATTAGAGTCAGACTCTGCATCTCAGTACCTGGAAGTCCATCCTGGAGTCTAACACATAACAAGCACTTCATCACAGGTTATTTGATGGACTAAATAGACAAATAATGCATGATTGGAAAGATGTGAGGAGCACTTGATCTAATGAATATTATTATTAGTTAAAATCACTTTCTATCTGAAACATATGATTATGGAGATAAAAAATAATATTGAGGTCACTGGAACATTTATCCAATCTAGAATGATGATCGTTTCCTGTAAAGTTCAGAAAGCTTGAGATTTTCCTAATATTCCCAGTGGTAAATGTCTAGGCAGATGAAATTTCTAGTGTAGTCACTACTCACTTGAAACATCAAATGTTACCTTTAAGATTCCTTGAGGAACCATCTTAAGTAACATTTAATAGGATAATAGATATGTCTTTAAAAAAATTTCTCATGTAGCTTTAATGACTTAATTAAAATTTATTTTATGTGTGTGTTTTTCCTCCATGTATGTAAGAACACCCATGCCATGCAGTGCTTATGGAGGCCAGAAGAGGGCATCAGATCCCTTGGAACTTGAGTTACAGATGGTTGTTAGGTGTCCTGTAACTGCTCAGAACCAGCTCCAGTCCTTTGCATGAACAGCCACTGCTCTTAACGGCTGAACCATCTCTCCATCCCCAATAGCTATTTCTGATCATGTGCTAACATATAGAGGAAACACTAAAAAGATAAAATAGAGCAGGCTCAAGCAGACTAAGGCAAGGCTTTAAGCAGAACTTCCTCTGAGGTGCAGGGAGGCCAGTTTCCTTCACATTACCAGGTGTCACCTCAAGATAAGTGAGGTCAATAGAAAGACCCCATAGTTCCTCATGCGGTGCCCAAAGAAAGGAATGCCTTTGTGTTCAGGTTTTCCACATTTTTCATATTTATTTATTTATTTGTATATATCTGTCTATGTGTGTATGTCAATATATGATATGATGTTTGTGTGTGAGCACGCACTGCGTCACAGCATGAGTGTGGTCAGAGGATAACTTGCTGGAATCGGTCTTCTCCTTCCACAATGTGGGTTGCTAGGTTCCAACTCAGATAGCCCAGGCTTCATGGAAGGTACCTGTATCATCTGAGCTGTCTCAGTCACCTTGTGTGTTAAGTTTTGAAGAATGTGAAGGTTCATTCCTAGGATGCTCCATGTTCATCACCATTCAGAATGGACATCATCCAGAAACAACCAGGAGTAGCCACAGACTCATTCCTTATTAGCAGTCAGCATGCCTGCTGCTGCTGCTGCTGCTGCTGCTGCTGCTGCTGCTGCTTTCCGATAGGCTAAAATCCTATTGGTGGCAGAGATCCAAGTACAGTGGATGTTGGGACTTTCAGGTTGTTGTGTGTTTTAGAGAACCAGGAGGGAGATAGAAGATAAAACAGCCTAACAGGAAAGTGCCTTCTGGACACCGGTGGTCTTACTGGGATCCAGGTACCTTGGCTTCCTTTCTAGGTATAAACCTGAGCTTTACTGTCAGTAATCAGAGGTTGTCCCCAAGGGTAACATGTCCACTCTGCAGTCTGAGAGTTACCCAGGTCGGGCGTGTTTCATTCAGTCATTTGTAAGCAGGGAGGAAAACCCGAGGATCTATAGAAGCAACAAATATTGCAGAAGAAAAGGAGAAAGAATTACCAACCTAAAAGATCAAATAAAAAGTGTTTCCAAAACTGATTTATTTTAAAAAATATTTATTAGTTTTATATTCTGTGTATGAGAGTATTGCCTGCACGTATATAACTGTACCTGTGTCATACAATGCCCTGGGAGGCCAGAAGATTGCATCAGATCTCCTGGAACTAGAGTCACAGACAGTTGTTAGCTGCATGTGGGCGCTGGGAATCCAACCCCTGGTCCTCTGGAGGAGCAGTCAGTGTGCTTAACCACTGTGTCATCTCTCCAGCCTCCCCCTCCCCAACTGATTTCTTACAAGATTCAAGAGATCATGTTTGGAATTTGTTTGCTTAGGGAGGTACTAGGAGAGTGAGATCCTTATCAGCAGGATCCGTGGTCAAAAAGGAACAGAGCAAGATACAAAATAGAGACAGGTGAGGTAAAGAAGAATTTCAATCAAATGAAATGCCTGAGGAAAGCTAAACCCTACATTTTAAAAGGTGTTGTAAAACCCTGAGCTCCAGCAATGATGACTCTGTGAATCGTGTGGAAAGTGGCAAGGAACAAAGTTAAAGAGTAAAAATCAAGAAAGAGAATTTGTGAGCCCTCGAGTGGAGGACTCCTCTTAGGAAACTGAACCACTTCCAGCAGACACGTAAACACGTACAATCGAAGAGAACTTGCCTGACTTACCTGTAGGTAGATTTGATCAACCTGGTGCCACATAAAACCCCGTAAAATGGATCCAAAAAACTCATATGACCAAAATTCTGAGTTATAACATAAAAGAAAAACATCAAATATAAAACAATATAATGTATATTATAATATAGTGACATAAAATATGAAAAGTATAAAACTAAACAAGTTATTCAAGTTATTTAAAAGAAATCCAAATGCCCTTAAGAGGGAGAATTAAAGAAAATGACCTAATATGATATAAATAAATAATAAAAATTAAGATGATAAATGAAGGATAGATCAGTACAGCTAACTTCAGACACTAAAACTCAGTGTTTTAAGAGGGTGGAAAAAGAAATCTACGAATTTTGAAAAGATGATCTTGTGATCTAAGAATCACATCCAAACAAAGTATTTTTTTTATAAATAAAATATTGAAGGATGATCTTCATTGCATAGATTGTCCAAAGAAAAGACATTCATATAACTTTACAAAACTAGTTACTTAAATGAGTGTTCCAAATTGATCTGAAAAAAATTATATTTTATCCCTCCCTCCCTCCCTCCCTCCCTCTCTCCCTCCCTCCCTCCTTCCATCCTTCCCTCCCTTCCTCTCCCATCTATTGTCCTGCTTGGTTTCCACTAGGGTAGGTCATTCCTTTGATGCTTCAGCAGGGTGTCTCCAAGCCAGTCATCTCTCTTCTAGTCTTACCTTTTCTCTGTCAACAAGCAGCACAAATCAAGTCATGGTTCAAGTGGAATTTCTGGGTTGATCTAATGACCTAGAAAGCTGACTCGTCCTATGCCATATTTACATTGCTGAGAAATTATGACTGGCACGTTGTTTGCTATGAAAGTCACTTTCTTGGTAATTGTTTTCTTTGTCTCCATTTTTTCCCATTAAGAGGGTTTTGCTCTGACTGCCCTGCTTTTTCGTGGATTAGGAAACATAGGAAGGTTTGTCAACACGCTCTAGTCTGGCATTTAGTGATTAACTGTTGTGTATTTTCTGATTGCAAATCATTATGTTGCCTTATTACTTTTTAGCTTTATGACCACTTCATGAATTTTCAGAGAACGATGCTCTGTGTTCTGTGGTCTCTTGCTTTATCCAATTCTCTAGTGTAGGGCTATACCACTTAAAGATACTGATATGTGAAAAAAAAAACCACATTGTTAATATTAATTGCTATTATAGTAGGGGACACTTAACTGATTTTTTTTTTGAGGCAAGGTCTATATGTGTAGCCCAGGCTGGCCTTGAAATCGTGATCCGACTCTCTCCATAGTTTCAGCCACAGTTACTGTGTGTGTGTGTATGTATGTATATATCTGTTGTCTACATGTGTATGCATTGTGTGTGTATCTATATGGGAAATGTGTGTGTCTATGTATATATCTATGTGAGTATGTCTATGCATATGTGTATCTATGTGATGTGCGTGTGTCTATGAGGTGTGTGTGTGTGTGTGTTCTATAGTGCCACTTTTAAAATAAAATTTAGCCGGGCATAGGGCACACACCTTTAATCCAGGTACTAAGGGGGCAGAGGCAGGCACAGTTCAAGGCCTGTCTCCTATGGTCCAGTCACCTAAGTTTGTCTATTATTTATTTGTTGCCCCATTTACTTTAATATTATCTATCTCTGTTTATGCACATTTGCATACTTCCCTTGAAATATTTAAGAATGCATTAGAGACACTGGGTCCCTTACCCTTAAATATTTTACCTTGTCTGTCTGGGAAATGAAACATAAAACCAACACCTTCACACACCTTTAAAGAAATAAAAGCTAATCGTGAGAAACAGAAAATTTATCATTGATAAAATCTTGTTGATCAGAATTCCATATGCAGATTTCATCATGGTGCCACACAGTCTCCACTTTTCTCTACATGCCTTGATCCCATGCACGGTACTGGTCAGGGTCTTGCCTGGCACTGAGTTCCAGCTCTCTCCTGTAAAAGTGTTGAGATTCACAATCTGTTCTTCCAATATGACTAAATGACTTGAGTGACTGAGCTCACAGAGCTCCTCCAACACCCTCCTCGACTCCCACCATTCCACTCTCCTTCCAGTCAATCACTTCGCTCCTCTCAACTCTTCTCACAAGCAAACCATTCTAGGCAAGCGCTAGCCCAGGATATTATCCCACACTTACAAAGCTCAGTTGCAAAATAGAATTATTTGCACTTCCTCAATGCTGAATTTTTTCAAATAAAATTTTATTGGAATACCATCATGTCTAGTCAGTTGAATATTATCTTCCTGTTTCAGCAGCAGATTAAGCAGTTGGATCAGGGATATTACTACCCACAGAGCTAAGGTATTTATTTTCCTTTAGCTTTGCATGTGTTTGTGTGTTTTGTGTTTATGCATGTGTATGAGTGTTCACATGTATGTAGGTGCACATGCCTGTATGTACTTATGGAGGCCCAAAGACACTGATATTGGGTGTCTGCTCCATTATTATCCACGTTATTAAGTCAAAGCGTCTCTCAGTTTAACCCGAACCCCTTGCCAATCTACTTCTCTAGCTGGGCAGCCTGCCCTCGGCATGCTCCAGGACTCATTTTCTGTCTCCTAAGTGTTAGGACCACAGGCAGCTGCCATGCCTGCTCAGCCTTTACATGTGTTCTGGGATCAAAATTCTGGTCCTCATAGATTTTGAGCAAGGACTTTATTCATGGATCTAACTCCCCACCTTTGGTGCTGAATTTTATATGACTTTACACTGTGTGTATGGTGTCTCCAAATAAGTTAGTTCATAATCTCACAGGAAAGGTCTGCCTTTCCTGCCTTCTCATGTACTGTGTCCTTGTCATAATTGGTCCATCCTTTTGAGGAGATAAAGATCTATACAGCCAAGGGGTTCTTCAAAGTCTGAGATAGGTTTTGGGTCCACAGTGGAATTTTCAAGCAAGTAGTTCTCTTTTGCCTTGAATCCCTGACCTTCAAAGTTAGTTTTCTGAGTACTGAACCAAATCTTTTACTTCTTCAAGGTTAATCTTCACGTGAACAGAATACGACATGTATTTGGACATGTTCTCAATCTGGCTGGCCAATGCTCCACCTCTAGCCACATGTGAAACTGTAATCTTATTATTTTTGATAAATTTAAATTTAAATAACATTGCGTGAGTAATGATCACCATGTAATGATAGTTTAATGGAAGAAAGAGTTTCATATTTTAAGAGTTCTTTTTCTGCTAGGCCAAGTTGTGTATACACTCAGTGACTCAGTGACTTAGGAAGGTCACAAATCCAAAACCAGCTTGGGCTACAAAATAAATTTAAGCCAGCAACTTAGTGACATCCTGCTTAAAAATGGAAGAGAAAACCAACAGCAACAAAAGCAAAAATAGAAAGAAGGCTGAGGGCCTAGCTCAGTGTCAGAGTACTTGCTTATCTAGCACATGGGAGACCCCGGCCTTGGTCCCCAGCACTGGAGCAGGACTAGGGCATGGGGAGATGAGGAGTCATTTTTCTAACCTTCTTATACATGGAATGTCCTCGGTTATCTCCTTAGTCTAGGTCTAGATTTATTCTGTTCTGTTACAGAGTGTTTAACGGACTTTGAGTCTGTACTAAATGTATCTGTCTTCGTCTCTCTGTCTATCTCTGTCACTCTGTCTCCATCTCTCTCTCTCTGTCTCCCGCTGCCTCTGTCTTTCTCTCCTCTTTCCGTCTCTGTCTCTCTCTCTGACAGGGTCTGTTGCCTTCACCTCCGGAATTCCTTATACAGCAGAGGGTAACCTAGAACTTCTAATCTCTTGGCTTCACCCTCTTCTGAATCCCCCAAGCCTCATTTATCCTCATTCTGTGACTCTGAGTATGCACACACTGCACAGATTTAGCAGACTCACAAAAGAGTGCTTCCCTCCATGATCAAACTAGTCCATGGTCAGAAACTCTGTCCAACATTTCTTTTGTATTTCTCTTGGGGACATAGCATATGCTGAACACTTGGTTGGTGTTTGATAAATATTTATTGCATGAGTAAAAAAAGTAGTTTGCAAAGGAACAGGGCAGATGGTGGCCAAGTAATAAAGGTACCACCTCCTCCTTCTAGAATTTATGCCATATTTTGATGATTTTTTTTTTCCCACAAGATTCTTTGTGAATTAGACTATGCAAGGACAGAACCGGTTATTTGGGAATTGCATTGTGAGTTCAGCAATGCTGTGCACACAGGCTCTCAGTCTATTCCCCTCTGGTGTGTAGCACACCTCCCTAGAACAGAACTCCAGAGCGGAATTGTCAGCTTTCTCTCATGTATGTGGAGAGCCACATGGTGGCTCCCACCTCTGCTGATTTCAGATCTGTGGAACAGCTCTGCTTTGACATTTTACAACTTCTTAAAATGGTTGCTTATGCTAGTTGTATACCACATCTATTCTGACTGTTCCTGTGGGGACTGCTACTCCTATAAGCTACAAGGCAGGGTGAAATCAAAGCCAAAGAAACCCAAATAATAAATTACAAATAAAGCAAAGAGTAAACTGTGCAACATATTGCTAATGAGTTCAAATCATCCTGACAGAAAATCCCTCCTGAACATTATATAAAATTCTTTATAAGTCTGAAAAGATATGCCATTTAAAAATAACAATTGAGTGTTACTAACACTTTTGAAAATAGACAGCAATGTCAAGAATTTGTTTATATGTGTGGAATGTGTTTTAGATGTAGCAGCCATGAAAATCTCATTATTGTAGACTTCACTTGAAGATCTCAGAGATCCCTTTCAACATTAAATGCTGAATATAATTCAGAATTTATGATAATTTGAACTGGGCCAGGCTGAAATTTACTTTTGTATGATCTATGAAGCTAGGATTTGCTAACAGTATAAACAAGATTGCTAGAGGCTTTTAACCAAGCTGTTCTTAAGGATTTTAACACATTGTGTGATACAAATGGAACTAATTTCAAATGATCCCCACCCATTCGTTAAAGTGTGCAATGAAAGTCTCTTAGTTAAAAGTGCTTTTTATTAGCAGTTACCTTTACAGAGTGTTTGAGAATAATACCTATGAATGTTTATGAGTGTCTGTAGTTTACTTTGTTGTTATTTCAGAATGGTTTATCTAAGGGTAGAATGTTATCAGTGTGTTTTGTGTGCGTGTGTGTGTGTGTGTGTGATTAGAAGTGTGTATTTCAAGTACAATAATTTTTTATTTTTATTTAAAATGTATGAGTTGTATTTAATTGTATTCATGTGGAGCAATGCCTGCAGAGGACAAAAGAGGGCACAGAATTCCCCTGGAACTGGAGTTACTGATAGTTGTTAGCTGCAATGTGGGTGCTGGGAATTGACCCAGGTCATCTACAAGAACAGCCAGGGCTCTTAACTGCTGAGTCATCTCTCTAGCCCTCAAATACAATTATTTCAGCTCCCTTGTTTGTTTTATGTCTTTATCTTGATGATTATATATAACTATGTATATAATTGGACATCAATATGTATTGATGCATTATATATATAATTTTACTGCCAAGCCTCATGAAAGTGGGATTTTTGTGGCAACCAGTTACTCTTTGAGGAATACTTAAAACTCCAAAAATTTTAAAATTTGAATATAAGTGTAATATTCATTTACATTTGTTTAAGAATGCAAAGGACTAGCATAGAAACTGTAAGATTCTATTCTTATATGCTCTCAATTTTTTTTTCATCATACTATTTTCATGACTTGATTTTATTGATGTTCTAACAATTCTCTGTAGACAAAGGCTGAGAACTTTACTGTGAATCCTTATGGTGCTGCGGAACTGAGATTTTATGTTTGGCAACAGGGTTTCACAATTTGCTTTATTAACAAATAGCAAAGAACGTACTGAAGCCCTGTCTATAGAATACATATGCTTCATTTTTAGAAAAACTCATGACAAAAATTTTCTTTGTAAGGTCTTATATATGATTCAAAACAAGAAATGGAAAGTCTTTGAATCAAAAAATATAAGTATAAACAATGTAGGAAGTGCTTTATATCACTGAATATGCATTTATGATGCTAAATATTGAAATCATTTCTACCAGACTGTATTTGCATGAAAATCATGTTTATCAGGCATGGTGGTTGATGTGGTTTGAATGAGAATGTCCCCCATAGGCTCTAAATATTTGAACATTTAGTCCCCAGTTGGTGGCATTGTTTTGGGAGGTCCTAGAAGATGTGGCCTTGCTGGAGGAAGCACGTCACTAGGGGTGGGCTTAGAGAGTTCTTAAGTCTTTCCAGATCTCCAGTCACTTTCTGCTTCCTGGGCCTGCTTGAAGATGTGAGCACGTAGCTTCTGCTCTTACTCCAGCCACCTCTGCCGTCATGTCTCCCCGCCATGATGGTCTCTTGCCTCTTTGGAACCTCTTTGGAAGCTAAATAAATTTTTCCTTTTATAAGCTCCCTTGGTCAGTGCTTATATCACAGTGACAGAAAAATGACTAATATAGTGACATACAGTTTTAATCCCAACACTCACGATGCTGAGGCAGATGGGTCTCTGTGAGATGGAGGCCAGCCTGGTCTGCATAGAGAGTTTGAGACTGACTGGGGATAGAGGGAGACTCTGATTCAAAACAAAAAAGAAAACAAAATGTCTTCACATATACACCTATATAAAAATATACAAGTATATCCTATAAATACCACCTTGTTCATAGTATGAACCTAGAGGTGTCTTAGTGCATCATTTGCTGTGTTCTACTGGTTATGCTCACAGCAATTTAGATCAATGATGTGATCTGTCCCATACAAAACTTTTCTTCCAGAGTGATGTGACCATCTTAAAATTTTAAAAATATATATTATTGCATTTTCAGTTAAATAACAGCTATTGAGTGGGTACATTTTTTGCTTGTTCTGCCCTAAGTGCTCTGCATGATCTTTTTATAAAATCTATTATTATTATTATTATTGTTGTTGTTATTATTTTAGCAATATCATTGTTGTTTGCTTGGTTTGATAATGGGTCTCACCACGTAGCTTTGACTGGTCTAGAGCTTTCTCCATAGTCTTGGTTGGCCTCAAATTCAAAGATCCACTTTCCTGCTCAGCCTCCTTAGTACTGGGATTAAAGGTGTGCATCATTTTCACTGGCTATTATTGTTATTTATGTGTATGTGTTTGTGTGCATGTGCACATGTATGTACATGGGGATGCCCACAGGGTCCAGATGAATGTGTTGGATCTCCTAGAGCTGGAGTTACAGGTGGCGGTGAGCTGCTCAGAGTGGGTGCTGGGAACCAGCAGATCCTCTGCAAGAGCAGCAAGCACTCTTAACCACTGATCCACCACCAGATTATACAATGCAAGAAGTATGATTATTTTCATTTCATTCATGAGAAAACTGAGACCTTAAGGGACAGAAATTTGTGCAAAAGTATTATATGACAAAGAAAATGTCTGAATACTCTCTCTGCCTTTAGCATCTTTTTCCTTGCCTTTCCAAATGTTCTTATTCATTTTCTTATGTCATTTATACTAATTACTCTAATGCCTTAATCTCTCCACGTATTAAATATATGTAACCGATATATGGTCCTAAACAAGGAGAGATATTTTGAAAAAATCTGGAATTATCACAATTAAAAATGTAAAGAAGCTAGTCCCAGACAGTAAAAATTATGGATGGTCAGGTAAAAATGTTTGAATATAGATATTTAAAGATAATTCTGCTCTCCAATCTAAATGAGCACTTTTAAAAATTTTGTCAGCTTCTGTTTTTAATCCCAGCACTTGGGAAGCAGAGGCAGGCCAATTAGTGTGAAGTCCAGGCCAGCTGGGTCTACATAGTGAGACCCTGTGTCAAAAAAAAACCAACCAACTACCATCACCACCACCACCACAACAACAAATTCCTTCAGATTCTGTATATTTCTTTCATTTCATCTATTTTTATTGCTTTATATTTTAATTGATTCATGAAGACATATTTATGGAATACCTTAAGATGTTTCCAGACATGGATGTACAGTGCTCATCCAAAGTAAGATAAGGGTACTATGTTTATGTTATATTCTGCATTTGAATGTTTTATATCAATGAAATAACTTCTTTTGGGTGCTTATATGTAAAATATTTTATTTATTTTTATTTTATGTGTATGAGTGTATTGTCTACATGTGTGTAAGTGCACCCATGTCTTGCATTGCCTATGGAGATCAGAAGAGGGCGTGTTGTGTCACTTGTAACTGTAATTACAGATGGTTGGTAGCTGCCATGTAAGTGCTGGGACTTGAACCTGGGTCCTCTGCAAGAGCTGTCAGTGCTCTTAATCAATGAACCATTGCTTCCGGCCCCTGGTGTTTATTTTTAAATGGAGATTTTTAGTTAATATACACAGTATTGGGTACTTTGTGCTGTTTTTACACATCTATGTTATTGTACCATGTCTTGTCCTTTCTCTTGCCTGGTCTCCTTTCTTCCCCAAACCGCTACCTTATCTACATCTTTTTTATGTTCTCTATTCTAATTCTTACTACACATGTCTGGCTCTGGGTAGTACCATTCTGTTTTTGTTACTGTGGCTTTATAGTATATATAGTTTGATATTAGGTATGCCAAACCTCCTGCATTATTCTTTTTACTTAGAACTTCCTTGACTATCTGGGGTCCTTTGTGTATGCATGGGCATTTAAGGATGCGTTTTCTATTTCTGTGAAGAATGTCTTTGGAATTTTGGTGAAGATTGCATTGAATCTGCAGATTGCTTTTGGTATTATAGTCATTTTCTTATTAATTCTCCTAATCGTTGAGTATAGGAAGTTCTTTCCATCTCGCAGAGCTGTCTTCATTTCTCGCTTCAGTGCCTTAAAGGTTTCACTTCTCACTTCTCTCAGTAGGTTTATTGCAAGGTATTTTATTTTATTGATTTTAAAATTTTATTTGTATATTATTTTTATCTTATGTGTATGAATGTAGAGCCTGCATGTATGTAAGCGCACCTGTGTCATGCAGTGCCCACAGAGGTCAGAAGAAGGTGTCAGATTCCTTGGAAATGGAATTACAGATGGTTGTTAGCTGCCATGGGGGTGCTGGGAAGTGAACCTAGGTCCTTTGCAAGAGTAGCCGGCGGTCTTAACCACTACCATCTCCCAAGTCGCTGTTTTATTTTTAGGCAATTGTGAACGGGATTACTTTCTCAAGTTTCTTTCTAGGTAGCTTTAATAAATTGATAAATAGGAAGGCTACTGATTTTTGCATGTTAATTTTGTAATCTTGAAAGTGTTGAATCAGATAAAATACAAGAGACTTTTCTAGTGTCATCAATGCCCCTGATACTGGGAACCATATGATCTGCAAATGAGGTTACTCAGACCTCGTCCTCTCCTATTTGGATCCCTCTAAATTCTTTGTCTTGTTACCCTAGCCAATAATTCAAGTACTATCTTGAATAAGATTGGAGAAAGTGAACATGTCTTGTTTCTGGATTTAATAGAAATGTTTCTGTTTTTTTTCTCATTTAGCATAATGTTGGCTCATATAATCTTTATTATTTTAAGATAAGTTCTGCTTTTTTTTTCTCTTCAAAGTTTTTAACCTGAAAAGATATTGATTAGATTTCATCATAAGCCCTTCTGCATCTGTTGAGATGATCATGTGATTTCTGTGATGTCTCATTTATATGAGGCATTATAGTTTTGATTTGTATATTTTGAACCTTTCCCGCATCTCTGGAATGAAGCTAGCCTGATCAAGGTGAATAATTTTTCTCATGCGGTTTTCAATTTTTTAGATTTATTATTTTATTTAATTTTTATTTATTTCATTTTAAGTGTGTGTGTGTGTGTGTGTGTGTGTGTGTGTGTGTGTGTGTTCCACATGTCTGGTGGCACCTCCAGAGGCCAAAAGGGGCCATCAGATCCCTATGAACTGGAACTGGCGTTATAGGTGATTGTGAGTCCCTTGACAAGGTGCTGAGAACTGAGCTCATAACTTCTGGAAGAGCAGGAGACTCTCTGAACCACTGAGCCAGCACTCCAACCCCTTGCTTGAAAATAGAGTATTGAGAATTTTTGCATATGTTTTTTGGGGGGAAATTTGCCTATGATTTTCTTTTTTTGCAGTGTTCTTTTCTCAGTTTGGTATCAATATAATAGTGACTTTGTAAAATGTGTTCTGTAGCCTTCCCTGCATTTCCACTTTATGGAACCATTTAAAAAGTATTGGTATTAGATTTTCTCTAATGATCTGGCAGAACTCAGCAGTGACTCCTCTGGGACATTTTTATTTGGGAGGTTACAGCCACCTACATTTTGACAAAATGTCAGAAATACACATTGGAGGAAAGATGGCCTCTTCAACCAATGATGCTGGCAAATTGCATGTTCTCATGTGGAAGAGGGAAACTAGATACCCATCTCTTACCCTTATAAAAGACTCCAAGTAGATCAAAGCATTTAATGTAAGACATAAAGCTCTGACATTGTTAGAGGTAAAATGTACAGAAAGCATGTCAAGCATAGACAGAACTTTCTGGATAGGACTCCAGTTACTTGGTAAGTAATGCTAACAACTGACAAATGGCCTGAGGAAATTAAAGGCTTCTACACAGCAAAGGGAACTGTCAACTGAGTGAAGCGGCAGCCTACAGAATGGAAGGACATTTTGGATAGCTGTACATCTGACAGAAGATAAATACTAGTATAAATAATAAGAAATAAAGCAACCAGAACTGGAGTGACACTTCTAAAAGATGGAATACAGATGCTCTTTAAGGATAAGGCATCTTGTTCCACACCCAAGAATTGCAAAGTAGAACTAGACCAGGATTCCTAATACTTCGTGCCAGTCAGAATGCGATGATTAAGAAAAGAACTAATAACAAAGGATGGCAAAGAAATGGCCCAAGGGAGCCCTTGTGAGCTGCTGGTGGTCACGTAAACTAGTCCAGCCACTCTGGAGTTCAGTATGGAGGTTTAAACTAGAAATGGATCTACCTTATGACCCAGCTCTAACACTTCTGGGTATTTAACCAAAGGGCTTCATGTCTACATGTCACAGGAGCACTTGCATATCAATATCATTACGTCACTGTTTCATAATAGGTGAGTTATGGAACTAACCTCCGTGTCCAGCAGCAGAGGACTGGATAAAGAAAGTGTGCTTTCTATGCACGATGGAGTTATGCCATTTGTAGGAAAATTAAATGAATAAAGCTAGTTTGAGAAAGAAAAATAACATGTTTTCTCTAATTTTTGGTTTCTCGATTTCAAATAACCATGTAAAATTACATAATTTTATACCCAGCGTGAGATTGGGAGTGAAACTCTAAAAGGATGAAGGGGACCAATGGCAATGAGGAAAGTATAAAAGGAGAGTTTAGGGTATGGGGAAAATTGTCAATATACTACTTGTAGGAAACTGTCCTTAGGTAACAGCACCACGCCCAACCAATACCCAATGAAAAATGCAAGAAATAAATGTAGAAGAGTCTTGTCTGAATTCCTTCCTTTTGCTCCAAAAATGATAGTTTAATTTCATTTTTGAGACCTGGAACTTTCTATATACCCTAGGCTGGTCTCAAACTTAAGACAAGTGTCTTGCCTCACCATTCTGAATATTGTAATTACAGTTGTGGTACACAATGACAGTCTCCCAAATAATGTCCTGTATTTTACTCAGTTTAATTCAAAGCCATCACTCCATGACAGTTGGTTAGAAAGAGTGAATTGCACTCAGTGGTTCTTAATATAAAGAATGTACAATGATGAAGAAAATATAATCTCCTGAAGAAATACTGGTTGTTACTGTTATTACTACATTCAATCTGCATCACTTTCTGTTTAATTTTTCTCTCTGAGTTTAAAGTAGGTCTTATGTAGGAGGCTGGAGGGATGGCTCAACAGTTAAGAGCATTGACTGCTCTTGCAGAGGACCCAGGTTTGATTCCCAACACCCACATTGTGGCTAACAACCTTCCATAACTGCAGTTCTAGAAAAACCAATGCCCTCTTCTGACCTCTTCTGGCATGGCATGACACAGGTGCACTTACATACAGGCTGGCAATACACTCACACATAGAATAAAAATAATAAAATATTTAAAGTGAGTATGTATTATTCCAGATTTTGGAATGATTCAAAGGAGGGTCTCTCCTCCTCTTGCAGATAGTGGGGATCACATCTTAAGTCTTGCAGAAGTTAGCAAAGTTCATTAAAACTAAGCCACTGAGTCATATTCTCAGCCCTTTTTTAAACTTCATAAACTTTGAGACAGGCTGGGAATAAGTTGTCCAGCTGGCCTCCCATTCACTCTGTAGCCTGTGTTGGCCTTAAACTTTCACCTTTGTGTGTCTGGATCTAGAGCAGATGGGATTACAAACTAGCACTACCAGGCAAGGTACAGCCTTTTCTGTATGTTTGGTATTTTGAGACAGGGCCTTACTCTGTAGTCCAGGCTACCCTGAGATGCCATATATAGCCCAGGCTGGCATCTAGTTTGTGTCAATCCTTTTGCCTCCGCTTCTTAAATGCTGGGATTACAGATCATGCCTGGTTGAACAAACTCTTCTTTTTTATTTTTATTTATATGTTTATTTTTATTTTATGTGTATGAGTGTTATGCTTGTGTTGTGCAGTGTCTTCAGATTATCAGAAGAGGATGCTGGATCCTCTGGAATTAGAGTTACAGATGATTGTTAGTCACCATATGAGTGCTGGAATTTGAACATAGGTCTTCTGCAAGAGCAGCCAGTGCTCATAACCACTGACCCATCTCTCCTGCCCCAAACTCTTCTTAGTTTGCTATCTTAACAACACAGGCCTTGACAGAGTGACTTCCAGTAAATAAAACTTCTAGAAAGTAAATGGTGCAAAATGAAACTGAGAAAGCTATGAGTGCATGTAAACCAAACAAGACATCATTGGGCAGGAGAGGTGTGAGAGGGCTCAGCTCAGCCAATAAGGCATTGCCACACCAGTCTGACAACCTGAATTTGACTCATCAAATGCACATAGGTGAGGGAAGAGAACCAACTCCCCAGTTGACCTCTGAACTCCACATGCATGCTATGGCATGTGAGTACATACCCCAATCTCTCTCTCTCTCTCTCTGTCTCTTTGTCTGTCTGTCTGTCTCTTTCTCTCTCACACACATACAAATGATAAACAAATTTAAAAAAAACTATTAACTGAAACAGAGTGAACACTAATGTGGGGGGAATTCATTGTGTTTACATGTTTCTGTTTAGGTGCACGTGTATGTGTAAGTGGAGTCACAACTTTCTTTTTTTGAGACAGTTCTCCCAGTGAACTTGGAGCTCACTAATTTGACAAAACTAGCTACGTAAGGAGCCCTAGGGATGCTCCTAACACTAGAATTATAGGCATGTGCCACCATGCTTGACCTTTTACATATATGCTGGGAATCTGAACTCAAGACCTCATGCTTTCATGGTAACCACTTTGCCAAATGAACCATCTGCCCAGCCTCAATAATAATGTCTTGTTAAAATATTTATGTTAGATGCATGGAAGCTTGGATTATTAGAAGAGTTACCCAAATCAGAATATATAACCTGGGTTGTGACGGTAGCTCAGGATGGGAATATGTGTGTGATGGATAATATTAATTGTCAATGAAACTGGAGAGATAGCTCAGTGACTAAGAGCACTGACTATTCTTGCAGAATAGTTTCAAATCTCAGCAACCATACGGTGGTTAACAATCATCTATAACTCCAGTTGTAGGGAATCCGATGCTCCCTTCTGGCCTCCAAGGGCAGTGCATGACACGGGCACACTTACATACTTGCAGGCAATACATTCATACACATAAAAATTTATTGTCGATTGTCAACCGTGAGTGAGTTTGAATGGATTTGAATGGGGCACATCTAGTTAGGATTACCTGTGCTGGAAAGGCCCAGCTTAACTGTGGGCAGTGCCATTCCATGGGTTAAGGTCCTGGACTGAACACAAAGAAGGAGAGTGAGCACTAGCATTCAGCACTCTCTGCTTCCTGACTGTGGAAGTGATGTAAGCAGTCGCCTTAAGCCTCTAGCTCCACGACTTCCTCACCACGACGGACTGTACCTTTGACTCATGAGCAGGAATAAACCCTTTCACCCTTAAGTTGTTATTGTTGAGTATTTTGTTAACAAAATAAGGCAAGTAACAGATACCACACAAACACACACAAGAATAACCACTAACAAATTTTGGTACTGGAAAAATTAGTTAATTAATTAACATTTGTTGTAACATTTGCATGTCATAGAACTGATCTCAACTGAAATATCATCAGTAAATAATGACAAATGGGGGCTGGAGAACTGACCTGGTGGTTAAGAACAATAGCTGTTCATGCGTAGTATCTAGGTACTGTTCCCAGCACCCATATGGCAGCTAATAACCATCTATAACCCCAGTTCCAGGGAATTTGACACCCTCTTCTGACCTCTGCAGACATTGCATGCATAAATGGTGCACTTATATAGATGCAGGCAAAACACTAATATACATAAAATAAATAAATGAATAAAATTAAAAGAAAAAGAAAATGACAAAGGAATAGAGGAAATCAACTATATCATATGAAAACTGATTGTGGAATTAAACTGGCTATATGGATTGATTTTCCAAACCACATTGGCATCCTGATAAAAGTTTATCAATTATTTATGTAATGACAAATCATTTTCAAAAATAGACAGTGTATCAATATTTCAATATTAGGACTCAAAACATTTGCCCATAAAAATTGTGGTGCAGAAGCAGTGGGATCATAATATTTTATGTCCTCCTAAATCATAATTGCTCATCCAAAGTCTAACATTTCACACATTTCTGTGACATAATAATCTTTTCTGTGTCATTCTAATTTTTGTTGCTGTATTTGCTGCTGAAGCAAGCCACAGAGTGTTTTTTTTTATTTAAAAATTTTAATTTTATTTTATGTGTATGAGTGTCTGCATGTGTGTAAGTGCACCCATGTTGTACAATGCCTGTGGAAGCCAGAAGAGAGTGTCAGATCTCCCAGAACTGGACTTATGGGCAGCTGGTAGCTATCAATGTCATTGCTGGAATTCAAACCTGAGTCTTCTTCAAGAGAAGCCAGTGCTCTTAACCGCTGAGCTGTGTCTCCATCCCTCAGAGGACTCTTTGTTAAAAAATAGAAATCAAATGAAGCCAAAATTAAGAAGATGTAGCCAAATAACACTTATTATTTGAACTGCTTCTTAGGCATTTAAGTGTTCAGAACAAACTAAACTTAGACTGCTTTCTGTATGGACTATCTACCCTGATATTGACAAGACATGTCTAAGACTTTGGGACTCCTGTGGAAAGCTCAGAATTCCCTTGGATGCCTTCTTCATCAGAAAGCAAACAGAAGCTGCCAGTGAACCCACATATGAACATTGCAAGCAAATTGGTGTCACACCTCAGTTGCTGCTGAGTTCCAGCCTTATTTCATTTGCAGTAATAGCGACATTTCGATGCACATGCAGAAATTCTTTTCCTTTTTCAATTGAGGTTCTCTTTTGTATGGAATAAAGTGGTTTAAAGGAGTTCATTGAAATTTTGAGTAGCCACAAAAATTCACCATAAAGTAAATGAAAAATTTACTGAAATAGAACTCACTGAAAACAGTGGACAATTCCTTGTTTTTCTAGATTTTTCTACATGCTACACTGTTAAAATATGATGTAAAAATATCATTTTCCTTTTTCTAAGAACTGTTCATGGACATATGTATATGTAGTTTACTGAAGATTGTATCTTCAGCCAGGCTAGCAATTCGATGACCCATTGAATTAGTGTCATTGTAGTTATGTGGTTTGGTTTTCCACTTTATAATAAACCCCAAAGTTTTAAATAAGTGAGTGTGACTAATTGAAAGTTCTAAACAGCAGTAAATCAAGGACAGAGGAGATGGAACAAAGCGTCATCTACACTTTACCTGCAGGCAGTGCAGATAACATTTAAGATATTTCAGTAAGGAGCCAGTAAATCTTAGTGACCATAACTTAGCCATCTCATCAACTTGATTTTTCAGTGGGACTTGAAATGCAATGATGTAACTCAGTTGAACAGACTTTGTTGCCAAGAATAGAGTTGGTTGTTGATGATATCAGAATGTATTTCATGGGAAAGAATGTAATATTATATTTATATTTTTATTTACACGTATGAGTGTATTTGCTTGCATGTATATAAGTGCACCTGTGTCGTGCAATACCCATGGAGGTCAGAAGAAGATATCAGATCCCCTGGAACTGGAGTTATGTATAGTTGTTATCTACCACATGGGTGCTAGGAATTGAATCTGGGTCCTCTACAAGAGCAGCCAGTGCTCTTAACTACTAAGTCACGTCTCCAAAGACATGGAAAGAATTTTTAAAAGTGAAATCATTTTTAGTTTATGCATTGAAATGCAATTTACACATTAAATAACACCATAACAGAGTGATTCGAAGAGAACAGGAAAGGAAAAAGTTTCAGATACAGAACCCTTCCCTCCAAAAGAAGTAAGAAAACCACATTTCCTAAGTGAGCCAAGGCAATTCATGCGATTCGTGACTTGTCATGTCTAATTCCAATAGCACCAATGCTCAATGGAATTAAAAAGAAAGCTCAACTTTCACAATACCTGCCTCAAAGGAAAAACACATGTTGGATTCTTGGAAGCGCAAAAATGGTTCTTACTACTTCAGTACCCCCACGGTGAGTTTACATGTCCATTAGGAAAACTAGAACAACTACGATGGAATTGAAATTATAAACAAAGTCATTGTACACGCCCTCCCCTGACTCACATGTCCATCTGTGGACATTCCACTGTGCCTCAACCCATGCTGTGACTCTCTCTTTGTCTCTTTTCTAAATTTTAGAATGTCCCTGCATGTTTTTAAAATCCAAGACATTAAAAATGGTCATCCTGGTTATCGAAGTTGGTATAACAGAATCATTTCAGATAGTTGCTTTCATATAAAATAAAAGTACATGTTTTTCTGTTTGTAGCATTGGGAGTTGAACCCAGGGTTTCATGTATTGTAGGTGTACACTCTATGACTGACCTACAAGCCCCCACAGAAATTTTACTTTTTTATAAAGTGAAGAATTTTTTATTACTTTTATGTGCACAAGTGTATTGACTGCGTGTATGCAAGTGCACTTGCACTGTATAATGGCCATGGAGTTTAGAAGAGGACACCTATCGGATCTCTTAGAACTAGACTTTCAGATGGTTGTTAGCTACCATGTGGGTGCTAGGAATGGAACCTGTGTCCAGTGCTCTTAATCACGGAGCTCCAGCTCCCTGAAGAATTTTTTAAAGGATGATTTAGTCATCTTTAAAAAAATATTTTATCTATTATTTTTATTGTATTTGATGTGTATGAATGTATTGCTCGCATGCATGTAAGGGCACCTGTGTTGTGCAGTGCCCATGAAGGTCAGAAGAGGGCGTTGGATTGTCTGGCACTGCAGTTATGGATGGTTGTTAACTGTGATGTGGGTTCTGGGAACTGTACCTGGGGCTCTGCAAGAGCAACCGCTCTTAATCACTGAACCATCTCTCCAGTCCCAGAATTAACCACTCTTATGTATTTAGAATGTTATATTCATGTCAATGAGTTGGCATCATCAACTAATCTTATGTGCAAGCTTTCTCATATAAACCATAAAACTGAGCAAATAAAATAACCAAGTTTGCGGAGTTTCCATCTATGGTAGAAATGAATCCAGAATATGGAAAGTACAAATTATATGAATGCACGTCTCTAAATATTTTAATAAAATCTAGGATGGGTACCAAATGATTTAATTCAAAAAATTATAAAGACATATGAATTATCAGGACAAACCACCCCATTAAGTTATAATGCTGAAAGTAATAGTATAGGTTTTGTATGTGTCTCTAGGAAAAAAATAAAACAAAATTTCATGTTTCTCACCTAAAATTACTGTGGATGCTATGTATATGAATGTTTCAGCAGTACCCTAGTCTAGTTCTAAACCAGATCGGAAAGAAGCTAATTCACTCTCTCTTGCCATTAATATCTGAACTGGGCTCCATTGATAGCATACTTTACTTATTTAATCACAATGTTATTTGCAAAACAGAACTCAGATGGATTTGCGGTATCATGATATTCAAGTCGATCCGAGCAAAATACATGTGTTTCTCACAAAGTGTTTAAAGATTCTACTAGTAAAATTATATTTTTATATAGTTTTAATTGAAGTGACTAATTCTCTGCTTAGTGATTTTATGTTCTAGATTTTTCCAGATCTGTCTATATTTTAATAAAAATGTTCTTTAAAAATAAAAGTTAATCTATAAATATTAAATGTATAATGTATACTTTGAGTAACTTTTTGTAATTAATTTCATAAGTGACGGAAGGTGGCCATTGCTACATTGCATGGACTGGTTTTAGATTCAGATATGGGCATTTTGTTTACAGCCTAATGCTAAAATATTTTAATAGTTTACTTTAACTGATTACTGACATCTTATCAGACCTTGTAAAATACTGACTGAGGGGCTGGAGAGATGGCTCAGAGGTTAAGAGCACTGGCTGTCCTGGCAAAGAACCCCGGTTCAGTTCCCAGCACCTACATGTTGGCTAACAACTGTCCTTAGCTCGAGTTCCAGGGAATGCAGAACCCTTTTCTGCTTTTTCAGGCCTTGCAGGCATTGCATGCATGGGTGCACTTACATACATGCAGGCAAAACACTAATACACATAAAAAAAGAAATAAACTATTGATTGAGAAGGTGGGGGTATACTCAACGTAGAGCACTTGCCTATCCTGTGAAAGACTACAGATTCAAGGCCCAGTGCCCCTCCACTTCCCTGACAAAAACCTGTTAGGTTCCGAACTTTGTTTGCAATAACAAATAATGTTGAGGGCTAGAGAGGCTCAGTGGTTAAGAGCATTGGTTGTTCTTGCAGAAGACCCAGTGTCGAATCCTAGCACCCATATGGAGGATAATGACTGTGTGTAACTCCAGTTCCAGGAGATCTGATGCCCTTTTCTGTTTTCTGTGGGCATTGCACAACATGAGTGCATTTATATATATGCAAGCAATACACTCATACACATAAAATAAAAATTAAAAAATTTTTAAAAGTATCCTTTAAAAAAGAATGTTTAAGGTCCAAGTCCTCCTGTAATGGATAGGACAATGAACAAAGCTTTTCTGCTTTCAGTCCTGAGTGATGTCTTCTCTCTTACTGTCTCCTTAAGATCTTTGCTTCCTTCGGTCCCTAACACATTCCGTCTATAGGACCTACCAAAGCAAGTCCGGATGTTACCGGCTGTCTGTCCCTTGTCACTTTTCTCATTCCCATGCTGATATTCCAAGAGGGAATGATTAAACTTTCTCCTTTCACTCTTCCTGTCTCTCCTCAAGTCGTGTTCCATTTGGTTGCCTGAATTTTCTATAAAGTTTGCCTGAGGCAACTCTTCCCTGTATAAGACCTTCGAACTTTCGACTAGATGTACTCCCATTGCTCTGAGCCTCACCACCAACAACTGGTCATGCCAGTTACATGTATGTCCTTGTGATTCCACCTCACCTTGGTCTGGGCACACTCCTCTGCCAGGTGAGAAGGAACAGAAGTGCAGCCTGGGAAGAAGTCCATATTGTCGTTTTGAAATGGGAGGAACTGGATTTGTGGTGTTTCCTCGAGATGCAGAAAAATTCTTTCAGAAGTGGAGAGAGGCCCGTGAGTCAGCCACTTTCTGCATCTACCTTCCTCAATAGCTCAAAGCAATTGCCTGGCTCAAATGTCATTTTTATTTTATGAATAATAACTAACAGTGGGCAGAGCTAGCATTGACCATGGTAACACCTTTGATTATAAAACATTATAAATCTCTCAGTTGACTCCAAGGACCCAAATCTTTGCACCATATCACACTCAAGTTCCAGATCTGCTGTTACAGACTGGATATTTACGACTGAGGGCAGGGTCCATTACAGTATTTATCAGTGGGTCAGCCTGAGCATAGAATGGATTTTTGGTCTGAGGGTTGCCATGGTGGTTCCATGCTTCTACACAGTACAAGAGGACCAAGTATCTTCACCCTCACAGGTTAATATTTCTGTTTGATGTATCTATCAATTTCCTGTATAGTCCCTTCGCATGAACTTGGGACAGATCTTCCTTTTGTTCAAAGTCCCAGGCCTATCCATAGGGAGTTGATTCCTCAGTCTCAAGTAAATCACATAGTATGAAAAATACTAGTGACCTGTAGGTCAGGAAAAGTAAATGAGGTATCATGCCCTAGGAATCTTTTCTCTCTCATCTGTCTATTTATCTATGTTTTTATGTATCTATGTATTTATCTTCTACCATCTATCATCTACCTCTCTATCATCTACATCTATCTATCTATCTATCTACCTATCATCTATCATCTCTATCTATCTATCATCTATCCATTTATCTATATGACTCTCATATGCGAGTATAGCCTGCATTATTTCTCCAAATCCTCCCAATTCTTCCTCAAAATTCCTATCAACTTCTCGTCCTCTTCTATAGCAAACAGCCAGAGAAAAAGAATATAGGAACACTCCCTTTCACAATAACCTCAAAAAATATCTAGGAATTAAACCTAACCAAAGACATTAAAGATCTCTACAAGAAAAACTTTAAGTCTTTGAAGAAAGAGAGTGAGGATGACGTTAGGAGATGGAAAGACCTCTCATGCTAATTGAAAGAAAGAGTTAATATTGTGAAAATGGCAATCCTGCCTAAAGTCATTTATAGATTCAATGCAATCCCAATAAAAATCCCCATGACATTTTTTGAAGAAATAGAAAAAAGATTCTAAAATTTATATGGAATCACGAAAGAGTCCCAATAGCCAAAGTAATCCTGAACAAAATAAGCAATACTCATATTGAATATTTCAAGCTACATTAAAGAGTGATAGTCTTAAAACAATATTGTATTGGCACAAAAGCAGACATGTAGATCAATGGAACACAACAGAAGACCCAAACATGAGTGCACACAATATCAACCACCCAATATTTGATGAAAGTGCCAAGAATGTACTTTGGAGGAATACAGCATGCTCAACAGTCTTTGTAAGACTGGATCTCTACACGTAGAAGAATGAGATTAGATCCGTATCTGTCACTCTGCACAAAAGCCAACTCCAAAAGGATCAAAGATCTCAATGTGAAATCTGAAATGCTGAAACTCTTAGAAGATATAGGTGCAGCACCCTGTAAGACAAAGTGCAGGAAAGGACGTTCTAAATAGAATTCCAGTTGCTCAAGAATTAAGGCCAATTGTTAATGAGATCTCTTTAAATTGCAAAGCTTCTGTACACCAAAGGAAACAACCCATCTAGTAAAGAAGAAATATTTTTTTGTTTTTGTTTTTGCAGACCAGGTCTCATTATAGAGCCAACAACAGCACTGAGCTCCTGATCCTGCTGTCCTTACCTCTGAGTACTGGAATTATAGCCACCACAGTTCTCAGGATTTATTCTAGGGCTTGGTGCATGCTAGGCAAGCCTTCTACCAACTGAGCTGCATCCACAGCCCTAGGAAATAATTTTTAATGGAATGCATATATCTTCAGAACTATATGTGGAATATCTGACTATGGAATCAGGTGATAGTAAATTCAATTTTTGGTGGTAGGGAAGCTTTACTTTCCTTTGAAAATAGACATTAATACTTTGACACAATGCTGGCCAGATGATAAACATAAGGTTAGGACATGAAGAAAGCATTTTCCCACACTTATAAAAGGGGCTTGAATGGGCACAATTCTCCTAAAAGTCGATGTCTCTGCATTAGACCTTCAGAAAGAATGACATGAACAGACGTGCTTAGTTAGTCACAGAATTGCCTCTCATAAAGTGTGCTCCCGCAAATCAATCCTGCATTCTAATTAATTGAGAGACTTTCTAAACTATGGTCCATGATGGTTGTCAAAGTGGACAACCTAGTTTCACCACATTTTTTCTGCTTTCTCATTGTTTTTCTTGTTTGTTGATTTGGTGTATTCTTCTGTCATCCCTTGACCTTTAAACTACAAAGTTTATAGGAAATATTTTTGGCTGAACACTGACACAGGGGCAGGAGAAATGGTTCAGAGGACGCCAGTTCAGCACCCAGCACCCATGTTGGATATGCCACAACTGCCTGTAACTCCAGCTCCAGAGAGATTCCATGGCTCAGGCCTCCATTGGTATTTGCACTCATGTGCCTGTACCCACATGCAGAAACACACACACACACACACACACACGCACACACACACACACACCTGAAAACAGATCTTGAAAAGAACACCAACACATAATTTATAAAAATTTAAATTCTATGGGTCACAGTTCTCTCATACCTATGTTGTTTAAACAGAATAAACGGCCCCAGGAACTTCTGATGTTTCACAAGAAATAGTTCATTCAGTGTATAGGACTGGGGTAAAATCTGTGTTTTCCCAACTTCCTTTTCCAGTGCTTGGGAGTCTTAAAGGTGAGTATCTGTTAATTTAAATCTAATGGTGAAAGCGGACACAGCATGGCATATCTTATGTTTCATTATAGTTTCCTTCAATTTGTGTGACTGAGATGACATAAAGTTTTACTACCTAAGAGAAAAAAGACACTTATTACAGTGTCTTTTTTGCATGAGTAAGAATTTAAATCAGGGAGAAAAAAAACAGTAACTATTTCATTCACTTGCTGCCTGAGTGGAAAAGGCAGGCCGGTGACTCATCTACTGGGGGGCTGGCACACTCACTTACCATCTTTATTTAATTCACATATATATGCGACAAAATTTCGGGAAGCTCACAGGGGCCACAACGCATGCTTTTAGGCAAATCACTTTGCAATCTGTGTATTTTTCTTTTACATTACTAGAGATCTGCTTTCTTTGCTAGGAATTCATTCCTCTCAAAAATCAAGTCACATATCTTGAGATTTTTTTTTCCAAATATTTGTGAGGGCAAGTATAGTTTTTGGGGAAAGACGTTCTAAACGTGATATTTTTAATAGTGCATGAAGTTATTCAATGACCAAACATCCATATTCATGGATTAATTCCATACTATTCTAAAATGAGTTTTCAAACTTCATTTTTATTTTTAAATTTGTGGATAAGTGGGGGGAGGTGTGCATGTGAGTGTAGGTGCCAGTGGAGGCTGGAAGAGGACACCGAGGCCACTGGAGCTGGAGTCACAGGCGGTTCTGAGCCTCTCAACAGATGCTGGGGATTGAACAGCAGAGTGTGCTGTTACTGGCTAAGTCATTAATATTTTTATTGACATGTCATGGGAGACACTGTAATAACCAAATTGTCTTTTTCTATAAGTAGTTATATTGTAGAAGGGATACGGAGAATGAAGAGAGCAAGATGCTCAATTGCAAATCCCAAATTACACAACAGGACAGAATTTGTGTGTCCATAACACAGGCTTCTGTCTTTGGGGGTATTTAGATAAATATATACGGAGTGAAAAATTGAATGATTAAAGTAACTTAAGTGTGGCTAATTGTTAAAATTAATTTGGATTTGATAATATTTATGAACCACTTACAGACTTCTGAATCTTCCAGACAATGGAAAGTCTTCTTATTAAACGAGTTGGCTTTAAATTTCTTAAAATGAAATGTAAAATAAAATATAGCCAACAAAAATGCTCTAAATTGCTAGATAACTATGGATACATAGATGTAGATATTTCATTACAGGTGGAAGCAGTTTGCAGGCACTTTAAACACAGAGATATTAGAAGTCTAGGACAGGATTTTTGTATTTAGAGAAGTGTTTGTTTTATGTGTGTGTGTGTTTTTATGATGGGAATAAGCGGAAAACACTCAATAGTCCAGGTCCTGCGATATGAAATTTACCAGCAGTGTAAATAACTATTCCCAGAACAACTTTAGATCTAGAATTTAATGTCATATCGTAAGCGCTTCTCCTTGACTTTTGTGGGCATGTTATTATTCCTCCATATGTTGAACTTTCATATAGTCAGCTTCTTTTAGGAAGAATAATGCTATATTGTATTATTTATATGTCAGAGGGCGATGGATACATTTGTGATATTGTGGAATAGACACATAATCACCATTGTCACATACTTCAATGCTCTGTTAGAAGAAGATGAATTTTATTATTTATTCCATGGGTGAATCTACTTTCTACTTCAAAACCAGTAGCTCTGTCACACTAGATGTGATCCCAGTTTACTTTAGTTATATAAATTAGTGTGAAAAATAATCATTTAAACAAATGATTAATTACTTAACTTGGGTTCTTTCCTGGTCTCGCTATTTCTCTCTCTTTCTTTCCCAAACACATACAATGTATATATAAAAATTTTATGAAGCAGCTGCTGAATTTATATGAACTTTTCCTTATTCTATTGCTACCAATGATGAGTGTGTGTGTGTTGTATGTGAAGTGTAAGCTCATGAGTACACATGGGTACTCTCGAGGAGGTCAGATTAGGACATCTGTTCTCTTCTATTACTCTCTGCCTTATCCCCTTGAAATTACAGAGTTTCTCACTGAACTGGAAGCTTACCTTTTAGCTAGACTGACTGACTCTTGGGATCCACCCATCTCTAGACCCTTAAGCTGTGTTACAGCCCATGCACCCATGGCTGGCCTTTTTAGAAATGTGAATGTTGGGGATTTGAACCTGGGTTCTCATGATTGCTGAGCTATCTCCTCAGTCCTCGTTGTAAACAGATTTTTAAGAAATGAGCTGTGTCATGAAAATAAATATATAATAATTTAAAACCATATTATGCTTTTAATGTAGATTATAAATCTAGTCTTTGTCAGTAACATGGTACTTGAAATATATATCTTGCTGTTTCACATATGAAATTGTTTACCCACCCTGTTACTTTCTTCATTGTAGTTGCCCACAGTTTTATAAAAGTAAAATAATTGCATTAAGCAGTGATTCTCTGACACTTTGAACTATAAACTATTACCTTGCAGATAGTCACCAATATATCAAGTACTTATTTCTTTTAATTAATTAATTAATTTAGAGTGTTGAGGATTGATCCCAGGACGTTGAACATCTGAAATGGATTCTATCATTAAATATTAACTGCAGCCTTAAACTGTGATTTAAAACGCTTTATATTTATGGCCAAATACCAGAATTCCAAGATCAAGGAAATATTCCCAGGTGATTCTTGACTGACAGTTTCTTACTTATTTTATTCTTGCATATAATTAGTAATTAATATGCACACTACTTATTGATTTTATACTTATTTCTAGAATGCCTGTTTTTCTATGAGATTACGCATTCCATATTGTTTTATACCAGAATATGAAACATTAAAATCACAATCAGTCTAACTGAACCAAAGTAAAGAGCTGATTCTGATACGTTTTTCACAAAACATGAAGCATAACACACACACACACACACACACACACACACACACACCGCTACATGGATTTGTCCTTCTCTCTGGAAGCATCCACCTGCTCAAATCATCACAAACAAACTTGAATACTGGCACTCCACAGAAAGGCAGGAGCAGAGTCAGTCATGCCTTTCAACCAATCAGTGGCCTGAACTGTATGTGGGGGCGGAGCTAAGGGTAAGAGCAAAGGAAGCTGGGAAGAAACTAGTTGTTGCCTGGAGGTCACAAGGTCCCTGCCAGCATGTAGAATTTGCTGGATGGCCTCGGTAGGGAAGGCCCACCCACTCTTGTAAGTAATCCCCTCACCCATTGCTCTGTAAATGAACCCAAATAAACTCTGGTTTCCCAAACTGTAGTTTGGTGAAATTAGACCTCCCTGCAGAAACCAGGAAAATGGAAAGGAACCAAGGAGGTAAATGAAAAGAAAGAACCGGTGAGAGAAAGGGAGAAATAGATAAAAGGGGAGTATTTATATGGGAGGGATCTGGGACAGTTATACAAGGAACTATGGTCATAAAGGGAAAGAAGGAGCTCAAGAGAGTTGGGTGTCATAGGAGACAGGAATTATCTAGGGAGAAATGGGAAAATGGAGACATTTTGAAAGGAGAAGGCATGGAGGGAGGGTTAGACAGGAGAGAGACAGAGATGACAGATAAATAATGCCTAGCTAGTGTAAAACACCAGAGGATATCATATTAGTCTAACAACCTAATGACAAATTAAATATACTATACCTTTATATGAGTCCATGTGCATAGCTGAAGGCTACATTACAAGAAACAGTGCCAGACAGGAGAAATTTTCCTTTGAGTTGTTGGTTTGGGTGGTCCAATAGACTCGCCAAATTACACGGGCTCTTGTCACAGCCCTTGATTCCTCCCTATACTTGTAGGTTAGATCCTATTGCTGAAGACAGAGCATACTTTGGACATAGGTTTTGAAGCAGTGGAACGGAAACTGACCTGGAAGCCACGTCCCCAGAAGTCTAGCTCTTAGCTCTGGAGAGCACTATGCAAGCAGCAAAGAGAGAACACCAGCTGTTGGTCCGACACCAGCTTCATGACCAAGTAAGGACATCAATGACCAGGATGGAACTGAACTGGTGCAATAGTGGTATTTTATCTTTGGGTCAATCAAAGGCTACCTAATTGGACTTAGAACCCAGTCAATGGGAAGAAACTCATGTGTGCTTCTGTAATGATAACCAAATACACATGGCTGAAGTGGTCATAGATCTTAGAGAAATCCCCAAGGTTGTCACATCCCTAGGCTAATGTAACCTACTTAGTGCAAAATATGTATCCTTATGTATACAGTTCATTTTCCCAGTAACCACTCATCAAAAACTCTTCTGTTGCACTAGATGGAGTACTACAACTGGTCACCATCACAGATGTGAATTGCCCATGCCTAAGCAGCACATCTACAATGCAGCCTCTACACCCAAGACTCATACAACATGAAACAAGGGGTTAAGAGGACACTGATGAATTATGAACTCTCGTTAATGAAGTTCCCTCATGCAACAGAGGGCCAATAACACAAAAGGTTTGCCACCTTATGTGTGTGTCAAAGAATAGAGATTAGAAATCTACAGAGTGTGGGTCTCTGGACAGCACTCCTATATTAAGTTTCATTCACCCAAGGCTCAGGGGCCATTGCGGAAGAGGGGGTGGAAAGATGGTAAGAGGCAGGGAGGAGGTGCTTGACTATTTGGAAATACAATCATACAAGCAACTGGGACTTGCTCATATGAACCTATAGCAATGGTTTCAGCATGCTCAAGACCCATGCAAACTCAAGCTGACAAAAACCCAGAATGTAACTGGAGAAATGTGTAGCAGACCCCAAACTTTGCTGAAGAAATATTGGCAACTGATTACTATTGAGTGAGGAGGAACTAATCTTCCCAAAGCGAGGACTCCAGATAGGCTGACCTAAACTCGGTGGATGAACCTGCATTAAGGAACACTTTGGGATGCTAGCTTGACACAGTAGACCTTAACAAAAATGAAAGAATGTATGGATTCCCCTTGGGTAACTAGGCAGGTGTTGCAGTGAGGAAGGGGGTCTAAAATTATTTAAGATTGATTGGGATATTCTGTATGAATACACAATGATTCAATTTTTTAAAAAAGGCAAACTAAAACCTAAATTGGTACCAGAAATGTGGTATTGTCATGACAGACCTAACCTTGCTATTCTGGGGAGAATTGTGCATGTTTTTGGAACATTGGGGTAGAAAAACCAATGAGGTCCCACTTATTGATTATTGGCCTTAATTCCTGAACAACTGATGTCCAATTTAGAAAGTCCTTTCCTACACCTATATCTTGTTGCTTACTGTCAATGATTTTTCTAACAGTTTCAGAGTTTCAGGTTTCACATTGAGGTCTTTGGTCCATTTGGAATTTACTTTTGTGCTAAGTGAAAGATGGGGTTTAATTCCATCCTTCTACAGGTGGAGATCCAGCTTTGCCAGCACTATTTGCTGAGGATGCCCCCTTCCCTCCAGGGAGTGTTCTTGGATTAATTGTCAAATATCAGGTGGCTGAAATTTCCTGTACTCATGTTTGAATGTTCAGTTATATTCCCTTGGTCTATGGGTCTATTTTTGTACCAGTTACCATGCTGTTTTTATGACTGTAGTTCTATGATACAGTTTGCGATCTTATATTGTTATCCCCCCTTCATTGCTCATTGTGCTCAGGATTGTTTTGACTCTCTGGGGACTTTTGTGCTTCCATGTGAATTTCAGGATATTTTTCTAATTCTGTAAAGAATGTCATGGGAATTTTGATTGGGATTGCATTGAATGTACATACAGCTTTTGGTAGGATGCTCATTTTCACAATATTAATTCTTCCAATTCATGAGTGTGGGAGGTCCTTCAATCTTCTGGTGTCCTCATCAATCTCTTTCTTTAAAAATCTAAAATTATCATTGCAGAGGTCTTTATGACCTTATTCATGATTCTACTGAAGTATTTTATTATTTCCTATGAGGCTAATGTGAATGGGAGTGTCCTTTGTACTCTTTCTCAATTGCTTGTTATTGATATATAGAAGGGCTAATAATTTTTACAGATTAATTTTGTAACCCCCTACTTTACAGAAAGTGTTAATCATTTCTAGGAGTTATTTAGGAATTTTTGGCATCTCTTAGGTATAATATGTCATCTGCAAAAAGTGATAATTTGTCCTCTTCTTTTCCAATGAGTTCTCCTTCAACTTCCATTTCTTGTCTTATTGCTCTATTTAGAGTTTCAAGCACTATATTAAAAAGGATTAGAGACAGTGGACATTCTTGTGTGCTTCCTGATTTTAATGAGAATTTTTCCAGTTTTTGTCCATTCTGAGTGATGTTGGCTTTGGGTTGTTTGCATATAGCTTTAATTATGTTGGGGTATATTTCCTCCAGTCCAGTTCTCTCTGGGACTTTTAAACAAAAATGCATGTTGAATTTTGTCAAGGCATTTTCTGTATCTATTGAGATGACTATGTGATTTTTGTCTTTGAGTCCATTTATATGCTTTATGACATTTATTGACTTAGATATATTGATCATCCTTGCATCTCTGAGACAAAGTTGACTTGATAGGGGAGGATGACCTTTTTGATGTACATTTGTATGTGCTTTGTCATCATTTTTGTTGAGAATTTTTATATATATGTTCATTAAGGATATGGGTCTATAGGCTTTTTTTTTTTGGTTTGGTTTGGTTTTGGTTGTATCTTTGCCTGGCTTTGGTATTAGAGTGATGTTGGCTTCATAGAAGAAACTTGGGAGTTCTCTCTGTCTCTATATTTTTGAATAATTTAAGTAGTACTGGATATACATCTTCTTTGAATGTCTGATAAAGTTCTGCTGTGAATCCATCTGGGCCTGGGCTTTTTTAGTCAGGAGGTTTTATAGTATTGTTTCAATTTCCTTATGTGTTATGGGACTGTTTAAGCTGTTGATCTTTCTTGATTTAGTTTTTGTGATCCCCACGAATTTAGATATACATCCATTTCTCTAAGGTTTTCAAATTTAATAGCATACAGATTTTTGAAGTATTCCCTTATAATGCTCTGGATCTTCTTGTCATGTGTTATGATGTTTCCCTTTCATTTCTGATTTTCTTGATTTGGAGTTGCTCTTTGTTTCTTTTGGTTAACTCACCTAAAGTTCTATCCATCTTGTTTATCTTTTCAGAGAATCAGCTCTTGCACTCACTGATTCTTTGTATAGTTTTTGTTGTTTCTATTTTATTAATTCTGCTCTAGTTTTTGTTATTTCTTCTTACCTGCTGGGTTTCAGTTTCATTTGTGTTGGCTTTCAAGATTCTTGCGTTGGAATGTTAAATCATATATTTGTGCCCTTTCTGATGTTTTAATATGGGCAATTTCCCTCTTAGGACTGCTTTTAAAGTCTCTCAGTGGTGTTTCTGGGTTGTATTGTCCTTTTTGTTTATTTCTAGGAGTACTTTTATTTCTTGGTTAATTTCTCCTTTGACCCATTCATCATTCAGGAGGGGGTGTGTTGTGTAGTTTCCCTGAGTCCATGAAGTTACTAGGGCTTCTTCTGGTGTTGATTTTAAGGTTTATTGCATTGTGGTCTGATTGAATGCATACTGTTTCAATGTTATTTTTGTATTTGTTGAAATTTTCTTTGTGCCCCAGTATGTCATGAATCTTGGAGAAAATTTTATGGGGTGCTTAATAGAATGTGTAATCTTTGGTGCTTGGGTGGAATATTTGGTAGATGTCTGTTAGGTGCATTTGATGTTTGGCCTTGTTTAATTCAGATGTCTCTCTGTTTATTCTCTCTTTGGTTGACCAGTCTCATGGAGAAGTGGGTATTGAAGTCTCTTGCTATTAGTGAGTTGGGCTTAATCTGTGTCTCAAAGTCCTGTAGTACTTATTTTATGAAATTGGGTGCACCAGTATTTGGTGCATATATGATCATGATTGTAATATCTTCTCGGTTAATTGTTCTTTTGATCAGAATGAAGTTACCATCTTTATCTCTTCTGATTAGTTTTAGTTTGAAATCTGTTTTGTCCGATTTTAGAATCACAGTTTGTCACTGAGGGGGCCCACTTAGGTAGGAACTCAGGGCAGAAACCTGGAGGCAGGAGCCGAAGCACAGGCCATGGAGGAACGCTGCTAACTAGCTTGGTACTGCTCTCTTAAACAGTACACAACAACCTGCTCAGGGGTGGCACCACACACAGTTGTCTCAGCCTTCCCATATCACTCAACAATCAAGAGTGTACCCCATAGACATGGCCAAAGTCCAGTCCAACAACCTCGGTGTGTCAAGTTGATACTAAAGCTATCCAGAACACACACTGACACTCATATACACACAAGAACACACAAATATATTTATGTATACACAAACACATTCTTATAATCATATACACACTCATATATACTCATACACAAGCACAGACACACACATGCATACATATATACAAAACACACACTCCTATATACAAAAATACAAACACACACACACATATATACACATAAACACATATACTCACATATACATTAATGCACACACAAATATACACTCACGTACATAAATATGCTTGTATATGCACACACAGACACATACTCATAAAAGCACACACATATACACAAAATCACACATTCATACACACAAGCCTACACTCATAGATCCACATAAACACACACAAATACGAACATGCACAAATATATGCACACATTCATACATACCATCCTTCACCCATACATGCACACACATACGTGCGCATACACACAAACACACTCACATACACACATTTACTTGCATTTACTTAAAAAATCTTTTCAGAGAATTTTCCTGGGTGTTTGCTTTTCAGATTTTGTGTCTTGAATAATCAAATAAGCCTGTTGTTCTATTCCATTAGCTGTCAGAAATGATCATCCATACCATAAATGATTTTGTGCCTCCATATGTGAGTTAAATTAGGTCCAACCGTGAATGTAAAAGTTAAGATGATTTTTTTCCTTTAGGTATCTTAAATCTCACTATAGAGAAAATCATGGTGTATAGAAATTAAGAAGAGATATTCTGTGGGTGGTTTCCTAAATACAGTCACTTCATGAAGGAGGAAGTTTCCCCAGTCCAGGCCCTCACTGAGGGCTACTTGTCCCAAACTGCTATCTTCCAAATTGTGGATGATTGGAAGGGACCAAATTCTCGATCACTGAGAAGGCAAATCACAGACATCCACATAGATTATGGAAACCCGTGTTTGGGAGTATTTGGGTCAATAAATGCCTGAGTGATCCATTAGCTAATCAGAACTCATACTAAGCAGGGGGACCTCTGAGTTCAAACAATGGTGTCTGTATGGGATGGTATCCAAAGGCAAGCTTTGAAATAGCACGGAGTGAGAACAAACCCAGAGACTCTTGATTTTAGCAGAAGAAACTCTTGTGAGGAGCTGACCGTATCACGCATGGTGTCATGCATGATGGAGCACTAGGAAAGAAGTTATTGAATTTTCACTTCTAAAGAAGCTGGAGCTCCTTTAAAATTCAAAAACATGCTTCAGCTGCAGCCTCGGAGATGACTTTACAGTGACGTGAACCCAGAGTTCCCTGAGTTCTGCTCCAGCCTTAGTAAATTCTCTTTTGCTTAAGTTTGCCTGAAAGTGTTCATGCAGTCAAATTAAACTCGCCAGAAATACAGAACAACTCAAGACCAAAGCATGCAAGGTCCACACAGTGCAGCCACATTCTGAGTGCGGTTTTAAAAACTGGAGTTTGATGATTTAGAAATTATGTGCAATTACTTAAGTAAGCAATTATTTCTTTGTGATTGTAGAAAACAGAATTTTGGGTTTGTTTTAAGCATTAATTTCTTAGGTCATATTTTCTTTAAAAGGCTAGATTATAGATTTGTGGTTTGAGGAGTAATGCCATGTTTTCTAAAGCCACTCCATGGTATGGTAGATGAAACACCTGCAACTATTACTCACACAAGTATGCGTGGCATCCTTCCCATAAAACTTTCCATGTAGACACTGTATTTGAGCTTTACATAATTTTCAGATATCATGAAATATTACACTTTTTTCCATCACTGAAAAAATATAAATTACTTGTTCTAAACAAAACAGGTGAAAGATATGATATAAACCATGCACTTTAATCAGTCTGCCAAAACCAAAGCAATACCCCAACCAAACCAGCTGGCGTCTTTCTTCACAATTAAGTCACAATGAGAAGGTGGTGTTTATTCTGGGCTTCAGTTTCTTACTTTACAGTTGGACAACTTGACTATTTGAGCTTAGAAATCCATGCATGGTAGATTTGATATTTTCATTAAAGTTCTTCCTTTTTAAGGTTTTAATTCTTTGATATTTTAAAACTCGTTTCTTCATATTCTGTGTTGGTGTGTATGAAAAATTCTCACTTTTGTGGGTTTTAAATAAAAAATTCACACGAGTGAAATAAAAAAAAAATGGAGTCCAGCTTTTAAAAAGCATATTTCCTTACACTTGTTTTATATAGCAGGGTATGGCCCCTGTACATTCTGACAAAATTACATTTATTTATTTATTTTTTTATTTATTTAGTGTGTGTGTGTGTGTGTGTGTGTGTGTGCACCAAGATTCATATGTGGACATCACAGGACAACTTGTGAGAATCGACTCTTTCCTATTGTGGGTCCCAAGGATTGAACTGGGGTCATTATATTTGGTGTCAAGTGCTTTTACCCTCTAAGCCACCTTGCTGCCCTCATTTGTATTTATTTTGGGGGGGGGATTTATATAGTTTTCTTTTATGTTTATGAGTTTTTTGGCAGCATGCGTATGTTACCTGTATTGTAAAAAGTCCACAGAAGCCAGGAGAAAGCAAAAGACTCCCAGGAACTAGAGTCATGCATGGTTGTCAGCTACCATGTAGGTGTTGGGAATTGAACCTGGGCCCTCTGGAAGAGAAACTAGTGCTTTTAACGGCTGAGTCATCTTTCCAGTCCCTAATTTGTTTGTTTTTTTTTCATTAGAAATCTGCACGTAAGTGTGTTGACTCATTGACTTCTTTGCTGACTTTGGAAGCTATCCCTTTGCAATTCCTATGTTCATTCTGGTGACTATAGTAGACACCAGAAAACAGAAAGTGTAGAGATTTAAACACTGTCATTCATTTTGGGAAGGGAGAGAGTGGAGAAATTTTCCATGACCGTAAGAACAAACTGACTGCCAAATATAAAAAAAAAATCACTTAATGTATTTAAAGCTCTCAATGTGTTTTTTTTTCCCAGTTATTGTGGTCTGTCTTCACGCTTCTGTTTGTTGCTCCTGACCCCACATAGGGTCACGTAACTGAGAGAGTTAATGAAAACTTGGGAATGGTAAAAGGTTTTTTAATGCACCATGACCAAACATTAATTCAAAATCAAATGTTTGATGAGTCTGCAGTTTAGCTGGCTGCGCCCACCTGCATGGTATCAGGTGACATCACTGTAGTCTTGGTTCTGAACACAGAACCAGGCACAGCATCATACCACACAAGGCCAATGAACTTTGCAGGAAACGCCTCGGCTCAGATTCAGGGCAACTGTTTGCTATAACTTGTAATGTTCTTATGGTACAAACTAAGTTTTGTGTTCTTACAGAAACATAGTGATTTAATCAGGGAAAAGGAAGACTTTGCTATATTCTATCATTTTTAGTAATGTAAATATCACATTTGTATATCTTCTGGTTGTATTGTTAGAATGTACAACTTAACATTTGCTGTTTGAATTGCTGCCTTGAATTTCATTAAAAGAAAAAAAACATTGTGTTTTGGCCTGAGTGTAGGACAGAATTGCCAGCAACTTCTGAAATTTCTCTAAGCAAAAGTTTTCCATCTTATGCTACCTGTTTATGAGGAGCCATGGTTTCAGCATTAATAATAATAAAATCAAAACATAAGTCAACTCTGAAAACTCTGAAATATATGTTCTGTGTTGCATTATCCAAGCTTTAGCCAAAGTTTAATTATTTGTGTGAAAATTACTATAATTATTATTATCATTCTATCTCATTAGTATACAAATTGATTTTCAACTTTAGTGAATGGTAAGATTATACACTTAATCAAAAATTTGTTTTAAAGGAAACTTCTGTATGATGTATTATTAACAAGTGTTTGATTTGTATATTTGTTTTATATACCTATTTACCCAGGGCCTTGTCAAAATTTCTCTAGTGGAAAAGGACCAGTGATCGGAAAGGGAAAAAGTTTGAGAAGACCTGGTTTAGCTTACAAGTGGCATACAGATGCTATCCAAAGACTACAGTGCTGAGAATTGTGTTGCAGCATCTACAGGCCCCAAGAATTCTTTTCAAGACTAGACCCTGGAAATTTCAAAGTCAGTATCTGCTATTGTTTGAAATCTCATCTGCATATTCTTATTATATTTACACGTAAGCCTAGTAATAAAAAGTAATAACATATTTCTTTATTTTTCATGTAAACACTATGCACATTTCTTAGTTTCATTTTATGTCTTATGCAAAACATCTGAAAATAAGGAATTATTACATTTCACCATGTAACCTCATGTTAAAGATTCTAGGTGTAATTATTATTGGAGACCTTGACTTGTGACAATTGTATTTGGTCAGAATTGGCGTGATCTGGTAAAATTGTGGCATTGGTAGATTTCAACGCTGGCATTCTTTTAATTTCAGGGTACCCTTTACTCAACTTCCGTAGTCTTAGATTTCCCCCTTCAACCGACGGTGGGTAAGCAGCATACTTGGAAAATGCCTCCCAAATCGGTTACCATATTTGCTTCCCAGGAATTGGCTAATTTGATAAGAAAGGGAATATTGGAAATAGTTACAATAAAATATAGTATTAAAAATTCTACAATTCAATGACTAGGTATGTAGAGATGACCCACAAAGAAGATATTGTTAGCCCTACTGATTGGAACAGACATGACTCCAGGAGACCTTTGAAGACAGATTATGAAAATCAAATTTCCAGAAGGAGAAAACAGGAGTTTTGCGCCAAGACAGGGTGACAGAAAACACACTTGCCTTGAATTCTGCATAAACAGTCATACGGGGAACTTGAACTAATAGCAAGTTCATTTTGATGTTCGCAATAGCCGTTTCCAGTATTCACAAGATATGGGCAGGGGATCAAGCTCCCCTGTGCACCATCCCTAGTATCAGTTTTGGGCAGTGATGTCATCATCGGATTGATTGGTATGATCACAGCAGCTATTTTAAATGCTTAGATGGAACTTCGTTCTGTAGTTTTCAGAGCCTCATTTTGATTTTCTAGACAGTTCTCTTACTTTCTCAGTATCCTCAAAACATAGCGGTGTTTTGGTTGTGTATTCTTTTAAAAATTATTTTTAATTATGTGTATATTTCTACTTATGGGCATGGGCAAGTGAAGAGGTGCGTATCAGATCCCTTGGAGCTGGAGTTACAGGCAGTTGTGAGCTGTCACACATAGATGCTGGAACTGAACTTATGTCTCCTGCAAGAGCAGTATGTGCTCTTTACAATTGCAGAGCCATCTCTCTAGTCCCTGCTAATTCTTTATATGTAAATTAGCAGACATGCTTTCGTTTTGATCTAGATGCCTGGCCCATGTAACAGTAAGAACTGGAATCCAGGTTATTGCAGTTCTTCTGTTTTTATTATCGACGAAGCAGATCAAGATGATATGGATTTGAAGACCGCACTAAAATAGAGTGGAGAGCCACTCGGTTTGAGGAATGTGTGGGACTAGGGTTTTGACTATGTTATTCATATGACATTGGAGTTACTAGTAACCATTATCATTCTTATTAAGAGTGATTCAGATCCTTAAGGAGCACACACACACACACACACACACACACCTATATATATACATATATGTACATATATATCGTCAATAGGATAATATATATATCAATAAGATAATATACAATAGATAAAGGAGATGTTGTGAGCATGCAGCTAGCTGTTGTGACTTAAAGAATAATGGCTAGTCAGTGAAATTACATAAAAGTTGAAAGTAGAATTTAAGGTAGATGTCTGCTTCCCTCCTAGGCCTCACAGTGCGTGGCACATTGCAAAAGCTGTATAAGATTGGGTGAATGTTCTGTGAAGAAACAGGAGATGCAGAATAATTTATTTATAAGGGAATGGAATTCCAGAAGACTCAAAGGGAAGCATGGAGAAGGCATCATGGGATAATGCACTGAGATGTATGACTACACCAGAGTATGATCAGAAGGGGATAGAGAATAGGAAGAGACTTTATTTGCCCAGTATTATTGGATTTCAAGAATAAGAAGCTGTGGTAAAAGCAAGGAATCAGGGTTTGGGGACAGAATTCTGCTAGAAAGTTGAATCCCAATAATGAATCTGTGGATTTTGAGAAAGAGATTTAAAGTCCCTTCCTAGACATTGTCATATGCCCACCAGTGAGCGTAGGTCTCACATGATTTTGAGAAGAGGATGAAGTAAAATTTAAGCTGAAGTTTCATCAAAACTTCTTGGCTTACAGGTTGAAACTGTCTGTTGAAATAGAAACTTGGTAAGTTTGGGTCTAATTTTAAAACTTAACAAGTCCCTATTTTCTACAGAATAATGTTGAGGAGGCTGGTGAAATCATCTCACTAATTTCTTCAGCTCAATTTAGAATTTACTTTCTCAACTAATTTCCAAATTTTGGCCTTGACCCAAAGATTTCTTGTAACTTCTCACTTTGATTGACTCCTATTACTGGGTGTGTATGTGTCCACTAGCATCTTCCGAAGTGATCGAAGGCTCTAGGTCCATCTCCAGTGATATCACTGCTTTGGCGCCTTCTCTAATCCCATTGTTAGGATTCTATATTGTCTACCTCTGACCGAGAAGCAGACACACTGTAGCTTTGCGTGACTGATGAGCTTCTTCCTTATTGACTGTGTAGTGCTTACACAGATTACAACATCTCTCTATCAAGATGGTTGGTTGTGGGGCTGGAGAGATGGCTCAGCATTTAAGAGCATTGGCTGCTCTTGCAGAGAACCTGGGATCCCAGCACCCATATAGCAGTTAACAACCATCTATAACTGCAGTTCCAGGGGATCCAATGCCCTCTTCTGGCCTCTACAGGCACTGTACACATGTGATGCTCTTACATACATGGAGGCAAAATACTCACATACATAAATAATCTTTTTAAAATGGCATATTTGGTTCTATAATTTCAGAAAATTTTCTTTCTTAGATTGACATCTGTGTCTCCATTTTTGGTTTGCTTGAGGGAAACCAGCAGTGTGAAAGTTGTGCTGTATTTATAGTTCACTATTGTTTTCTTTTTAACCATTTTAATCATTTTTCTTCTTTTTATTTCTCCATGTATTCTGGGACTATATAAAAACAATTTGAGAGATTAAAGAGAGGAAAGTCATCTTATTCCTCTTTTATCGTTGTTGTTAATTTTGGAAACAGGGTGTTGATACCCAGGCCAGGCTGGCATCTAAGCCACCATCCACTTGTCTTGGCCTCCCAAGGGCTGGGGTTATCCCCTGTGTCACCATGTCTGGCCCTCTGGGGGCTTCTTCACCTGGTCTCCCACTGTCTCAAAGCATCTTGGGACTCATGTTTTCCTTGATAATTGCATTTTTCATTTTTTAAAATTACATTTACTATCTATCAATCTATCATCTATCTATAATCTATCATCTATCTATCATTCATCTATCATATATCTTTCATCTATCTATCATCTATCTTCTGTCTATCATCATCTGTCTATATCTATTTATCATCTATTTATCTATCATCTATCTATCCATCTATCATCTATCTAAATGTCTATTATTTACTGTCTATCATTCATCTATCATCTATCTATCATTCATCTATCATCTATCTTTCATCTATCATCTATCTATCAATCATCTATGTATAATCTATCATCTATCTATCTTTCTATCATCTGTCTATCTATCATTCATCTGTCATCAATTTATCTATCATCTATCATTCATCTATCATATATCTTTCATCTATCTATTGCCTATCATCTATCTATCATCTATCTATCATCTATCTATCTATCTACCATCTATTAATCTATCTGTCATCTATCTAGCAGTGTGGTCAGTTGCACCTTGTGACACACACCTGGCAGTCAGAGGAGAAGTCGCAGGACTCCATGGTTTCCTTCTACCATGGGATCCTAGGAGTATAACTCAGGTTATCAGCCTTGGCAGCAAATACCTCACTGGCTAAACCATCTCACAGAAACTGACTTATTCTGATTGCATTTTAATCCTCAAATTTGCCCCATGGAAATAATGAGTTTGGACAGCTCTTCTTCCTTCTATGAATGGGTGCTTGTATTGTCCAGAATTTTACTTCTTGTTCCTCTTATTTCCCCAAACTCTGTTCCAGAATTGGATATTAAAAGGGTTTTGTCTTCCAATTATTTTATTTCTAACCTGCTTCTGGGAGATTAGGAGATAGAAGGGTTAGTGTAGAAATACGTCCACCCACAAAATAATCATCAGTGCCCTTTCATGAATACTGCCCTTAAAAACCATTATCATTATTATTTTTACTATTATTAATACTATTGGTCCTTTTAGACACAGGGTCTCCCTGAAGTCCCACCTGGCCTGGAACTGGATATATAGACCAGGCTGGCCTCGATCTCACAGAGATCTGTATGCCCCTATCTCCAAGTGTTGGGACTGAACGTGTGCACCACCACATGGCTAAAAGTTTATTTTTATTTTATGTGTATGGGTGTTATGCTGACATGTATATAAGTACACCCGAGTACACCCATGTTGTGCAAAGCCCATGAAAGCTAAAAGAGGTTGATGGATCCCCTGGAACTTGAGTTATGTATGTTTGCTAGTAGCTGTGTAGGTGCTGAGATTCAAACTCAGGTTTTCTGCAAGAGTAGCCAGGGCTCTCAATCACTGAACCATCTCTCCAGCCTGATACCACTTTTTAAATAGTTGTATTGAGGTATAATTAACTTTCGGCATACTGAACATAATTAAAGTACGTCATTTAATAACTGTGACACATGCATATATCTATGAAACCCTCACCATAGGCAAGATAATTGCACATCTATCACAGCCCCACATTCCCCATGCCTCTTGGACTGATCCATCATTTCTTTTTCTTTGTCTGCATTAGCAGATAACCTCTGTTGCTATAGATTAATTTGTAATAATGATTTTTTAAAAAAATATTTATTTATTTATGAGTGTTATGCGTGTAAGTGCATGTAAGTGTAAGTGCACCCGGGTTGTGCAGTGCCTGCAAAGGTCAGATCCCCTGGAATTGAAGTTATGGATGGTTGCTAGCTGCCATGTGGGTGCTGAGATTCGAACCCTGGTTTTCTGCAAGAAGAGTCAGTATTCTTACTCGCTGAGCCATCTCTCCGGCCCTGAAATTATGATTTTTAAGGCAGTGGTACCTTATAGAATAGCCTAAATTATTTGGATCCTTTGATTCAGCATGCCTGAGCTGTGGCGTGTACCTACACTTTATTCCTTTGTATTACTGACTGCATCTCATTGCTCTGATCAGCTCAGATGAAAAATCAGTAAAGATTTCCTGAAGATGCAACAACCGAAACCCAATTCAAAGGCAAATGTGTGATGAATCATAGATGGTTCTGGCAAGGTTTGCCTGTGCTATGTCACGTGCTGTCTCTGCAGCCTTGGCTCTGAGCACACAACAGGCATGTCCGCATGGAGCCTGATATCACAATACACAGCCCCCAGTGAACATGTCTAGCATTTCCTGCTGCCACTCCTGGCCATGAAAGTGTCATATTAGCACAACTCGTTACTATTTTGTGTTTGAATCCTTGATTTCAAAAACTGCTCTTTGAGTTCCTGACTTGAGTTTCATTAAAAAAAAAAAAAAAAGGAATTTTGGATTGAGATTAGGACAAAATTTCCAACAGTTTCTGAAATGACCCTAAATATCCTGCCATTTTATACTTTGTATTTATTCCAAGTAGCATTTTAATAATTCATGATTATAAAATTAAAACATTGATCACTCTGAAAAACACTGTAGATGATCTATGTTTTGCAGTGTATCCAGTATTCAGGCAAGACTTAATTCTTTATGTTAAAAAAAACCAAGAACATCTATCTCATTAATGTGCCAATTAATCTTTAAAAAATGTTTAGATTACATGTATACCAAATAATTGTTTTAAAATGAACTTTTGAATAATTTATTATCTGTAATTGTGTGGTGTGTATACCTATTTTATATACCTATACCCACAGCGCAGGGGGGTGTAAAAAATTCACAGGCAAGCCTTTTGGTGGCACACTCCTTTAATCCCAGCACTCAGGAGGCAGAGGCAGGTGGATTTCCATGAGATGGAGGCCAACCTGGTCTACATAATGAGTTCCAAACCGCTTTGGTTACAGGGATATCTTGTCTCTCTAAAAGCCCCTTCCCTGAAAAAACTTCACAGGCATAAAGAGGTTTTGAGTGGAAAAATTTTGAGAAGCCCTTAGTTATCATACTCTGTCTGGTCACATGGTGGTTCAAGGAGGTAAAAATAAAGATATCCACTCTTTCTTAGTCTGGAGTCAGAAATGCCTTGAGCATTTCCTGGAGACAGTGGTGACTGGTTCTGGTGATGGTCACCGGAGGCCACCTTCCCAGGTGAACCTTACTCAGCAACTTACGAACTTTAATTTCTTAAACTAGAACCCTTTATATGAATTCCATTAAAATGTTTCTGAATTATTTACCTTTGTTTTATGTGTATGAGTGTTTGCCCTGTATGTGTGTAAGTGCACCCATGTTGTGCAATGCCACGGGGGCCAGATGAAGGTGACTGATCCCCTGAGACTGGAGTTCCATAGAGGTGTTAGCTGATATACGTGTGCTGGAAACGAAAGCCAGGTCCTCTCCAAGAGGAGCCCATGCTCTTAACCACGGAGCCATCTCTCCAGCTCCATGAATTCCATTTTTACATAAGCTATCCTCATTTTGTTTCTATTTTCTTGAAACCGGAGAACCTTACCCAATGCAGTTTTGATGAATTTGATATTACAGAAGTTAAAAGCTTGAGTGTCTGATAGACACTGAAGCTTCATTGATAAATGTCAACTGATTGTGGGGCCTTAATATTTCATGTTGGGCTACTTGCTTGACGTTTTGTTAGTATAGAAGTTTAAGAACTCAAAATGAATCACTTCAAATGTTAGTTTTTGATCAGTCATGCTGAGAGCAGTGTTGAAGAGGGATTTGAAAGGAATGGGCATTGAGTGCAGAGTTATGTTCCATTAAAACTAAAATGTACTGAGGAGTTGAACTAGGGTCTATGCTGTATCGCAAATGCAGTGACTTAGACCAACACAAACTTATTAACAGTTTTGTAGGTCAGAAGTCTTACATGTCTCTCATACAGTAAAAAAACCTAAGCACCAGAATAAAACACACCAGCAAGAAGTATTAAAATAAAGTATTAAGTAAAAAATATATCCTAATGGAAAAAAAAATGAGTCCACGGGCTAGAGAAATAGCTCAGCAGTTAAGAGCACTGAGTGTTCTAGAAGACCCAGAATCATTTCCCAGCACTCACATGTCAGATAACAACCACCCAAAACTCCTGGCCTCTGTAGGCATTGCACCAAGTGATGGACTTACATACATGCATGCCCAGCATTGATACACATAAAATAAAGTTAATATATAAAATATTTCAATAAAAATTCTCTTTCTAATGAAATTGTTATTCTGAAGAGAAAGAGAAAGAAAATCTTTCTTAGAGGAAAAAAAAATCAAAAACAAACCCAAACAAATAGCAACAAGAACCTGCTTTGAAAGATACATTAAAATAAGCGCTTCGGAGACAGACAATGATACAGATCAGAATCTCGGACACTTGTGAATAAGTAGAGTTCACTAAAGAAGGAACAAAACAGGAAAATAAAGTCTTTTAACTTTCTTAGCCAGCGATACTAAAAATAGTAACAACTGTCTAAACCCACTGAACACAAAAATCAACAAAACAATCATTTAAAATAATGATAGCAAATTTGCATTAGGTAATTATATCTTGTGTATGTGTGAGCTAAGTGACACAGGGTTGTGTCGAGACCTGGAGATAGAACATGTGTCCTGCTGTAGAGTAACCTATAGTATGCACAAACTCACACAGCGTTATTTGAAAGCAAAATTAGATTAGTTGTGAGTATATACTTCAAACTCTAGAGACACCCATAAAAACAAGAAAAAGAAGTTGAATTATATCCCAGGGGAGGAGAGAAAATGAAATCATAGAATTCCCAATTAAACTAGGGAAGGTCGACACAAAAAGGACCACAAAGAAGATAGCAAAAATGCATATATAGCAAATAGGAAAAGTTACATTGTAGCTATCAATCCAGCTGTATAGATAACTACTTTAAATATGAAGGATCTTAGTACACTAATTAAAATACAGTGACTGACAGGGAGGATAAAAAGTGAGACCCATCTCTGGGCTGCCTATAAGTGACTCAGTTTAAGTAGAAGAGATGAATAAATCAAAGGCAAAGTGAAAGAAAACGATGGGTAATGTTGACACAGCCCCACAAGAAGATGGAACAGGGCTATGAATTTTAGAAAAAAAACAGGCTTAAAAACAAAACGTTTATCATATGTGAAAATAGCTCTGTAACCTATAAATACCTCAAAAAATTAAAAACCAAATCAGCATATCATCTAATCAATAAATGAGTTAAATAGATGATTCTGGAAAGAGGAAATACAATTGGTCAGTAAATATTGGAGAAAAAGTTCAATATCTATAGCTAAGAAAGAGATGCACATTACAACTACATTAAGAATCCATCTCATCCCTGTCAGAATGGCTGTCAAGAAAGGTGAATAACAACAAATGCTGGCATAGACATAGAGAAAGGAGGATATTTATAGACCGCAGATGAGACTTTAACCTGGGCAGACACCTTGGAAACCAGTGCGGTCTTCTCAAAACACTGAAAATAGCACTCGGCTGTACCAACCCAGAATATATACCTAAAGAATTAAGACATCATTCTACAGAGACACTTGTACATCACTTTTTCTTGCAAAGCTATTCATAAGAGCCAAGTTACAGAATCATGTTAGGTGTACACCTGCATACGTACATGTGTATATCTACACAAAACAGAGCTTTGTTTAGTCATGAGGAAGAATGATGCTATTTACAGGAAAATGAATGAAACGGAAGTTCACTGGGTTAACAAAATAAGTCAGTCTCAGTCTGAAAATTATTGAGTGTTTTCCCTCAGATGTAAATATAAGTATGTTTAATTTTAGATATAGGATGTAAAGCCCAAGGGAACCATGAAGCAATTGGAGGTGCTCCAAAGAGGGGGGACTGGGAACAAGAGAGGGTGACAATGTCTGTGTTGGAGGAGAAAAGAAGTTATATATTTTTCTCATATGCATAAACTGAATGTCTACAGATGCTTATATAAATCTATGTGTTTTAGCAATAGGAAAAAAAAAACTAGTTGTGGTGAGAAGGAGAACTGAGGAGAAGAAAGAAGTTGGAGAATGACTATAACAAGGTATGATGATATATGTGCATGAAAATGTCATAGTGAAGCCCATTATTTTTTACACATACTAAAAATTAGCAATTAAGAGGACTTAAACAGGAAGAATGTTATACAATGTTAAAGGGATCCGCTCCAAAAGAAGACATTATTTCATGAATCTGTTTCTACTAAAAAAAATGTATCAAAATGTATGAGGCAAAAATGGAAAACAATTCATTGTTACAACCAGAGCTGTCAGCTCTCCTTTAGCTGTAAGATACATGTCCAGTTTGGCAGAATATTAGTAAGTATATGTCCTGGTTAGCTTCAGTTGGCTAACTTGACGTATCTGGAAAGAAAGAACCTCAGCTGATAAATGGTCTCCATCAGGTTGGCTTGTGGGGATGTCTGTGGGGCATTTTCTTAATTTCTGATTGACGTAGCAGGGCCCAGCCCACTGTGAAGGGCACCATCCCTGAGCAGGTGGGCCTGGGCCCTATAAGATAAATTGCTGAGTAAGGCAAGTGGAGTAGGCCAGTGAGCATCATTTTTCCTTGGTCTGTGCCTCAGTTTCTGCCTCCAGATTCTTGCCTTGAGTTTGTCTTGACTTCTCTCGGTGATGTAAGCCAGATAAACCCATTTAACCCCAAGTTGGTTTTGGTCAGAGTGTTTTAACATATCAATAGAAAGCAAATTAATTCAGTATATAATTGAACTAGGTAACATTATCAATCCTGTGACTTTAATTGACATTTATTGAATATTTCATGTAACAACACCAAACATTATCATTCACCAAGACAGAAGACAATAGCAGGTCATAAAACACAGAGACAAAAGCTTATGGAGCCAGGAATCATTAAAAATATACTCATAACAATAAAAATCAAATTACTAATAGAAAGATACCTTAGAAATTTCTTTAGAAGATGAAAACTTCTAAATAGAATAACAAATAGGTCAGAAGAAAAACTCAATGCTTCAAATATTTTGAACTACATATAAGCAGAAAGTCTGAAATCTAGCAAAAGAAGCACTTGGTGAGAAACTGGTAGCATGGCGAGTGTGTACTGCGAAACAGGAAACGTTTAAAATAAAAAATATAAGCTTGAGAGAGCTGGTCACATCACACTCACCATTCAAGAGCAGAGATGGAACGCATGTGCACTAGGGCTCCACTGGCTTTCTCTAATTCTTAAAATGTCTAGGAAACAAGCCCAGGGAATAATACCACTCGCAGTGGGCTTCAACTTCCTCAATCAAGATAACCCCCAGCCCAACTGTCCATGTGCCAGCCCAACTGAGACTCTCTTACTAGGTGATTCTAGATGGTGTCAAATTAACAATTAAAACTAACCACAACCCTGTCCATCTATCATTTCTCTACCATCTAGACATCGCCTATCTAGCAGCTATCCAATTATCTACGCGTTTGTATATCTATGTATGTCTGTCATCTGTTTGTACATTATCTGACATCCACCTATCTAACAGCTATGAGTCTATCTAGCATCTGTCATCATCATCTATATATCTATCATCATCTATCTATTCATTTACCATCTATCTTTCCATCATCTTGTCTATCGATGTATCTAGCATCTATCTATCCATCGATCTAATCTATCAACTATCTATTGTCTAAGTTATCTAATTGATTGATCCATCATCATCTACATATCTATAATCATTCATCCATTCATTTATTATCTATTTATCTATCATCTATCATCAATCATCATCTATCTATCTATCTATCTATCATCTATCTATCTTGTATTGTCTAAGTCACCTAATTAATCTATCCATCATCATCTACATATTTATAATCACTTATCCATCCATTTATCATCTATCTATCTATCTATCTATCTATCTATCTGTCATGTATCATCTAAGTTACCTAATTAATCTGTCCATCATCATCTACATATTTATAATCATTTATCCATCCATTTATCATCTATCTATCTATCTATCTATCTATCTATCTATCTAATCTATCTATCGTCCTTCTAATCTATCAGTTGGTCTTTATCACCTACCATGTATCTAACAGTCATCCATCAATCCTTTTATTCAGCAGGTGTCTGAAATCTACATAGGGCTGGACTTTCTGTTCTTCTCCATTATATGTACCTCTTCATACCTTCCTATATCTAAGCATGTGTTTAAGTGTTTGGTTTTCAAAGGTCTTCTCCGTAAATCAAATAAACCTAAGTAAATGAAATGAGTTCTTAAGTCAACAGATCTGGAATTAGTAGGTGCTAATTGTCAATAGTGATGGTCTAACATATGAATAAAACATATGAGAGCTGATGGATGCTATCAACAATATTAGGATAAATCAAAAGTTTACCAGACTCTAATATAAAATTCATCCATTTCACCTATATTTTTGTACTTCTGCAGCTCTTAAATGAACAGAGAATTATAATAGGTATATTGCGTTGTGGTTGTCTCTTCTTATTTTCCTTTTTCTATTCATTAATCAAGTTTCCTTATTGAAATTGCAGTTTTCCAACTAACAATAACATATTTTGAATGCTAAAAAGTAATTTATTTTTCCTAATATGACTTATGTTTACCTTTTCATTTTTAAGTGTTGCAACTGTAAATAGTAGACAAATGAGAAATTAAGGATCTTTAGGGTTACAACAATGCTTATGTCAAAGGATTAGAAGAATACTTAATGAGGGCATCTCCAAGGCACCTTTTCTCATCTTTTTTAGACTGTGATTATTGACCAGCACATCTGCATCAATAAATAATGAATGGAATGTGCTTATATTTAAAAATAAAGATTTCTCAGTATTTGAATTGTCCTATATTTTATTGTCTGTTTGATTTTTGCAAAAATGTATTTGACCTCTCACTAAATGTGGTATTTGACAAATGTTTAGTATAATACAGATTAAATTAATTTTGTTTGTACTTCATGATATATAACCATAAAATGGAAGATGATCAAGAAATCGATGGCTCAGAAAGAAAGATAAGTAATAACCTTGTGAAACAGATTGAGTTCAAATTACAGTATATTTCAAAAATTATAAATAGAAAATGGATGCAAATATATTAAATATAACTAATATCATATAATTTAGTCTTATTCTTTAATCACAGTGATATTAATCTCTGTTTATTTTTGCTTAAATTTATTACTTGTATCAACATTCTTTAGAAACTTTATGTCAGTTATTAGAGACACAGAAGTATTGAAGTAAAATAAATAACTAGTTTATTAAGATAGTTATTGTTATGCAGTAGTTAAACTGCTAGATCTTCAAGAATTTTGAAATAAATGTCATTAGTAAATCTGGACTGGATCACTCCACCTGGCTAACTCCCCAAACTTGACAGCAGATCTCTGCAAAAAGGAAAAAATATGGGGCTAGAGGAAGCAGTTTCAACTGCAGGTTCTGCTGCCATCACCGTTGGACAGATTGAAGATGCTTTGCAGATCACAACTAGATGCTGTGGATAGTTAGCGGACAGAGACCAAGGGTGAGGCTAACACCCCGTGGGCCCAGGATATCAGTACGAATGAGAAATTGGTACAGGTTGTAAAATGTTTAAATGACATCTCACCCAACTATGGTTTGTAGGCAGGTTTTGATGTGAAAACATGTTCAGAAAACTCATGAATGCAGATTTGACTGGTTACTGGATATTTGGTAGTACTAAGAAATTATTATTGTGTTTTAGATGTGAATATGATATGCAGTTTTTTAAAGTCTTTATGTTGGCAAATATACTGAAATACGTATCAAGTTATTCAATATCTAAAGTGATGGGGAATGAAGGGACAATGTGGTTTATGTGTGGGTGGGGGTGCTTTGCTGTATTCATCTACAGTTAGTGAATAGTTAAAAGTATGCAAGCTAAAAAATTGCCCCAGACTTTTGTTTTGCAAAACACTATTTGCTGGAAGAAATGTCATTAGTTTTCTTCTCTTCTTTCTCTTCTCTTCCTTTTAAAAAATTAATGCGATGGTATATACACTCTTAAAACATAATTTATTATTCTGAATATTTTCTCATGTTTAACTTAAAAGACATTTTTAAAGCTCCATTATATATACACATGTAGACTATTTTTTTTCCTTTAAAACTAGCATAAAAATATTGATAAGTCTGTGCATGAATCTTATAAAGCGTTCTGGTTATTTCCTCAAGTTAAAACCCTTAATGTCAAGCCTGGAGAGATGGCTCAATTAGGACTGGGCATCAGTTCCTGACACCCACATGGCGCTAAAGAGTGTCTGTAATTCTAGTTCTAGGTGACTCCAGTGCCCTCTTTTGACCTTCATGGGCATTGCACAACATGGATGCACTTACACATATACAGGCTTGACAATCATACACATAAAATAAATATTAAAAAATAAATTCAATAACCCAGAAATACTAAAATAAATATAATAATGCACATAAAATTAGTGTAACCTATTGCCATATAGTTCATATCAATTTCTATATCAGTGATGTGCTCATGTGAATAATATTCTTACATTTTTATCTCTGTATGTTGTTATTTAAGAACTGTTTTCTAATGACTAAGTACAATGAAACTTTAATTTGTATTCTGTGGTTTTTTAATAAGTTTACTTCTTTGTATACTTATTTATCCTTTTGTATTTTTTCTCTTACGTAGTATTTTTGCTTCTGCTCAGTTTTCAATAGTTGTCCTTTCCTTATTAATTTAGTAGAGTATTTAGTAGAGCACATAAAAATTCGTCATTTGTCTTAATGTTATATATTTAATAAAAATTATATATCTAGTTTTCTCCTTAATTTTTAATATCATTATGATTCACCAACTCATGTTACCAGGACCTATTAGTTTTCCTATTTAAACTGTTCTGTTACGTAAACATCTGTTACTATCTCAATAATATCCATTTGTATTTTGTTTTATTTTAAAATAGCTAATTTTATTTAGAGTTTAATTTGTTTAAATGCCTGTCATGAAGTGGGCATGTGGGCACACACCTACCATCTCAGCACTGGGGAGGTCGAGTCACAAGATTTGCTACAGGGTTGGAGAGATGGCTCAGTGTTTAAGAGCACTAACTATTCTTGCAGAGGACCTGGGTTCAGTTCTAGCACTCACTTAGCAGTGAATAACCATCTATAACTCCAGTTCCAGAGGCTCTGATGCCCTCTTCTGGTCTCTGTAGTCACTGTGCACCACATTTGTGCAATTCTACACTTATACACATAAAATAAAAATAAATGAATAAGTAAATACAAATTTTTTATTGTTTATTTGATTTATTTTAACTTTATGTGTATGAATGTTTTGCCTGCCTGTGTGCAAGTGCACCCGTGTTATTCAAAGCCTGCATAAGTCAGTAGAGGGTGTCAGATCCCTGGAACTGGAGTTACAGATGGGTGATAGTCACCATGTGGGTGCTGAGAATCGAACCTGGGTGCTCTTAACTGCTGAGCCATCTCTCCAGTCCCTAAATTTAAAATAAAACATTGTAAAGATCACTGTCGGTTTGAGGCTAGTCTGGGCTACGTAGTGAGTTTAAGGCTAGCTTGGGTTTCTGAGAGACAAACTGAAAAGTGCTTGTTAGTAATTTTTCTAAATACTTATCTGAGCAGCAAGCATTAAGAGAATCATTAACTTGTGCTACTCAAGCTTAGCTTAAAATACACTATAATATGCACTCGAACTTATTTCTGTATATGCAGTTCACTTTATCAACAAATTTTGTATTTGATTATATAAATGTGTTTTATCATTGCATATTTTATTCATTTCAGATTGAAATGCATTTCATACTTTATATATTTTAGAACAAGTGATATCATAATGTTATTATAATTCAGTTTTTCTGGACTCTTTTTAACCTATAGTATTTGGATGATTATTGGAGTCAATCTGATCACAAAAGTCTTAAAATTGTTTAGGAAGTCACCTCAGACATTTAAAAACAGAATTATTTGATGTCTTTAAGCACATTTTTTTTTCAGCTAGGAGAAAGGTTTGTTTCAGTACTATTTTAATTTTCTTCTGATTTTCTATGTAACATTAGTAATATTATTTTGGAAAACATATACTTCCTGTTAAACTTTCTAAAAGTTTTGTGGTTTTGTTTCTACGGTAGATGCGATGTTTGGAAGTTTTCATTAACTGTATTATTATATGAAGAACCTATTAAAATTTGCTTTGCATTCTGGTTATTGATAGTCTCTTTTTGATTCCTGAGGTTAAATTAACTTTTTGAATCTCCTAATAAGGAGAAACATAACACTTTTACAGTACTTTATAGGATGCTATATGGCCATTATTTTGGCTTCTAACAAACTTCCCAGAAACCAAACTTAGATAAATCCTTGATAATTCTTCAAAGCACCATTCTTTGATTGAACATTGAAACAACTTGAAATTCAGTGAACTAGAGACATATCAGATATCTTCAGTAAGCACAGCAACAAAGCATAAGAGTTCAGTCACCAAATTAGGATGATCCAAAGTTGCCTTCTTTTCCCATATTGTGAAGGTGCGGTAATATCCACAGTGACAAGAACTGAAGTATAAGATAGACTGAGAAACTTGATTTCTGGCAGATGGGGGCCTGTAAAACAAAGTAGCTGAGCGGAAGCAGTGATTTCTTCAGGGAGATGAATTGCATGACCTTCAGCTGGAGAAAACAGCACAGATAAAGACAGCTAGAAGCCACATGGAAAGTAGGTGTCCTCAGATAACTGAGATAAGCACCAGGATCACCCAGATTCACTGTGCTGTGCTCCAAGGAATACACATTCTGTATTGCTTCAAGCATGTTTATGTAGATCATGTTTCCCATCTTTTTAAATATATGTCACACAACAGTTCAGATTTTGTACAAGTCTGTATGTCTTAAAACCTTCAAATCTAGTAAGAACAAATGGAAATGCTTTTCATTACTTGTATTCTGGGCAAATAAGTAGAAACTTTCACTTTTGAAAATAATATTATAAATTCATGCATATTAAATACTCGATGAATGATGCTGATTCAATTATAAATATCTGTCTATTTGGGTAAACAGTTATCGAATGCTTTTCATTTATCTGCAATGTTTTGGCCACGAGCTTCCAGAATGATCATAGCAGTGAAAATTCTAGGAATAGAAAATGTTATAATGAGTTTCCAGTTGAATTACTGCAATGGACACGTTTGAAGAGAATCAAATCTTCATAATATCTTTTTCAGCTCCAGCCCTAATCAAAGTCCCACATCATGCCTTTCTAGAATATAAGATAAATGATTAAGGGTCTGCTTTCTTGTTAATTTCCATTAGCACTGATGAGAGCCAGCACATGGACCCGAGAAAGAAGAAACTCTTTAAGTGCTGAGAAATATTCACTAAAGAGGTAAGATTTTAAAATGCCCATGCTTTGCCAGCACTTGATTTTACATGCTCATCCTCTTGACCAGCTAACAGCTGCTAGCAGGCCGATCAATTCAGGGTACCACCTTCTTCAAAACCAGCACTGAGAAATTACTCCTGAACGATACAGGAAACACTGCCATTGCGTGTACTCGAAGGTCCTCTGCAAATATCTGCAGCTGAATGTGCCCATTGAAGGCTTCAGAGGACTGGAAAGAGAAACGATCAAGAATACAGTATCCCCCTCTACCCACTTCTGCGTGCTCTGCCTCCATTCTGCACGCTATTATCATTATTATAATTATTGTGGCCATCATCATTTATGCCCTTTAATGAGTTTGTTCTTTGACAGTTTCACACACGCATCACCTGTATTCTGATTATTGTAATAAACGTCTCGAATCTCCTTCTCATCCCTACCTTATTACCACTTTTCCTGCCTACAAGTTCTCTTTCCATCTTCAAAACTGTTCATTGTTCTCTTTTCTTTTACTTTGGAGACCTAATGAGATTAAGTGGAATCATTTCTGAGACCATGAGTTTAGAACTATGCACTGGAACCCGATGGGCGCCTGGGGCTAAGCAGCTGGACAACGACTGCCCTCCGCCAGGATCCAGCAACATCCGATAGTGTTAGGGCCCTGTAAACCCCTCTCCAGGCCTTGTTTGACTATTATTATTTTAACTGAGAAACTGGTTCTTCCTGCCCCATTTTTTCAGCTTTAGAAACAATTCTTAAGCTCTCTTTATGATACCAGGATGATGGATTTATTTTATTTTTATAGGGCTCTAGGAATCCTTCATTTGGCTGTGAGTCAGCTAATAATTCCATTAATAAATCATAAAACCAAGTATTTCTATCAATGCCCGTTGATACCTTCCAGTTCTCTGAAGACGCTGAAGGGGTCACAATGAGTCCCTTTGCAGTTTTCATTTTTCTAAAGATGGCTTCTAGAGTCCAACTAGAAATACAGGCTAAAGTCATGTTTCACCTTAAACCTTCCCCTGTAGAGGGATTTTTGCCCTGATGTGGTTAGGAATGGCCATACTAGGAAGCCCAAGTCTAATGAAGGAAGAAAGAGTAAATAAACTTTTAATCATACCAAATTTAATGCTTATGTTAAGGAACAGAGTATTAAAAGTCACTTCATATACAGCAAATTTATACTGGAGCTGAAGTGAAGGTTGTAGAGCCTTGAATGATATGATGATCTGATTTTCCCCTTCAGTTATACGAAATTTATATACTCACTAGCTAGAGAGGAAATATAAAGGACGAGACAGGAGAAATCTGTCTCGCTCTATTTTTCCTGTCACCCGGACAGTGATTCTCGTATTTTGCATGTGTCTGTGCTGATCTCTTGTACCAAACTTAGTTTACAAGTGTAGCCCATGTTGAAATTAGTACATTGAAGTCCATGTTTCTTTTATACAAACAAAAAGAATAAAATAGCTACCTCTATCAGTTTTAAATTTTATTGAATGTACTTGCTACAGGTCAAAGTATTTCCATGGTTTGGCTCAGGTTTTATATCGTTTTGAAACATGAAGGAATAAAAGAATCTTTCACAAATAAAATTAACATCTCATTTGCTTTGTTTGTGGTATTCTGATGTTTGTGACAGAACCCTAGAGACACTGGTGGGACTTCTGCATTTAGTTCCTATTAGAAGGACTGTTGATTTACAGGGTGGGACTGAAGTTCCTTCCTCTAAGTAGTAGCCAGGAATATTGCTAATTTATCGAATTCCTTGCAGAAAACGATGTATGAATTATATGAAGACGGTAAATATATGTAAATGCGTCTGGTGTCTTCTGCAAGAAGCATGAAGCTTCAAGAGGGATAACTGTTCTTTCCTCGGATCACAGCAGATGTATGACAAAAACGTCTTCTCATTAAATGATTAGAGTGTAATTGAAAGAGAAACGGAGCGCTGAGCAGCCCTGGTTTCGTGAGCACACTTCACAGCGGCATATAAATTATTATAGACATCTTCTCTTATCTTTATTAAAGTAAAATACAGTTGTGCACCTGATAATGACATCCATTTCCTTGAAACAAGTTGTAGAATAAAACTTTACAGACATTTCAATTAAAATATTTCTATTTATAATCAGTTACTTTGTTAATAAGCTTCAGTTAAGGATGCTTGTACACTCCTGTCAGTTGTTAACCATATGAGATAACTTTTCATGAGTGTTCCAAATGATTTAGTAAAAACACCCAAGTCATTTTCTGTTATGCTCCTGTAGCGATAAAATGACAACAAGTAGACTATTACAGACCACATATGTAAGTGAAATGCAAGGATTTTCTTTCTGATGGATGACAAATTTTCCTTGCAAAAACAATCCCATGCCTCTTGGAGTTATGATTCCTACACGTATTCCGCGACCCGCCATTCTTATGTGCTTCTCACAATTCTAACAAGAAAACTAAATCTAGAGCATCTGAAGTATAGAAAGTCAATCATTAATACACATGAATATATATACATTTGAGTACATGTAAGACACAGTCACATACACACACACAGACACATATACAGGAGAAACACAGAAACACACAGACACATATACAGAGACATACAGGCACAGACTTATACATGCATATACACATACATATATAGAGAGAGACACATTCACAGATACAGCCACAGAAACACACACACACACACACACACACACACACACACACACACACACAGAGAGAGAGAGAGAGAGAGGAATTGCAGCTAACTATCTGCTCCTGGAATTAACATTGTTCTCACATATGAAGTTGATTCTATATTCCTCTGAAAGGCATTCCTTATAACACTCGCTAAGCAGTTGACTGGTTTCTTCCAATTTCTTCTGGTTAGGTTTTCACTGGATAAATGAACTTGACTATATAAAAAAAATCAGCCCTAAACAAAATTTATTCTAATATCTTAACAAGACTAGCAAACCACTCCAGAAATCTATATTGTGGGGCGTCAGTGTTATGTTATTTATATATTGTGAAAAATTCAGTAGGAAGTAATCCTTGTGTATGTTTTAGAGAAAGGGATCTCTCCTTCCACATGTGGAATTAGCAAAACATCAGAACACTTGCAACAAGCCATAACTCTGGATATGATCCTGTTAAGACTGTTATCATTGACAGGGCATTTAAAATGGAACTTTCTGAGAATAGAAGACTAAAAGAAAAGTCTATTATTCAAATAAAAAAATTGTTTTCAAAAAAGTGATTACCAGAATTTTGTTACATGTTGAAGTACTTACCAGCCAACTTCTTATAGTAAGTAATAGTCAGATAATAAATACAAATGTTTATGGTTCTGTATAATAATTCGGTCCTGAATACAATTAGAAAACAAGCAGACAGCAATTCAACCTTTACTCTAAGGCAGTCACAAAATGCTGCCACTTCTGTCCGCCTCCAGGGGGCGCCCCTCTCTTGTTGGATTTTCTGAGGGTCTCCTGCCCCTGCCTCCGATGACTGGAGCATCTCAAGCTTCAGACTGTGATGAGGTCTCCCTAACGGAATTTCTTACTTAAGACTACACAGTAAATTTAGTTTTATTTTTGATAAATTTTTTTCATTTTTTGATGAGGAAGATGCTTTAAAAAGCCCTCTTTTAGTGTTAAACAATATCCTAGCTTGGTTGATAAATGACTTTTAATTGGCCTAGTGGAAATGCTGGAATTCTTCTTGAGCTCGTAACCGCTTCCTTGTCAGGCATGAGACTATACTAACGAGATGCGCAGGGGCTTTAGCAACTGTAGCTCGGTATTTACAAGTTGGATGATGTTCGTCAGGTTGGGTGCTTTTTGTTTGCTTGCTTGCTTGTCTGTGTGTTTTCAGTCCGAGCACTTTGTCTGCTTTTCTTTCTCATTTAGACACATCACAAATTGGAGTGAAACTTGAAAAGAAAAATAAAATAGAACACATGGGCCAGAATCTTCATCAGAAAGCGGAGAGTGTGCCAGTTAGAGGGCAAAGAATGAAATCATAGGAAAAAATATGTCACAGAAGAAGTCTGTAGGTTATCTCTGCGCTTTATCCTGATGGCTTCAGGCAAATTTTACCTAAACTATTGTAGGCAGATTGGTATCTGGATTGTTTTAAAATATCTTTTGGGAAACAATCCCATAATCTTCTAATATCCTTCTTTATATCTAATCTATTTGTCCATTTAATTTAGTTTATCTTTGGCAGACATGGATAATGTTACCCTTTACAATATAATTCATCATAACCTTGATTATTGAGATATTGTTTGTGTGTGAAAGGAAAAATGTCAATTTTCTGAGACAGAGGAGAACCTCAGTATTATGATTTTAAGAGACTCCAACATTAATTGCCATGGCAAGGGAAATACATACTTAGGAATTCTAAGATCAACTGGAACCAAAAAGTAAATCCAATTTATAATGAGAAGATAATGCTCTCTTCAGAAAAAAAGCTAACCTTTTTTTAGAAGGGAAAAGTTTTATTTCAATGTGGATAGCATCTTTGTACAGACATTATCACAGATCTGAGATCATGTAAAATTCTAATTCTGTCTTTAAATATGGTTTTTAATACTGGTGTCACAGTTTGATTACACATTTATAACTCTACATACACACTGTCACATTTTAATGATCATTATTAACGGAGGTGAACTGGGAAGCATTTGTGCATTTCCAAAAAGTTTGAAGTCAGAGAAACATTTTTTTTGCCCTTCTCAAATTTTCCTACAATTTTAACAATGACACACTTATTTTACAGTTTGATAGATATTACTATGAATTGATAATACATTGAAGTCCTGACAAATTAATGAAAATCCTATGTGTCCCCCCACCCCGCCTTTTACTCTCTGTAGTCTGGGTATTTGAACTCAGAGACTTGAACAAGCTGATGGGTGCTATACCACTGAGCTATCTCCCCAGACTTCTTTTCATTGTTCGATATTTAAAAACAAATTATTGGAGGGTCTAACTCAGTTTCTCAGTCTGCCTTTGAATTCACTCTACAGCTCAGGCATGTCTTCAACCTGCAATCCTTGTACCTCAGCCAGCAGCTAGTATCTAGAATTACAGACCTGAGCAATCATGCCTGGCTACTGGAGTCCTTCACTAAGCAGTAAAATTATTAGCAGCTTGCATATGATTTAAAAGTTATAATAAAATACCTATTGTGTCAATATTTCTTCCAAATTGAAATAGTCCCTCCTGGAGGGAGAAGAGTGGCTCGTTAAGACTTAGGAAGCTACAGAAATTTACAAAGCTCTGGAAGTTCCAACTGTTATAAGATTCAGAATATTCCTCCCAGGGTTATAAGAGCAGAAAGCAACTGCTGGCCAGAGAAGACTGTCTTTGGTTGAGATGTCTGCAGGAGGGACAGAGAGCTCCAGGGGATGAAGCTTTCCCGAGTCATCATCTCATGCTGGGACATGCAGCTGCCTGCCCTTAGGTGACTCAGCTCCTTCAAGTAACCTGATAAACTCATTGGTGAATCTAGCTAAACATAGGTAGAATAATTTCTTTGCTTTAAGTGTCTTGTCGGGGGCAAACAGAGCCGTTTGCTCAGGTCTGTCTAAAGCACACAACATCTTATTCCTCATATCTTTAGAAATGGATTAGCCATATAATATATATGTATAAACTTGGGTAGGTTGGGAAAAATCAACTATTAGAAATATAAATACAATTATTTGGTATTACAATAACATAAACACCTTATTTTACTTTTAGGTATAGTGGAAACAAACACACTAAATATCAGATAAACTTAATGACTACAATTTCCTTTTGTAATTCATTATGTTTTGCTTTTAAAATGATTTATTGTAAAAAAATTCTATATGTATATATGTGCGTATGATGTGTGTAAGTTTGTATATGTGTGTATGTGTGTGAGTATATGTGTATATAAGTATAGGTGCCCAAATAGGCCAGAAAAAGTCATCAGCCTTATAGTAGGTTGTGAACAGCTGGATACATGTGAAGGTAAATGAATTAGGGTCCTCTGCAAAAGCTGTATGTGGTTCTAACCACTGACCTATCTCTCCAACTCCCTGCCTTTGAATCCCCTGCTATACTCTGCTGTGATATCAATACTGAACTTTGAATATTTTGTTAGAATTCATACTTTAATTTAGACAATTCCTAGTTTTCTTTAATTGACAATAGAAAATTGATATTCTAAAGCATATAGGTGATTCTGAACATACATAGACTCCACGAAGATGAGCTCTTTGATCTTTCAGATTCGGGGTTTCAAGGTTAGCACTCTTAGATTCTGTGAGCTGCATTCCATGGTGGTTGAACACCGCCTCGTTTGTAATTCTTTATGGTTCTACTTTTTTTCTTTCTTACTCGCTCATACACTCCTTTTAAGAATTTTTTCTCTAGATACATGATTTGAGGAATGTATTTAAGGTTATCTCCTTTGTGTTTGTAGAACCATCTCAGCATAGTAATATGGGCTAAATATTCTGCTCCATTTTAATCTCTCAGAGATAAAATTTCCCTAAGAATGAGTTAGTCAAACAACACATCTGTGTAACTAGTACAAAAAAAGGGTAAAGACACTGAAATAATTTTAACAGCTGAAATGCCTAAGATTATGGTTGGGTTTTCAGTTGTGACGTGTTGTAATTTCAAGAAAAAGCAAGGTTTTCAAGCTTGTGTTCATGTGTGCACATGTCTGTGTATCTTGTGTGGCATGTCATATCAAAGTCATTGATTTCTATCACCGAGTAGAATGAGACCAGGACCTCTAAGTCATTAGGCAGAAGACGAAAGCATCCATATCTGAGTTATGGACACACTCCCATGGAGGACACAACCATTCCTTTATTCATGACCCATTTCCTTATTCCCACTTTAGATCAGAGCTTCCTCATCAGTCACTGGGTGCACATATAAGTCCCAATCTTCACAAGACACTCATGGCTTCATACCACTATACAGGTAAGACTTACTCATGCACAGCAGTTAAACAGCTCCATGCAAGTCTCCCCAACTTTTCTCACAAAATAAACAATATTCTATAGCTGTTTCTTACATGGCACCACATCTCAGTATATTGTGACCACATCTGGATTCTCAGGTGGCTGGAGTTTTTGTTTACATCTGGGCTTTTATGAATTACAATAGAAGCTAAAGATACTTCAACCTTTAAAACAATGTGCCCTGAACATTTTCTGTCTTCTCTGCCCTGAGATGTATTTCTAGCTTTACAGAAATTTGCAAATATTTGTTTCTGTTTAGGTTTCAAAATATTTGCTGTTCTCCGTACTTGTGTCTTCATAAATTTATCCGCCACAAAAGGCTCTGTCTCCAGAGCAAGTTTCTTCAGTTCACAAGTTTTCATTTTACTAGAACATCACCATTTGTAGTTCCATTTCAAAATGAATGCTGCTTCATATTTATATCAGCAATTACATGGTATTCTTTTATTCTTTTGATATAGACATGATACAGTGGCTTATCAAACACAGACATATTCAACATTTCTACTGCAAGAATGAATATATTTGACTTATGAACCATGTGCCTTCTGACCCTATTTATACCGTTTTTTTTGGTCTGTCACAGGCCTTTATATATATATATATACATACATATATATGTATATATATGTGTATGTATATATGTATATATATGTATGTGTATATATATATATATATATATATATATATCCAAATCTAGCCTTGAACTCAGTGTGTAGCCCAGGTTGACCTCAAACTTCATGACCCTCTGTGTGCTGTGACTATAGGTGTATGCCACTATGTCCTGCTAGGCACACTCTTTGAAATATGTATGTGTGAGTGTCTGTATGTTTGTATATGCACCATGTGTGTACTACAGTGCCCAGAAGAGGACACTGGATCATCTGGAACTGGAGTTACATGCAGTTATATCTGATGTGCGTGCTGGGAACTAAACCCAGGTTTTCTCCAAAAGTAAAAAGTGTTCTTAACTTCGGAACCATCTCTCCAGCTCCCAGACACACTTTTAATAAAAGTGAACCTGACATATAAAGCTGTATGAGTCAGATAATGCCAATGTTAGGGTGAGACTAAACACAGAATACACAGTAGCCAGCCGACCTTGGCCCAAAGACCATTGGGTGATTCTTTCTTAACACATTCAGTTTTTAATATATATTCTCCAACTTTATCAGCAGGCTACCATTAGGCTTTGCTCCAAATACCACTGAGATGAACGAGACAACAATATAGTCTTCAGAAAGTGGCTATTTTGTTTTTCCTGATGATAGGCAAAAAGAATCTGTTGTAGACTTTCAAGACATTTCTGAAATGTTTTGAGTTTGTCATAAGTGGTACCTCTGTTAGCTAATGACCTTGGGTGTCTGCTCTAGGGAAAGAACGTTTTTCATTAAAATGTCTATTATGGTAGTTAAAGGAGATATGACAGATACTGATCACCATCTTAGTTTATTTCCCTGTCCACTAAAATACACATACTTACCCAGGCATGGTGAACACACCTTTAATACTAACACTGGGGAGACTGAGGCAGAAAATGACAAATCTGAGGACAGCCTGCTATATGCAGACAGAAAGACAAACAGATACACATACACATTCTTCTTTAGAGAAGAGTTTTCTTTGGGAAGGAGTCTTTTTGAGACAGGGTCTCAACTCTGTACCCTTGTGTGATCTCAAAATCATCTTGTACTGTCGATTTATTCTTCAAACTCAGGGCAACCCTCGTATGTCAAGATTACAGTGATGAGTCACCATATCAGCTTCAGAGCAGTTTGTTTAAAATTTTTATTTACTTACTTACTTTCATTTTATGTATGTGAGTGTTTTGTCCAAATGTATGTAAGTGCTGTGTGCATGCAGTGCCCACAGAAGCCAGAAGAGGACATCGGATTCCCTGGAACTGGAGTTAAAGACAGTAGTTAGCTGTTAGGTGTGCACTGGAAACCAAACTTGGATTCTCTGCAAGAGCCATAAGTGCTCTTAAACATTGAGTCGTCTCTCTGGGCAGCAGCCAAATCGAGCACTCAATAGAGAGGGTTCTTAACTTCCTCCTACCTGGCTCAAGCGATCCCCTGTCTCCACTATAGACATCCTACACCAGAGTCATATACTTGTTACAGTCTGGGAACCTGTAATGATAGATCACTGTCATCTGTAGCATGTAGTTTAGGTTCATGCTTGGAGGGACAAGTTGTGTGGGTTTAGATAAAAAATGTCCAGCCAATATAACACCATACAGAAGAGGTTTGCATCTTAGAAAACTCATACTTATCCATCCATCCATCCTTCCTCTCTAGCCCCAGGCAACCAGCAATTTCATCACCTTTCACATTGTTTTACAGTTTCTGGGATGGAACACTGTTGGAACCAGTAGGTGTGTATTGGCTTTTCTTACTTAGTGAAGGACATTTAAGCTTCTCTCATATCTTTTTGTGTACTGATAACTCTTATTTTTTTTTTTTTTTTTTTGGTTGAGACTGGATCTCCCTTAACCCCACCTGGCTTAGAATTCACTAACTATGTAGACCAGGCTGGAGTCCATCTCACAGAGATTGCCTGCCTCTGCCTCCTGAGTGTGGGGATTAAAGTCATGCACCACCAAACCTGGTAATAACTCATTTTTAAATGCTGAATTATATATTTTGTTCTTTGAATCTGTTACACATTCTCATTCACTTATAATGGACAATTAAAGCAACTATAAACATCCATGTGCTTGTTTTTATATGAACAAACTTTTGACTCATTTGGGCTAAATCTAAGGCACACACTTACTCGACCTTTTGCCATTTTAAAAATTCAGTTTTCTCTTTCTTGTTGAGTGATGTTTTGGATAATTGTCCTTTATCAGCTATGTCCTCTGCAAACACTTTCTTATAGATAGTTTATCTCCTCTTTCTACTGACAATGTCATTCTCCTATAGCAAAATATTTTTTTCCATTTTTATTGAATTTTTGTGCATTTCTTGCCTCTTGATCATATTTAGACCCCTTCCCCTAAGTGCATCTCCCATAGCCCACCACCAGATTGTATGCATTCTGTCATACAAGTTACGGCCTAATGAATCAAGTTTGTCTCTCCACATATCCTTTGGTGTGATTTCATCCCAGTGAGTCTAGATAGCCTATCTCGTGTCACTCCCTTAAAGATCAACTCCTCCCCGCTCCCTGGGCCCTATGGAGCAGTGATCAATTGCCAATAGTTCCCCGGCTAAGACTATACTTCTTACTCACTTGCCTGCTCTAATCCTGGGTTTTTGTCTGGTTTGGGTTTGCATGGATGGAGCAAAATATTTTTAAGTTTAGTAAAATTCAGGAAATCCATTTTTCTCTGCTGGATTGAACCACTGAGGATTTATCTGAAAAGTCAGTGCCATACTCAAGGTCATTTGGAGTTTCTTCTGGCAGGTTTAAAGACGAAATGTGCTTTGCATAGCGTGTCTAGTGTGAGATGCTTTTTGAGATGCATCAGGCCTGAGTTCAGATATTATAACAAATGTAGGCACTTACTCCAGCACTGTTTGTTAGGAAGACTATCTTTTCCCCATCAGATGTCCTTTGTATCCTGGAATGGAGTTTACTGTGCTTTCATGGGTCTATCGCTCATGCTTGATTGGTGTATTTGCTGGCACTTTCACAAGTGCTGCCATGTTTGAACGCTGTAGCTTATTGCAAGTTGAGGCAGAGTCTGTAAATCCTTCTACTTTGTTTTTCTCTGTGTGTTCCTCCTCTTCAGCCTCTCCATAGAAACATTAAACAGGTTAGTAAATGTCCACATAGTGACTAGCTGGGCCTTTGACAGGACTGTGTTAACTGTGTCCAGAGTGGACGTGACTAATATTTTGACAATGCTTACCTTTGAATCCCTCAACGTGTACTATTTCTCCTTATTTGGTCTTTGGGCTTTTTATGTAAGAGTTTCCCATATATAGATATTATTCTATCTTTTAAAATTTTTATTCATTATTATTTTATTTGTATGAATTTTTTCTCTACATGTATCTAAGTGTACCTAGGCATGCAGTGCCCTTGGAAGTCAGAAAAGGACGCCAGATTCTCTGGAACCAGAATCACAGATGATTGTTAGCCATCATGTAGGAGCAGGGAGCTGGACCCAGATCTTCTGCAAAAGCAGTCTGTGCTCTCAACCCCTGAGCCATCTCCCCAGCCCCGTATGTACCCCGTATGTATCTAGGTGTGTACCCGCTATGTAGTCAGACTTTAGTGAGCAATTGCTGTTCTTTTTCTCTTCTTTTTAAAAAGATTTACACTATTTTTAGTTGTGTGTGTATATGTGTGTCTTTGTGGAGTGGTGTGCCTGTCACTGCAGTGTGAGCAAAGGCCAGAAGAGGACATTAGAACCCATGAACCTTGAATTGTAGGTATCTGCGAGCTGCCTGTTATGTGTAGTAGAAACATGGATTCTCTGCTAGAGCAGTAAGTGCTTTGGACCACTGTGCCATCATCTCTCCTCTCTCTCCTCACAATCACTATTCTTATTGAAATAATAAAAGCGACATGGTCATCAGAAAGTGGCATATTCTTCTTGATATACCAGCAGGTGATGTGGTCAGTTTCAGTTTGCACGTCCCAGGATGGCGAGCAGGAGTCAACACAGTGTTGACTGTGGATGGATACATGCCTCTTGGTAATAGCAGCTAGAATTTTGTACCATGCTTAAATAATTTAAAATTTATACATATCTAAGTTTTCAGCGATGCAACTTGATGATAGCATTTGTGATGGATGGTTAAACTCAATTGTCAGTTTGATGAGATTGATAATAACCCTGGGCCTGCCTATCAAGGAATATTTTGATTAGGTCAATTGAGGGAGGAAGACCTGCCCATTGCGGATGGCATCATTCCGTGAGCTGGGATGTTGGACTGAGTAAAAAAGCAAGAGTGAGCTGAGTACTAGCATTCATGATCTCCACTTCCTGACTGCAGATACAGTGTGACTAGCTGCCTCACCTCACTCTCCTGCTGGCATGACTTTCCCAAATGATGGGCTGCACCTGGAACTGAGCCCAGATACACCTTTCCTTCCTTAATTTGCTTTAGTCAATCCATTACAGCAACAGGAAAGTAACCCAAACCACAGTACAGTACAGAAGAAAGCCACGTGTCCTGCTTTTGAATTTCAGATTGACAAACTGCCTACTGTGGAAGCAGGAACAAGTCACTTAACCTATGTTTCTCTAAATTTCCTCAACTATATGATTATAATAAAAGATGTAGCTCATTAGACATGTAAAACAATGCCAAGTGCATGATTATCAGCCTATAACTATTAATATTTACACTAAATTACTTTACATAAAAATTTCTTTTTACTTAAATCCAGGGATTGAACTCAGAACCTTGTGTATTCTTGGCAAGGGCTGGAATACATGGAACTATGTCATTTCAATTATGAAAATCATACAAACCTTGGAACAGGAGATCTGAGATCATGCTCTTGGTTTCTAGAAACAGATACCATTTTTGTGCTCTTTTTATTCTGTAGTTAATTGCTGTGGTAAGTTGTATATGTTCCTACACATAACTGTAGTTAAGCTCTCTACTTCATCAAAAATAAAGACAGAACTGGAGAGATGGCTCAGTGGTAAGAGCACTGTCTGCTCTGGCAGAGGACCTGGGTTTGGTTCCCAGCACTCACATGCCAGCTAACAACCACCCATAACTCCAGTTCCATGGGATCTGATGAGATCTCTTTCTCTGGCCTCTGTGGGCATTGCATGCAAGTGGTGCATTTACATACATACAGGCAAAGCCCTCATACAAATAAAAATAAATTAATAAAAATCAATAATTATAAACAGAAACAGAGACATAAAGTAGAAAGATATTTGGGAAGAGGAGGAGGATTGGTAGGAGTGACAAGGTAGAGTAATGTGAGTCTCATCCGAGTGCACTATAAAAATGTTGAAAATGTCAAATGACATTTGTAGAATTCATCATGCAATTATGTCATTTTAATAAAAATCATTAAATATAATTAATATAACCTAATACAAAACTTAAAAATATTTTAGTGCCTTTATTTCCAGTATGATAAGAATTTTTTTTATATTTTAAAAAAGAAATACAGCTTCAAGTAGATCTGGAATATTCCATTGAATTTTTAAAAACTATCATTGGCTAATTAATTTGAATATCATTTTTCTTTACTTTCAATAAGTTTAACAAACATTTTCTTTTTTAAAGAATAAAGTATAGTTCCTTAACATGTTTTATGCAATGAAATGATATATTACATAGGTGTGTATATTAATGAAACAAAGCAAATAAATCTGAGTTTGTTGATACAAGGTGAGTTTCAAGTGAGGAAACACATAAAGATGAAATAATTACACATAACCCAAGCGCTCCGTGCTTGCACAAGTGAAGTTAGCCTAACCTTCAATATCCAAGATTCCATTATGTTCTATAATTCATTTTAAGATATGCGCACATCTTCACTTTCATAAACTACACATGAAATCATTATCATCCATTTATAACACAACACCTGTACCTGCTAGCCTCATGTAGAACAATGTCTATCCTGGGGAAAATAAATTCTGTTTATATGTCCAACTTGAGGTACAGCCATTCTTGAATGGAGTAATTTTGATTCCCTTAGGTTGAAGAGGCTTGACTAGAAAATTTAAACAATGAGTAATGATGATTTATGAAGTTAGAATTAGCCTTGGGACCCCATTTCAGCCTTCTCAAACTTCTTACCACACACAGAAAGTAAACAAATGAAAGCTCCTTGATTGTCTGTGACTCCCCCTGTTCTCCTTTCAAATTCAATTCATGTACTATGGGTTTTCTTATGAAACAAGTTGCAGTATTAAATCATGAATATTATCCTCATTTCAAATTAATCAAAGATCAGGATGCAGTGGTGCCTGCTGTCATCCCAGCACTCGGGAGGCTCAGGAAGAAGAATCTAGAATTCAAGGCCAGCCTGGTTTACATAATTAGACCCTGCCTCAAAAAGTGAAAATTATTAAAGAAATAAAGCTTTCAGCCATTATTTCTCCTTATCATAAAAAGGATGTTTGATCCTAGTGAGTTCATACAATTCCAGCCACAGACAGAGAAATACAGGCTTTACAACACAAACAGAATTATGCCCAAGAAACAGAATAATCACTGGGATTCCTCAAATATTGAAAGTACTACAAAGAAACACCTGCTCTTCCAACATATGTGCCACCCAGCTTTTAGAAAGGACAAATACTTTGAATAAAACCAGATCTTAAGTTGGGTATGGTGGCACATGCCTGCAATCCTAATACTGAGACTGGAGACTGAGGTAGGATGATCCTACAAGGGTAATCTGGTCTAAACAGCAAATTCCAAGCCAGTCAGGGCTACCTAGTAAGATTTTGCTTCACAGAACCAAAAAGTGAACCAAAACAGAAACTTGTCCTTTTTATATTTACTTATTTATTTTCTCTGGGAGAAATGTGGTCGTGATGTGGGGGGCACAGATCATGGTGTACTGTGTACTTCAGAAGACCTTCTTCTTTGTAATAGATTCAGTATTTTATATTTACTTATTTATTTGGTATGGGAGTATGTGGTGGGGGGACACAACATGTTGCACCTGTAGAGGACAGAAGACAATTTCTGGAGTCGGTTCTCTCTTTTCTACCATGTGGGTTCTAAGAACTGAACTCAGGTCATTTTTGGTGGAAAGACCCTTTACCTGCTGAGCCATCTCGCCAGCCCAAACTTGTCTTTTGTTGTCTACACTGATCTATTTCCAAATCCTTATGTTATCTACTTGTAATTTAAGTATAATTCACTTTTTATAATAATTAACCAACTGTAGCAAGTAAAATTAGAATGAAAGAGAAATAGCATTATAAAAACCCAGTGGTCCTTTCATTTTATGCAGCATCACTTTATAAACCTAAAACCTTATCATCGAAGATATTTAATGCTCTTCTTCTTTTACAATGCAGACTTTTATTCATGTATATGATTGTTAATTTGATTTTTTTTAAATAAAAGGCTGATTTGGGCACGAAAATGTAGGTAAATGTGGTAAACAAAAGTGAGAAGACTTGTCATGGTAGACATCTGCTTTGGAAAAATTTAAATCCACTCTAATTACAGTATCCCACAACAACAAAGGCAGGAGATCAGATCAGTGATATCAATGGCTCATTGTTTATTAAACATCCTATAGTGTTCTAATATCCCCCAAATAAAGTGCAGATTAGATTTAATTATACACAGAGCCTTTAAAAATCACTCCTGTTTAAATCAGAGTACGAGGAGCCTTGTAAGTGCTTATCACTTGTGTTTGAATGATAAAGTTACAGTGGAGTGCTTACTGTCAGTGACCTCATTGAAGAGGGAAGGGCACACTAGCATTTCCAAGACTCCTGAAATTAGAAGTTTGCTTCATGTCTTTCAAATGAGTGAGAAGTATAACACAATTCCTGCAAATGAGGCTTTCTAGAAACCACTAACACTTAACCTAAATACATTTATATCTCAGCACATCAATTCCGCACTACCAAGCATATATTACCAAAATGAAATGAAAGATAAATGAATATTTTATGTGTCGTCTCCAAGGGGATAAGAATTAAAGATCAAATTAAAAGGCACTTGCCAGTGTTTTAATTTGTTCGTTATCAAAGCAAACACAAATATTAGAAGCTCAGTATATTTTAAATTCCCCATTTCTTACTCAGTCAACCTCAGTAGCAGGAACTTGGAACTAAATGGATTTTCTTGACTCTTCATAACTCGGGTTATGACACTGACTTCCACAAAACAGTGACTTAATTTCTTTATTTCTCATTTTACTCTTGATTTTGTTTTATGTATTTGTGTGTGTGATGTATAAATGTGTGCATGTATGTGGGTATGTGTATGCGTGTGCACATGTCTGTGGAGGCCAGCGGCCAACCTCCTGTGTCTTCCTTAGTAATTCTCCACCTTATCATAGGAGACAGGTGCTCATCCCTGTGATCCCTAACTGGCTAGACTGGTTTGCCAATGAACTCCAGGAAGCCACCCGTTCCTGTCCCTTCAGCAGAATATGTAAACCTGTGACTTTACTGAGCTTTTTGTTTTTTTAAATGAGTCCCAGGGATTAAAACTCAGGTTTTCATGCTTGCATGTCGAGCACTTTACCAACTGGCCTCCCCATCCCCGTAACAGCTAAACACTTCACATGTATTAGGAGGCAGCATGTGATTCCCATTTTGAGGAATGAGAATTGAGGCACTAGGACTACCAGTGACTTTCATGAGTCACCCAGCATACAGGAAGCAGTCTGCAGGGAGAACCCACCAAATACCCATCCAACTGTTATGATGTGGTAAAGCCCCCTGGTATATAATACTTGCTCTTATCAAGTAGACTAGCAATTTTTGCTCATTTTAGATTAGCCTGGAATTGGTCATTAAACATCCTATAGTGTTCTCATATCCGCGGAATAAAGTGCAGATTAGATTTAATTATACACAGAGCCTTTAAAAATCACTCCTGTAGAAAAGAAACATCAACATAAGTGTTAAGAACTCGCAGGTTGTTACACTGCTTTCTTCAATTCCTTTTCTTGGAAAATTAAATCATGTTGTGCTAAATCCATATAATGTAGGCTGCCATCCATCGGCTACTTTGAATTTTCTTTAAATTTTTTCTACAGCATTGTATTTATCCCCAGTCACTAAATCCCTTTAAACCTCTATTTGGTGGCTATCTGCCATGTGGCTCTGATTACCTAGAGGGTAAACTTAATGTTTAACTGTGCCCTTCTGTTTGCCTTAAATAAAAGAAAGCCTTAATATGTCAATTACAGCCTGCTTTCAATTATCTGTTGTCATGGGACAGAGACCACAGTAAAGATGGTAATTTAAATCCATGAATAATTTGAAAAATCTAACTTTACCACTAGTTTCATTTGTCTCCCAAACAAATCTTTCTTTTGCTGAACTAAAAATAGGTAGAACAGTAGATTTAACCAAAATAATACCTGTTTTTTATTTCCTCTCAGAGTTTCTGGCACAAGCTGGTAAAAAGACTAATTATAAGTACCACAGCAATTTATCCAAAGGCCTTTTAACCCTCAATAAGGAAGGAAGTCTATGTGCAAAATCTTTATTATTCATCCACTGTTTAAGAAATAATTAGGTGGATGGGGGGGGGGCTCTGATGAAAGCAGATCTTAAACGAAATTTCCTGATTAAGAGATCATATACTCACTATCTTAATTTTGTTTCCTGTTGCTCTGTTAAAATCCCTCATTAAAGCAGCTTAAGAGAGACAGGACTTTTTAGCTATTCTGTAGTTGATCATTGCAGGGCAGTCAAGGCAGCAAGAGCTTGAAGCAGCTTGTCATATCAAACGCACAGTCAAGCACAGGGTGCGATGCATGAGGCTGCCCAGCTTGCTTTCTCCCCTGCCATACAATCTAAGACCCCCAGTCAAGACAATACCCCATGGACAGGTCTACAGGCCAACCAGACCTAGGAAATCACTTGCTGAGACTCCCTTCCTAGCTGATTCTATGCTGTGTCAAGTTGACAATTAAACCTCATCACCACACACCCCTAGATCTGAAAAGCTTTACATTTATTTCCCTTTGCAGTTTCCATCAACTCACCACAGATTGAGTGGATGCTACCCCACATTCCAGCATGATTAGCCCCTGTACTGGCAGCTGGTCAGATGCCCACTGTCTGGAGCCACATAGCCAATCAGAGGAGATGATATTGTGTTAATGGTTCCATAATAAAATGAAAAAGATGTCCTTCATTTTGATGAAAGCTGTAGAGTAGCTATTGAGCTTGTTTGGTATTGCAAGGTCCAAATGTATTATTTATGCAATTTTTCTTTTGAAAGAAAAACTGAAAGAGCAAGATTTCATTTTATGGCATTCAGTGAAAGCTATTGTCTCATGAATGTGAACATTTCTGCATTTTATATCCTCAGAGTGTGGAAAGCACTTTTCACAGATCATCTAAGTAAGGAATTTAAAAGTTGAAAAACTGCTTTTAAAATTGGGAGGCCCTAATGACTGCATCTATTGTTCAGACTGGTAGTTAGGATAAATCAACACTTGTCACACAAAAACGTACACTTAGATGAAGGTGGGATTTTCAAGGTCTTACCTAGTCATTAAGACTTTAGACGTATTTGTTTTAGAAATGGAGAAAAAGTTAATCATTCTGTCATTTGTCAGAAACAACTAGACTAAAATATGAAAGGTTTAAAAATGCTAAACATATTTTGTGTAAGTATCCCATTCTGCAATTCTTTTGTAGCTTTTTTTTATTTTAAGAAGGTTCATCACATTAAAGCATGGTCATACCAAAGGAAAATAGGAATAAAATTATCCACTTATAGGAAGTAAACCCCACAAATTTTAGAATAAACCCAAGTTTAAAGTAATGAAATGATCCAAAGATTTTCTTGATAATTATATATGTGTTATCTTATTTGAGCCTCATAAAAGCTATAAAATTGAGAATCTGTTTATCAAATGGAGGCAAAACAACTGTTCAAGGACACAGTGATTTAAGTAATGAATCTGGGCTCTATTTTGGTGTTCTGACTCCAGTGCAATGCTTTTCTTCCTAACTCACGTTTGACCTTCATCACGTCATCACTATCTGGGAACCACTAAAGATGATGACTTCTTAATTCAGAATTAATGACAGATTAAGAACACACTTCTAAAAAGAAGAATGTGTACTAAGACACGTTTCCATGTCAACCAAAAGTTTAAAATTCCATTTTGCTTGGTTTTCTTAGGAAGTTGTCTGCTTTAAGAACATTTTGTTCTCCTCTGGAGAGTCTCCAGGGAATTATTTTCCAAAGTTTTGTTTCATACCTTAGAGTTTATATTTTCCTTTGGAATAGCCAGGCATTAAAATTTTGTGAGAGTCATTCAGGATCTGTAAAATGAATGAATAAATGAAATTTCCTGGTGTAGAATTTGATTTATGTATCCTGTTCTGATGACATCTTTAGAATTGCTTGTACTTCAACTAAGAGCTAATTCAACATTGTTACAAATAATTATTTTTATGTATAAAATTTTACATAAAGTATAAGTATGGATCTGTGTGTATAATGCAAAACTATAAAATTCCTAGAAGATGACATAGGAGTTGACTTGGTTTGGTGATGACTTCAGAAATGACATCAGAAGTACAAACCAAGAGATAAGAATTGACAAGTTGAAATTGCATTGAAATATTTAGATCCTGCTCTGTGAAAACAGGGAATGAAAGACAGGTCAGACTGGAAGAAAATATTTGCAAAAGGCCATGTCATAGAATGGATTAATCTGTGATTTGCAAAGAACCCCATATTAGTTACATATTTGTTGCTATAACAAAACATCAGAGTCAAGGCAACTTACAGAAGAAAGTGCTTCTTTTGGCTTACAGTTCCAGAGGGATTCAGTCCATTATGGAGGTGATGCATAACAGCAAGTGTCAGGCATGATGACAGAAGCCAAATGTTCAGAGCTCACCTCTCCAAAGGCAAACATGAAGCAGAAAGAGCAAAACAGGAAGTAGGGCAAAGCTATGAACTCCCAAAATCTGCCCCCCAGTGACATACTTTTTTAGCAAAGCCAAACCTCCTAAGCCTCCACAAGTAAGTGCCAACAGCTTGGGACCAAGAGTTCAAATATTTGAACCTCTGGGGGACATTCTCATTCAAACCACCACAGACCCTTAAGGATGAACAGTAAGGACACAATCAACTGCATTGAAAATAAGCCAAAGACTTCAACAGAGACTCTCCAAAGAAGATACACAAAGTGCACATAAACATGAAAATATGTCATGTAGCCTCCTCATCTGGGAATGCAAATTCAGAAGATGGTTAAGTACCACTAGATATCTGTACAATTCTGAAATCCAGAAGATGATCAGCTATGGGTGCCAGAGAGGATGTGACGTGACAGGGATTCTCATCATTTTTGATGGGAATAAAAATGATAATTTGTTAGACCATTCCAGAGTCTTCTTACAAAATTACAAATGCACTTACCATAGACCTACCAACTGCACTTAGGTATTTGCACAAAAGAGTTAAAAACTCAGGTTCAAACAAAACAGATATACAGCAATTTTTTTTTTTTTTTTAGAATTGATGTCTTGGGAAAAAAATAAGAACACTGTTTTTCATTCAGTAATGAAAGATCATCCATTCCTAAAGAGGAATGAACTGTCAAGCCATGCAAACACAGAGGAAACCTAGATGTATGCTCCTCAGTGTCTACCAAAGTTTTGAGGGAGCCTGCTCATCCCTTCTCCCTGTGAGGACATTTGGAGGCTGCCATTCATGAGAACTGAGCTTGACCTTGGATTTCCCAGCCTCAGAGTCCTGAGCACTATGTTTCTTGGCTTAATGTTTTTCCATCTAGGGTAATTTGTTATAGCCGTTCACACAGTCAAATTCATCCACCTACTTTCCCTGTGCCTGTACAACCTGCTTTCTTACAGCAAATATAAGTGACCTTGTCGGCTCACCAGACAAGGTCACACATGTCTCATGCCTGCTGAGAGCATCATTCTAATAATTATAGTCTCTTCTTCCTGCACCACAAATTTTACTCATTCTATATGCCATTTCTCCCATTAAAAAAATCAACAAAGCAAAACAAAAGCTCCAACCCATCCTTTAGTATTTCTTTTTACATGTATTTGTTCATGTGTGTGTGTGCGTGTGTGTGCATACACATGACATGCTGTGTGGAGATCAGAGGACAACCAACAGGAGTCAGTTCTAGGGATTGACTCAGGATGTCAAGCGTGTCAACACAGCTCTTTCTGGATACTGTTGTCTCTTTAGCTTCTCCTCCTTTGTTCACTTCTGGTATGCTCAGCATTTGTCAGAATAGTTGACTATAACCCAGTCTCCAGGTTTTTTTTTAACATAAAATCCTCTTGAATCCACTCCAACTTTATTTTGGTACCCACCCACAATGACCCTTTCTATGCCAGTAATTGGTTCCATGTTGATGACTCCAATAGTGAATTTTCAGCCCTTATGATACTGATTATTCAGCAATATTTGACATAATTGAGCCTTAGAAATTTCTCCTTGAATTTTGTCATCTTTTGTAATCTATACATCAGAATTCTTTCTTGTCTCCATTCTTATTTCTCATCAGTTTAACCCATAGGGTTAGTGTCTTCAGTTAGTACAAATACTGTTTCTCTTTTCTGTTTGCATCTCTGTCTCTGTCTATCTCTATCTGACAGTTTTTCAGTATTTGGCATTGAACCCAGGTCTTGTACATGCTAGGTTAACCAATCTGCGTCTAAGATTTATTTCCAGCCTCCAGTGTGACAGTTAACGTCTTTTAAATTATGATTATATCTATGTGGACTGGAGAGATAGCTCAGTGGTGAAGAGCACTGACTGCTCTTGTAGAGGAGTTGGGATTGGTTCCCAGCACTCACATGGCAGATAGCATCCATCTATAACTCCAGTTCCAGGGAACCCGATGTCATCTTCTGACATCCATGGGCAATGCATTATATGGGTACACTTACATACATGTAAGCAATACACTCATACCCAGGACCTGGGTTTGATTCCCAGCACCCACATGGTGATATCAGCCATCTGTAACTCCAGTTCCAGGGGATCCAACACTCTCTTCTGACTTTTGTGGGCATTGCATGATACAGGTGTATTTACAAACATCCAGGCAAGATACTCATATAAATAAATAAAATATTTTTAAAAGAAGAAGAGAATAAGGCAAAAAAAGTAAAGAAAAAATCCTTCAAAATGAGGCCAAATCTTACTGGATAGAAAATATTATTTATTGAAAACAGATACAAGTTATGCTCTGATCTATCATTTATCTGAGAATTTCATAATTTGGGTTTGATTTACCTTAATTCATAATACCATGTATTTTAGTTACAGATCAAGAGTTTTTGAAGTTTTAGCTTCAGGAACTCTCAATCATTAAATCACATTTAATAATTGATAAACATATATAAGTGTGCACGTAGAATACATTCTAAAGTGCATACTGTAAACACTTTAAATATGCTATCTATTTATCTATCTATTTATGGAAAAACTTCAAATACTCTAATGCCAACTTGCATCTTTTATAACCGTCAGAAAACATATGTCTGAAGACATTAATTAATTACTCTTTAAAAAGGATTCTTCTTTTTCATTCCAGATAATGGGAGGGAAAAAATGAATAGTTAATATCCAGGATCTTCTCTAGAAAGAGGGAACCCGGTGAGGGCTTCAATGACCTATGTGCCAAGAAAATTGCTGTCTTCGTACGTATTTCCTCAAGTCCTCCCCTTCCTCTCTTTTCACCTTCTTCCCTCTCCCCTACCTCTTCCTTCTGGCTTCTTCTATCTCCTCCTTGTCCTCCTGGTACCCGTCCTCCTCCTCCTTGTTGTCCTCGTCCTTCTCCTCATCCTCATCCTTCTCCTCCTTCCCCTCCTCTTCTTTATCGTCTTCCCATTCTTCTTGTACTCCCTCTCTTTTGTCATTTTCTTCTTCTTCCTCCTCCTCCTCCTCCTCCTCCTCCTCTTCCTCCTCTTCCTCTTTTTCTTCTTCTTTCTTGGCTTCCCATTCTTCTTGTATTTCTCTCCTCCTCTTCTGCCTCTTCTACTTTTCCAAGGTCTCATTATGATGATCTCTGCACAAAGCAGTTCCTTAAATCCACCTTCTGTGCCCCTATGTGACATACAGAATTCATCAGTAGGCCCTATTCTTTGGGAATTTAAATCTTGCAGTTTTCATCTCTATTCTCATATTCCTAATTATAAAACATGCCTTTTTTTTTAAAAAAAAAAAGGAAATTTACACTAAATCGATGCATTTCTTTTCCACCGAGGCATAATATAATGAAAAAAATAAACCACAAAACAACCCACGAAGGAGTCTAATATATATTAGAGTCAGCTGAGGCAGATATTTCTCTCTCTTCTTTAACAAGGTTTATTTTTTTTATTTTAAGTGTGTGTGCTTAAGTATACTTGTGTGCCACATTCATGCAGGTGCCCACAGAGACCAGAAAATGGTCTTACATTTCATGGAGCTGGAGGTTCAGGGAGTTGAAAGCGACTAGCTTTAGTTGCTGAGAACCAAACTCAGGCACTCTGTGAGAGTAGCAAATGCTCTTAACTGCTAAGCCATCTCTCCAGTCATCTGACACAGACATTTCTGGCATCAACTCACTTTAAGAATGTTTTCAAAATTTTATTTTTATGTGTATGAGTGTTTTGCCTGCATGTAAGTGCACCTGTGTATGCAATACCTATGAAGGCCAGAAGATGGAATTGGATTCTTTGGAACTGGAGTTATGAATGAGTGATTGTTAGCTGGGAACTGAACCCGAGTCCTTTGCAAGAGCAGCCACTGCTATTAACCATTATAATACCTCTCTAGCCCTCAGTTTAAGGATCTCAGAGACAGCTAGAATCCCTGGTATAATGTCATCCCTGCACCATTTTAATTAGGGTCAGGTGAGAACCAAACTTCATGGTCACATGAAATTTGCCCCAATGCCCCTTTCATCCTGCCGGCTCATGTGTTCAGTACCCGAAGCAAATCCTGAGGTCTGAGGTTATCTGGTAGCTAACCTTTAATGCAGATGGAAAGAACAGCCTATACCCAATTTGATGATTTTTGCCCACCCTTGATTCCATAACAGATGAAAGTTATTTTATTTTAGAGCATCCTTCCTTGTTTTCTTCCTTTTCTGTATTTGTCATTTCTAACAAGAGAAGAGAAGAAGGCTGAAAAGGAAGTCTCTTTTCCCTGGCTTGGTGATTTTCCTACAGATAACCTCCTTTGCTAACCAGAGTTCAAATGGTTCTTGTTCCCTTCACTTGTGCGCTTATTATATATAAACATGTGATGCACGTTTAATATGTGTCAGGCCCTGATGAGGACTTGATTTCTTATGCCCCATGATAGTGATACTCTCAAAATGTAAATATTTTAAAAAGTTATATTTAGTGACTAAAACATTATTTCACAAATTGTCTGGCTTGTGGACAACAGATTCTTCGAACAGTTCTACATGTTCGGTAGGCTGATATCAAGGTTGGGTGTCTGGTGCAGGCCAAACTTCCTGGTTTACAAATGTGGTCTTCTCATTGTATTTCCTCATGGAGGAAGGCACAAAGGAGCTCTTATAGGCCTGCTTTATCATACAAGGTCACTAATTATATTGGTGAAGATTCTGCCCCTACAATACTACTCAAAGTTTCTTTGTGTATATGTTGTGTGTTTGTGTGTGTGTGTGTGTGTTTGTGTTTACATACATGCATGTGTGAGTGCAATGCCTCCAGAGGTCAGAAAGCTGCATAGAGTTAAAATGATGTGAGCTGCCTGATGTGTTAGGAACCAAACTTGGCTTGTCTGGAAGAGTGACAAGTTCTGTGCCATCTCTCTGATCCCTGAAGTGCCACTTGTGATCCATCATAATAGATGTCTACCTGGTGTAAGTAACCATGGGTTCTTATTCTTCTTTAGAACTGGAGTGAGTGTGGAGTAATCTACTTGATTTTCATTGATAAATCATTTTGGGGTATTTCAGAGTTTTGCAAAAGAAAGTGCTTGTGACATTTTCTGAACCCAGCGTGATGATTAAGAATGAAAGTTCAATCTTGCCTAGAAGTGGGTTTAATTTATAATCATTCAGGAAAACGCTGTAGAGTTTAAGAAATATTGATGCATGCAGAGGTATAAGAAAAAGGAGATGAAATTTCTTTGGTGAAGTTACCATGAGTTATCGTTAGGATGTCATATATTATGAAGGAACCGTGGCAATTTTTCAATTAAAGGAAAAAATATAACCATAGGGTCTATGACAAATATTTTTTCACCACCAAGTGAATGGCATGAGAGGAGAAAAGGCAGAAAGAAGAATCGGGATGCGCCGTAGAAGTCACAGCACTCAGCCCATGCTGCTTGGCGCTCAGGCTTTATACAGGGCAGCCGTGTGCAGCAGGCATAATCCAAAGTGATTTTTCTGCAATCAGAGTTTCATTCATTACCCAATTTTCATGCAACTCCCCTGGCATTTGAAATATGTTTCAAGGTAGACTCCCCAAGGGCTTTTCCCTCCCATAATACTGATCTGCAGCGTCCAAAGACAGATCTAAATATCTTTGGTGCAAATTACTTCAGGCTTCCAGAGCATGATTCTCCGTCATCTTCATCACATTTCACACTTATAGAACTGATAACAGATTAATATCTAGGCTGAAAATATTTCATCAGCGTCTCTAGCTAAGGCACCTCGCATTATTTTATCTGGAGGCACCAATAAAAATAGAAAGGGGTCCAGGAAGAAAAAAAATTATTTGCACCCAGACCAGAGGTAAATATATATATATATATATATATATATATATATATATATATATGAATTTCCTTTAGCATTATGAGAAATGCGACGAAGCTGGTCCTGGCAAAGTTCTCTGCTCCGATTATGTATACACTTTTATTCAATCATGGCATTGCTCCTTGTCTGACATTTGGTCAATAGTGCAATCTACCACCAATCAGAATAAAACAGCCACCCCAGAGCACCTTGGAATTTCATTAGTTTCCTTTCAATGTAGTCCTTGTAAGTAGATGTTTATTTGGAAACACAAATTTAAAGTTCAATTCTGCGCCCTGTCACTATTAGTAAAAAGTCAAGGATCTTAGACTTACTGTAAACCTGATTTTTTCCTTTCTCTTTATTTATTTAACAGAAAAGGAAAGTCAAGGGAGGCACAGTAAGGCATAGAAAGAAAGAACTTAGAAGTGAAAAGAAACTGGAAAAGGGCTGAGGGGAAATTTTGCTGATATGGAAGACTTATTACTTCAACATTCTGAGTGATACCTTTAAATCTGGAAAATACATATAAGGAAACTTCTGTACGTATGCCTTCGATCTCTTCTATATGGTAATGGACGTTGAAGATGGAGGCAGGTAGGAAGATGGTTATATCAACGTATGATATCCATAACTGTAGGAGGGAGTGCAATGCACTGTTAGGAATTGCACATAGCTTTGTCCAAACTCAGGTGTGAATAGTGGCCTCCCACCAACTACTGTCAGGGGAAGAGTGAGATGGCTACCCTCGCTATTTTAAAGTTATTTTACTCTCTTTCATATTTTCTTTTTGGATTTATCCATTTGTTCATTTAAATTTATTTGATATCAATGACATTTAGGACTAAGTTTTTTTGAAGATTTATTTATTTATTTGATGTATGGAAGATTGCCCTCATGTCTGTTTATGCATAACATGCATACAGTGCCCACAGAGTCTCGAAGAGGGTGTCAGGTTCCTTGGAACTTGAGCTATAAGTGGTTGTGAGCTGCCTGATGTGGGTACTGGGAACCAAACTGAGATCTTCTGCAGGAGCAATGAGTGGTCTTAACTGCTAAGCCATCTCTCCTGTCTCAAGGTTAATTGATTTATTGCAAGAATAGCTTAATGACTCAACAAAACTGATGTTCTCATACGTAAGGATTTATATTAGCAGCCATGCAAGGAAGATATTTGGTTAGTAATTAGAAATTTCTCCTGTATCAGGCTAATGCTGCTTTCATGTTTTGCATAGTGTTGTGTGTTGAAACAATATGATCCAAGTGTTATTGGTGTGCTGTGTCATCTCTAACCCTAACATGTAATTTGGTTTTAGATTAAAAGAAATCCCAATGAACTCATAAAAGAGACGAAGACACCTGATGCAACTTAAAGTTTTTTAATAAAGCACTGTTCCCTGCCTCATCAGAACATATCTCTAAGTATTCTGTCCTATCAACATAACATACCCCTAAGTATTGCATCTCATCATCAGAGCATACCTCTAAGAATTCTGTCCTATCTGCAGACATAGCCATTTCCTGTCTCTCCTTGTGCCCATTGCTATTTTGTTTGGCTTTGTTTAGAAGCTTTGGAGCCATTTTCCAAATTACTATGTGAAATAGTAACTAAACTATTAAACCCCTGTCATTCCTTCAGTTTTGAACTTCAGTGAAATCAGTTACATAGTACTTGATACTTTATTTTTCAACCCAATAACGATTGAGGATATTGTAGCTGGTGTGTAAACTCTGTTTTCAACAAATTGCTTAAAAAAAGAAAAATAAATTAGAACATCATAATGCTAATCACTTTAAAATAGTCATATATACTTCTTAACATCTCTTTGGGGATTTATGTTTTATATGAAATTTTACTTTCTCTGATTTTACAAATCAGTAATAATTATAATGGTAATTAGTAATTATTGTACCCTTGCCATTTCGTAGGTTCTATTCTAAGTTGTTTATGTATATTAGCATTGAATTATTGCAATACACATTGTGAGGTGGGTGTAATTTTAGTCCTGTTTCAGTGATAGCAAGACTAAGGCACAAAGAGACTTAAGACAATACTGCTATGAAGAACAGATATGAACCAATGCTGTAGACCTCTAACTCTGAGATCTTACCTATGATATGAGGTTGGAAAATTTTGGAGTTAGAATCTGAAGACAAATCACTAAACTATTTTTTATGTGTGTCACCTATGTGTATGCATGTCTACACACGTGAGTGCACACTTTCCACTTTGTTTACTAAGGCATTCCCTCTCTAGGAACCAGGAACTTACCAATTCGGTTAGTCTAGTCAGACAGCTTGTCCCAGGTGTTCACCTCTCTACTTCCAGGAGCACCAGGGTGACAAGCAGGTTACCGTGTCCACCCTGTTTTTACTTTCTGCGTATCTCAACTCTAGTCCTCACACTTGCTGTTGAAGTCTTTATTCCCTGATCCATCTTCCCAACCCCTTGTCTGAAAGCACATCAGGATAACTGATTTTAGGACCAATCTTCAAATATACATGAGGTATTACCAAATTGACATGGGCTATTACTACAAGGAGCAGGTTGCACGTGATATATTTATAAAAACTGAAATTCAGTTTTGCATTTATCTTGAATGTGAAGTTCATTGGTTCATATTAAATGGTGTTCAAGAAATATGCAGTCACATTGGTTCTTTCTTTTGTATTGCCTTCTTTCTCTTTGGAAAGACTTCACACCCACTGCATGTGGATATGCTGAGCTGTCAATCAAGAACCAAAGTTGACTCATGGGAGTCAGTAATAAAGGAGAGATGGCGGGTCTGAGGCAGATTACAGATTCTAGCAAAGTGTGTTCTGGAGATAAAGAAGAAGATGGGATTGAAGAAGCTTCCGTCCCTGGGATTTGAGTTAAAATGATGAAAACCAGGTCAGAATGAAAGGGTTTGAGACCATGTGATCACAGCAGGGAAAAAGGATGACCAGGGAAAGTGTCACACCCAGTTACAGATGGTCAGGAATGGAAAGGCAGAGATGAATCTTGGCAACCTGGCATAGCAGGACTCCAGGTCCACCTTCCCTCTGTTGCCACGCTGACCTTCCTCTGTTCTTTCTCAAACTAAGTTTGCTTCCCTTAGAGCCTTTGTTGATTCCTTCAACCCTTCTCTTTCTCTCGACGCTCACAGGGATGTCCTGTGACCACTCTGTGTCCCCGGGATCCCATTTGGGTTCTCGTCTTCACAGTGTCTTATAGACTCATTGCATCTAAATGGCTTCATATATTTCCCAGCCACTGTGCATGATGTCAGTGCATTGGACTGATTTCCTTCCCAGAACTTTCAGGCCCTGCATGTCTCTGTACACTAGAGCATGAGTCCTCAGAATGTGACAGAAGGGGACTTTTTATACCCTTTTATGTCTCCGAAACTGTAAGAAAGGAGCTGGCAAGCAAGCACTGTTGAGTAAACATTTCTGAAAAGATTAAATGTGAAGTAACATGTAGCAGTGGTGTAGTTACGGGACACGCATGAGGGGAGGGAAAGGGGCATAGAGGTGCATTTGACAGTTTATGTTTATAGAACAAAGAATTGAAACAGTCAGCTGCATTCTTATACAGTAACAAATATTTTAAAACAACGTCGATTTGCCATCTGCGGAAGTGTACACCTTTAATCCCATCATGCAGGAGGCAAAGGCAGGTGAATCTCTGTGAGTTCTAGGTCAACTTGGTCTATACAGTGAGTTCTAGGCCAGTCAGGGCTCCATAGCAAGACCTTGTCAAAAAAACATGATATCTAGAAAGCGTTCAATTCATAAGACAAAGCACAATAAATTCTTATGAGTAAATGTAATCAAGGAGGTAAAATGTTTGTACAATCAAACCATAAATTACTGAAAGAAAAATTATAGAAAAATGAAGAGAAAGATAATACCACGAGAAATTTGAGTTGGATTTCTTTCATATATGATGGACAAATTCTTATTATATCATTTAGTAATATGTTACAATCTATCCTCACGATTTAAAGAATTATTTGTAGGATAGAGGTTCTAAAAATTCGATGACAACTGCTTGCAGTCATCTTTTTAATTCACACTGTAATTTTATAGACTACAGAACAAATGAGATAACCATCAAATGGACAAAGTCCTAGAAGGATATAACTTAGCAAAACTGAATGGAAAAGAAACAGAAAGCCTGAACAGTCCAGTAAAAAATGTAAAGTTAAATAAGTTATAAAACCTTCTTATTAAAGACTTAATGTCACATTTCCCAAGCTCTTCTAACAAACAAAAAACCCAGAAAGGAGCATTGCCAAACCCTTTGAGTAAGGCCTGTACCACACTGATACAGTAGCAAGAAGTCTGAGAAAAGAAAATTACATATTACTATTCATGATGATCATAAAGGCAAAACTTTAGCAAAACACTGATAAGCCAACTTTAATGATGTATGAAAAGTGTTCATACAACACACCCAAGTGCAACGATCCTTTTAGATACAAAGATGACTCAACACATGAAAACCAACAATGTGGCCTATCACCTGGACAGGAGTAGAGGCAAAAACACAAGCTCCCTCAGTTGATGCAGAGGAATCATTTGACAGAGTTGGTCATCTATTTGTGATGAAAATAATGATAAAACACTCCTAGAAGGGATTTAACTTTACAGGATTAAGATCACATATGGAAGTCCCACTGCTCACCTTGTGTTTGGTGGGGGAAAATGAAAAGCTTTCCTCTATGAACCAGTACAAGCAAGACTATCCACTCTTGGAATGTCTACTCAACTTAATACTGGAAATCCCATTTAAATCAGTTAATTAAAAAAAAAAAAAGTCAGGGCTGACCATGCTGAAACATGCCTTTAATAATCCCAGCCTTGGAAGGCAGAGGTAGATGGATCAATGTGAGATCAAGGACAGCCTGGCTGGTCTACACTGAGAACTCCAGGCTGGCTGGGTTACAGGGAGATGCTGTTTCAAAAGAAAAAAAAAAGAAAAAGTCAAATGTTAACTGTCTATAGAATATACAATTGTATGTGCCTACAGACAATCCTAAAACCACAGCCACAACAAAGTATCTCAAATTAATAAATTTGGTAAGGTTGCAGGGCACAAAAATCAGCTTATAGACGCTTCAGTGGCACAAATCTGGTCTAGTAGTACCTGCCGGCAACCCTAGCTCTCAAGAGGCTGAGGCATTCTGCTGGTGAGTCTGGGGTTTCACAACAAGTTCAAGGTCAGTTTGGGAGACATAGCAAAATTCTGTCTCATGAAAATAAATTTTTGAAAATGGACTGGGATAATTAGTGGTGTTTCTATATATATATATATCTGAAAAAATAGCTAAAGAGACTTAAGAAAATAACCTCATACATATACCTTAGCATGAACAAGGATAAAATTAGGCATAAACTTAATTTTAAAAGTCTAGGACTCACAGACTGAAATTTAGAAATTATGAAAATAAAGCCATCAAAAATTGAAGTATATCCATTAGTAATGAATTGTGATTAATTAAAATTGGTGAAAAGGTCCATATTGCCTAAAGTAATTTACATATTTAATGTGATTTTTATTAATATTCAAGTGATATTCTTTACAGAAATAGAGAGAAAAATCTTAGAATACAGAATTATAGAAGTCTTTAATTAGTCAAATCTGTCTTGAGAGCAGAACTGAGAATAGGACACTTCCTGATTTCAAAATACACCACAGAGTTGCCATCATCCACAGGGTATGGTAGGAAAATCAATATTGGACAATGGGGGCAGAATAATTAGCCCTGAAATCAATCTGAGCATATATAGTCAATTCATCTTCAATAATGTTATCAAGAATACACAGTAAAGATATGGTGTTGGTTTAACCAGCATTCACACACAGAAGGTGGAAATTGCATTTTATCTGACACTATGTGCAAAAATAGGGTCAAGTAAGAACAAGGATTTCCATGTAAGTTCTGAAATTCTGAAACCACTAGAATAAAATTGAGGGCTACACTTCTTGCAATAGGTCTAGGAAAATATTTTTTTAATGTGACATACAAAGCATCCATAGTAAAGGCAAAAACAGACAACCAGAGCTACATTAAAGCAAAATGCTTCTTTCTGGAAAGCAAATTAGACAAAGAGAGAATTTACAGAATAGGAAGAAATCTGGCAAACCGTGAACCCAATAAGGAGTGAATCTCCAAAGACATAAGACTGTATTTCAACTCAATGGTAAGCAGCAATCTGATTTACACATACACTATTGTATATACACACCAATTTATGCACACACTAACAGACATTTCTACTAAGAAGATATATGAAAGGCCAATGAGTTTATGAAAAGGTACGAAGCACCACTTATCATCAGGAACACTCAAATCAAAACTACAGTGACCTGTCATCTCAAGACTTCTGGGATGTCTTTTAGCAAAAATATAAGAGATAGTGAGTGTTGGCAAAGACATGGAAAACCTGGACCCTGTGTCCATTATGGATGGGAGTAGAAGCTAGCAGGACCATAGGGAAAGCAGTATGAAGACTCCTCCAAAAACGAAAATAGCCGTTATCCAGCCTCAAGACAGGGAGATCATTTGCAACAAATAGATGACCCTGGAAAAAATCAAGTGTACAGAGCATGAATCAGCCTAAATGACAGAGACACAGAAAGATAAATATTGCAAGAACTCATGAATCTGGAGCATTGAAGAATTAAACATATACAATTGGAATGGAGGTACTGGGGAATGGGAGGCATTGGTCACAGGGTGCCGGGCTTCTGTTTTGCTATGTGAATACACTCTGGAAAGCTAATGTGCTGTGTAATTGACATTTGCCAGGAAGAAGGACCAAAAATGTCCTCAGTACAAAGAAGATGAAAGTGAAAGGGAAGGAAAAGGAGGAGGAGGAGGAAATAATGAGGAAGAGGAACAAGAGGAACAAGAGGAAGAAGAGGAGGAGGAGAAGAGCAAAAGGAAGGGCAACGGCAGTTATGTGGGTGTGGTGGTGGTGAGAAATATACTTAATACTGGTATTTCCCACTATTTATATGTGTGTATCAAATATTCATTTGTATACCTTAAATACAAAAAATATTTGTCAAGTATCCCTACCAAGCTGAAAATAAGTTTCAAAATTTTTGAGTAGTCATTTTACAAACTAAATTTATAATGTATTAATCAATATGATGATAAGTATTAATTCCCTATCACTAAACCATAACCATTCAAGAACCACAGTAAACAAAGATCATAACAGAACACAAATCAGGTAAACAGAGCCCTTGGGGAGTGAACAGACCCAACAATAACTGGCTAATGTGAGCAGTAACAGTATTCATTGAAATGTATTGAGAATTACGGGGTTTAAGAGATGGCTCAGTAGTTAAGAGCACTGGCTGCTTTCCAGAGGACTTGGGTTCAATTTTCACCATCCACACACAGCTGACAACTGTTTGTTACTCCAGTTCCAGGGGCTCCACCGCCCTCTTCTGACCTCCACAGGCATTGCATGACATGGGTGCACTTACATACATGAAGGCAATACACTCATACACATAAAATAAAAATACAAAATAAAATATCAAAAATAAAAATAACGATAAAAAGAAAAACACTGGGATTTACAGAGTGATGGCTATGTAGGGTCTATCTGTATATACCTATGAGAGGTCTGTCTGTAAGGGCACATGACTAATCTAGATCTGGAAAGAGGAAGGAACTTTAGATGGTAAATGAGGGGAGGGAGCAGGTCAAAGTGGGGAGGAATGTGACTTTTATCAGGGATGCAACAACTATACTAACATCCACTGAGGAATTTATCTTGAGAGTTGAAAGGAATAAACTAATGAGTTTAGGTCACACAGTGCATGAATTAGGTATATGTAATTTCACATCAACACTAAAGATTCTTGCAAACAGAAACAACCCTATGATGTTAGTATGTATATCACATATATGTATATAACATATAATGTCAATGGAAAAGAAGTCAGAAAGCTCATATTTTCTTCACAGTTCACCTAGAGACTATTACATCTCTTAGAAAGGGTGGTGTATGCAGAGGTAAGTAAAGTCAGCTAATTCAGACTGAGTGATCAAAATGAAACATGTGGCAGAGAATCAGGGTTACTCCTGAGTTCTTGCTCTAGGAGAATAGGAAAATTTTGAGACCAGGAATGAAAATCCACAGGTTGGAAGAATACCTAGTTTGGGAATCATTGGGAGTTTAGCTTTGGTAACTAAATGTGGTGATATTACCAGTAAATAAATATAAAGTTTCGATTGGCCCTTCTTGAATCAGGGAGTTCAGTACTGTGTCCAAGCAAGATCCAGAGGTTTGGTGTATATGCACAGCACCAAATTCACAGGTATCCAAGAAGGTCTACTGTTCCATTCAGCACACTAGACATGGTGCCTAAGCCAAAACAAGGCTAACTTATACATCAAAACAATTTGCTAAATCACATGAATGTCTCCTCCTCCTCCTCCTCCTCCTCCTCTTCTTCCTCCTCCTCCTCCTCTTCCTCCTCCTCCTCCTCCTCCTTCTTCTTCCTCTTCTTCTTTTTGAGAAAGGGTCTCACTGTGTATCCTTGGCTGAACTCACTATGTAGATCAGACTGGCATCAGACTCACTGAAGTCCACCTGCCCCTGCCTCCCCAGTGCTGGGATTAAAATCCACTGTGTTTTTGTTTATACCAATTGGAACTGTAAAGTGCAGTGTAGTAGTTTGTTTTATAGAAGTGCTCAGAAAGACAATTGTTCATAGGGTCATGAAAATAGCAGCAAAATTCTGGAGATTTAAGAACAATAGTGAAATCAATTATTAGGGAGTGAGTTACAGGCCAAGACTGAATTTCAGAGCAATGGAGCCCAAGATTCCTTCCCTGTCAGCACACACATTCACAACACTACACATCTGCACGCATGCATGGTGTTGTGTCACATACATACTAAGTCCTCACCAAGTACGTGCTCAGTATGAACTCCTATCAGTAGGACTATGGTGATGGTTTAATCCACATCTAGGTACAGACATCCTCTAGCTGGGCTTTCACACACATAGTCTATACATCCCTGTCTTAAGAGAGTAACTTAAAAAAGCAATAAAGAGACATTAATTTCACTTTCACAATCCATTTTTCTTTGATTAGAAGTGGCAGTGTATTAGAGCTTTAGATATGGGTCAACAGTTGTGAGCATGTCTCCTTTTCTAGGGGACACAAGTTTGATGCCAGTACCCGTATCACACACCTTACAAACTTCTGTAACTCTAGATCCGGGTGATCTGACACTTTCTTCTTGCCTCCTCAGGCACCTGAACTCACACGCACATACCCCTACACAAGCATATACGTACACATAAAATAAATCTTTTTTAATACTTATCATTTACTTTTATTTCATGTGTGTGAGTTTTGCTTGCCTGTATGTAACTGCAACAGTGTGTGCAATGTTAGTGGAGGTCAAAAGGGGAAGTGGACCCCTGGAACTGAAGTTGGGTCCTCTGCAGCAGCAACCAGTGCTCTTAACCACTGAGTCATCTCTCCAGTTCCATAAAAAAAATAATTTTTTAAAAAAAGGAATAGAATTCTTTAACAGAAAAGTGATATCACACAAGAGGAATTCTTATATTGGTTTCAGATATAAACACAGGCTTTCAACTGGGAATACTAATGCAGAATTAAATGACCTTTCTTCATTTCAGAGTGGTCAGACATTTTTCCACATACCTGGCAAACCACATGATCCTCAGGTCACCATATTCAGCAATTAAGAAAACAAAAGGATGTAAATAATATTCTTAAAATCTCAAAACCAAAAATGTATCAGTGATTAAAAAAAACACGTTTTACACATAATACACATTTTCCATATTTTTTCCCAAGTTTTCTATCTTGTCCTCATCCTCTGTCGAGCATCACAGAATTGCTTTCAGTCTTATTCCTCAGACAATATGGTATTTAAAACTCACCTAAAGTTAGGAAGATCAGAAATTGTTGCTTTTTAAAAATTCCTACATACTGCCTCTTTTATTCTCTGACAAACTTTGCTGAAGGAATGACTACATTTTTCTAACACCGCAAATAATAGAGTTGACTGTGTATTTGTGCAGGTTGACAGTTTCACTTAGCAAACACCCTAAATTCCCCAAACAAACCTTACTGACAGTTGGCTGGCAATGGTTGAAATGACAACAGAAATAATCTCAAGCAGTAACAAGAACAGATTTAAGCTAGCACACGCAACAATGCAGGTTTTTTCTTTCTGAAATGATATGAAAGGTAAAACAATCAAAGGAGGAGGCAACATGCCCATTGTGTACAGCACAAAATCTTGGTCTGTTGCAGCAAGTTATTTACAAAATCAAGTTATAGGGCACACTTTGTCCTTACCAGCAAGTGCAGCTATTAAGCAGGAAGCATTCAAATATAATATGGCCTTAAAGGAAAAAGTAATAGACAGTTTCCTTTGCCTTCTATTGCAAATGCCTAACACCCCTGTGATAATTTAATAATTCAATTCCATTTGCCAGGAAAAATTAGCCATTTATTGAAGTCTTGAAACTACTAAACTCTGAATGCTTGTAAGTGATCAAATCTTACATTGCATATTCTCTTAAAGGAAATTCCTTTTTTTCTTTTGGTTTTCTAGTCTCTCTCTCTCTCTTTCTCTCTCTCTCTTTCTCTCTCTCTCTTTCTTTACTATTGGTTTCTCTTCAGGTATGTAGCAGAAACCTCCACATTGATTGCATGCTTACAGGGAGTGGAATTACTAATGCTTTTCATTTTTCTTCTGGTGAACTATAGCTGTTTGTGGCAAAGGCATCCTATGTCCTGAAAACAAACAAAAGCACAATGTGACATTCCAGTACGAAGGACTTCAGAACGATCTTCGTTTTGTTGTTTTATTTTTCTTTTTTCTTTTATGTGTGCATGGTGTTATGTGTGTGTGTGTGTGTGTGTGTGCGTGCGCGCGCATGTGTGTGTGTTGTATGTGCATGGGCTTACTTTGTGACTCTGTGTGTGATTCCCAAGTCAATGGGTTGATGTCAGGAACCATCCTGGATTGCTTTTCCATCTTAATTTTTGAGGAAGTATCTCTCCATCAAACCCAGAGCTCATTGATATTGCTAGGCAGTTTGCTCTTGGATCCTCTAGCTCTGCCTTATGAAGCCAGAATTATAGGCCAGCCTTTCCACTCACCACATCCACTGGGAATTTGCTGGGTCCCGGGGTTCTGAATTACAGTGATCATACCTGTATTTGTGCCACAGGTACTTTAACCCCTGAGCCTCTCCCCTCTCATTGCATGGTCTTCTTGATGGCACTTCATGCAAGAGGACAACAAAGCAGTGCTAATGGAAGACGCGCAGTGTGAATGCAGAAGGGTGGTGGAAAGTGTGGTGTACCAGCTGCACCTCAGGAGAGTGACCTGAATCAAATAGAAGGACGGCAAATGTAGAGAGATCTCGGATGTAAAAAGCAGAGAGAGTTAAGATATAATTATGGAAGAGAGCAGGACACGAGAATGACGTTTTTATAGGCAGAAAAGGAGAATGACCAAGAGTATCAAATGCTAAGGACCCAACCACATGATGAATTGAGCAATCAGAAGATTGGTTTCAGAAAAACGGGCAAAACAGGAAGCCAGTATTCAAGGGGACTGAGTTAATATATAAAAAATGCAAACTGAAACTCTCATTGAGTATTCTGGGTATATTGGAAGGAGGTGGGTCTTAGAAGAGAAATGGCAAGAACTTCAAAACACCAGACAGTTTAGAGGTACGAGATGCCGAAGAGCAAAAGAGGTTTATGAAGCGAAGTTGACAGGTTGCACATGGTCTTGAGGGGGAGGGAGAAGGGGAGGAGAGGCTGCCGCTAATCCTGATGGGAAGCCGTTCTTCTTTGCTAAGGGTTCAGTAAGAAAATGAAGATAGACCTAAGTAACTGGCCCTTTGAGCAGGATGGGCAGAGTTTCTAAGTCAAGGTCTCCAATATGTTTTCCATGAACTAAGCGGGTTCACTTCCTATGAGGTGAAGTAACAGCCTTCTTCACCTGATTATGGAATTTTTGCAACAGATGCTCGTCAGCTAGAGATGCTAGGAACCAAAATTCTGCAGAGGCGCCACCTCCTGTGTTTGTCTGCACTGGAGACACATGTGGATTATGAAAGGAATTTGCAAATGACTTTGAAGAGACAATGAAAACTTAGAAAAGATAAAATGAAAAACAATCATGAGGCCGCTGGGGAAACGGCTCAACAGAGCAGGTCCACAAAGGACAGAAGGTCGTTTTGTCTAACTGTTCCTTATGATTCCAGAGATTCACACAGAGTCCAGCACAGGGGAGCTACAAAATGCAGTATGGTCAAATGAAAGCTGTCATGAAGAGGTTAATAAAAATAAAGGGGTGTGCTAGAGAGATGGCTCAGGGTTGACACCCTTGCTGATTTCCAGAGGACTTGAGTTTGGTTCTTGGCATTCATGTAAGGGGTTCACAAATGTTTATACCGCCAGCTCCAGGAGAGCGGATGTGCTCTTCTGGCCTCCACAGGTACCTGCACTCACATGTGCACACACAGATACACACACATACACATACTAAAAATAGACCCGGAGGGACGGCTCAGCGGCTAAAGCGCTGGCTGCTCTTGTAGAGGATCTGGGTTTGATTCTTAGCACCCACATGGCAGCTAACAACATTCTGTGATTCCAGTTCTGGGGTATCTGATGCCCACTTCTGACTTCTGCAGACATTGTAAAACACAGGCATGCCTACCTACATGCACGCATTACACTCACACACATAAAATAAAAATAATTAAAAAAAATAAAAATACCAAAGAAGTGTCTGTCTAGAGGACCTTAAAATTAGTAAGAGCATGCTAATGATAACAATTCCTAAGGTGGGCTTATGTGCTCCACACACTGTTTTGAGTCCGTGTATTATCTCATGTAATTCTCACACACATATAAATGATGTGTCCTATTGTTATAGCAATGCTATGATTCAAGTTTAGAGATGTCCAGGTACTTGTCAAACCACGTAAGTAGAGAGTTGGGAGAATGAGAGATTGGGAGACTGATATCAGAGCTTGTGGTCTGCGGAGCAGGGAACATGCTAGAAAGATACAGTATAAGAAGATGATGTACACGATTAAGGGTGATTTATTTTTGGTCATATTCTCCCTTGCTTGCTCCTCGCTAAGTTATGATTCCCAGCACAGCGTCTCATGGATAACAAGTATGTGATGAAGGCTTACATACATGATATCATAATAGAGGCCTCTAACCATAGCTGCAGTGAGGTTGTGTGGATTACTAAACCATTTAATATAGAAAGAGACAAAGATGCAAACTCACCTTTTCTTCCTGGCATAGACATCCTTTGGTGATGATAACAAATCCTAAGTGAGTTCATCAATAATAATCAACCCAGGAGGCTCTGATAAATCATTTTATGAATTTTTAAGATATTTCTACATTTGAGATGGGCTGCTCCTAGGTTATCCATGACTGTGTAGGAATATCTCATACTTCCTTGACTTAGGTTTCTTGGGGAAGTACCTGAGAGCACAGTGCTACATAAAACATGTATGACTGACATAAAACATGGCTGACATAAAACACCATTTTGTTTAAAACTGCAAAGCAGGGTTTCACAGTGTCTTCAGAAATGTGTGCCCTTTTCAATATAAACATATGTCCTGCTGGAATGTTATCAGGGCAAGTATAATTTAAATATCATGATTGAAAACACTGGAGAAATGCATGGTGAGTCTTTTGACTATCAATTACTGGCCAGACTTTACTCTTAAGAAATATAAGTCCCAATCTTAGAACTTCAGTGGGAGTGGTGGTAAAAGTTTGTATGCCCAACACTCATGAGGCTGAGGCAGGACAATTGCAGGTTATAGCCAGCCTGGGCTACATGCCAAGACTCCATCCTAAAATAAAAACAAAACCAGAAATAAGACCCCAAATGTGAAACATCTGAAGCTTAAGGTTCCTTATGCAATTGAATAAGAATCTAGATAAAAATTGTGCTTAGAATGTGATGTTCATCTTGTCTCCTATAAATATCCTTGGTGTTTGCAGCAAAGATGTTATTACTAGAATCAATCTGGGGCCCTTGAAGTAACAGTTTTCTTCAGCACAAATGTTTGTCAGTTTTAGTAGACCATTAATTCAACTGAAATCTGAAAACTTAAGTTTTGAGAGGATTAAATTGCAAAAGCTTTAATTAGAATATGTTAACGGGTGAGCAATCAACCTTCCATCATAACCTTGTGTGTTAATTTAGCTTTTCAAAATATTTAACTCCTCTCAGCAAAACTTATAAAAACAAAACTACTTAAGAAAAGGATTCAGCAAATAGATAGAGGTGATAAATATATAGGTGAAAATATTACAAATTATAGTTTTTTTTTCCTTCGGTGTATGTTAGATCCTCAGAACAGGGAGCAACTTAGATTTACAACCAAATACATAAAGTTCTACAGAAATGCTTTTGAATAGCAAGCATGGGAAAATTTATTGGAAAAAAGCAAAAGGAAGCAAATCCATCAGACTAATGTTTTACTTTGCAGTACCTTTAAACCTTGTAGAAAGTATAGTACCTTGACAGTTCTTAGTACTAATAAATTGTATAAGCACTTTAAGTTATGAAATAATTATAACTGGGCATTGTAATGAAGCTGTGATTACAAACTGCAGAGAAAAGAATTTTAGATATTAGAGCGTCTTGAAGACAAAAACCCACCAAGGTGTTCAGTCTATACAACATCAGATTAATCTCATCTGTTCTTCTTTACCATTTCCTTCCTCTTTGGTATTTATGGAGACTGATTTCTAATAAGGCTCTGAACAATTTTTAAAACTCCAGTTATAACAGGTTTACTGTTTAACATAAGATGATTCAAACTTATTTTAGACAAACTGAAAAACATTACAGTTAGAATTTAATATACACGGATAAAACCCTATAATTTGTATTATTTCCATCTATAGATCTGTCACCTCTACCTATTGGTTGAATCCTTTTCTTAAGTAGTTTTGTTTTTCTAAGTTTTGTTGAGAGGAGTTAAATATTTTGAGAAGCTAAATTAACATACAAGGTTACAATGGAAGTTTGATTGTTTGCTTGTTAAAAATATTCTAATTAAAGCTCTTATAATTTAATCCTCTCAAAACTTAAATTTTCAGATTTCAGTTGAATTCATGGTTTTTGCCTACATTCTTCCCAGACAGAACTACTGTTAACATTTGGACTCTTTTTCAGGACCCAGCTAGGCAAATTTTGTCTTTGTCTTTTCATCATTATTGTTTTCATTTTAGCATTCATATTTTGATTTCTTTGAACATAGCATTGAAGGGCCAGCAAGATGGTTCAGTGGGTAAAGGCAATTGCTGCCAAGCTCAACGAACTGAGTTTGATTCCCAAAACCCACAGGGTAGAGGGAGAGTACTGACTCACATAAGTTGTTCTCTGTCCTTCACACATTCTCTGTGGCATGAGTCTTCTACCCTCGAAAGAAAGAAAGAAAGAAAGAAAGAAAGAAAGAAAGAAAGAAAGAAAGAAAGAAAGAAAGAAAGAAAGAAAGAAATGCTAACATAAAAGGGAGAAAAGTAACACCCAAGAAAAGCACGCATTAAAAAAAAAGATAGGAAACAACATTCTAAGAGGTCTAAATTAGGCCGGGTATTAGACAGTCAGGGATTCGAATGATGGGTTTATTTAGATAGGCTAGATTTATTTTGATTTTTGAGGCACTGACGTTTGTTTGATGATGCAGTAACTGGGTCTGCTTCATATAGTTTCTCAGAGACTCCGGGGATGGAGGTTCAACCTCTTGGAACACTGCTAGCCAGCACGGCAGAGCAAAGAAAGGGCTGATGAGCCACACGGGGGACTGGCGGTTGGAGCCAGCAAGTGCCGTACATCCCTGCTGCCCTGTTCTGTGACAGACATCCCGTAGGCCTCCTTGAAAGACTAAGAACGTCGAGAAGTGAATAAATACTCGGTGGGCATCACTTCATCTAACACTGATGGAGAAACAGAAAGGCAGGTACTGAGGCTGGTACAGATTATAAGAGTTGGATTTTTATTTAGAAGACTTTTCCAATGAATCTGCTGTGTCTCTTTTGAGAACACGAATGTTTGTAGTCTTAGCACAATTTTTAACAATTGCATTACCATTTTAATTTTACGAACTAGTATAGACTGACATTCACAGTATATGTGGTAGGTAACATTTATCCCATGAATATTGATCAACTTAAGTATTGCTTACATAAAAAGGAAGATTATTGAAATATAAGCTATTTTAAGAAATATTTAGTTGTATCCCTGATAAAAATCATCTTCTATTTTTACCTTTTCTTTGTTGGAATTACATCATTTATCTGCATATGTTTATAGCTTCCCATTTGCAAATAATTAAAATCCAAGTACTTTTACATGACATATAAAATTCCTCAATATGTCCTTTGCTGTCTTCATTTATATTTACAGAGCATTTTATCTTTCCCAATGTGTCACACTAGTTTTTCTCCCAGTAATTTGTTTAAACAATCTTGCATGGGATCGTCTTTCCTCTTTAAATTAAAATAATTTTAAGGTTTATTTTGATTTTTTTAAGGAGAGAAAGAGAGAGAGAGAAAGAGAGAGAGAGAGAGGGAGAGAGAGAGAGCACAGTGTCTGCTGCTGAGGTCAGAAGAGGGTGTTAGATCCTTTAGTATTGGAGTTATAGGCACTTGTGATCCAACCAACCTGGGTCTCAAGAACCTAAGTCTGGTTCTCTCTCTCTTTTTTTTTTTTTTTTGGTAAGATAGGGTCTCCCTGTATCCCCAGCTGGCCTGGAACTGTCTATGTAGACCTGGCTGGCCTCTATTTCATAGAGGTCCTCCTGCCTCTGCCTCCATAGAGCTGGTAATAAAGGCATGTGCTTCCGTACCTAGCTCTAACTCTGGTTCTCCTGAAGAGCAGTTATATACTTTTAAGCACCGAGCCATCTCTCTAGGCCCAATGGAACATCTTTCTGAATGTTATTCTCTTTTTCTTGAACATAGTGCCAGCTCCTTCTGATTTGCTAGAGATCACATCTCTCAGCTCAAATGTCATCTTTTTCTCCGTCAACTTCCTTTCACATCTGTTCAAATACTCTGTGCCCACTGTAATGTTTTCTGACATCACTGTGGCTTCTACAGGAGAGTGAGCTTCCCCTGGTAGGAAGCAACTCTAATATCTGTGTGCACCCTAACATCTGCCATAGTCATTAATTTGTGTGTTCGAATGATTAATTATTATAATCAATTGGTAGAACTGAGTGCTTGAGGTTTATTTTTATGGGGGCACAGGCCCTGGGTAAACTCTTCACACTATTCGCCTTTACATTTTCATTTTAATAATTCAGTATAGATTCTTGTAAACTTGGAGGTTATAGATCACATGTATTCAAAGTGACTTTAAATGAGAGAAAGTTTTGTAGTGTGTTTCAAGGATTGCATTCCACACCCTGTGACAGAGGGGTCAGTTAACTTTAAAGTGTGCCTTCCTGGCCTAGTAGGCCTTTCAAACTACTATGGCTTTCTAAGACCCAGAAGTGCAAATTCAATGAAAAATGAATTATTAATATCTGATTTTCACAGCAGTAGAATATTTTGACTCAAAGAGTAGCATTTCTTCCATGTTTTGGGAACTTCTTTATTAATATAAATTCCTGACCCTCTGGTAAGGTGACATTTTTGAATCACAATTTTGCTGACTTTAATAAACACAGTGCTGCTATTTTTAATAAGCAAGGAAGTGCTATTAGAAAGTTTATGGTCTGATTATAATCAAAACTACTAGTCAAGAATGACAAAGCAATGTTGAAATATGAATAGACCCTATATAGCAAATGCCATTTTCAAATAAACTCAAATATGGGCTTATTAATTCTCTTGAAAGAGATATGTCCACCTCTATCAATCTCATTTGGCACTAAGAAGGCTAAAGAATCAGTACAAAGCTTCCTGTCTTCCTCAGTCATAAATTTTGTCCTCTGAAACCCACTTATAGGATGACCCTATAACTTATTATAGTATTTATATAGTGTTTATATATTAGCTAACTTAATGATGCTAGTTTACTTAAGTCCTCTTTAGTTAAATGATGGAGACCTTTTTCTCCATGATTGTTATCCTCATCAATTTATTTAACTCACCTTCAGATTTTTAGAGGGTACAAAACCTAGGAGCCCCCAAACCAAAGAACACCTAGGCCCTAACTTGCAATGGGTTTCAATTTTGTTTAGTGAGTTTATCTATACTGCAAGTGTCAATAGTTATATTTATGTGTTTGTTTGTGTGTGTGTATGTGTGTTGTGTGTATGTGTGTGACATGTTTGTGACGTGTGTGTAGAGGCAAGTGGTCAACATTAGACATCTTTTGTCTCGCTTCACTTTAATGTTTGAGAAAAGGTTTCTTGCTAAACTTGAATCTCACTGATTCAGCTAGATTGGTTAGTCAATGAACTAACCCTCTGTTTCCGCTTCCCCAGGGATGAGATTGCAGGTGTGAGCTGACATTCCTGGAGTTTTACATGGGTTTGGGAAAGTTGACATGGCAAGCACTTTCCCAACTGAGCCATCTGTCCAGTCCAGTGGCTACGTTTCTAATTGATGAAGCAATCATGACAGTCATGCGTAACAGCTTAGCATAATGGTTACTTCTCAGACAACCCCTCTGAAGATCATTTATTAAGCCACAGGGGAAGAAAATAATTTTCTAAGTTGATGAATCAAAATCCAAACATGATGCTCCTTTCTCCCCACAAAAGACTACTACAATCCAATCCTGAAGATGATTTGAAACAGGACCATTGATTTCTTAAAACAAACATAACTTCCATTTCAATGGATTTTCTGTGTTGTTTCCAGAAAGACAGACATCTACGTGCTGCCTCCTAATGCTAAAATAGTATGCACTGGTCTCTCAGTGCTGTGATCTCCAAACAGAGACTGTCTCAGTGCTGTGATCTCCACACGGAGACTCAGTGCTCAGATCTTCACACAGACTGTCTCACTCTGTCATTCTCAGAGTATCACAAAGGCCCAGGAGAATCTCTGTGGTCCAGGGCTTCGGGCCTTCTACTTTTCATTCTTATATGAGTGACATGCTTTCAGAGAGGCCACAGGTCACCGCACCACTAGTCAGTTATATCACTTCATAGTTTACCAGATTTAATCTTCCAGTTCCATTGGGTTGGCTTATTTAGACAAGATAGACTCTTCAAAAGTAGTTCATCAATATAAATTAAAATATTAGGCACTGGTGAATAAGCATAAAATATACATCATGATCTTGGGTTTCAATAAGTGCTTTGTATCCAAAGATATATACTATGAAAAACAGAAGCGTTACACGGAAGAAGGAAATATACGATTAGAGTCTTCTTTTCATTTAGTGACATATTCTTTTCTGCATTCATTAACATGAACTAGTTTGTTAAATTTAGTCATACTCTCTCTGACATTTTCCCATTCAACCTGTTTAGCATGCCTTCTGTATGACAGTCAGAATACTGGATGACTTTATATAAAAATTCCAGATGGTACAAAGTAGGAATAATCATCTCTACAGATGAGAAAACAAAAGCTCACAATGTTCAAATAATTTCGCTACGATCCTTAGGCGAGTATGCTCATTTTTCTCGATGCTTGCACAAATCGACTCAGGAGTTCTGAAGAGATGGCATAGGACAGTAGTGTGTCACTTGGGGAATAGATCCAATAGCAATGGGAAGAGATAGGTGCTCAGGTTGGGAGTGGTGGGCATGATAACCCGGGAAGGTACCGGGAAGGAAAGAGTACTGATGCAGGCAGCCGGTGATGAGTCATTCTTTCAGTGTTGCATCCTGTTCTTGGTCATCTTCCACATCTCTCACTGCACATGGCTGAATGACATCACTGCTAGTGCCTACGTACCAGCCTGTGACACACAGCAGAAAGAAGGCAGGGTTCGAGGTCAAAGAGATTGTGTGAATTCCTGTTTCCTCCGTACCAGATAAGTACCATGAAGCAAGTTAATAATTTCAATGGGTCTGACTTTTCTATTTAGTAAAAACAATTGTATTTACTAAACGTAAACGGATTAAATTAATAAATAAAAAGCATTCGTTGCAGCTTATGTTACACTAATACAGGTCTCCTTTCTTGTTCTATTCACTCTCCTTCCGTTTTCCTGTTAACCAAGCCAGCTATTCTTAGACCTTTAATTCAGGTTTCCTGATGGCCTTGCCTTTCTGTTTCCCTTTGTCTTGTAATTACGGATAAAGACATCCTGGAGTTCTTACTTTTTAGTTATGCCAGATGTATATAGATGTCAGCGTAAAGCAATTAGGCCATCACAAAGGCATGGTTAAGCATGAGGCTTTCAGGAGCAGAGCATGGAAACAGAATCTGTATTGCAAATGTCTACCTTCCCTTGGGCTCCATCCCTTAGGGAAGGATGTTGCTGCTCCCCTATTCCAGAAAAAAAGAACTTTGGCATTTAAAAGATTTTAAAAGATTTATTTTTAATCTCTCTCTCTCTCTCTCTCTCTCTCTCTCTCTCTCTCTCTCTCTCTCTCTCTCTCTCTGTATGTGTATACCACATGTGTACAGTTGCCCGTAGAGGACAGAACTGGGCATTAGATCCCCTGGAACTGTAGCTACAGATAGATGTGTATGGATGGTGGGAACTGAACTTCAGGCCAATCTGTGTTCCTAAGCACTCAGTCATCTTTCCAGTTTCAATGAATATTTTTTATTACCCCTGGCAGCATTTGAGATTCTTAACTGGGAAAAGTTTAAAGTCCTGTCCACTGTTCTTTTCTTAACAGTATTTTTTAAAAATGTAGTCCCTCTCTTCCTCACTGCTGTGTCCACCTCTCAGTTCCTCACGCGGCTTCCTCCACTGGGTATTAGCAATTAATACAGAAAGTCATGGAGGCTAAATTGAGGTCTGTCTGTGCCCACCCCTCTGTTTCTTCTGTTCCTTGGCTCTAAGTATTCCCTGAGACAGGTGATGCTGGTTTCTCTTGTCAGCCACACTTCACTGCCGTCATCTCCCAGTATGACTTCCACAGAGGACGTCTGGTAGATATTTCACACATCATGATGAAGAACAGAACTCTGCATTTTGATGTCCATTGATTCCCTGTCTGGTCTTTGACATCTCAGCAAATGAAAAAAGTTAGAGATCTTGCTTTCTCTTCATGTGTATGATACACGCATGTACACACGTTGATGTGTGTGGATGTATGTGTGGTGGCCAGAAGTCGATGGCACACGCTTCCTTCCATTGCTGTTGACCTTCATTTTTCAGAGAAAGTCTGAACTGGGACACAAGATCCATTGAATCTGGAGCTCAGATTCAGCAAGACTAGCTAGGCATCAATGCTCAAGGATCCTCCTGTCCCTGGCTCTGGTGCTGGGATTCTAGGTATGTGTTCTGCTCAGTTTTTTACATGCGTGCTGGGAATCTGAACTCAGTTATTTATTCTTGCATGGGAAGCATTTTACTTTCTCGGCTATCTCCCCAGCTCTAGCCGAATCCTGTTTTTCTTCATCCATGTCTTAGATTATTTCATGCTAATGCTAACTTGTATCTTGAATTCGTTCATTTCATTCCTGGTACCGCACCATCCTAGAGTAAACTGTCTACCTCTCATTCTTGTGTGTTCTGCAAGAGTCTCCTGCTGTGTCTCCCGATTGCTACTTCCGGTCTCACTCAGTGCTGTCTATACACAGATGCCAGAGTGATCTTTTAAAAAGGCAAATGAATCATGACATTCTCCTGTTTCGATGGCTTTGCTCTTATAAAACATTGCCTCTCCTCAGAATGGGCTGTAAGATGTTTGCGCTTTCGCGTTTCTGCTGTCGCTCCATGCCGTGCTTCCCTTTGCCTTGTGGGTTATTCAGCAGACTCCTTTGGGTCCCTCAGTTCTACCAAGTTCCTTTTCTCATCAAGATCATGCCAATCTCAAAAGATGCACAGTGCTGCTTTCCCATAATCCCAGCACTTGGGAGGTGGAGGCAGGAGGATCATTTCTGTTTTTCAAATCTAGGCTACATATTGTCTTCCTGACTTCTGTTTCTGACTTTATTACAGGCAATTTACATATACCAACCCACTTAGCATCCTTCCAGGCAATAATAAAAATATTTGCCTTATTTTGTTGTCAATTCTCTATTTTCTTTCATTTTTCTTGTCTTCTGCTCACCTCTCTTCACTAATACAAGCTTCACAAGGACAGATTCTAATTTCATTCCTGATCATTATATGTCAAGATTCAGTGAGCATCCATCCTTAGTATTTAAGCATTCATATTTAATCATGTAGCAAATATTCATTGAATGGAAAAATGAAAATAAAAATGACATGTAGACTTCGGTTTTCCCCTATATGCAGAAAATTGCTATATGCAATAAATCTCCTTAAAGTAGTGCTACGTGGCTCATCTGAATCATTATACCTAATAGTTCTGCATTAATTCACGTCACTCTGTGTCTTGCATTAATTCACATCACTCTGTGTCTTGCCTGAATCATTGCCATTTCTTACTTGAACAGGATTTTCTTCAAATACCTATATTTTTGTGGATCTAAAAGCACATTTAAATTCTTTCTTTCTTTCTTTTTTAAATTTTTGGTATTTTTTGAAACAGGGTCTCCCTCTAGCCCCAGCCATCCTGGAACTCACTATGTAGACCAGGCTGGCCTTGAACTCACAGAGATCTAACTACCTCTTCCTCTTGAGTGCTGGGATTAAAGGCATGCACACTAAGTCTGACTATTTTCTATTTTTTTAATTTATGTATATGTGTGTAAGTGTATTTTGCCAGCATGTGTATAAGTGTACCACATATGTGCAATGCATGTGGAGGCCAGAAGAGGCATCAAATCTCCTGGAGCTCAAGTTACAGACAGTTGCTAGGTACTATGTGGGTACTGGGTACTGAACCTGGGTCCTCTGCAACAGCAACCAGTGATCTTAACCACTGAACCGTTTATCCAGTCCTAGATCTAACAGTACCTTTAAAA